>JALDNG010000016.1:3770000-5202500 GCA_024349245.1 Neodontobutis hainanensis | reverse complement strand
GGCTGAAAAAAAGTCTGAAAAGGTTGTACAGGACTCTTCATTTGTTTAGATATATCACATGTACTAAACCAGGAGTGACATTTTACATTATAAAAAACTACATTCAAATATATTACAATGTCCCAATGTTTTGAAACAAGTTGCTACTGGTTGTGGGTGAATACCTCTTGGAGGCAGTTTGCTCAAAGAAGTCCATAGAAACATCTGTGAGAGTTAAAGACGTGTAACATCAAAAAGCCTGCTGGTGAAAACCCATGAGTGTGTGCGGTCCAGCCGTGGAGCCCAGCAAGACAGGTGCCAGCCTCAGCAGATCTCTGAGAGGGATGCCCAACCGGCTGCAGCAAGAGATCAAATCCCCTACTGAACTGCAGCCTAGAACAAGAAGAAATGATTAACAAGGCCCGAAAATAAACAAAAAGTATGTAAACAATCAATACAATCAATGGAGCATTTAGTTTGAAAAAAATAAAATGATATACGAATTGTGTTGTCTTACCCTCCATTTCAATGTGTGCAATTCTCATGCAGGGGATGGCCCTGTACACCAGAAAGCAGGCCAACATAATGGACTGGACATCTTTAGAAAGGATCTGGCCCATCATGTAGGACCTCACAACTGAACTGTTGTCTAGGGACAAAAACACATTTTTGACACATTTTCTGAAAACTCCACTCCTTCTTGTGAATGAACCACTTAGTACTTTCTAACTATTATACACTACAAAGGTAACTCTTTAAAGTTACATTCCCAGCCACTAATTGATTGTTAATTTATTGCGGTTCATAGAGGTTGAAGTTTTACTGAGTACATATTGGCCTGTTCTACCTGTTATTTAATTACACTATGCACATTAAAAATTAGGATGCAGAGTGGTTAGCACTCCTGCCTCACATCAAAAAGGTTATGAGTTCAAAACCCGGCCGACTCCAACATCCTCAGCTGTCTCTAAATGTCAGCTCTGCAACTAACTGGCCATTGTCCAGGGTGTACCCTGTCTAAGACCCAAAGCTGCTGGGATAGGCTCAAGTCACCCGCAACCCCTAATGAGACTAAGCGGTAGAAAATGAATAAAAAAAACATTATAAATTATGGAAATAAAATAATCAGGGTCACATCATGCCACAGAAATGAGCAATAGATGCCACGTTCTTGGAGATTGAACATTTTATTTGTGAGATTAAACATATTTTATTTGTAAATGAGGAACAAAACTGTAGGTTTTGTTCAGTGTTTGCAAGTTCTCATCTGAATGCCTCACTTGCACTCCCATGTCTTCAGAGGGTGTGTATTACTGTTACAGGAATGTTAGTTTAACTTCCTCGCCATAATCTTTGTGTGTTCCACCCAGCAATAGTAAACAAGTTAAAACAAATCCACACGGAACCTGTAAAGTCACTGATCTGTAAAAGGAAACTGTACAAGTACAAAAAATAAATCTGTTTAATCTGTTCTTGTTTAAATAGTAATGCTTCTTGTAATGTTGTTTGGTGTACTAAATGACCCCAAAAAAAAGCTATTTTTTAGCATCCCTCACCTTTTAGCCACTTGTCAAGAGTCACATCCACTATGTTTTTCATGACGGGCAGGAACTCAGAAGTGAGGAGGGCAGCGTGCTGGGTCTCAGATCCTCGTAGCACCCTGCTGTCCCACAATTCAACCACTAGCCGCAGCTGCCACATTGGAAACGTCTGCATCAGGTCACCTCGGCGGAGAGCCCCCACCACCTAAAAGACAACACCCCAACAAGTTCCATTCTGATTATTGCCCCTTTCCATTATTTTCAAAAAATAAAATAAAATAAAAGCCTATCACATTGTAAAGCTGTTAACAAAGATGTTTTTTGTTTTTTTTTACAGTGACAGAAGTGTTTGAAATCCGTGAGGCCAGCCCAAGAGGTTTCATTTTGTTATTCTCAAACTGCTGATTTAACTTTGTTGCTATTGATCGTGAAAACCTCAGCATTTCTAAAATCACATTACCTTTAAAATAAAACTATTATAGTCAAGTCAAGCAGGAGTTTATTGCTACCAAACTTTGTGTAGAAATGTTGGTTCTTTACCTGTTCTATAGCGATATATGTGGGCAGCATCTCTGGACATTCCTGCGTCATACATTCGTACAGCATTGCAGAAAACATCACCAGAGTGTCTTCTCTCTGCTCAAACAAATGCACAAAGAGCGTGTCGGAAAAGAAAATTATACCATGAAAATTGTCTTTGGAATCTCTTAATAGACCAGTTAAAATCTATATACAAGTCCGTACAGATCCGTGAACTTGCATTTGTATCACACCATATTTCACAGCGAATTATGTCCCAGACAGCAACTAAATCTTGCAATTATTGTCCAGGAAACGTAATAGCCTCAATTCAAATCCAGAGCGGGTGTGGGAAGTTAATAAACAAAGCAAAAATAGGAGAACAGATTATGTTTGGACTGATAAAGCAGATAGCAACATAATGTATTCTTGTTCACTGTAATTTAATTATCTAATGTTACACCACAGAGCAATGTTCTTCCATTTTTATATCAGACAGGAAACAGTGTGCTATCCAAGCAATTAACCTGCAGCCATTATAAGGCAGACTATACTCAGAAAATAGGAGCAGAGTGATTAACAAGCCGATTAACCATTGGTCATACCGCCTGTAAAATCTATTTTGGCTCTGTCAGAAATGTCTGTACTCCTGCTGAGATGATTCTCAACTCAATCCATAATTCAATAGTGCTTATTTTAATTAACTACTAAAATAATCTCTAGCGAAGTAAAGTGTTTGTACTCTCTTCTTTTTTTTTAAGATACATGATGAATCCTAATGAACACTCACCATTACTCAAACTCAGGATTTTGAGGATTACAGAGAATGAGCCTTGTTTTGAGTGGGTGGCACTTGAACACAAAGCATGGGTAAATATTTCTCTTTTGCTCCAAGACCACACAAGTGATTACACGGTCTGAATAAAATCTTTTTCACATTGACTAATTGAGAATATATTCATTTTTTCCTTTGCTTTAAATTGAAGCATAATCTTCCTGAAAAAATAAATAAACGGGTATGCATGTGAATATGTTAATTTGGATTTATTTCAGTTTTTGGAAGTTCCTCACTGAACATGCAAAGCACACAGAGTATGTACAGTGTCTAATAGAGTCTCTATTGTTCTCCATAGGGAAATGGAAACATCATTTCTTTCTGGTAGGAAAACGAGTCTGCTGTTCAGTGTTCATGTTAAGCCATCTAGTGACACAGTATCTTGTTAAACTCACATGTTTCATTCCTTCTGAGCTTTTACAGAATAACTCTGCAAAGGAGACCAAGGCAGGGTCAGAGGTAAATGTAGAGATGGCTTCAGGCTACAAAAACAACAACAACATCAGGCATTAGTTTTCTGCAGAGAAGAAAAGACACAAAGCTAATAACACACACGGGAAAAAAATAAATAGGGCAGTGGGTTGAGTGAGAAGTGGAATAAATAAACGCCTTAACTCTCTTCTGACCTGCAGGTGTATTGACAGCTTACACTGCGACCACAGAAAAGCAGTAATAGTCTGTCAAACGCACAGCTGCCTGCTTAGCCTGTAGTGACAACCTGTCTGGACTTGTGCAGCCACAAGAGAGGACTTTTTAGTCCATGGCTAGTTATAGGCTGTCACCAATGCAAACTCATCTCTCAAATGAGTTGATTTGCGTCACACCTCATTACCAATATCACAAAATAAAACATATCCTCTAAATCACGTTGTGGCTGGTTCAATTCGCCAACCAACTGTCCTTATGCGTGTTCACCTTGAAGGTCCCAGCTCCAGAGTTTCGATGGTTGACTGTGGAGGCTAGCAGACTTTTCCAGCCATGAGGGTCATCTTTGTAAGGCAGCTGCCCAGCTCGCAGTTTAACATACAACACTCCATCTTTGGACAGGATAGACCTGGGGGAAGAGGTTCTGACTGTCAATCAGCAAATCCAACTTGTGAAATCAGAACTTTCCCACTGGAGAAATGTAACCAGAGAAGTCCACCCTGTCGAACTCAGCTTCTTTAATATTTAAAGCTATGAACACTTAGTGGAACACTTACTTTAGGTGTTGTGTTTCTTTACTGAGGTCAACAGACAGTTCCCAGTAACGAGGTCCTTTCACCTTTACCTGAGTAATAGTTCATCAAAAAACAAAAAGGACAAAAATGGAAATTTTAAAAAGTCATCAATTCTTTATTTACATTAACTATTGTCTAAAACTGAATAGGCTGAATGTTTTACCCGCTTTAGGAGGTGAAGCTCAGGGAGCATAGTGGGAGCCATCAGTTCCACTGTTGTCTCATTATACCATTTTGTAGACTGAAGGAAAAGAACACCAGATGGAGTTACACTTTACACAAACACTAGTATAATAAGTTTTTTTTTACGTTTTTTATTTCCAGCCATTGATCATTTAATAAAAAGTAAGTTACATTATACAGCTATTCTAAACCTCTTTCTATTGGTTTCTATAACATGTTTCAGTATTGGGTTATACTAAACAGTAAACTGGAAGTCTCTGGATGCACATGATGGCATGATAGAGCAAGCACACTCAAAGCTTACATATTATATATGCCTATGACAAAAGTCTGAAAGTGCTGTGTGCAAAGTTTTCCGGTCCAGCACAGATTGTGCTGATTGTTTTTAAAGCTAAAATATGGAAGAAAAACACATTCATAATAGAATTACAATTATATGACAATTGGCTATAATTGAAAAGGCAACAGAAATGTGTGGGAGTCTGACCAGTATGATAGACTTGCCTTGTAAGTGACCTCTAGGAGTGCATAACAGGGTTTAAGGGAATCCACATCCACTGGGACCAGCAGGCGTGGCTCAGCAGCAAGAACAGCAAGGTGCCGCAGAGCCTGGAGGTGGTAGCTGTAAACAAAGCCTGAGAACTCAACACTGATGTAGTAGACTTATGCTGAGTAATGACAGTAAATAAAGTAAAACATGCTTGACTTTGATAATTATGTGTATATGTACTTGTGAATTGAATTTAATTGTTGAGATTTTGGGGTATTTGTGTCTTACCGGTTGTCTGTGCTGTGGGCAGGGAAGTGCGGGTACAAGGCGCACAGAAGAGCAGCTATGGCTGAATTGGAGGTACTCAGGGTGTACCTATGAAACAAAAACATGACACCTTTCTGTACTTGACATACTTACAAATACCATTTCTTTATCTACACCCACCAACACAAGCAACGCCTAAGTGTGAGATTAAAAATTGCCCACTCGTCACATGTATAGAAATACCTAACTCCCACAGAAGAGGAAATCCAAAGAGTAATTTAAAAAGAATGATTTTCATGTATTTTTTATTTTTTTTGGCGCACTATGCTGTCTGTGGTCACTGGTAAGCCCAGCTGAGTAGTGTAAATTGGTAAACATTACCCCCAGCTGAAATAATATTAAATCAAACTGAAACTGCAAAAAAAAGACACCCATTTATATAAAACAAGAAAAGGACATTTTCACTTCCGTTTGATGTTAAACAAAATTAAAAATGGGAAGAGAAACTGACCACTCATAGACAAATACAGAGAATGAATGACAAATAAGGTCAAAATGTTTAAAAAGCCAGGTCAAATCTGAATAGATCATTTAAATACAACCGGTGAAAGGTTGAATGCCTGATAAGTCGAGCAAAAACAAATACATAAAAAAACTGACTGTGCTCCCCAGCTTGACTTCTAACTTTGGCAGACCCCTGCTTCACAATTTAATTTCCTATAACCCAGTAAACACATTGGGCAATGGCATTCAAACACAGGCCTAGCAGCAACATTGGCTTACAAAAATAAAAACGTGAACCTGTTGGAATCAAAAGGTTCATCTGATTAAAACTGGAGGTAGACAAGCAGTTACAACATCTAACAACAACAACAACAACAAAAACAAGAGAGTGTGAACGACTGATTCTCTAGAAAATACACAGGCCAGGGTCAGTAGTGAGTAAACCTGGTTTGTCTGTGTGTTTGCATTCACATTATAAATGTCAATCATTATGCATATCACAGCAACAATAAGACCTGTGTCTTTTGTGTGTGCAGTTTGAGTACCAAGCCCTGCAATATCACAGATTTTGTGCAACATGGCATTAAATATCACAATAAAACTAAATGACTGCCCAACATTTGCAACATTTGATGAAAATTAATTTAGGTTATTCAACCAGTTCAGTGTTCCACTAAACATTAATACCCACCTTCCTTTACAGCAAGGGAATGGGTCAAGAATATATTGTCATTCAAGCAGACGTCTAATTTGTATTTCTTGTGCATTTGAGTAAGAATATTACCTCCCACCTCCCAGGAAGAGTAGACCCAGAGCCATGTGATGAGCCATATGAAATCCATAATTCATCTCACCGCCTGTTCGCTTATGGAAAAAACGGCAGAGCTGCAGTACTTTCAGATTCCCAGTGCCAGCCATTACCATGGACATTGCCAGCAGAATCATCGACAGTCCAGTCTGAAGATTGTAAAAACCTGTCTGCTGCTTTAAACAGATTGAGATGGAGTGGGAGTTAAATTTCACAAATTTGCCATAGAAGAAATGTTTTAGTCTTACACGTGCTTGCAACAGTCATAAAGACAGAGCTGATAAAATGCAAACATATAATTACCACTTACCACTGCATTTGTACCAGAGATGTTCTTCATGAAAGTTTGGGCAAATTCACAGAGGCAATCAAAAGCATCAGAGTTGGCAGAGCCAGCAAAACGTAGTCCCAGTGCCATACAAGCCCCAGCTGTGATGTAGTCTTGTGCTTGACTTGAAAATGAACAAATAAGTTTTCATTAGTTGATAGTGGACCTCATCACTCAGAGTTACATACTAAGATGGATGCACTGAGTCTATGAAAAAGGTGTCATTCTTGCTTTTTCATGTTGGGGAACTAGTACAAGCTACATATTTGACTCATTTAATACTTACATCATAGTCTCCATGTTGATGTCTTCCGTAGGGTCAAAGGTCCCTCTCATTATCTAAACGTTATAAAAAGCTACATATTTAAACCATGGAATAATGACAGCAGTTTTGCATTATTTATGATAATCATTATTTTGAGTCACTGTCAATATTTTCCAAGAGATTTTCAACAAAGTAAATCCATATGTAATGTAATATCAATCCTAAGTAATAAACTCATACAGATATAATATGTAGGCAGCTCTGAACATCTATGTTTTGTCTTTAATTCAAGTTTCTTACCTGAGGTATGTTACTTTTCACCCACTCAGAATTAGGGAGGATCTCATCCCACATAATAATACATCTCGCTAGAGTCTGAGACAAAAGATGGAAATAAAGACTGAGGAAAAGTGAGAAAATGTGATCTCACACAAACACATAACTCATACAACACTAACCCTCAGCAGCAGAAACTCTGGTTTGATAAAGTCCAGAAGGAACCAAGTGTCTGGAGGCTTTAGCCAATCAGCAATCGACCTGAAGCAGAAAGAGGAGAAATACGGCAAGATAAAAGAAGGTGTTAATATAGTGCTCCAGCACCCTTTCCACTAATAGATAGACTGCATCAGAAGTTTCCAAGAAAACAGGAACCTCTTGACCAATAGCAGAGAGCTTTGAGATGGAGGATTTTGTCTTATAGAGATGACAGAGATTTGCTATCTGACAGGTTAGGATGTCCTGCTCTATGTTTACAATATATGTGAGCAACCTCTTACTTTTTTATGAAAATGCAAATGTTATTAGACTAAAAACGTGTGATCAAGAATGAAAACAGAGAACAGAACTAACTAGTTCATGTTGGCCATAATAACATAATGGAGTTCATACCTGTTGTTGGTCTTGAGGTAAATCATAGCAAGGGCCAATGTTGCCCCTGGACATGTCACATCTACATTGATAGTGTCACCCTCCTGTAACAATTGAAAGAGTGTTTGCCATCGATCTCCTGTTTGTCATTTCCAACACAGCCAAGATGGCAGTGGGACAACTGTAATACTTATAAATATATATTATAACTATAATTTTTTTATAGAGTAATATCAGGTTTGACTTTGGCTCAGACACAAAAGGGAATATGGTGGATACCTATCTACCTTAATTTGGTAACTGGGTGATTTGTGTCTTTCCCGGTTGGCTCCAGCTTGGGCTCTGCGGTGGCCCCCCACCATGTACTGATACAGCTGCTCTGGTACATTCAAGTCTGTCATCCCAATCAAGTTACTGCCATGCTGAAAACAAAAGAAGAGTTGATGAAAAACCATAAGAGGGAAGAACAAGCGAGAAATCTAACATTGACCAATGAAATTAGGTCAAGTTTAATACATCAAAAATATAAAAATAATGCAGCTACTTCAATTTTAGACTTGACTAGAATGACTTGAAGTTGTGAAACATTAAGATGTGTAACAAAAGTAGGATATGTAACAAGACTTACCCCAAGACAGACCATGCCTAAGGCCAGGCCAGCAGCTAAAGAATATGACTCTCTGTCTGTACAGTACTCCATCTCAGGACCTGGAGGTCGACCTGAAAGCAACAGTCAATACATAAATATAACATAATAAAACAAATGAGCCATTTGAAGGCCCGCTCACCTATCTCAGACAGTAAGACTTCAGCATTGTGTCTGTGTCCTGTTCCCTGATACACCAGCCCAATGCCAATTACAGCAGCAACCTACAGAACCAAACAAATATGATTCATAGAAAATTATAGCATGTAATTTATTAAAACATGTACAAATTACCTGTACATTGTGCGGTACATCCAGCTCAGTAGACGTAGGTGGAAGCAGGGCAGGGATGTGGATACTGAGCAGGCGTGTGACGGACATGTCCATGGTACCCAGCTTGGCGGCAGATACGCCCAACAGGAGCCCAATACTGGTCATCTCATGACCCTGTAAGATCAGATTGAGTGATAGATATGATGCATTTTTAAAATTGTTCAGAAGTCCTACAATAACTCAAGGCAAGGATCAAATTAACATAATGTTTATAAGAACTGAACATTTTTTTCATAATATAAAAACAAACAAACAGGAAGAACACAGCAGAAATTCACATCAATCACACTAATAAAATTACATAAAAGTACATATTAATAAGGTTCAACTTCAAACATCATACAAGAAAAACTGCACATTAACACATATATAAACCCACAAACTGCATATGTGCTGCAGCATCCTGTTTTTCACTTGAAAGTAGGTGGATATCATGATTGAGATGCTATAGTTTCGAATTGACTGGCCTTGCTCTGATGCATGTTTTCAATTTCAATCATCCAGATAACATTTCTTGCAGTGTCTGTGTGCACGCACGGCACGTTTGTAAAGTAAAGATAGGTGTAGCTAGCCTTGTGTAAACTTTAAGTTCATATTTGTCTTACTTAAGAAGTTTATATGCATGTTTCTAAAAGAAAAATGTGTCCTGTAGCAGACTGAGTATTTAGAAAATGAGCCAATATACAGTATGTGCGTGCACATGTGTGATATTCTCTCTCACACACACACACACACACACACACACACACACACACACACACACACACACACACACACACACACACACACACACACACACACACACACACACACACACACACACA
This sequence comes from Neodontobutis hainanensis, assembly GCA_024349245.1. Taxonomy (NCBI): domain Eukaryota; kingdom Metazoa; phylum Chordata; class Actinopteri; order Gobiiformes; family Odontobutidae; genus Neodontobutis; species Neodontobutis hainanensis. The sequence continues at coordinate 5,192,891 of JALDNG010000016.1, read as the reverse complement.
CACACACACACACACACACACACACACACACACACACACACAAAATAGTTTGACAATAAATGACTTCACCCAACCACTAACTATGAGTCAAAAAAAAAAAATTGTGTCATTATAAATATTCTCTGAAAAATGTCTTAAATTATATAATTATTTTTTTCAAACAACTGTGTTTACTCTTTTTAAATTATAACAGAAACAACAGAAACTACCCAAATTACCCTGGTCAAAAGTTTACATACCCACTACATAACCAGTTTTAAATACTGTGTATAGCACCTTTAACATCAATGACAGCTTAAAGTCTTTTGTGGTACTTGTGGTTGAGGTTCTTTATTTTCTCAAAATAGCTGCCCATTCTTCTTGGCAAAAAGCCTTCCTGTGAATTCTTGGGCTGTCTTACATGCACGTTTGAGATCTCCCCAGAGTGGCTCAATGATACTAAGGTCAGGGGACTGAGATGGTCAGAACCTTCACTTTATGTTGCTGTAGCCAATTGCGCAGCTTCCGGGCTGATGAGTGCAAGTGTTCCTCCAGTGTTTTCTGGTAACATGCTGCATTTATCTTTTCCTGTGTCTTTGTAGCTCACACATCCCAAAAAACATCAGCGATCCACCTCCATATTTCACAGTAGGAATGGTGTACCTTTCATCATAGGCCTTGTTGACTCCTCTCCAAATGTAACATTTATGGTTGTGGCCAAAAAGATACATTTTGGTCTCATCACTCCAAATGACTTTGTTCCAGAGGTTTTGAGGCTTGTCTTTGTGCTGCTTGACGTATTATAAGCGGGATGCTTTGGGGCATTTGAGTAGTAATGGCTTTCTCGACCAAGCAGCCAATTTTTGTTCAAGTGCCTCCTTGCATCTTAAAACAGCCACACCACAGAGCCCTCTATTTCAGCTGAAGTTATTTGTGGGTTTTTCTTTGCATCCAGAACAAATTTTCCTGGCAGTTGTGGCGGAAATGTTTGTTGGTTTTAAGAGAATTGTGACATCTTATGCGACTTTGTGCTGATTAGGCTATACAGTTATATATACAGTGGAGTTATACACCAGACAAATTTAGATATATTCTTTGTTGGTGTCATGCTAATCAATGCCATGACTCCTAATCTATTTTCAAGGATGTTCTGTTTGCTAACAGTGGCATCCACAATCATAAAAACTCAATGTATGTAATGCTCATGTTGTACCACCAAATGCTGTATGAAGTTTTCCTCTAGAGTTTGAACACTGCTGTTTGGTATTCCTTGGAAATCTTTTTATATCTCTTTCTTTTTTTATACAGTTCAGTTGCCTTTTCCTGCAGATCTTTTGACAATTATTTTACGCAGAATACAGAAACATCAGTGCTGCAAGGTCTGTCATGAGCCAAGAAACTCACTGACCTTTTATACACACACACTGATTACAAGGAGAGGATGGATGTGTTAAATTGTGTGCATGTTATCAGGCCAAAATTATAAACGTTTGATCAGGCTCATTTGTTTGTTTCTGTTGTCATTATGATTTAAAAAGAGTACAATTACAAAAAAACACAACTGTTTGACAATAAATGGCTTCACCCAACAACTAACTAGGAGTGAAAAAGGTTTTTGTCACAAAAATAGTTGCCAGGGTATGACTAAACTTATGAGCACAACTGTGTATATATACATATATCTTTTCTCTCAAGGGACTCAAAGTGCTTTACAGAGTCCATTATTCATTCACTCCAGTCACTCTGGTGGTGGTGACTACAGCTTCTCCAACCTCCACCAAACATACTCACACACTCATACACCAGTGTCACAGCTGGACAACCACTGGAGGCAAGGTGGGTGAAGTGTCTTCCTCAAGTACACAACAACAGTATACACTGGGAAGAGCAGGAATCCAACAGCCAACCTTCCGGTTATAGGACAACCGCTCTACCACCGAGCCACTGCGCCCAATTAAATTAAACTTGACTTGTTTAATTAAATGTTTAGTAGGTCTTCCATTATGCATTTGTACATTACCTTTGTAAGATAGTCATGTATGTTAAGTGTTGCCAGTTTTGTGAGGTGTCCGTTGAGTCCCAGGGCCATTAGGAAACCTGCATACTCATTGGCCAGTTCTGGACTTTTGGGTTTGTTGTATGCTATCCAGGCTGAGTCCACCTTAAGAAAAAACAATAAAAGGAAACATTATTTAACTACAGTTTGTCGAAAAGGAAGTTTGCAATGCAAACACTCAGAAATCAAGTGAGACTATAGTGACCTGTGAAGCAGGGGCTATTTTGAGCCCAGCAGCAACTCCATTATGAAAACTTGGCCAACTAGTCATGTTTGGAGGAACATCTATGTTTCCACTGTTCAGATCAACCATAGTGTTCCTTGGAGGGGCTCGTCCTGGAGAAGGAAATTAAAAAAAAGATAAATAATAGAACAGAAATAGAATTTTGAAGGCATGTTTGCTAACTTAACAATACTTTCTTTAAAATCATTGGTTGAAAAAGTAAAATAAAGCAAAATAGTATTATATTATACAAAGTAAAGTAGCTAATTATGTTACATATCAGAATAATGACACAAACCAGTCAGATTGAGTTTTGGGACAGGTAATGGCTCAGTTGGTACAGGGTGATAAGAAAACAGAGTAAAAAGACCTCGACCAACAGGGAGCGCCATGGTCCTTTGGCACAACTGCAGCAGTCTGACACAAAGTTAAAAACAATATGACCATGGTAAATACCACAAAATTCTAAAAAATATATAGCGTATTGAAATAGACCCACTTGTTTTCTTTCTCTTCAATGTATTCATGGTCTGACACCTCAGGTAACTGGACAACGCTGACCCTCACTGGTATGGAGCTCTGTAGGAGCCTTCTGACTTCCTGGACCCTGAGATCTTGACTCCAAATCAGTCCTGTGACCTAACAGTCATACAAGTTATATCAAAAAGCCTAATGTAAAAAACACAATTGTAATAAAATAAAACATTACCTCCTGAACTATATCTGACATCCCATCTTCCTCCTCATCTGCTTCCGTGGAGGCAGGAGGCTCCAGCCCTGACAGCCCCGAGTCCACAGACTGAAAATACAATAACTTATTTTATGTTTTTTTATGCGATGGGAACAAAAGAAAAATGCATTACACATATTCAAGATCGCAAGTTATAGGAGTAAATGTTTCTAGCAAATTATACAATTTAATAGGATGGGTAGGATACTACTACTTCATTATATAGGTAAAAGAGTTCAGCCAATGATGTGGTAAATGGATGAAGGTGTGTTTAAGTTACCGTACCGTCAAAAAAACATTATAAAAACATGTTAGGCGCCCCCTGGTGTGGCTGTTGACTTGAATTTCCCCATGAGGATAATAAAGAGATGATAAAAAATAAAAAGATCATAGTGATGCTCTGTTTGGATAAATAAACTTACTCAAAGATGATAAATCCAATCACAAAGCAGTCAGTCAGGTTAACATTATTCTCTATAAAACTAAAATTATTTTGCCTTCTTCTATTTCTATTCTATGCCTTCTTTTATTCATTAAATGTAAGGGTGCTTAGTATCTTGTACATAGAAAAGTGGTAAAAAAAACAAACAAATGTGATCTACCGTTTTGCTCTTGGCCAGGGTCATCTTATGAGCTTGTTTGGTGAGGTCTTGACGACCAATCAATAGACACACCTCTTCTGACCAATCAGAACACGGTTGCTCACGGCAGCGGTATATTGCTTCTCTGATAGGGAGAGCCACACCGAAGGGAACGGACTCTAGGTCTTTTAGGGTAAAACCTAAAACATTTAAACATGAGACATTTCATTATCACAGCAAAATATGAAATGACTTGTTAAAATTGAAAAGAAAAAATACCCTCAGAGGTGAGCCAGACCACCAACTGCTCCGCCAGACTTTCAGCAGAAAAGTTCATCTTTACACTGCTTTGTCTAAAAAGAGCACAGTTCATAAATAAGTAAGAACTACTGCAGGATTCATTTCCTATAAAATAATAATATAAATAACAAAATTTATATAGTTGCTGTACCTTCTGTAGTTTGGTTTATTGATGAACTTATGACCTAAAACAGACAGATGCACAAAATGTTTAGTAAGTGATTTGCGTTTTGTAGTTTTCTTCTATAATTACACTACATTTACTCTGCACTTTACTTCATATAAAAAGGTTCTGTATGGCAATTATTATATGTAAGTTCTGCAAAGGTAAGAGTTTTGAGTTTAGTTTTTTGTAATTTTAAAACGAGCTTTGAAAAAAGGTCACACAGAATGCTTTCTTGCAACCCTTAGAGCTAGCTCTTTTTTTATTAGTGAAAATAAGGGTGATAAAGATCCTCAGTGTTGTCAAATACAAAAAAAATTCAAAAGTGACATAAACCTGCACTTCCCTTTCTTTCTGCAAAAGTGGGCCTGAAGCAGAGCTATGGCACTGGCAGGTAATAAGGATATGTTGTCAATAATGTTTACATGCAGTCCCAGGATTCAATTCAGTTGCAAGTCATGCATCTGTATGGTTGGCTCAAAACACAGACCTGCAGAGAGCTTGACCAGGTACTTTGACACATGCGTCGACGTTGCATTTTTATCTCCAATGATATACAGAGCGTAACTCTAAAGAGACAAAAGAAGAAAATTCAACAGTCAATAATGATGTGTCACAGACAGTCAGGGTTAACAAGTTCAAGAGAGTGGGTATGCAGTTAGCAATAACAAAGCAAAGGCATAAAATGCACTGATAACTCTGACTCAGGTAATGAAAAAACTTCTTCCTCAGCAGAAAGAACAGAAACTATCCTTATTTTTGAGATACAGTGTGGACTGAAAAGCATACAGTATACATTCCCATTTTTAGCAGACAATAATTACTCATGTTCAGAAAAAATAACAAAGTGCAGTGAGACCTGAAGATGGAAACATTAAAGCAAAAGTTATAAATAAAAAAGTTTGTTGTGATTAAATAGGTTCAGTATAGGCCTAGGTCCATATATCCACATATGTGTTAAAATTTTGTTACATAAATACACTCACACACACATTTTTACCAACTAACAACTACTTACTATACTATAAGTACTTGTATAAATAAACTCTTGTACTCTTGGCCAATAAATATTTTCAATACTGTAAATTTGTCTGACCCAAAACATTTGTGAGAAACATGGAGTCTTCATTCATACCAAAACGAGGAGCTTGGTCCTATTACAAATGATTGGCAGGTAGGGAAATGGAGGAACCTCCTCTCCTCTTAAGCAGCTACAGAGCCAGCTGAAAACACAGGGAGGCTCTTCTCTCACAAAGGACGGTCGCTGCATCTGACTTATTTGGGCTGAGAAGAGAAAATGTGAAGAAGATGTTTGTTTTTTTTACAATCTGGACAGAAAAAAAAATTATGTAGGTAAATTGTGGAATTATTTTTAACATTATCTTAAAAGAATCATAGACAAAAAACTCATTATGGACAGACAGCCTACAGCAGGAGACCATCTTGACCTTTCTATTTTACTTTTATGTCTTGTCTGTTTCCTAGCTTTGATTCCATTATTAGACTAAAAAGGTCTTACCCTGGTCTATGAGGCAGCTTTCATTGAAGCAATTAATTAATGTAGGGTAGTCTCTCCAATACAGATCTATGTATGTTTCCAGCTGAAGGTCTCTGCAAAGGAAGAAAAAAAAAAAAAAAAAAAAAAAAAATCACACAAGATTTCTGCTTTTACCGCAACATTTTCTCATAAGATACAAGTAATTCAAATATTACATGGATTTATTTTAATATTATAAGTCAAAGGAAAGCTCTTTATTATTGCACATATATGATGGGACTGTAAAATACTCAATCACGCCAAATTAGGTTGCAGTTAGCTCACAGGAAATAATTAAGCACAAGGCTCTTGGCAATTAGTAGTAGCAAATCAATTACCTTTCCGCAAAACAAAGAATAATCAATTGTTTTTAATCCTGTTAGAGAGGCGAGATTCTCCCATACACTTCACATTTTGTGTGAAGGACTAAGTATAATTTTGAGTCAATTTTGAATCATTACAAAAAGAATATATAAAAAATATATATCACATGCTATAGTTCTTATAAACTGTATATGTGCCTTAAAGGTTTAATGAATATGTGTTATAAATATGTTCAACTTGACTTGAGTGACAAGAACTCTCCCAGGTTGTCAGGGGCTATGTCCATTGTAAACATATTCAAAATATATTTTATATTTGATGAAGAGCAGGTATTTTCTGACAAAGCTTACACAAAAGCTAACACAGCCCAATTACTCTGAAGAGTGCTTCATTTGCCCACTCCACATCTTCTACAATTGTCCTTGTCACCTATCATAAAAGTCAATTCACCACTGAAGTGCACATCACTAACAAAAGGAAATTAACAACACACAACTGACTGAAGAGATTGTCAAATAAACCTGAATAAAGGAGAAATATTTACCGGGCCAGCTGTTGCAGCAGACAGACTAGTGATGATGCACTAGCTCGCTGCAGCTCGTCCAGCTGCAGCTCCTGATAAAGCAGATGCAGAACATAGAAAAGGGCAGGGATGTGAGGAAATAGTGGCGCAAAGCTGTCCAACTTCAGTGATGGACAGGTAGGAGACACCTATAGTGGGAGTAACAGTGAGATTTTAATTTGTCATTTGAGCAACACTTACAAACAAATTATACATACAGTGGACAGGGCTTCTGCCTCTTTGGTGCCAGTGCTGGAGTCTGCTGGTGCAAAGACAGGCTGCAAACTCATCTGGCGGTGATAGTGAGAACCCAATAAATAGTCCCAATCCTGTAGTGTAACAAATAATGAATTAATGAAAAACAAAAAAAAAAAAACTTTCACTTGCCATTTAAAACAAAAATGTGTTTGGTTACAAGTGGCTGGGTGGGCCAGGGCAGTGTGCCCACTCAACAATTGTAAGTTAATGAAAATCAATTTCATCCTATGACCAATTTGGAATGACCAATTTGCCTAGTCCATGTTACGTGTCAATAAGAGGTCTCAACACCAATAACATCAATAAACGTATACTGTAAAAGTGACTGTAGGTACAATAATCACTCAAACCTCATCAGAGCCTCCGTCAGAAGGACGCGCCTTCTTGGCTGCAATCACTGGCGAGAGAGGTACTTCAAATTGGAGCTGTCAAAGAAAGGGGGGTTAAGAGCAAGGTCAAGATAAAAAATAAATTAAAATGATTTTGTAAGTCAAGAGTCAAAACACACTCACATTACGAGTCCACATCAGGCGCTCAGTGTTGTAGCCCATAAGTGCCATAAAACACGTGACAAACAAGTTCCACTCTGCATGGGCACTTGGACCACCAGGAGCATTATAGATGTTGTACCACTTCACCAAAACCTTGTTGGATAAATAATGACCATATGTAAAGATTGAAATCATCAAATAGTTTAATAAAAAGGTAAGAAAAAACAAGCACAAACTTTCATAGCAGCTTCTTTAGGGAGGATGAAACGAATCGCCTGAAGACATTTTCTCACTAAAATAAAATAAAAAAATAAAATAAAAAATTCATAGACATGTAATCTAACTTGGCTGTAGCCAGCTTTGAGTCCAGACCATAGTGTATATCATTGTATGTATATTACATGCATTAATGAATGAAAACATTTATTTGGGACAGATGACTTGATTATTCTTTTAGCCAGAACAAGAATGGTAGTGTACAAAACACAAATATTTTGGATCTCAGTCAAACCCTGGCTATTGCCCCGTAAACATAAAAAAATATATATATATATATGAATATATCAACTTCAATACAGAAAAGACACATTGTTTTTAATGACCTAATAAACAAATCACTTCTACTACTTCTTGTGTCTTTAAAGTACCAATCACATTACTAATCAGAATCACCAAGGTATCTTAATTGAACAAACTATAATAGGAAAGGTCAAGTAAAAAAGTGAATAAATGCCATTTCATTAGTGAAAGAAAGCCTTGTTGTCTGTGGAATCGATTACTAAATGCACATGTTCTTCTCAATGGGGCTTATAGCTTTCAGAGCAGACAAAAGACAGTAAATAGAGGGGGAATAACCATTCCTATATGTGCTACTAGCTGAGCTCTAAATATTAACTTCAAATGAGCCATTAAAAATCTATATTACAATTATTTACTGGTTGAGATTTTAGTTTGGTCTATTAATCACAAGAACAATCACCTCTACACAGAGCTCGGTCTCTGGAACTCAAGAGATAGAGGCTGGACTCTATTTATTCATTTTATTTATTCATTTTATTTATTCATTTAGCTGACGGTTTTATCCAAAAGCGACTTACATTGTTCTACAGTAATTACCAGTGTTATAGCCACTGGAGGCAAGGTGGGTTAAGTGTCTTGCCCAAGGACACAATGACAGTATGAACTGTGGGGAGAGTGGGAATCGAACTGCCTACCTTCCGGTTGAAGGACAACCACTCTAACCACTGAGCCACTGCCGCCCCACACCCGACTCTCAACTACTCTGGAGTTTTGGAGTTCCTCTGACCTACATCTTTGGCCCGTCAGGTGAAAAGAGGGGCAGAGACTTTCAACTGAACACCACCTGGTGATTATTTGGATATGATAGAAGGGAGGAAGCCAGACAGACTCAGCAAACCCAAATGTACTGTAAATGTCTGTTGGGAGCGTCTAACCTAAGTCCCCTGTCAGAGAGATCTTCAACTCACACCTCCGGCAGAGCTTAATCTAGATCCCGTGGGAGGCTGGAGACAGTGAGTCCACTCGGTCAGACTACAGGGGGATCACACTCCTCAGCCTCCCCAGGAAAGTCTTTGCCAGGGTACAGGAGAGGAGAATTTGGCCAATAGTCAAACCTCGGATTAACGAGGAACAATGAGGTTTTCATCACTGTGGAACACTAGACCAGCTCTTTACCCTCTCCCGGGAGCTGGAGGGTTTATGGGAAAAAACAGAGCATGTGCTTTGGATCTAGAGAAAGCATTTCAGGTCCCTGTACGACCCAAGCAGGAGCTGCCATTTGTCACTGGTGCTGTTCATTATCTTTATGGACAGGATTTCTAGGCGCAGCCAGGGGCCAGAGGGAGTCTGGTTTGGGGACCGCAGGATCTCGTCTCTGCTTTTTACAGATGTCGTTGTCCGGTTGGCTCCATTAAGCCAAGACCTTCAGACTGCAGTGGGACGGTGGAGAATCAGCACCTCCAAGTTCGAGGCCATGTTTCTCAGCCAGAAAACGGTGGCTTGTCCCCTTCAGGTTGGTGGAGAACTCTTGATTCAAGTGGGTTTCAAGAATCTTGATGTCTTGTTCACAAGTGAGGGAAGGATGGAGTGGGATGGAGGGGAATGGATGCCGCTTCTGCAGTAATGTAGTTGATGTACTGGTCTGTCGTGGTTAAGAAGGAGCTGAGCTGCAAGGCGAAGCCATCGGTTTACCGCTGTTCCTCCAAATTGAGAGGACCCAGCTGAGGTGGTTCTGGGCATCTGTTCCGGATGTCTCCTGGATGCCCTCCTGGGGAGGTGTTCTGGGCACGTCCAACCGAGTGGAGGCCCCGGAAGACGTAGGACACGCTGGAGAGACTATGTCTCTCAGCTGGCCAGGGAAAGCCTTGGTATTCCTTCAGAAGAGCGTCAGGAAGTGTCTGTGGAGTGGGAAGTCTAGAGTTCTGCCCCTGCAACCCGGCCCCAGATATAGCAGAAATTGATTTGTAAACTATTACTTTCCACACTAATTATCACTCATCATGTGAACATACAGCTCTGGAAAAAATTAAGAGACCACTGCAAAAATGTTCAGTCTTTCTGCTTATACTATTTAAAGGTATGTGTCTGGGTAAAATTAACATTTTTGTTTTATTCTATAAACCACTGACCTTTAAATAAAATAAAAATATTGTAATTTAACACGCACGCACGCACACACACACACACACACACACACACACACACACACACACACACACACACACACACACACACACACACACACACACACACACACACACACACACACACACACACACACACACACACACACACACACACACACACACACACACACACACACACACACACACCTTTTAAAAATATAAACATGTTTGACAGTGTTTTCGTTCATCTCACCAAGTTGTGAAGTAGCAATCTCTGGGATGGATATCCTCAGCATTGTGGCATTGCTTAATTCCTAAATAACATAATAAGACATAATTTTATTTCCACTTTAATGCATTACATTTTTTCATCTAAAACTTTACACAATTGCTGTGCTACTGTGGTCAAAAAGTGCTGAACACAAAGGTATTTTAGAGGGAGCACATGCAGAAAAGCTAGGCTTATCATCAAAACCAAACTGGAAAGAAGCTAAACTCCCACAAAATATAATAGTTCAGGAGTTAAAATGTTCAGATTTCTTCACAGAAAGTTAGTTGACTGCTTACTTTGACCTTGACTGCTACACTTCTATTGTAAAATGGGTTGTTCTAAAGGCCCTAAAACCTTGTGAATGAATACAGAATGTCTGGTCACTTAAATGTGTGTAAGTAGTCTACATAAAGCAGAAGTAAACGCAAACTTACCAGAGAAACACGGTTGGAGACGGGGTCCCGCAGCGCTCTAATGTGTGGTGTGGTCTGCTGGAAGGGGTAATCATCCATAAATGAAGCTTCGTGATGCTTCATGTTTGGGCCTCTCAATTCTGACACCGGGGAAGGCATTGCAGCCTGTCAAAGAGTAACAAATACACATACCAAGAAATAAATAAAATCAAAACAAAAAAGGGAAAATAATTTTTTTTATTCAATATAAAAAAATATTTGGCACCTAATGTTGTAAAAAAAAAGTATTGTCTCATTCTCTGATGCAGAGCTTCTTCATCAGCAATGTGCTTTTTAAAATAATTTTTAGACCACTGCTTGTTTCACTCTGGATGTCAAATTATAAACAGAATGTAAAAAAGTATTTTTACCTCATCCAGTCTTTGGAGACGTCTACTTCCTGCATTAGCAGGTGTGCTGACATTGTCCATTGGGGTGCTAAAGTGAGCGCTATGGTTGGACAGACCGAAGGAGGGTGACAGCAGGCCAGGAACAAACACCTTACTGACCTAAAGAAATCATACTCTTTACAAACCAGAAAAAATTCTTATATCCTAAATACAACATTTAATAAAGTCTGTTTAAAGACCAGGATGACTGGATGATTCTTACCCTGGTGACACCGGTGTAAAGTACCAGGCTACCACAGGCCTCCAGAACCAACATAGCATCTATATTCTGATTAAACAAGTCAGGGGTAAATATATAAAGTTAAGAATGGCCAACGGTTACACAGCAGTTGACCTTCTGTTGAACTAACACACCTCTAGTGGGGCTGCGTCTTTAGCAGGGATGGCTGTGACCGAAGCAAAGATGAGCTGAGATGTATCATTATTACTCTCAATAAACTTCACACACCTGCAACATAAGATAATAAAAAAATTTAAAAATCTGACATTCTGTTAATATATGCAATATTTAATAGGAAAAAACTAAGTCACAATGATACAAATGACAAGAGAGACTAGGGAAGTCATAGTATATTTGCTGACCTGAGCTGCTGATGAGACTCCACGAGAAAACAGAGAAAGTGCTTCTCACAGAAGTCAGAAGTCAGGAAGACTTTAGAAGCCTGGCTGCTCATTTCTCTGAAATTTAAAGTAATTAATGGGTCAACTTTAATAAAGTTATTCAACTATTTTCTAAATCAAACCAATTATGATAAATAATTACCATACAATAATTATTATGGATGTGACCTAATATTACCTGTGACAACCAGCAGTCATCGTTTCACTCCATAGCTGCTCCATGCACAGGTCTGGAATGATTGGCTCCATCTCTGGAACCAGCATAGTCTCATTAACTGTGCTGTTGAGAGATGTCATCAAGCCATAGTGTCCTCTTGTATTAGGACTGTGGAAAGATGTGTTGAAGCGAGCTGCACCAGAAAAAGATGGGGCAGCCATGCCTGGTGAGTGAGCTCGACTATAATGAGAAAATGGAGTTACTTTCCCAGTTTTGAACATGATGTTACTTTTAGTATAATATTGGGTAAACCCACCTTAAGGCAGCCATGTTGGAAATATTGGGGGAATGAATGCGAGTGTGGAATCCTGGGGAGGATGTCATAATCCTGCTCTGGTGGCCATGTAGTGCACTGTAGTGAAGAGGTGAGCTGGTACCAACAGTACAACTATGAAGGTAAATCCAAGGAAGTGTGTGAAAATAAAGTTATTCCTTATATTTTAACAATGGTTTTCAAGGTTCACAAACTTCCAACAGACTGTTTTATCTATTATCTTTATAGTTATAATATACACTAATAATACAAGACCAGCATAGCTAGGTTTGATATAGGGCTGAGCAATATGGCATTTTTTTAAATCTTGATAATTTTATTTTACATTTTTTTAGATAGTTTATGATTTTAATAAATTTTCTGTCTTGCTACTGACCTAAAATGTAATTCAAATGTATTTTAATTATTCTTTTTTTTTGCCAATACAAAACACCAACAGCAAAAAGAGCAGACCATTACCTTTAGAGTAAATTTTTTCCACTGCACACAAACCCTTGATAAAAAGACATTAAAAGTGCACCAACCTTGTGGATAATTTGCATAAATCAACAAAGTACACTCACTGCCGGGACACTACGTTGTTACCATTCGTCAGTTTCCTGCCACTTTCTAAACCAAAGCATTTTAGAGGTGTATGACTATGTGGATTTTTATTGTTTTAGCGCCTGCAGAGTCACCAAAGGCATTATACAGCACCATTAGCCGCAACACTGTGTGCAGCGCTGAGTTAGAGTAAACATTTTGTCTGTTAAATTTGATTTAGCGTTATGGCTATTTTTGTTATAATCCAAAATTAGAAACTAATCTAATTAATTCTATATATCGCCCAGCCTTAGTTTGATATACTGTATACATGCTATGATTTTCATTACCTTGGCCCTGTTACAGGGCCATGCCCAGTTCCACCAGCACCTCCAGGAGAGTCCAGTCGGGAAATATTTCGCAGATGAGAGGTTAAGAAACCAGAAGCCATCAAACCCATGGGGGTACCAACTGCCTCAGAAGGACATTGCAAGACTGCATTTTTCTCCTGAGATTTTTAGGTAGCTGGATGTTAGGAACATGTATAGTGTGTTAATCAAACTGTTTTGTAATAACTTACATCTTGTGTGACTTTACGCAAAGCCCAGACTGAGTGTGTCCCTTGTATTGTGTCATAAGAGACAATGATTGAGGGCTGGGGGCAACTAAACACTATCTTCAAGCTGGTGTCGGACACATATTGCACACGGCCTTCAAACAGACCTACAAAAAAATAAAGGCCTTTTACTATATATCAGAGACACTGATAGAAATGTGTGAGTGTTTGTGTCTTACTTGTTGGTTTGCAAACCACAGGTGCTATCTCGTCTAGCGGGTGCATCATGCTAAACACTGTGGGTAGAGGTTCCCTGTAGAATAAAAGGAGTAAGTGCCTCACGTAAAGAACATGTGTGAAACAATGATGACTTTGATGTGGTAAATCCAGGATAGTGAATGTGAACCGTGTATACCCGTGTTTAAATTTCCTATATGCAATATGCATGACTGTATGTGTACATGTGTATTGATACAAATGCATACCCAGGGGGGCCGAGTTGTAAGTCAGATGCAGTGTTTTTTCTTTCCAACACAAGTCCAAACCTGGTTGCCCAAACATTTGAGACCTAGAAATAGTATATATATAAAAAAAAATATTAAAACAGGACAGACAGTATAAAAATGCATACTGAGATAAACACACACTGCATGCACTCATAAATGAATGTTTCTAAATAATCCGACTACAAATCACATTCTGTACACTTCACCTTACCTGAAAGGGCAATGGTGAGATAAAATCTTTGCCAGTCATAGTGTGAACATTAATACAGCTACTCTGTACGATACACACAGTTTGCTCCAACTCTTCTTCTGCAAAACAGTATTAAAGTACATCTTAAAATATATATAAATATATTATCTTAATCAACTACTAAAAAAACACTAATAATTTGATCAATAAGAGGCATTTATTGTACCATCTTTCTTAATCTGTGGAACAGCAAAGTTACACCACACAGCCTGTAAGTTAAAGAAAAACAGGAATATTAACAACAGACTGTATGGGATGAATGATGTTAACATTTCCTTTTAGTATTGCATTTTAGAATTAGGTTTTAACTAGTAAAGTGGCATCATAATACCCGTTTGCTTGAAGACAAGTTCAAATACCAACCTTCTGCACTGGGCTGTCTACAGTAAAAGCCTTGTGTACACTGGAGGCTTGCGAACGACTGCCTTGACTCCACACAACAACATTTCCAGCTGTGTAGAGCTCCTCTTCAAATTCAACATCCTCCTCTAGGACTCCAACACAGCCTTTCCGTAGCTGCCAACATTCCTGTTAATAACACCAGATACAAAATATTTATAAACCACTACAGTTAATAACAAATATAACTGCTGTGTAACCCCTCACCTTCTCTCTCTCCTGCAGACTGACTTCTTGCAGGGAACCCACCAGGCCAGCGGCGCCGTCGGATGACCAGAGTTCTGAGGCAGGCTGGAGCTCTCTAAGCTGCAGGTTAAAAGCGTTGGGGTGGTTCCTGCAGTGCTCACGGCCAAATGGGACAAACGACTGCAATTCCCCTGCGGCAATCATCGTGGCTGTCTCTTCATACACAACTTCCGACATGAGTTCCAGATATCAGCATTATTTCTGGAAAACAATAGCATTGACAAATTGTTGAATAGTTGTTGTGTTTACTGTGCACCTGTCTCTTACGTGACACTAGCCAACCTGAGTCCTGCAGTATGTTACCTGGTAAGCAGTTATAAATTAGGCAAACCAAGCTTAAACTTAATGCTCTTTAAAAAGCATGAAATTGGTTCGTAAGTTAGTTAAAGGATAGTTGTGCTAATGGGTATTTGGTGTAGCTAGCTGTTTTTAAAGACGGAGATGATGTTTCTTGTCAGTATACTCTATAAAACATAATATAAAAGGTATTTATATTGACAAAAAATGCAACACGAAATCTATAACAAGCTGTATCATTAACCATACATGTTACAAGACATCCGATTGAAAAAAATGACATTCAAAGCAAAATTACAGTCACCCCAACCTGATAATAAGGAATATACTGGCCCTTGTCGTCGAGTCCTTGACTTTTGTTATTGTGTACAGTCACCGAGGCGCCACTTTGTTAGTGGTGCCAGCGTGAAGCTTAAAAACTTAAATGCACGGGGCTAAATTGCCAAAATAACTATTTCGCTAAGGTACGTTTTCAAATGAGCGCGGACATCTTTGCTATTCCAGCATCCTCTTCCGGTTTGACTCGGCCAATCAGCGGCAAGAGTTTTGTGTCAGGATGTCAATGCGTCATGATGGTAGGATGGCTTAGATACCGTAGAGTCAATACATAGACACATTTGGGGAAAATGTCTACACACCATGCGCTTTCTGTGACGGATGGATAATTGTTTTCTCCATGAATTGACCTACTATTTTATTGAATGACATACACAAACTAAAACCTCTTTCAAAGTGTAAGGGTGTTACTAAAAACAAAAATTCAAAATGACATTGTTCAATCTCCAGTGAAATATGATTGTTAACAAAAGGAGTACCATAAATAAACATTAAAAATGTTATTTAGCATGACTTTAAATGGAAGTTAGTCTAATTAATGTCACAAAGAGAAGCACCGCTATACTGGTTAAGAATAAATGAGCTGATATTTACATGTGGAAGTGGGGACTAATTGGCTCAGGCCAGTCAGAAGTCACACAACACATCTGAGTTTGAATAAACCACATTGTGCATAAAGTAAAAGAAACATATTTTTTAAAATCTAATGTAGTCTGGATAGAATTAAGTTTACATTTGCATAATTACACATACCAATAAGTGCAAATGCTAGGCAATAAAAAAAGCTCTTGTCCATTCAGTAGCCTATTTCTCCTGGGAGATGGTCTTGACAACTATTTAAGCATAACTTCAAGAACACATTGATAGATCTACTAAGAAATTACCTAACAGCAGACATTTTGACATGTCATTGCAGAAAATCACAGCTGCAGCTAATGACATTAATGCCAGCTCCATGTGAGCCATTCGACACAATAGAAAGAGCTTTGAAAATGATGCACCTAAATGGAATGCAGCCATTATTGTGTATCAGGTTCACTCATATCTGACAAAATCAAAATGTCTACAGTGAAAAATGGCTCTTTTGCTCTCTGATAGATGCTGTTACACATTTGTACACATATATTTTACTAGGTAACAGAAAAAGTCCTAGGTAATTATTTGAAAAAAAGAAAAATAGGATATGTAAAAAAAAAATGACAGAGTGTGATTACGTAGTCTTCCCGAACACTGTAATCTGATTGGTCCCTGATGAGAGCAGGACCCAAATGCATCATGGGAAGGATTTTGCCAGTTAATAAGGGCTAATGGTGGAAGTATGTGTGTGTCTGTTGTACTAATTAAAGTCTCAAGATGGCATTGTTGTATGTAATGTCTTTTGAGAGGCAGAATGCAGGCCAAATGTATTTATGTCGTTAGTTCATTTAGGATGCAATGAAGAAGATCTGGAGGGCTAATTGATCTGAATACCAAAAACACGGCTTCCATTAGGGCTCCCACAGAGCCAAAATGCATGTGCGTTCATGTGTGGTGCAAAATATAATGTATTGATCTGCTACAAACATGACAGAATACACCATTTGTGTATTTTCCATGTCTATTTGGCATCCATGTATTTAGGTGTATTTGAGCTCATTTGCATTACTCCATTAATGCCTCTCATTTTCCCTCCATGGTCCAGCAGAGTTGGCCATAGCCCATATGTCAGGCCTGGATGTGGTGTAGATGCAGTAAACCATGTTTCAGCATTTTGGGAGTTGGGTGTAATTTAGCAGTCTAATCTCCTCTGCTTGTGGGTACAATCCATCAACAAATCCATGTGAGTCCAGGAGGAGAAGATTTTCACATGGGAGACAGAAACCTGCTTGACACCGGCATCTATGACGACAGTTTAGATGAGTGTAATGGCCTGTCATTTGTCTGAGTAGTTGGGATTGATTAAACTTGGAATGATGGCCACCTCTCCGACTTACTCACAATGTAATGCAGTGTTAATAATGTTACTTTTAAAAGACAGAGCTAAAACTATCCTGGACTGAAACTGAATACTGTATTACCAGGCAGGTTAGAAGTGTCAGACAAAATGCCTTCTGTTTTCCAGATTGATTTGTAAATCATCTGTCAACAGTTGAAAGGAGAGGTTATGATTGGTTATAATTTATCTCAATGGCAGCATGTACAGAGAAAATAGAACAGGGCCTAAAATGGATCCCTGCTGCACACCAGGTGGTCAGAGGGACTGAAGAGAGAACACCAATCAGAAACTTGTTTCACAATCTTTTTTATAATGTTCATGTATTTTTTTACAATGACAGCGTTGCTTCTATGGCTGACTTTTTTTATTGCTGTAAGACTGACAAATACGTATATTTTTACAGTTTACCAAAAACACTGATGCCTGCTTCTTTCAACATAACCTCCCTTCTGAAAATTTAACTCACAAACTATGTTTTAGAAGCACACTGACACAGTGACAGAACTTACAGATGATACATGTCAAATGAGGACTGAGATAGATTAGATTTGGGTCTAAATACTTCTCAAGTAAACGCTTATCCATGGCAGCCTACATATATCAGAAAATATAATATTATTAAACTTTATTATTACGGGCTCTAGGCCCAACAACAAGACATACAACATCAAGTAAAAAAAATATATATGATTTGCAGATTGAAATAAATAACATTAAGTTTATTTAACCTTTAAAATCAAGAGCAATCATATGAAAAATAGATCTTTTGAGTGTTTAAGTTTGGACAGCTGTAACCTTTTATCACAACATTTGTCTTGTGAGCTTTCTATATGCATGTTTCTGGTGTCTGCCTTTGTGCCCTCAAAAGCCGTATTTTGCCAAACTCTGACATGCATGCACACAAACGTGACAAAGACAGAGCTATAGCCTATACCTCAGAGGGTCCCGTTGAGCTGCCATGAGTAATCTGCCATCATAGTCGTCACTGTGTAGTTTGATAATTGGATAATGTGGGGCAGAAGAGGTACTCAGCGGGCCAGGGGATTCCCCTAACCACACACTGAGTCGTGATGTAAAGCCTCTCAGTACCACGCTTTGCTCGGATTTTGTGATGAACTCCATTTTGTTAAAGCAGGCGAGGTTGTCTTGTGTAAGTTGCTACAAGGTTTGTGAAATCATATTTAATGAGGCACGAGACGGGTAACACACAGGGTGAGACACTGGTGAACTACATTAGCTCATGATGTGTAAAGCAAAAGTAATATCATGTTTATTGCCCTCTTAAGTACTGATTAAAGCAACACTATGTAATGTTTAAAATAGCCACTATATCATTAAAATATTTAGCTTCAGAGTCATTTTGATGATTTTCTGCCATAAAGTAAACTTCTTTTACAGACCCTTGATTATACTTTACTATGTAACTCTGATGGGGCAAGGTTACCATCTTACAAGAACACTCACAAAATGAACACAACTTTCAGTCCTTGTTTTATTTAAGAGATATAAATAGTAAGGTTTGACATCCATTAGCAGTGGTTTTGTTGGTAAATTGTAAATCATTTTTGCAGCAAATCAGCAGTGAAGTTTTGAGGGGTGGTAAATCTAGTATAGGATCTGACTGTGTGGAGTGGTCAGTTGTGATTATGGCAGTAAAATAATGGCAGAAGCTACACTGCGCTCGGCTTGTATGTCGACCCATGAGTCCAGAGGTGACCTGGTCTGTTTCTCGTCCATAGGAACGTCTCTGTCCTCGACGCATTCCATCAACATCATCATAATAACGCTGATGTTTCCTCCATCAGCTTCCTGTTCCTGCAGGGATCTGTCTCCGATCACCACTGTCAATTAGAGCAGCTCCTTCTCCCATGGACTTCGCCATAATCCACTTTCTCTCTGGCTTGATCACATTAAGGTTTGGATGGTGCCATCATGGTTTAAGGGCGAAGAGGAGGAGGGTCATCTGCTGACAGCAATGAGATATGATAGACCCAACATCGGCACAGAAGATGCTGTCATGATAAAAATATTAAGATTCTATGTTAACTAAAAATATTTATTTGTTGTCTAGTTCAGTGAATTATCATAGATAAGCATTTTGAAAGGATCACTTGTTTTGGGGGAGAAAGTAACATAACACAAGAGATATTTTTACACAGTACTACAATCCCACACATAATTATAAGAATAAAGTCCCCAACAAACCCACGTCAAACTTACCAATACCTAGAAAGAGATGGAAAATATGCTTTGAAAAATCCACATCCCACATTGTAAAGCTGCAGATAGACTTAGAAATAATCCTGTATACACATCTTTGGCAGTAGTAATTGGAGAAAAATGCTGTTAATACAATATTTGAACATTTAAATTTTTGTTTTTCTTGTATTACTTGTATATTTCTGACTGGACAAACAATCTGCTTTTTCTCAACGTCATTTCAAAGCTAATCTTGTCTTTCTCTGTATTGACTCACACTGTTCACACTGGTTGGACGAGGTGAACTGTAACCATAGATTGTAAATAAAAACCCATAAAAGAAAAACAATAAAAACCCCAAAAAGACCCATGCCAATGACACAGCCCGCTTGACTCAGTGGTGTCACTGTGGGCGGATTCAGAAGTACCTCATTCCTGCGTGTGTGTGGCTGCTGCTGCCTTTTGTTTGAAACGCAATACAACCCAAAAATAGAAATCCGTGTTAGGCAAATACCCAGTATGATGTGTATTGTACTTATGTAAAGTTGTAATCTGTGAGATGTAGAGATATGTATTTACAGCAGCTTTGGATGACTTTGTTGGAGATTGACAAGACAATGCTGGAGATTAGAAAATTATTTCAAGCTCAGTGTTGGCTCCACGTGTTTTTATGCTATACATGGTGCATTCAACTGTATCTGGAGCAGCAAAGTTAGGTTTCATAGAGGAGTCATTTAGAAGATCACATTGGGACCAACTTAAAATCAAATCAAAGGCTGATGGCTGCTTCTCATACATCTGTGTAATTTTGAACCTTCATAAAGTCGTCCTGTGGGACTGACACCTTTTGTCCATATGGTTTGACTGTTATTTAATGTATAATGTATAAATTACCAATCAAATATGTGTGTTCACTTTATCTGGGTTCAGTTGCCACAAATGTTTCCCTTTTTTTAGAATTTAGGGCCAATAGACATTGTTTTAATGGCAGCACATAAGCACTGAACACAAGAGCATGCGAATATCATTTCAAAATGTGCATCTGTGGATCATGCTTTTGCTATGGGGTCCCAACTTCTTCTTTATGCCGCATTTCTTTGCCACGTCTGAACCTAACTTTCCTTGTTGTTAGTTTACTCTGTATGATTTTGTATCCAGACTGTGACTATATCAGTTTCGGGAAAGATGAGTCAACAACTATCCCATGCAAGTTTGTTTCCTAATTAAGAGCTAAGAAGGAAAAAAACTTTTAACTCACCACATAGGCCTGTTGGTTTTGACCATGAGCAATAGCAATGACGGCAGCGTGCTACTGACGTCTCAGGCCCCCTGATCAAATCTGCTGTCTCTTTACGCGCTATGAGAAAACACCGAGGTGTATAAAATGGAAGAGCTGAAGGCGGGCAGAGAGAGGCTGATAGAGAACGAGACCGGCGTTACATCAACTGAGTGGAGATATACGGCAGCGCAGCGTCAGCAGCTCGGACAGCACCAGCAAGAGACAATAACAACTGAAATCTAAGCTAAACTATATGTAAGACATTTTTTTTACCAACTTTGGTCATTATAGACCGCATTGAACAGGCATCCAGATATTTATATAGTTAGGCGTCAGTCCTTGGAGTCTATGGGCTTTGTGCCATGTTGCGCACACTACAAACATAATAGATTTAAATTAATCTAAATAGACTGGTAAGTAGCGTTATAAACGTGAAATGACTTTAGAGTAAGGTGATATTTAGAGTTGATTGCAATGTAAGATCTATTATGATGCGCGTTGTGCGTAATTACGCACATAAACTTAAATTTACACTGTGCGATTTTAGTTCATTTTCTGTTTAATATAGCTTATTGTTGTCGGTATAAACCTCTAAAGAGCTCTTTATTGTTTTTTCATTATTATGTTTAAGAGCTGTTTAGTGACAAACGGAGTAAAGGGCCGTATAGGTCCATTGTGGAAAAGACATGTTTTCTTCTGTATGGGTTGATTGTAAAACTGTTAAATCTGTGTTCCCCGCTTACTTTGCAGGTGTAAAGGGATGTCTCAGCGGACCGGCCCCCAGCTGCTGCTCCTAATAGCCCTGTGCAGTGTGTTGTACTCTCACACTCTGAGTCTCCCATACGCGTCCATGAGGTGAGAGCAGCATGCGCATAACAACCTCCAAACTTTTTACCATAACATTTGGAGCCTTTTATCGTTAAAATAATAACCTCAAATTGCATCCAGGTGGTTTAGTCAAAATGGAACAGGGAGAAGAACCTCTCTTATAACAGATGTGGTGAAGAGTATCGCTCAATAGATATTTCACAGTCAAACATCTCGTGCGAACACATAGCCTAGCTACTTCTTCAGAATCCGTCTCTCTCTCTCACACACACACACACACACACACACACACACACACACACACACACACACACAACATTTACTTTTTAATAAACTGTGAATTAACTTTTTTCACCCATGAACACTCTAACACTCTGTCATCCTCGTCTGTCCACTGCGTAAAAGAAAAGGGGCGCTACCCACCTCAAGCAAACGAGCCGCGCCTCCACATTGGCGTTCTGTCTGAAGTCAGATTTGTCTGTGCCGTTCATTTTACAAATATGCGCACTGAAAAATTCGATTCATCTCTGATTTTTTTTTTTTTTGTGCAGAACGACGAGACACGCGGACGGTTTGTTTACCAGTGGATACAGTAAACTCCTGGGGCAGCTCTCAGCGCGGAAGTACCTGGAGTCTCTCATCGGGAAGAGGGTCAGGTACGTGCATGTGTTAAATCCCTATTCATTCATTGATATGAGGCTAACAAAAAACGCTTAAACAATGTCGTAAAGCAATACCGACTTTCTGTTGGGTTATTTGACTTCAAACGTCTTCTCCATTGGCGCTAATGAAGGTTGGTTCTTCATAATAAAATCTAAAAGAAAAATAACAAATAATATACAAATGGGCAAAAAGACAGAGATCGGATTTAAAATAAGAGCAAAGTATACAAGGCCAGACTGTATGGCTTTCAGTCATTTAAAGAAATATATATGTGTATGCCATATACCTTTAATTTATCATTGTAAAGCTATGGCTTCAAATCTTTCTTATTTTAAAATATAATACAACATGCAACAGACATTGTTACTGATCAATAATATTCTTTCATGATATGATTATATACCTCATGGCATTTACATTGATATGATCTAACTTTGTTGATGAGGCATTTTGTAATGGGCAAATTATTGTAAAGGTTAATTTATGCTCTTCTGTTGTACAGCCAGGACGGGCACCAACATCATTTAGGGACACAAAAGGACACAAATAAGATGACTTTTGTCTTGCAGTGATGAGCTTTTGGAGGAACCAGTGAAGCGCCACACAGACGCCATCTTCACAGACAACTATAGCCGCTTCCGCAAACAGATGGCTGTCAAGAAATACTTGAACTCAGTCTTAACTGGCAAGAGGAAGTAAGAACCACACATCTTATTAAAAGTCTTGTTGAACACATTGGGCTGACCGGTGTCTAGTAGTTTGGCTTGCTTTGAACTGAAACAGTTTTGGTTGGCTCAAGGCAGTATTACAGATTAAATGTTACAATTGCTTTGTCCACCTTTTGATGTATTTTTCCATTTGACTTCTTTGCATATAAACAGCTTAGAAGACCCTGTTACTAGTGACTCAGATGAGGCCAGGAGTGAACCTACAAACTTCCAGGAGAGCTATGACGACATCAATGTAGACCACTTCATAAACAACTTTCAGCTGGTAGGTGCACACACCTGCTTTTAAAGTCACTACAAGCTGTGTGCGTATATTCTCGCTAATGTTCTTGTTGCCCTGTTTGTTTCTGCCCTTGCCTTCCTGCAGCCTCTTTGAGGATCGTCCACATGTGAATACCTCAAGTCATCCTCACAAATCTGCCCCATCCCAACAATACAACATAATCCAAAGAACATCCGGAAATCAAACCAAGCCAAACATTGATGTGTGCAAATGTGGTTTATCTATCTGCTGTATCCATCTGTACATCATTACACAACTGTATAGACAGACATGTATAGACACACTCTACAATTATTCCTAAAGGCTCTGTGGGTCGCACTGAACAAGCTTTCGAACATGGAGCACTAAAAGAATATTGTAGACCAATTTCTCATTTTTCTATTAACCTTATAGTATTATTTTATATTTTGCAAAATGTTCCTGTCATTTATTTATTATTTTTAATACAGTAGATTTTCATTGGCTTAAAGAATGTGTTTTTTTTTTTCCTAAATCAATGCTTCCACTAAATTTTCATAGACTGCGCATTAAATGTTGTTTCCAATATGAATCCCCGCTTAAGTCTTGTGAGTCATTGTAGCTTTTATTGTCTTATTTACAGTGACAATCACACTGCATTAAATGTCGATTCAGCTTTGAACAAAGCAATGTTACAGCTACGTTGATGTTCTGACCCGTGAAGATGGTGACGAGAGGGAGCACATTGCCAAGATACACACATATAATCACTTTATACTGTACAAGGGAGATATATATGCGCATAGACCTGCCTTCCGTGCATATAATTAGACGTCCGCCACTGACACAATAAAAGATCCTGCTCTATTTTTTAAAGTTCAGTCGTTTTGTCTGGCTGATTTCTTCATTTTCCCCACATCGATTTCCCATAAAGGTGTACATGTCTGAGTTATTGTCAGATAATGCAACACATAGATGGTATTTGGCAACTGTCCCGGCGGAGCACATATGCTCTGAATGAAGATGGATGTGACAAGACACTGACATGTACCAGTTGAGCGAAATGGGAAAAGCGCAATATGACCTTCACTTCTTCCCCATCGGCTATCTGCTGATTGACGTCAGAGTTTGTGACACCGACATGAAAACATTAGCTGCCCGAAAAATTCCCCATCAAAGTTCAGTTTTGTCTTTTTTACTTTGACCCAACTCTGAAAGTAAAACACTATGATAGTTCACATGGTATTGTTGTTCAAAATTGCCTCAAATACAACAGGTTTATAACATATGCCAAATCAGTAAACCAAACTTTTGATTTTCTATTTCTGTTGAAGGGTGCAGGATTTAGCAGCATTTAAAAGGAATCTAAATACGTTTCAAAATGTTTCCTCTTGCAGATGGGGAGAATATACTGGATAGTGTTGGATTTGAATAAAATATGAAACAACTATTTCAGATAATTTTATGACAAATTAGGTATTTCTAGCCAGGACATGGTAATCAGCAAAGTCATAAACAGTGCAACGTACACAGTTTTCTAAGCTCAGGAAGTTCAGCACCATGGACAGCAGCGTTTTAGAACCTCATTGTTTGCATTAATTGTGTCAATAAATGTAGAGGTATGGCAAATAAAAAAGGGATTGT
The DNA here is from genome assembly GCA_024349245.1 of Neodontobutis hainanensis. Lineage (NCBI taxonomy): Eukaryota > Metazoa > Chordata > Actinopteri > Gobiiformes > Odontobutidae > Neodontobutis > Neodontobutis hainanensis. The sequence continues at coordinate 5,168,128 of JALDNG010000016.1, read as the reverse complement.
TGTATTTGTATTCTGTTTCAAAGTTTGGATCACAGTCCCAGAAATTGAATTAGCAAATCCAGCTTAGCTGAAATTAGAGCACTTTGAATACAAGCTTTGGAGTTATTAAGACAAAAAGAGGAAGAATAGCATCAACACAAAAACTGCTTGTCGACTGTACGTGTCTGACTGACATTAAATCTACACATTTCCCAGAATTTTGAGCAAAAAAAATGAAGTACTGTGCAGCTTTTCACAAACTCCTGTGAGTAAATAAGAAACTACTGTATGTGTTCATTTATAAGAATGGCATGAATACATCTTCAGTCTGTATTCAGCTGGAGTTGTGGCTTTCAGAGGAAATTAGCCTTTCCTGTTGCTAATGTACTACAGTCAGTTGTGTGATGTTGCATTCATGGTCTCTATAGCAAGGCTCTCACTGTTGTTGCTCCAAACCATTAGCAAGACTTCTCACCGATCCAACTGTTTTCCACATCCAAGAGTGCCCTATTATGGTTCCCACTAAGAGCCCGTGTTTACGAGAGAAACTTGTTAAAAGAAGAACCCTAACATGTGGATGGCTTAAGTCTTTTCTCTGCATTCTCTCCTTCCTGTTTGTCTTTCTGTCTGTCCCAAATAACCATTCTTGTTAACAGCCCTTACTCACTGGGCTCAAAACAACTTGAGGTGCCACAAAAAGAATTTTGGTTTGCTTCCAGTCTTTTACGTGATCATTAATACTTTAAGAGGCATGGACCTTTACTATATTAAGGACATTCAATAGGACTACATCACAAATTACTGTTAAAAAAACAAACAAACATAAACAGCACGGAGGGGGGTGGGGGCTGTCATGGCTAATGACTCTGTTGTGACTCAGTTTGTTTACAAGTGTCAGAAAGACAGCTGTGATTTGACTCTTAAATGTCACATGCAATGTTCTGAAGGGTCAGACCCACAATGGACCGTTTTATGATTAGACATAAGTTGACAGCTCTTGTATCACTACCTTAATACTTATTAAGGGTGAAAAATCATATTCATTTGACCTCATATGCCCTTTTAAATACACTCATATTGCTACGGGTTTCAGTGTAAATTAAGAATCTTATCAAGGGCCAGACATTTGTTTGATATGATTTCAAGTCAAATTTTACTGTAAACATTTTTTGAAGGTAATACTTCAGTCTTGTTTTCAATATAACTCTGCAGTAACTCTCTCTGTACTCAGCAATTCTCAAAACTCTCAACTCTAGTTTGACAGACGTTTGGCGTTTGTTTGTTTTAAAATGAAGAGAACTGGTGTTTCTTTAAGCTCAACACTGTATGCATGTATATGGGTCTTTGTGAAAGTCTCCACTCTCCGGGACATTTGTGATTACTGCTGCTCATTGAGAGAGGCTTCACTCATTAACTCTCATCACCGCTGATCTTAATGGACCAAACAGAGTAAAAATAGCCCTGGAGAGAGGACAGTAGCCTTTTAACACCAAGCGCAGCGTGGATGAACATGTTTTTCTATGTTTATGTAGGTCAAGGGAAAAAGACCGAATGTCATGGCCCTGACTATATAACTAATGTAGATTTCAGTTATTTCCATCCTCATCTAATAATCGTCTATTCTAAGAGTTCTAAGGTTTTGGCAGTACTTGAAATCTTCAAACCTAAACAAGATTTTTAAACAGGCTTTTAGAGCATGTGGTATTATAGTATAATTCACTTAATAATTAATAAGAATAAATTGAAAGAAAAAAAAAAGCCACATAAAACAATTGCTTTTCACCACAGTCATTATAGTGCCCTGCTACGTAGTGCTGCTGCTCATACACTAAAAGTTCTGATTGAATATTTTTTCCAAATTGCATTTTCTGACGCAGAGGCTTTCTTGGGGCCATGCCTAAACAGCGCTGTCTTGGGCCAAAGTGGGGGAATTTCTAATGTTGTGTCTTTTCAGATTGTACATTTTCAATAGATTCAATTGTTTGAGCCTTAAAGCCCCCTCTGGTGTCAGACAAACTACCATTTTCCTTCTAAAACTCAGTCTCTACTCGATTCACTTCCTTGTCTTTTCCTTTCAGCCAGCGGAGCAACAACTTCTTCACTGTGCTTTTCCTGTTGAACCTGACTGACATGTGAAACGAGCCGTACCATGACATACTACACATCATTGCACATCAAGATCTTTAAAAAAAAAAACAAAAAAAAAAGGAAAACAAACACAGAACACGGTCCGAATGTTGCTTTGTCATAAATCATCAGTGTTTGTCCTGAGGCGTAACTAAGCTTTAAAGGCAAAAAGTCAGAAAATTAGTCACTTTTAAGGGGGAACGGCAAAAAAATAAAATAAATAAAATCCAATTTTTTGAATCAGTTAGATGTTTGGATGTAAGAAGTGTCTGACCTTAAACTTGAAACTTGTTGTTAAGTACCACACGGATGGATAACAAAAGAGTGGGTGCGAGGTCTAATTACAATTAGCAGACCAGATTGTGTTGTGAGGTGTCCCCAGAGTCGGTCGATAAATCTAAGCTACCAGATAAATGATTGAGAAGGAACAGAAAGGCCACAACCCAGATTAATCAGAACCAGCCCACCTCAGGAGCTTTGATGATTCACAAAGGAGCTCCATTTACTCTCATCTTGGCCATTTATTTTTACATCTCAGGTATTCCTATCTTTTCACTGAGATACTGTGAGTATTACAACAAGGTTGCAACGGGGAATGGATCTTGCTCCAATGCTGTGTGGTTTATAGGTTACATTGTATACTTTTGAATTATGTACATGTATATTACAGATAGATTAAAACAACCTTTATGCAAACTAAAAAGATTGTAGGCTTTAGGCAGTTTGTCTCCTGCTGCATCAAACATTGGTATAGAGCCGGAACTGAGAGCCAGTGCATTTAGACAACAGTCTTGCCTGGACCATAAGAGTTGGCTGCTTAAATTTAGATCAAATAGTGGAGCGACATCTGTCAAGGACCACGTTCAACACAATGTGACAGAGCTAAAACAGACATTTTCTGCTGCAGGATGGAATGCCGAAGAAGACCCGTTGCCACCTACAGCACCTTGCATGAAGCTAAAAGTGCTCGGAACTTCATGTTGGGGTGCAAAGAGGAGATAATAGTAATAAATAAGTAGAAAGCATAATTTATTTTGTCATGGGACAAGCTAGTTTTGAAACAAGGTAAAGATATCCTCTAAATGTCAGAGTTAATAATTTAGTTTTGGAGATGTGTCAATCTTAAACTACATTTATAAAATGTATGCAAACGCTGAACCATTGTCACTTTCAGTGGGAAACACTGCCCTCTAGTGATATTGAATTTTAAAGTCTACAATATACTGAACTGTAGTACAACGCATTTACAGAGACAAGTTTCTGGACAGTAATTTAAATATAAGTCAGGACAACACAGAGGTTATGTTTTTGAAAAATCTATATTTACAGAAAATACAAATATAGTACAACTGGAAATACAAGACCAAAAATAATACAAAATTTATTTAAAAAAGGTATAAAACCATTTAAGACAATTATTTACATTTGATTTTAAAACATGTACAACCACAAAAATCAGTCAGTTTTTCTTTTTTCTAAATTCAGCGAGTTTGTCACTCACCGACACTTGATTGTCCCAGAGTTTTAACAAGTGCTTCGGTCTCGTTTCTTTCCATTTAATAAAGCTTTCTGTAATGTGCACGCAGCACTTTATCTCTACATAGGACATGTAGAAACAGTTATTTTTTTTAAGTTTGAGCATTGATCCCAGTCCTTTGTAATAAAACCAGTGGAGATCCAATTTGTCCAAACAGATCACCCATTCAGATAAAAACGCTTTAATAACAAAGCCCGTTACAGGCGCCTGACATTCCTTTTGCTGCGGGCACTTCCTGGTAGGATTGTTGAGGTTTTGGCCGCGTTCGGATGGAGACGAGGCTGCACGACTCGGCAGGGTCGAGAGCCGTGAAAAGCCTCGTGGCAGCACGTGCAGAAGTCGAACAGACAGCTAGACCTTGTGCACGTTGCTCTCTGAGCCTCTTTTAAATGTGTTGCTGGTGAGCCACAGCGTTTGCAAGGGCAAAGAGACTCATGCTGCTTCAGAGCACTCGCGGCCTGAAAAGAAAAAACAAACGTGTAACACACTGCTTCAAATGTGCTGGTCAAATCTCATTTTAAACAGGATTTATTATGCCTTACCTTTAAATATTGACTGAAGCGTGTGCAATTCGGTGACGTGCCTTTCAGTGAAGAACCTGTGTTTCTGTTATTCCTGCCACTGTGGAAAGAGGAGGGTGCGGAGGACACACTCTGCATACAGGAGAGTACCGTTCTGGCCACTGCCCCATCTCTAGTCAAACCACAGGCCTTCCTCTGAGAATGTACCGGCTCCTAAAAAATTAAAAATAAAAAGAAATACCAAGAAAACTGTTAGGACATAATTTGTATTGAATTTACTGTTACTGTATTCTACTTAAGAGTGAAGTTTATGGTATTATAACCACACTATATCAAGTTTTTTTTTACCCTAATAAAATCCCATTCTTACCTTCAGTGCTTTTTCAGCTTGCTGACATCTCTTCACAGCGGCTAAATCCTCATGAATGATTTGCCTCCATGTTCTGCTTACTTTCTTGCAACTGATGGAAACACGACAGATGAATTATTGAGATATTTAGTTTCTTTTGTATCAACCAATCAGGTCAGCAACTTGAGCACTGCCTTTTCATCAAGTTACCTTATAAGGTCCATGTCTCCCAGCAGAGCCAGAATCTGAGTCAGAATGCATTTCATATTTCTTGACAGCAGGGATGAAAACACGTCGATGTAGTCTACCCCCATATGGCCCCCAATCACTCGATCTAGATTGTAATCCTCAGCCAGCTTTGGGATGACGCTCCAGTCATACCTGAAAACAAACATTAACTATTAATTAACAATCTAATTGGTAAAGTGACATTGTGTGAACATGTGTGGTATAATAGTCAGTAAAGAATAAAAAAAACTTGCCTTTTATTTTTTTGAAAGCTTTTGGCGAGCTCCTCACAAGCTGCCTGTTCAAACTTTAGTATGGGCAGGTTGAGGTCATTGTGGTGGTCCGCTGGGGTGGACGACATGGAGTACATGTCCCTTCTCTTGTTCTGTAGCTCAATAGGAGTTAAGACTCCCACCATAGTTAGAGAGGTTTTCTTCTCTTGACATTTAGTTGGAGATGGTTTTGGTGTAATGTGCTTCTCTTGGTGTGTTGGACCAGATGCTGTCAGGACCATAGATCGTCCATGAATGGGGTCGTCATCTTCTTCAATGTGACTGTTGTGCAGAGACAGATAACCACTGTCCTCAAGGTCCAAAATTCTGTCATGGTCCCTACCAGTGGCATTTTCTTTGTTGTGCTCAGCTTTGCTGTATTTGTTCTGAGAGAACAACCCTGTGGTCACCTCCGCAGAGGGAACAGGGGCTTTGAAGACAATCGGCTCCTTAACTGGGGAGTCCTTGAGGTGAAGTACCGTGGATTCTGCAGTAGGGCTTTTGTCCACATGTTGCCATGAAGGCTCGTAGCAGGGAACCTTCATGTCGGCTGTCCTACTATAAGACATAGGCCCTGTGTAATAGATTCCTGGATGAAAAAAACAAAGACACTCGTTTTCGACTTATACAAGTAAACTTTATCCTTTACAATCGCTGTGTATACATCAGGTGTAACAACCAAAATAACGCGCCCCCAGCCAGAGACGCAAGCTACCAAGCTACAAGCTAAAGACCTTCGGTTCATGTCACAATTTAACAACATAAACGAGTAAATACCGAGCTTGTTTACTTCAATAAACGTTAAGACGGAAGAATAAGTACGAAAATACCAACAAAAGTAAAACATTTGGCGCAATATACGTTTTGCGGAAATGCAAATGAGACGTTTAAGTTAAAAAGGTGGAACAACCAAAACGTTTTATTTTTTCTATGTTCAAAACAAACTTTTTGTGAGTGATGGCTTAGTAATTTTAGTAGACATTAAGCTAAACACAAAGTTCTACAATATTAGAGAAAAACTGATCTACATTTAGGCGCCATAGTGTGTATGTGTGTGTGTGTGTGTGTGTGTGTACTCCTGGAATAAAGACAGCAATCAGAAAGCTATTAAGAAGCCTGAGAACATGTAATAGCGGAATTAATATAACAATAAAGCATATTAATACGTGCACGTGATTGTATATATGTATGCCACTGGAGTAGACCAAACTAGCATTTACTTATGTAACTCACTGTAGCTGACTTTTTAACTTTTTGTAAGAAGTTTGGAATAATAATGGGATAGAGTTCCTCACCTTATTTATCTGTATAGTTTATCCAATAGTATTTTCCCTCCAAATGAGCGCCGGGTAAGTTTCAGCTGATACCCGCTCTATCTCTGACATAAAAATCAACCCAAAAATCCGCCACTGGTGAGCTTCTCTTTTAAAATCCGTGCGCAAAAGGCGCAAACCAATCACAGTGAGTCTCTTTAAAATCTTAGCCAATGTGAGAACGTTTTGTCATCACGCAGCTGATGTCAGCGCGCGGCGGACGTGGTGCCACTGGTTTCCCCTCTCGATCTGAAACAAGATTTTCCAGAGGTTATTTGCGGTTGTCTGTAAAGAGCAAATCTAAAACTAATAGTGAACTATAGTAAAACACGCGTGTATCCCACGGGTTTTTCAGCAATAAACTTTATATAGTTAGTTTGAATTTGTTATTGTTGGTTTATCTAGTTTTTTTTTTAACTTTATTTTGGAGCCTTGTCATTTTGTTTCTTTATTTTTTTTGTAATAGTTTAACATTCTGTGTGCAATTTAGAAGAGTCAATGTAATATTTATATATCCTACATGCTCTTTGTAGGTATCATCTCCTCTTTTATTTCATTGATACATTTAAATCTACCTTTTTTTGCGTTTTTGAGAGAAATTCAGAAAGAGCTGTAGAATTATTTGAATAAAAGCCTAAGGTTATTTAGCATAACACAAGCACAGACTTAGAGTTTGGAAAGAGGCTTTGTTTGGTGATCCCTCTGTGGGAAATCACACCTCACCGTGGAATTTGTAAAGTATCCCTAGACTGAAATCAGACCTGGGTGAGGAGTGCATAGGACTTTTCTAAATAAGGGTAAATTTAGGTTAAACCTCACTACTTGGGTCTTGGGCAATAACATGATTTCAGTGTAAGAATGTGTAGGTTAGTTGGCTGCAGTGCATAAAGTTTCTGCATACTGTAAATCTCACAAACTTACATGTGCTATTGTGATGGTTGTCATCAAATTCACAAGTCTAAATACATTTAATAAAATGTCTGTGTGCATGTGCAAATAAAGCAGATATAACATATACATAACAGAATGAATTATTGTAAGAGATCTTTTACAAGCTCAAAAAAGTGGGTTGTAAAAGGGAATATTTGAGGTATTTACGTTTGCGGATATTTCCACAAAATATGTTGCTGTTAGGATATTCAAATTCTGGTTCAGAGCACCACACTGAGGTAGCCTGGCTCCGCCCTCCTACGTACTTCCGCTCAATTTCATTTCGCTTTAGTACTTATGTACGAGAGTCTGGTAGAACCAGGCTAACACTGAGGTGCTTGTACTTGTACTATACGTTATTTTAGTGTATACTGACCTGATACTGACCAGACATACTTCCCACGCTCCACCGTCTGTTCCTCAATACAGAAGGGGTGTTGACATTTACCCAACTTACCCATCCTGAGTATAAGTTAGACCTCCTTTTGCATAATACTAGACTATCCATTAAATTTTCATTAAAATTCTTTCAACCTTATCCAGTAGAGGTCAGCAACAGTCTCGGTAAAGAGGAAGTATTTACTGCGCATGCGGTCGGCATCCAATATGTCTGCGCCCGTCATCAACCCTGGTAAAGACAGACAGGTTTATAAAGCAAGCTTAATTAACTGTTCATTACTTTGATCCATCTGCTCATAGACAATACAATGCTGTCGATAATAGAATATTATAACGTTGTAATTCTCCTTTAAAAAGAAACAACTAGACCACTTTACAAATCAAAATACAAAAAATGTGGAATATCTGTTTGACGTGCCGTGCTGCTGTTTTGTATTGATAAAATAATGTTCTGGACCCAAGTTACAACTCGACCTTGTTATATTTCCACACAGTAACGTTTGCCTTCACATGATTCAAAGTAATGGCTGACAGAAGAGCAAAAACTCTACTCCAAGCTGTGAGGATCTTGTTGAGGCCTCGTTTACAAAATATCTATAAACCAGAAAGACAAATGTACCTTAAAGGAAGGTTGCATAATCATGTCAATATGTTTAATGGGATTCCCAAGAGAGCTCTACATACCACTGCATCACTAATGGTAGCCAAGTTACTGACGCTGGAAGAGGTTTTTGCCAGAACGTCCCTACAGGACTATCTAAAGAAAGTGGAAAATGACTACAATGAATGTTTAAAGGCTGTCAACACCAGTGAGTCAGAAGAGCATCCTAGTGAAGAGGAACTAAGAGCCAAGAGGACTAAAGTCTCCCTGTTGGCTACTGTCGTGCAGAGCATCAAAGCATTGGATGTCAAAGAAAAAGAAATGGCAGAGACAGAGACACTCCTCAAAGGTGAACTAAACTGTTATCCACGATCAGGTCTTTAATCAGTTGCTAAAGTTTGTTTTACTTTTTGTATTTTACAGATGAAGACCAAGGCCTCAGAGAACTGGCTGAACTGGAGAAAGAAGCATGTTTACAAGACATTCAAGCTCTAAGACAAAAGGTAGAACATGATATGTCTTGTTAAAAAACTACTGCAATTTAGAGTGAGCTTTGTGAGATTTTTAGTTTTTAACACGCTGTTTAGTATTGTTATGTTAAAAAAAAATGCTTCATCTATCAGATCCTGGCTCTGTTGATACCAGAGGTGGACGGAGATCTAAATGACCTCGTCCTGGAGGTCACAGCTGGTGTTGGGGGTCAAGAGGCCATGCTGTTTACTGCTGAGGTCATAATCCTTTATCATTTACTATTTAAGCGACAAACTATTCTTATTTGGGTTAAGAACCATTAAGACATCATATGTAGCATAAATACAATAATCCAACTGAGTCACTATTGTAGTATAAACTAAAACAGTTGTACATATCAATATTTTTAGGAATACAATTGTGTGTCCTTTCTCTGAAGGTGTTTGACATGTACCAGGGCTTTGCTCAGCACCACGGCTGGTCTTTTGACATTCTGGAGTACATGACCAGCGAAATAGGTTAGTGGCAGTTTATTTGTTATTATTTGTTTATTTGCTGCCTCTAAAAATGAATTATACTTTGTCAAAATATCTTTTTATGGTGTTGCTTTGCTACTCTCTCAACAGGTGGACTACGCCATGCTTCGGCCAGCATAGGTGGGGATCAGTGCTACAAGAAAATGAAGTTTGAGGCTGGTGTCCATCGAGTCCAGAGAGTTCCCAAGACAGAGAAACAAGGTCGAATGCACACCAGCACTATGACTGTAGCTGTACTACCACAACCTACTGAGGTACACAATATGGTCAACACATTATTGAACATGAGAATGTAAAACTGTTGGGGGCGGCTGTAGCTCAGAGCATTCGTCCTTCAACCGGAAGGTAGGCGGTTCGATTCCCACTCTCCCCACAGTTCATACTGTTGTTGTGTCCTTGGGCAAGACACTTAATCCACCTTGCCTCCAGTGCCACAGCTCTGGTGTATGAATGTGTGAGAATGTTTGGAGGTTGGAGAGTCGAGAGGCGCAAAATGGCTTCCATGTCTCCACCACCAGTGTGTGACTGTGGAGTGAATGAATAATGGACTCTGTAAAGCGGTTTGAGAGCCTTAAAAAACGCGCTATATAAAACCAATCCATTATTATTATTATTATTATTATTATTATTATTATTATTATTAAAAATATTTTGTCGAGGAAATGTAATTATATAATATAATATAAATGGAGATAAGATAGTATTTAATTAACTTTTATTCCACAGCAAAGAATTCAGCCTTTACAACAGCTTATGCCCGGCCAAGTGCAATGTAGAATGTACATAAGTAATTGATGATCATTGTTTTAAATTATAATTGGATGTAAGATAAGATAATACAGGACTTTGATCCCAGGTAAAGTGCCAAAAGTGAAAAAAAGGTGCACATGTGCATAATAGAATAAAAACACACATGCACATTCACATACAGAAGTGGTCCATGATAGATGTCATATTAGCTAACATTTTCCTCTATTCCACCTACTCAATAGCCCTCCTGTCTCCCAGCCTCCAACAGAGTTTAGATATATGAGATGACAATACTTTTTCTGTTTTGGGGGACTTGACTAGCCTGGCTCCGCCCTCCTACGTACTTCCGCTCAATTTCATTTCGCTTTAGTACTTAGTCTGGGATCGCTGTATATTCTTAGGTTTCCAGAAATCAATTTTTTGTAGGACCAATCAGCGAACAGAGGGAGTGACTTGTTGTTTCCGGTCGGTTTCGGCGCATGACATACGTCACGACCACACGTTAGCGATTGGCTATGGCAGATCCTGAGTGACTCTGGGCAGATCCAATAGTTTTAAACTTCAACAGAGTTCCCGCATACAAGGAAGTAAACGCTTGTCAATGGAGCGAGGCCAGACTCTCTGTACAAATGAAATGTACGAGAGTCTGGTAGAACCAGGCTAGGACTTGACTATGCTGGAGTAAGAATGCTTTTGTTTTACTGCTTACTTCTATAACTACAATACCTAAAGTGCAAGTGCTTCTGTATGCCTGTTAGATCTCATTCACCATAAACGCCAAAGATCTAAGAATTGACACAAAGAGGGCTAGTGGAGCAGGAGGTCAACATGTCAACACCACTGACAGCGCAGTTAGAATTGTCCACCTCCCTACAGGTAAAACCATAACCAAAGAAATAAAAGCAAAATATTCAGAGCTATTTTTACTACATTAGAAATTTCATATGTTTGCTTTTAAGGTGTGGTTGCAGAATGCCAACAGGAAAGGTCCCAACTGAAGAATAAAGAGAAAGCCATGAAGGCCCTAAGAGCCAAACTCTACAGCATTAAGCTGGAGCAAGTGGCCAGCAAACGATACCATCAGCGTAAAATACAGGTAAACTGCATTCTAAGGCAGACTACATTTAGGGAAGAGTAATTGGAAATGAAAGAAAAAAAAACAAAACACAATTGAAGATTTGAACACTGTTTGATTTTCTGCTCTTGCAGATTGGCACTAAAGGGAGGTCAGAGAAGATCCGCACCTACAACTTTTCTCAGGATCGCATAACGGACCACCGCATTGGCCTGACATTTCATGACATTAAGGGCTTTCTTCTGGGAGAGGACCTATTGGATGAAATGAATTCCTTTCTGCAAGACTATTCAAACCAGGAGGCACTCCTAGAACTGCTGGGAGAAAATGATCAATGATCATTTTGACTTTCAAGAAAATTCAGTCACTTCAATTCAATTAAACTTTATTAATCCCCAAGAGAAATTGAATTGTCAGGCCCAAAAATTTAAAAGCAAAATATTTATTTAGACTTTATCTGCCATAGACTGATTGATTATAGTCGTATGGCAGTCAGGAAGAAGTTTTTGGGGCGTTCCATCCGGCAGCTCACTGATCTCAGACGTCCACTGGCCTCTCTCTGTTGTTCAAAAGCCAAATGCAGGGGGTTGTTCAAGTTCTTTAGTATAGCATCCATTCTATTGTGTGTCTGATGTTCTAATGCCTCAACCAGAGTCTTCAAACTAATACCTTTTATGACGAAGAGGGCGTGAGAATACTGGGTCTGTAACCTGGAAACATTTCCGCTGATGATGTCAGTATCTGGTACAGCTCTTGGTTTAATATAAACTGTAACCACAATGACATGTGTAGAACTCTTTTGGTATAGCGTATGGTTTCAGTCCCACTGCCAACATCTCCACATTCTGACAACAGATCTTCTCTTTAACTGCAACATGCCCTAGATTGCACTTGTCTATATACAAAGCGTATATAAGTGTGAATCCATTTCAGTCCACAGATGAGTTCAAAATGTTCTTGTTTAACCAGGACTCAATAACTCAGTGAAGGCAAAAGGCAACGCTCATGATAGAATTGTTTTTTTTCTTTAAGAAATGCCTCTTGTTCATCTAATGCAACATTAAACTGGCTCATCCACTCAAATGTACACATACGCGGTGATGGGTAATACAATGGTTTATGGCTTGAAATCAAATTATCAGAAGTTTCTTTTTGTCTCAAACCAGTAGTAAATGAGGAATAATCCATGAATGAGTTAAGTATATTTGAAATGTAGTGGTGTAATACTTACTGTATTTTGTTGTGTACTTGTCATTTATTTTTTCCTCGTTAACTTACAAAAGGGTGTCTACTTCAGAACGACATTACCCACAATGCATGTGTCTTGCTCAGCTTGATTAATGGAGACTAGAGTCATCGTACTGTAGTCACCGCTTTCTCTTTTACTGAAGCAGTCATCGCATCATTCTCAAACGCGACCCTTAGCTAGCTTCAGGGGGGTTAGCAAGTCGTGTTTGTCGAAGAAGTGTCGCTTTAACACCACAAAAGGACGTCACTTCGCCATAAAAAAAATGATTGGGAAAACTAGAAGAAACAATTCCCGCTTAAAAGTCCGCATTTTACTTTGACCTCTGCATCTGAACGCGTTTAAGCGGTGACTTGGTTTTGACAAGAGAGGCTCATCTGTTCTGACCGGAGGAGATTTGGACAAAGCTACTCTGATGTGAGACAATTTCAACATCCCTCGATCGCTGACGTTTTCACATTTGGCTTTGAAATCGAATCGCCAAGAAGCTCAATCGCCGTCAAAGTGCCAGGAATAAAGAGGAGGAGAGGAAGGGTAGGGTCTATTTTTGGAGGGCGAGTTTGGATCTCGCACCGAAGCAGGCTTCTGGAGGCGTAGAGGGAGGACGAAAGGCTGGTCCTAGTGATGGCAAACGAGCCGATAATACTCAACGTCTATGATATGGTAAGAAGAGGGAAATGCTGAGATAGTTGAGGAAGGGGAAAGTTATTAGTTAGCTAGTGTTTCTGTTCACGTACCACACAACCTCATTATTATCAACCTTACTTCTATCTTCCGCTATTCACTGTTGTTTGGTGGCGTTTACTTTGTTTTAATTAACTTTATTTTGGTGGTGCAATTTATTTTCTTAACAAGGTGAAGATGTTAACGGCCCCCATAATGTAAAGTTCACAATGCTCAACAATTTATCTATGATCTATCATAATATTTGTGTAACAAATGCTAAAGTTATGCATTTCAATTCATTGCATTGAAGAATCGTCTCTAGGTGTCTGAGAAATGAATAGAGTAAATAGCAAAAGCTGCCATACCAGTAAACAAGACAATATGGATTATTCTAGCTATTGCACTGATTAACAACTTTATTTTTTGCCATGTTCATAGAGTGATCTTTCCCATATCAAGAATTTGATCAAAGTCATCCTTTTGGACTCCAAAGCTACTGTTGCCAAAACAACAGGGTGACCTGAGTGAAACATTTACAGTAGTGTGTCAGATGTCTAAGCGGCTGGTCAGCTGCTATGCTCTGCTGCAGAGAGGCATGGGTCTTTGTTTCTGTAGAAGCAGGGGTCAGTTCTGAGTCAGTATGTGATCATAATTGCTGTAGTGGGAAGAGGGGCTCAAAAGTGATGATGATGCATCATTGATTTTTGGGCAAACATGTTTTGAATATTGTACTAAATGTCATTTTGCCTCATTTGGAGCAAATCCAAGTTATTTCCAACATTACAGCTATAACTATAAACTCTACAATAGTGCCTTTGCTGGCTCAATATACTTTTCTCTTTCCTCCTTCTCTGTTTGTTGATGCTCTCTGTGTAGCTCCTTCATATTCCTCCTCATGCCTTTGTCTCCTCCCTCTTTCTTTCACTTCCCCTGTTTTTGCTCGACTTGCTCTCTCTTCTTAACTGAGGCTTGAGGGCTTTCACTGTGCCTTACTTTAGATCCTTATAAATGGCTGCAGTAGTACACTTGACACAGTTGTTGTACTCGCTGTGACTTATGGAGCTGCTTGTAATTTAATGAGACAAATTCAGTTCTTCTTTCTACAGCTCTTTTTCTTTTGTTTATTTTATAGAGCTGCTAGTTAGATCTGCTAGATAGTTTCTTTTATAGCTTTGTGTTTTTGGCATGAACTAACTATCTGTTCATGTGAAAACAGGAAACTGGATCAGATAAAGGAACAGGTCAAAAACAGTAGCACACACAGCAAAGACCAGTTCCTCGCTCCAGTTTGGGATCAATGGCGTCAAATGACTGTGGGTAATATCGTAGATGTCCCTTGGTGTCCCTTCATGTTTCCCACTGTCCCGCTCTTATATCTAAGTGGATTTCCTGTGTAGCTCTGAGTGCTTTAGTACAGTGCTCTAATGAGACATTATCTTCACATCACCTGTCTGCCCACCAGCTGCACCGGGGTCTGCTGTGTCTGTGTGTGTTACAGACTCGATGTGAGGGCACAAGCTCCAGTCCAACAGACTGTCACCGGGCCACATTGTTGTGCCTTGTGTTATTGTCATTTTGTCTATCTTGTCCCATTGCTAGAGGGTAAGCTGCTACAATTTATGACCATAAGGATGTTTGTGAACCAAATGGAGTAGAGTGTTACTTAAATTTTGAACCTAATAGAACCTACTTTATAAAAAGCCTGTTTCTGTAAAAGCAAGAAATGTAGAGAAGTGCATAATATAACTTATTCGAGAGGTGAGATATTTTGAGTCTGTTAATTGTGTATACTTTTTCACTCTTGATAAGTATTTTAATGACCATGTGTTGACAGTTATCAATTTTCTCAGAAAAGCAAGAATGTAAAGCTGCTCTTCCAGGAATGCATGGCAGTGCACAGGAAACACTTCACAGAATGCTTTTCACTTCATGATGAGGAAGATGAGGCCTTTCTTATATCTCTTCTTTTTGTAATCACAAACATCCAACAAAGAATATGAGGTCAGAGCCAGAAGCAGAGTAGTGAAGGTAGGCCATTTTTTATGGCGTAATTAGGCATTGCTGATATGAAATGCAAAACACAAGGTTCAAAATGAGAAAAGATGAACAATATTCTCACATTGCAATATTGTTTGAACTATATTATATGTAGCAGTCAGTTATGGGGGGTGAACCTAATGCCTAAGTTTTATTTATTTTTCTTTACTGGCAAAACATCACACAAACTATGGCAGGTTAAATTGAACTAACCACAGACTGTAGACAACATGTCTAAATATTTTGCATTATAAGCTTTTATTTAATTTAACACACAACCTGAAATCTAATCTGGTTTTGTTTGGTGTCAAAGAAGTTTCCTTTCTTTTTGGTTTTTAGTTTAGTTTCAGTCTCACTAGGTCTCATGACAATTTATTTCACAAGTAGATCTGAAATAGTAAGGCTATTCATTATGTCTAATACATGTAGAAAAATAAACCAACCAACAAACTAACTATATTTACAACAGTGCAGAAAATATAAAGCAATAACTGCACATGTCTGTGTTTTCCTTCCCTCTGTCTAGTTTTACATCTTCATTCACAAGTGCACAAATTACTGCCTTTCTCTTCCACACACACACTCCTTCTGTGGCTTTGAAGGAGGAGAACGTTTTAACAAGCTTTAAAGTAATGAGAGCTCAGATAAGAGTCTTATTTCACCCCTGAGCGTGAGGAGGAGGAGGAGGAGGAGGAGGAGATCAGACCGGAAGGCTAGCCGTCTCGACACAGTTGTCACACTTCTGAACAGATATGCTTACACTCCTCCTTTTTGAGCCTCTGCATGATTAACTCCCTTTCCCACAAATGATCTATAGCTGGACGAGAGATCAACTGTGGTAGATACTCATTCAGTTCAAGATTTAGTATTAAATAAAGCATCCTGTGATTTGTTACAGATGTCCATTCTGCTGTATGTATGACAAAAATATAACCAAATATAAACACACTTTTTATTTTTTTTTCTGGAAAAAATGTCTTGTTATGCCTAGCAACTGCCTGGCCAATCAGCTCCCAGTATAGGAGCTACAACTTGGTATTAAACAGACTCATGCCAAAAATGGTGGATGGTAACACCAGAGATAAGTGCTGCTGTTGTAATAAATAATTTATTGCGCGTGCGCGTGTGTGTGCGTGCGTGCGTGCGTGTGTGTGTGTGCGTGCGTGCGTGCGGGGCATTCATTACATTATATTTTTACCTAAACCATACATTATATTTCACTATTTCTTAAATAAAGTAAGTTTCTGTGTGTGTAAATCGTGCAGATGTGTTGGCTCATGTTTCCACCTTTTATTCTATTCAGTACTGGATCAATGAGTTCACCAGCTCTCTGGGCATCGGGGTCTTCCACTCAGGGATTGAAGTCTATGGAAGAGGTACGTCCTTGTCCTAAATATCTGAAAAACAACCCACACTAAAAATTTGTGTTTATTTATGCTGCCAATTATTGCTTTTAGCCAAATTTCTTGTGTTTTTTTTCAGAGTTTGCCTATGGTGGACACCCATACCCATTCTCAGGAATCTTTGAGATAACACCAAGTGATGCGACTGAACTTGGTGAAACTTTCAAGTTCAAGTGAGTCTTAGCATTGTCTTTTATTTGTGAGATGACAATGGATTGCTGCACACTTCAGATTGGCTAAGAAATTAGCCAGACAGATTGCCAGCCTGTAAACAAGCTGCTTTATTCCCATCAGATATGACTATGTTATGACTGAGGCTGCTAAAGTTTGTGATGTTAAATCCAAACCAGAGAGAAACAGAAAAACAAAAATTGTGTTCTGATTGAATTGTCAAGAAAAAGTCTTAGGAGTGTCCTGGAAAATGACTTCTGTAAGGCAGTGGGAAGCCATTATTAAATCTTGTTGCCACAGAAAGATAATCAAACACAAAGTGCCTTTGTAACATACTGGTTCAACATGTGATCCAGCATGATTTTATTTTGCAGTAAGTGTGGTTGGTAAGAACCAAGGAATGATTCTCCTGTGATATTTACCATTTTAAATAAGAAATAGAAAATAAATAAAACATGAAGAAAATACTGATTTTAAGAATATCTTTAAAACGTACATGCTGATAGAGTTGTATTCTTGGTATGTTTCAACTTTCAAAACTTTGCATTGTTCTTTACAGCAGTAGTTTTAGGTTTGGTTTTGGTTTTTGGGGTTTGGTAAACAGCAAACATTGGAGATCAATAGATTTTAAGATTTCCAATATTCCTCCAACGGGAGCTACTGTGCTGCCGTGTGTTGCTTCTGCTCGAGTGGAATTGTCCTGTGGCTTTGACTGACTCACCCTTAAATATACACAACACAAAATACACAGGCTGCCTCCACACAGGTTCTCTGGGACATATGTGTGCATGAATTGGGACAACATATGCATGCTAGCCTAATTCATAATCCTTTTGCTACTGAGTAATAATTAGTTTGCTGGTAGTATTTAAATAATAATTGAACTGCTCCAGGCTAATTTCTTTGCAACTTAAAATATCTTCTTTCTAGTGCATGTCTGTGAAAGTTCTCAGTCATCCAGGACATCTTGGAAAAAAAAGGTTAAAGAGAAAGCATCTGGACTCAGTTTTCAAGGTGAAGATGTTTCGTCTCTAATTCCAAGAGACTTTAATAATGAGGGAAAAGCCGACTTTGAACAGAAGAGGTGGCCTCAGATTTATGTTGCCTCGTATTTATAACGGTGTTCTAAAACCTAAATCAAAAGAGTTGCACCCTAGAACAACAAACACAGCACCTGAATGGAACAGTGTCACTAACGACTCTCCTGAGCCTTAATGACTCTCACATCAGGAGTCACACTTCCCTTTCAGAGCCAATGAGACCAGAACAGGCTGGTCATTCAGGTTTGGTTTCAGGGGAAACTCCTCCCTTTAGAGATATAATCTCTGCTCTCTTACCAGTTGATCTCAGAATTAATAGTCTCTTGAAATTAGAGATGAAACGTCTTCACCTTAAAAACTGAGTCCATATGCTTTTACTTAAACATTTTTTTTTCTTTCTAGTGCAGTTATACAGTCTGTAACGATACAGGTGCAATAAAAAAAAAAGTCAAAAAAGTTCTTTATCAATACTTCTGCTATTATAGTTTTAGATACAAACAAACTCTTGTGTCAAAGCCCCTTTCCATCTGTTTTCCCAGAGAAGCCATAGTCCTGGGCAGCACGGACTTCACAGAGGAAGATGTGGAGCGGATTGTGGAGGAGATGGGGAAGGAGTACAAAGGAAACGCCTACCACCTCATGCACAAGAACTGCAACCACTTCTCCTCTGCACTGTCCGAGGTATGTTAGCGGGATGTTTTTATAGTGCCTGACAAATTTCTCTTTTTATTGTTTAGCTACAAAAGCCACAACTGTCTAACCCATCATGCCTCTAAAACTGTAATTTTTGGAAGAACTAAAAAAATTGCCATCTAATAATGGCAAACAAATTAATAATAAAGAGACTGAATATTTGAACAGTTGATACTGTAATTTACAGTCAAGAGGTCAGTTAACTTGTAAATCAAAATATGCCTAACATTGTTAGCCACAGTAGATGCAAATATGCAAGAATCACGCACAGTGTCTTTTATGAATGCTCCGTGTGTGTGTGTGTGTGTGTGTGTGTGTGTGTGTGTGTGTGTGTGTGTGTGTGTGTGTGTGTGTGTGTGTGTGTGTGTGTGTTAAATCGGCTTTTCGGGGTGTGACTAACGAGCAGCTGGTCTTACACTCAGTGTCTCTAGCTCAGACATAAGGATTAGGGAAACACCCGCCCAAGCCCAGACACGCAGAGCCAACACACACACACAGTGAGTAAGTTTTACACCAACAGATGACCTAAATTTCATCATTGGACAAATATTGATACCATAAGTAGTTGATTTCCCAAAGCAATTATATATACTATTTACTTAGTACATTAACATTATGTGTTATGTTACCCTCCAGCTGTTGATGATTTATATGTCATATTGTGTTGTCAGTTCTGTCTTTGCCTAACTGTTTGTTAGTTTAGTGTGCCTGAGAAAGCAAAATATCCCGCTAAGTTAGCTTTTTTTTTTGTGGTTTACTACCTCTGAGTCTTATGAAAACCCCTAGCCTGTCAGCCACTTTACTGTTTTAATTAACATGCACAGTTTGTTTTTTTAAAAAAAAAAACACTTTTCCCATAATGCAATAATAACAGTCAGGGCTTTGTGTCGTTAATTGGCCTAATTTAGACACTGTAGCTGTCTGTGCCTATAAACTATGATTAAAAATAAAGAAATGCACATTTTTACAGAAACTGCTTTTTCCTTTCCTCTGCTCAGATCCTGTGCGGCAGAGAGATCCCTCGCTGGGTCAACCGCCTGGCCTACTTCAGCTCTTGTGTGCCATTTCTCCAGAGCTGCCTGCCTAAAGAGTGGTTGACCCCTGCCGCCTTACAGTCCAGCGTGAGCCAGGAGCTGCATGGAGGGGGGCATCTGGAGGAGGCTGAGGACGCTGCGGCCACTGCGTCACTTGTGGCCATGTCGCCGTGCTCACCCACATCCTCGCCCAGCCCCTCGTCGCTGCCTCGTCACACCCGCCACCAGCCGCGGCGGTAGAAACTGGGTCTGTGGACTATGAACCTGTGGACTTGGACTTTTTGTTGTCAGGTAACATAACGGTGCAAAGCTGATGTCAATACTGTTCTTTAAGCAATTCACCTGCCCTGAGAATGTCAGCTGAAGTGAGCAGGAAAAACCTCTGCTGTTGACAAATGCTGGATTATATCACTCCTCAGTGACGGAAATATGCCCTGCTTGGGACTTTTGTTTGTTTGATTGAAAGAAGCAATGATTATAATCCATAATGTAGTAAAAGCCAGAGAGAACGGATGCAAGATATAGGCCAGGGATCAGTTTTGTTATTTTCCAAGCTATTGTTCACATCTTTTGTTTAAAGAGGCACTGTGTAACTTTTAGCCAGTAGAGGGCGTAGATTTCTCTACAGACACTTTTATTACAGCGGTACAATATTCATGGACGTCATCTGTTTATCAAGTGGAGACTATCCAATTGGCAGGTTTGGAAGAAATTGGCTACTGAAATGGTTTAATTTTAGTATTTTATACACATATGACTCTGCTAGGGTCCAGTGTATTATAGTGCCTATGTCTGCAGCCTCTGTTTAAGCCGCCAAGTGTGTCACTCACAGAATGTCTTGAGATGAGTCCTTGTCCCAGTGACAGGAAAGTTACTTTGGCGGTTTCTGTCCAGTGAGATAGACATGATTCTACAAATCTCATATCTATGAACCATTATAATGAGTTTAAAAATATTTATATTTTTAGGCTGAAAGTTATGCGGTGCTCCTCTAAATTAATAGTGTCCAGCAGGAGTTAAAAGTAATTTTCTTTAACTCACTTTCTTTAATATACAAGTAAATTCATATATGATTTTAATTAAATTAAAGTTAAATTAAGTTTAATTAAAATATATACTATATCATCTTCTTCATGAAGTAACCTCAAAAAGCCTTAAACTAAAAGATTCACCAGGTAGTTGACATCAAAATACTTTAAAAGCAAAGGGTAATTCCAACTTTTGATGCAGATTCTTTTGATACCTTTTCTTGCTTGTAAAGCGGCTTCTTGATATGATCACAATATTTTATGTGGTAGACAGTAGCAAACAAGAGCAAGCAAAAGCTTAGCTTGCTCAAACTGCAAGCCCAAGTTAGAAGGATTATGTGGAATGCACTCTACCCGGTGAGCCACAGACTTTTTCTGCATCAAGTGGCCTTGAAGTCCTGATATTTTTTCCTTTAAGTCAGTTCAAAGTCGATCAGCTGTTAAAGCCATGCATGTCCACAGTAACTGCACAGGAGACTCAAGATGCAGAATTGTTGTCATCAAACGCTGGTAATGATGAATAAATTGCTGCTTTACCACATATTGATACGTTTTCCACACCACATTATAAAAATATGTTTCGGTTAGAGGTACTTGTAGGGGCTACACCAGCTGTTTTGGAAATTTCAGTTAACCATAGTTTTAATTAGTAGCGCCTGCCTTGGTGCCTTTGTGTGTGGCATTAAAGACTGTTGTGTATTTATCTGTCTGAATGATTTACTGAAATCTGCAATGCCATTAACATTACCACAATATAAAAGAAGGAACTATTGGTTTTAACACTGAACTAAGATATTAAACACTGAATTAAGACTTTGTTAAATGATCAACAGATGAGTTTGGTTCTTTGTAATCCGTAGAACCACGCCTGCAGTCTGAGCAAGCTCAGCTAACATCCCAAATTATGCTGCAAATTGTTGGCTTACCTAATTACTTGCTCATCTATTTAACTTTTTGGTCAAACAACATATTAAACCTAAAGAATTTCAATTGAAATTGTTACCATGCTTATAATTTTTACGTTCTGACATAAAAGTGATCACATTATATAAACGTTCTCGTAATTGTTAACATTGTGCTTTGTTAAAATTATTACTCTTTAACTTAAAAAACAAACAAACACTGGGATGTTGTTATTTTGATGATAATAATGCCTTTTCAAACATTTGGGCACAATGTGATGCTGCCCTCAACAAGTGTGTCCCATACAAGAACCATGGAGGCTATTTTATAATGAACAGCTGGACAGCTTTTTATGACCTAAAGGCCTTTTTTGTCTGTTTTGGTTATGTGTAAAACTCAGGACTTAAAAAGGCTTTGTAATATAATCCTCACCATGTTTTGTATCCTATTTCTTATTTTGTGTTTTTCTAATGCAGTAGCCACTCCATTAAGATCCAACTTTTTTCAGCGAGCACTCTTACAGTGCAGTTTTATACTCCTCTCTTTGATAGAAAAAAAAACCCTAAGAGATTTTGTTTACACCTCAGTGTTTTGTATGCAAATTAGTTTTCCTCCCTGGTTTCCTGTGTGTGCATGAACATGTGAGGGTGTGGGCCAAGTGGGCCGACTTTTCCAAACACAGGCACACAACACTGATGAAGAGGACAACCTCAACAACAATAGCAGTGTTTCATTTCTTTACAGTTGTGTTTATCAGACATTTATCAACACTTTTTGTTAAAGACATAGAAATGTATTATTTCAGCTTTTGTTCAGTGAGTTCATTTTGCTAAACATTTAACAGGTTTGTGTAATACCGGGACATTTGTTACCTTTGGCTGATACCTTACAGTATATCTTGTAATAGTAGTCTTTGTTTATGGCTGACTCAGACTGACAAACTTCAGTGTTGATGTTGGCGCCCCTTAGTGGCTGCGTTGGGTTAATTGTACTGTTCCTTGACAAACGCACACATTTAGAGGAATAACTTTTTCTTTATAGCAGACTGTCTAATATGATGTTTTACCTAAACCATCAATTATTACTGCCTTTTATTTCAAATCCTTTGCAAGCACCTGTATTTTTGTTACTGTTCCTAAGCCAAAGATGTCCCTTAAATGTCCACTTTATTTATGTTCATATGTGCTTAACGCGAGAATGAATGTTTCCTTTCCGATAAAATAATCAACTCTCGTGTCAGTGTTGAGTCTGTTTAGAGGACTTATGTTGTTCACACTGTGGTCTTTTGCACACCTTTTTTGAGCGACGAATGGAGGGAAACCTCAGAACAAATAACTGACTTTACCCAGCCTTCACTGGAGCTGCCCAGATTTATACCCAGTTAAACCCTTAATAAAAAAAAGTTCACTTTAACTACAGTCTGTCATTTTTTATTGTTTGTGTGTTAATATGTTAATGCTGTTCATGATTATGGTTAAAACAATTTAAAAGTACAAAATAGTTCAAGCTGTTGCATACTAAGTCTGAAGTTTCTCAGTCATCCAGGTCATCTTAAAGTTTAAGTTTTCAAGGTGAAGATGTTTTGTCTCCTAAAGAGACTTTCAATTCTGAAAAAGTCTCTTGGAATTAAGAAACAAAACATCTTCATCTTGAAAACTTAAACCAGATGCCTTTGCTTGAACCTTTTCTTTGATGCATACTAAGGTTGTCTTGGAACAAATGTTAGTTTGATGGGCTTCACTGGCTGGGACTTCCAGTCAAACAACAGTGGAATCTAAACAAAGAAAATGAACAATTTAATTTATACGCTTGATGTTTACCTGAGTGTGCATTAAAAATGTAAAGTATGGTTCTTTTGATCACACCATAGTTTCTTTACACGTTTCCAAAGTGTAATTCTGAAGGAGACGGACAACAACCATCTTCATGACGAGGACGGCGTAGCGCATCCCAATGCAGTTGCGGGGGCCTTGACCAAATGGCATGTAGACATACGGGTTTATCTCTGCCTCGTTGTCTTTACTGAATCTGTTCAATCACACACACACAAAACAAAGGGGTCCATACACATTACTGGTTTTAGATTAAGCCAAATATTCTGGGATTCCCACTTAAACAAAGAGTTTGCGTTTCTGTTTTCCACTGCTTGTCCAAAACTGGATTTAGTTAATCCATGCCAGTGGGTTTGTAAGTCCTTTTCATTTATTAGAATAAATTAACTTCTTTCACCTGCCAGTTACATAAATCCAAAACAATAGCACCAGTCCTGAATTCATCATTTAAAATATTATGTTAGAGTAAAAAGTGGCCATAAATTTCTATTGTCATTTATTAAAGTTCTCTGCACCTTGTATGTGAAGTCTAACAGTACCTCTCAGGTCTGAAAAGCTCAGGTTGGTTCCAGAAACGTGGATCTTTGTGCAACATGGAAACAGGAAACCCAACAATAGTTCCTTCTGGTACGGTGATGCCATGGATCTGCACGGTTTTCTTGCACGCTCTCTCAAGCCGAGGAGCAGTCGGTACCAGGCGCTGAGACTCGTTGATGACCTGATCTAGGTACTGAAGCCCGAGTAGGTCATCATATGAGACCGGAGCCTAAGGACAGAATTCTATTTAATTCAACAGACACTAATGACATGTAAATCAACTGTGGCCAAAATACAAATATATACTGTACATCTCTGGATAGGCACGTGTCTATCTCTTCGTGTAACGTCTGCAAAGCTTCAGGGTTGGTCGCCAGGTTGTATAGCATAAAGGAGAGAGTTGTACTGGTGGTCTCATAGCCCCCAAAGATAAAAATAAAGGCTTGGGACAGGATCTCATGCTCAGTCAAACCTAAAAGGGAAAATACTGTATGTTTTCTGGACGTTCAAAATTATCTGTATTATTGTTGTCCAAACTCCTAAACAAATAGGATCACACTGAAAACATGTATAGCTGAAATTAATATGTTAAGTATGGCTACAATGATGTTAAATGCACACCATCACCATTTGTATTACAAAGCCATACCTTTAGTTGGTTGTTCTCCATTTTTTATTTCTGGTATTTGACTCTGGATCATCACCTGTAGAAAGTCTGCTCGAGTCTATGCAAATATAAACAAATGTAACATGCAATACATGAATAAAATGCAGAAATATGTGCACTTTCTGTATGCTTTCTCAGATGATATGCTTACATCTTGTTCTGCATGATGCTGATCTTTAAAATTCTTTATAATGTCATAGAAGAAGTCAATGCTGTGTTTGGGAAATGTGGTAATACCCAGAGCCTTCAACAGCCGGCCACCAAAGGGAAACATCACTGTAGGATAAAAGACAGAAGTTACAAACCTCAGAGAGACTCTTTCAGTTTAATCTAGAATATAAAGAGCATCATTTTGCATTCCTACATATTAAGAGAAATGGCCAGAGAGTGAAGTTTAGTATCTTCTTTAAGTGAGTAGTAATGGGCTCGTCAGGGTTGTTTATGGAATCTGCATCAACACTGAAGGACGCACTGGTCACAACATCTAAACTGTACGGAGCAACAAATCTACAGCAGAAAAAGTGAAAGTTACATGACTGCTGCTGGTGTGTGAAATATGAAATCATCACATAAGAAACTTACGCCTTAACATCAACAGGTTCATCCAGGTTTTTGTTTTCCAGTGTCTGAATGAGCCGGTCTGCATAGCGGCTAACAATGGGAAAAACCTGTACCAAACAGAGATTAAATTATTCTAGCTGCCAATAAATGCCAAGCAGGCATGAAAGAATTGTGTTAAGTCTATCCCAGTGAATGTGATATAAAGTATGTTTGTGTAATTGAGCATTTTAAAGTCAGTAATGTAAAGATTAGTCCAATACTATATCCTTTATTGCTGTAGAATATTTTTCACAAAAGAATTCTAACTCAGTAATTTCATAAATTCATGAAAATATAAGTGAATGTCAATGTGATTTAAATATAATATAGAATAAATATTATAATATAGAATAAATATATATATATAATAAATATAGAATAAAAATGAAAGGACAATAAAAACAATGATAGAAATGACCAAAATAACTTTAAAATCAATTCAAAGTAAAGAGAAAAGTGCATAAAAATGGGAAAAAAATTACCAATAAAACAATTACCCTTTAATAGATCAAGAAAATGGGTCACAAATCATTTGGGCTTTTAAAATATGGGTCACCTGAAAATAAGTTTTGAAAACACTGCTCTACTGATCATACACACTTGTTTTAATCTCCCGCTGGTGAAGCATGGTGACAGTGTGTTACGAATTCTCCTCCACTTTTCATCTTTGACTGTTGTAATGGCATCGCTCATTGGACCTGCCAAAGCGTCACCATTGTCCTGTGAGAAAGTATTTAGAAAACATAAGTAGGGCAGTACAAGCATTGTGTGATTATTTAGCTCATACTGCACTATTAGTTTTAAACCATCCCAATTCAATTGTCTTTAACAATGACATTTTATTATTTTATTTGGAAACCTTAATAGCATATTATGCACTAATTGAGTATTAATGAACTTGGGCAGTGCATACAATAAAGGAACAATCATTGTATGCACTGCAATGAAAAGTAACTGTAGTATTTTTGTTCTTCTTAATTGTATTGTAGACTAAAAGTCATAGCATCGTCACATTGTCACTTGGAATGATTTATTTATTTAAAGTTGTTGGTCTTACCCTGCGGTTGGTAAACACAGAGTAGCACTCCTTCACCATCACCGTTTTAATGATTTCAGGGTCTGCCACCATTAACACTGGCTGCCGTGCATCAAACAGCCTGGATAAACACCACAGTGGCACATAATGATCAGTACTGAACATTACCCACTTTAAGTCGTAAAAAACTAATAAATGCTGACTAAACTCTGTACACAGATAACAGCATGTTTTTACAATATAATCATTTTATTTTATTTATAATCATCTGGTGTTGAGCAATTTTACACAAACTCAAGCTAGATAAACAAAAAAACGGACTTGGGATGGAATTGGTGAATGGGTGACAGTGACTCAACAGGTACACCCAATTATCCAGTGTGTGAGACTGCCTGTGAGCATGAAGGGGTGATGTTAACTGTTTTAAGTGTCCAAAAGTAGAAGCAGAAGTGCTGTGTAAATTATCCCTTTACCATGTGTAGTGACAACAGGCTAATGACTAAAGTTGTATAATGTTGGAAGAACTATAAAGGATCTCACCCCCACACATCTCCATACTTCTTATGGCACTCCCGGTCAAAAGCTAAAACTCCCTTTATGATAAATAAAAAACATTTAGATAATACAGTAAAGCCACTAAAGATAACATTTATAGAATTCAGATAGAAAAAGTATGTTTAGTGCCGTACCTTTTTAAAATACAACAGTGTTCCTAGAAAAGGGATGGGTTTTGGTCCAGGAATTCCCAGGTTTTTGAAAAACCTATATGGCCAAATTCCATACCTAAACATATTAACAATACAATATACGTAACCATAATAAAAACACAATCAATGTATTTAAAATCCTCATTGGTGTCCTTATGGTTGAATAGTGAAAATACATTTCAGAGGCGTTTCACATTTTTAAGAAGCGATCTTAAAAAGCAAAAGATTTACAGAAACCACTGAGAAAAAGTCACCTTACATCCCATTTATCTCATTTCATTTAACAACGGCAGTAAACCTGTATAATAGACTGCATTGCATAATCCACTTCCTGTTTTCCTACATACATGGACCAAGATACTCCAGTAAAAATGGAATGAAAACTAGAAATAAACTTGTTCAAAAGAGGATTAAAGCGTGATCTATAAAACTCAACAACAGGTTGTTGACAACAACAAACACGACTTACAGTAACAACAGAGTGAAAAAGAGAACCAGCAGAGTCCAGGTTGATGCCGACAAAAACGATAGGAGAAACATGATGATTTCCTTCGAACGTGTCGAATACAATCTGAGCTGACTTAAAGAGGAAAAGGTTGTTTTTATCATCTTCAAAGGGGGCGGGGCCTATCCTCTGATAACCTCAGAAAGTGCAAAACTCAGACTGTTTTCTCATTATTGTCATTTGCTAACTATGTGAGCATATGTATCAATGCATTTTATGATTTAGGCAAAACATTTCGGACTTAAGCTTTTATTTTTACTTCATAAAATGTATTTTGTTACGACACCGCTGTACCACGGTTAGTTGTGGTAATTTTAGTTATTTTAATAATATTGTCTAGCAAAAAGATTTAGTCAAATACATACGTCAAAACCACTGACGAAACAAAACGATTTCGCTAAATCTTTTTGGACTCTTTCGTTTGCCATCTTAAACACGGAAGTCCATTTCTCCGTTATTTTCATGTTGCCCCGCATGTCCAGCTCAGTTTGTATTTCTGTTTGAGTCATAATCCTTCTCTATCACCGAGTGACAATAAAGATAAACATTTGGGTAAGTTAACAATAGCGTTGTTGTTTCTACGTTGCCAGTTTTACACGTTGCCATTGCCTGCCCTTGCTTCATTGCTACAACGAGCTAGTGCTAAGTTATGCTATGCTACGGTTGTCCTCACCGATGTTGTTCGAGTCAGTGAGCTTTCAGCTAGTGGGGCAATATAAACTTAATTTATTTGAAATACTTTTTACATAGTGAATTACATAGTAGAGTAAAACCATTAGTAATTCTCCAACAAATTGAGGTAGTAATAGTCATTCATTATAAGCTCTACAAAGTATTAACTTAAAAAAAATAGCGATTCAAAATAAATTGTTTGGATTAGGGCATATATCTTTTGAATGTCAAAATATCATAATTGGAGTTTGATAGCACAACGATACATGCAATTTAAAACAATATTTACATTAATTTTAGTTACACTTTAATGGTGACATGTCACATGATGCTGTGTCATGTACAAGTGTTACTGTAAAGTCACATACACAAATGTAGGACTTGCTCTTTTACATAGGAGCTATTTTATGACATGGACAACCCACACAGAATTTGGTTCCCTCTTTTTCTCTGAATGAGGTGGTCAAATTTAAATTGCCTTGTAGAGAAAACAAGCAGGAAAGGTCAGTTCTTTTAACATTATATTATTGAGGAAATGTGACTGAAAAAAATATATTTCTTGTTTCTATTTACGCTGTCTCCTTTTTTAGAACTAATTTTACAAAATGTTCCTGACCCTGGCGCTGCTGAGAAAAGGAATCCCTGGCAAGCAGTGGATTGGCAAGTATCGTCGTCCAAGGCCAATCACATGGCAGATGAAACGCAATATGGTGAAGCATCTGGAGCGCGAGGCGGAGAATGAATATTGGATCAGCCGGTCGTATATGACTTCAGAGCAGGAGCATGGACATGCAGCCCAGCGCAGAGCCCAAAACTGGCTCAAGATCAAGGAGAGTAACTTTGCTAAATTTCCTGAACACAAGACCATAACAGATCACCTCAACCATCTCAGAATCACCAAGACATGGTCAAATTAAAGACTCAAAAGTGGAGACTATTCTGAAAACTGCATATTTTTGCATTTGTACAAAGATACTAATGTGACACTATCTGTTGTACTAATTTTGTGCATAATTTTCAACATTGCTGTGTTAAATAAATCTCTTTATCTACATTGGTACTTGGTCCATAAATCTTAAATGGTACAAAATAACCACACATTATTGCGTAAACACTGGCTTATATGAAATGCATTTAAATTGACAGATTTGAGATAATCACTGGTTATTCTACCTTAAACCTTAAAATGTAAATTGAGTGAGTTCAAGAATTCATTGTAAACTTGCTTTTATTTTTCTGATGTGGTTTCATACTGACGTTATTTAGTGGATGATGTAATTTTATGAAACTGTGTGGGAGCTGGACATGCGAGTGTATGACAATGCTGTTATCTGATAACATAAGGAAGTACCATTTATGTCATCCCAAAACCAGATTGCAAAGTTGTAAAGTGTGTGCACTACATACTATTGGTCACTGGTTAGTAATAAACTTTATGGCTGTTTTTGTGCTTAATACAGAGTTCTAAGAACACCACTGAAAAAAGGTCAGGTTGATGCCCAGCAGCTTGTGACCTGGTTGATTGAACACTTAAGCTGCTGGAGTCTACCTCTGTTGCACTTGAATAGACCATTAATGCCAGAAAACCCTGAGTGAGTGTTAAAACACTCTGAGGTATTTTTTCAGTCCTGACTGCAACACAACATGGTCCAGAATAATTGAACAGGATTAATGTTATATTCCTGAAACTTGCTTTTAAGTGTTGAGGTGTTTGCTTTAGTGATCAAAGGAACAGTGCTCAGTATTAGCATTTGGTCTTGGACCTCAGTTTTAGGAATTGAAATAAATCAAGATTAATCCATGACAATTAAGCACCTAAGTTGCCTGAATTAAAAAAACTCCTTGTGATGATTGGTGACAGCATTTTGTTTTTCAAATTTATAGGTTTCATTGACAAAAAGTGAAAAACAATTCTACTTACTCCAACATTTGTAATGTAATTAAGTCTAAATTGAGGATGATAGGCTCAGGAATGAGAACATCAGAAGGACAGCTCATGTCAGATGTTTTAAAGATAAACTATACAAAAGCCCCAAGTTATTCTATTAGGTTTATTTAGTAGTTTATTTAGTGCTCACTTTTCCTGTATTCCTGTGGGCAGTGAAGTATCCATCCTGTATAGTACTGTAACATATAGTATTGATTGCAGTACTCGTACTTTTGGTTTCCTTTTTTCTGTTTTACGGAACCACACACGCATATAGGCTACGCATCACCTGTAAAGCTCCACCTGCTGCATTATTATTTGTAATATAAAGTGGCAGTGAATACAACAAGTGAGGCCTCTTCTCCATTATTGCCTGCTGCTGTTTGAGGTCAACACTCAATCTAGCCGACACTCCAGGTTGAAGGCGGGATTAAACACGTCACTTTACAGTCCCCTCAGTTAATAGCTATGTCTTCTGAACATGTCTAAATCATCTCAAACTTGAGATGATTTAGACATGTTCAGAAAAGAATGTCCAGCATGGCAGCTGGACTAGGTTTTCAAGGAGAAAACGTTTCGTCAATTCTGAGATCAACTGGTAAGAGAGGTGAGCTTAATCTCTACAGGGAGGGGTTTGACCTGAGACTAACTCTGATTGGAGCAGGCTGTCGTGGTCTCATAGTTGTTAGCTATGAAAGGACAGTGTGACTCCTGATGTGAGAGTCGTTAAAGGCTCAGGAGAGTCGTTAGTGACACTGTTCCATTCAGGTGTTGTTGTTGTTGTTCTAGAGTGAAACTGTTTTGGTTTAGGTTTCAGAACACTGTTGTAAATACTCCTCCTCTGTTCTGAGAGGGCTTTTCCATTTGAACAAAAATGGCTTCCTTTACACCTCTCTCTGGTCGAACCCCTCGCTCTAGAGATAAAGCCCAGCTCTCTTACCGGTTAATCTCAGAATTGAAAACACAAGTACTACAAAGTTGATATTATTAGTGTGGATGGTGAAACCCTGACAACTGCCTGTCTGTTGCATCTTCAACCCTTGCAGCCTGCAGTGGCTCTCCGTCCAGCAGATGGTGCCCGTCGCCCTGCTGCTGCTCACAGCTGCTCTCAGCTGCCCTGTAGTCCCCTCCCGTGTCCTGTGCGCTGCGCCCAGGCGTTGTTTTCCTCTCCTGCATGATGAGGTGCGTAAAGAGAGGCGCCAACGCACCGCACCGGGCTGAGGAGGCTAATGACCAGACCAGACAGACCTTGTCCGACAAAATCAACGCAGCGTCTCTACAACAGCGGAGACATGAAGACTCTCGGTGCTTTGAGGAGTAAAGCTTTACCCGCAGACGACTGAGTACAGCGGCAGCATGGCGGGGGGTCGGAGGGGACTTGTAGCCCCACAAAATACTTTTTTGGAAAATATTGTCCGACGATCGAACGGTAAGGATGAGGCTTCATTTCTCGTATTGTGTTAACATTCAAAAACTGCCTGCATTTTCCAAACCAAGCAACTACTTCTATCGTAGGGGAAACACTAAATCGTTTCAGAAAACTTCTATCTTTGCGTTTATTTTATGCAGCAAGACGTTAAGACTAGGCTATACTCAACTATTCGGTTAATGTAGGCTACATTCCAATAATTGAATTAACCCCTTTAGATAATTGTTTTTTTTATTATGGGGATTCCCCAAAGTAGTGTGGAGGTGGAAAACGCAGAACACCATTATCATTGCATCCACTGTCGATTACATAAGGCCAATGGGACTCTTAATTGGAAAATCATTTCAAGCGCAGTCTTGAGTGCGTAGGGCAGTATAGGGATGTCACTAGGTTATAAGAATGGGTCCTGTGCATAAATGCCAAAGTAAAAAAATAAACACATAGTGATGTGTAGAGACAGCAGATTTGGTTAATCATCTGTTTTCGTACCTAAACCATAGAAGTGGTCCCAAATTGTTCTTTTGTTGCATTTAAGAAGTGCTTCTGTAAATCTACAACATCAGAACAAAGTAGCAGACTGGTCAGAATAACAGCACCGCATCCATTAAATGTAAATTTATTAATTGATACAACTCAGCTCTGATGTTCTTCCCACCGGTGCACTTTCCCCTATCATTATCTTTAAGCTGTTAAATCACTGTTAGTTCAATTTAACGCAGTTGAATATTTTACAGCTGATGTGTGGTTTCTAAAATATGTTAGAAAACACTGGAAAAGGGTTTTATTTTAGGACCAAGCTGTCAGTTGTGTTATGGCCTCTGTTTAAATGATTACATTCAACAGGAAGTGACAGGAAAGACTGGAGAGTTATGACACTGGACAGCTAACCGTGAAACAAAAGTAATCATGTGCGCCTGTGTGTGTCTGTGTGAGTTCTCCTCTGACATAACACACCGCTTGATAGATTCCTCTGATTTGTGTCAGTAAAGTTACATGTAATAGAGGCTTTCTTAACTGAGATTTGGTAAGGGATAATTAGAAGCAGGGTTCTTAGGGATATGATTGTGGAAGCATCCAGTTCAACAAGAGGTGAATGTATTTCTTCGAGGATGGTTGTCTCTCTGGCCTCAAACAGGGAAGAAGAGAAATCACCCATTAAAACAAAAGATGTGTAAACTCTGTTCGTTTGACCTTGGGCGGTCCGTGGATTAGCGAGCAGCAAATCTCCCCCAAGTAAGAGACAAAAGAGCCAAGACTGTAATCTGCGGGATGCTAGTGTGGAACATTGGAGCGACTAGTGAGCGACTCGGTGGTGGGTGGGCGCTTTGCAAACAATGAACTTCTCTCTCTTTTTCATGTCTCTCAATCACTCATTGTTTAATAAGTGGCTTCGGGCTGCATTTTGGATGACAGTTTGCCAGACGACAGTATTGGTATTTCCAGCTCAGGTTTTTAGAAATCTGGCATTAAATGGGAACTTTTGAGGAAGTTTTAGATGTGCGTCTAACTACTGCTCACCCACGTCACGCAGACTCCACAAAAAAAACAACAACTATTGTTTCCTTTCTGCCTTCACTTGTCCTGGGACACAAGTGACTCTTGAGACACCACAGTATAGGTCACTTGCTAGTTGTGTTTCTCTGCAGCTTGTTGCTAGGGAGACGGTGTAGTCTACAGTTTGTTTTATAGGAGCTGAAAACAGGTGTATGCAGTGTCTTTAAAACCAATAGAGGTGTATCAGTACAGAAGTATCCAACAACAGTGCATCCAACCAAGAGACTGCTGTGAAAATGTGTTTTTTGGA
Organism: Neodontobutis hainanensis; assembly: GCA_024349245.1. NCBI lineage: Eukaryota > Metazoa > Chordata > Actinopteri > Gobiiformes > Odontobutidae > Neodontobutis > Neodontobutis hainanensis. The sequence continues at coordinate 5,135,103 of JALDNG010000016.1, read as the reverse complement.
CTCATCCTAAGACAAAACCAGACCTAACCTTTTGTTTTAAATGACATTTGGAATAAGTGAATGCTTTGAAAACCCTACCTGCCATGATGTAACTATCCATCTATCCGTGGCACTTTTTACTGCTATGTCCTTTTGTCCATCATGTCCTCTAGCACAAACTGTAATTAACCATTGTTTTCTGTTTGAAATATTTCAGTTTGGACACTGTCACATAAGCAGACAGGTACTATAGAGTAGTTTAATACTCCTCTTTTCTTTCTCAAAAACTCCCTTTTTTATAGTGTACTTCATGTTCTATACCAAATGCTGTTAATTTACAAGGATTATTCCATATACCTTCTGTAGTCTGACAAAATGCATAGGTAATATCGTTGACATAAAGTAAGGGCAAAAACAGCCCCAGCTTTCAAAGTTTATTCGACGACAACACTTGTCAATTATTGTAAAATAACACATTGGCATGGAACGTCTTGTGCCTTGTCTTGCTTTGTTTTTAGTTGTCATCTTTTGATATGCCCAAAGAAGTGTATTTATTACTCAAGACATGCTTGTGTTCATCTGTGTTTCCCCGTGTCACTGTCTTTTGTAGTGTGTGTGTGTGCGTGTGTGTATGCGTGTGTGTGTACATATGTAGGTTGTAGTTCATGTGATTTTTCTTATTTTCTGTCCTTGTTTCATTTGTGACTCTGTTAATATTTGTTGCCTGTTATGCAAGTACCTATGCAAGTTCTTTACAATCAATAAACGTCAGTGTGTTTAAAATAAAAAAATCACACAGCGCATTTTAAAATGATTGAAGTCCTTCAATTTGAACTGAACTTTGTGGCTTTACACTTTTGTGACCCTGAGTTTCTCACTGTTCAAAGATAGAACAATAACCTGCAGTGGACAAAAGGCTTTCGGAACTATTTGTTAAAAGTTTAAGCTTTACACATTTATACTTTATGACAAATAACAGTGCAGTGCAACCTAATCAATCACCGTCATAGCTCCAAAATGAGCTTCCTGTTAATTTAAAACTGTTTAAATATGCACTGTATTGGGTTATTATTACTGTAACATTTTCAGCATAATACATTTTTTTCTGACTATAAATAAGTTGTGCTGGAAGGCCTTGCATTCATTTGCACATGGTAAATGATGTCTTATTACTCCCAGCGTGACAAATTACCATTAAATATAAATATTATACTGTTGCACAGCTGGGACTCCCATTCAGGTGCAGCTGACACCTGTGTGAGCAGCCATGTTACATCATCCACAGTAAAACATGTCAGGCACCGCATGAAGAGCCAAGTCACATGCAAAACTTAAGCCCAAAACGTGAAGCAGCACATTATCTTTCTTGCTGCAACATCACACAGACACATTTCTAATGAGAAACTATAACGAAGTCAGGGCTGCAGAGAGTTGCACGCCTTGGCTCTGTGATGTATGTGGAGTATATGTAATGAGCCCAAACCATCAGGGATTCCGATTAAAAAAGTCTACCAAGCATCACTTACAACATGCATTTCTTTAATAAACTCAAAAATGTCGATAGGAATACATATTTAACAATTTTAAGTCTATTTTTACCTTAACATTTAAACTAAATACCTCCCATGATGGGCTATAATCCTAAAGAGGTAAAGATGCATTATTTTACATGTACATCTCTAGTCAATCTACACTTTTGGGCACAAAAATAATTTTTTTACTTTTTTATTTCAAAAAACATTTTGAACTTTTCATTTACTTTTCTTTGTTTTTTAATATTACTGATCTGTCATGTTTCTTAAGTTTGCTCAGTGTCTGTGTTAGTAAATGTGTCTTCCTGGGGACTGTAACCCCTCAAGCGTGTGCCCTCTTTTTGTTTCTCCCTGTTCAATCTTTTAACAGATACTAACTTTGTGCTGGGAAATGCTCAGATTGTGGACTGGCCCATAGTCTACAGCAACGACGGCTTCTGCAAGCTGTCGGGCTACCACAGAGCGGAAGTCATGCAGAAGAGTAGCACCTGCAGGTATGAGACAACACATTCACCAATTATCAGAGAGGAGAGAATTACTGTGCCGTGAACATGACAGGAAACTGATGATGACTGATACAAATACTTAGATTTGAACAATCATTACAATTGTTCTTATTGATCCTAGCCTCGTTTTAGCAACAACATTTCAGTGTAGTGATGCTATTGTTGAGGTTAAATGTCACAAAAGGAGGCTGTTTATCCATCTAGAGCACATGCTTAAAGAATTGGTTAACATTTTTCTTAACATAGTAACTTAAAGCGACACTGGGAAACATTTAGCTGGTAGAGGGCGCAGTTACCCCAAAAACTCTGTGTTGTTACAACAGCAACACCATTTCAGACATCGTAGGTTGAGTGGAAACTATCCAAGCCGGCAAGAAAAAAACAGATTTTTTGAAACGGTAGGATAATTTTAGAATATTTTGTACAAATACGACTCTTGTTAGGGTCCAGTTTATTGGCCTGTTTCTGCTCCTTCTATTTGAGATGTGATGTGTCGTGATGTGTCTCTGTCCTGGGACAGGAAAGCTACTTTGGAAGTTTCTGTCCAGCTGAGTGTACTTTGTCAGTGAGTTAGACATGATTTTACTGATCTCACGTCCAAGACGCATCAAAATGATTTGCACAATATATATTTTTGGCCTGAAAGTTACGCTGTAAATTTTCCCTCAGGGATAAAAAAAATAAAAAACAAATAATGCCATGTCAGCTATTTTTTTTCTCAAGCTACTAATATCAGTGAATAAAGACATATTCTTAGCAAATTTAAAAGATTTTTGTCTTATGAAAATATAACAGTGGGTTTCACTGCTTGTGTTAGTCACTCAAACTAGATTTAAAAATAGCTCCAATAGACAATGGTGTCTTGAAGTACATTTTTAGGTATGGCCCTTCAAAAAAAAAAAGTAATTTCATAGTTAAACTCTACATAATTTTCTGGACACTTCTGTCAATCTTTTTGTTTATTAAGAAAGTTTAAAAATGCAAATAGTCAGCTAGAGCTCACAAAAAGCTTGTAAAGCAGGAGCCCACCCTTAATGTTATTGAAGTATTCGAATAAAGCCTTCTGCCCAGTTTGTTGTCACTGAAGGCTTTGCCAAACGCAAGGTTGCCTTAATACTTTTAATAACAAACTAGTTTTATTAATGCTTTCTGGTTTGGGGTGGTGATATGAGGTGACCTATAGTGGCAAGAAAACATCCAAGCAATAAAAAGTCCAAAAGCCTCTGATTTGTTATTATAAATAGAATGAGTTAAAAGTCACAAGATTCTTTCTACTGTGTATAGCGCTCAGAGGCCTTTCTATACAAGGTGCCGGATTCACAAACAAAACAATGATCATATATTTCCTCAGTGTGAAACCTTGTATAAACAGCAATAAAGCATTATCGCTCTCAGCACAGCACTCAACGGGACTCAGTGCATCTAGGGTAAAAACTGTCCTTCTGCTTAAACTGTCTCTCGATCCATAAATCTGTATAATACAGTCCATTATAGTTAATTTACCAAAGTGTAGCCAGGTGTTTATGAAAAATATCTAACCTTTTTTCAAGTTGAAAGCCCATAATTTTCACAAATCATTTAGTGGTACTAGATAAAACAAATGGGCTCATAGAGAAAAAATAGAAATTATTATTATTAGAAGCCTTTAATACAATTTGTGGAGATTACACTGTAATTCTTCCTTCCAAACCCTAAAATACACATTCTTTTTTAACACTTCCATGTAGTTATGTGGCTTTCACTCTGCCTTTTAAATCCAACAACTGCCACTAAATAAAGGATCACATAGAAACAGTCGGTGCTGCCAGATTTTAGAACCGTGGGAGACTAGCTCTGTCGTAGGAGATGGGTTTTGTCACAGCCAGCACTGCAGCCATTACTGATTTAAACCCTGGAGTCCCTGAACAGAAGCTGCAGGAAGACTTGCCAATACAAATATTGCTTGGGAGATTTGTTTTAAGGGTTATTTTTAGTCTGCTCGACACAGTAAAGTGATGTAAGCACAAGGAAATGTTGTAATTAATCAGCTTGCTTCAAGATGTGATAGTAATTCTCCATTGAAATGTAGATGGCTTTAGATGAATGATATCCATATTTCTTTTTGGCATTTCACTTTTTTAATAAAGCTGTTGAACTTTTCCTTTTATCTGAGCTAGTCATGTGCAGATGTTTGAATCTGTAAGATCATAATGGCAAACATAGAATAATCCTTATTTGAAGTTTACGCACACACTAACAGTTGTTTAAGTCCAACATCAGAGCCTCACTTTTCCTCGGGTGACATCCTGATCAAAGGATTTGTCAGTGATGGATTTTTTTTCCCCCCCCGAAGTTGATCTCATAAACATACAGTGACAGACCTGTGGGACTCGGTCACACATGATGAGAGAGTCACTTGAGGGATGGTTTTGAGCGTTTTCTCCTTTTGAAGAACGTGGCGCTCCTTGCGGCTGGCGTAGAGGACATTCATCAGTGATATTACATCAAGCACCGGTCTGAAACGTCTCGGCTGCATCAGAATGTAGTCTCATTAAATTTAGCCTGCCTTTTGTATTTCATAACAAACTCTGGGTTATATTTAGACCGCGGTGGAACAGGCTGCTTCTGAGGGTGGCGGTAATAAGCAAAGTGAGATGAATGTCTCTGCAGCGTGGTTAAATGCGTTCATGGTGGCTTGACCCATCTTCAGGTTTAATTTGCTTTTGAGAGGTACTTTGCATTTAGGCGATTAGTCTTTAGGCAACATTTATCTTTATTTTGTGCTATATTTAATACAAGAACTCATCTTTTGAATCACTTTTTTTTACATTAACCTTTGATGAACAGTGTGTATTTTGCTCTATTGGAAATGATCATTCTGTACTTTAAAAAAGGACAGATAAATCTAAGTGGCACATCATGACACAAATTGAGACTAATAAATAAAAGTTTGTGATACTCAGCGGCCTACGGTGCATGAATAAATGAGCTGGTCCCATCTAGCGGTGTTGATTAACTCAAATTTCGCCTTGTGTGTTGCAGCTTTATGTACGGGGAGCTTACAGACAAGGACACGACGGAGAAAGTGCGGCTGACGTTCGAGAATTATGAGATGAACTCGTTTGAGATACTCATGTACAAGAAAAACAGTAAGTAGCAAAAAAATCTGAAGTTTCCAGTTTCCGCTCTCTTGTCATGCAAATGTATTCCGAGGCTTGGTAACACATATCCGAGTTCAAAGCTGGCCCAGTGCATTTCTACCTCTGTGGAAATGTACTAATTGGTTGAGAGCTGGACCAAAGAAGCCTTCCCCTGAAAGGAAAAAAAAATCTTGTGTTTCTTCCACTCAAAGGTGTTGCAGGTGTAAAAGGAAAGTTTTACAAGTCCAGGACAGTTTTGTATACAGGATTTATTTTTCACAGAAAGGAGCGGATTGAAAATCATATAATTATCTCCTTCTTTATTCTTTCTCCAGGGACGCCTGTTTGGTTTTTTGTGAAGATTGCACCCATTCGAAATGAACAAGAAAAAGTGGTCTTGTTTCTTTGCACGTTCAGCGATATTACAGCCTTCAAACAGCCCATTGAGGACGACTCCTCTAAAGGTTAGTTGAAATATTTTACATCACAACCCTTTAGATGTCTTGTATTGTTTATATGTTTGTACCCTGAATTCTTTTCACAAATGTGAATTAAAGTCAGCTTGTAAAATGTAATCGTCATTCATGTGCTTCTGCCTAAGTTCCCACTCAGTCGGGCACACAGGACAAAAGACAGTTCAGTGGCCTGTGTAATGGTTAAAGACAGCCAAAATAGAGCAGGAATCAGTTTAAAAGAACGACTGCAGACAAGCCACAGTGAGGAAAGCAGCAGGGGGCTCATCATAACATGAAGATTATGGTTTGGCTGACTGCATCAACAGGTAGCTATCAGCTGCAGCGTGTAAAGGTAGTAGTCTGTGAAGTGAAGCAGTGTTGGCAACAAAAGTTAAAAGGCTATAGCAATTTTACTGCACAACTCAGATCATTGATCTCAAATACCTACATTCTTATCTGAGAGTGTGCCGGCCATCAGAGAAACATGGCTTAGACTGAAAAGTGCTAATTCTGCCAACAGCAGATTAACACCCTCTGAGAAAACCAACTTAGCACAGGTTGGAGGTTGTGGTTTAATGAAAGTAACAGGGCAGATAAAAATCTGGTTTGGACAACATTAAACTCAGCACCCGTGTAAATTGTGTAATTATATAATAAACATGTTTTAGCATAGCCTTAGCAATGATTGTGTTGTGTTGCTAACCTACTTACCAAAACTACTGACACTTTGCTATAGGTGTCTAATATATTACCTAGATAAATAAACAATATGGCTACTGATAGGAAAAAACTATTTCCATGTTTTATTACAAAAATATTTTAAAAGCCTGTAGGTAGTGTGAACATTTGTCTCTAATTTAATGTCTCACTTCCTGTCTTTGTCCCGAGTATTTTGATATGATGTTACTTCATTGTGAACAATTAATATGCATTGCAACATCACTATTGCGGCCATTGAAGGTGACTACTGAGCTATATTACTTATTGCACACCAATGACATCCATCAGTGTAGTAAAGACTGAACGTTTTAAATAAGTAAATTTGTTAGATGATTGATAATCTCATAATAATTGAATATTTTAGAAGGCTCATAGCTCTTTTACTGACTTTTACTGAATGCCATATCTGACCGACAAGCTTCAATAAACATAGCATATGCTTTATCAAATGCAACAGAATTGTAGAGGACTAGTTCTTGTGAAACTTTACTTAAGAGGTTGTTTACGCTCAACAAGTAAATATCTTGTAGCCTACTGTGTATTCTGTTTATTTGCCTCAGGTTGGGGAAAGTTTGCCCGGCTAACTCGAGCCCTCACCAGCAGTCGAGGTGTGTTACAGCAGCTACAGCCCACTGTTCACAAAGGGGAAAATGTCCACAAGCACTCACGCTTAGCTGAGGTATGCATATATACATGTTCCTTGCAGGAATTTTTTGGTATGGTTTCTTGTTAGGGATGTATAAATAAAAAATCAGATGGCCTGTTTTCACCAGGTCCTGCAGCTGGGCTCCGATATTCTACCTCAGTACAAACAAGAGACCCCCAAGACCCCTCCTCACATTATCCTGCACTACTGCTTGTTCAAGACCACATGGGACTGGGTCATCCTCATCCTGACCTTCTACACAGCCATTATGGTGCCCTACAACGTGTCCTTCAAAACCAAGCAGAACAACGTCACATGGCTGGTGGTGGACAGCATCGTGGACGTCATCTTCTTGGTTGACATTGTTCTGAACTTTCACACTACATTTGTGGGGCCAGCAGGCGAGGTGATCTCTGACCCCAAACTGATCCGGATGAACTACCTAAAGACCTGGTTTGTCATTGACCTGCTGTCCTGCCTTCCCTACGATGTCATTAACGCCTTTGAGAACGTGGATGAGGTAAGTGACCTCAGAGCAGATAAATGACAGGCAGTCATACTTTTAATAAAATCTCTTATCATCATGTTCTTCTTATCGTCGCCTGTTCAGTGTTTTTGAATCTGTGTTCTTCCAAATGAGAAAAAAGACATTTGGCACATTTCCATTACATCCGTCCAATCAATCAATCAGTGTTGTTGTTTTGTGTTGGGTAAAAATAAGTATATGCATAATGATATGCTTGTTTGTGAATTTATAAATGTTGGGGGCATAATGAGGAGTGTGTGCTGGAGAGCTATCACAGGATCTTGAAATAATTGGCACATTTTTAATTGGGAAGGGAGAGTTACATTATTAATCTGACACTTTGTGCTGTGTCACTCTTGCCTCGAAGTCATTAGCACCTTGCGAAAGCTGAGACCAAAGCATTGCTACTACTTATACGCCCCTCTCACTGTCGATAACGTTATCCAATTAATCAAATAAATCAATTATGCAAGTACAGAAATAATTAGTCCTTTAACTAATGTGTTGTTGATTGATTGAAAATTGATCACTGCAATTCAGTTGATTAACCAATCATTTCAACGAGTACAAGAACAACTAGGCCTTGTGGTGGAGTGGTCAGGTTGATTGACACTTAGTTGCTTTTTTTCCTATATAAAACATTTTGCTGGCAAAGACATATTGTATTATATGGTTCAAAGTTGAACATCTTTGAAACTGTAAAACTTTTCACAATATATTTTCCAAATACGATTCTTCCAGTTAAAATAAACATATAAGCTGAAAGGTTTCTCAGTTGTTGAGAAACACAACTGAGGATCGACTGCAGCTGAGAAAACGTTGGTTATCTCTAACACTATCAAATAATTGTATCTATTCTTTTGTGCAGCCACAGATACAATGAAATCAGTTCCGAATGCTCTTGGAGATTTCTTCCTTCTGCAGACTCACACATACTGTATACAGTAGATTGATTAAATGGAGCCTCCGGTCCCAGCACTTTCCAGTTTTCATTATGTCGATGCATCATTGTGCTGCGCCTGTCTGTGTGCTTAAACATGTCAGGATGCGTGTTGATGTGTGGAAAGTGCTGTGTGTGCATTTATCCGCCCGGCATGTCACAGAGCAGAGCAGTGCATGTCGGCTCTCATGAGGAGTCTTCTACCCCCGACACACTGAAACACTGCGGTAAAAGCCCTGGCTGTGGGTTCTCACTTTTGGATTTGCAGCTCCAGCATTTTGGCCTCTTCTAGTCTTTCAACAGTTCAGCATCTGAAACGCTGACAGAGTTCAAGTGGTTGGGGCAAAGGGGGTCAGCATAAAAAAAGAAAAAACAATAGGAGAATTTAGAGAAGTGCTCTACACCTTCACCTCTCTACACCTTAATTAATTCCCTTTCTATCTAGCTACTAAATTGTAATGTGGTTCTTTATTCAGACAGTTTATCAGAACTTATAAGATGAAAATATTAATATGATTAAAACACTGTTGAGGATGTCCATTTTCTGCCAGTGCAAACATACATCAGGAGTTGAGAGCGTCCGCTCAAAGGACTATCCTTCATTGCAACAACCATTTGCTCCAGATTGCTTCGAAGCAATGCCTGGCAGGAGTAAATGAGAGCAAGTAAACAATTGCTTGTGTTATTAAACCACGGCACAAACATCTTCTTGCTGCCTGTGCTGGTGTAAAAGTCATTAATGAGTGACATGAATAACTTTGATGGCTGTTTTTCCCAACAGGTTTCCAAATGAGGAAGGAGGGTTTATTAATGAGAAGCTCCTGTCAAAGTTATTCTCTGCACTCTTAAAGCCCTGCCAGCTACCTCGAGACAGTCTAAAACTAATAGCCAATGTGTCATGTTGCTTTGTGCTGACTGACAACCCAAAAACAACCAAAGAACAGCTGCTCAAGAGACACAGTGCTTTAAATGCATTATTGCTCTCACTTGCTCAACAAAGATGTTTTATGTTCATTGAAAATTCTGTGTATTTATACATCGCTTATAACTGACCGAATGTCCTGTACCTTATGTGTGTTTCATTTTTGTTTTCTTCTTTTTCATCCTTCCATTTTGTTTGCATGGTCCCTTCCACTTCTGCCTGTGTTCTTGCATGGGACGTGATGGGAAGAATTGGAACCACCGAGCACTCACTCAAGTAGGCTTTAGTTTGATTTTGACTTGTGCACATAACGTTGTGACACCAGCAGGTCTGCATCTTTTCAACAGCATTTCTTCAGTTTCCCTTGTAAAGCTTGATCCACAAAGCAGACGCATTACTGTCTGGAAATGTGGCACAGCAGCCATAAGCAATGTAAAGCTTTTTATCTTGTGCCACAGCCCTTGCCAAAACTCCACAGCTCTATGAATATGCTTTTGACAAGGCCCAATACAGCTGCTGTACATCCATCAATCATCATGTGCGTAGGAAACTGTACAAAACATGCTGCAATAAATGTTAAACATTACACATTAAATGCTTTTGAAATGGAGAAAAAAGCCTGGGATACATACTTGACACATTTTCATTTAAAGCAAAACTTTAAACAACCATTTACTCACTGTATAAAAACTTAACTATAACAATTCTGGGATTAAAAATGTTCTGAATTATTGATATAGTTGTAGAATACATTAATTTCTAATGTAATAAAAGGTTAAACATTTAACAGAGTTATGGCTCCACAAGAAGACTATTGTTAAAGGAGCTTTCCAAAAAAGCAATATCTGCTTTTGGGCATTGTTTTACAACATACATTAACATCAATGTGTTTTTACATCCTAGTACAGTCAATGATAAACTTTAGTCCTAATCCGTGTTTACAGAGTGCAGCAAAACTCCAGAGCGCTGGTAATTGAATTGCATAGAGAGCTCAGGTCTGTAAAAGGATTTCAGAGGAGCTGAGGTGTCTGGCAGGCTGCGAGATTGGCTCAAGTGACAGTGAGCGCTGCAGTTGTACTCGCATTGCAGACCACAGCACATTAGCAAAATCAATACCTTCTCCTGGCCCCACACACACACACACACACACACACACACACACACACACACACAAGCACACACACACATTGGACTGAAAAGATATTGTCGTCTCTTACAAACTGGAAAGCAGACTGATGCGATTTCCGTTGTCTCTTTAAATCATTGAGTGGGTGTTTAAGTATAGATTTTAGCTGAGTTGACATTTAGCTGCGGATTATGAAACCACTAGAAAAAGTATCATTACATCACAATGCTCAGAAATATTTCAGTATTTATATTTGTCTTGTGTGTTCGGCCATCTTTTATTGTGTATGCTATCTTGTTGTTATGTCCCTAAATCTTTTTATTATCATATTGAATTTCTTTACCATTGGTTTTGTGTCCACTCTAAAGTGTGGCGTACATTTCTTTATTTGTATACATCAGTTTATAACTACTGCTAACCTCAAAATAACATCAGTCAATCTTTAACATACAAACTGTGTGTTATGATTCGTCTAAATAACTAATGCTCTCTATGCATTTTTACATTTCAGGGCATCAGCAGTCTGTTCAGCTCTCTTAAGGTAGTGCGACTTCTTCGTTTGGGTCGGGTCGCCCGCAAACTGGACCACTACATTGAGTATGGAGCAGCAGTGCTGGTGCTGCTGGTGTGCGTTTTTGGACTGGCTGCTCATTGGCTCGCCTGCATCTGGTATGCAGATTACAGATCTTTAATGCTATTTTCTGGTCCATATTCCAAAAATAGCATCTGCATTAATAGACAATTTAATTAAGATCATTAATGCCTTAATTAGCTGATCATTTTTTGTCAACATACTTGTTTTCACACGGTGGGACTACATGTTCTTTGTAGCTTAAAGCAAAGGAAGTGTTATCATACTTTCAAGAGAATTTGTTTTTACTCATTGATATGTAAATTTATGGAGCCCAGGCCTCTAAAGTCTAATCAGATCATCTCCACTGCAGGGGGTAAGTGTGGTACAAGCAGTGAGTCTTGGGTTTGATTTATTATGTTTATGGGTAGCACACAGACTAAGATGCCATTATGACGTTTTAATGGCATAAATACTTAATATAGGCTAACAAAAACTCTTGTTTGGTTGGTAATAGGGCTCTAAGGGAGCAGCAAGTAGCCATGAGACATGAGTAAATTATACCTTTGATGCCAATAATAACAAAACATTCATGGAATATCTATAAAATGTTTTATTATTATGCCAGTAATTTACCAAAACTAGTCCAGTCTGCTTTTCTAAGGACATACTATACCAGTGGCATCTTCTTTATCAATGACCATCATATCAAGCACTATAGATGGTAATACCCCCCCAAAAAAAAATATTATTACACAGTTCTTATTATATTTTAAAAGTTCTTTCAAAATAAAACTGTTAACACTTTTTAAGTAACCCATCATTTTTCATTGCGGCTCAAAAAGTACATCATAACGTATCGTATGTGTCACAGGTACAGCATTGGTGACTACGAAGTTATCGACGAGGAAACCAACATTATACGCACGGACAGCTGGCTCTACATTCTGGCCGAGACTGTGGGCCCGCCGTACCGCTTCAACACCAGTGGCTCAGGAAAGTGGGAGGGTGGCCCCAACAAGGACTCGGTCTACATCACGTCATTGTACTTCACCATGACCAGCCTGACCAGTATTGGCTTTGGAAACATCGCTCCAACCACAGATGGAGAAAAAATCTTTGCTGTGGCAATGATGATGATTGGATGTGAGTAAGGGCCTTTTATCTACAGTCTAATGTAGCTAATACATGAAACATGAGAGGCTTAAATATGCTTTTTAAAGCCACAATCCTCCAAGTAGACGAATAACTAAATTATGACTATTGCTCAGAAAATATGACTTTATTCATGATTAGCTCTGGAATTTGGATTATGCTCACTTACAGTATAGTTCAGCGGCATAACTATTGATTTCATTCTTTATCTGTTTCATCACAGACCTTAGTCTTCCAATTGTACAGAAGTAACACCATAATTATGTTCAAACACAATGCAGTTTATTGCACAGTTTTAGTGTTCAGATACATTTTTATCTTGACTGAATATCACCAAATGTTAAAGCACAAAACTAAAGTAATGCTGGAAAAAACATAGCATCAGCCATATAAAGTATACAAGCTCTTAAACGTATATATCAATAAATTATTGTCTGTAATGGCCTGGTGGACTGTATTAGGTAGATTTGGTGGAACAAATGGATGGGCAAACAACACAACAAAAATGCCCACTTTGTTGTCAGGAAATGGTAAGTTCTGCTGTGGAAAACAAAACAATAGCAAACCTGTCAACTCTCACTAACAATGATCTAAAAGGAGAGAGCAGATTTGCACAGTATGTCCTTATTTCTCCCTATGAAACATTTATGTGTCTGTGTTTGTGTGGCTCATAATGCACTGTACAGAGCCGTGCCATTATGTGTGACTGCACTCACAGAGCAACACCTCGGAGCAATAACACTGCCACATCAGTTTAACACAGGCGCTCTTTCCAATCCCTATAAAATCACTCCGCACCTACATTGTACTTTTCTTAGCTACCACTCTCGGACCTGTGCTGAGAGGGTGATTGTCCCCTTCTCCTCTCGCATCTACCTTTCGGCTGTTTGAATGCGCTTATGAATGCGCTTTCGGGAGAAGTGGCAAGACTCATCTGTGGAGTTGTCTGTGTCTAAATATTTTATTGTGAGATACAAATCATTTTAAAACGTGAATATCTAAAAACCAGACAGCCCCGGGAGATTTCTGTTGTAGATGCAATCTAGTGTAGTCCACGGCTGTTCTGTATGAAAAATGAATGCCCTGATACTGTTCTATTTTTACCATCAGCACTGGATCGGTGCTGGCAGTAGAAGATCACAGTGTGACGATGGTTTTTGTGGGGGGCTTGCACAGGAGAAGATGATGGGGCTATACATATGTCCTGTTGCTATAGCAACTGTTGGCCTGGGGCCTCGAGTTTCTGACAACTGTCTTTTTAACTATCTTGAAACAAGCCAGCTGTTGGGTGCTGTGTAGCGTTAAATTTGTGTACGTCAGCAAGCGAGGAGTGCGTATGTACAGGAACAGCTACAGTATGTGAAGCTCTGCTCTGAGGGGACACATACACGCTCTTTTGTTGCAGTGTTTAGTGCTTATTAGAAGAGGGAGGGCTCATGCTTGAGGTTGCTGTCATCCCAAAACTTTGACAACCTCAAAATAAATGATTTTACTCAATCTCATTAAAGACAGTTTACATACTGTACGTCACAAACAACACATTTTGAACAATGTAGAGACAAGCGTAGAATAGAGCAGCAGACACAATACTGGTGAAGCAGTGATGAAAGGATGAAAGTTGTGGTTATCTGTGCCCTTGAGGAGTTATGAGCGCTTTTTAATTAGCATTATTCCCAGTGCAGTTTTTCAACACTTTGATTGTGCTGCTGTAAAAAAATAAACAAACATTCAAGCGCACGGAAAGCACATGCACACAGGTTACTGTCATCATCTGAGGATAATTGAAATGTGTGGCTGGCATGTTTCCTCTCCGTCCCTTCTAGCGAGGCTAATTAGGCCTCGACTGCCAGGAGAACACTACACACGGAGCAGACATCTGATGGCTTTGATCCCCACACACCAGCTGTTGCACCGGTTCAACCGTACAGTCAATTCACTCACGCACCTTTTTTACTCAGCTATTCTCATTTTTCCACAAAACTAAATGAGTCAAAGTCAGAATCTAATTGTGTAGGATGTAACTACATGGGTATGGATGGCTACGCGCACATTTACTAAGAAGCTGTAATTATGGTTTCCCCCTTTTGGCAAGTTTTGCTGATCTTATTTGCGTGTCATGATGAGCAGGAATTGTTCATTTCTCACATGACTGACTAAAGCAGCTGCTAATAAAACAATATTAAGGCTTTAGGCACATTGGATACATTATTATAGTGATATACAATACAACACAACAACAAGGATTCTTGAATATTTGTACTTATATTTTTACATCAGTTGAATCAAAGCATTTGCAGTATGTTTTGTTGTAATGTCTTTTGTCTCGTTAGTAGTTATACAATCTAAACCGAAAACCGCATCAACATAAGTACCACAGGCAAACTCTTTTCTTCTATTTTTTACAGCCCTTCTTTATGCCACCATCTTTGGTAACGTGACAACAATCTTCCAGCAGATGTACGCTAACACAAACCGTTACCACGAGATGCTCAACAGCGTCCGAGATTTTCTCAAGCTCTACCAGGTTCCCAAAGGTTTGAGTGAAAGGGTTATGGACTACATCGCATCAACCTGGTCCATGTCACGTGGCATAGACACTGAAAAGGTAGGCAAGAGATTATGTAACTTTGGTAACCTTCCAACTGCATTTTTAATCCGACCCATGAATTTTATAAAATATCCGCTTTTAAAAATGTATTTGAGCCATTTTCAAAGAGTTCACGGGCTCAAGGTTCTGGGTCATCTTTGTCTAGCTTCTGGCCATACTTAAGCGTCGAAATATGGTACATAATCTCTTTCTGTGTGCCATTTATCTGCCAAGACAATTGTTTTTAAAGCAGATCCCTGCAACAGCGTGGCTTCCTGTTGATTAGGTGAACATCAAGGCGTTGCTTTTCAGTCACCAGAGGACCAGTCTTTAGCACCATCTTCACATCAAATCTGAAATCCTAAAATTATCAATACAGGGGAAGGCCACAAAATTGAATGAAGACTTAACCTTGCATTTGCAAAATGTCTAACGATAAACTGCCTGTTCACCGTATGATAAATTATGTAATGCTGAGTGATGGGGCGTGATACCATGTTGTGAAAATGTTACATATACTAGATACATTTGAGACACAGCAGTGTTGTTGCAACTAGAGTGCATTAAAATTTATCCTCTTGACATTTTAATTGTGTTCAAACTCAGCTTAGTCGGAAGAGCACATGCAAATTACAACAAAATCAAAAAGGAATACTCATTTCTACTCTTGTTGTTTATCCAGGTATTACAGATTTGCCCCAAAGACATGCGCGCAGATATTTGTGTCCATCTCAACCGCAAAGTTTTCAAGGAGCACCCGGCGTTCAGACTGGCCAGTGACGGCTGCCTGCGCGCTCTGGCCATGGAGTTCCAGACCATCCACTGTGCGCCCGGTGACCTGATCTACCATGCGGGGGAAAGTGTGGACAGCCTCTGCTTTGTGGTGTCTGGGTCATTGGAGGTTATCCAGGACGACGAGGTGGTGGCCATTTTAGGTGAGAGACAAACATTTGAGGTATTACAGCATGAGTTATGAATGTGGTCCCATTGGTGCTGAGCTGAAAACCACTGTTCATTAAGACCAATCAAAAACACAAACACAGTGAAACACGTGACAGATCAATTGGTGTTCAGTTTAGAAGCAGGTAAATGTGCAAAATTCTCTTAAAGGTGAAATCAGTTAATCAAAAATGAAGTGACATTTGACATGCAGAACCTCTAATTGACATAATCCTACCCATGTCAAGTATTTTAACTGTTCTAGACACATCACAGTCATGTGCTCCTCAACATCAAATTAAAATATTTACTAAAGAGCCATAAAATAATATATACTATTTCTTTAAGATAGCATATGAACTTTTATTCACTTTAATTAGAAAAAGATTCTGGTATATTTACTGTGCAAACCGTGTCAATTAAGGTATTTTTGTAAGACTCAAAAGTGTAGTCCAAAGCTGTATTTTATATACTTTTTCATATAAACACTAAAACACTGAAAGTAATAACAACGTCCACACAAGTATCCTTCAACAGTAGTTTATAAACGTACTTCAGATATATATTTTTTTCTGTCTCTGTGATTGTTATGAAAGCTGTGCATGGGTCACACTGTAAGTCATTGAGTTAGTGTTTGGATGCGTTTCTGAGTTGTTGTAGATAAACTAAATTATCCAAGCGATATCACACTCAGCTTATTGTATTGGCATCTTTTTCATAGAATAATAGTAATTTTGTAATTGTCTTGTTTCTCAGTGGTAAAATCTCTGTTTGTTTAAAATAATCCTGTTATCCAGCCTTCATTATACTTTGTATATTACAAACTAATCGTTATCTTAAAATACGTTTCACAAAACACTGCTTCAATTGCAATAATATAGTGCTACATGCAAAAGAACAAACTAGACTAATGTAGAAAAACTGTCCAATCAGAGGATCCAGGGATGCAGTTGTGATGTGGTATTACTCGACTAAGTATTAGTCGAGTTGTTAACCAATCAATTCTGGACTTTTCTCTGTTACTTGCTTTAATTTCCCTCATGATTGATTTAGTGAATAATGAATGGCGCTTAGAGCCACTGTCCTGGCTTATTTTGTATTAGTTACCTCCTACTGAATTCCTTTAGAAAAGATCAATACTTTGCTCAGTTATTGCCATTGAGCCATATGGAGGCCCTTTATTGGGAAACCCTAGTGGTAAACCAGCCACTATAAGTCCAATTGTCATTAGCTCATTGGCACTTTAATACAGATAGCATCATTTCTAAACCTCAGATGGGCTCCTTTTGACATCCTATTCCCCAAACTACTCTGCATGGCCAAATGTGTTGCTTTAAAGGTTATTAATCACTGTAATTCAATTGAATACAGCTATCAGTTTGATGGATGCTTCGGTGGCGCATCTTGAAAGGTTGGAATATGACTTTTCATAACGTCTTGTACCATTTTGTCACCATATTGTCCTCAGCACCGGTCAGATGGCACTTGGACAAGTAAAATCGGAGATATTTTCCGCAGTCACACGAGAGGCTGTTGATGACAATGACTCATGGCACTTCATTGTTAATTGCTGCTCTGTGCTCATGTCGTACCTTTCAGACATAGAAATACATGTCTCTAGACAAGTGGCTCACAGACTGAGAGCACGTATGGAGGCTTTCTTAATAATCAAACTGCAGTAGATGTGGAAAATATAGCTAGCTGCGTTATTGTATATGATCAGAGCGAGAATAAAAGCTCAGCTTATTTTTACTGCATAGAACAGCAGGCATTACTGGCATCTACTGTGTTGCTCACATAAAAGATGAGTAAACAGAGAATTGTTGAGATAAAATCAATTGCAGCCAATAAACTACTCATGAGAGAACAGCACATTTAAAACCAAGCTGGCTTTTTGCTTTTAGTTAAAAAAAAAAAAAAAAAATAGATGTAATTTTAAAACCAATCCACCAAAAGTGTAACATTAGTTTTGTGTTATGAGTATAAGGGCAAGCTTGATTTTTTCAGTCATTTCTTTTACACAGGTAAAGGGGACGTGTTTGGAGACGTTTTCTGGAAAGAGGTGACGCTGGCTCAGTCCTGTGCCAACGTCCGGGCGCTGACCTACTGTGATCTTCACGTCATTAAACGCGACGCTCTGCAGAAGGTGTTGGAGTTCTACACTGCATTCGCCAACCATTTTTCCAGGAATCTGCTTCTGACATACAACCTAAGAAAGAGAGTGAGTGACTTAAAAAAGGTTACGCAGTTTTTGTTAGTTTAGTGTTACATTTGAATTCAGGGAGCAAACTATAATGCCCTGAGAGCATAAATTAACTGACAGCTTTGGCACAATTATAACCAAACATTGAATTAGCTCACGCAGTTATGAATGTACCCAATTTCATTTTACACAATTTTTAGGCTTAGTTTTCATTAAAAATAAATACACAGATTAAAAAGTCTTTGTTTTCCTGCTTCTCAAACTTCTTTTTAATGAGAGCTTTTTGTACCTAATGGGATCACCCGGCTTTGTAATTTTTTATTTTGTTGGCAACTCATAATTACAGTGCAGTGTATTTACTCAGCGAGAGTTGGTGTGGTGCCCGTTTTATAATCTCACAGTAAATAGTCTCTACAGGTATTGTTCAGTCTACATATGAATCCGTAATGTTCATAATTTTTGCTAAGGCCATACACTACATACATGTCTCATACACATGCTTTATTCCGGCATAACCAGTATCAACAACTGTAGCTACAAATCATCGCCTCATTCAATAAGGTCAACCTGCCCCAGAGAGCTCAAGTGAGATTGAATTGCTCGCATATTCAGGGGCAATCTCATCCCCTGTGTTACACTAACTATTCGCCGGGGGTTCAATACTTTCTGTACAAATGCAACTGGGAAAAGCAGAGATAGATGGAGCGACAAGTTATGAGCAGCCTTCATATGAAACTCATGCGGTTATGTTTTTGAAATGGGAAATCCAGCCTACATGCTGCTGTTCTGAGTGGCTGGAGTCTACAAGAGTGTCGCTGATGAGAAATATGGACAATATCATGTTCCCCTTTCAAAAATGAGGGATGGGCTTTGGGTTCATTGGATTTCAGTATCAGGCTCTGGAACGAGATAGAGTGGAACAACAACTTAAACTGTATTAAGTGAACATTCTGCAAGAGACAATATATTATGTGCAGGGCTGCTATGCCTTGGGTAGAAGTAATAATAACACCAAGTCCACTCCTTGTACAAGAAGTGATATGTATTTGATGTGTTCAGACTGAGGTAGTATGTATTGTAACCTTTCTAACATCAACCACTCATGTCTTTAAGTATCACAACAATTACAAAAAATTGTTAGTAGGAGCTTAACTTTTTCTGATGAAGTTAAAATATGGTAAAACATAGCCTACTGTTCTTTTTTAAGCAGTTATGTTGTCAAATGTTCAACTCCAGAAATCCTTAGCTCACTAAAATTATAGTATATTGCAAGAGTCAAAGCTCTTACATTCCCATAGCAACCTCAACTCCAGGGGAATGGAGTTAGTCCATAATATAAGTGCTTTTTGTTCAAGTTCTGAAGTGCTAGGCATCAAAAAACCATTCCAAGTGCCTAAAATAATATCTTAAAATCTTAAAGGATACACTTGCTATTTTAACACATGCTCAGGTGTTACTGTGTCACTGTCAGTACATGAAACTAGATCTGTTGGCAGAATAAATTAAACCCTTTCAACAAATATATGTTCTTATTTTAGGTGTAGTAGAAGTAGTTATATTATATTATTACCTAAAATAAGAACAAATATATGTTCTTATTTTAGGTGTAGTAGAAGTAGTTATATTATATTATTACCTAAAATAAGAACAAATATATGTTCTTATTTTAGGTGTAGTAGAAGTAGTTATATTATTTGTCCTATTGTCTAGTTGTGCAGTAGGCTTAAAGTAGTGTTTTTACCAAGTAAAGCTTGAGTGAACTTTCACAAAGGCTCAAGGGAAAATGCTCAAGAAGGTGACATTTTCAATGCACTCACAATATAAACAGAAAAAAGATAGCACTCTAAAAAAACCAAAAATACCGAAGTACAAAATGTTATAGAGCATTTAAAATTGATTTATTCTGCTATTGTTAAACTGTGATGTCTTTTTAGATTGTCTTCAGAAAAATCAGCGACGTTAAACGAGAGGAGGAAGAGCGGCAGAAACGTAAAAACGAAGCCCCTCTGAACTTGCCACCGGACCATCCAGTTCGTAAACTCTTCCAGCGTTTCCGGCAGCAGAAGGAAGCTCGGCTGCACAACGACAAACCGGACCTGGATGAGCGTGACATCGAGAAGGGTCAAATGTATGTGGACACCTCTGTAGCTAAATCTACCATCGCCACCACCAGCATTGTGACAGTAACAGAAAGTCCAGCCACACCGTCTTCTTCCACGCCACAATCAGGGACTCCTCCAAACTGTAACTCTGCAGACAAGGCCACACTCCAAGTACCGCCCCCTGTTCCATTTATCGCATGCCGTGCCGCCGAACAGGCCAAAATGAAAGGCTGGGGACGCTTTAAGGAGTCCATGGCTAAAGCCGACAACTGGAATAAAGTGTCCAGGGCTGAATCCATGGAGACTTTACCAGAACGAACCAAGGTACATGAATCACAGATGTCTCTAAAGAAGACGGACTCTTGCGACAGCGGTATCACCAAAAGTGACCTCCGTCTTGATAAAGCAGGTGATTTTCGCCTGACCCCGCAGGACCGCAGCCCTGTCCAACCTGAAAGCAAACACAGCTTCTACCCCATCCCAGAGCAGACCCTTCATGCTTCTCTTCAGGAGCTCAAGCTGGAGCTAAAGGATGATATCAAGAGCTTATCTGCACGAATGTCTGGCCTGGAGGCACAACTTCAGGAAGCACTTCAGCTCCTTAAAGCAAGGAGATCAGACACGGGTTCTCCACAGCATCTTTTTGACATTTCTAGACCTGCTTCACCAGAACTGGAAAAAGAAGATATCTTCTCGTGAATGATGTAAGGGACATTTTTGATTTGCCTATCAACACACTACTGGGAACTCTGCCAAAATCCTGGAATATCCAGATTACCTGAATGGCTGAAGCTGCACTGATCATTCCGTTTAGATTACAGAGCAGCTTTTATCCCGGGTGTCCCTACTGGTTCACAATGAAACCAGATCCTGGGACGTTGTAGCGCAGTTCACATAAAGGAACGCTCAGAGGGTACTTGAAGCAGACAGCTGTATGTTTGTACATAAGTGGTTTATTTTTTCATGAGCACTTTAATGGGAAAGCAGCTCGAGGTGATGATTTATCTTGTCTTGAATCTGTTTATATTATTACAGATTTGTAGGTGGTCACAACAGAGGAGCACACTTGTGTCTCTGTTGGAGACGTCACTGGAGAGAGCATGATGCACTGGTTTGTTATTAAATCATTTATATCAAACTCCCTGCATGTCCCTTCAACTAGACTTGTGCCTCAAAATGCAGATGGTGCATATTTGTTTAATCGAAGCCCCACACTCACTCATTTTCATTTTTTCGGTGGCCGACAATGCAGACAGGCTTTTGCGGGTGTGGAAATTGTAATTTTGTCAAGCGGTTGATAAACTCCGCTATTATATCTGGATCTTCATGAATTATACAGATAACTTTGGATGAGCAGTCTGATTTAAAAGAGAGATTTTAGCAGAGGGGGTAATTTCCATAAATTATGAATAGATGTTCCAGATGAACAATAGACTATGATGTTAGCTTGTCACCATCGGGTAATCCATCAAATATTATTTATTGTCATATCTAAACGTTAGAGCCGCATCCATAACCTTTGAATGAAAGCCATCCATTACAGGCTTTCATGATGCATTATTTAGAGACAGAAATGACACCGTATATGATATATGATTGTGCCCCTGAGATGTTTTCAGTCTGTCATGAACTCTGTAAGGAATGCCTTTTTGCATATGATAATAAAGTTTATTTTTGTGTAGAAACTCAACATAAATCCACAGTACACAGATTGCAACAAACAGTTACCATAACTTTAACGTAGTACAGTTTTACTTACTGTATGTCACATCTGCCTGCATGTTTGTTTGCACATTCATTCATACTCAAAATAGCAAATATAATGCAACTAACTAATAAGACAAGTGTTTGCATCGCAGGAGAGAATGTAACAAAGCATGTGCTCTTTGTGTACTGTTTAAATAACAAAGTACAAAATAACCAATTTAATTTTAATTCCATCTCAATGACTTAATTGCAATATACAATAATACCTTAACAGAACATCTGAGTTATCTTTCAGCATATTGTATTTAAAAAAAAAAAATCGGATCAACAGTGGAAAGCTGGACAATATTTTTATTTGAATTTGGCACCTAGAAAATCAAAGCAGACAATAGTGTATAAGTGGAAATAAATTACTTTTGTGCTGATACTATATAATATACAATGTCTGAATCATGCTGATTTTAAAAGCTACAAATTATAAACACTTGAAAGTAAAGAATATGATATATACTGATGGCACTAAAATATCAAAAGCCATGATTTTGCAATAGTACAAAAAACAAAACTTGAAGTACATTGGTTCAAGCTAGAATTTACTGTGATATGATTTCCTATATGTTAAATATAACTGATTCTATCTAATTTATTATTCATATCAGTGTTGCCTTTTACCAAGACAAGAGACGAGCTGAGACTTTATACAGTGAAGAGGAAAATCAAGGATGAGGTTTTGTGAGCCCTGTTACCATCAAAAATTCAGCTTACTAAAAATAAATGGGCTTGTCATCACAGGAGTGAGAACTCATTTGGGTTAAAGCCAATGTTTATGGGTCCTAATGGGTCTGTTTTTGTATTTTACGCGATAGAGAAATAAAATAAAATAAATAAATAAAAATTACAGAAATCATAGACTCACAGAGGAAATGCAGACAGTCTGTGCTTACACTTAGAGTTCAGAGATAAGTGGGAAAAGAGGGCAGAGTTGACACAAACCCTGATACACTTAGACTCCAGTAGAGAAAGAAGCTGTACAGATTAAATCATGGCAGGCATTCTGTTGTGTAAGGGCAATTAGCTTCTTTATCTAAGCCACCAAACCAATCAATTAAACACTGAAATTAGTTGGAGCTAAAATGTAATTACCAGTAGCTTCATTACACCTTAACCGCTAAAACATATATTAATTTTAACACTTAATTTAGCTGTAATTTTGGCCTTATTCCAGACCTTATTCCATTTATGAATTTTACTATGAAAACTTTGTGGATAACTAAGCTAAAATTATTCTTAGCAGCTCATCTCAAAGGAATATGACTCGGATGAAAATCAGTGACATACTAGGTTATTTTCCATGTTTGCTGAAACTGTTATTTGTCTGCAGCGTGGGATGCATCACTTATAGCACTTTTTAACCAGCTTCATAAGAAGAATCAACGAGATGTACTGTAAGTTCAATCTAAAACAGGAAGCAATACAATGTGTGATCTCGACAAAGATCCAAGCAGTGAACATGACAAAGAAAGGACTTCATTGGGTTTAACAGTGAAAGCCATTAAAGTCATTACATTTCACTAAGAAGCATGCAACACTGTGCCTTTTTAAAGCGACTTCTTACTAGCCCTGAAGTGAGACAATAAGTAATGAATATCAAAATTGTCTTTGCTTTTATAAAAAATGTTGGCACAGACAGATAAAAACTACTTTTGTGTTCTCCTTTTGAAAGTTAGGAGAACTGGACTGAAATACAAATATATGCACATATCTTACTGAGGTGGTATTGTCTCTAAGCAAAGTTTGGTGTATGTTTGATGCTATATGCACCTGCCTACAGTATGTTCGTACATTTTATGTGACGCTTCGATTCCAAGCACAATGGGACTTATTTGTGAGGAACTGTGACCTATTGTACCATTGAAAATAAATATTTTTACATGCTCAGTGCTGTTTGTTCACTTTGGGGATGCTCCCACTCGTAAGAGCAGTAAGACTTTTAATCTCCCACTCACCCATCGGACCATCGGACACGTGTCTGTTTCCAAGGATTCCAAAGTGTAACTCGGCAGATCAACTCTTATGTTGATCTTCTTACGTCAGATAAACCTCAATGTTTTATGCTCATTTAAGAGGATTCTTCACTGACCCCCACTCACTAATCCTACTTAGTGTCACAGATGTGATAATCCACAAAAACTTAAATCAGCTAATGGAAAAACAACAGTCTGCATTACAATCTACTTTCACCGTTGTACAGTTTTAAGGAGCTAGATTGTTTGATTGTTCCCACACCTCAGCTGAAAATCTAATAGGCACTTTTTCTGTATTCAATTTATACATTTTAGACCAGTATGCATTATCTCTGCTCCCAGGTATGTGCTTTTTTTTATGGAGTCTAACGCTGTATATGTTCATTCTACACTACAGCTATAATAGTAAACTAAGACCTTAATGACACCTTTACTTTTTTGGAAACCAAGCTTTCATTTAAATGCAAATCTGAAATCAACAAATAAGATCTTCTATTCAATAGCGTCCATATTTTTCAATTCTGACAGCATTTCACTTTTTAATTTTTTTTAATCATTTTGTCATCTGATAAATCTTTTACCACCCCATCTATGGATATTTGGGTCATTTTACTTTTTCAATTGCACTGTGATGGGAATAAAGACACTGCTTATGTTCCCCTGGGTTCATTCAGCTCATAATGCTTATTGTCAGCTCCTGAACACACAACTGCTTTTGTGACGGCCCCCAAAGGGCTCTGTAAATATAAAATTAGCATTTCTCCAGCTGACTGCACCACTGCGCACTGCCTTATCACAGCCATTGAAACTGGACACAATAAGGGCCTGATATTTACTGCAACTGTTTCTTAGAACGTCAGTGCCATACAGCCAAACCAAGGTATAAAACCCACTAAAGACAAAAATTCAATATTTACATTGCATTGCATCACTATACAGTAGGTGTGCACAAATAAAATACTTTTTTAGCTGGAATAAACACTTTTGCTTGTTCACCTGAGCAGAGTAGGATCTGATCTCTGGACCTGAGCCCGATATATTCAGAGTCTGGCTGCTAAAGCATGCTGTTCTATCCGGTAGTAGCCATTCACACTGTTAAGCAAAGTCAAGGTGACTCATGCTGGGTTAGAAGACCGCTCAAGTCCAATCTGAGCAAAACAGTAGAGGAAAGCCAGCATGGGTGGCAGCATGGTGGACCAGCCTGAAAGAAAGAAGAAAGGACTCAACTTGTGGTGTAATCATACATAGAATTTGGTTGAATAAATAAAATGAAATTAAACAAGGGTATGCTCACATTTTCAACATCTAGTTTCAATGAAGGAACATAGAGACAATAACACTCTAAATCTCTCTGGTGTGTTACGCATATGTTATGTTACTTAGTATTTCTATTTATAGACTTTTAGAGGGTCTGGCAGGTAAGGACAGCGGTCTGCTCCTCCTCCTTGAATGGCTTGCCTCCAGATTATCTTGGTAACCTGCACCTGCACCCACAATGCTTTTCAATGATCTATTCTTTTCTATTCATGGCAAAAATTGAATCCACACATACACACAGACAGCCTCATGTACAGCTGTTTGCAGTTTCCAATGTGCGTAGGAAAGGTTAGCTGAACCAGCACTGAAATAGATTTGGATACTGGTCTTGTGATGTGTAAAGACTGCAACACTTAACTACAAAAAAATAGCATTTTCTGTTACAAATGTGTTCCATGTACATTTCAGTTAAATTATTAATACTATGCCATATGTAATGCAATTAGGAGAAAAAAAATGAGCATTTGCATGAAGCATGCTAAACTTTTCACATGAAAATTATTTATTTAAAACCTTTTATGGCCTGAGGCACTGCATGAACTATGAGCAATCTTTGCTGTTGTGCCAAGTCATCACACTGTTTTGTCTCCCCAGGTACGTAAATTTCATTAACACTCTCTGTGAAAAACATACTCCCAGTTATATGACATCAAAGTAAGAGGTTAAATATATAAATATAAACGTTCATACTGTCCAAAATTACATTAACAACAATCTTCATTTGTGAACTTTGACGTTTTCTGATTAAATGGTACAATGTTAGTCACAGTACAAATCTGCCCACACGGTGCTTAGGAAGTAGAAACACATATTACATTAGAGAGAGGCCAGAGTGCAGTTAAGTTGCTGCTAGCCCCACTACAGATAACAGACAAGCTGATTTAAATGCATTGATCTAATGTTAATGAAACAGACCCCTTCAGTGGTTTATTACTCATGCAGACATAAGTAACTGCATTAGGCATTCATTGGAAATCCATTGCATGCCTCAAAGTCTATGAACACACAAACAAGTAAAAGCCACAAAGTTTTGTATGAATGAATTTAAGTGATGACATATTTTTATGTATTGTATTTGTTACGGGTGAAATGGAGCTTAAACTGTGAAAATGTTTCTATAAAAGCGAACCATCATCAGTGTGCCTGCTCCTAGTTCTCAGTATTAATAATTGAAGACAGAAGGGGCATTTTCACACAGCTGTTCTTTTTTAGGTTATTGTAGCTCTAATTTATTTACACCACATTGACGGGATTGTGTATGTGAAAGAATATGAGCCATAATGTTGGCATTATTTGGTGTAGGTCTGCTTTTTTGTAAAGAAAAACAGCAGACCTTTGCTTGTTTCAAGAGGTTAACAGGCTAACATCCAAGATGCTGCCAAACAAAGGTTAAACCAAAAATGCTGACTTAACACTCTAAACACACACCTGACCCCTCGGAAAAAACCCTTTGAAAAAATACAATAATTCTATTTTAAAGCAGCAATTCTGACCTAACCTTACTATTTCTTGTCAAATTGACTCTTTTTTATTTTTTGCTTTTTTATGCAGTTCACTGGACTAACTCCAAGATGGAATAGCCCTCCTGCTGAGTGCTGATTGGCTGAAAGCCAGCCTTCCTGTTGTACAGCCAAAATCATGTAAACTCCATGTCTGTTTGTACCAGATATATTCGAAAGGACCAGAGCTGGCAGTTATTTTTATAGCACAGGGAAACCTTTTCTATAGAACATATAATAAAGTAAGCAATCTGTTTTATAAGATTTGGATCAACTTTTTACAGTTTTTGCAAATAGATCACAGTGTTTTACCGCAGAAAAGTTAGTCAGTTAAGGTGGTAGACAACTTTTTCAACCTGCAACTTGTGTACCTACAGATTCATGTCTTTAATACACTTCATGTATAAACCTTAAATGCCTCAATAACCTAATCTACATAAATCTTCATACACAAAAGCGCCAAACCAAGGTTAGTTCATCACATAAACTGATTTTAACATTGATTAATTATAACTTTACATAGTCTGTACTAAATGGTAGTCAACGTGGTGTGTACATCTCAACTAAAGATTGCTGTGGGAAACGCTGGATTATATTATGATTTGAGCTGTGGACCCTGACTCCGTGTCCAGCCTAGTGCTGAGTGTGCAGAGTGCAGCTTCTGGTTAGCTTATCATGGATAAACAGGCTTCAGGAGGTCCTGCCATTTTGCTTTAGGTACCAAATGAGCCAAATAAAGACAGACAGCGGCATAAGCCATGACACAAATGTCTTGGTTTCTGGGAAGTTTTCCCTGTGTAAACCTCCCACTCTAACAACAGCTTTTCACCGGGAATACAACTATGTATACGCTCGATTACAAGTTTGGTAAATTGTGTAGTTCTCTTTGGCGTAAAAGACCATATGATGTGACTGTATCCGTCCTCGAAGCACACGCCTACTAAAACAATCCTGCAAAATAAAGGCTTACACAAATTCTAATGAACATCCCGGTGAGCAATTTACCTTGAATAAAGATTCGCTTCCAGTAGATTCTGCCAATGTGTGTCCCTCCGAGGAATACCAGATTAGACAGGATGAGCATGGCAGTGGAAAAGGCACAGAGAAGGGCAACACAACGTCTTTTCATGGCTGCAGAGAAATGTTGCTCCTGGGAAAACAACAAATAAATAAGAAAATGTTACAAACACAAGAGATTGCCTTCTCAAATTAAAAAACAAAAAAGTACCAGGCACTTGAGCGCTGTAGAATTTAACAAGTAAAACTTAATGAATGCCATTCATTAGGTTTTTAAGAAGAATGTTTTCCCAAAGCTAAAGGATAAAGCAGCACCTCATTAAAAATATGTTCGAGCAGGCTGTTCTTTACATAAATGGCGGCTGTTCATTGTAAATACCAATAGCATGTGACAAGCTCAAGTCTACTGAAGCATAAGAGATTGATGTGGATTAAGATAGAACCATGTATTTCAAACCTACAATAAAGGAGTCAATAAATGATGAGGTCAGGAGTGACTTCAGGCCATTCTCCACCAGCACCCCAGCCCAGTTCATCAGCGCCCAGTACTGTAAGTAGTCATTGCCACCGTGCCACAAACAGATGAATCCAAAGGCCAGGCCACTGGACAACACTTTATACAGAAGACCATGGCGTGAACCTCCCAGTGGGACATAGATGTATCTGAAACAGGAACACATTAATCTTTGAATGCATGTGAAGTCAGTAAATTGGTTTTAGATTTAGTACAGTATATTAGATGGATTAGGCAAACAAAAGGTTAAAAATGTCAGAACACGGCACAGAAATAGCACCCGTCACAGATATTACAATATGACCTTGTTTGGGTTTTAATTAAAAAAATGTTGCGCTGACATTTAGCATAAAAATAGAGCCAATTCAAGCTATTTACATTCTATGGTTTTCAATTATGCTGCAGCTGCACGGACTCAAAAGTGGTTTGTACAGTCCATCCTAAACACTTGACATTTATTAAAGTGACTTCCGCTGCTTAATTTAAGGTAAGCCATTAGTTGTTGTTTAATTATACAATATTTCACTTTTGGAATAATAAGTACTTTTCGGTATAGTGACGTCATAATGTGTTTGTCCCAAAGATCGCATCTAACTCCATCATGCTACACTGCCCCATCACACTTGAGCAGGAAACACGCTCTGTCTTATGTTGCTGAGCTGGAAACTAATTATCTCAGCCACCCTGTTGCTAATCAATATTCCTGAAAGATGAGCCAGCATTTTCTGAGCTTGGAAGAGTGTCCAGCATGGCCAAATTGGATGACCAAAGTAAGCAGAGAAACAGATGGAGTGATGTTAGTAAACCACACAAACACCCTGAGGGTTGTCCGTTTGTAAAGATCTAAAATGCAAATGTATTCTACAAAGATGTTTGTGAACATATTCCATTTTGAAGACAGCTAAATCATCACAGCTTTAGATCTTACATTGGCACGAGTTAAAAATAGCAGTTAAAGCAGAGATTTAAAGAGATTAAACTCAAAATAAAAGGAATGTCTCATGTTCACTTGCTGTCTTCTTTTAGTAGAACAACTCGGACATGTCACCGAAAGCTTGTAAAGTTTCTCATAAATAGCAGCAATAACTCTTTCAAACATCCAGACGAAGCATTTTTGTTGACTAGTTCTGAGTGTGTGAAAAAGACAACCTGAGAGAAAGTGGCATACAGGCAATAAAGACACAATGTCAAGGCGAAGACTGAGCTACTTAGCTGCCCAGGGAGACGTGGTGTCACAGAGTTGTGTAGAGCACATCATTTAACACCTACGCACTCATCTAGCACTCTTCAGACAATTTTAAAACTGCATTAAAACCTTTTTAAAACCACTTCAATGAGAAGGAACGCCAGGGTATTATGTCAAAGCTATCATTCTGCATCTGCACTTGGATAATTGCAAACGATGCCATTAAGAAAGAGAAAACAATTTGTAACGGACACAGACAAAGAAAACCATTTGCAATTTAAATTCATCTCTGCTGCACTACCTGTAATCTTTAAATGTCCAATATGCAAACATATTTGTACCTCAACAATACGCTATCATTTATGTTACACATTTTCAACACAAACAAGAATAGCCAAAAACTAAATAAATAATAGAAATCCTTTATAGAACAACCATTTAGCAAGTGGACCATTACTCCCAATAGGCTCCCATCAATTAAGTATGCACCAATAAAAGCAGGCAAACTAATAATGAGCGCCCAAAGGTGAGCAAACAGATAATGCTCCTATTGCATGTGCACATATTAAACAAGGGGGTGTTTCTTTAGGGTGCAGAGACAGAAGCTCAACACAAGAACTATTCACCTACAAACCTGCAAGTATCCATAACCTGCATAATGATGAAAAAGACTACATGCAAATGCACCACTGTTGTCCATTAAGAGACATACAGGCTGGCAGCTTTTTGTTTGGCAATTCAACTGTTAAGCCCCACAGGAAATAAGCTCTTAAAGAGAGCGAGAAATGAATTAGGAAAATTATTAAAGACAGTCTAAATATATTAATGGACAGAGCATAAGACAGAAAGAAAAGCATTTAATTTTTTTTGTAGAAGGTAATGTTTGTACTAGTCTGACTTTTCCCTTTAAGTATCTCTTACCTGATGAGCCATCGATACAGACCCTCATCAAAATGCCTAAGTTGAAAGAAAAAGAAAAAAAAAAAGCATGTGTGAGACACATTTACATAATAATAATGCACTAAGAAACACCTGAGGATGGGGCTTCATGTAACACCAGCCTAGGCAGTTTACATGTGTGTGTGCTCGCTCTGCTGCTAAGGAGATTAAAAAAAGTTTCTCCTTTCTGCCCATAAACCAATACTGTTTTGCCAATGATACTGGTAGACAGCTTTATGCATTCCATCAGTGTTGTCAACACTGGCCAGCTCAGCACCCAGTTTTGATTGGAGTGCATGAGGTGTCAGCACATTGGTCAGTCTAATAAATGTTTACTACACAAGCCCACTGCCCTCCATTTAGATGAGCATTTACCCATGTACATTTACAAACTGGCTGATTTAAAATGTAGCTTTTGAACAGTAAAATTAAGACACAAAAGGATGTAGGATAATTTATTACCCACCAAACTATTATATTATATTTTAAACTTCTTCGAGGTCTCTATTTTGGTGTTTTATCTACTGCAAATGTTCTGTAACTTATGCAATTGTGACCCCTTCTGCTTAAATTTGGCATAGTTTGCTCCATTCTTTTTTATTATCTTGGTAAACACTGCAGTCAATGTGACATTTCTCTTTATTACATCTCCAGAGTCAAGTTTGGTGTGACAGTGAATGAGTGGTTTAAGTGTGGGTGTGGGCAGTCTATGTGTGTGTGCGTATCTAGTTTCAGATGCATTTCAGCGCATTAAGAGTTTTTTTTTTTGGTATGGTTATGTAACTGTAACTGGTAAAAGAGAGATTGTTTTTTAATCTGTAGATTTTCCTACAATTATAATTCATTCAGTTTGGTGATTTTAACATGTTATGGGTTTATCTTTGGTGCATAATTGTGCTGACAATGTACAAGACACGTATCAAATCATTTAAAGTTAAGTCTGGGAGAAGCATACTCCCTGGTGGTGGGGGTGACCCGTTGTTCTGATTGCTGGTAATAACAGAAGATGAGACAAATTGGCTGTGCTTGTAGAATTTGATTGCCCACTGACCGCTTAAGCGCTTGACATCAATTAAACTGTTACTTCAAACATGCCATGGATGTTAGTGTTGCCTATAGACAAAGGCATTCAGGAATTGATAGGGTATATGTACAAACCCGATTCCAAACACAAGTTGGGACACTGTACAAATTGTGAATAAAAACAGAATGCAATAAAGCGGAAGCATTTTAATCAGAATACAACATAGATGACATATCAAATGTTTAAACTGAGAAAATGTATAAATTTAAGGGAAAAATAAGTTGATTTTAAATTTTATGGCATCAACACAAAATTTGGGACAAGGCCATGTTTACCTCTGTGGGGCATCCCCTCTTCTTTTTATAACAATCTGCAAACGTCTGGGACTGAGGAGACAAGTTGCTCAAGTTTAGGAATAGGAATGTTGTCCCATTCTTGTCTAATACAGGCTTCTAGATGCTCAACTGTCCTTGGTCTTCTTTGGAGAGCGGGACTCGGACAACCGCTCTACTACTGAGCCACTGCGTCCATTTCAGTACCGGATCCTTGTCATGTTGGAAAATGCAAGGTCTTCCCTGAAAGAGACGACGTCTGGATGAGAGCGTATGTTGTTCTAGAACTTTGATATACCTTTCAGCATTGATGGTGCCTTTCCAGATGTGTAAGCTGCCCATGCCACATGCACTTATGCAACCCCATCCCATCAGAGATGCAGGCTTTTGAACTGAGCGCTCAGAACAACTTGGCTTCTCCTTGTCCTCTTTAGTCTGGATGACATGCCGTCCCAGTTTTCTGGCCTAGACCCTTACGCACAGAGATTGTTCAAGATTCTCTGAACCTTTGGATGATATTATGCACTGTAGATGATGATAACTTCAAACTCTTTGTAATTTTTCTTTGAGAAACTCTTTTCTGAAATTGCTCCACTTTTTTTCGCTGCAGCATTGGGGGAATGCCCATCTTGACTTCTGAGAGACACAGCCACTCTGAGAGGCTCTTTTTATAAAAAGCATGTTGCCAATTGACTTAATAAGTTGGAAATTGGTCCTCCAGCTGTTCCTTTTATGTACATTTAACTTTTCCGGCCTCTTATTGCTACCTGTCCAAGCTTTTTTGGAATGAGTAGCTCTCATGAAATCAAAAACGAGACAATATTTGGCATGACATTTCAAAATGTCTCACTTTCAACATTTGATATGTTATCTATGTTGTATTCTGAATAAAATACTGAAATCCCACATCATTGCATTCTCACAATTTGTCCCAACCTTTTGGGAATCGGGTTTGTATCTATTTAGAAAAGCAGTGTTCACTTGTGTTCTCTTACCTCCACATTCCTGTGAAAGTGTACATGATGCTGACACAACGAGGAAGCTTTGGTGGAACTAATTTGTCCATTGTAGCCAGCATAGACGGCAAGCCGAACAAGACCAGATACTTGACATAGAAGAACTGGACAAGGGCCAATGCCAGGCCACCTATAGCAGAGGGAAATAATATAAATGCAAGGATATCATTTCAAAAAAGTTCTGTTTTACATTTAAAAAGAAAAGCTAACATTTATGCTAACATTTTATTTCCAATAGGAAGATCAATAAATGATTAATTGAATTTGTTTATAGACTTATTAAAACAATATTATTTCCAAGATTAGAGAAGCCTCCCAAACCTATCATTCAAAGACATAAAGAGAATGTCACAAGGAACATAATATTTCCAATGTGCTTTTCAGTTTGTAGAAAAACAACATAAAAGCGAGCAGAGCTTTAATAGAGGCCAGAGAGAAAGTCAGTAATCAGCATAACTGAGTTCCTAAAGAAGCAATAAGACTTTGAATTCTGCATCTCAAAAACATGTTCAGTGCATGTCACAAAGCAATTTTTTGAAACCTCATTTTACAGTTTAAAAGTGGATTATATGTATTTCTCTTCTTTAGAAGTACAGATAGGGACTTACCCAACGCCCAAGGAGGAAGAATCTCTAAGTAGGTCTCATTGCTCTGAATTGAGTGTATGTACATTACATGGATCAAGTATTCAGCAATACACCACCACAGTATAATTCTCCCTGCTCTGAGTAACATGAATTTAAAAGACGCTCCATGTCTGTCAGTGTCCTCCACGGGCCTCTTTATCTGTAAAGGGCAGAAAGTCCACACAAAGAAGTTAAAGAAGAACGCACACAAAAAGCGGTTGTGGAATAAAGGTTAGACCTGTGACCCATGAGATGCATATGAAAGTTGAAAGAGAATGGTCCAAACTTGTTAACACAATTTATAACCCCCTACAGCAGCCAATAAGTGACAGACAGAGCTGTGGCACTGCTGAAACCAGCGATAACTTGAAAAGTGATAGCTTAAATAACAAAGTCACATCTGCCTGCCCACAGGTGGTAATTGTGAGCAACCTCAAAACCTTTTCTGCACAATACTATATAGAAGGATACAGAGTAGAGAAAAAAAATTATACTGGTCAACAAATGTTAAAACTTTTAATGTCTCAAACTGAGTTTATTTTCTTTAAAAAACAAACTAAGTAAATCAAAGACAAAGACTGCTTCTTCATTTTGGTGTAGTCCTTACTGGATTGCTTACCTGCTGAATATAATCTTTGTAAGTGATAATAGGTCCATTGTAGAAAAAGGGATGATAGAAAGTATAAGAAAACAGCAAACACAGCTGCACAATTCCACAAGGTTCTGCAAGGCACCAGCAATGCTCCAGGCTGTAGCTGATAAGGCGTAGACCACAGACAGCAACACTGAACAGAAGCAGATAGTACTCCTCTTCGGTTTCATACCAGCCTCTCTGTGAAACAATGAGAGGGCCAATTATTTTTTAGCCATTTCAGGAAAATTCTGACAAAAACAGTTGCATTTGAGACACTAAATTTAGATTTATTTAAAACACATTTGGCCAAATAACTTAGAGAATAAGCTCGATTAAGTGAAGCAATCTAGCTGCAGAATCATGAGCAAATAAATATCCAGAATAATAACAACCACATGAGTAAGTCAGCTGCTAATGAGGTACACTGAACATCATCCTTGTGTGAACACCAGTCTTAGGTGTGTGAGCACACAGCAGGGAAAGAGATGGACTGTCATTTTTAATATGAAGATTTTAATCACCTATCACCCGCAGACTAAAAATATATTCTTTAGGTTTGGTTCCAACCAGGCCAGACCATTTAAAGTAAAGGAGTGGTAAAGGAGGATTGGGCAACAATCTATACACAGCAAAGAACAAAAATCTATCCATCTCCAACTCAATTAACACATGTAGTTCTTTATTTAATGCAAAAGGTACAGCTTTAAATATCTTTACAAGCAGGTATTGTTTATTAATCTTTATTATTT
Source organism: Neodontobutis hainanensis (assembly GCA_024349245.1). Classification (NCBI taxonomy): domain Eukaryota; kingdom Metazoa; phylum Chordata; class Actinopteri; order Gobiiformes; family Odontobutidae; genus Neodontobutis; species Neodontobutis hainanensis. Next base: position 5,100,491 of record JALDNG010000016.1, on the reverse strand, counting down.
AGAGCAAGGTCGGACAATACATTTGTGCATTAAGAATAAAACAACTTGCAAAGAGGTGTACAGTAGGTGTCAGATTTTACTTCACCTGGATATCTTGCAGTGTCTGAAAATGAAGAGTAGAGAGCAATAGTAGGCCACAAGCCCAACACAATGCAGGTCTTCGAAGTTGGGCCACTAAGAAGGTGAGGCAAAGATGAATAAGAAGGAGACTCACACCTTTTATTCCCAGCACACTGCTGGCTGCTGCGAGGCCATAAACTGTGAGTGCTGGCACTTTAAGCTTTAGAAACAACAATATATAGTGTTAAGATATTGTAACATTTCCTTGTAATATTTAACAGTAAATCAGTAACAGCTTTGTACCTTGGGATAAAAGAGCCTGGTCCATAACGAGATCATGCCATGCCCAAACAAGCTCCACAACAAAGACTTCTTTGCCCAATCAGTCCAAAAGCTCCACTCAAAGTCATTGGGGTCCTGAAATGAACAAAAGCTTATCTGTGTAACAATAAATAAATAAAAATGATTATGATTTGGTATGATAAAACAATGCCTTACCCTAAAATAACCAATTAAACCTTTTTCCAACTGGTAATCTCTTTCCATTCTCACTTCATATTCTGTTGTAAAACAAAGAAAAATATTAATGTATGGACATGTTTGTTTGAAAAACATTGTGATTTTGAATACATTATTCATACCTTTGGAAAATCTGTGCAGTTGATAGAAAGAATACAGATGCGAGCCAAAGGACAGCACCCAGTATGCAAAGATCTCAGCCTGGGGCAGAGGTGCTATCTGGGGATTTTGCTTCGATTTTGCAGTCATTGGACAAAATGAATGTACTGCATCTAATACACGTAAAGATGAACACAAATGCCATGTAATTATAAGGTACTAAAGTATGGCGTAAGTAATCCCCAAAACACTGACTTTTTAAAGAATGTTATTTAATAATTACTATAATTTAAACTAGATGTAGATTTTTTCAAAATACAATTATTTAAAAGATCAAAGTCAAAATTTTTGGTTTGTTACAGAATTTCTGTGCAAAGTGTGCCATAAACGTGATCATAGACATAGCGTGATTATAGCAGCTCCCGCGAAAAATGAAATTGCCGTTGCTAGGAAACGTACTGAAGGATTCCCTCCTGTGACTCCGGGTAGGACTTTCAAACTTTTAACCGCGCACGGTAGACAAGCTACCATACCGCGTTTTGGTAAAGACTGTGAGGCTAACCTGCAGTAAATCGACATACAAACAAATAATCAGGCTCTGATTCAACCTTTAGGTCTGTGTTACCTGTAAATCTTATTCATGAGACGCTCCATTCAAATACCTGATGGTTAGTGCTAGTTAGCAAATCATTTTACGTGTAGCAAACAAACTGCGACAGTGTCCCTTTTGTCTTCATACAAAGTTATCCGCTTTAGATTGTTTGTGTTTATTGTGACTAAAGGCTATTATCTTCATCACAATGAATGGAAGAGACCAGAATTACTTCTGAACATATGAACACCAAAAAGCTAACCTTTCTTCTTCGAGTTATTTTGCGGACCACAAACCAACGTTAAAAGGTGCACGCCGCCACCTACCAGATTGGAGTATGGAACATCACGCAACGTTAAAGTCATTAATTACACTCGTAGAACAAAATAAAGAAATAAAAAAATAAAGCCGTCTAGGCCTGCTTTTGAATAACCCTGTGACCCAAAAGACCCACATTACTCCACTTACTTTCCTGCTTTTGTGACTATTGCTTTCATTCTCTCCCTCAACACTAAACCATACACACTCAAACAAAACATGATCAATAGTCTCAAAAAAACACATTTATCTGAATCACACTTATTAATTTTAAATAAAGGAAAGTATAGTTCATTTGTGTCCCAATCTAATCCAGAAGAACACTGTATCCTCTCCCCTGCTCTTATTTGGATAGATTCTAAAATACTAAGTTATTAAGAGCTTTTTTTTTGCCATTTTTTACCATTACCTTCAATCCCCAAATGAGCAGGGATCCAACAGAACTGTACAACAATTCTTAAATGTTTCAATAAGATCTTGGCAATCCGTCACAACTGAATTTATATTTGCAAAGCTGCAGCTGAATCTGAACAAATAACTACCCATAAAGATTTAACCTCCACTACCCACTGTAAGCTTAAGATGATAGCTATCATTTCAGCTATGTGAATTTAAATATTTTTAGACAGTCGCTTAAAAGTCAGAAGTTGCTTTGTCTTTCACTGTTTGTGTTTTGTTGATTAGTATGTCTCGTACCACAACTGCAAACCAGATTTCCCTTTGGGACAGAGAAAAAACATTTATTAAATTCAGGAATATAGACTTTCTATGTCCACATGACCGTTAATGTAAAAATTGACAAACAGTAGAAATATTTGCTACTCAGGAAGTTTTGAACTACATTTTCTTTTTCTGTAACAACTCTAAGTTAACATCTGGATGAGAAAACATCCATGGTGCAATGGTGCTGTGACTCACAGCAGAATTAATCAATCACATCAATTAATTGATTCTAAGCCATGAGCTTTGACAAGCTCTTTAATGTTCCAACCAAAACCTTTTACTGGAGCCTTTTCATACTCCCAACAGTTATGTAAAACAGCAGTTGCTTTATCTTTACCATAGGTCTTGGTCTTGATTAAACAGAAACCGGAGGACTACACGGATCAATACTGCCACCAACTGTACAGGAGTAGGTACCACATCGTTTCCTACTTGAACTAAATTGTTGGCTCAGTACAATCTGTAAAAAGAATAAGCAATTTTTTTCCACATAAAATAATAATGAATAACATTATTATTTTCTACATGTTTTCCTAAATAAAAAAGAAATTTTTATAAAAGCCAGGAAAGAGACCAACAATACTTCTATCAAAATGTTTTATGGCAGTTGGTTACTAAACAAAATAATAAAAAAAACTCATAGGTCTCAAAAATTTTGAAGGCATTTCACTTGAATTCCAATGATTCTGCTTTGATTCTCTATAGCTTGTCATGTACAGTTAAGATACTATTTAGATTACTACCACTGCTACTAATAGCCGACTACAAACATTTCATGCAAATCAGTCTTCTACAGCATGAAAGTAATTTGAAAGTTTTTATTGAGGATTGTGAATTGTACATGTGCTCTGATTTAAACAAAGTTTATTGTAGCCTAGCTTTTAAGTAACACTAAGCAGCGCTTAACAGCCAAAAAGCAAATAACTTGTTGTATAACAGTGTACTAAAGCATAACCTTCTTTCATACTTTCTTCATTAACAAAATTTGAAATTTCCTTCAGTACAGCAGTTTTACTGACGTTGAGTGATTACATTCATCTTTGACATTAGAAAAATAAACATGATGTTCAACCTCCTAACTTATGTTATACACTTGATGCAGACAAATAAATCTGTATGCATTTTATGTATACGTTCAGTCTTCCATAATCTTCAAATTTCTCCGTATGCTCATCTATGTGTGCATGCTAATGTAGATGCATGCTGTGACTTTATATCTGATGTGTACAGAATATTTTTTTTTTACAGCTCATCAGTTTCACCATCAAAAGGCACAGCATCTGTTTCCATGTGAATGCTGCCGGGCTCACTGCTGCCCACCCAGCCGATCGGGGTGCGGTTGAAAGAAGGTCGGCAGCCTATGTCATGTTGGTACACCACTGGAGGTTCGGGCTCCTGTTTGGTCGCCTCTGCTTCTGGCAGCTGGAATTTCAAGAACTGATTGGCCTTCTCGAACCCCCCAAAGGGCATTGCAATCCTTGTAAACAAAGAACAAGAAATAATTGACTTAATCCTGCATGTCTCGCAAAAGAAGGACCTGAATCACCAGGGTTGTACCTGTTAAAGCTTTTGTACTTGGGGAGCTCCTTATATTGAATAGGACCTGGCATTTGACCTTTCATTGTAGTTATAAGATTTTCGTCACCCTTCATGGCCTTTTCCCATGGAGACACATATGTCTTAATAACATTATCGTGCTTCTTACTATCTCTTCCTCCACCTGTATACAATTAGGGAATTTTTATTAGTGGCATTTAAATAAACTTTTTAACAACAATATGAGGCTACTTTTTTTTTATGAGGCTAAATTTAATATTTATTTTCCTTTAATTTTCAAACTAGCATTTATTCTAATCTAGAGGTAATCACACAGATACTCAGAACTTAACAGAGACTATTCCAATAAAATACCAACCTTTAAGTGGAGACCACTCACTAGCCCCTTCTCCTTTTCCACCTTCACCTCCCGCTCCACTTGCTCCTCCCACGCCCCCTACCCCGGCTCCTTTGCTTCCAGGTTTTGGGGGAGGCACAGGGGCGCTTCCTCCAAACTGCAAAGCCCCAAAACCTATCTGTTGATTAATAAGTTGTCCACCAGCATTTATCATCTGTCCACCCAACTGACCGCCCAGAGATGGAACAAACTTCTGGAGGTTGTCCTGAATGAGAAGAAGACACAAAGATTAATGTAATAGTACTTGGCTCTGAATGTAACAGTCATTCAGAAACTAATGTTTTATGCTTTTTTTTATTATTCCAGGACCTTACCATAGACTCACTGGTGAAGATGTCTGGGTTGTTTTCATAGATGAACCTTTCCACTCTTTTCTGTCTCATCCTGAACATCTTGGAACCTCGGTTTTTCATGAGGGAAAGCTCCTCCAGCATAATGTCCTTAGGGGTTCTGATCTTTGTTCCCAGGTCCAGTTCAGAAGCGGCCTCTGGCTCTGGCTCTGGTGAAGGGCATACAAAAAGAGGGTGAGCTAAGAAAGTTAAAAAGTCTAATATATTTTTTGTGCCTGTTGCAATGGTGATGTTTAGTTTCTAAATACTATGTGTCAGTATAACCTACTGATAATTTTTTTTAAAGGTTGGTGTATGGTGGAGGCAAAGTTGACAGTGGCATTCAGACCATTAAATGGAGCCTTACCATCCAGTGTGCCTTACCATCCTGAGAGATGTGTGATAGGTCAGTGACGATCTTTGAGGGTTTTTTCCGTTTATTTAGGGGGGCAGGTGTTCCCAAAGGCATGACTGCATGATCAGGACAGAAAGACATGTTGACAGGAAATTAGGGTTATTATAGTTATAAGTCTAAAGTTTGTGTCATTTTTTCTAAAAAAAACCTAAGTTAAGTGTTCAGTGGTCTCAGAGTAATATGATTCTATCTAAGACCATCTCAAGTTTGACTCTCAGCTTGTCTATTTAATACGTGTCCTTCCCCTTTTGCACTCCCTTTTTTGTCTCAGCTTTGTCACTCACAAAACAAAAGGCTAAAATGACAAAATATATTCAGTATATTGCTAATGTGTTAAAAAAATAAATGTCATAACAGTTTGTACCATGAGACATATTTAAAATCTCTGCACTCAACACAAATGAGCAGCACTAACAGTCAGACCAGAATGTACTAGGGTGAAATGATCTAGAGGGGAAGACAGCATGGAGGACCCTTCTTGGTTTTCAAGTTCAAGGGTGATGTCAGTGCCGTCAGATTCCCCACATTCTCCAGCTAAACAGATGACTGGCCCAAAGGAAACATATAGCTCACTTTGCATTTCAGTTTTGTTTGGGAACTTTAGACCTGTACACAGAGACAACGTCAATAGAAGCACATTGTGATTCACAATTTTGCTGCTGCTGCTGCTGCTGCTAATGTCAGGCAGTGTCATATCATAAAACAGCATTAGGCATTAATCATATCATCTGAATATTTTTCCTAATCTGCAGGCTGCATGCAAACCTATGGAAGGGATAATGAGAGCATGCAGCCCTCTTTGTTAAGGTAGTGTTAATTGGATATCAACAGCAGAAACATTATTACCAATATTTATTTCTCAGTACCCGTGCTTGTTTTTGGATGATGTTTGGATGCATTCATTTGTAGTTTTTATGTTTTTCTAATTTTTTACTTGCAAGGCCTTGTTAAGTGGCAAAACACCACATCACTCACTGTAAGTGATCCCACTGCAGCTATTTTTAAAACCCATTTCCAGCCAAGACATTTTAGCAACAAGTAATGGCGTCATTGGACTATCAAATAAATTTGTCACAAGTCTTCAAGAGTACATCAGTATATAGTGGTCAAATGTACATAAAAAAGTGAACATTTGAGAATCTCTGAGAGTCTTGTTGAAAAGGCATGTTCAAATTTATTTTGTCCGCCATAAAATAACTACACGCTCAGGGATGCCTTGTGCTCAAATTTCCAGTTCCCTCCCAGTCAGGGTTGGTGGCACCATATAAAATCTTTGCAACCCCAACAAAAAGAAGAAGTCAGCACATTACTCCAATCCTTAGGTATTTTTAAGGTTTAAGAAGGAAATCTACCTTCAAGTGATTCTTCATCCTTCTAATTGTAGTTTATACATTAAACTGCACTGTATTGTTACATAATAACTTTGGAGGTACTGACTTGACTGTAGTGCATGCTTTTTCCCACTCATTCTAACTTGCCATTGCCATAGTTAGATCCAAACAGCTGGTTGGTTAGAAGAATAAAACACATGGTGGGATGCAGCTCCACTCACCGGGTTTTTGTTGTAATCCTGAGAGGAGAGACAGCTATAAATACCAAACTGATGAGGAGACCCAAGTCTCAAGGCTGTGATCTCGATCACAAGTTTACAAATCCCTCAGTGCCTCTGACCCTACGTATGACTAGACCCAGGTCCCGGGAAGTGCAAAACCCACCCTACGATCTGATGGAAGTTCTTGCAGGGGGTAGGTGGGGGTGTGGGTTGCTGCAGCAATGGTGTCGAGATGGGAGGAGGAGGTTATAGGAGTATGAATACTGTTTGGTTGAACTACATGAAGGCGGGGGGGGGTTGCTGTTGGCTGGCTGAAAGTGCTGATGGGGATATAAAGGGAACAAAATCATTCTCACAGATGGTTGAGGAGCCTATATTTAGTTGCAAAGAACCAAGGGAGCATAACCAAGGGGCAGCTTGGTTATAAGTTAACCTCAAAGAACTCTGGGTGTTTGGGGTGCACCGAGAAAAATGAAGAAGGAAACACGAGTAAGTTCAGGTTTAAGGTGAAATGTATATCTGTACAGGTGTCATGGCATTTTGTGTTTCACCATTTTAACCGAGATTTTGTCATTCTACACTTAGTGTTAAGCCAACACTAAGCTGCAGGCAATGTAGGTACCTTTATTAAGTCATTAAATAAAAAAAAAGTTTATGTAAGAACCAAGAAGTGACACTGCACCAGGGCCATAGCAAAGGCAAACGTTTAATATGTCTGTGGTTACTTCTTATTGACTATTCAAACAGAGACAGACTGTGAATTGAAAATGGTTCACATTATTTTCTGCCGCTTATCTGTGCGGTTATAATGTTTTTAATCACATTTATTTATTTTGTTGTAATGTATAATGTATTAACTTTAAGCTTAGTGTTACTGTGACTGCGCTGCATAAAAAATATTCAAAGATGTATATACATTATTAATTGCCGTAGTTGAATGGCAAAGGTTGGTATCACTAAAGTCTACTATTTTAATATCTAAATTTAGGCACCCCATAAGTGTGTGTGACAATGAAGCTCAGGAGTCTTACAAAAGCAGAAGAGTAACAGTGCCTCCACAGCATCATTTAATGCTAAGTTGTCAATTATATTATCCCAGTAACATTTTTAGTGTTTGCATAAGCAGAACACCAAATAATTCATCATAATGATCATTCAACAAGGTGCAATATCTATTGCTTGATTCCATTTTCAAGTTTATTATCATTAAAGAGTTAATTGTAGAGTGATTATTAAATACATTAGTTTACACAGATTTGCAACACATTAATTAAGTTATTCAATTTATAAAGCAATTTTATGCAAAATAAAAACAATATCTTTATATTAAGTTTTTAACAACAGGGGGCAGTGTCAAATTAGACATGACAACTGGACAGGTTTCAGGTCTAACTTTATTCCTTTAAAGCATTTTAACTCATGTTTTCAAACCCAAATAATTAAAAGATTTAAAACAAATACATCCACAAACATATGTATTACATTTTTACATATCTGCCTAACTTTGGACATCCTCAAAGCAATATGTAAATACAAGAAATAAAAGAACCATTATTAAATGTTATGGTTATATATTTAAAAAAAATCACAAATTTCTATGCTATATACACTTCCATGACATACTTAAATTACAGCAATTAAATGATTAATTGAAACATTTGTACTGAGACATACATATACCAGTTTCTTCTCAAACCATCATATGATGAACTTTCTTGCATATTCCTCTTTAATATGTAAGACACATGACTTCAAAGACACCCATGTCTCATTATAAGTAACCATATAAGTAGCCAATTGTGACTAACTCCCACAGTTCATACTTCCCTTCACAGCCATTCTAGTATCTTTTACCTTTCCAACCAATACTGAAAAACTCTGTAAATCAATGTCCATCTGAGATCAAAACGCAAAATTACAAATAAAACCACGATTTATCTTTATTATTTGTTCAATACAAGTTCCACATAGAAAGTTACACATATCCCAGTCACACTAAGGCTCTAAATTACCGAGGTGGCATATAGACGCAGCAATATCAAGTGACAAGGGTACATCTAGTGACAGCCAGGGCACTTGTTGAATGTGAGCTATGCTAAACAAGATAGCAATTCTTTTAGGCCATAGAGAGCAGTGCTATTTAATAAAACCTTACACTATTTGAAACCATTATGTAATTTTCAACTGGTCATGCATCACGGGTTTTGAAAATGCACCAAAAAAGTGAATATAAATACAACATACAGCATATCATAGTTGGACTAGATTACATAATTTCTTGAATCCCAGCAACATACTAAAACATACATCTTGGTGATTTATTACTGTAGTCAGAACTGCATTTTTATAAATATAAAACTTTTTTTTTTAACTTTTTTCAAGTTTTAATAAACAATTCATATCAGGCTTTTTAGGATTCTTTTTTGCTAAATAAATAGAAAGATTTCCATAACGCCTAAACCTGCCTTAGGGGGCCTTTTTTAAAACTCTTGGAACAGCTTTTGAGGTAATTTCAAAGACATGTAGATAATAATATATAACATTTTTAACTGTTATATCAGGTTTATATTAGGTCAACTAAAATTACTTCTTTAGTAGGAGATTGGCTAACACATTTTTACTTTCAACTGCTCAAATTGCACCTGGCCTCCAAACATGAGGCTGAACACCACCCTTAGTAGCAACAAAACGTGGCTTGGGTGCCTGAACTGTAGTTGATTTAAGTGGGGGCAGTGATGCCAAGATACTAAGCTCAGGGGCGCTCTGGAACTGTTTGGCTGCCTGAAGCCCAGTAGAGTATGATACTGGAGTATAGGGTGTGGGGACTGCAGGGGGCACTGGATGGGGAATAAGAGGAGCAGAAAATTTGGGGAGGCTGGGTAGACCAGCTGCCTGGGACAGAGGTGCAGGTAGAGAGGCGGCACTGCCTGCTGGTACTTGGGTTTGGGTGAAAGGAGCAGTAGGAGGAGGGGAAATGGTACCAGAAAGGGTTATTCGATCTCCAAGAGAGGTGGCTGAGCGTGGTGCAATAACTTTTGGTGTTAAAGTGGGAGCTGACATGGGAGTCGGCGTGGAGAATCTCTTGATCTCGTAGACACGTGCTGTTTTGAGTGGAATCTGTTTTGGTGTAGTTAAGGAACTGCCAACCATTGTATAGTCACCTTGCTGATGCCTCTGAGCCTGATAAGAAGGTAAAGCTGATAGATTTGAAACGCTGCCCCCATAGTTGAACATGGCAGCATTGAGCTGGTATGGCTGCCTTCTCATAAAATCCAGAGCCTTGATACCTTCTCTTTGGGTGCCTATGCCTCCCCTGCCTCTGCTGTCAGTCCTAGTGTCCCTCTGAGGGCCTGTGGGAATTGTGGGCGCCAGGAGAGGATTGTACCCAATTGGTGGTGGAGCACGGACATTTGGGGTGTATTTCCATTGAGAAGAGAGGTCAGGATTCATAGTGGAATTTATGTATTGGGCTGAACTGTTAAGGGGTACTTCTTGCTGATATGGTGTCTCGAGTGGAGTGTCAACCACATACATACCCATGCGACTTTGCCTACGGGCAAATAATTGAGCTCCTTTACCTTCTGCTTGAAGGATCGGTGGGGTTTCATGAAGTATTTTTGGCTTAGGTGCCACAGGAGGAGGAAGCCTGTCAAAATCAGCACTTTTCTGTTCATCTACTTCAGCAGTGTACACATCGGTGCCATATCTGTGTCGAGTAGATCTTTCATCAAGGTTCTGCACCATAGACAAAAGTTCAGGATTAGGTGAATGTTTCTTAACTTCTGGTAAAGTGAACATAGGTTTTGGTTTCCCGCTAGGCCGCCGTGCTGCAAATAAGATTCCCGTGCGACCTGCTGGGGTTGGTGGGACAGTTTCTGGCTGGGAGACCACAGAGACTGGGGCTACAGAGGTGGTGAATTGAGTAGGAAGCAGCTGGGACTGTGGCACTTGGGTGGGTGCAACTTGGGCAGTGAGTACTGTTGATGTCTGAGGCATTGATGGAAGAGCTGCAGGAGCTATTGGTACTTGTGGAGCTGTAGCAATTGCAGGGACAGAAAATGGAGGGATCGTCATCAACTGTGCCTGATGAAATGTAGTTAATGGTGGAGCAGCCTGCATAGTTTCTGCAGAGGTAGAGAAGACTGGCTGAAATGCTACAGGAATCTCCTGAGTTGGGGCCAATGGACCTCTTGGTACAATTTGGGCAACTAGTGGTGGAGGTGCAGTAGACAACTTGGAACTTAATGGTGAAACATTAACGCTGAGTTCAGAGACTGTTGAATAAGGTGGCGGCATCACAGCAGCTGAGGCAGGTCGCTGGCTTGTCTTTGTGACAGGTGGTCGGAAAGTTACTGGCGCAGTTGCAGCACGGATACTGATGAATCCTGGTGTGAAGGGACGTGCAGTTCGGTTTAATACGTTACTGCCTGGTAGTTCTGGTAATGGGGTCTCTGTTGGAGGCTCAGGACTACCAAGAACAGTCACAAAGGCCGTGTTTGGTTTTGGTGCTACTGGTGGAGATGTCATCATCATACTTGCTGTGCTTTTAACCGAGTGAGTAAGCTCTCCATGTGAGGCACTATGGGTTGCTGTCAAAACTTGAGTCTGAACCTGGGAGGTTTTAGGTTGGGACTCTTGCTGAAGGGCAAGAGGGCCAGGTGGGATCATTTGCTGTGGCTGAAGATGTGAGTGCATTTGTGGTTGCATATTTGCACATAACTGATGCATTTCAAGCTGCTCCTGTGTATGTGGCTGAGGAGATACCTGTTGCTGTGCTGCTTCTGCTTTTTTGGCATGCTCTGCGGCTCTCTTCCTTTGTTGCTCAAATAGCTGAGCACCCTTGCCAGCTGTATCGCTTAAGCCCGGACTTGGAGCATCCTCTGCCCCATCCCCACGTCCTTCTGTTCCAGCTGTTGCTCTTTTCTCCAGCATATCTAAATAATCACTATCCCAAGTAGGATCAGGAACTGAGGAGAAACCATCTTCATCAAACTCAGACTCGCTACCAGGAAAAACGCCATCCTCTTCTTGTGAGTCCCGACACTGATCCTCATCGACACTGCCAAAACTGGTCAAAGTGTATTTTTTAGAGCGCTGGCGTCTTTTTTTGAACATTAGAACCCCTTTTGAGTGAGGATTGGGAGCATCAGTCAGCAAGGACGCAATTGTTCGACACTTGCTTTTGGCTTCTTTTACATGCTTGTCTTGCTGTGTGTCTCCTCTGTTCAGTTCTGTAATATGTAAAAGCCGTAAATTTTAGATGCACATTAGATAAGATAAAGTCTTTTTATCACTATACATAATTATCTACTAGAATGAACAAACAATAAGGCTTTAATGTGCTCAAAATAACTGTATTATTCTATTATAAAAATTTGTGGCAGGAGCATATGAACAATGCTTCTTAATTACTGTTTATCCATTCCTATCAGGCTCACATTAGCTTTAGTTGCAGGTGCATCAAGACATTAATGGTCTAGTTCACTCTTTAAATGTAACTAAATGGAATATGTTGGTAATCTTGTGTTAACTTGAATGTTATGGGAGGTGTCAGGAAGGAGGATCAAAGGATAGGGTCTGCATATCATCTAATTTGTTATGGTGTTAAGTATAACAGGCAACCCAATTCTGTACTCTTAATAGCCACAAGTATGTGTCAGTTCATTCCATTTAAATATATTATTCAATGTTTTTATTCAACAACTTTGACTTAAGGTTCTTAAGATGACTATTGTTGTTTTAATTGTATATTGTAATTCTTGGTCAATATCTGTTATAATCAAAATGGTTTAATCAAAATGTATATCTAAGGCAATAAGTAAAACAAAGTAAAAAAAAAACTGCAATGTGGGGTCAACATAAGTGTGACTTCACTTTGCGACTTGATACCTAAACGCAGCTGTAGGTGCTTTTCCAAGACACTAAATTTATCACTGGAGTGTGGGTTTTTACAGACCTTATATAAAATCATGTAATGTAATTGTACATGGCCAAATTTAGTTTACTTACTGGCTTGCTTGGCTTTTTCCTTGTACGTTTTTGAAAGCTCCTCATCAATAGGTTTATTAACTGGCCCCACCATTGGCACAAGCTGGCCCCGAGAACCCAACATCAGGGCCTCTTTGGCTCTCTCAGGAGACACCAGTGGCACATTTGCTGGCTCAAGGAAACCACTGTCATCTTCTTGGGCAATGTCACGTGGCCCCTGATCATCAGCAGAAGAGATGATGGAGGATGTCTCAGTGGAAGTCTGCGAAGACCACATGCCTGGACCTGGAGGCTGATATATAACCTCTCTGCGTGTCACCCCTGGCAGACTACCTCCTCCACCTCCATTGCTTTTTCGTCCATCTAATAAAGGGTGGTATATGTGTGCATCTGGAGCACTGTCATAGCCACTCATCTCTGAGGTCTCTCCACCTTCAGGGGAAGCCCGCCCTGTTGGTTTTGCAGGGGTGGAATTGCTTGGACTCCGGCGTTTCTGACGCCGCTGCCTCTCATAGCCGGCCACATCTGCATCACTGTCAGTCTCACCATAATAAGCCTCACTCCCAGGTGGAGATGTCAGCCCACTGGTTAGGGAGGATCGGCTCCTGTGGACCTCACGGACAGGTGCGAGCTGAGGATGGGTTGGGGACATGGCCCGCAGAGCAGCTCTGTACTCTTTGTCTATGCGAGGGGATGGAGCACGGGTTACAAGCACCACAGACTGGAAACCAACAGGTCCTCTGCAAAAACGTTTTTGGAGGATGGCATTATTTATTTCAGTAATTACATTGTAACTTCTGTCAGAATTATTTGAGAATAATAAGCGACACTCTGTAGAGCCTCTCGGTCATTCAGGACATATTCAAGAAAAGGTTTGCTCATTAAGTCTGGGTGACGATAATTAGCAATAACAGTATGTTTCCCTCACCTTTTGACACGGATATGAAGTACTCCAGTAGAGCTGTCAATGAGGTTCATGGCCTGGGCATGGGATAACGTTCCACATGGCTGGTCATTGATGGAGACCAACTCATCAGCTTCCTGAAGCCCAGCCCTGCAAGCTTTGCTGCGCTTTCTTACCTATAACATAAATACATGAAAACACATGCATCACAGATCCATGTTTTCTTAACTTTATTGCTAAATTATATCATATCATCCATTTCACATGTGTTTTATACATATTTATGACTCTGTGAACAGAGTACTGTGTAGAATAATGGTGTTGCAGTGTATAAAAATTAGACAGACACTAACAAAGGGCATATCTTGTCTTGACAGCTCTATCTTGCTGTGAACACATGCCACATTATGCTGCTGAAGTAGGGCACTTAACACTTTAATAAGCAAATGCCATCCACCCTTCAGTGTTTGCTATTTGTGCCTTAGGTCTGGCATTTCGCCCATTGTCAACATTACATCCCTGCAGGCAATCCGTGCCATTTTAATTGTATTGTAAGTCTACGGTCAAATAGCAAACGCTTAGATTACATCTCATTTAGGACAAACATTGACAATTGTTTTTATTTTCAGCTGTTTTGGTTTGACCAACATTAAATCATATATCCCTTTATTTAGATTGTCCCTTCAAATAAGGCTGTGGTTGCTTATGGTAAGTGTCAGTCATTGATTCAGGGCAACCTTGTGGCTACAGTTAACTTTATCATACTCAGACTCATACACTCAACAGCATGAGTAATGTGTAAATACTCAGTCATCTCATACTCAATCAATTCTTTATAATCATATATAGCAACACCTCTGAGCACAGACACTCTAGCTCTGAGTGAAGCTCCACCTGATGGGACTGTACAAAACCTGATACTATTACACTTTCCTGACCTACAGGGTGAAAGAGCAGGCTGTTTTGGATGGTTAGACAGACACAGCTGTCCACTGTCATGAAGACTATTTGTTTCACACTGGCTCACTGGTATAGATTCTGCATTCGCCATCCTCCTCTTGTACTGTACAAGATTGTAGAAATATGCATATATACAATGTTGCTTCCAAAAGTGTCATAGATCAATGCGTCTAATGTCTACCATATACCATACCACACTTAAATTGTATACATATATTATCTTTTTTTTTTTTTTTAACTTTACTTTTTAAACGTTTTACTACACACCAATATAATAAGGATCTAAAGGTCTAGACTAGAGATATAGAGATCATCAATAAGACAGTACCTGTCAGTTCCTGTTTTTCTCTGCTGCTGTAAAAATGTATGCATTGGTTTCTAAAGAAAATGGTATTGAGTATTTGCTGTACTAAAATAGTATATGAGGTTCTTTCTTGAATGTGAAGTTGAAACACACACCTTGGCTGACCCAGTAACCCATTGCTCAAGCCAAATATAGCTAACTGAAAAAGTACTTTTGCTCAGTCAACACTTACTTAAATTGTGTGGGATATGGTAATTTATAAGTATGTATGTAAAATGCCATTTGAATTAATCGAGTAGAACATCTGACTTTAAAACATGTGCATGTTAATGTTGTTTTACATGTTCCATGAACCATTCTAACAAGCATTTTAAATACCAATTTTAAAATTCTTATTTCGGGCTTAATAAAGGACTTAACCTTCAATGAATGGTATAAGATTGCCATATATTACTTACTGAACTTAAAGTTTAAAGTTCATTCAATCAATGATGTGTGCCTCTGCATAAAGACCTTTCTTAAATAAGATGGTGACTCATTCTAGTCCTAAATCAACCTGAAATAAAGCCAATATTCCATCACAACTTTGGTCACAGCTCCTTAAATCTAAGCCTTCAATAAACTTTAAGAAACTTGAATTAGCTTTAGTTACTACATTTCCTTCTGCTTTTCAGTGCATCCTGCCTTACCTTTGCCACCTGTAGAGGCTTCTGATGTTCAGCTCCTCCCTGGAGACGGAAGCCCCATGGTGCTCCACCTGACAAAGTAATTATCACTTCTTCTGCAACCATTGTTTACTTCTCTGTTTCTCTTTGTCTCTCTCTCTGTCTTTTTTTTTCTTTTCTTTGTTGTTTTTTCTGTTGCTCTTTGGCTTTTTCTTTGCCTGGGGGTACCTCAAAATGTTTGCTCCATGGTTAGAGGTCAGGGCCCCCTCAGAGAGCTCTGACCTGCGCTATGCCTGCCACACTGTCCAGCTGCCGACTTGTGTCCGAGTCCAGCTTCAAGGCCAATGCTCACACCTGAACATACGCACACGTGTGCCCTCCCATACCGAAAGGGGAAAGGGTGGGAGAAGAAGAGAGAAATATTGTCAGAGGGGGGGTCTGCGTCTGCTTACACTGAGGAATGCTTGGACTAAACGAGCAATGGGAGGGTCCAGTGCAACACTTGTTCTGTCACTCACATCTATGCCACTGGGTTCCTGATATACCCTCCAAAAATAGGACTCGACCAGTGCTCTTTTACAGACCAGGGGAACGCTAACATTCATATGTGCAAATGGCACTGTTTCATATTTTCCCCTTGCAGAAGTGAGATCATTATTGACCTTTAAAAAAAAAAAAAAAAAAAAAAAAACATGGCTCTACTGAAATCTAAAATCAGTTGTCATGCAATTTCACTTTTGTTTAATTAACACAAACAAGAGTACAATCAAAGTGTACTCTATGGAGACAGTTCATCTTATTGCCTGTTATAAAGACTGAACCCTGTTCCAATGAAGACTAATATCCAGTCTAACCTAAAGATATTCTGTGCTGTTATTACAGAGCTTAGAGTAAAGCCTGTGATGAGTCGTTTGCATGGACAGTGACATATCACACTGATATCCCATCTCCCAACACTGGGCCAAACTCCTGTTTTAAATGTTGTGTGTTTGCTTTTGCACAACACAATATGCAGTTACTATCACATTAAGTTAATACATAAACTACATCACACAGACATTGAAGTGCACCTTTGGACTATATAAATTGGCTTTATCAGTGTGGCATTCAAGCATTTAGTTTGTGTCGTTGACAGGCTGTGTGATCCTCATGCTGGAAAAGCAATGCGGCTATTATCAGTGCAGCTGGAGGTTACCAATGATAGCTGCTCCCTTTGGCAGCCTGTTCCTGCAGCTGTCTTCAGACCTCAGGATAGTAACTAAGATCTGTCCTGGTCAGACACTCAGAAAAGTCTCTGTCTCTCTTTGAAGACATATAGTTCTCCAAAAGAACCATCCTGTTAAATCTAGTTAATCAAACTTTTTGACATGATGTTTTTATATAGGTAACTCTAAACTAATGTGCTGGATTGTGATCATTAGTACGTTTCTTATTTAAGCACTCGCTATGTTGCACTTTAGTTGTAACATTTACACCCTCTACTGGTTAACAAGCAAATATCAGCCCTTCGCTAGTATTAAAATATATTTATCTTTGTTACATAATAGTGCATTGACAAATCAGGAAAAAAGGCTGTCCTTTGATAGACACTGTCCTATAAAATATATTAAGATCTCTCTCTCTCTCTCTCTCTCTCTCTCTCTCTCTATATATATATATATATATATATATATATATATATATATATATATATATAAATTTAGAATGTAGTGTGGGGATATTGCTGTTTTTTTATACTTTGTGCTTTATAATCTACTTATAATACTACTTTTTTAAACATTTGTTAAGGCACATTGTTCTATAAGTCTGTTGCTTTTACCATTGTATTAAAAAAACAGCCTATGTCTTATAGTGTGGCACTTGTTTGGTTCCCTTCACCTTTAACATATTCTGTTTATTATTATTACATGTCATTCAGATCTCAAGAAGTCTTGGGAGGTCTCTAAAAAAATGGCATTGGCATAGGTCTCTCTGTCTGCGTATATATCCCCATACCCCATACTTTCCGTACCTCCAGCCTGGTTTCCTCGCTGAACTGCTGACCTCACTTTATGACAGACTGTGCTGCTCTGTTGCCATCTCTCCCAGGAGGACTCCCACTGTCCTCGGAGAGATGGGTACGATGTCATCTGCTTCATGACACCGTTGGCTTGATGCCAGGTGGCCCTTCATAACCTCTGTGTGCTGTCACCAGTGACTCATTTATGCATACACCTGCAAACAATCACATAGACCATCTGTCCCAAAAATTTAACAAAACTAAGCTGAGCCACTCTCCCATTGCCAATATGACAAAACCTTGACTGAAGTATTACTATATAATAACTAACTACTGTATATAATAACAATATAATAAAAAAATATGATCACATTTTTTCTACTGTAACAGAGTCATTGGTTTTCAAGTGTTGCAAGTTTCCATTACAACTCTCAGATTTCACTGTAGAAGTCAACGGACGGACAAATGTTTGGAGTTGTATTTTTTCTTTTATTCCTCAGGGGGGCAGCCTCTACTGACTGTGTCTTCATTGTGGCACACAGTCGTCCCTTCTATCTCTTACTTTTGACTGGGATCATCTTTTCTCCTATTCATACACTCTTCATCTGCATCTGTCGTAGTAAAAATGAATTGTGGTGCAAACAATACACATGACAATGCTTCCACAGTGTGTGTGCCTGTGTGTGTCTGTGTGTGCCTGTGTGTGCCGTGTCTTTGATTTCCTCAACTTGTCACACCATCACTGAGTAAGGTGAGAAGAATAGTCAGTCTTTGGGTTTCAGCTGACTGAAAAATGATCTCTTTGTACAAACATGAGCAGCAAACCAAAGTCTTGTCAGTGTTTGGAGACTAACGTGAGTACATGGGTTAGTGTTTAGGTTGAAATGTTGAAATGTTATTTACTGTTCATCCATTTACAAATGTGGGTCCTATATGTGGATTAGCTTCCCAAATGCACCATTATTTGTTCAAAAATTATTTAAACCAGGATAAACTAAAAGGCTTGTTGCAAATAAACTAATCAGTCTTCTAGCCAGCCCGCTTGACTTTCTTTTTCAAATAGTGCCTTCTTTACCAAGGGATGGGCAGTTGACATAGTAAAAAAACAATGCCATGAATTTTCATTAATGCCCGACAGTTTAAGTCTCCTTGGTCCTCAAGAAGACATTTATCCCCTGCCATTTTTACGACACCTTTCCCTTGTCCTCCGTCTTAGTGATAAAACAAAGTTCATGTCTTCCTGCTTTTCCCTGAGGCAAACTGATGGAGACCCATGAGACCCGGACATACGCACACAAAGAAAGACAAAGTGACTGCTCTTTTTATACCACTGTGTTTACAGTCCCCTCTCCGTCTGATAGAGAAGCTTTCTCCTTTTGCACAAGCAATTCTGTTTTGTGTCTCACTGATCCTGGTTTTCTCTCATTAAACTGAGCTTTGTTTTCTATTTCTTTCCCTTTACTCCCATTTTCTACCACCTGTCATCCCCAGCCCTTGGTTTCATTCTTGTCTCATTGTTTTGTGTCTGGCTGTAGATTTAAATTTGTCCTGCATCTGCCTCCTTCATTCTAAGCCTGCTAAATTTCCCACAGGGTAAAGCAACATGAGTTTGCTTCTACAACTTAGGAAATGGACTCGTTTCTGAGGCATTGATTTCCTCTCAGCATTATGGGAAGGAGATGGGAAAGTCTGTGAGGTGAGGACTAAGAGCCACCCGATCAATACACTTTCTCATCACAACACCGGATGTTCATACATGGTGCTCACTGCACAGAGTGAATTTATTAATTGAGCTGTATCAAAAAAAAAAAGAATGGAAGATGGGTTGTGTGTTAAGTTAGATGGACAAACAAACAAGCTTTTCACATGTGTGGCCACTATGACTTGTCCAACAGCTGAAGTAATGTTGTAAAGACAACCAGAGACTGTCTTTTAATCAAAATTGTTAATCATTTCTACTTGGATGTTTTACAAAATATTTATATATTATACATTTACTGTGTCGGAGGTGGGTCCCACCTCCGACAGAGCTTCGACCAGATTCCGAGGGAGACTGGAGACATTGAGTCCGAGTGGACCATGTTCTCCACCTCCATTGTCGACGCAGCCACTCAAAGCTGTGGCCGCAAAGTCTCCGGTGCCTGTCGTGGCGGCAATCCCCGAACCCGGTGGTGGACACCGGAAGTAAGGGAGGCCGTCAAGCTGAAGAAGGAGACCTATCGAGCCTGGTTGGCTTGTGGGACTCCTGAGGCAGCTGATAGGTACCGGCAGGCCAAGCGAGCTGCAGCACGGGTGGTTGTGGAGGCAAAACTCGGGTCTGGGAGGAGTTCGTGAGGCCATGGAAAAGACTATCGGTCGGCCTCAAGAAATTCTGGCAAACCGTCCGGCGCCTCAGGAGGGGGAAGCAGTGCCCTGCCAACACTGTTTACAGTGGAGGTGGGAATCTGCTGACTTCAACTGGGGATATTGTTGGACGGTGGAAGGAATACTGAGGATCTCCTCAACCCCACCGTCACGTCTTCCACTGAGGAAGCAGAGGCCGAGGGCTCAGAGGTGGACTCGCCCATCACTCAGGCTGAAGTCACTGAGGTAGTTGGGAAGCTCCTTGGTGGCAAGGCACCGGGGTGGATGAGGTACGCCCTGAGTACCTCAAGTCTCTGGATGTTGTGGGGCTGTCTTGGCTGACACGCCTGCAACATCGCGTGGCGTTTGGGGACAGTACCTCTGGACTGGCAGACCGGGTGGTGGTCCCCTTTAAGAAGGGGGACCGGAGGGTGTGTTCCAACTACAGAGGGATCACACTCCTCAGCCTCCCCGGGAAAGTCTATGCCAGGGTACTGGAGAGGAGAATGCGGCCGATAGTCGAACCTCAGATCCAGGAGGAACAATGCGGTTTTCGTCCCGGTCGTGGAACACTGGACCAGCTCTATACCCTCTCCAGGGTGCTGGAGGGATTATGGGAGTTTGCCCAACCAGTCCACATGTGCTTTGTGGATCTGGAGAAGGCATTCGACTGTGTCCTCGCGGTGCCCTGTGGGGGTGCTCTGGGAGTATGGAGTCCGGGGCCCTTTGCTAAGGGCTGTCCGGTCCCTGTACGACCGAGCAGGAGCTTGGTTCGCATTGCCGGCAGTAAGTCAGACCTGTTCCCGGTGAATGTTGGACTCCGGCAGGGCTGCCCTTTGTCACCGGTCCTGTTCATTATCTTTATGGACAGGATTTCTAGGCGCAGCCAGGGGCCGGAGGGAGTCTGGTTTGGGGACCACAGGATTTCATCTCTGCTTTTTGCAGATGATGTTGTCCTGTTGGCTCCATCAAGCCAGGACCTTCAATGTTCACTGGGGCGGTTTGCAGCCGAGTGTGAAGCGGCTGGGATGAGGATCAGCACCTCCAAGTCTGAGACCATGGTTCTCAGTCGGAAAAGGGTGGCTTGCCCCCTTCAGGTTGGTGGAGAGCTCCTGCCTCAAGTGGAGGAGTTTAAGTATCTCGGGGTCTTGTTCACGAGTGAGGGAAGGAAGGAGCGTGAGATCGACAGACGGATCGGTGCAGCTTCTGCAGTGATGCGGTCGATGTACCGGTCTGTCGTGGTGAAGAAGGAGCTGAGCTGTAAGGCAAAGCTCTCGATTTACCAGTCGATCTACGTTCCTACTCTCACCTATGGTCATGAGCTTTGGGTCATGACCGAAAGAACAAGGTCCCGGATACAGGCGGCCGAAATGAGCTTTCTCCGCAGAGTGGCGGGGCGCTCCCTTAGAGATAGGGTGAGGAGCTCGGTCACTCGGGAGGAGCTCAAAGTAGAGCCGCTGCTCCTTCACATCGAGAGGAGCCAGCTGAGGTGGCTCGGGCATCTGTTTCGGATGCCTCCCGGACGCCTCCCTAGGGAGGTGTTCCGGGCATGTCCCACCGGGAGGAGACCTCGGGGAAGACCTAGGACACGCTGGAGGGACTATGTCTCTCGGCTGGCCTGGGAACGCCTCGGTATCCCCCCGGAAGAGCTGGAGGAAGTGTCTGGGGAGAGGGAAGTCTGGGCTTCTCTGCTTAGACTGCTGCCCCCGCGACCCGGCCCCGGATAAGCGGTAGAAGATGGATGGATGGATGGATGGATGGACATTTACTGTGTGTTTGGTGTTTTCTGCAACTCTGTCTCAAGAATAAGAATGGAATTTTAACCTCATCATTATGACTCTTTTAATATTATATTTTATTAGATGTCTAGCATGTATGTTCATTTGTGTTTAACAGGACTACTGACAATGGCCTATTGCAAGTGTCCAAATGTTGAAACTACATAAGCAAGAGGTGTGAGTTGTAAGCTTCTCAGAAATTGTCAGTATCAACTCAATATGCCCCTTTGCATGTGTATATGAATGTTACACCTGACTGGTTCTCCCTAGACATCCTTAGAGGCGCCTGGAAGGGAAGAGGAATGTTGCAGGGCACTGCAAAGAGTGAAACTTTCTTTCACATACATAGACACTTTACTAACTATTTGCCAGCAATAGAGACAGCAGTTGTCTCCTCCTAGTACTGCCCCAGATCAGAACTGCACCAACCTTGAGAAACACTCAAAGACAACTCATAGACAGTTCAGATCAAAACCTTGGCAGTAAAGATTTTACATCCAGGTCTTGTTCTGTAATGATTATGAGGATGAGAGCAGTTTTATTCTTGGTGGTTGGAGTGACCTTGCTTGCTGGTCCCAGATGCCTGGGTAAAACTCTCGAGGACAGTGTCAGGGCCAAGGCCCCACACCTCATCTTCATCATGGTAGATGACCAGGGTTATGGAGACATTGGCTACCATGGCTCTGACATCCACACACCTGTGTTGGACCAGCTGGCAAGAGAGGGGGTCATTCTTGAAAATTATTATGTCCAGCCCATCTGCTCTCCCTCGCGTAGCCAGCTCATGACAGGGCGGTGAGTAATTTTCCTATTTTATCATATCTTATCATACACTAGTAATGGTAAAGCCATTAACTAAACATATGATCCTCATATAATTACATTCTGTAATGTCACTGTAATATCTGACTGTGTTAAGGGCAGGACAGATGCAAAGCTATTTTACGTCTCATGAAGCTTATGAAACGAATAAGCTTTGTATTGCGAGAACAATTAAATAAAACAATTATAAATTTTCTATTAAAAGAACATAATTTCACTGATCATACTAAGGGGATGGTACTTATGTCTGATAACCTATACTGCCTCTTTCTACTTTTTTAACCACTCATTCTTTTTTATCCACTCATGACTAGTTATCAAATTCACACTGGCCTTCAGCATTCAATCATCCGTCCACGCCAACCCTTATGCCTGCCTCAAGACATCCCCACACTACCAGAGCGTCTGATAGAAGCTGGATACACCACTCATATGGTGGGCAAATGGCACCTGGGCTTCTGCAGACGAAGCTGCCTGCCAACAGGACGTGGTTTTCAGAGTTTTCTGGGCACGCTGACTGGCAGCGGAGACCACTTCTCCTATCAAAGCTGTGATGGAGCAGAAGCATGTGGGTTTGACCTGCATGAGGGAGACAAACCTGCTTGGGAGAAAAGAGGAAACTACTCTACCCTTCTGTACATAGAAAGGTGACCACATTTTGTTCGTTCAAAAAGAGTTTATTAGAAACTTTGTCAAAGAGCAATTGTGAGCAAGTTATTCTACAAATAAACTTAATGTACAGATTAATTCACCACACAATTTTACATATATTTTACATATTTACATTGTCTAGCTGAATGATAGTCAAGGGTAGGTAATTGTTGCCAAGTTGGCCATCTTAACTATAAAGTGCTGTGGAAAACACTAAACTGTGTATATATTGACAAACCAAGATTAACGATTACTTTGTGAACAATTGCCTGGGGGACTCCGAAAAATCATTTAATTGTTTTTTTTTTTTTAAACAGAGTGAAGGAAATCTTAAGGAGTCATGATCGCCGTAAGCCCCTCTTCTTGTACCTGTCCCTCCAGGCTGCCCATACACCTTTGCAGGTACCAGAACACTTTCTGCATCACTATGATTCTCAGAGTAATCATCATAGGCGTCACTATTCTGCCATGCTGAGCTGTCTGGACAATGGTGTTGGACAAGTGGTCCAAGAGTTAAAGAAATGGGAGCTCTATAAAAACTCAGTGTTGATCTACTCATCTGATAACGGAGGGCAGCCGCTCTTTGGAGCAAGCAACTGGCCACTGAAAGGTGGTAAAGGCACATATTGGGAAGGAGGGATCCGGGCTGTGGGCTTTGTTCATAGTCCCCTTTTAACAAAGAGAGGTGTGGTCAGCAATGCCCTGATACATGTTTCAGACTGGTTTCCAACCTTATTGGGACTAGCTGGTGCCCCATACTCCAAACACGGTCTAGATGGTCATGACGTTTGGAGGACCATCAGTAAAGGTCTACCCTCTCCTCGATCTGAAATCCTTTTCAATATTGACCCAGTGTCCAGGAGGCCCGAGGAGCCATATGAAAAGGCCTTACAACTAAACGGTTTTGGAATCTGGGACACAGCGGTTAGGGCAGCAATCAGGGTAGGAGACTGGAAGCTCTTGACTGGTAATATCGGCAATGGGGACTGGATACCACAGCACTCTCTTCCTAGTGTAGCACAACAGTGGCATGGATTGGAGAAGAGGCGCAATCAGTTAGGAAAGTCTGTCTGGCTATTTAACATCACAGATGACCCCTATGAGAGGTCAGACCTAGCAGAAGCTCATCCTGAGATTGTCAAGCACCTCTTGAGACGGTTGGCAGTTTATAACCAGACAGCTGTGGTGGCCAAGAACCCACCAGATGACCCCCTGGCTGACCCTGAACTTCATGGAGGAGTCTGGAGCCCGTGGCTTGATGTAGGGGGTCCTGAAGCACATGGTGACCAAGAAAATGGTAGAGGGGAAAGAAAACTGAACATTAAGCACTGCAGGGTCTGCAAGCTTAAAGCACTCTTTAAAAAAGTGGGCTCACGCTTACAAAGAAACATGTTATTCTTTTAAATACAGTATTACCTAAATAAACAAGAAATAATACTGTAAAAGGAAAACAAAGGCAGACTATTAGATTAGATAGGTTTCGGTAGGCAGATAAATATTCAGCCTGATAGACAAAGCAGACAAGGCGGTGTGGCTGGCTGAGCAGTATGACTCACTCACTGTCCCCTGGCCAAGCTGCACAAGGGTGACTTTGGACCATGGCCAGTCTGTGTGTGTCAGCGCATGCATGTACCCAAGATGATGTTTGGATTAATACAGAGAGATAAGTGACACCACGGATGACCTATCCATGTCTCATCTGCTTTTTATCCTGGACCTTTAAGGAGGGTACAAATGCACCCACAGGGGTAGTTTTTGTCAAATGTCACCTTGTTCTTAGGGGTTATACTGACTTCTTCTTCTGCTGATTGTCAATGCCCACAGCCCCCTTCTTACCAACAATAGCTGATACTCTCTGGCTGTCAAATTTTAGAAACATGTAGCATTAATAATGTGTTGGAAAATTTAAAGGAGCCAAATAAAATCATACTTGGAGCATACTTTGTAAAATGAAAAAAATAAATAACATGATTTTTATACCTAAATGTGTTTCTAATATGTTTACTTTACTTTTGAAGGGTGTTGCAATTACTCTGTACTTCTTTTCCTCTGTTTTAATGTAGAAATGTATTTTTGCTTTCTGTTTATTGCCAGTACACCTCCTCGTTGTTTTTGATCTTCATCCTACGCACTTCTTCATGTTCGTTTGGAAGATTACGCTCCAAGAATAAAGTATGTTTTGCTCTAAATTTTGTAGTGGACAGTAAAACAGAAGCGGAGGAGGGTGTAAAGCACTCCCCTGAGGCTGAAAAGAAAAGTCTTTTTCAAGGTGAAACATGAAAACTACATGAATGTATAATAAGGAAAGTTGTTGCACTGGTTTAAATGAGGAAAAATGTGTTGGCAAATGTACCAGTAAAGCCCACAAGGATTGTATGTGTGTGCCTTTTCGTAACTCATAGTATATGACACCACACTGAGGGCTAAAGTCGATTGAGATTGACTGCTTTTAGTCCAACAGTGGGACTAAAGCTCATCAAGCTTTATAGTCCCATACATCTAGGGACTGGAAGATAAAGCCTGTATGTCTGATTCCTGGTGATATTGGCTTGCAGAAGTAAGGCACAGTCGCATCCTATTAATCAAAGAGAAGATTACACAAACACAGACTTACTCTTATGTAAGTGGTCTTTTTGGTGTTTAAAGTTGATCAATACTTTGTAAAATTGTGACACTTTTATGCTCTATAATCACTCTTGAGAAAATATGGCCTAATATACAATTAAATGACATGTAATGTTACAAGAAAACATTAAAATGTACTGATGCCATTGCAGCAGCTTAGTCATGCAGAAACTACACAAGTTCTACCTGTTGGGGCTGTGCCAAGTAATGACAGCAGCCACTCCTTCAGATACACCTCAGAAATGTTACTGGTCAGTGTGACGTAGGAGTGCTGAAGAACCCCGCCAGAGATACGTAAAGTGGCTGCAAGTCAAAATGAAAACATTTCTGTTGGATGAGTCATTCTCTTTCAGCCTCAATGCTTCCACAATACTGCGGTGGAAGGGGCAGCTTTTACAACACTGAGGCCAGTTTTAGTCTTAACTGAAGATATTAAGATTAAGAAGCTATTGAAGATTTCATGGTAACCCAGCTCTCTGTAATTACTGTGCAAAAATACTGATGCATTCTTCGTTTTGGTAAGACCTGTACTAGGGAGTTTTTAAGTATGACATAACAACTTTTACATGCAAATGAAAATGGGTGTATAGCAACTTTTGATTTGGCAACCAAAGTGGCTCAACAGTTTTCTAATTATAGTTACAAGGCCGTATTTTAGAGTCAGGTTTAATGGGAAGGTAAAAAGCAGGTCGAGTGGGACTTGATCACTTGAGACAGATATCTAGGCACCTGTGAGAAAAAGAATATTTTGATGTTTGACTTCAAGAGACAACAAGATCAAATCTAAGTGTAATATAATATTATATGTAATTATTTTAAGTATTTAAGTACAGATATAAATCACAAAGTGCTTTACAAAGTGCAATAAAAGAACAATAAAACTTTGAGAATAAAAAATTAAAACCACAAAATATTAAAACATAAAAAGCCCAATCAACTAAAAGCTTGTTTAAATAAAAGTGTCTTCAGCTGCTTTTTAAAAAAATCAACAGAAATGTCCACTCGCAGTGACAGGGGCAGGGCGTTCCAGAGTCTTGGAGCGACTACTTGGAAAGACCGGTCTCCCCGGGTTTTAAAACGTGTTTTGGGGACCGTTAAAAGGTTTTGACCAGAAGACCGAAGAGTGCGTGAGGAGGAGTAAGGGGTCAGCAGGTCAGTAATGTACTGGGGGGCCTGTCCATATAGAGCTCTAAAAGTCAAGACTAAAATTTTAAGATTTTTTGGTGAATTGAACTCTCCAGTGTCTTCTGAAATAGTGAAAAGATTCCCAAATCTTTAGTATATTACAGTGTCTGTAACATTTTACTATTTTTCTGTTTTTTGCTTCTTTGATTATTGAAAAAATAATTATTATCAGTAATCCACAAGATGTTAAGTCTCAGCATGCTGACAGCAAAAAAGTTCTGGCAGGCAGGTCTGACTCTGATGCCTCTCATTGCACAGAAATGCTTTAATGGCATTACATTTGATTTCAAACACAATAGTGGCAACTTTAAATACTTCCAGTAAAAGAAAATGTAAAGTATTATCTCCAGAAGTGTTTGAATATCTTTAAATAGCAACACACAAATATCAGCCTTCACTGAATATATCTCTGTTCTTTCATTTTCAGAACAAAAAGTGCTAAACTGGGACTTCAAAAGCCACTCCAGTATGAGTTTTAAAACCTATAGGTTAAGTGGCTTTTATTCAAAGGCTGTCTTTTCGCAATTGTCTGTTCAATCAGACATTAGTGATATGTTTTTTGCTAAAAATAATTTTAATAGCTATATAAACAATGCAAACAAATATCACTGCTATAGCTGTGGTGATTATATTGTTAGTCAGTAACATTGCAACCATTCCTCTTTTTTGCAACAAACAGTGAGTAAGAACTCATTTGCTGTGTGTTTGTTCATTATTCACAGTTATTCACAGGCCTATGGAGCAGGTAAAGACAGAGGAGCTACAGTATATTTGAATGTACCTGTTACACATTAGAAAAGTTTCCGTTTTTAAACCATACACTGCTATTTGTACTCCAAAGAATATAGTCATTGCCAATTGTTTAAGGACACAAGTCCCCTGATTTATCTGTTATTAGCTCAAAACAGATCAGTCTGATCATGCGGCGCTCTCTTGTGTCACACATAATAAAAGATTGCGGCATTATATTTATAGACATGACTGGGACCTCGGTGAATGTTGCTCTTCCAGCTGTTTTGCTGTCAGCTTCACCTTTGTGCGCTCACACCTGAGCAGCAGCGAGGATGCTGTAACTGAACCTGGATCTGTAGCTGTGGTTCTTCAGAAAAAGATCTCGCGTGGCTTCAATCCCACAACTCTAGTCCACAGCACCTTTCACATAAAGCGCAGAGAAAAGAGCTCTCACTCTGAAAGTTGTGCAATGAAAAATAGAAACAACTTCGAGATCAATGTGGTTTGAAGAACCAGTATCTTTCCCATAACACGTGTGATAAGGACAAGCATATAGTTGATGCGCATGAGAAAAACACATGAGAAATAATATGATATAATATAAATCAAACCGCGTAAGTAACATTCTAAAAGACTAAAAAGGAGAAGCGCTGACTCGTTTAAAAACTGACATACAGTATTTATAACATGTTTCCCGCCCCGCCCCGCTTCACGCTTCTGTCACAGAGTGTGTATTCTCGCCCATAGAGGATCTGTACTACTCCAGCGCCAGCTCTGCCTCTCCTCCTCCCACTCCCTTCTCGCGGCTCTCTTCCCTCTGCTGCCTTCACGAGTTCTCCTCCCGAAACCTGCGCGGATAGGAGGCGATACACCCCCTCTCCTTTCTTGGCTCAACATGGCTACAGTTGTAACCTCGACCAGATTCACAGATGAGTATCAGCTCTACGAGGAACTCGGAAAGTAAGCAATTGCGCCCACCTCCGCAGCGCTCTTGTTGCATTCACTTGCCTGTCTATGTGTAATGTGTATCCTGCACGTTTTCTGCTCTCCGCTGCTGCCATTGTGCGCTTCTACCCTAGTGTTGACAAGGCATGAGGGGCTGTCAAAAACAGGGAAGATTAGAGAACCTCCTCAGCACACTGCACGCTGCGGGAGCTTATATGTTAGCTTTTCAGAGGCTTCCGTAGTGTTGCGTCTGCCTTAGTAAGACCAGAAACGTGAAACACGCCTGTACGAGCAACTTGTTTGTCTGTGTATCCAGGTAATAGCCACACGTCGTTGAGCAGTGTGTGGGAACCTATTGGCTGGCATCCCCTGGCTCTCGTTCAGTGTTTGTATGCATATCTGAGCAGACTGCAGAGCAACCCAGGCTACATTTGTGAAGCAACGATCTGAATAGCAGGCGTTTCAGAACCTGGTCATTTACATTATGTTCTCAATATACATGTAGCAATCGTCCACCTTTACGCAGCTTAGACTATTACTGTAACAAGTCGTAACGCTACAAAGGCACATTGCAAAATGTAATCGCTGCGTGTGGCTAATAGTGCTGCTCCACCTACCAACACTGCCTCTGTCTGTCTTAAAAGGAGGCGTATGTGAAAAAGCGGTTACGATGAGGAGACACTGTTAAATGTTAAGGCTATTCTTGGGTCTACCTTTCAGTGGGGTTTCTCTCCCATAGCCCTACTCACGTTTCCTCCTGGGAGCTAATGACTAGGTCCTTTCACAATGCAACAAGCCCTCTCCCTCCTCTGTCACGCACTAGTAACCAGGACCTCTTCTCACATCTCAAACACTATATCAGACACTGTTCATTATGCATGTAACTTCCTTTACCCCCTCTTTGGTTGTATGGGGTTCTTGCAGGGTGGGAGCTTGTTAAAGTCACGCACTTTCCCTATAACACATCTTCTTTGAAAAGGATTCTTATCAAGTGCCTAACTGATCTGTTTTTTTCTTTTCCAGGGGTGCCTTCTCTGTCGTCAGACGATGCATCAAGAAATCCACCGGCCAGGAGTATGCTGCTAAAATTATTAACACAAAAAAACTCTCTGCCAGAGGTAATTAAGTAAGCAGTCCAACTGTGTTTACCACACTTTAATGAATGAATGCATTAATTAATGAGTGACCTCTGTCTATGTAGCTGCTAAGAGTAATCAGTTGTTATCTTATTTCTCTGGAGCAGCGAGCCAGCCTCTCTGTCCTGTCCTTGTCAGTGGGGATTCCTAAAAAGCGAAAAGCTATGCACTTGGCAGCGCTGAGCTGCTGTGGTTTCTAGTCAGGTTCAGTCAGTTTTGGGAGTTGTCAGCGAGCCTTGTGGGTGATATGGCATTGTTGTTTTTTTGTGGGCGTGTGTGTTTTTAAAAAATTAACCTTTAGGCTACATAGGATTGTAAATTCAGTTTTTAAACAACTTCAACTCAGTCATATTCTTCTTTGCACCTTTTGTTTCCTCTCTTTCCTGACTCTTATTACTATAGACATTATGGACATTATAAGGACATTAATATCTTAACTCTTCTTGACTTAAAGCTTCTGAAATAAGTTATTATCTGATGCCGAGGATTAACTGAATCAACTCCATTGGAATTCTTTTAACGCATTCACTGAGACTTGTGTTTAGTTTACTGACATAACATAGGTAATAATTAATTTAATGAGTAATTTCCATTGAATAAACCCTTATCTTTTCTAAAGACAAACTTCTATACCAGAGGTTCAGCCTTTTCTGTACTTTTTGTCAGCAGTGTGACATTTAAAATGTCATTGGTGCTTTTCAACCCTCTTCAGTTTTTCTTTACCAGCTTTGTATTCAACCTCTTGTGTCTTGCTGTATCTCTAGCTTTCTTAAGCCTGTTGCAGTCAGACCTCTTGCTGTATGTCCGCTTTCTGCAGTGTCAGGCCAGGCCACCAAAGGTTGAGTAATGATGTGTAGTGCACATCGGGGCCAGTTCTGGACTGATTGCTCTGTTCTTCTCCCCAAGGAATGTAGGCTGAATTCCTAATTCAATAGGAATTGCTCTGTTTTTTTTGCAGCTCATGATGTCTTCCTATTACAATTTGCAATTTTCTCCATTATTTATTTTCTTTTAACAAAATAATAATCTGGTAAATTTTCTTAAAAACTCTTCTCACTTAGAGATTGGATCTGGTATAATGTTTAACAGGTTGTGCTTGCAGGGGCTGTCCTGAGCAGGGGTGAAGATCTTCATTTCACAGACTGTCTGGCATAGACCACAAAATGTGTCTAGTCTTTTCTCACTTTGTTGCACACATTTTGTGTCAATTGCTTAACGGCTTACACACACATCTACATACAGGCCGGTGCACACAGTCTCACCTCCTGCTCACAGAGCCCTTAATCAGAACTGAGACGCTTTAGTTCTGCCAATGTGTGTTTTCTCAAACACCATGAGCATATTCTCCAGCCTCAACCATCCTCCTCGTGCCTGCTGAGCTGAGACAGAGGCAGCAAGTGAGGGGGAAAAGCCAGAATGTACCCATGATAACACACTTGTAAGCAAAAGCATGTTTTTATTCCAGTCATGTTGATTATGTAAAAAGGAAACGTTTTTATGCATCATGCCTTATTTTAGACCAGACTACCTCTGCCAAGTTGAAAATGTGTGTTCTGATCTGTAATATTGTTTGGAAATACTGGACACACTGCAGTGTCTCCTGTGTGGTTATCGACAGGGGAACTTTAAAGAATGTTGCCTGTGTGTGTGTGCGTGTGTTTGTGTGTGTGCGATTTTGCGTAGGCGGGATTAATCTCTGCTCTCTGTGACTCACGGAGGGCACATTGGCTGGCGGTGAGGTCAGCAATTATGGCTGAGTCGTGTGGCGTCACATGTGTGCACTCTTGCTTACATACACACGTGTGCTGTCACTTTCACTGACATTCACAAGTGTGTATCATCATAAATTACATCACTAGGCAATTAATTGAAATGAAGTAATTGAAAAAGCTGAAAAAAAAACTCTTGCTATTACAAGTAATAACCCAATATTACTTGCTGAGCATATTTATACTACAAACAATGTCTGTGAACTGAAGTATAAATAAAATGATCATCTTGATTTAAGGTAATTTCGTGCAGCCTGACAATACTAGATGTTTAACATAATATATTCAGTGGACTTTTTTTAATCATTCATACCAAGTATTAGCTTGTTGAAACGGTGAAGGCTTTGTGCCTTGATCCTGAATGTTTCTGCGAAGGTTGCTGATTGTACAAATGTGTTGTCGATAAGATATGGGAACATAATAGCTTTTTAGTTTCACAAGAAGGTGATTTCAAATACTGTGAAACTGAGGCTGATCCTGTGAGAAGCAGAAGTTAAGAAAGGAAGTGTCTATTTGAATTAACTTTAAAAAGAACCTTGGTTAGTTTCTCCAGAAAAGTAGCATATTGTTTGCTGAATTATTGAAGAAAATAGAGATGGATAGATAGTTGCTGGATTCTTAATCTTTACTTAGTCAGGATGTTTTTGTTGTTGTCTTTTTCATGTTGGATGTAGAAAATCAGCAGAAAGGAAGTTAGCATTATTGCCCAGTCAGCAACGGCTTTCAAGCTCCTCATATAAGGAGCTCTGTGTCACCAGTAATCATGTGCTTTCCACTTATCCACTCTTGAACTTACTGTAAGTAATGTAATATACCAGTGCCAGTAAATTAAAGAAACAAACAGAGCTATAAACACATGCAGACTTTTGCTCAGTTTGCAACTACTCACAGTTTTACAATTTTTATTATATAGTACTCTTTCTAATACATTTCTCCACCCAGACATCTAATGTCTAATGTTTATCTTCAACTCAATAATTCTATCTTAGTCTTTATCTAAATATTGACATGCATTTGAAAAGCCGCCATGTTTTCAGAGGTGAAATTTTCTTGGACATTTATGTGTTTAATTTGGAGAATACTTCTACAGTAGGACTTTTTCAGACACTGTCATTAAAGGAAGAGACAAATAGACTTGTTTGAAAATCTCTGTTTGACATTACTTGTGGTATGATATTGTAGTTTTATTACATTAATTTAACAATTGGCCAGTATTGTCCTGCTTAAGTTAGACTTGTAAATTCATCCTGGCCCTTTTCTGGTGCCCTGCTTTTGAGAGCGTTCTGTCGAGACGTTTACCAATGAAAACATCTCATTATCATTTTATCATCAAAGTTTGGCGTCATTTTGGCGTCTACAGTGCTGTATATTATTTTTATCTACAATTATGAGTCATGGACTGTGTGAAGTGTATTTTTACTTTCTTTTTAGATAAGGCCATGTGATGTGAAAGAACGCAGAGGGAGAAAGAGGGAGGTTGGCGGCATTCGTCCTGCTGTTGAATTATTAAGGAACAAATCTGCTTTGCTCTCAGTGAAAATGTTTAAAGGTTGAAGTGTGGGCCCCTTAACCCTACTCCTTTACTGGTCTTTGTGCTGTTCATCTACATCTACATCTTTTTCTTCACTAAAACCTTCTTTTTTTTACTATTCTGCCCTTTTGTCACCCCCTTCTCGTCGTAACGTTGTCGTGTAGGCAGTGTGTGTATTTTCGTTTTTAGGCCTTCGCTAAGCTCTAGTACACTCGCTGGAGGCTGATTGGTGAAAGGCAGATAAACGTAGCTGCTGTGTGGTGAATGTTTAATGGGACCAACTGTGAATATTTGATGAGGGGGGGAGAGTGAGTCTTATATAGCAGCAGATAGAAGTGGTTATGGAAAAGAAAGTGAGACAGACAGTGTTAGATATTCTTTACAGCAGACTCCGTCCATTGTATCGGCCATCATCATCTTCCCAGGGTTTTACATTTAAATCTGCGTGTGTCCTGAGAATCGCACTTAGATTTCACTCTTATATTCACATTGACCTCCTTTTCTCTGTTTTTGCTCATCATTATCCCTCTGTCCTAAGCATATGGCATGGTATGGCAGCCAACCTGAATAAAACTTTAATTTGCCTGATAGTGCTGGACAACCAGAGGAGTTGGTGAACCCCATTAAAGTATGTATCCAGCTGTTTTAAAGGTCAACTATAACATCTTGTGACACATACTTGGTGTTTAGACTCAAAATATTTATGCCAAAGCTTGTCTAAGGGCATGTTTTTTCTTGCGATGATGTGACATAAAACAATTACCAAATAAACAGACTAAAATGATGCAATGGTGATATGAGTCAAACTTCACACAAAAAAGTAATTACAGGATTGTTTGAAAGAACTAGCTCTTTTGTCTGAAGTTGCCTGTACAGGTTTAGAAGCAAAGCTGTGCTAACCTGCCCCGGGACCCAACATTTTGTAATCTCCCTGAAATATATTATTATATATATTACAACTGACTGCTTTAAAACAAATAAACCTATCATGTTGTAAGTATGTGAGCTACATCCTGGCTATGGGTTTAGCCAATAAAATAACAAAAGGTCATTATTGTAAGGTGTAATTCACTTGTCTGACGTTTGTTTGTGACTCTAACCCTCGTGGGAGTTAATGACCCCCTCCTTTTTATTTAAGTTTCAATTGTCGTCTTTCAAAAGCAGAGGCTCAATGATTGTAAATTATATTTAACAGGTAAGCAAGCTACAGATTGTTTTATGGAGATGGTTGAGAAGGCAATAAAGATGGTGCATCACATGGGAGCGGCTTCTATCAGTAATGTGTGCGCGCCGTTCTATTGTTTATGATTTGGAGTCTATTGAAAGCGCATGCCTGTCTTTGTCAGCATATTGTTATTGCATCAGCAGTGTCACGTAACATCTCTGGAAGTAATGTGTCCAAGGGTTATTACACTCTTGATTGTTTTTGGTAATGCTGCCAATCAGTTTGCTTGTCATCATAGTAACTTCTAGCCTACAATCATCCTCCTTCTCACCTGACAGTCACAGGCATTATTATACTATTATAATAGCTGCAAATAGTTCTCACCATAACGATTCAATAGCTTTGTAAATTTTATTCAGCTGTACCAAAATCCTTCTTTAAAAATTACAGTTTTGAATTTTGTTATTTTTTTACAGTATTCAAAAAATACTGTAAACCACTGCCTTGAACTTGTATGTATTATATTAGGGTCATGTAATAATGCACCACAAGCTAAACCTCTCCTTACACCTACACCTTACTGTAACTGGATCAGTTAACCTCCTATCAGCACTTCACACTCATTTATGACGCAAAATTCACACAACTGTTGGCCCCTTCTACGAATTATCCAGATACACGGCCAAACGATGAGCGTTGTGCTTACTTTGCGTCAGTTTGCATATTTGCTCACACAATTCATTTCTAACTGTGTGGCGTGTCAGGTGGAATTAGATCAAGCTGGAGCTACAACACACTAATATTTTGATCTAAATTTCACAGAAAGGCCAGTGCGGTTCATTCAGGAGAACACACACCGCACAGAGTCACAGAGTAAATATTGATTTACCTTTTGTTGTCAGTATCTCATTTACACTAGGACCTCTTTTGACAAGGCTGCTATTTTCCCAAGAGCAGGACGTCCAGCCACACACGCCTGCATTCAGCAACACGTTGCACACAGTGCTTATTGTTTGCTCTTCTCTACATTGTCCTGCCAGATATGTCTCCTTGAATAGTACTTTCATCCTGACAATCAGCACCTGCTCCCAGCGCTAAAATCATTTGATAATCTTCACTGAAAGACGACTCAATCTTCTCTAAAGTACCAGCACTTTGTTGTGTCCCAGACTGGACTTCAGCGAGCAGCTTGATCATTTGGTTGAAATGAGCACTCCTGTTGTCTGGCATGGCACCAGTACAGTTGGTCCGTTTGTGTGCATGCTTCCAAGGTTACAATCAAAACAGCTTCTCATAATAAAAAGTCGGCACACAATGAAATTCCTTTTCAGGCTTGGCTGCACTCAAAAAAACACTGAAGTATGTGTAATGTGCATTTATGAAACCGTTTTAGTGTTGACTTTCGAAGAATCCATTCCCATAGTTTTTTCTTTTCTGTTGGAAAAGTGAGTGTGTTCTAGAAAATAAATGGGATCATATCTTGGAGCTTTATGCCAATAGGAACATTTGCCCATCAAGCCTAGTGGACATTTGGTCTCCAGTCCTCAGTTTTTGCTACATTTGTATTTATTTGATTGTGCACCATCACAAAACATATATAATACTTAATAACCTTTGCTACTTTACATTATATTTTACTGCTACCACTTGTCTTTTTAAAAGTCCAGCAAGGTTTAAGTCTGGATTTTCAAAAAAAAAAAAAGAAAGTAAGTAATTTTTTAATGCAAGTTGGCAAATGTTAAGTATACAACAGAAGAATAGAATGTTTACCACTGCAGCTACTGTGCGTTGAAGTTGAAAACCAACCACGTGGAAGCAGTGACCTTCTGTATTCAAATACTTGCTTTCTTTTAGCTGTATTTTGATGTGATATCTTGTGTCATTCAGCAAACTGTGTGGAAAATGTACAGCTTTTTTCTGTTATCCAATACCTTTTAAAAGAGCAGTAAGAACATTAGTTTGGGGTCACTGGGCAAAGATCATGAGATGATAATGCAGCACTAATGCCTTGTAATTTTTAAATTGAATGAAAAATGTGTGAATGTGTCATCTCCTTGAGTATTTGTATGCATCAACTTCAATAGTGCGCGGTAGAAATGTATACTTTCCCATATCTTAGCTTCAGTAGATGTTAAAACACTGTATATGTTTATGACATAATGAGTGGCATCTCGTCTCGTTCTTCAACACTGCGCTAATCCTTTTTGCAGAAGCCACTGATCTCTTGCTGTGGTTGAAGCAGAGTGAGCCTCGGCTTTAGCCCACTGACACTGTGCTGACCTCGCATTAACAGGACGTCTGGCTGGACTCGCTGGCAGTTTGAGGAAGTGTAAAATCCTGCAGAGAGACTCATTCAGCATCTCCTTGTCTCACTTTGGGACTCAGCCTCTGTGTGGTGATGCAGGGCAGCCTGGGTTACTGTGATTCACAGCTATAAGCCAGTGGACGATTGGATCTAAAAATAGACATGTCTATGGGCAACACTTTCCCGAAGTGTGTTTCTGTCTGGGGATAAATATTACATGTCCGTTGAATCAACAACGAGAGGGTCCTTGTTGATTCATTTGTAATTTCCTTCAACAAACAGTATTTATAGTAAAATATTCATCCAGTTTATAGTTAAAAAAAATGAATGAAAACAAACTATAATTTGCACATGTCTGTTTTTTCATTCTTTTGTTTATTTCCAAGTGCTGTTGTCTGGTAATGAATATGCCCAGAATCTGGGTCTGACACCTTTCTGAATTAAACCTGGAAGCCTTAGTTTAACTTCCCCTCACGGCGCTGTTTATATTGACTTGTTGCTAAAGGATTAATCACGAGGTTATCTAATGGTGTTCTTGAATAATAAACCGTGCTAATACACGTAGGCCCCCACACAGAGCTGTAACATATTGGACTGGAGATTAGTGGAGTGACATTTCAATATGTCAAGCTATTCGGTAACACATAGGGGCCCAGATGTCTATCTTATCTAACGGCATTAATGGATGGCACTTCTGCACATATAAACATCTGCCGACAAGCAGACAATTCATGCTGTTGGTATTTGCACTATGGCTATAGTGTTAAAGCCAACAGGCAGGTCTACTCGCTTTTACGTTCACATAATCCGTCTTCTGAGTCCTCTGTGCTTGTTTTTTTTTTGTCTGCATGACTTTGACATTGTATTTAATAAATAGTTTTGATAATGTTGTATGTAATGCAAATATTCAGAACAGAATTTCCACACAAATAGAGTGAACAGATGAATGAGAAAAAACAATTTCACTGTACACTCATTAACTGTCAATATTCAACAAAACACAATGGTGTCAAAAAAAATGACAACCATTTAATCCAAAGAGTCTTTCTCATTGAGTCTAAATCTAGTCTTCTTGTCTGAGCTTTTTACCTTTTGTGTGCAGTTGACTGGCAAATTATATTACTGACATTAATTGATGAACAAAATGCAATCCAGGGAGCATATTGTATTTCAAACCGTGGCTTTAGAAAAGACATACTTCCATCTATCCATCCCCGGCTAAATCTGTTTATGGCCTTTAGATGGGAATACAACAGAGGGACAGCTAGATTGATAAATGAATATGATGATATAAGTCGCCGTCAGCAAACAGTCAATCCAATTGGACTAAGTGCTGCTGGGTGTTCTTCATCTGACCAGACACTGGATCACAGCGTCACTGGAAAGCTTGTGAAGTCGAGTGGTAGAGGACTACGCTTGCTTCTCAAACAGATGATAACTTTACCATGGCAACTCTACCACCATTAGGTTAAAATTAATATATTGGGGTAGTGCCAGTTTTCTTTCAGAATTATTCATATTTTGTTTTCACTTGAGGACCACACAGGATCAGATCTTATCTTTCGTGTCACTTTGTTGGTTTTATCTGCCCGTTTTCGCTGTGCTGTTGAACATGTTTTTCTGACGCAGCCTCACAGCAGGGTGACTGAGAGAAAACTTGAAACTACAGACTCTTTTACATAACATATAAACTGGTGTTACATGTATCGCTGTTTTGCAAAGAATTGTTCAAATCAACATTTTGTAGCTTTTTCTTACCCTTGTCTTTGCATTAAAGGCCCTTTAGTCAGCTAATATCATTGCTATCAGCTAGCTGCCAAGACTGCTGCCATAATAAGCATAATGAAGCTGTCATCCTTGCTCTGTTGAAAAAAGTTTCTATTTTTGCAGGCACATCCAACTTTTAAGAATAAAAGCAGCCAAACTAGCCTATTATATTTCTGAGAAGAGGCTGAGGAAAGTCTGTGTTTTGATTTTTGATCATGTACTCCTATGTTCCCATTAAGTGCATTTTGTTATTATTCCACAATTTACAGTTTAGTTTATTTTGGCCAAGCGAGAGTAAATAAAAATAAAACAAAAAACTCTACAATTCCATATCAAATAAAGCTCACATTGGCCAAAAGGGGCGTAGGCCAAAGTTAAAGATTTATAATTGCCCACCCCTTTTAAACTTACAAATCAAAGCACCTTATAATACCACAAAACAAACAGAAGAAATACAAGACAACTATAAAAGTTAATAAAACAGAAACAATATATATTATTCCTACCATTTTAGCATCATTAATTAATTATTATTTATTTTATTCTAATTACTATTATTTATTACATTTAAAATTCATTATTTTACTATAGTATATTTTTTGAAAATACTAGTCAATTTTTCAAATTTGCAGCAAAGTTGTTGCCCCTTTCATATCATTATCCAGACCGTTCCACAAAGTCACACCACCTTGAGTAATACACTGGCTCTTTTGTGTGGTACGAGCACACTACACTGCATCTTTAAAAACAGAAAAAAGTACCACACAAAAGCAACTGGTCCCTCCCTGGTATTTCTGTTATGTACAGACCACATGTTTATTTGGTAGCTGGAAGGAAGTGCTTCCTATTCCCTTTTCCTGCAAATGTTTTTTTTCTTTTAAGCCAGTGTGTGTGTGTTTTTACATCTACACTACCGCCTCCACCCAAGTGACAGGTTTTGTAGGATTTGTATAAATCTGAATGATAAAGTTTATTCTTTAAATTTAAAATTAGACCCTCTATCCCGTGTCTGTGAGCAGCCAGACTTCCCGTGTCTGTGTCTAAGAAATGCCCAGTGTCCCTTTCTCTCAGTCACATGTACAATAATCAAAATAAGCTCACAGGGGCTGGACACACATAATGCTCCATCTGTCCCCTGAGGCTGGCATCTGGCCGGTGGTTGGGTTTGGTCAGTGTCAACTTGACCTTTGACATCCTGCAAACAGAGATACCACCCTTTTTTTTTTATTTTATTTTTTTTTCAGGCCGCTTTTGCACAGTCCAAAACATACAGCTACACAAACATATATATGGACATCCTCCCTTAGCCATTAAGATCATTAACTCAACCCTGATTATATTAAACCCACGCCCAAAAGACTAATTTCACTAAGTGCAAAAAGGATCCGCTGTCAGTGTGTCTGTCCATTTCTATGAACTCACGTTAGTTGACAGCCGTCGTTTTGGCTGCTGCTCAGATTTTACTATGACCTCTTCCACACTGTATTCGAGTTGATGGGATTTGTGTCGAAAACAAAAGTTAGCTGATGTCGTCCATACATTAAATATTCTGTATTGTTCTCTTTTCACAGATCACCAGAAACTTGAACGGGAGGCAAGAATCTGTCGTCTGCTCAAACACCCAAACATAGGTATGTTTCTCTCGAGCCAGCAGTGGAACGTCTGCTAGAGTAAGCACAATACAATGGTTCAATCTGAGCACTGCAGGTTCCTGGTATTTTAGTCGATCAATATCTTTTACCAAAAGAAAGGAAAATCAACCACTTCCCACTATAAGGTATGTCCCTGTGGGCAGTTTGCATGGTTTATGAGGCCTACAGCCAAAGAGGTGAAGTGAGTGCACAGCGCCACATGCACATGTCAGCTGGTGCTAAAATGATCAGCAGCTCTCAACACAGTAATGTTTTAATGTTTGTTCTGGTGGGTAATCAGCACTAGAATTATTATTATTTTTTTCCATCCTTAGCTTTAGTGGCAGACGCTCTGGGAGACACTTTTCCTGAACGTTTCCATTTGATATTTTTTATGTTTGAGATAGAAAGTACAGCCTCAGCACTCTGCCTCAGTTTGTTGGACTTTCTATTTGATGCCCTTTTAGGAGTGCACACTTACTATACTATCTGTTATAGCTGAAAATGTAACTTACTCCTATGTCACTACAAGATTTGTTTTGAATCACATTTCGCACACATCCTACTTAAATTGTTTTTGGCAGAGGACAATGGTCAATGTTCCCTTGTAGAAGTAAATGACTCATAGCTTTGTGTTCGAAAAGCATCCTATCGCTGTGAGCCTGCTTTTATGATGCAGGCACACATATGATATGCTAATACGTCCTGCTTCTATATTCTTCCTTGTTTATTTTTCTTTTTTATATTGCTTAAGCAAGACCTCTTTTAAGATTTCTTATTTTGAAGTGTCTAATTATTCTATTTTGATGATTAAGTCTTGTAAGTAATACAATCCATTTGTATGGAAAAGTTGGTAACTAAGGCCTCTGTGCTGATAAACTATTGAACTGTGTGTATATCTTCTTTGTTCTGTGGAAATAATACGTGCAATTGAGTCACTTCAGAGTCTGAAATAAAGCTTTCTTTATCTGCGATTCATAGTTCGTCTTCATGACAGTATCTCAGAGGAAGGCTTCCATTACCTGGTGTTTGACCTGTGAGTATATCACACACTTGCATGCTATTATTTCATTTTGTGGAATGTGGAGCTATATATTATTCTCTAGTCTATAACATTTTTGGGGCAACAGATAATATGACAAAACAATCATACCAAACATATTTTAGATCTATGTTCTTCTAGCATTGTTTGTCTAGTTAGCTTAAACACTCGAGTTTAAGCTTGTGTCTTGCTTTCTCCTACCTTTAACATGTGACAGGTGATCAAACATTCATACTTTTATTTATTCATTTACCTACCTCCTAGTCCCGTGAGGGGTCGCGGGTGACTGGTGCTTATCCCAGCTGTTTTTGTTTGTTCAAACATTCAATTATTGATTTGACTGTCGTTTTGTGTGTTACTTGTAGAGTTGTAAATAATGGGAACTTCTGTCCAATAGCTCTTTAGAAATTGAAAAAAAACAAAAAAAAAAAACGTATTTTGCGTTTTCAGCGTGACTGGAGGCGAGCTGTTTGAGGACATTGTTGCCAGAGAGTATTACAGTGAAGCAGATGCCAGGTATAGTATGCCATCACGTCTCACATCTCTCTACAAATGAGTTCTTTTGCTCAGTACAAAAGGCAAACGTCTCTGTGTAGTCCCACGCCTCTTTTTACTACACAGACCTTGTGTGGGATCACGTGGCTGAGGACTGTAAATTCAGGTTCATTAATAAATAATAACAAAGCCGCCCTAATTCTAGAGATGGCTTTTTTTTAGTGCTTTGCTGATGTTCTTTTAATGCGAGAACAAATGCAGTTCACCTGGGATTAACGCCAATTTAGAATTTTTCTTGATTCTGCTTTTGTCTTCAAATGTCACGTGTTCTCATGTTCAGAATATGTATCAGTATAGTTATCAAAGTGTTGCTATAGGGCTTGAGGAAGCAGTAGGGATATGATGGGATGAAAAGGGGTTAGTGAAATCTTGACAAGACAAGCATGTTTAATGGAGTAAGGAACGATCGGGAACTGAAATGCAGATTGTAGACATAACACTACGAGCTTTTCTTTTGATTCCTTCTCAAAATGTTTCTGTGCAGTGTCTTATAACCTTTCCCAATTTGATCTTATGCCCACAACAGTTTAAGTTTGAAGTAAACTGTGCACTGGGCAATGTACATACAGTTTTTTTGTGTTATTCATAAAGTTTGCTCAAAGTGTAATTCACAAAATCTCTGCATACAATCCACATAATGCAATTAATAACTATAATAATGACGTGGATGAATGCATATCTGAAAGTTTTGTTTTGACCAAACAATTGATTATCTAGCTAAAGGTTAAACATGAATCTATTGTTGTCTTTCAGCCATTGCATTAATCAGATCTTGGAGAGTGTCAGTCACATCCACCAGCATGACATTGTGCACAGGGACCTCAAGGTGAGTTATTGAATCCACAGACAACAGTGGTCCGCAGTGATTATTTAAGCACCTCTAAAACCCTCACCAAAACCTCCCTTTTATTTAGTTTTTTCTTTTTTTTGGTTGGAAATTAAAATGCGTTGTGGCGATACACGCAGGTCCACACAGACAGACGTCATGTGGTGACGCTGAGAACAACTTAGGGGATCAGCGTCATTCCTCTTTTCCACCTGCCCTTTGTCTGGCTCTCTGTCCTCACATCACGGTCCCCCCTTTTTTGCTCTCCCACCTCCATTCCTCATTCCCCGCACCCTTCTTTCTCCCCTCGTTTTTCTGCCCGAGGAGTGACGAAAGCAGACGGCTGCTATTTATAGCTGGTCGGTGGGTGAGATGACGGCCAGTGACGATTTTTCCTGCAGCAGGATTTGCTCACCCCAGGCACAAACTGCAGCACTTTGACCTCCTCAGCAACATTAATTATTTGTTATGTTGATAATAGAGCAAATAGAGATGTGAGCACTTAAAGGTTTAAACACCTGGAGAATTTACAAAATAAAAGCACCTTTTTATAGGCTTTTTGCGTAACTGTGTAATTTTTACTTGTGTGACATTGTAAAATGATTTGGGTTGGGATGTAAGTAGGATTCATCAGAAAAACAAAAGAAAACTTTTGATAAGAATTATGATGGAGCTAGATATAATAAATTGCAACCCAAGTTACTACACATAGTTATTTTTATCAACTATTTGTATTAAAGTTTGTTCAAATGAAAAACGCACTGTACTAATCTGGCAATAGTACACATAGACATTGTATAATTTAATTTAAACAAAAAAATATAAAGAACTGGTTTCCTTAGCCTCATGTAATTTCTTTTGGGAATAATGCTGCCAAAAGCTACATGTATCGTGTGTGTGTATTGCAGACATAAAACAAACATTAATAACTGCAACAAAGTGTACCTTGGAGAGCTTTGACCTTGCACACATTACGCCGTGCTGGCCTGTCATCTTGGGAGGGCCACTCACTGAAGGGAAAGGTAGAGAGAGTTGAGAGCTGTAGGCCGGTGGCAGGCTGCGTTGCCATGGTAACTATGGGGTGAGGTCACCCGGTTGCTGCGCCAGTGTAGGGACTCATTATGCCACCTCCCATCTATCTATCTCTATCTGTCTGTCTCTGTGTTCTTCTGTTGCTTTCGCACTCCAGCCATGTCTCCTTGTACACTTCCCTTTAGTCCAGCGGCAGCAGACTGAAGGGGTTGAAGGTCCCCACGAGTAAAGAAGAACCATATAAACGGCCAAACATACTGCTAATTGACTTGCCTATAATATATTTGTTGTCATGTTTTCTTTGATAAAAAAAGTTTCAGGTCCAGTTTTTTATGCTCTATTTGCTCACCAATACCTCAGACTCATGTCCATAAAAGCAGAGTCACACATCAAAAACAGTAGGCTATGTAGACATTTGGCACCTCTGTCAGTTGTGTAGAGGCACAGTTCACAGCCACGTGTGCTGTAAGAACAACTGACTACCGCTAAGACTTTTGCCCTCAAGAAACACACACACACACAGCAGTCCTGTCAGAGGGGGATAGTTGTCAAATGTAGGGCCGCCACATTCCTGAAGAACATCAGACCATTTGTTATTTTGCCATCTCGCGGCTCAAGGTCACAGTTAGTTGAGGCGGGGACATTTATTAATTGAAAACTGTAAATTAGATCTGATCAAATAGTAGTTCATATACAAAGAAACTTTCTGTTTAACATTCTGCTTCTGGAGCTCATCCACTCATGCAAAAAGACAGGACATTTCTGTCAGGGTCATGCTCATCACTTTACCCTTAATTAAATGTTCTTTTCTTGTTGTGGCTCAGAGTTCAGAGGTTGCACAAGGACAAATGCAATCAGTAACTCATGATATAAAAAAATCAATAAAATAGGGCATATATCTTGGATCTACTGGGATTACAAACTTACAATAGGTTGAATCTTTGCTTCCTTCTAAATATTTATTTTCTGTGTGCCCTGCTCCAGCCAGAGAACCTGCTGTTGGCCAGTAAGATGAAGGGAGCCGCAGTAAAGCTTGCAGACTTTGGTCTTGCCATTGAGGTGCAGGGTGACCAACAGGCATGGTTTGGTAAGAGATGGCGCCGCATAAACTGCTTAAAAATCTCAAAATCTTTCCTTAAATTGTTTTACTTTTTACTGTAAAATATGCTCAAAACAAGTCAATTTTTTCTTGACATGAAATGTGGAGAATAAACCCTCTTTAAGAAACACAATGCCCAGCTCACAAAATAATCTATGTATATTATAATGTACAGTATAACTACTTGTATTTATTATGTATTGAATCTGTCACAATCTACTCATTTCTCAGGTGCTATATTTGCCCTTCAATGCCCTTTTTATTTATTTATTTATTTTTTTAAGGATTTGCTGGAACTCCGGGCTACCTGTCTCCAGAAGTGTTAAGAAAGGACCCATATGGCAAACCAGTGGACATATGGGCATGTGGTCAGTCTGTTTTTGTGGATCTTGTTAATACTTACTCTCATTTATTATGCCAAGGTGAGAATATTGTCCTCTCCGTAAATATATTGGTAACTGTTTGTTTGTGTGTACGTGTTACAGGTGTGATCCTGTACATTTTGTTGGTGGGCTACCCTCCTTTCTGGGATGACGACCAACACAAGC
Organism: Neodontobutis hainanensis; assembly: GCA_024349245.1. Classification (NCBI taxonomy): domain Eukaryota; kingdom Metazoa; phylum Chordata; class Actinopteri; order Gobiiformes; family Odontobutidae; genus Neodontobutis; species Neodontobutis hainanensis. The sequence goes on along the minus strand of JALDNG010000016.1, from coordinate 5,055,623 downwards.
TGTACCAGCAAATCAAAGCTGGTGCATATGATGTAAGCACCACTCTCAATTGTTCTAACATGTTTGTAAATGTCAATTGCATATTTTTATATTGTTTAAGTAATAATGAGCGGTGGACACTTTTGGGAAATTTATAGCTGTGTTTTACAAAGTAATTAAAGAGCTTGCAATGGTTGTTTTTCTTTTCTAATCTATTCATGCTTTTTATATTGTATAATTTTCAACTTGAGCGCCAAAGAAAAAGGAGAACACTACACAAGAGCAATATGCCTATTTATCACCTCCCGTCATAGCCCTTTGAGATATAGGAATTTATTACCCGTATTAATTTTCATAATACAAAGCAGCCACATCTAATGAATGTGCATAATATGAGCCCTGATATAAAGTGATAGTGACAAGCACTTGTTATAATGTGCACCTATTGAATGTCATCAGTGTCATGCATATACTTTGGATCCTGTCTTTGGCTAAAGCAATAACTGACAACAGTCGATGCTATGTGTAATAATAGGGTGGTTTGCTATGAATGCCTTCTGGTCAAAAGCGGAGAAACGAGAAAAGACACATAACAAACATAACAAAAATGCTTTCTTGGACACCAACCCTGTTATTTTAAAAAGGTTTGATTAAAGAGTCTTTAACACTGGCTGCTTTCTTATCATTTCCCCTCTTCATCCTTTATTTAGTTTCCATCTCCAGAGTGGGACACGGTGACCCCTGAGGCCAAGAATCTGATCAATCAGATGTTGACGATCAACCCTGCCAAACGGATCACTGCGGACCAGGCTCTCAAACACCCCTGGGTCTGCGTAAGTCACGCTTCTCTGCTGTTTTCACTTCAAAGCAACACTGTTAGAATGTGCCAAATGGTACTACTGGAGGTGTTCATGGCAGCTTTATTACATTTTCTCATTTTATCAGCACCTGCCTTATTAAGCAGTCACTTAGAATCTGTTCTGGTATACTTTAAAAAGGCACCACTGACATTCCCTTGTTAATTTAACAGTTTCATAGTTACTCATTGTGCATGCTTTATTAGAAATGTTAAACTGTTTTAACATTGTTTTCTGTCAAATGCAGCAACGTTCTACTGTGGCCTCCATGATGCATCGTCAAGAGACTGTGGAGTGTCTGCGCAAGTTTAATGCGAGGCGGAAATTAAAAGTGAGTGTGCACACAAACTTTATAAAAGCCTAATATGTTTTGTGTTTAAATTTTTTTTTATATTGCTTCTTTAGGGTGCGATCATCACAACCATGCTGGTTTCCAGAAACTTTTCAGGTGAGAATATTGTCCTCTTTTTTTATTCTCTACAATAACCTATTAAAGTGTTGGTAGAGAATCAATGGGCAATAACGATCATATTTTATTTTAACAAGCCAATAGTAATCTTACTGCTTCTTCAGTTTCCTGAAGCCATAGAAGCCTAATGATACACAAGTCGACTTGTGTTGTCTCCTGGCCTGTAACTCATTTAACAACACATTTCTGTCCTTGTTCACATTACTTTATCAGAGCTGTCTAATACTGTTTAGTTTTCCCACTTAGGGGTTTGGCTTGGAGTTCCATCTTGTAAGCAGTTTGAGCACCTAAATGGAGTGCATTTTTGATTGAACACACAATTTGTGGGTTGGACCCTGTCCTTGCAAGCTAATGCATTAATATTATTGGCCTGTCTGTGTGTGTGTAAGTGTGTGTAACTTAAGTATAGCTAAGCGTCTCCTGTGGTCAAGATTGATCTAGACTGGAGATGTAGCAGACAGTCCAAGCTTCTGAATTGTATTTAACATTTTAGGTTTTTAGAAGGTTCATCAAGTCAGCGTCAGCTAAATAAGTTTTTTGTGCTTGAGTTTTTTGGTGTTCTGAAGTTTTAAATTTTAAATTTTTTTTATGAATCAATGTCAGCATAATACAATAAATGTGACATGGGTTAAAGTAGAAATTCTAAGTGAGAAATCTCGAAGTTAAAGGTCAAAGTTATTAGTCTTAGTGAGGCTCTAGTGCCAGCTGTGCATCAACATAAGATCCCTCTCTGTCCATTAGTCGGACGGCAGCATACCAGCCCTGCCGCTACCACCAGCACGGCCGCAATGGCTCAGGAAGGTACGTCTGCTACAGGGGGTGCTGGAGACGGGCACTGCCAACTTCACACTGGGGCTATTGGCATGTGGCCTAGGCTGCTTGAACCCCACCACCCCTCTGTAGCTCATCCATAAGCCTGCTGCCTGCCGCCTGTACACTGATGGCCCACTTTTGAACGGTCGTTATTGCACCGAGGCATCTTACACACACACACACACAAAGATGTAAAGGGAGACGATCGCTCAGCTCTTGACCTTTTATTACCGCAGGGTGACTCGTTGCTCTAATGAACAGAGCTGCTCTTGAGGATGGCCTATTTAGTTTTCAGCATCGAACACACGAGCCATTTTAACTGACACCAAGCATGACCGTCTGACCTCTCTCTAACTACTGCAGCTGCCACCTGGACAGACTGTTTACTCCTGTGCACTAATGCGGGTCTGCATATCATTCCCTCTGCAGATAATAGTCTTAACCTTTAATTCGGCAAACAAAACAAACACAGCAGTTTCCAGTCTTTGACACGTCCCACTGTTGCATTCTTTTTTTAAGTTCAGTCTTACGCCTTATGTCCAGTTTATGTCTGCCCCTTTCTATCTACTGCCTCTTCTCCGCATGGCTCTAGGGCCAAGAGCGAGCCAAGCATGTGTTAGAAGTGTATAGCCTGCATGGAAAACTGAATGCACAAGAGTGACTTACTTCTTTTTGTGCCCTTTCCTGCCTGCTCTGTTTTTTCAGTTTGAAGAGATAGAAAACAAAAACACTTGTAAAACTGAGGCGAGAAACTGAGATGCTTAGCTTGACTTCAACAAGTGTATCCTATGGTTTTTGAAGACCACTAGGTTACAGAAGAATTAGAGTTTGCAAACATGATGCTCCTAAAAAGTACTTCTATTAATTCTTTTATATGTTTGCAAATGATAGAGATGCACTTTAGAGACTTGGAAGTGGATTCTGCATGCTGGACATGTTGATGATGATAACAAATGCATGATACCAGTGTTACAAAAAATGTTGAGTTTAGATACAACGCTGGGCGTACTAAACATTTCTGCTCTTCTGTCACACTCACTGCCCTCCTTCCTGCTTTGTCAATGGAAGGTAAGGGTTACATTAATTTGTAAAAATGAGTCAATATGCAACATGCCTACAGTTTGAATTTCAGCTTGTGTGGTCACATGCGTACATACGGATCACACATTAATCGTTTGTAGCCTATTTTCTGAATAACATCTATGATTCAGTTTTGTTAAATGGTATGTTTGGATATACCATAGGATTGTATACTCTTGTCTTATACTATTTTGCCCCTTTCTTGCAGCCTGCAAAACCTTACTAAACAAAAAATCAGATGGTGTGAAGGTAAGTGTTTTACTCTTGCATTTTTTATTTCCCTGTTTTCTTTTCTCTTCCGTTTGTCTACTCTAGTCTGTCAACAATTTTCTTCTTGTTAACACTTAAATGCTAAGTCAGCACAGTAAACTTACATAAGAAATACATGTGTACTTCTTCATTGATTTTAGTGAGCTGTCTTTGTAATCATAATAATTAATAGAAATGGCCACATGTTCAACACATTACAGATGATATAATACAGAAATCTCCCAAGGCTTTAAAATATGGTCTAATAGTCTTTTGCTGGTGCATGCAGTGAATAATCATTTTTGAAAAGAGGCAGAACAGTTAATGTTAGTAGACTAAATCATTGATGATATCTTTACATTAGTAAACATCTAATAAACAAAGAATATATACATACATACAAACCAAAACATCTTGCACTGTAGTGGCCTCCAAATATCCCTTTACTCCATCTCTGTTCTCGTTTGTTCTAATGTAATACCAAAGGCATTAGGTTGTATTTATTTATTTTATTACTTGCTGAAAAAATGTGTATCAAATCCTATTCCCCCTTTAACATGAGCAGATTTTGAGATAAAATGACCCGCTTCAATCAGATATAGTATAATTACATGCACGCCCCACAGTGTGCCTGGAACCCATGAAACACTGCTTGCACTTTTACTTACACTTTTGATCAGTTCCTTGTTTTTTGTTTTCTATGATTATTTTTCCTCCTCTTCATCGCTGTCTGTCAGAAAAGGAAGTCCAGCTCAAGTGTTTGTTTAATGGTGAGATCGACTGTCGTTTCCTTTCAGTCTGTTTTCCCCCCTCCCTCAAATTTTATTTTTTTCCCCCTCTTCTTTGATCTGTTGGCAGAGGTGCTTTTATACATAGTCATCTTTTTCACTTTGAATCTCCCCAGCTTCATTCAACATCCCAGCATCTCCTTATGCCCTAAGCGCCAGCCATTTAAACTTCTGACTAATATCTTCCAACCATTCCCAGTCATTAACCTCCTGCCCATGGGTAACAGTTGGCATTTAGTCTGGTATCCCAGGCTGAACACAGTCAGTTACACTATTCATTAATGTGCACCACAGCATCAATCACACATTAATTTTCATTTTTTGTCCACTTTAATTTGTGTATCCTCTTGTGTAAACCCCAAAGTCTGTCTTGGTTACCTGCACAACCAGCTTCGATAAAACCTGTACAAAACTAGGCTTGTGTTTCAACACTTTCCTAAACTTCAGCAGTGGCTTTCTCACAATAACCACGTTGCGTTGTTGGTCGTAATTAAATTAAAGGCTTAAGAGGCTGTTAGAAGAGAGCACCACAGTTGAAGTCAGCACTTCTGTTAAGCTATGAGAGTAGTTGACCGCACACAGTACATACCTTTCAAAAGCTACATCAGCCTCAATACTCCCACCTTCTTCTTAGCACTTTGCTCCTGAACCTAGGTCTCTGCAAACCTCCAAACTTTACTGTGGATACTGAATTGCAGTTTAGTATTTTTTTCTGTCTTGTCCTAAAATAGCAAAGGGGAGTGCTTCATATCACATTGTACATGGAAGCTAAAGTTCATGCCAATTTGTGAGATCTGGTCAAACACACAAGTAAGACGTACAAGTTACACAGTCCCGAGCTTGACACTGTCGGGATGGTTAATACAGCACTAAAGTAAATATTTCTTCTGAGTGAAATCGAAATGTAGCTTCAAATGAATGGAATATAATACCAGCTTTGAGAAAGCTTAACAGTACATTTGGCCTCTTTAGAGTTGCTTTTTAAACCACAGTGTAGTTTTTATTGGCGGCACATTAGGTTTGAATTGATAAAACATTTATTTTGACTTTTGCTCATGCACAGAAATATCACTTCACTTGACATCAGCCAAAGCCAAAGTAGTGCAGGGGGAAATTTTGGTTTGTATTGTTTGCCAAATAAGGGAAATACTAAGAGATAGCTCTGGTGCACACTTTGTGCTGCATTAAAAGGCTTTTCACTGCGTGCACAAGCAAAGACTGTCAGTTACAGTTATTCTCATTGTGTAAAAAAAAAAAAAGAAAGATTTGTTATTTGCAAAATTAGGCGATGTATTTTTTTTGGAAAACCGTATCTTGATTTTGTCCAGCTGTCTTATAGTTACTGTCACACCAATCATTGGTATATGAACCAAATGTTGCTCTTAAATGCTCCCAGGACACTTAAATGTGGCTTCTAATGGCTGCCACATTAGATTTGCTTTGGCCACATAATAATAAAGTCCCGTGGAGCAGCAGGTGTCCTGTTTTATGTTGTGCTTCTTTGCCCCAGTCGCAGGAAAACAACAGTAAAAACAGTGTAGTAAGCAGCAGCAGCACCAAAGACAGCAGCATGTCATCTTCAGCTCCAATGGTACCTCATCTTTATATGGTTTTTGTCACATTGTTTTTACTCAGCACCATTTCATCAACTTTTTTCAATTTTTAGTTCTGTCGCACATGTAACCTTTTGACACTGTTCTGATTTTGTTTTTGGGATTCTTCAGGGTTTTTTTCTTTTTTCTGTGCTTAGTGGGCTCACACACCCTCCATCCTCTGCCACTCTGCTTCTGTTTTTTAACACAAACTGTAACGCTGGAGATGGTTTTGACGACTTGTTAAATGAACGGGCGCTTTGAGCTTGTGATTGTCTCGTCTGGCTTGTGTTTTACCCAGACCTCCTGTCGACAGGCTTACACACTCCCGAGCACTGACAACCAGAGAAATGACTTTCATTTGCGGTACAGCGGCAGGCACTTCAATCACGGCTCGTCCCTCACATCCCGGTTACTCTACGCCACCATGTCACCTTTGTTCCTGGCCTTTTAAAGGGGCCTCGTAGAAATGAAATAAAGATAAGGATAAGGATTTCTGGGTAAAACAGGAGCTGCTACAAACTGATAATGGGGAGATTGTAAGAGCATGCAGCCTATTCTTAATTTAAAACCAGCTACTCTAAGTGTATAACTGATTGGGAGGATGTTTTTTTATCGTCTGGGGAACTGAAAATCAAAAAAATTTTGCCCAAAAGTATGTAGTAACCAAATAGCTGAGTACAATTCAGGGGCTGCGTGCTCTTTTGTTTAATTACCTGTTGATTGTGTTGAGACTCACAAAGCTGAACACTGGGCAAAGTGGCCTATTTAAACATTCTTGTCGTAGCTTGTTGGATCTGCCCTGTGCTAAATATTTTTGTGACAGTATAATGACTAAGGATGAGAAGCGGAAAGACCCCAACAACAGTTTCTAACAGTCCTCCTAACATTACAAACTATAATAGATGTAATAACCGAGGTTAAAACGCTGCAAAAGTTTTGCAGAACGTACAGTATTGTAGTGCGCTGTGGTTTAGTTAAAGGCTCCATTGTCAAAAGTTTCCAAACACAATATAAATTGTGGCTCTAAATAAGTTCTATAGTCCTGTTGCTCATCCTCAGTCTCGTCCTAAGCTTAAAGTGTTTGTGAACATTCGGATGCATTTAAAAAGAATCTGACCTTGGCTTTTTGTCATCCGTTTAATCTCGCTGTTCCTCAGCAGCTTTTGTATTGTGGTTTGTTTCGACGTGTGTGTGCATTTGTCTCTGTATGAACTCATGGAATACTGTACACAGTATTCCCTGGCATATTCCCTTGTGCCCCATTCACCCCCCTTCCCTGCATGTCTCCTGCCTCCCCCTAGGAAGCCCAGACAACAGTTGTACACAACCCAGCTGACGGCATCAAGGTAAGCCGCTCCTTTTCCCATCGTAGCATCGGCCACTGTCAACACCTGCAGGGAATGCTGGAGGCTTTTCTCTTCTGCGCATTAAGAATCTCTATGAAAGATCTGACACGTGCATTGATTACAATTTGACAGAACATCAACAGCTTTCATTTTATCTTGCTTAGTTCAGTTCCTATCCTAATTGAAACAGCCTCAATAAGAGAAAATCCTACAGAACACACCCAAAAGCATATAACTTTATTCCTTCAAATATTAATGTCACGGACTCGACACTAATACAGAAAACTACCAAGCTTGTTCCCTGCCAAGTTAGTTTGCAGTATAAGCTTTAGTGTTTGATAGATTTCTTCACATTGGCTTTTTCTAATTTTGTCTTACTGGCTTCACTCGCTCTTTACTAAAAAAAAAAAAAAAAAAGGCACGGGTTGCTTTGCTACTTTTAGGTTTGTGTGCCTCTCCTCGTCGCTGTGCTGGCTGGTTGTGCTCCTGGGAGGTCCCTGTGCATTTATCCGTCCGTCTACCCATCTGTTTGGTGAAAAAGACTCCAAAATCTTAAACTTCCACCTCACTTTCTGATGTAAAACTCTTTTGTTCCCTTGTTTCTCTCTCTGTGTTTGTCTGTGTGACCTTTTTATGGACAGGGCTCGACGGAGAGTAGTAACAACGCAGAAGAGGAGGAGATGAAAGGTAGGAAAGGTACTTGTCAAACTTTCACCTTCTCGGCACCCTTCTTTGTCCTCACTTTTTTTTTGTGATAATGCATGCTGTATCTGTAGGTGTTCCATGTAGTTTTTCCAAGTGCAGTGTGACTGAACTTTTAAGCTCTTAATTGGTCGACTTGAGAGAGGAACCTGGGGCTTTGTAGGTGAATCGCCCTGGGTCAGAGCTGCCAGCAGTGCTCTAGAAAACTGTTAATCCGTTTACTGAGGGCAGCTCTTCATTGGTTTAGCAGCAACCAGCGCTCCAGTGGATCATCACTGACATGCAAACCTCGGTCTGTTGTTGGTTCTCTTCAGTCCTAAGCTTGTTTACTCACGGTTATTGAAAGCATTCAGAAGGCATCGTTTTCAATATTGGTTTTTAAGTTCCTTGTTTGTGTTTGACCTGTCAATGGGATTGTGGCATTGATAAAAATTAAATACAGTACAGTAGAAATAAAGTGAGGTGTAGCTGATATATTTGATGCTCATAAATTATATTAATGTGTTTTTTGTACTTGCAACAGTTTTATTTGAGGCATATTTTGTTTGAAATTGCAAAAGGTGTGGTGTTATTACAAGGTGTGGTTGTCTAAGGTGTGCTTTGTTTGACTGCGTGTGGGCTTTACTTTCAGTACTGTTTGTGTGTAACCACATTTGTTGCAGAATACTTTCTTCCCCTACTTAATAAATTATAAGGAGTAACTGTAATAGACGTGTGAAGGAGTGTTGTGAACTCCTGTTGTGTGTTAGTTGGGGTGTGTGACGGAGCCAGTGCAGACAGCGGAGTGTTGAGTCAGTGCAGCACCAATGATGAACAGGGCCAAGTCTTGTGTTGTCCTCCTGGCCTGCCCACACCTACTGTACCCACACCTACTGTACCCACACCTACTGTACCCACACCTACACTCAGCCGTAAGTTCTACAATTCAAATGATCCCTTCGTGTGTGCGTTTGCTTTTTTTAAAGTTTATAAAAAAATTAATCAAAGCAGTTTAAACCCTGGGGTTACCCTGATCTTTCCCTTTTCTTCAAATATGTCAGCCTTGTTCTTGTTCTTTACTACCATCTAGTGGCTGCATGTTTTAGTAATGTAGGCTAAATAGTAGCTCCTTAATCTGGATACATAGTACTTGCATAACTATTTAAATGTACATAATATTAACCCTACAGCTGAATCTAGAGAGGTTTACATGTAAATTGTTTTAAAATGATTTTCCCCCTGTGTGCAGCGGGCTCTGAGCAGGAGGACATTGTAACCCTCCCTGTCTCTGTAATTCAGAGCACTACAGACCCACAACCCATTACCAGTATGTGCCCAGTGTGTTTGCTGTAATTTCTTAAAGCTTGGTTCATGACACCTCACCTCAGAGTAATGTGAAGACTATGGACACATTGTTTGACAGAGATGTGGTGTGTGTGGTGTATTCTCTTCTGTTTGCTCCAGACTGAAGTCAGGCTGACGCATGTTGACTAAACATTCCTGAGGTTGTGCTTTCTTAGTGATGAAGACATGAGAAGATTTAACCTCTTCTCTGCTGTAGTCTTTATTTGTGAATAGTACAGTGTCAGTGCAGTTACTTTAGTGAAGTGTGCTCATGTGTTGAAGTTGCAGTGAGATGTTGTGGTACTGGTTTCTCAATATCTATGCATATTTCCAATGTCATCATGAAATAAGATATCTGTGAATCTTTCTCATTTCAGCTCGTAAACAGGAGATAATAAAGATGACAGAGCAGCTGATTGAAGCAATCAACAATGGGGATTTTGAGGCTTACACGTAAGTTGCACAAAAGGCTTACACATCTTTATTGTATCTCTAACCAGTTTAAATTATGAGGAGGAAAAAAATAGATGTATTGAAGTGAGCAGCAGCACACAATTTACAAATGTATATTAGAAACTATATATACTTTATTATGTATGTCTCTTATCTGCTTTTATTTGACAGGAGAATCTGTGACCCCGGCTTGACCTCCTTTGAGCCAGAAGCTCTTGGAAACCTGGTGGAAGGCATGGATTTCCACAAGTTCTACTTTGAAAACTGTAAATTATTCTTTTTTGCATTTTGAATCAACTACATTCAAAAAAATTGCTATAAAACTTAACCCTAAAACCTTGTTAAATCACCCAGTGTTGAGTAAAAACAGTAAGCCGGTGCACACTACCATCCTGAACCCCCACGTGCATCTGATCGGCGAGGACGCAGCCTGCATCGCTTACATCCGTCTGACACAGTACATGGACAGTCAGGGCCGGCCTCGGTCTTGTCAGTCAGAAGAAACGCGCGTGTGGCATCGCCGCGACGCCAAGTGGCTTAACGTACACTTCCACTGTTCAGGAGCGCCGGCTGCACCACTGCAGTGAACTCGACCCAGGCCCAGGTAAATGCACAATTTATCCTAAATTATATCTAGAGATAGATTGATAGATCCATCGATCCATTCAGTGCAGGTATAAATAAATGAGCCAAATATTATAGCTTCAAAAAGACCTAACAGTTACTTGGTTCTTGGTTTTTCCTCAGCTTTGCCTGAACTCAAAAGCTGTTTGGAGCATTTATTCTCCGTGGTCAGATTGTGGCCTGTATCCTGGCTGAGGGAATCTCAAAAAGATACATTTCCTACCAAAATGTCTTCTTTAAAAGCTCGTCTGAATGATTGACCACACTGACGATCACTGATCCGGTCCAACCCCAGTAGAAGACATGGTTGATGACACTCACCATGACAACCTGCAGATGGTGCATGTTTCAAATGGCCACATGGGGGCGCTGCCGTCCTGCTCCTTGTCTCCCACGGCCTTTTCTGCCCTCTCTTCATAAATATATATAAACACACAAGAAAAATAGGTTTTAAAGAGCGATGCACCCCACACAAATGCTGTAGTAGTGAGTTGAACTGGGGGACTCAAGAAAACGGGATTTTTTTAAGTAATGCTTGTTTTACACTTTAAGGTGGGTTTAATTGCGGGGTAACTTGGTAATATACAATGTTTTAACAGGGGTAAGGTGAATTGTGTAACTGGAGCGATGTTTTTTTTATTTGTGTTGCTTTTCCTCTGTGTCTGTCTGTTTCTTCTGAATGATATGTTATGAAGTATTGGCATTTAAAATAAGAAAAAAGAAAAAAAAGGGATTTTATTTAAAAGCACTGTGTAAAAACACATATTTATAGGGGAACATATGGCTAGAGAAGTGTCTTGTAGGGATGGGAGTTCAGCATGCAAGTGTGGCTGTGGAGGCTTTTTCCTGTACTGTGAGTTTCCCCAGTGTAAATACAGACATATATGCATGACACACACATAACCACACATTGTCCCGAGGTCCACAGTATTTTTTTTGGGGGGATGGACTCTTTTTGTGCTTTAGATTGATATATAAATATATATAAAGGCCAGCCTACTCTGAAGTTGCAGAACGCTGGTGCGACATCTTGCTCCATTTTGAGGCTCTACATCTAACCCGCAGTCCAGACACTTCTCCTTTTTTGGTTCTGTGTATTTTTGCTGTTAGGCATGCTCCGTCTTGAGTTTATAGCCTGTTTGCACACAGACACGTGAGACTTGACTCTGTTGTGTTCACTCATCTTGAAGAGGTGAACTTTTCTGCAACTTCAGGTTTTGCTCGCCAAAATCTCTTCCCTTCGCCCCTCCTACCTCCTTCCCGAGTCCCAGAATTCTGCCTCAGTAACCCCTCCATTCTCACTATTTTTGTCCTGTGTCCTGACGATACTGATGATGTCACTTGTATGCCTGTCTCTTGGTCTGTGTTCTTAAATCTTTGTATACTTGTCGGTCTTGGCTTGCTGTACTTCTGTGTCAAGTCCTGGCACTATTTTTAAAAAGCATGTTTAAAAAGGGAATGCAGCCACCAAGAAGGGAGTGGACAAAAAAAGGCACAATGAGATGAGGGCTCTGCTGCCTCGAGGGCTTTGGGACCTTTAGCTGATGGCAATCAAAAAGACTTGGTCCCATTTTTGTCACAGTTTCTCTTGTATATATTGTAGCTGTTAGTGTATGGTATGGACATTTTTATGACAAATCTAAAAAGAGAAAAGTATGGAGATGTCCACAGTCATTTTATACTCGGCTTGTTGTCATCACGCACCAAATCTAGTGATAAAAACACTTAACTCCACTCCTCCTACGATACATATCTTCATAAAAGCACACGTGATCGAACAACTCTCCCTTTAAAAGAGGACAAAACATATTTGTGTCAGTGAGTAAACTGTTTTTTCACTGTATCGTAGAACCCTTAGTGTGGATTTTGTACCAATGGGAGCTTGCTGTGTGTCGTTTGTGCTGCGCTGCTCCATTGTACCTCATGCACTTCTTAACTAGGCTTCTGGTGATGGCCACCGAAAAAGAACAGAAAACATTAGCTGACACACTCTCGAAGCTAAAAGATCCATGTTGTGACTCATCTGTGAGGCCTGTCGTCAAGTCCATCGAAAAAACAGCACGAAAACAAGTGTCCCCCACTCTTTTTGCACCATGATGAGGACATGTCCAGTACCAAAACTGATGTGATGTTTTTAATGGCTATAAGTAGTTATTTTTGTGCTGCTGGTCCAGTTGTCTGTCAATGCCAATTGTTGAATAAGATGCTTTTGTTTTATTGCGTGTATCCACAGTTGTGTTTCAAGAGTACAATGCAGTCTAATTTCACCTGATAGGATTTTTAAAGTGAGGTTAAGTTGTGATCTGAGAGAACAAACAGGTGCACAGTCAGTTTGACAAAGTATTTGGACTTGTTGCTGGACCATGTAAAAATTATGCATCTAAAACTAACTGGTTTTCCTCTCTAGCAATGAAATGGTTACATTATTTTAATTTAATATTTACCGTTATTTACCTATGTTTACCTTTAGTTACATTTATTGTAACAGTTTTTAAGACGCAAGACTTAAGTCAAAGTTGAGCATCAAAAAGTGATATCTTTGTCTTTTAAACAGTTATTCACCATTCGGTTTTATTTAGCACATGGTCATTGCTCCATTTTACAGTTACAGGGTATTTAGGCGCTGTGCCGCTGTTGTATATAGAATACGTGACCAAATTTATCCATTTCTTCCAACGGTTCAATGCCCCACCCCCTGCACCAGCCTCCTTTGAGGTCATTACCAAACAATTCAAATACTTTGGCAAATGTGTATTTTAAGTAAAATGGGACCAGATAAAATAATATAGTAAACTTTAATAAACCATAAACTTTAACAGCAACACTATATGCAGTTTTAGAAATGGAAAAAGGAATATGCATGTCTTTTTCACTGTTTACTTGATGAAAAATGAAAATCTGTTATTTGCATCCTCAGAGTTATGACATGTTTGAGATATCAAAGTGATGCATCTCATAAAAATGCATCACAGATTAGCAAAAGCCTTAGCTTGTATGTACCACTTTTGTAAATCAAGTGATTGCATTGTAAACTGATACCAAGGGGCTACATGTATGTCTCCGAGCTCAAATGGGATGCTGGATTTTTGCATGACCATACAGTTAATAAAAGTCATATATTTAAAACTAAGTTTGTTTGAATGGTTGTTCTTCATAGGTTTGTTGGGAAATGGGACTATTAAAATCATTTTAATAATGATGTTGTTCAATTCAGTTCAGTTCAATTTTTTTTTACAATTGTTGATCCATCTTGATTTAATATACTTCAATCTAGATTGAATTATGTTAGCAACCATAGCTCAGTATCTCTGCCATGGCCCTAAAGCAATGCAGCCAGATGCACCTACCTTATTGTATATGGCAACTTCTGATGTTTTTCCTTGAGTGTTTCAGTATGTAGCCCATCGAGGGGTGTGCACACTGGATTGTGTGTTTTAAATAAAATTGTTACTAGTGGAGTGACATGCTCATGAAAGTTAACTATACAAAATCTGTAAAAAAAAAAATGTGCCTACGCATATGGAAGTTCTACATGCTAAAAGTATTGGTGCAAATACAAGTTATGTTTTATGTATACCACACAATCTCAAAAATATCTAAGTGACAGGAAGCAAAAGCTACTGTCAGAGACAAGTTTATATTCAAATATCTTAATTAAATGATGCATGCCTTTCCATTATTTGATCTATAGTAAACGGTATGTTATCTGTTGGTGCATATTGTAGCTGTTCTGTTTATGTGAAAATACAATGCATGTAGTGAAATGTAGCACTCTATTATCTTATTGTGATGTGTTAAACCACACAGACAGATTTCAGCATTGATGACTTAATTATTTAATTACATCAAATGGGTTTTTGTAAAATTGGAAAAGAAAACATTTCATCACAGCACTAGGCAGGTTGCAGGCCACCTATGGCCCAGTCTATACAGAAAGAATGACGATGAACTGTGCTTTTAGTGAAGACAGCAGTTGAATCCTGTCTTGATGAATGAAATGATTTTGCCAAAAGATGATTTTATGGAATTTAATGCTAGGTCACGATGTAGTGTTTGTCCATTTTGCTGTATTTTGGGCCACTGCTGCCAACTATAATGCAGCCCAACAGTGTCCAGTGTCCGATCACACATCAACCAATCACAAGCCCTGGCTTTTCATCCAAGTTGTTTGGCATCAAGGCAGGAAATATTCACATAGACAACGATCCCCTGTTGATTAAAGACATTTGGGGTGATTGGCTTTGATTGCTCCATGCAGGTTGTGATTGTTCAGTCTGAGCAGGTTGAGTTGGAAATGTTTACGCTGACATGCTTTTAAACTGTACAATCCAAACTGGATGGCTGAGGTTAGTCTATGGCTTAAGAGCAGGACAGAGTTGCCCGAGTCGATTTTCTTCACTGCCGCCGTTTCAGGCCGAGCAGAGAGAGTCCAGCTGAAGATCCAAAATGGCTGTCACCAGAGTCCTCTGTACCCTTTCGGCTGTTGTGTGAACATTGGCACTATAAAGGCTAGTGACTAGTGCACGTCAAACAGTAAAGCACACGAGGCAGAACAATCTGCCACAACAGGTCTTTACGAAAAACACATACCACCACATATTTCTTTAGCGTTTTTCAGTTATTTCCTTGATTCAAGGAAGAAAAAACTAAAACAGAGAAGGAAGTACTTTTCTCTACTGTAAGGTTTACAAACAAACAAAAGTGGGGCATACAATCTTTTCTCAGTAGAGTCTTTGCAGAGTTACTACAAATCTTCAACATACAGCTCCAAGGCCACCTTTTTCTTTAGATTCCAAGCAAGCAAGCAAGAAAGAAAAGATAGAGTAAGAAGAGAAAAAGAGGAAAAATTAGGAAAAAGAACAATTTACAGCAAGAAAACGTAAACAGATGTTATTTAGCATTGTGGACGGGAGAAGGAATCAGCCAGCCTGGATTTACATGCAGTTTCAAAGAGGACAAGACTTTAAGCGCGAGACTAAAGCCATGCAGCGAAAGGCAGCAGCATCAAACACAAAGGGATCCTTTGTGTTTTCACTGTTAAACTTTGGGGGACTGTCATAATTTGGAGCAACATGAGGGTTTCACCTGGGCAGCAGCTTAGATTTGAAAGATATTTAGAGGCACAAACAGGCAAAGGGTTGACCTATCAGGAGATGTGGTACAAGGACCCATATGCCATGCAGACCAGTCCCATCAGGCTCTGGACAAGCGCTTGGCTCTGTGGGACAGTAGGTGACAGACAGGACAGTGCGGGGGGCAGTGAGGAAGCGCTGGGTGACAGCTTACAGAAGCACAACATGATGAAGGACATCTGTTACACCATGTTTTAGGTTCCCATGGAGACAACACACCCCACTTGCCCACCCCGTTCGCTCCTCTGGCCCTCCCTGTTGCCGAGCAGCACACACTCACCACGCGCTCACAGCATGGTAGTACACAGGCGAGGGGGCGGGGTTTAGCAGCCCGACTGCGTCTCCCCGCTCTTGCTTTTAGACTTTCTGCGCTCGACATCTGTAGGACAAAGGCAACGTTCATGTTACATCTGCACACACTGAACAAAGCTATAGTTTATCCGAGAGAAGTGTAGGCCACATAAGAAATAATAAATAAAGTTTAAACGGAAAGTAATACTTGCATCGGCACATGAAGCAGAGCTCGTCTTTGATTATAAGTTAATGCTTACAATAATCTGTACAAGACTAAAATATATCATCATTCACAAATCTCTCATGCACCGGAAGTCCAAGTTTCCCTCAAATGATGTCTAATTCATTCCCAAAACAATCATATTGAACCCCTTAGCACCCCTTTGTTACAGTGTAGCCTCCCTAATATCCTAAAATCATCGTCAAAGATTATTTTGTGAATGAAATCTCATCATTTTGTCATCACCCCCCTCCAAAAAACAAAACAAAAAAAAAACATCCACCGTGAAGATAAATACAGATAAGTGTCACATGTATAAAAGAAAACACCATGAAAAGGAAACAGGAAATCCATTTTGATTGCAAGAATCAAAATAATGTTGGGCCGGGACATAACAAAGCCATGCCGTTTTAATATTAAAAAACAAAAGCAGTAAATGTGAGTAGCTGCAACACCAAAAAAAAAAAACAAAAAAAAACACACACACACAAAAAAAAAGACATCATTTTGCTTTGGTCTCAATCGATTTCTCTTTAAAAAACAAAACAATGCCTGTGACACCTCTGAAAAGACAGACATACATAAAACCAGAGTTGACCCCTTACATCATGCTCATCTGTGAACCAGTTTAAAGAGGGAAACACAATGGTAAAGGCTGGACACACATTATTCCCAAAACAAAAAAAAAAAAACATCCACCGTGAAGATAAATACAGATAAGTGTCACATGTATAAAAGAAAACACCATGAAAAGGAAACAGGAAATCCATTTTGATTGCAAGAATCAAAATAATGTTGGGCCGGGACATAACAAAGCCATGCCGTTTTAATATTAAAAAACAAAAGCAGTAAATGTGAGTAGCTGCAACACCAAAAAAAAAAAACAAAAAAAAACACACACACACAAAAAAAAAGACATCATTTTGCTTTGGTCTCAATCGATTTCTCTTTAAAAAACAAAACAATGCCTGTGACACCTCTGAAAAGACAGACATACATAAAACCAGAGTTGACCCCTTACATCATGCTCATCTGTGAACCAGTTTAAAGAGGGAAACACAATGGTAAAGGCTGGACACACATTATTCCCAAAACAAAAAAAAAGAGCACTGAACATAAAAGGAGGAAGTGACCAGTTACTGCTCCAGGTCAAACAGAAAACACCACAAAGTGACAGATAATGCTGAACATGCAGAGTGTATCGTCAGTCTGGTCTCACACACAGCCGTACTCGTACCACAGGGACTGGTTATCCTCTGGGCTCAGAGCCTCCTCTGAATTATTCACACAGGGCTCCTCATCAAACCCTTGGCTGTTTGATTGGCTGCAAGGAGTTGGACTTTGTGAGATGGTGTGGTTGGACATGGGACTGGGGTGGGCTTTAGGGGGACCACTGATGTTGCTGACTAAGGTGGGGTTCAGAGACAGGAAAGGCAGGTTTTTAGCCACTGAATCACTAAAGATGGAATCCATGAACACAGACTCCACAGTGAAGGAGGGGCCCAGGAGGGACTCGAGGGTGGACAGCTCTGGGTCTTCGATGCTATGGCAGGGTAGGCTCAGGGACTTGGGTAACTGGGCGGCGCTGCTGTGCGGGTGGTACTCACTGGGGGTGGGCTGGGAGCGCAGTCCAGCCTTAGTAGATGTTGCCGGTGGCGAGACATCCACAGACACGGGCTGACGGTTGTCCTTGGACAGCATGTCGTGGATACTGGTGCGGCGTGTGGTGCCTTCAGCCGTGGAGATGACACTGCTGGCACGGGGCAGGGTGGTGGAGGCCGTGTCCAAGCGCTCAGACACAGACACTGCTTTAGTCTGAGTGGACAGACTGGAGCGCGCCGGGACTGAGCCTCTAACACGAGTACTCTCAGCTTTACGCAGTGTGGGCCGTCCTGGCTGAGTGGTGGACCTCGGCGGGCGGTCAGAGCTGACCGGAGCCGCTCGGCCACTAGACGAGCGAAGGATCCCACGGCCCTTAGGAGCTGTGCTTTGTTTCACTCCATGCTCAGAGGAAGAGGACAGGCGTGGGGAGTCCACAGTGAGGTTCTCCTGACTGCCAGACTGCAGAGTCAAAGATACAAAAAACACACAAAACTTATCTTAAATTGCACTTAATTTTGGGCCAAACTTGCCAAACTATTTTGACTTAAAAAAAAAAGTTTGTATGTAATTTTTAGTTTGTATGCAAGTGTTACCTCTGCAGGATCTATCCCCTCATCCAGAAACTGCTGCAGGGAGAGTACATCATTTCCCTGTGAGCCTGACTTCCTGATCTGGATCTGTCCAGGACTGCCTGTTGTGCTTGATGGGTCAAGAGACCTCCTTAGCTGCAATGGGCTCTGGTGGGAGGAGCGGGACATGGTGGGCTGCTGGACAGGACTGCTACCACTGCTGGACCACATGTCCTGGTCCAGGCTTAAGCTGAACTCTCCACTGCTCTCACTGTGGGGCCTGCTGAGGCTGCCATTAAGCGTGCCTGCAAGAAATGATTGCCTCTTTTATCATGCGATAAGTCTCGTGCCACAAGATCTTGCAAGATCCAAATGTGACAATCTTTCTCATCCATCTGAAAAGCTGTCTCATGATATCAGCATGATGGAGTGTGAGGGTGAAATTAGTATTTAAGATTCCCCCGGCTTTTTTAAATTGTCTTGGCAAGTGACAAGATTTTGGTTTTCTGGTGGAAATCAGAAATGGCGGAAGAGCAACAGACAAGACACAAACAACATGTAACATTGTAAGAAAAAAATGGCGTACACTGCAGCTAACAATCACTATGCATAGACACAAAGAACAACTACAGCTTTCAACAAGCCACACCTGTAAATAAAGAAACCTCGTTCGTTTGAACCCTATCTCATGTTGCGTCACAACCAAAGTGTTTGGCTCATAAATATCAGTGGATAATATAATGATATGCTATGCTATATGCATTAATGTCACCATCAATTTGGTGACAGGTGTAGTTTTAAAAATGTTGGTTCCAGCGTGTTGTCATTACTAAAGTAGTTCCAAGTACCTCTTTGGGGTCCAAAGCTTTGGAAAAGGTGGAGCAGCCAGCTGATTGTTGAATGTGTGTTTCTGTCTTTGTACTATTGGTTATTGTTAATGTCTGTACATGTAAGTTTTGGTGTTGTGGTAATGTCTTGTGTGTAAGAGTGAAATCACACCATAAGTGTCAAGCGACCATTAATTTCCTATGCACACTCGTGCAAGGAAACAACAAGCAACGCGAGCAACACAAATCCAGCATATTTAAGTTGAGCAGAACTCAACTTTTATACAAATGAGTGACTTTGCTAATGCAACAGCCATTCACAAAACAGGATTTGATAGCTTGAACTTCTTGTCCCCTGCCAGCAATCGGCTGATGACGCGATTAGAACGCTGAGCTGAGACAAGCAATTATGTAGTTTTTGATGTGAATTCATCTCAAGTCTCTAATAGTCATTGGGTATCTTCCCGATCAAAACACAGTCATCAGGTATAAAGAGGCTGAATTTATGCGTCACGGGTGTTTTGCTTTTAACCAATCACAGGGCTTTCTGATTATGATATTATAATTATATATTATGTAAGTCAATTGACAACTCTAAAGGGTCCGTAGTGACTGAATGTGAGAGTGAATAGTTGTCTGTAAGGTCTGTTTATAAATGTCAGCCCTGGGTCCCAGTTGACCAAGTGAAAGAAAATTTGTCAGGTTTTTTGCGTGATCATTTTAATTGTAAAATCCTCCGCTCATCAAAACCTACAGCAACATGTCTGCACATGTTCTGTATCAACATAAAGAAAAAAGTATTTTATACAAACTGCTGTGTTTTAGACTATTTTAATTTGGCAGTGGACTAAAGTCTTAATTGGTCTCAATCACATGTACACTGCATTATCACTTCAGCTTTTTTTTTTTTTTTAGTTTAGTTTATTTGAACATGTAATTAAAAATACAAATAAAAAAAAATTGTATACATACATTCATGCATACATATATAAAATTAAATTAACAGCCAAATGATGTCATGTACTTAAGCACAATCTTTCCATTGTAAATAATTCAGATTAGTAATTTTTCATGTTCAAAAGGAGTAGGAAGAAGTTCATAACAACTTTTCAGGTCCTACCCCATTTCTCTATTTTTATACTTTAATTAAATACAAAATAATTGAATGCTTCACTTATATATACATCTTTACATACATCTTATATCTACCTATTTTCTGTTCACATAAACCTATACTTAAATACAAATGCATACCCACACATTCCCATTTTTTTCATTCTTTTCCATTTATCTTTAACAACTCAAATAATAACACTACCATACTATAATTAACATGTAGACCAATGAACCTGTATTCAATATTATCACCTCAATTCCTTTTCGTATTCCTTTAGTATATTTAGTTTAAATAGTCTTTTAAAATTACTTATTGTTGTACATGATTTCATTTCATTATTACAGCTGTTCCACACAATAACTCCTTTGGTTGAGATGCACTGATATTTAGAATTTGTTCTTATAGATTTCTTCTTAAATACAAGTGTTCCTCTTAAGTGATGATGGCTCTCTCTCATTTGAAACAACCCTTGAATGCTGTCCGAGAGCTGCTGTTTATTTATTTTATACATAATTTGTGCAGTTTTGAAGTCAACGATATCTCTAAATTTTAGTGCTTTTAATTTAATAAACAGTGGAGTAGTTGGTGCTCTGTAGGTGGTTTTATTTACAATTCTTAAGGCTCTCTTTTGAAGGATAACTATTGGTTCAGAACAAGTTCTGGAGCATTGTTATAGCATCGTGGAAAGCTGCAAGTGCGGAGTCTTTACACATAGACAGAGCATACAGGTGTCACACGTGTCAGGAATGTGGATGATAGCAGCACTGATGAGTTTAGGATTGTATTTTTGCGATGCTCCAAACCACAGATCCAAGCTTAGCAGCTGCGTCCCGGCGTGTTCCCCGTGTTCTGCTTCTAAATCCCCGCTTTCTTCTTTTTAAGCTAAATTTTTACTCTCCCTCTGCCTCAATCATAACAGCTTTATTTATTTTATTTATTTTAAATAAATAAAATAATTGTATATAACAATTAGCAATTTAATAAAATGTACTTATATGTGCACATGTGCACAATAATAATGCAAATGTGCGTGGCAATAACTAATATAATTGAATTGAATAATGTCTGCAAGATCAGCTGTTTTACCAGTCTGTGTGTATTTTTATACCTCCCTTAGGACAGCGGATAAGAATTGGCTATTATGCTAACTCCGGCACATTTACATTGATACTTTAGCTTACATTTTAATTAATATGCATATTCCTAATTCAATTAAATAAATAAATGAAAGTGAAAGACAGCAAATATACCACCATCTTAAACACTAATGGGCCAGTGCCACCACAAGATATGGCCCATTGTGTTTATGCAATAATAATATTATGATAATGATTCTATTATTCCCTTGAATTAGTTTTTTTTACTTCTATATGAAGTTAATCACTTTTCACTATAATCATTAATAATTTGTCCTCTGTCAGTGACATCTTAAAGAAATTTTGGGCTCAAAAAAATAAAACACATCATACATGCAATATACAGTAAAACAACAGGTGTTTAGAAGAAGGGAAGTTGGAAAGGTAAGAAAAAGGGCACTTGGTGTTAGAAGGTGTTAGTGTAAGAGGAACATACCTTTGGCCTCCAGAGGAGAGGCGAGGTGGAAGTTATTGTTACTATTACTACTGGTGGTCCTGTTGCTATGGAGACTGGAGGGTCTGGAGGCTGACGGCATACACAGTTATACATACAGTTACATACAGAGATATTCACACAAAAGGCATGCATTAACACAAAGAGGGACACGTGGATGCATGCTGACAGTTTGAAGTGATGCCTCCTGCTGGGGCAGCAGATGGCACAGGACAGGCAGAAGGACAGGAAGGATGGCATAATGCCAGGGCTCAACCCAAAGATGTCCAGTTTACAACAAAGACACTACCAACAGAGAGTGCTAGGACACATAAATCCAGAACAGAACACCCTTAAAGCAAATATAGAAAAAACAGAGAAAGGAATCTGAATTATAAGAGTACTCCACCATTACAACACTATTTTTGTGTTTATGTCTAGGAAACAACTACAAAATAACCCAGGTGATGTTTAATGTCATATGTCAAGCAGTGGCCACTTACTACAGATGCTACAGGGCACTCTGCAGACAGCACTCAGATCTATAGGATACAGAGCCAAAACAACAACAAACACAACCTAAACTCCTACAGCTTTAATGAACACATACATAAAGACCATGTCATAATCTGATAGAACAGCATCTTAAGAGGTACACAAAATGCAGCTGCTTTGGCCGACTGGCGACTGATGGGCTCAAAATCGATGTGGAACTGAAGCCTACCATTCTGACTCTGCACAAAACACATAAGGATGATCTAATGGATGATGCCGGTAGTGCTGCTGGGGAGATGCGTCTCCTCTGCTCATTACACAGAAGGTGCAGTGGGGATTGTGATGGACTCTGATAAACAATGTTTCCCGGTGTGTATTCTGGGAAGTCAACAGCCATAACAAACTTTAAAACACCGTTTGCAGGTACATAATGTTGCCTGGATATTGTTTATATGTCAAATATTAAAAAGAGCATATTTCTAAAGATGGAGTAGAAAATATTATTTAAATACTTGTGTGATTTGCAAAAATAATATATTTAATACAAACATCTTTAGTTGGGAGGAATGTGTGATAGGCTAGTGTGTCTTACAACTGGGTCACGGATTAGCTGTCCTGAATAACGTTCTAAAGCCTGGAATAGAGTCAATCCTCCTGTCAATGAAGGCTGATCACCCTCCCCGCTTCATCTTATATTGCCTTTTCACAGTAGATCAGGCTCACCAGTGGGACATGACCTTTTTTGAAGGGGACATTTTAGCTGTCTCACCTAATCCCCTTTTCAAATGTTAACTAATTCCCAGCTGTTTTAAATAAAGTGCTGCAATTATCCACGCACAGATTCATGGTAATGTCTTACCTTGGCTCTTAGGATCATCAGAGGAGCCGCCAACATCCTCACAGAAAACACTGTCTGTTACAAAAAGAGCACCATGTGGTTATAAATACATTTTGAGTGTGTGGGCATTGTACATGTTACACAAGTTCACTTACCTTTGACCTGGAGTCGGTACTTGGTTCGGCCGTGCCCTGAAGATGGCAGTGTAAGGGCCTCACAGTCAATGGCGTTTGTAGACAAGGCCAGCTCTTTCATGCGCTGCCCACTGCGTCTTGTGGAGCCGGTAGAGGCCATTGAATCACCTCCATCTAGGTTGTCAATGCTGCTCGCCCACTGAGCATCAGGGCCTCCTGCTACAGCCATTGTCTGCAGCAAGTCATTCATGGCTAAATAAATTATCAGTAATGGAAAGAAAAAAATATTACCTACTGCATCTTACTTAAAATACATATAATATATTTACAATTTATTGCAAGCACAAACTGCCATACATTTATTAGGCAAAGTGCATTAAGATGCCATGCTTTAAGCTCAATTTTGTGAGCAGTAGTCATAATGTACATTGTCTAATAAACTATAATAAAAATGTAATAGAAAAGCATGAATGCATGCACAACCACTCCAGGCGGCAGCAGTACTGTACACAACCAGAGCCAAAACAGAGCGAAGCAATTCCATATCAGTAAAATAAGAGCTGAACAGGAGAGACAGAGGAGGCTAACAAGAAAAAAAATAGGGAGAGAGAGAATCACGGCTCATTTCAAGTTCTCAATGATGAGTGCAGCGTGAAGGCAATCAATGTTGAGATGATTTTTGAAAGTCATGCTGTCATAGATGAGAGCGAACACACTGCAGGCTCATGAAAGGCAGTCCCACTCTCACTCACTGTCCCTCAAGCAGCTCCACATTCACTCGTCTACACATAAAGCCTTTCATACACTACACAAATGTCACCACAAAATACACAACTGAAAAGCTGAAAACAAAGGTTTTCCCGAGTATACTCATTTCTAGAATGACAAGACAAGACGGTTTAAGTCAGGAATAAAAAGTCTAGAAAGGTGATCTGTTGAAAGTTAACTAAGGAAAAATGTTGATTGGTTCTAACGTATGTCAGAGAATCATTAATGAAAGGAGTTATTCATTTGTCATTAGAGTGTTAAAAATCCACTTGGTTGGTGAAAATGGTTATAGTAAATACAAGCAAGTGGAGGCAGCGGGCTCAGCTCACAAAGTTGACAAAAAAAAAAAACTAGGAAGAAAATCTAAGGATTGGTCACTGAAGATATTGATGTGGACATCTTATATGTGCTGTATGTGCACATTATTTTCATTTAATTAAATTCAATTCAATTAATATCAAATTGATTATGTTTTACAAGCTAAAACTTCTCTATTGCCACACCTATCTAGCTTCAATGGCCATTCCTTTTTGGTTTCTCCTAGTGTGACAGTGGGAGGGAGAGGCGGCGGAGAGCTAGTTTAGCAGCTAATAGAGGTCTTACACATGGAGCGCCGGTAGATGGCCTTGGCTTTGTCTTTATCCTTGGATCTGTTCCTCATGAAAGGCAACCTTTTTATAGCTGTCAATGTGCAGTGGGAGACAGACAGACATCAGACAAACAGAGAATGCAGGGCAAGAGAATGAGGACGAGGAATAGAAAAAAAAAAGAAAAGGAGGGCAGAACAGAGGGATACGGTTAATGTTTTCACAAAGAGATGCAGGGAGAGGCCAGCACCCCCGGCACAGACACTAATACGACATGACTCTACTTAAAAATAAATACTGACTTGATGCAGTACTTCAGAATTATAACCTAAAGCAGAAGGCCTTTAACCATATTAAACACTTTAAACACTCAAACACTCAAAAATAACATTTATCAAATTCAAACAAACTTATCTATGCACACAACCCACAACCAACACACACCAACAGTCCAATGTGAGTGAACCATGGGAGATGTTTTAACATTGTATTTTAGCATCACAAACTGTACAAAACACCACAACTAATTTCAAAATGCAACCACGAGATGAAACTAAAGGAAGTACAATATTAAAGGGTGCAATCAGAGATGGTACGGACTCTTTATTATTACTAGAAAAGCATATATAGCTTCCTGTCATATAATTCTAAGCAATTTGTAGTGACTTGACTGAAAGATCCCATAAATCATATCTTGTAAACAAAACTAATGCAACTTTGTCTACAATTACTGAAAAGCTCGTACAATTGTTCATTACCCATGAAGCAAAATTAAGATACATGTATGTCAACAAGTAAATATGATCAAACAGTAACTGAGATCAGAAAATTGCACCTTTTAATAGCTAAAATGCTATGTTTGAGGTAATTTTATTTACAGATGTTCTTTTACAGATGAACTGCATTGATGAACTGCATTGATGAACAGGTTGACGTGACTGTAAGTCAGAGTCTATGTCCTGCTTGAGCAGTGAAAAACCTGGGATAATGATTAATAATGAAACATAAAACCTTATGCTGCAAAGTTCTGAACCAAGTCAACCTTGTGTCACAGTGCAGTGCAAGCAAATCCTCAACAACAACTGAATAACGCAGACAATGGACTCACGAAAACATGCCCCAAGAGATACGATGGTGGGGTCACAAGCCCCATCCAAACTCATCATACCATTGGTCGAACCCTGCCCATGGGCATGGGACTGCTGCCCTCTCCTCCCTTATGAGAGAGATACAGAAGCAGAGGAGCTGTTAACGGACAAATGTCTTCAACCTTTCCCCATTTAAAGCACACACAAACAGAAGTGTGTTATTAAAAAAAACCTTCTCTGTATGTGCCTCTCTTAAAAGCCAATAAAGAGAGAATAATTGTGGGTCCTATTGGCTGGGTCTTTAGGGAATATTGGTTGTTCATTTGTGGCAATGTCATGTACTCACTGTTGCTCCTTTTTTGTGTGAGTGTGTCATCCAGAGAGTTAGAGCCAGAGCCAATCGATGAGCTATCCTGGCTGTCCTGTGGTAATGCCAGCCCGTCACCGGACTCGGACAGAGAGGGAGTCAATGTAAGAGAGCGCATTCTTTCCCTCTTTGGCTTGATCAGTTTCCTCATTTTCAGAGTGATCCAATTGCCACGCCTTTAAAAGGAAAGATTAAAAAGAGAAAAGATGAGCAGAGTTGCCTGTAACATAACTAACATAACTAAGACAGAAGAGTTTATTTTTACCTGCGTGGAGGTGAAGGGTCATAAAACTTATATTGGTCCATAATCTTCTCCTCAAGCTTCTCCTTCTGTCTCCTGAGCTCATTCAGCTTGTCTCTGGTGGTGAAAAATACATAAACATGAGAGACTGGTAAAAGAGCTGTGTATTTATCTTGTAATTGTGAGGTCAAATGTCAAAGCAATAGTCACATGTATTGTCTTTGCTCTACGTGGAATAAATCCTTGCTCTCCATGGTCTGCTCCAGCAGTGTGCGGTTTTGCAGCATCAGAGTCTGGATCTGGTCCAACAGGTGGCGGTTCTCCTCCTCCAGGTTTCCTTTCAGCTGGCTCAACAGCTGGTGTACACAAAAAGATACTGCATCAAAACGGACACATTACAAAGGTCTAAATCTCTTCAACACAGCTGGCTTAAGAAGTCATACATAGAATTATCACTTATCAAGGGCCGGAGCAAATATAAGATAGCAGGTTGTAAAGATAAAAAAAATTACAAAGACCATACAAACAACTGTGGTTAAGGATAGGTAAGTATGACTTTGTGCCTTACCTCACATTGGTTGTTGAGTTTAGTTGAGGTGATGTCCAGCTGCTGGTACTGCTCTCTCAGTTTGGAAAACTCAGCCTCCAGTTTGGTCTGATCCAGTTTGGCGCTGTTCAGTTGGCTTTTTAAGTTCTTATGGTCAAGCTGGAGAGCCTCATTGTCCTTCATCAGCTGTTGATGTGTAGTATTTAGTCTGAAATAGGAAATCAGAAACAATTCAGGTTTTAGATATTTTATACCAGAGACATGAACAGATTATTAATAACATAATTAATTAATTTAATTTCTAACCTGTCATTTTCTTCTTTGAGCAGTTTGCACTTGTCAGCTGTGGCTTGGTGAGTTTCTTTCTCTAATGCCATCTTCTCCTGCTGCTCTTTAAGGTTTTTCTCTAATTGGTCAAGGTCCCCCTTTCTCTGCAAAAACTGCCTGCATCTACAATAAACAAATATATATACACAGATTAGACTTCTGACAGTGTATTGTTTATTTGATAAGACGATGAACAAAGAAACTAAACATTACTTCAGCTTGAGCAGGTCATAACTAAGCTTACTTGTCCTCAAGGTCCCGGTGTTGCTGCTCCAGGCTTTTATGGGAGCTCTTCAGGCCTCCATGTTTTCCTATCAGGGCTTCGTATTCAGCGGCCTGTCTCTCATGGAGCGCGGCCAGCTTCTCGTGATCACGAAGGAGCATCTCGTAGGTGGTCCTCATCTCCTCTTTATCTCTAAGGGCTCCCTCTTTGTCCCCCTCCAGGCTGCTCTGCTGGCTCTGCAGCGTGGCGTTCTGTGCCATGAGAGACGCGCTCTGCGAGTTCAAGGTAGATTGCTCCACCTGGAAAGGGAAAAATGGATGTTTAAAAAAATTTAATAAAAATAAAGATGACATCAAACTGGTTCTAAATTTTGAGCTTATAAACTGAAAATAAAAAAAAATAATAATAATTTTTATTGGGTGTTGTCAACAAAAAATGTATTAAAGCATGTTGTTCCAGTTTTTGTCTATAGGGGACACTGTTTTCTCGTGAGATTTCTTGACAGGAAAACCGTTTGTCAGGTTTCATTTGTGACCACAGAGGTTTCTACATGTTAAAAAAAACTTTTAGTCTTGAATTGTGTGTATTCACATTCTGTGTTGGTAAGGACATACTGTACCTGTATGAAAGTGTTTTTTTACCTGCAGCTAACAAAACACCTACACACAAATCCCTGTACAAAAAAAGAGTACATTTACTGACACTGTAAGAAATCAGTATCAGCTACTGTGTGGGTCACTACAAATTCTGTAACACTGAGGTTTCAACGTCAAAAAATTTGTACAGTGTCGAAAGCAGACTACATTGCACTTGTGCCTGTGGAGCTGCTGGTTGGGCAACTGGACAAATTTAATGTGTTATATAGTCTGTGGAGATGTCAATTGTGTAAAAGTGATGTAGCTATATATGTGAAATATGAAAGAAGTCGATGAACCTTGATGATTAATGTTTTTATAAGATAAGCACACATGATGATTACACAGAATCTTTTTAGTGCATAATTTCCTTGGAAGCTGTGTGCTGTAAAACGTAACATGCAGGGTTATTACCTGAAGCTTGGCATTCTGCGTCTGCAGTGTTGTATTGTTCTCCTGTAAAGTAGCTGTCTGTCTCTGCAGGGCCACTATCTGAGCCTGTAGGTTGGAGCTTTGAGTTTCTATTTGTTTGAGCTGGCTCCTCAGGGCTGCCTTCTCAGCCTGCAGAGTAGCATTCTGTGAAAGCATAAAGAAATGATAATGCTGGCAAACTAGCCACGTGTGTGTACACATTGGTTTGTGAGATAGACAGTGGAAACTACGCCAACTTACATTTCTTTCCACCTCAATGAGCCTGTCTTTGACCTTCAGCAGTTCCCTTGTGGCTTCATGGCTCTCTTTTTCCCATTTAATGACAGGCTGTTGGTCCTCCTTTCCTTTGGGGGGCGAGCTCAGAACCATCCTCTCCTCCTCCTCCCTTTGACGGAGAGCCTCATAGTTTTTCTTCACCTTTTGGTGGAGACGCAGGTTTAATAATAACTTACAGGTTGTGAAGAATAGAAACGGACATTATATTGCTGACTAACTTACTCAAAGTTAAGCTCTGTAAAATATTGTGTATCCCTAAAGAAAAGCAGATATTCCCTTTCCACCGCAACCTTTCACTGACTGCTGCTGCCTCATGAATAAATAAAATGGTGAGAGGAGTTGAGTGAGTGAATTAATAATGTACTGCCTTGAGATCACTTTATTTTTTCAGTGTTTTTGACTGCACTGGAATTATTCAGCACAGCTTGCTCTCAAGAGAAAAGACTTTTTCTTAGGCTTTTTTTGCCTTTATTTGATAGAAGACAGTAGGTCGCCAGAAAACAAGGTGAGAGAAACAAGGGAAACGACATTAGAAAAACAACCCGAGAGAGACTCGAACTGGGTCTCCCTTGTAATTAAGTATTTGCATGTGCACTACCGAAATAATCTATGGGCTTGTTAACTATTATGATGTTCAAGGTAACCTCTATTACCTAAAGTACTAAATATATCCAGCAGTGTTATCTAGGTTCTGTGAAAAATGTGTGTAAATGCATTTAATGTAAAAATATGTATGCAGATGTTTTGTTTGAACTGACTGTCTTAAGCTCTTGACGAAGCTGCTGGTTGAGGTTTGAAGACTCCTGTAATCTGGCCTCAAGCGCCGCAATCTTCTCCTCCTTGATCTCCAAGGACGACTTCAGAGTTGACTCGAGCTTTGTTTCCAGAAGCTTAAACCTAGGAAGAAACAGCCAGTAATTATCGTCGTCTAGATTAGATTCAACACGTGGACATGTCTTGGACACTTCTGGGAAACATAAAGCTTTGATCGAGAAGTGTCAGCAACAACTCAACTTTCCCAGGGGGTGTTATCAAAATAGACTATGATTAATTATTTTTTGCAACAAAGTAAAATAGGGCACAGACCAGACCTCAAACCTCACTTGAGATGAAAATGTATGATCATTCTGATATCTGTGATGTGAGGCCTCAGTCCAAAGATCATTTAGAACATAATTTAGATTGTACTAATAGGGTTTCATATGTTGGTACCTGTCGTCAGAGCTCTCATCATGCAGCAGTCTCTCCTTGTTCAGTCCAATCTTCTCCAATTCATGTGTCAATTTCTCCAGGTCATTATTTATCTGCTGAGTCCGCAGCTTTTCACTTACCAGCTCCTAATAACACAGACACATTTTTATTTCAAGCCTATCCCTAAAATTGTGTTTAATATTCCTGTTAAATTGTGAAAATGGTAACACTGTAGGCAAAGATTAATAATGATACATAACAAACATTACATTCAAATATATTATGAGTGTAGTTTGCATTATTGCATGATTGTAAGTCTGAGAGCTGTGAAAGGTGTGGAGACATGATGTTATAAAGAGACAATGTAGTAGAATGTGTTGATGTGTTGTTAATGTTTGAATGACATCCATGCAAGGTACTGAGCAATTTTAACTATAATATTTTTTTACTGTGCTATAGCCATTATGTGTTCAGAGAAACTGTGAAGGGCCTTTATATACCTCTCTGAGTGTGACCAGCGTCTTCTTATCAATGCTGGCCATTTTGACCAGCTCCTTGTTTTCTTTCTCAAGGTCTTTCACTCTTGTGCAGGAGTCCCTGAAAAAGATCATTTCCTTGCCCATTGTACGATTCTCTTTCTCCAAGACGGAGATTCGCTGGTTGTTGTCGTCCAATTTGGAGTCTTTGATCTCGGCCTGCTGCCTCAGACGCCTGTTCTCTTTCTCTAAAAGCTTCTTGTCTTTTTCCAGCTGAGAGCTTTCCTGCTCAAGAATCTTGTTCTGTAAGACACCAGACCATAATGGAGAGCAGATGTTTGATGGGATTATCAACAGGCTAGATGCCACGTAAATACATGTTTGGTCAAATGTAGATTAACCCAAATGGCAAATTCGACAAATAATCTGGGATAATCCAACTCTGCTGGAGTCCTGCTGTAATTTTATCAAAGGAAGCCAGGCTGGTGTGTGATTAAGTTGTTGCTCACACTATTTTTACATTAAAAGCAAATACTAGACACTTTCCTGCATTGCACCAATCAATTCAAGCTTAGTCAAAAAACAATACCTTGCAGTATATGCTACTTTTTTTCTGTTTCATACCTCTTGTTCCAGTTGTTCAAGACGTTTGCTGGAAATCTTAAGCTCCTCCAAATTGCGCTGAAGTGATTGATTTTCGGCCTCCACCTCTTGAAGCTCAGTCTCCAACTGCTGGATCTTTTTGCTGCTGTTCTCCAATGCCTTTTGTAAGCGTTGGTTCTCTGTATCCAGGCCCTGGTAACTCACCTGAGAAAAGGGTTAACCATTGAGGGTATTTAAAGAAACTGAACTAGTTTAATCATTCCCCTAAGCTCATAGTGACCTCTTAAAAACACAATTAGATGTCTTTTAGTGTAAACTATCTCTTGATTTACCTTTTAGATACAACTGGCCTTCTGTTCAAATGTTGACACATCCAAGCTTGCAGTTTTCAGTACGTACCTCTAATCTCTCATTTTTCTTAGTTGAGGCCTTGAGGAGCTCCAGGCTGCGTTTCAGCTGGCTCTTCTCACTCTCCAGCTCCCTGTTCTCGGCTTCAAGTTGAGCTGCTTTTGCCCCTGACGTTCTGAGATTTTCCGTGGTGCGACGCAAGTCTAGATTTTCTTGTTCCAGTTGCGAATTGTCCTTTTCTAGAACCTCTAACTGAAAGGCCATATTTTTCAAAGTGTCTAATTTCTTCTTCAGACGGCGGCCTTCCGCCTCTAACTCCATGTTCTCTTTCTCCAATGAAGACACCTACAATAATATTTTTTTAATTAATTCTCCTAATAAGAATTTAACAATAAACTATTAATCATAATTTAACAAATGTATTATATTTATACCTTTTCACAAGTAATTCCCAGACTGGCCACCTTCTTTTGCAGACTTTCATTTTCCCTCCCCAGTTTCTGCACTTGAATCTCCAATTCCTCTGCCCTCTCTCCCTTCTCTTTCATTACTTCTAGTTCCTTCCCTATGAATAAAAACGGATCAGATGAAGAAATTAAAGCATTTCTTTCTCTTCAGAAAGTGTCAATTTAAGCCACGTACTTAGCTGTTTCCTTTCGAACTCCATCTTATTGAGTTTAGCCGTTGTCTCACAAATAGACTCATGCAGGACTCGATTCTCCTTCTCCACATCTTTGACACGTGCTTCAGCTCCCACCTGGCACCGCTGCCTCAGTGACGACACCGTTTGACTGAGATGCTTGTTCTCCTGTTCCAGGCCTTTCATCTAGATGACAATCCAATCAAAATACAACCATTTAATGCAGACCACTCAACTAGGATGTTAAAATGTTTATATAGTCTCCCTGCCCAAAACAACTTACCAATATGGCATTTCAACATTACCATTTATTGCAAACTAAATGGTGTTTAAAGCATTTCTGATCAGATTCAATCAAATTAGTCACATTTGGACCCAACAAATTTAATTTCCCCTGGACAAAATGGGACAGGAAATACATCTGGCACAGAAATCAATGTACTCAATAAAAAGTTTGGCAGAAATAATTAATAGTTATCTAGGCCAAATGAAAATGAACTACACAAACCAATAACACTACTTGTATGGTATTTTTCTTCAGTGTCTAAGAACTAATATAAATGATAAAACTATGCAGAGAAACATTAATGGCACTGGTGCACTTAGTTGGGTCTAACATAATATGGCTATGTTTTTGCCAACAGGATGCATTAATCATCATAGAACCAAAATATCTATAACAAATTACCATAATATTAGTAAATAATAGGTTATACAGATATTTAAAGAACTCCAAGATTTTCAATATATACCTGTCGCTCTGAGTTCTCTCTGAGGGTCTCTAATGATTTCTCAAGTAAAGCTTTCTCCTTCATCAGGTCAGTGCTGAGTGATTCAGAGCTGCGGAGTGATTCTCTGTCAGCTGTCAGTTCACTCTTCAGCCGCTCCAGCTACACAACACACAAGCATTCAATCATCAAACTCCTGCCCACTGTGGATAAATGTTCTGTTTATATCAGACTTCCAATTCAAGATCAGAATATTTATTTTTCTTAACATTCACATACATACGTATGTGATTGTTATTTTGTAGGACTGTTTTTGCTGATGGAGTCTACCAGAAGTCCCTTTTCTATTTTAATGGGTTGCTTGATCTAAAGTCTCAGGGCATTAAATGTTTCACTTAGATTTACTCTTTGTGTGGCAAAACACAATTTAATGCTTTTTATTTACAGACTTATGCTTCTGAAAATAGCTAAGAGTCTTCTCTTAGTGAGGGGCATTTGGGTGTCAAAGATTGGAAAAGAGAAGGCAGAGCAGGGCAGCTAGGATTTATAGCTTTGCCTTTAAACCATTCAGCCTTTTCTGTGTGCCCTCTCTTCCTCTTTTCCCTTTTCTTTTTCTCTGCCACTGTGTGAAAAGCTCTCAAGCCAAATGGCAGCATGATATATTGAAGGAGTGAAGACCCAAAATGTAAATCTTAGGGGTCCTGCCGTTGGGATGAGGTCATTGCATTGTGTGTGTGTGTGTGTGTGTGTGTGTGTGTGTGTGTGTGTGTGTGTGAGAGAGAGAGAGATATTGTATATTCAAAAAAATGGCAATTTATAAAGTTTTAACAAATATATTTTCATAAAACACTAATAAATACAAAAACTAATACACAAGTAAATAAAATCACATGTCTTACTTTCTGTTTTAGTGTCTGGTTTTCCTGGTTTGCTTTAGCCAGTTTGGCTGTAGCGTCCTGCCCGCCAGCTCCTCTGAGCTCCTCTACTGTCTTGAGCAGCGTCTGGTTGTCCTTTTCCAGCTTCAGCAAGCGGCTTGAGGTGAGCTCATTTACCTCATCTCCCAGAGACTTTTGATGGACTGCATTAAACAAACACACACTCACAATGAAATTTTTTAAAATAAAAGTAAATGTATACAATTCAGACTAAAACATACATAACTCAATAATAAATAGACTTTCAAGGCCAAGGCTTAAAGCTTTTGAGCTCAATTTAAAACTTTTATCCAGATCTGTGGGTTGTTAAACCTCTGAAAGCTTTTGTCAAAACAAATAGATAATCCCTCAAGAGTCGCTGAATATTAATTACAGGTCTTAAGTGGAACAAAACCCAAGAGGATGGGAAATGCAAAGCTGATGATGCTGAAGCCTAAAGACACTGACAGAAGCTAAAGACAATAAAAATCTATTGTTTATTGATCATTTTCTAGCTAATTTTAATTTTACGAGGGTACCTTCAGTCAAGTCTGGTGTTTTAGAACGCTGCTCCAGCTCCCAGCCGAGGTGCAAGGACTCATCCATGCTCTGCTTCTGGGCCATCTCGAGAACCAGGTTCTCGTCCAACAACTCCTCCATTCGTTTACGATCCAAGTCCCGTTCCTGTAGATTAAAAAACCGCTGATACAAAAAGTATATCACACTCACTACCTAATAGTCGCCTTCAATGTTCATATCCTAAATATCTTCACATATCCTAAATGTTTTCCTAAATTAGCATCTACCGTATATCATTTAGAGTTAACAAAAAATCAATCTATGATGTGTAAATAAATCTTACCGTCTCTAAATCATGCAATTTGGATTTAAGTTGCAGATTCTCCTTCTCCAGGAGATGAAGTTTGTCCGAACGACCTCTGCTTGTGTCCAGCTGTTCCTCCAACATGGTCTTTGTCTCCAGCAAAACTTGATTGTCCTCCTTCAACTCCTAAACAGAACATTATATATTTATTGTTATGTATGCATGCCACTAAATGGTTTACATGTACTTATTGCTGATAATGTACCTCCACTCTGGCCTTGTAAAACTCTATATCATGAAGTCTCTCCTTATATCGAGTCAGCTCACTCTCTAGTTTGTCGACACGGATTGCTTTCTCTCTGAGTGCATCCAGTTCATCGCGGTAGGCCCGTGCTGACCGTGCATCCGACATCAGCTGGTAGCTCTGGGTTTTAACAGTCATATGGTAATGGGTACACTGATAAATATAGGCATAAACATGAGTGCATCATTTGGTCAATGACTTTTATTTTCTATAATTAGGAAGATTGTCTTAAGCATATTTAAGAGGTTACATATATTTGAGTTGGATGAATAGATATAACCAGAGTCACACATACACACACCCTTTATACTCAACAACCTTGTTTAAAACATGCTGTTAGTAGCCACCAGGCAGCCTTCCTCCCACTCCAAATCAAAAGTCATTAGAGGTTGCTGCAGGACTAAAGATAGCTCTAATAGCCCATAATGAGCTAAAGCACAAGCTAGCTGATTAAAGCCTGGCAGCACTGTAGAAACAAAGTGCTTAGAAAGAGGAGGGAGGAGGAGCAGGTGGAGAGCATAAAGTTGTATGACTGCGAGTCTGAAAAGCATTTGAATGCATGTACTCTTATTACCTCTTGTTGTAGCCTCTTGAGCTCTCCCTCCATGTTCTCCAATTCATGTCTGGTGTCCAAAAGCTGCTCACTTTTTTCTTCTCTAAAAAACAGCAGGAAATAGTTAAAAAAAAAAAATTCAACAATAGATAGTTACAGTTACAGCGTAGGTTAAACATGTAGTAAATCAACAGTAGGTCAACAGGACGTGAGGCACACCTGAGGTAATAAAACATACTTTAAAGACACAGATCAACCCACTAACCCAGTTTCTTTATCTGGCACAGCCTATCGTGTTTGCTGTGTTTGAGCTCTTGTGATCAGGGCACAAGTCTGCTGTGTCTCTGGCCTTAAGCCATCAATAAACAACCCAGAAAACTGGACATACAATGCATGTATCCAGTTAAATTATTATTATAACTAGTATTAGTAAGAAAGGCAAGAGAGAAAAGATGAGATATTACTCTCGCTCTAGATTCCCCATCCTATGTTTGAGCAATACATAAAAGCAGTTTGACATTTGTCATTAGTACAAGGCTAGTTCTGCAGAGCAAGAATGGATGACACTGCTTTGAAGAGAAAGGACTGCATTCCTGAGATCCTACACTGTCTGTCTCTCTCGTGCGTGTGCGTGTGGATCTGAGTGTAACTGCTTTGATTACAGCTCCTGGGAGTCTGGAGTGCCTTACAATAAAGAAAAGAAATCTTCCTTTTGTTTTCAGTCCAGTTATTGGCATGAAGTTGATTTGCAGACAGGATGTTCAATCATTTGTCTTTATGTTTTATCAGTGAGCCCACTCTACCCCCTTCTTGTCCCTCTGCACCCTTTTTACAAATCACAAACATCTGTCAACTGCGGCACAGCCGATTATGGCTGCAGCTGCCTCAAAGGCTTTTGATAACGGTTTATATGCATTACTATATGTGATTGCTCACTATTGTACGTTGGCACAGTCTTTTTTATTTTAAACTGTAACTCATACTACTGATTTCATGCCTATTAATGAATCTGTTTACATTACTATTTAAATATAATTGCGATAAAGACAGAAAAAGAATGCCATATATACTGTACAAATGTTTTTACCTGAAATTGCCACAGTATATATTAGCGTGCCATATACAGTATATTTTGAATACTGTATATGTTGACTGTTTTGTTGGTTGTTACACACAATTCAAAGTCTAAATGATACAAGAAAACTGCTGTGATCAGTATTTTCATCTAGTGTTTCAACAATGTGGATGTAACATAACTTCATATTTATTATTGGGCTGAAATGTGGTGTCAGTTTAAGAACACAAACAAAAAAGCTGCTTGGCTGCAGTAGCATTTAGAACAATATTAACAAACTGTGGGAACAGTGACCTATACCCCTAGGCTCTAACCTCAACTATGCAAGACACACAACACAAGCAAATACAAGGACATTCCTAATGACTTCACGTGTGCATGAAACTACAAAGAGCTCTGTTTTAACCACCAAGAAAATTGAGTATGAGTTTAGTAAAACAGGCAGAATAAACATCTCCACACAGAAACTACATGATATCCTGCTGTTTTAAATGCATACATGCCCTACAGTGGCTGTTATCTTTAAACAGTGGCATTATATTTTATATAATTAACAACAAAAAGAAATACACCTTTATGATTGTTTCAAAAAAAAAAAAACTTGTGTTTGTTCCAGGGTATTCCATGTTAGAGAGGAAAATGGCATCTGCTTGTCTTATTACTCGTGTTAGCTATGAAAGCCTTTGTATGGCTGGACTGTAGCGGTAGCACATTGAGTTGCATTTCTGTGTGGTGAGCGTTTGAGTGAGGTTACAGATGTAGTAGATGACTGTGTGTGATCTAACACAAACTACGTGTCATGGAAGGAAGGAAAAGGGATGAATATTATTTATCCTGTATGAACTCATTGATCCAGGTGTCCAGTGTTTTAATGAACTATAGTAAGAGAGGCCTTGTTAAATCAAAAAGTTTTTTTATTACAAAATACAGTTTGTGTTATCTTATTAAAGTGACCATGTTCCCTTTTTTGGATCACTATGAAAGAACCAGACAGTTTCCCATTGACTTTTGAGTTTTTCCTGTTTACGGCAGCCCCACTTTAAATAATTACTTATTCAATTGCGATAAGGCACTCACAGTTCCTGTCGCAGGCGTCTGATCTTGGCCTTAGCATCTGCTAACTCCACAGAGAGGTGTTGTCGACTTTCAGTCCTCCTCATACTTGGGGAGCCATTGGGCGACTGTGCCGGATAGGGAGCTAGTGGAGACAACTGTACACAGTCTCTTTCCTGGGTGAGCTCTACTATAGTCTGCAAAAAAGAGGAAGAGATCGGAGGAAATGAGAGATGTGGTGACCATGTAATGTCCATGGCTTTACAAAACAATGAAACACTGTTGTATACAGTACATCTAGAAAATAGTCTATAATTTTTATAAATTTTGAAAATCCTGAATTACTACTACTTTTTCTGAAACATGCTCGGGGCAAACACAGTCCCACACACAGACTATTCTGATCTAATGCCCGTGAAAGGAAATGGGATTTTAATTGAGAGCGGCTGCAGAACTCGGTGATAGTCTGGAGGCTATTAAAACCCCTGACACACACACAAAGTTGGCTTGTATCAGTTGAGGGCATCTGCACCCAGTGAGTTGGAAACCAATCCAATGACGCATACACTGCATTAAAACAGACACACACATAGTCCTTATCCATGACACGGTTAACAGTTTCAACCCTTCCTTCCTGAGGCACCTCTATTGTGGTAGCAGCAAAAGTTTCCACAGCACGCTCATAAGGCAGAGCATCAATTGTATTAGTTAACTTAAGTTTTGAGAATATCTCCATAATAAAACACTTTTCGTTTATTTTTGATAAAAAAAAAGATCCTCCTTTAATGCAACTTGACAAGCAGACCTGTGGCAAAGATGTGACTGCTAAATTGTTCTAGAAAGACACCATCATCCCATTGTTGTTATCTCACCTCCAACTGTGTGTCCCTCTCATCCACCAGGCGTTTCAGGTGAAAGGCCAGGTTTCGGGAAAGGTTGTCCAGGTCGTCAGGAGGCATTTCTTCACTTTCTAACCACTGCAAGTCTACTACATTCTCTTGATTATGAGTTACCTACAAACAGCACAATTACATCCGCTGTTATTTTTCTTATCTCATGTTTGTAAATGATAATTGAACTTTTGATAAAAATGTGTACCTCTTGGATGTGGGACGCTATAGCAGCTTTAGTGTCAAAATCCAGAGTCTGGATGCGCTCAATATACTCTTCCTTCTTCTCACACTGCACAAATAAAAAAATACATGTAAAAAAAATTAATAAAAAAAAAAACAGGTATTTGCAAGAACTCTGCACACCTAAAATAGGCTTTTAGAAATCAATGGTAATATTTACTGATGTACTTGTTGTTTATGTACAAAGAAACAGTCACTCAATAAATGTATGAGTCTTTGATTCAAACACAAGTGACAGAGTTGGTAAAGGTCACTGTCGCTGTTTAAAACACACTAAAATTAAACCTGAATGGAGGCTTTGTCTCAATGCAGGAAATCTTATGCCATCCATTAAACTGCATTAGCTCAGTGATAAAGTGATTTGTTTTTATTAAAAGACACAATTCTAAATTCTTTCAAAATGTGACTAATTACTTCATTCTACTGTTCTTTTCTTTAAAGACACCAGAGCAGTTGTAAACAAAAATGACTTAATGAGTACTTATGCAGTTGTATTACAATAATACAACATACAAATCAAGCCTATTTATTAAATAAACTTTCTATTCAGAGCCTGTGGATCTTTTTGGCCTTACCTGGACTGCACAGCCTAAAAGCAGCAGCAATAATTTCTTCATTTCCTCCAAGCCTTGCTCTGAAAACACAAACCAGACAGTATTAGGACATGACACCAACAGATAAATATTATTATGATGTCTGTTTTAAGAGAAAACCAAACAAACAAAATAATTATTCAGGTACAAAGGTTAACCAAATATAAAGGAATGTATGATTGCCAATTATATTCTTGGACAGTCTTTATTCAACCCCTTACTGGAAAGCGGTATTCATAATGACTTTCTACTGATACAAACATATTTGTTTGTTTGAGCATGTTTTAGGAATATTTCAGTGATCTATGTTTTGATATTGTCTTGTCAGTGCCAGGATTTTTAGTGTGAACTTCCTGTAGTTTTCCACATGTCAGGGCATATTGTCAAAAATGCTAAAACCCAAAAAACAGCTGCTACCACACTGAACAGGCTTCAGCCCATCCGGGGATTGGAGGCTCACAGTAAACCAGCTGGTGGTGTGTATCTGAACTGACCAAGTATATAGAAATGCTAAAGGAAAGGTGGGAGGAGGAGTCTGGGACATGTTCCAGTTTTATTGTGCATTTGTAATAAGCCGGCTCATTATAGACCCCAGGGGGTAGCAAGTGCTAACGCCAACAATAAATCCAGATTATTGACAGCCACCATGTTTTTGTACAAAGTGCTCCACAGGAAGGCATAAACCTGCTCAAGGCAACAGTGTGCACACTACACAGTCCCAACATTTTGGAAAATGACCATTTTGATCTAAACTCATCCTTTAGGTAACCAAAAATATTTAGGTGGGCTGCATTTCCTACTGAGCCGTCTAATTATAAGAGTTAAAAAAAAAAAAAACATTTAACAGAAGCAAATCAACTAAACAAAGACAAAGTTAAATGAATGCAGCAGCAGTTCCTATGGGAGATTCAAAATGTCAAGAGGGTCTCAGTTTCTCATTGACAGACAGAGCTTCAATTTTACACAATTCTCTACAGATTTAGATCAATCTTTACAGATTTTCTTTTAAATTAATAATGACATTGGAGCTGATGTCAACTTGAACACAAGTCTTTCTCAGCAGCTATGTTAAAGTAGATGAGGTTGGATTTTATGATTTCAATTCTGTCACATTTAATGAACAGTTGTACAGTTTTGTGTTCAGGCTTTGACAGAGTATGCTACCTTGAGAGGCACTAATATTTTTGTGATACCACAGCCATTTCTTTTGTTAACTGTCTGCTTTAAATGTGTCTCTGTCAATTGGATGAACTTTTAGTTTGCCCGAAAAAAGTTTAGAAAATGCGCAATCATCACCACACCATTCCTGAAATAAAAAAGACTAAGCCACTTTGAGCGAACAGTTATTGCTGATAAAGACGTTTTTGGCTGCAGGGCTTAGTGGTACTATAAAGAAGCTATAAGAACCAATTCCTTCAATTTCAGGGAAGGGATTTAGCACAGCAAATCGAATGCAGCAATGTAGGAAAGATAAGGGACTCTAGTAGGATACATTATTCATAAAGTCAGAGAAGAGAGGTAGATGAAAGCAAGAAGACAATAGAAGAAGCGCAGTACAGAACAGGAGCAATACAACACACACAGGAGAGATATACAATTGAAGCAGACAAGAGAAGGAGAGCACGTTGGCACGGTTGAAAATAGACAGTAAAAACCCTCCAGCAGCAAAAGAAACAAGGAGGATTCAAGGAGGCTTCCCACTGCCCTGCCTCTCTCATCCCCTCCTTTTGCATTTATTTATTCTTTGGAGCATGCCCTCCACCCCACTTCCCGTCTTCCTTCCCTCAACATTGTCTGGCCAGTGACTATTTGTATTTACTCATGTAGCCTTCCGTATTTGCCCCTTTTCCTCTCTCTCTCCCATTAGCAGGAAACAAGGGGTCACGAGGACACTGACTAAACCTTTTTCCTGCTCGGCCATTGTTAATCACTATTTGAGGATGTGACCAGATACTGATGTCAGATGAGAAAAATACATTGTAAATGTGTTAGCCTGTATGTGACACAAAAAAAGCTATCTCAGGCCTAATGACTTGTGCACTGGGGATCAAACTAGTACAAGTGATGTATTTAACTTCTGACTGCAGCAGTTACAGAGCAATACTTAGGGGTATTGTATGTCAGTGCTGAGTCATTTTAAAGAAGCAGTCCCCAAGAAGTCAGTGAAGCACATGTAGCCGTGCCCATATAACCACGAGAGGCACTTGCAGGTATAAGTTAACAATATCTGAATAATGGAAATACAATCTTTACAGTTACAGAAGAAAATGAAAACACTGTCTGTACCTTTGGTTAATATTTACCAAGACAAATAGCCTGGAGTGCTCACAAATACATGGCTGAGAAGTAATGCCTTCTTTTTAATTTTTAGATACAACAGAGAGGTCTATAATTGGCCCTATGCAGTCAGCCTTATAAAATATTGCTTTAAGTGGATGTCTGTACTTTGAATGTATTCAGTCTGTAGTAAAGCTGAACACGTGTAATATGCAGGGTTGTTGTTGAATATTGGAATTATGATATCACAAAAGGATGATAAAGATGTAAGGTGTCTGTCTTTCAGCTTTGAGTCCATTCAATAGTAAAATGGTCATATCTATTGATATAAAAAGGCTTAATGGCTTATTGGAGTATCTTTTTAAAATGATTATTTATTAATTTTTCAGAAAAGGTTTTACTTGGTTACATATTGTATTTATTTGTATGTTGTTTCCAATTGTCTTGGACACATTCCTGCACAGCCTGTCCGTTCTAGGAGTGGATTCCTCCTTCTGTGGTTCACCCTGAGGTTTCTCTTTTGTTTTGTTTTTGTCCTTACCCTGCGAGAGGGTTGGACAGGAGATGTTGTCTGGTGCAGTCTGTAAAGCCCTCTGAGCCAGCTGTTGTTGTGATACTGGGCAATACATAAATAAATGTCTTGTCTATTATGAGTGATATTTGAACACACAGAGTATAACCACCAGACACACACGATATGGGAGCACAAGTGAGCCTGTGTCTCTGTGTTTGACTGGGCATGTGTATACAAAACAGGGTTAAGTCAGAGCCTGGGGGGCACCATTGCATGTTCCCACATTGCTCTGTTTGGGAGACGACCCTCCCCCATCCACAAACACACTCACACAACACACTCACACGCAGTCGCCCCCTGCTCTTTAATGGGAGCATAATAAAAGCCACATGGCCAATGACTTTAAGCTGGCAGTCACCACAAATGCAGGGTTTGAGCCACTGCTGGTCTGACTGGTAGACGGACTGATTATCTAGCCCATTTTAGCCGGCTCTAGTCGGATTGTTTTAACTCCGGTCTACAGTAAGAAAGGTTTAATGTGCGTTTCTCACTTTTATTATATTTGACCTTTTTGTCTGGTGGTATAAGTACAGAAGCAAAAAAGAACTGATAGAAATGTGTAGAAAAGCACAATCGAATGACAATGGCTGTGGAAAGACATGAAGCCAGCTGGTGGGGGAATACAGTTTCAGACGGTTTCAGCTGTTTGTAAAAGGATCATTCGACAACTCTGATGAGGTGATGATGTAAGCAGGGGATGTAAACTTATTAGTAAGCCTATTGCCAAAGACACTCTTTCAGTATGTATGCAGTTTTAGAATTAGGGCAAATACAATCACAAACTTTGAAATACTTCAATAATGTGTTCAAGTTGGAAGATTCAGACACTATAGGCATATGTAAATTAATTAAAAGGGGACTATAACTCACGTGACAGAGGGTTTCGACCAAGGACCAGCACATTTGGTAAAGGCATCATTACCAGCTGCTGAAGACTCTCCTGTTAAAGAAGAAAAAGTAAACATTTTTTAAATGAAAAATCAGGCAAATAT
This sequence comes from Neodontobutis hainanensis, assembly GCA_024349245.1. Lineage (NCBI taxonomy): Eukaryota > Metazoa > Chordata > Actinopteri > Gobiiformes > Odontobutidae > Neodontobutis > Neodontobutis hainanensis. The sequence continues at coordinate 5,012,780 of JALDNG010000016.1, read as the reverse complement.
TATTGCTTTTTAGCCATTTAGTCATTTCTGTTTTAGGAACGTTGTGTGTATCTGATGATCTGAATTGTTGTGACATTTGTGCAAGAGTTGAATTACTCGTGTAGGTTTAACCACTGGGCTGTCAAACCACACAACCAATATGAATCAATGAGCTGTTATTCATAACCAGCCTGCGGATATATTCATAGAGACAGCTAATGTTCACACAGACAAGGACGGGCACAATCCAAGTAACTACGGCACAAGTTGTTTTTCAGGTTGTCTACTTTGAAAGGGAGAAATCTTCTCTGCTAGAAGACATTTCCTAAACACTGGTGATGCACCAGGCAGCTTGCCAAAATATGGTTTATAGCTCTAACCTTTAAAACAGCACAAAGTCAATGTCTCGAACAGAAAAACTGGCTTAGCTTTCTTAAATATGTTATGTCTACCTGATGGCAGACTGTCATTTAAACTCGTGACCCAAGAGTTTATCGGGTCTAGGCCCGTTACTGCTGATGTCATTAAAATGGGCTTATATAGGTAAGGGGCTTCGGGAGAGACCATCTATCACTGGAGCCATCTGCCCAATACATATTGCATTACCTCACCAGAAAGATAAAGGAGGCAGAAAATATATGCTGGCTATATGTACACATTAAGTAACCAGCATGCATTGGCTTGGATCACACAAAGAACCAATTAATAAAAATAGATTTGGATTTTTAGTCCCAATACTGTACAGATTTATATGCACATTTATAAACATAATTCAGCAGTGGAGCTTTGAAAATCTAAAGAGTGTTGCTACAGTTTGTGTCACCATCACTGTATGGTTTCTCTCTTTGAGTGTGTGTTTGCTGCTCTTAATGTCTATGCAGATTTATTTAGTTGTAAACAAAGTAGCCTTAACACAGTTCTTATTAGGACTTTGCAGGCAAGAACAAGACGCATAGACTGGTTGCTAACAGCTCCAGTTGGCATTGGTCACAATGACAGGCAGTTCAAACCGATGACAGTGGCTTTGGGATAAATCAACTGTCGGGTGCCTTGAGATACAAATCTAGGTCAGTGGCTGAACTATAAAGTGCTGGTGTACCAAGAGTTCAGATGCATTTGTTCCATTTCAATTCCATTCATTTAGTTGTGTGTTAAAGAGAAAAAAAAACACTTCTTATTCTTATTTTTAGGACAGGTTTTTGACAGTCTTGAAACCACTGCAGGTTTAGATAATTAAGAATGTATGCATCAGCAAAAAACAAACATCACAGGATCTTCAACGGATCTACAATTTAGCACACATTACATATGCCCTTTTTTCCAAGCACCTGTCTCTATCAGCCAGTGTCTACACACCTGTTCCTTACTGTGGCAGCAGGTGTTTGCTGTGCAAGCAGCAAGTCTCACACATGGGTTTTTTACTGCCTTTGTCATGTCTTACAATTTTAGGCTGCAAATAAAAGGTTTAACTGTAATACTGTTGATATAGCTTTAGTGACCACTATAACTTTGTTTGATGACTAGTTTATAGGTAAATTGTGATAAAGATGATGAGCTTTGTCTCTTTCATTTTAATGTCTCATTGATATTCTTTTATTTATCTATCTTTATCAATTATTTTTCCCTTGCAAATGAGCCCAAGATGTGCAGGGCTGCACAACCAACATGCATACACCTACAATTCTAATATGCACTGCAATTTGTGTACGAGCAGAAAATGACACATCAAGGATTAGCTGCAAGTGCTAAATAACTGGAGTAATATGGCTTCTGGATTAGTGAGTAAAGGCTTAGCTTTCATACATAAAACATGATGGACACTGCAGAGGAGCGAGCAGTCACCACTGAACATGTCATAGAAATCTAAGTACGCACAAGACCAAAATACATAGCTTTCTCACTGCAGTTCAAGATGGAGTAGACCCATTTTACATTAAAACACAAACATAAAATCCAAGGGTTGATAAAGGAAAAATGAGAGATGAGCTGCTGCTTTGATTTGATCACTTCTCACGCCAGGCACGCAGGGCTGACATGCCTCTTTTCCTCCTCTGCTCCCCCTTCCCCCAATCCTCAGTGTATTATCGATTCCAGCTCCTCCACACTGGCTCATCTTCCATCCCACAGCGACACTTAGACAGACTGATAGAATGAAGCACGGGTCAAGAAGGAAGTATGTGAAACACAATGAAATTTTTTCATGTCACTACATTGTCTCTGCGTGCACACAGCGTGTCGTATTGGGCATGCAAGAAGTTTTCAAGGTAATGTGTTTTTATTTGGATTTTCTCTGGTTAATCTGGAACACTAAAAAACAAGGCTATGCAAAGACTTAGGTTGTCCACATTATGATAAATGTAGTTATAGATATCAAATAATTTAATATAAGTACATCAGAATACAACAAGACAGCCTTTTTTTTATAAATCAAAGTTATTACAGAACTACAGAACGCAACAGAGGTTATGTATTTTAAAAGTGATATAAGTAGGCAAATTGTACTGACACTAACAATTATTCTGATAAGTCATTCTTCCATCAACCAGAAATAAGTGCCCTTTCTTTTTCATTTAGTTCTATCAATTGACAACATATGCTTAAGTACATCAGACATGATAAGGTGTCTATCATTTATATAGCTGTAGGAAACTAAAAATACTGAGCCTCTATTGTCTGTAACTGGACAACAAATGAAATGCTCTCTGCTGACAAAAGAAATCTGTCTGAAAGACAAGTCACCTAGAGAAGTGCTCAGGCATTTCAACGGCACGACAGATTAAGTATTACATACACTGACAGATACTGCTGTATGTGTGAGTATCTGGGCTTCATTGGTGTCAGTGAAGAGGTTATAAGGCTGCAGTGTTTTGGTTGAACAAGAGCCCTGACTGTTTAAACACACACACCTCTACAAGTTCTTCCCACCCTTCGACCAAAGCACAAGTTCCGCCACTGACTCCGTTTTAACAGGGGACTAATTGTGTGGCTGTGTGTGAATGCGCTGCCTGAACCCTGAAAGCCTGAATCACACCCATTCTGCAGACATGGAGTTACCATAGAAACGAGGAGATGGGTTTATTCTCCCCAATCTAGCGAGTCTGACACACATGGTATTAGTGCATGTACAAAAAGCACATAGCTACGCACATACTGTACATGCTCTCTATGATACACACAACATAAGCACATACACACTCTAGCCTCTCTGGGGTTTGGCACTGCGGACTTCTCTCCTGCTGAAAAACTGCACAGATTATCAACATGAAAGGTTATTTCCAACAATAGGAAGAACCATGCTTCCTGTTTGTTTCACAGCCAGCACTGACACACAGAAAGATAAACACACAAAGCCTTGAACAGCACTCCACTTCTCTAGCCTCTTGAATTGGAACTGTGCAATTTCACAGATAGACATCAAACCGGGCTAAAATAGGGTTATACACAGCAGTTACATTATTATAAAAATGCCACGATAATGCAATGATACAACAAGCAATATTTTGTTTTTTCCCCGTTGGCATAGTCCATGTTATCAAAGCAATTAAAATATATAAATTAAGTCATATCTGTGGACACAACCATCTTTGTTTGTGTGTGGGAATGAGTTAGCTGTTGGACGTATGATAATAATAATTAACAACAGGGTTAAAAATCAAACTCAGAGGTGGCTGTTGGCTGTTAAAGCGCAGCAGTCGGGGCTACTGTCTGCCAGATGGACAGATCATCTCTTACACAAGGAGGAGGAGAAAACAAGACATTAGTGCTCCGTTCCTTTTGTTCTTCCAGTGTTATCTAACAGCTAGAGTACTTCTCCAACAAAGCCTGCAGGCTGAACGAGCAAACAAGTTGCTCCTGCTGCCCGACCTGAAGGTAGAGGCAGGTGGGGTAGATAGTCCATAGTGCCCCTTTACAATTGCCTCCAGGCACCATTTTGTCTTGGCCAGAGACATTACTCTCCTGCAAAGCACACAAGGGCCCACATGTCATTTTAATAACCTCACTTATGGTTCGCTTGATGAAGCTCTCTGTTTTACAATCTGCTGTTTAATCTAATTTGCTAAGCAGCTTTTGCTTTTTTGTGTTGAAAATCTGATCACATACACAAAGTGAAATTTTGAAGAAGTTTTTAATATCAGATGGGCATGTGTGATTTCCGAAAAAACATGTTGTTATTTAAATTTAAAAATTGCATCATGGGGTTGATTTCCTCAACCAGAATGACAAATCATGTGCACGTAACCATACCAGCCTTGCTGGAAAAGAGGAACCATGCGTTGGGCTTCCTTTTCATGCAACTCTGCTTGTCTGAAAATAACTCCTGCAACAACATGTGGGAACCTTCTTTACACCAAAACTCATGAATTCTGCTTCTTGTGTGCTTTATCAAACTTAACACACTTGCACATATTAGGTATGTGCTAGCGCAGACTATTTGGGTAAACCATGCTTCATTTCACACTTTAGGCTGTGATTATAATTGGTAACTCATATGGCTTATAAACATAAATAATCGTTCTTACAATGAAAAGAAAAATCATTAATGAATTAACATTAAAGTTTGTTCCAATAATTGTGTGCATCTAGATTACATTAACTATTTCACAACCTAACCTATAAGACCTACAGTATTTGTCTGTGAGGTCATACAAACCTCCCTTGTTAGGTCCACTAGTGTGACTCACAGCATGCAACTCTGCAGTCACATAAGCACGTCCTTAATAAACTCACTCCGATTCCATTTACTGTTGCTAAATTCAGCAAAGTAAAAACAAATAAAATCATGAAACACATGTCTGCATTTGTGTAACTCACTTGAGCCTTGAGCTATAAATGTGTAAAAAATCTGGATAAAAAAATAAATAAAAAAAACGTTTAGCAAATGTCTGTGGTAGTAGATGTGTGTCCTTGTGTAGGTTTTTGGTCAACAAGGAAGGAAATGATCAACCCCTTCTTTTATACACACAGACTCAAACATTAATCAGAAGATGTTAAATGTAGAAATCCAAATCTGATCACATGGATGACCCTTAGACGACCCTATAGTGTAAAAGGCCCGAACCCAGCAAAAATGTACCAAAGCTAATGCTAAAATAAGAGCGGTTATACCACAGATGCTAAAGATGCACCAGAAAACTCAAAAGTAAGGCCTGCTGAGTATGAATGGCAGCCTCTGTTACAGTTCAGTCAAAACACAGCAGCCTTAATGCCACACCCCAAAGCAAAGCTGAGGCAAAGAGAAGACAGAGCAGCCCTTATTTCCAAACATGTTCAACAAGTCTCACTTAAGGAAAGGAGAAAAAACTAAGTTACACATAAATTACACAGGCATATGCAATAAGCAAACAAAGGCATTATGAAAATGCAATTTTTGCTGCACTGACAACAAATGCTCTAAAGCCTAATTTTGTCAAACCAGGATAAAGAGATTCCCACAAGCCTTAAAAACCAGTTCAGCTGGCTTGAGCTCTACATTACTTTACTCAGGAAAGCCAAACCAAGGCCACTAAATTAAAAAGAGGCCCAGATTATATTTGGACTGACCAGTCAAGAAAGGAAAGTGGACTTTAGTCTTTGAAGTTAAATAAGAAACCGGAAAAGTAATATCCTATGGAACTGAAATGTTTTTTTTTTTGTTTTTATTTTACACTGAGGAAATAGGATCGTCTGCTGCTGAACATTAGATCTCACAATACATTGTCTCATGTGGTTCCAGCTGCTCTTGACTGATCTATACACCATACTGTGAAATCAAAGCCAGTCTAGACAGTAAATCCCACCTACACAATCTCCTCAACATATAGCAATAAAACACAAGAAACCCTACCAATGTACATCAAACAACCTTCATATCAGTTTTTTAAGTGTATGATTACATTAAGATTCACAGTTGGACAACATAGAGCTACACTTGTAAGGTGTCGTTACCCCTCTTCAATCACACTTCAAAAATCCAATCACTTTAAATGGAGCCAATACCTTGAATCACAAAGAAGTGGACCGTGTAAAGCCCCTACAAGTTGAAGAAGAAAGTGCTGAGCAGTACAGCAACTTAAAGACCTGCTAAGCCCATTAGTCTGGGTCTGGGTCTGTCTCCATCCAGATGGCTGCGGAAATGTGAAACCAATAAGTGACAAAGTTACCACATGGAGAGAACACCACATCAATAGTATTTATTAAAGACAAATTTTGCCTCTATTTTAAGCAGTCTATTCTGGCTAGAAATATCTTTGATGAAGTTTTTTTTTTTTTTTTTTTTTTTTTTTTTAAAACACAAGTTGTTTAACGTGACAATAAAGATGAAGTAGTCATTGCAGTTTCACAAATATTTTGCAATAAAGCAACAGCAACACCAAATAAGTCAATATAAATAACCCAACAACTATTTTATTGGAAACGGAAACGGAAAACAAGTTCTCTGCCGCCACTTCCATCGGATGACTAGTCGTGAGGATCAGTAGCTGTTTCAGTCCCTAAGAGGCCAAGCAGAGGGCAGTTGGTCATTGAGAAGACAACTGGTGACTTTAGGGAGGGTCATACTGCAGGTGGTCTCTGAGGGGCAATGCCTTTAAACAAAAGCCTCAGGCAGGAATAACAGAGAAGATTAACAAAACACTGTGTAGGAACAAGAGTGTCATTGTCGTATTGTCCCATTCACACCAACCCTGCACTCTTAGGTGCTGCATTTAACTCTTAATTGTGAAAAGTGATTGAAGAAGGGTATGTTTGACATTTCTCCAGTGACCAACACAAGCCAAGTTAATTCCCACCATCATCTCATCGTTCACTGACTCCTTTGATTACTGCGTAACCTTGAGCTCACACAGACTCTTTGAGACAGCAAAGCTTTTCAATAAAGTCTGCACAATAGCCTGATTGTTTGAAAAATGACCCATAAGTGATTAACAGGTTGGCTTAACAAAGAGGTTAACCAGTGAGTGAGGTCTTCACTCCAAAGACAAAATTTAAAGCCCAAGGTAAAGATCCAGAATTAATGCTAGCAAAATTATAGTAAATTTAAAACTTTTCATTACCTCTTTATAAGTCTATCTTTAAAGTCTTAATAAATAACGCTCTCTCGTTGGCCTGTGTGCACAAGCACTGAGGAAATGGGTCAGAGTACTAAGTCTAAGTGTGGGAAAGCTCAGTCTCAGCAAAACAGCCCAACCATCACTTACATAAATTGAAGAAGTGACAATGACAAGCTGACTCATGGTTAATTCTCTGGGATTACAAGGAGTCAATAATGATACATTGGAGTAAGCCATAAAGCTGTATCTGATTGTAAAGACTCTAGTGCAACTCTCCCACAGTTAGCTAATCACAATTGAAGCAACATTATGCCATATCCCGGTTGCAGAAAACATAACTTAATTAGAATGAGATTAACTAAAAAATTATGATGGACCCATTTCTTTGACATTCTCTCTGACGTTTGTTTTAGCATAATTTTACATCTGACTAATGTGTGGAGAGAACTCTAGCTGCATTACTGCATCTGATTAGTTGTTAAAGTGCACTGAAGAAGAGATTGTGCTGTGAGATAAGACTTCTTTATCAGGCTTTTGTCATCTTAGTGACTGAAGTCATCCTGTGAAAGAGGCGCATATTTGACAGTGTTACTGTCACTGCGAGACCTAAATTCAACTGAATAAAAGTATGTTGCATAATTTCTTTTGGAACTCTACGTAAAATTGAGCTGCTGTTGCCTAATGCCTGTGAAAAAAAAATGCGGCATAAACATGAGCATAAAGCAACTAGAGCATTTCATCAGTGCATGGGCTGAGGCAGAACCGCACCTTTTGTTGCATTTCTGAAGTGTCGCATCTCTGTATATGTACAGTACACGCTACCCAAACCAGCATCTGGAAGGAGTCAGTGCACCACATCACACATGCAGTCACATGTAAGCAACGGCAGATAAACATCCCACGGCTCATGTGCAAGCGTCTTGTGATAAACCGTTTACATATTTCATTAAAACAAGGCAGAGAACAGCAACCAGGGGGTAATTTTAAAGCACCTACAATTTGTAATAACTAAACTGTATATCACACAATTTTAATGCCATTTCAAAACAGATTACAGAAATGTATAATAAACAAGTTTAAACAGGCCTTACCTGATAGTAGGCTTTAATCTGCCTGATAAGAATAGAGAGATTCTGGATGCGCAGCGTGGAGTCATTGTTCACTTTCTTGTTGGTCCTCTGTACTGTGGCCTTGGAATTGCTAAAAGATTAAAAAGTATGTTTATTACAAAGATGCCACTTTGACACTATGTTGACAGAGCAGATTAGAGAAGAGCTAAAATGATTCACAGCCAAGTGACAAGGGACTACTTGTTTACAAAAGGGCAATGGTTTAACCCTGTTAAAAAATATCTGTAGGTCGTCTTCAAAAGTTGCAGTTTCTTAACATTCTTAATATGTCAAAATTGGTTATATGGTGTAAAATACACATGACACATTTTTATATTGCTTTAACAATACATTTGTCTGCAATTTAAGATATGTATTACCCCAAAAATATTTCACTTTTAGTTTTCACATGAGCTGTTTTTAGTGCCTTGTGCCCTGAGGGCTTTGAAGGAGCATGCATTATGAGCAAATTTATCACGGGTGTCAACATGTTTTAGTGAGGCTTATAGACATTCCTCTTACTCACACAGTAGTACCATATGCTCAGTGCTTCTCAAATACAAACAAAGCTAACATTTACATATCTTTGAAGATTACCCTGAAATAAAGGTAATACAATCACACCTTTTCAAAATCTCTAATAAGATCACTCAACAGTCAAAACATAATTATAAAATCTACCCCGTCTGTGTGGAATGCATGAAACTTTGAGCTTTCTGCAGGTCATGTGTTCTCCCCAGATAAAATGACACATGGTGGTAGTAGATTAACTTTGTGATAATATAAGCAGTAGTGTGTACAAAATTTATTTAAATGACACAGAAACAGATACTAGAACACCGAGCTCAGGACGTAAGCATGACTGGTAGCCTTTGAGTTCGACTGATGCTTGAGGGCAATCCCAAAACTTCCCAAACAGGACTGCTGGAGAGCGTCATTTTTACATAATTTTTTTCAATACGCAAAGTACTAAAACATTCACAGACATATACTTAATAATGAATGAAAATGTGTAAAAGGCACAGCACACATTTGAGATTCATTTGTTACCGATATAAATTTAACAACAATACGATACAACCGAAATATTTTAGCCATAATACAATATAGTACCACATAGATCAAAGCATCTCATGACCTAAATAAGAGGGTCAAGCTGCCCCAAGAAGGGGGGAGGAGTGTGTTGCATGCTTCTAACTGTACATGGGTAGGGGAACATGTGAAGTCATGCATATGTGCTCATGACTGCATCTGTGCTCCTGCGCAGAACTGTACTTTCAAATTCTCAATGTACAGTGTGTTCATCTGATATCCTGCAAACAGCCGTAAATTTTTTTTTTATTATTGTACAGTTAAAGATGAAGGAAAAGGACTCTTCTTTCTCAAGGACATCCAGTTCAGTTGATAGTCACAAGGGAATTCTGGCTGAATGGTATCCCCCTAATTACAAAACCATACCCTTTGTTCTACTTTTGCATATAGCAATTTAACATTTGTAGCCAAATGTGATGCAAAAGCATTATGTCTGAGGTCTGAGGACTGGCGTGTGTGTTCATTAGTCTTTTCAGCCTCCACCCTCACAATCGGGCTAATCAGGACGACACAGTGCTCTTTTTAACACAAGCCTAAATGAATGGTCACATGCCACCATCATCCCCCACACACAGCCCCTTTCAATGTCCATAGTAGGGGGCCTATTTTACCCTTTAATTAAAAAGCACTGTAGATGCTGTAATCCCATCAGAGCGAGCAGGGTAATGTTCCGTCTGAGGTGCGTGAAAGAGGGCGGTGCACAGATAGATTCCTTTGCTTCTCAACTGACCCGGTTAAATAAATAATAATTAAAAGAAACAATTGACAAGTGCAGACCATTCCCACTTTGCCTCGCACTCACCAAGTTAGATAGTAAGATAGATGGCATCCATACAAAATGCATTACATCCTTCCCAGGCTATAAGCATGCAAAGGGCTGCCCCCTCCCCTTTTTACAGTTCAGTAGACAACTAAATACATGGGCTTAACACCAATCACTGTGATAATAAGGAAGGGGATTCCAGATATTACCTCCCAGCCTGTTCCTGCTGATATAGTAGATTTAGGACTTAAAATAGACAAGTAGAATTAAAGGAAGCCGGCAAGACAAGCAGATAGTCTACAAGTTGGCCAGACAGCAAATCGGTAAGCTGGCACATCAGTGCTGTCAGTGGGTTCTGTAGCCTTATGTGGAGCCTGGGGCCATTGGGCTTTCTCTTCTCATCCTCTGGCTTTGATTGGTTGAGTAGGTTAGGGAGTAGTGTTAGCCTATTTATGACAGGCTACATTAAAGTCAGCTAGGGCAGCCAGGCACATGCCCACACACTCTGCACATGGTATAGGCACACTTACAAAGGGAAATGTAAGCCACATGTTGGCGATAGAGACCTTGAGCCAGACTATCTAAACATGGGAGTGTGCCTGTAGTGGGAAAGGCTGAAATCTGTGGAATAGTAAACAGGGGATGAGCTCTTATTAGCGAGATGATTTTGTGATTTGCTGCTATACGTTACAAACAGCAAATGGTGCACTACGTTGTTTTTACTATAAAATTAGCAGAAGGTGAAAAGCAATAAGATCCAATTTGTGTCTCTAGGGTGACTACAGCACTCATGCAGTTATGTATACCCAAGTAATGATTTGAATAAAACATTAGACTGGCTTGTAGAAGAAACAAAAATCAATAAAATGAATATTATTGAATTTAAAACAGTGGACGGTTTTGTGAGATCTTCAATTTAGTATAACGAACAACAGACTAAAATAAAAACAGTGCCTTTCAACTTATTCCCATCAGGGAGTCCCCACAGCAAAGTAGTTTTCAGTAGGAGTAGCTTGACAATGTTTTTACGCTGGACGCCCTTCAAAACGCAACCTTCTTCATTTCCCGGGCTTGGGACTGGCACAGAGAGTCTGTGGCTGGAGTTGCTCCCCAGGAGATTCAAATCCCCCAATCTCCCACACCTAAACCGGGTGCACTAGTCTCTCCACCACAGAAGAGCTACTTCAACTGCTAGTAATTAAGGAGCACAAGTAAACAAGCCAGTCACATTGTGACCAGTGGTATGTGGTTCCCATGGGTCCATTTCCTTGTCTTGGCTTCTTCATGGTCTTGTTTCTCTCCTGCCTTTATCTTCTGGGCCTCTTCTCATTCCTTTGCCTCAGTATCCATAGAGACCTCAGCTAAATGTATTATTGTCACTTGGTGGGAAGTGACCTGACCATTTTAATATCTGGACTAGGTTCTTTCTAACCACCAAACACGTAAAGAAAATCTAGTCAGTTGGGAAAAAAATGAGTCTGGTCGTCAATGTTGAAATTAAAGGCAGCCCTGCATGTGATAGGCCACTGCAATCTCAACAACAACATGAGTTAGCTATTGTCACAATTCTGCTGTTGAAGTTCCTCTTTAAATGTATCAGTCCCTGATTAGTCACTGCTTACTTCTGGTCAAGTATTCATTGTCAATGTTGTACCATAAAAAAATCTGAATATTCTTTCCTGATTGGCTAACAAGTGTACAAGTTCTGTTGTACCCCACAAACCTGTAGCTATAGCAGCTGTTAAGAGCCCAGCCGTTCAATCTTTGAACAACCCGCACGGAGTTAACTGAATAGACACCAATTACAATGAGAACAGCCTAAAACATTATGTTTCACATTGTATGTCGTTTGAAAATTGTAACATCCGCTTGACAACAAAAATATGTCTATTCCGAAAACTCTCTGAGGGATTTGGTGTGTCCTTGCTTGGGTTTAATGTTAAGTGCTTTACATTAACACAACCTTGTTAAAGTTATGCCCTGTCAAAGTCACAGCTGCTGCTTCCTGTCCATACATCCCTTAGTCTGGCAGAAGGAATGACAAAAGAATGAGCATCCAAATACATGCCTAAAAGTCAACTGGATCTCACTGCTGCTCTTTTCATCTGCTCCAGCAGGAATCTCAAATATTTCTGCAGCACGCACTAAAGAAAGTCAACAGAGACTCTGACATGTAGCTAAAAGAAAACAAGGGGAGAGTCTGGGGTCTGGCTGAAGCAATGAGGCTTGGACAGAGATTTTGAAATTGGATTTCTACATACTATGTACTTCAATTCAAAATAAAGTCTAAGTTCCTAAAGGAACAACATGTTTTAAGACTAAATTATTTTTCTATTGCCTAGTTTACATGCTATGTTTTTTTTAACTGCTGAGAAGCCAATTTTGTCATTACAAGGACGTGATGACAACAGGATTGTAGACTACATCCTGAGTGTATGTGCTTACGCAGCTGAATAAGTACCCTTGGCAGAGAGACTGACAAAATGACAAAATGAGACTGCATGCATTTTGTGTTCAAAAGGAATCTATTACATAATTTTAACTATAGGCACATCAAGGTAACAAAACAAACAAAACCATTAAGTCAGAAATAAGAGGTACATTTAACGTAAATCCTGTATATTTTATTGTGCAAAAATACTGGTGTGTTTTTTTTGGTTAGTCTATAGTCCACAGGAAACTACCGAAACAGTCCTCAAATGCAGGACAGTCTGGTTGACCAAAAAAAGTAAATAAAAAAAAAAATTAGCATGTACCTACAGCAGAACATTCAATAGGACACTTGTCACACGGACAAAAAATTAATTGGCTCATGCTTGCCACGTGGAAAACAATGTGGTGTGACAGCACTGGGGAGGGGGATCTAATTGGCCAGGTTATGTCACAGAAAAGGGGACATGGGAGGGGGTCCGGTGCCATCTGGGCTTCAGTAAACCGTTAGATAATCTAGGGGTCTCTCTTCTGTGTTTGTGACTGCTGCCAGCTTGTCTGCCATGGTTGATGCCAGACAGAGATATTATTAAAATAACCAGATATTCCCAGAATGCAGTCTCACCAACAGAACCTCTGAAGATACTGTAGGCCTTCTGTTTGGGAGAGTGACTGGGAAAGATGGCCATCAACAGCTGCATGACTCCAAAACCAAATGCAGGCGCACAAACTAACCGACTCATGCACACAGTCCCACACACACACACACACAGTCACACACAGTCCCACACACAGTCCCACACACACACACAGTCCCACACACACACACAGTCACACACACACACACACCAACATCCTGTCAGGCGATCATTGGGCCAGTCATACATCATTTTAGCCCCATGCCAGCCAGCATGGGGCTAAAAGCCTACTGTAGAAGCCCACCAACCACAAATGTTCCCTGTATAAGATGTTCCTTTATTAAATTCCAGGCCAAACATTACTGCGACAGTGGTGAGGTTGCGAGTTTACAGCTTAAAATGGGACAGCTGCAAAGTACATTTTTCCAACTACATTTAGTTTAAAGGCACTTTTCACTTCACCGTCTCATGTTCTCATAATGTTGAGCCCAAGCATTTCAGTGATAACTACAGTTTGAAGAAAAAGTAAAAAGAAACCAGGGCAAATGTTTTCCAAAAGGCAGAAATGTCTAGCCCTTCTTGCACTACATTTAAATGTTATCAATCACAACACACCAGGGCTAGAGTGATGGCTGTGCAGCAGCAAAAAAAAAATCAACTCCACCATTTTCCCAGTCTAAACTGAAGATGAGGCGAGGTAAGTGACACAATACATACTTTAACTGTTAAATTTCAAGCATGTAACCCATAAGCATGTTTTATAGTGTATAGTAATGTGTCCTACCAAGTGGCCCTGCAAATAATGTATTAAAAATGCATCAACTGGAATGTTTGAACGTTACAGTCTGTGACAGCCAGGCACAAAGCATAAAATCCTGACAGTGTGGGCAGTAGCATAAGTGGAAAATGTACAAAAAAAATAATAAATTATAATTCCAGTAGAACATTGTGGGTTTAGACAAAGGAAAGTCCTCCATCAACATTTATAAGTGGAAAAACGGTAAAGTTCGAATACAATGCCTAGTTTAATCCCCTGCACAGCACAGTCAGAAAATTTAGCACTGCAGCTCTAGGGGCGGAGTGTTAGTGTGTCTGCTGCAGTTGACAGTTGGGGCAGACTGAAAAAAAAAAAAAAACATACACTAACAAAATAAACAACTGAACGGGAAATGCCATGCACAAGAATAAGCTAAAGCTTCAAGGAGTCCATTCAAGGAGACAATTTCAAACCCAAGTGACACACTGAAAGATTTCTGGGGAAAAAAAAAAAATCTTCTTCAAAGCCAAGAAGACCTTCACCTCCTGCTACTGCCTCTTTAAAAGTGCCTCTAACTTTTGTTTATGAGCCTACACATGTCATGTTAGTTTTGCTTAAATCGTTTCAGAAGGTGTCACTTTACTTACATCTCGAACATTATCTCGTTCAGGTAAATCCCATCCACTAATTCAATATATTCCGACAATTTGGTGCCATCTGTCACTGTCAGCTGCCCCACTGTCTTCACCTGGAAATAAATGGAACAATTGAAATGGGCGTTGAAATAATCAGTATGCCCTAGAAGAATAGAGGCGTGGGAGATGTGTTTAATTTCTTTAAAAAAAAAAAAAAAAAAGGCACATGAATTGCTAATTGGGTTCTTACCCAGCAGACCAGAGGCGAGAGCATGAACTGCTCCAGCAATGGGGTGAAAACCTCACTTTCCATATTTTCCAGTGCAGCTGCGCCGTTCAGTTTCAGCTGATGTGAATATGTGCTTTAGAGGTATATGGGTTGTTTCTTCAGTCTTCACTTCTGTTTGATTCAAAAAAAGCGACGTTCATTTTAGCAAACAGCCCTAGAAAGGCACCCGACGTCTTCGTAGTAAGAGATGTTTGATGAGTTATAAATCCACGTTCTCCAGGACACTATCCAGCAGATTTTTTTTTTTCTGGTTGTCTTTGGCTTAGCTCATGGACGGGGCAAATGATTACATTTTTAATAAATGTTGCAACTGAAAGTAGATCGCGGTCTCTCCACTTTATCTACCCACAAAGACAAATGAATAGACACGACTGCAGGAGAGCTTCCCCAGGTGTAGTTAAGTGCTAACGGCTTAAAGAAACGCACCGTTACTGGCAAAAATCAGACAAACGAGCTTTGAATAAACGCGGGGTATCCTACATTTAAATATTCCAGTGGGACGTCAAAATAAACGGAAGTATCCAGTTCGTTAACATCCAGATGCTTACAGTCCTTGTGGTCCGAGTATTATGTTCATTTTGTGTCTTCCTCGGCAGCTCCAGTTCAAATGGTGCAGACTGAGGAGGAGGCAGTTCAGAGGATGACTGGAGGACACGTAGTACCGCCTCTTTTGCCTCCGCCTCCCATCACAAGAAAAAATAGGCCAATGAACACAGTAGCCTTTTCAATTTAGGGTTTCCTCCTAAACATTTGATATTGCTAAATGTGACCGTTCAGATCATTTAATAGTTAATTTATAATTCCCAAAATTATTTATTTGGAATTTGCAGTGAGTAATACAGTGTCAGCAAAGTCAAGTCTTTGAAACAGCATTGTCCAATAGAAGTAATTTGGAGGGCCATGGAATAGTATTAAAAACATCATGCGCAACAGTACGCTAAGTCAGAGGCTGACATCTGGTGGGTAACAGGCACAAACAGACTGTAAAGTGTCTTCAGTGACTTGTGTGTGTTTGTAATCATGACTTTATTTGATTTCATTTTTTTCAGTAAAGCAGAATATGCACATAATGCACTGTAATCTCTATATTTGCATGCAGTGTATTTTAATTTTATTTGCTTTATTTGACCTTTTTTTTATCTAGGTCAAATGTTTGAGAACCAATTTTTACTTCCCAGTTTTTTTACAAACATGACTTGACCCAGAGGCCTCAGCAGGAATAAATAACATACATATAACTATACATAGACAAAATACACAAAACAACACATTGACAGCATACATTGATTGACTGAGTGACTGATTGATTATTTTCTTTTGTCTGTGCTTGATTTTTACGCTGTATCAGCACTAAGTAAATTGCGTAAAGATTTGTTCACTGTATAAGAGTCACTTAATCAACAAATGATGAATGCCTTGTCTCTCTGAGACACAAACAGGGTGTGTAGTCAAATCAGTAAAAATACAATCAACTGGTTTAGGGCTTGAAAGCTCGCATGCATGGGTCACACACCTCAATAACCTACTTTAAATTAATATAAGCAGCATTGCCAGTTAAATACTTTCTCATTTGCATTACAAGCAACGGTTGTTGTTGTTGTGTGGCGCTTCAGCTTGAACTCAATGCCTACAGTATCTAATGTTAACTATTAGACTTGTTGCAGCTTGTTTTTCCACTGAACATATTTGACTACTTGAGGTTTACATTGTAAAGTCATCGGGTGATTTACAGCTCACGAAAAAGTGCTAAACAATGCTTAGTGACAATATGTTGACAATTTACTGCAGCTAATGATAAAAATCCCATTGGACCAGTTGGTTCGTGCAGATAATTAAATAGATGTGCTATACCATTTAAATTTGCCCTATCACATAAATGAAGGACTCAGTGAACATAGTTAGGCTTCATCCAGTAACTCACAATTCCTTGAAGAGCTTCCTCCAGCTTATGACTCAGATATCACGCAGAGCCACCGCAACATTCCAGAAAACTCTCACTTTGGCAGCAGTATTCAGTGGGATTTGAACTGCATTTTTATTGGCTCAAATTGTAAGACTAAGAAACTCATAGAGAACTCACTACTGCGCCAAATAAATTGAATCTGACTGCTGGGCAATGTTTATATGTATGTTTACGAGTTACCAGAAGTGTTTCATTTTCAGACCTGATTTTGAAAGGGAACATTGAGAGAACAACATAACTTTTGTCTCTTGTAACAGGATCTGCGTACTTCCCCAAATAAAGTCTTTGTTGTAAATTCATTCTAAATGTCTCCAAGAGAATAAATGGAGATGGAACAGTGCAAACAAATGCTGGTAATATCAACCGACCTTCCAATAATTAAAGATAATCAAAAGTAATACACAAATATATGATGTTTACTGGGTTGAACGACTAATAGTCAAGTACACAAAACAGAATTATTGCATGTGTTATTTAGTAGCATATGTAGGAGTCAGGTAAGCTGAATTTGTTTTTGATGTTGTTTCTAAATCCTGCTCACCTTCTTACAGTACAGTTTTGATGCAATGTTTTTTTTTTACATCAGCTCTAGCCTCTGTGGTAGTGTCGGCTTTTAATTTAGCCCTGGCCACACTATCATGAATTTACCAAGCTTGACAAATGCAGTTATTCTTACTGTGAACTGCATAAACAGTGGTTAGTATTTCACTAAACTCAAGACACAAAAACATTTTCATTACACAGATATGATTCTGTGGAATAGAATGTGGTATTTCCTTATGAGATAAGAGTCATTCTGTGCAGTTATTATGTGTCAGGCCGAGACATGATGATTACAAATATATTGCAAAATGGTATGATAACCTTAAAATTGCTTTGCCTTCCTGTGTCTCTGCGAGAAGAGCCCTTGAGCCTTGTGAGTCATGATGTCATCTTGGTGACCACAGCAGCAACTCTAAGATTGTGCTAATAGAAAATAAAGAAATACCAGAACCCTATACACAGCACGACATGTCATCTTCTACTGTACTGTTTAGGAGCCCTAGTCTCAGTCTATCACAAGACTGGTCACACTAATTGCCCAGAGCCCTGCTGGGAAATTCTGAGATCTCTGTGTCGTGAAGCCATGGAAACAAAAATAAATATTGCAATAAGTAGCAGCCGTGGTAACAATAAATATATGTGGATGTGTGCCTTAATGTGGTTGCAAACATGAAATGCCCAGCAATATAAGCAATTAGCTAGACTGTTTATAATTTAAGCGTGTGTGATGTGTGAAAAAGCAGTCATTGGAGCAGCAGAGATGCTGTGTAATGCTCATCTGTTGCTATAACTACCATAACCCAACTGTTTGCTGGTAGACACAAAGGTGACTGACCCATATACAGCTAATTAGGAAGTTTATTTTATAACTAAGCTTACTATACTATACAAATCAAGTACTTGAAGGTTTTAAGCTTTCTGCAAGGCTCCATAAGACAGAATTATAGGCTAGTAATTTAATTCATATAGTGTGATTATTTAATTGCTTAAATTAGACTTTTGTGACTGCTTAAACTAGATAAAATATTAAAAATTAGATTGACATTGTAAGCAACTAAATTGTGGATACATCATTTTACTTTTATATTACAGCAAACAGTGACATCTAGTGGTTGTATGTTGCCTAAATATTAATGTTGTTGCGCTTTTTATGCTTTTTGTCAGGCCGTTTTTGTTTACCATACTTCATTCTATGAAACTATAAACGTCTTGACTTTTTATTTGACTTTTTTCATGTTATCCCTATTGTGTGGTTGTCACAGTCAGACCAATAACAGAGCATTAATTCATGATTAATTCATAACTTCAGCACACGTGACAAACTGTCAAAGACATTGCCTGGACCTGATGAACATCATTGTGAAGTGGCAAAAGCGGTATTAAGCTTTTTTCCTCCCAAATCCTTACGGATTTAATGAGATTCAACTGTATTGTCCAATCTTATCGGAAGGGGGCAGCAATACGTCAGTAACAGGCGTCTAGTCTGCTGGAAAACCATGAAGAAGAAGAAGATGACAAACTGTCATGGAAGCCCCCGCGCGTGAAAAACTATAAAGGCACATATTGCACATACATCCATTTATCTTTTTGTGTAGATATAAAGCACATATGAGATATTTACTTCGACTCGGGCATTCGTTTGCCCGCCCTTATGTACGGTTATGTCACCAAAGTGTGTACAGCAGCCATTCTCTCCAAAGAAAAGTCACAGTGGACCTTGGGGAAAAGTGAGTAGATTTCTGAGCTATTGTGTTTTGCAGTTACATGGGCACCGCTAGGTCTTCTGTTGTGATCACTAGACCTGACTTTACGTGACATGGGTTGATGTCTGCTACTCTAAGGAGGATATTCTCTGACAATTTTGTACCATGTGTCTTGCAGACTACAAATGATTCTGGTCTTTTAAGTTAATATGTTTGACTTTCTTGTAGAAAACTTGACATCTCTTCTGGGAAGCTTGCTAGATTTGCTGATGGATCAGCTGTAGTACAGGTAAAAATCTTATTTTATTGTTGCATAAAATATGGAATTGCATACTAAAATGGCAATGCACAAATATACTTCTTGTCACATTTCATTGGCTATATTTACTTGTATCCTGCTTTTCTGACTAGCTAGGAGATACCTCTGTGATGGTTACAGCTGTGAGCAAAACCAAACCCTCTCCCTCACAGTTTATGCCTCTTGTGGTATGTTCTCCAGGAAACACACTTTTCTCAACAATACTGAGCTACTATATATGAGATAATTCTGTGTGCTTATATAATAGTCCATCCTGTTTATTTTGATCCTGAACAGGTGGACTACAGACAGAAAGCAGCTGCAGCAGGACGAATCCCTACAAACTATTTGAGGCGAGAACTTGGTACTACAGATAATGAAATCCTCACCAGTAGACTAATTGGTGAGTTTATGACTATTCATATGGTGATATTAGGCTTTATGAGTACCTTAGCTCTGTACCACTGAATGAATACTAATCTCACTTTTAATCTTTTCTTTTTAGATCGATCCATTAGACCGCTTTTCCCTCCTGGATACTTTTACGACACACAGGTCAGTTTTATTCTAACCTCGAATTGTTGTCTTTAGCTGAAGTTCTCTTCTGTTATACAAGTGTTACGTCATTTAAAGGTCCTTTGCAACTTGCTGGCTGTGGATGGTGTCAATGATCCAGATGTGTTGGCCATTAATGGAGGTGAGCAAATTTTTGGGGTTGAAAGTATGGAAAGATTTCAGTTTTTATTACATTACAACATTTTTCTTACTGTAGCGTCTGCTGCTTTGGCTCTGTCTGACATCCCATGGCATGGACCCATTGGTGAGGATTTAACAATACATTACGTTTTACATTGTGTTGTAGCTATAGTTTGAAGTTTGCTAATACTTTCTGTTTGCAGGGGCTGTGCGTATAGGCATGGTTGATGGAGAGCTATTGGTCAACCCGACAAGGGTAGAGATGGCCTCTAGCGCTCTTAACCTGATTGTGGCAGGAGCTCCGAGCAGTCAAGTAGGTATGACAAACCTTAAGTAATTCTGAAATCTAGAAAATCTTTAATATAAAGAGTTATACAGAGCTCATGCAACCCTTTCTGTCTAAGTGATGATCGAGGCGTCTGCTGAGAATGTCTTGCAGCAAGACTTTTGTCATGCAGTGAAAGTGGGAGTAAAACACACTCAGCAGATCATACACGCCATCCAGCAACTGGCAAGAGAGCAGAAAGTCACCAAGCGCACCCCGGTTAGAGTATTCTCTGTACCAGATGAGATGGTGGAACAAGTCCGACAGTAGGATAAATTTTCTGACATATATGTTTAAATTGATAATTTATTAAATAATGCATTGAAACAGATTTTCCAAGTGTTTCTAACCTTCTTTGTAGAATTTCATCAGAGAGAATTTATGCTGTGTTTACTGATCGCATACATGATAAGGTAATTTTATATTTTGGATGCAATATAGACCTCAGCAGGCAAAATTCTTCCTGGTATTCTAATAAAAATTATTGTTTTTAGATTTCAAGAGATGAAGCTATCAACAAAATTAGACTAGAAACAGAAGAGGTCTTAAAAGGTACATAACTCTCATCAATCAACAAATCCTCTGACATTGTTATGTGTGTGTCAGCAATGTGACATTTTTCTTTTCTTTTTTTAAGAAAAATTCCCCCAAGCTGAGCTTTTTGAAATAATAGAATCCTTCAATGTTGTGACCAAAGAAATTTTCCGAAATTTGGTCCTAAATGAATATCAGAGGTATGCTTTGACATAATTTCAAAGACATAATTATGTTGAACATATTTAAATTTGGCTTAAATATGTTCTTTTTTACTTATTTGTCTTCTAGGTGTGATGGAAGGGAGTTGACAGCTTTAAGAAATATTTCTTGTGATGTTGACCTGTTTAAACCTCTTCATGGCTCTGCTCTGTTCCAAAGAGGACAAACACAGGTGTGTATGTTTGGCAGAAGTATTACTCATAATTTGTAATGTTACTATAATTTATTGTTATTTTTAATGTATTTTTTTTTTCTCACATTATTTTACTTTTTTATATAATCTAATAAAATTTCACGATAGTGTAAAGTGATACATAGCTGTTTTGTTGCAGGTGCTGTGTAGTGTCACTTTTGATTCCCTTGAATCAAGCGTCAAACCTGACATTATCACCACAGCTTTAAGGTGAAACTATATTTTATGAAGTGTACTGTATATAACAACTTTTACTTACTGACTTTCTTTTTTTTATGTTTTTTTTATTTTTTTATTTATTATTCCTTCAGTGGAATTAAGGACAAGAATTTTATGCTTCATTATGAGGTAGGTCAAAGTAGCAGAATTATAAACTGCCAGGCTTCAAGAGTCAGCTAAATACTTTTACTTTAATTTTAGTTTCCTCCATATGCAACTAATGAGACTGGGAAGATTGGAGGGCTCAACAGAAGAGAGCTTGGTCATGGTTTGTGTTTCAAATGTTTTAATTTTGTTGACAGTATTATATCTCTTTAGACTCTAGAGCAATATTAAAATATTTACTTTATTTCCAGGGGCTCTGGCTGAGAAAGCACTAAGGCCTGTGATTCCTAAAGACTTCCCTTTCACAATAAGAGTTACAGCTGAGGTCCTTGAGTCAAATGGTGAGTGCCTAAAACCATAACTATATAGAATTTTTAAAACAGACTTTTTATTATTTAATGTCTTTTTCAGGCTCATCGTCAATGGCTTCAGCGTGTGGGGGTAGTCTAGCTCTAATGGATGCAGGTGCTGAAAATAGGCTGAAAGATTTTAAATCCAGAACACAATTTTTTTTTGTTGAACTGTGGTTGTCAACAAATTTTGGTAATATGTCCAAATCTGTCTTGCAGGCGTGCCCATCTCCTCTGCTGTGGCAGGTGTAGCCATTGGTCTCATATCAAAACCTAATCCAGAAAAAGTGTCTGAAATTGAGGACTACAGATTACTAACAGATATTCTTGTATGTCTAACTGTGGTTTACGTCATTTTGAGTCACACGTTAAGTATCCGGTAAATCAATCTAGTATTGTTATCTCAACAGGGAATAGAGGATTACCTCGGAGACATGGACTTTAAACTTGCAGGAACAAACAAAGGCATCACTGCTTTACAGGTATTATGACTGACCTAAATCTCAGAGCACAAAACTGAAGTGTTTTCAGATTTAAATTTACAGTAAATTACAATAATTTTTTTACACTTATCTCTTAAATGATTGTGTTTTTACATCTCAAGGCTGATGTGAAGATCCCAGGCCTGCCACTTAAAGTGGTTATGGAGGCAATCCAACAAGCCACGGGTAATTATGAGTACAAATTAACATTAATACATTATGTGTCAGGATTATTTTTTATTTTATTTTTATTGTAATTGTTTCTCTTTTCCAGTTGCAAAGAGGGAGATTTTGGGTATAATGAACAAATGCATAGCAAAACCTAGAGATAACAGGAAAGAAAATGGGCCTGTTGTTGGTATGTTCTTGGCTTACATGTAAATTTACTAAACATGACAAAATTGGATTATGTTACACACCATTTATTCTCATAATACATCTTTAGAAAATGTCAGAGTACCGGTCTCCAGACGAGCTAGATTTGTTGGCCCAGGAGGCTATAACCTCCGCCGGTTGCAAGCTCAAACAGGTAAAAAACAAATTGATTTAGTAACTAATACATCACGAATACAGTGAAACACTAAAAGCTTTATAAACTTTTTTTTTCTCATGTTGAGGTGTCACAATAAGTCAGGTGGATGAGGAGACATTCTCAGTATTTGCTCCAACACCAGGAGCAATGAATGAAGCGCAAGTATTCATCAGTGACATCTGCAAAGATGATGTGAGTCGGACACTTTCAGTTTGGAGATTTGTGTACAATCATTGCTGTAACCCTAACCCTATTGATTTACTTGCAGCAAGAACAGCAGCTTGAGTTTGGTGCTGTTTACACTGCCACAATCATAGAGATAAGGTAGCTTATATTCTGATATTTTATGTTGACAGCAGCCTTTATTTTTTTTCTAGTTAAAACTCTTTTCACATAAATCATATATAACTGCAATAGTCATCACGCTTCTAAACACCTTTTCTTCTTATGGCAGGGACATTGGGGTTATGGTAAAACTCTATCCAAATATGAGTGCTGTCTTACTTCATAACTCGCAGTTGGACCACAAACGGGTTAGAAAATTAGTCCTATCATGTTGCCATTATTCTGTATGTTGTATTTTTATTTTTTTAATTATCTGAAGGGCATTTTTTTATTTGTTTCAGATTAAGCATCCAAGTGCATTAGGTTTAGAGGTGGGACAACAGATACAGGTATGTTTACGTTGTATTGCTTTGAAGAATTCAAGTTATGTTTAACCTCAGAATAATGCTACATTATCATTGTTTTCACAGGTCAAGTATTTTGGAAGGGACCCAACTGATGGGAGAATGAGACTTTCACGAAAGGTGCTTCAGTCTCCTGCTGCAACTGTTGTTAAGACACTTAATGAGAAACAAAGCATTTCAATAGAACCAGGCAACAGTAACAAAACAAGTAACCAATCTTTGACACAGTAGCTAGAAAAATGTAACTGTTCATTATGACACAAGACTGTACTGCCACTTTTACCAAAAAAGCTGATCCAGACTTGGTATTCAGTCAGTCAGTTTTCTACGCAAAGGACTCAATCACTTTTACACATACAAGCCATACTCGTAACTCAAATACAACAGTTTACTCATAACTCAAATACACCATTTAACTGCACTCGTGTCTTTTTAGTAGTCTAAATATTTGCTGTTTTGGCTCCAAGATCTGGTTGCCTTGACTTTCTCATTCTCTATGGCTGCAACTATAGAATACATCACAACAGATTCTGCCATCAGTGTAATCAAAGTGAAAAACATGTTACTTTTTTATAAGTAGTTTATTTTATGTTTACAGCATCACTGTAATTTATCAATGCCTTTCAGTGTGCACACTTCTTCAACAAGTGGGACATTCTACTGTCTTATTGTTTTGCATTTGGCATGTGTAAATTGTAAATAAAACTGCTTACTTGTGTTTAGTAGTAGTTTTAAAATTGTGTTTTTCACATGTGTAAATGGCTGTAATCAAAAAGAGTCTAAATGTGGAAGCTTATAACTTAAATATGGAGGGATAAAATATTTTTTTTATTTTTATTCATAAATGGTCTGGCACTGTCTTTGGATTGACTCTTTTATGACTAATAATTAAATGTGAATGGATTTGATAATGACTGGTGATTCATAATAGCTTGTTCTGGGTTTTTGTTAAAACACACCATGAATGGTGGATTGGACTGGAAATTGACTTTAATTAAAAGGAAAAAGACAGGATTTTATCTGGACTGGGAATAAATATGTGGACTGACAAGTGATTGGAGTTTAATTCTGAGTATTTTTGTCTGACATGGTGTTGATTGATTAAGAATTTACTCTGGATATGCTTGTAATTCTTTAAATTGATGGGATTGACAGTTGACTATGTTCAAATAAGCCATGTTCAAATTAGACTAACTAAAAATCAGGCCCGTTGACAGAATTGATGGAGCTCTGGAAAAACCCTATTACTAAAGCATAGGAGGGCTTAGTTTACGGCTCCCCAAACCCTGAGCCCCGGGACAACTGTACTTTTTGCCCCACTCCTGCCAGCTGGCCTGCTAAAAATTATAATGTCTATAGACCTGCTTGTAAAATGAATAAATATATTTTAAAACGAACGCCCTTTCAATAAATGTCAGAAAAACATTAATACCATTTGGGTATTACCAAAAAAGGTTTCCTAAGCAGAAGGTGCTACTGATTTCTTGAGATTTACTTCTGCACCTCGATCATCTTATATGTTTTTATTAAATTTTCTGTAAATAATGAATGTTCCTCAAGGCGGCGTTTATTTTTTTACAGGTGCAGGTAACACTGCACAGCCATTGGTTAAAGTCGCTCGGAGGGAGAGACCCGCGGCAGTTCAGCGCTTGATTGACGTCGAAGAAAAAGAACACAGATCAGATACAAGATGGCGGTCTGTGGACGCTAGCACAGAGGCCGTTATAGTTGTGTTCGCTGTGTTTTTTTTACATTTTAATATTGCGTCTTCTGTTAAAATTGTATTAATTTCCGACGTAATGGCTTCGTAAAAATACCTGTTAAAAACGTATCTTGTATTGGGAACTTTTTCTTAGACGGGCATGTATTAACATGCGGGTGGAAACAAAGTTAACAGGTCGAGGGTAGAAAACAGACGGAGTGAGGTGTAGCTTGTTAGCAGCCACTCGGTAAACCATGTCGGACACTCGGCGGAGAGTAAAAGTATATACGCTAAATGAAGACCGTCAGTGGGACGATCGGGGAACCGGACATGTTTCATCCACTTTTGTAGAACGACTAAAGGGAATATCCTTATTAGTTCGAGCTGAATCGGACGGTAAGTTGTTAGCTTAGCATGTAGCTACAACCTCACAAGCTAATGCTATGCTAGTCTGTCCTAACATGCTGGAACGGAAGCCAATTGTCCAAGGTATTTCTACAATATTATTTTGTTGTAATATCTGGACTTCCAGCTTTGTACTATCCTTATAGACATTAACCACCGTGCCAATAGCTACTTGATATTAAGAGGTGCAGTATGTATTCGCCAGGTATTAAACGAAAAAAAAAAAGGCATTGTAATGAATGTATCATGGGGCCTCTAAGTCTTCTTAACGCTTCCATTAAATTGTATTAAAAATAATAATAATCAATTTCATGCATTTATGTTTGCAATTAAACGGTGAAAATACCTAAATTCCGTTAAATAATCTAACCACGTGGCATAAGAAAAGTGTCTGTTCTTAAAGCCGAATATACCCTGTCCACTCGGAAGATTAACGGTTGCTATGTAAATTTAAGTTCTTTGGTAAAATGAAAGTAAAGCCTCACCTTCCTTGTTTTTCAGGTTCTCTTCTGTTAGAGTCAAAGATAAGTCCAAATACTGCATATCAGAAACAACAGGTAAGATTGTTCATTTTCAGAATAGAAATACAGTACAAAGTTCGTTAATACACGTTAAGTAGTTGACGTGTATTTTCTTTGTTGTGATACAGTTTATCTGCTTTTCTTTGTAAACTTCATATACATCGAATTACTGTTGAGTAAGAGCTGTTGCCCACTGTAAGAGAAATTTCATCAGCTTTTGTCTGAGTCTGTGCCTTGTTACACTTCAGTGTGAAGTGGCTACTCCACAATAATAAAATGATTTACTTTATGTGACCATTATGTGATATTTGAGTGTCTGTGTTTTAGACACTTTTAATGTGTTTTAATTTGTTTTGTCTTGTCTCTAAAGGATACCCTGATTGTGTGGTCCGAAGCAGACAACTATGACCTGGCTCTTAGTTTTCAAGAAAAGGCAGGATGTGATGAGATCTGGGAAAAAATATGCCAGGTATTTTTCTTCTCTTTTATAAATACAAGGATTTAAACGTCTTCTACTCTAACTGCATTTACTTACTGTTGAATGATTAGGTGCAAGGCAAGGACCCTGCCCTGGATATAACACAGGACCCAATTGATGAATCTGAAGAGGAGCGATTTGATGAGATTCCTGAGACGAGCCACCTGGTGGAGCTCCCTCCCTGTGAATTAGGCAGACTAGAGGAGATTGCCGACTTGGTCACTTCGGTTTTATCATCGCCCATTCGGCGGGAGAAACTGGCCCTGGCTCTGATGAGTGAGGCTTACATAAAGAAGCTTCTGGGGCTCTTCAGAGTTTGTGAGGACCTGGACAACAGGGAAGGCTTGCATCACCTCTACGAAATAGTCAGAGGCGTATTGTTTCTCAATAAGGCTGCTTTGTTTGAAGTGATGTTCTCTGACGACTGTATCATGGATGTGGTGGGTTGCCTCGAGTATGACCCAGCGCTTGTACAACCAAAACGCCACAGAGAGTTCTTGACTAAGACGGCAAAGTTTAAAGAGGTGATCCCTATCACAGACTCTGAACTGCGACAGAAGATCCACCAGACCTACCGGGTGCAGTATATCCAGGACATTATCCTGCCCACACCATCCGTCTTTGAAGATAACTTTCTGTCTACTCTCACATCCTTCATCTTTTTCAACAAGGTAGAGATTGTGAGCATGTTGCAGGTAAGTGTACAAACTCTCTTGATGTCTGTTAATGTTTGACATAATTGTATATTTTAGCATTTACTTCAGAATAGTAAAGAGGTTTCCCCCAAGTTTTGTTTTCTGTTTTTATTTGGGTACTTGATATAATGTTTTGCTTGTTATGTTTTTGCTATAGGAGGACGAGAAGTTTCTAACGGAGGTTTTTGCCCAGCTGACAGATGAGGCCACAGATGACAGTAAAAGAAGAGAACTGGTATGTCAAAAACAGGTTATGGCTGAGATTTATTTTTTCTAAAGAGCAAACAACCACTTTAATTAAAATTTAAATCAATCTATTACAAACAAATCTGGTTAAATTATTTGTATTGTTTTTTTAATTTTTAATTATTTTTTTTTTACCATTTTAAATTGTAGATTATAAATAGCTTTAAAGCTTTTGTTGGTATATATTTAGGTAAAACTAAGGAATTTTTTTCAATATGTTTCCAGATAACTGTCCGGTGTCCCATACCTGCCCGACTATATCTTTGTTTATTATTTTTTAATTTGGCCTAAAATATATAATTATTGTCAATTACAAAAATAATGCCCCAAAGGACCAAGGTTTTCACCTGGTTTATTTTCTTTTGTGACAATGATTAGAATCCCGGATTTAATCACTTAATGGCTCTAAATATCAGTGCGTCTCTCACCCAGCTTTGCTCAAAGTCAACAGCTCCTTGAGGCACAACTGCTTTTATTTAGCAAACTCCTGTCCACATGACACTGTGTGATAGTTCATACCTGTTAAACCTGTAAGTTGAAAGTCAGCAACTTTTATCAACGCTAGGTCTACAGTATTCCTCAGTCACCCAAAAAGAGCTTTGCACTTGTCGAGCCCTCTTCTACATCACACAATAACAGAGAAAGTGTTATAATAAACAGAAAAAACTTTGAGAGTAATAGCAAGAGTAGTTTACAGACTAACTGAGCTGTGGAGACAAATTCACAGACTAGGAACTTGCTTCGGTGATAAGGTGCAATATGAAGGGCATGCATAAAAAATATAAAATAAAAGTGTGAGATATGTGTGTGTGAGATGTGCTTATTAATGTTATGAAGTGTGGCAGTAGCTCAGTGGGTAGCG
This sequence comes from Neodontobutis hainanensis, assembly GCA_024349245.1. Lineage (NCBI taxonomy): Eukaryota > Metazoa > Chordata > Actinopteri > Gobiiformes > Odontobutidae > Neodontobutis > Neodontobutis hainanensis. The sequence goes on along the minus strand of JALDNG010000016.1, from coordinate 4,984,297 downwards.
CAGCCGTCATTCGACCAGCAGGTGGGCGGTACAATCCCCGCTCTAAACATCACAACATCCCCCACATACTGTTGTTGTGTTCTTGGGCAAGACAAACTGTTCTTATGGCGGGAGGTTCTGGTCCGAAGCCTCCTGCCCAAGGGGAGTGGCTCAAATAGTCCATGTCCAGGGTGAGAAGGGTCGGCTGTGATCCAACCTGCTTGTTCACAAGTCCTGGAGAAATGAAAGGCTGCAGCCAATCACCTTCTCTGCAGAGCGCACAATGGGCTGCACTTTTTGTCTGTTCCTGGCTGTGGCTCCAGATGTGCAGCAGTTGGTGTACAGGGAGAAGAGTAGAGGAGAAAGTACACTGCCCTGTGGAACTCCTGTGCTGATGGTGAGAGAGTGTCCGAGACATTCTTCTACAGCCGCACGCCTCCGGTCCGTCAGGAAGTCGGTAATCCACCTGCAGGTGGAGTCAGGCACGTTGAGCTGGGAGAGCTTGTCATGGAGCAGAGCAGGGAAGATGTTGTTGAATGCAGAGCTGAAGTCCACAAACCGGATGCTGGTGTAGGCTCCCGGGAAGTCCAGATGCTGCAGGATGAAGCGGAGGGCCAGGTTGATCATCTACAGATCTGTTGGCTCTGTAGGCAAACTGCAGGGGGTCCAGGAGGGAGGAGGTGATGGACTTGAGGTGGGACAAAACCAGCCGCTCAAATGACTTCATGACTACAGATGTTAGCGCCACTGGCCTGTAGTCATTAAGTCCAGTGATCCGAGGCTTCTTGTGTCCAGGTTGGGCCTGGCTGAAGTGTCCACTGTAGGGGACACTAGTACTAGTAGTATATTGATATATACAGTATAGGCTCATTCCATACCCTAATATTGATATTGCCCAAGTCATTTTTATACATCAAAAATCATCAAAATGGCTTTGAGCTTGAATGACTACAAGGCAAAGGATATCTAATAGTTAGCGTTGCTTTAATAGAATGCTGTTTGTTAGTTTTTTGTTAATGTAATGTCAAAGCAGCCATTTCATCAGCTCTTGTTCTCTCTTCCTCAGGTGAATTTTGTTAAGGAATTCTGTGCTTTTTCACAAACGTTACAGCCACAGAACAGAGATGCGTTCTTTAAAACTCTGGCAAACCTTGGCATCCTACCGGCTCTTGAGATAGTCATGGTGAGATTCTAATTTCAGAAGCAGTTTTTTTCAATCTTAATGAACTGTATGGCCTGTTTAACATAATGTTGTGGCCCCCAACAGGGAATGGATGACCTGCAGGTGAGAGCAGCAGCAACAGATATCTTTTCTTACCTTGTAGAATTTAGCCCCTCCATGGTCCGAGAGTTTGTCATGCAGGAGCCTCAGCAGACAGATGATGTAAGCAATATTTGATTTAGTTTAATACAGGGTTTTTTTATTGTTTATTTTTTTATTTGATTATTAATTTGTGTGATTTCCTTAACAGGATGTTCTTTTGATAAATGTGGTGATCAAGCAGATGATTTGTGACTCTGACCCGGAGTTGGGAGGTGCTGTTCAGTTAATGGGTCTGCTCAGGACACTCATAGACCCAGAAAACATGCTTGCTTCCATAAATGTATGTGCAACTAAGAAACAGGCCTCAATAGTAGGTTAAATATTACATTTTTTTATTGTTTTTTTAATCAGTATTTCTTTCCAATTAGAAAACTGAGAAGACAGAGTTCTTGAGTTTCTTCTACAAGTACTGCATGCATGTTCTGACAGCTCCTCTTCTGGCCAACACGGCACATGACAAAAACGCAAAAGGTACAATGAAATGCAGGGTAAGTATTTGGTGTGGTTAACTAATATTTATGATTTTTCTGCTCTATTACATTGCAGATCTACAGGATGGCTCAACCAAGATCAACCCAGTCTGCCCAGGTGTGTTTTGTGCTCCCTGAACCTTATTAGAAGAATTGTTTCTGTGTAACTGAGATGTTACCCCTTTCAATACTGGTGTAAAAGGTATTTGTTCTGGTTTTGTGTAGACAATTTTCAGACGGCCCAGCTGCTGGCACTAATCCTGGAACTCCTGACCTTCTGTGTGGAGCACCACACGTACCACATCAAGACTTACATTATGAATAAAGACCTGCTCAGGAGAGTTTTGGTGCTCATGAACTCAAAACATACCTTCCTTGCACTTTGTAAGTCAATACAAAGACAGCCACTCAGCTCTGATAACTTGTAAACAAAACAACCTTCTGATCGTTATATTTGACTTCTCTTTCCAAGGTGCACTTCGCTTTATGCGCAGGATCATTGGCCTCAAGGATGAGTATTACAACCGGTACATCACTAAAGGGAACCTTTTTGAGCCTGTCATTAATGCCCTGCTGGACAATGGTACTCGATACAATCTGCTCAACTCCGCCATCATAGAGCTTTTTGAATTCATCAAAGTGGTATGTACATGCAACCATTACACTAAAAACTATAATATTTTGCATTTTTCTAGACAGATTTTCTCCATCTTTTCTTACCAGGAGGACATCAAATCCCTGATTGCTCACATTGTGGATAATTTCTACAAAGCACTTGAATCTATTGAGTACGTTCAGACTTTCAAGGGCTTGAAAGGCCGGTATGAGCAGGAGAAGGACAGGCAAAGTCAGAGGCTGAACAGGTTTGTAAACTGTGACAAATGTCTGGAGATTGTTGTTTCCTCAAACATCAATATTTTTTTTTATTTATTTTTTTAAATACTTCTTTTTCTATTGTCAGGTATCGTCGGGATGCAAGGTCCTTGGATGAAGATGAAGAGTTGTGGTTTAATGATGATGATGACGATGAAGATGGTGAGACAGTGGACAAGGGTCGCATGGAAGATGGTTTTTCTGACAGCTATGGCAAGTACATGGAAGCCAAAAAAGGTAAAATATTTTCTACTCTACAGACCAACCTGTTTGCCTGTGATAATATTTACATATAGCAACTATAGGAGCTGCCAATGGAGCCAACAGTGCCAACAACAATGGAAAATCTGCTGCAATCCCTCCTTCATCTGCAGTAGTCAGTGTAAACAGTTCAGCTTCCTCAGTCAAGACAGTGGCTCTTCCTGCTACTCCAGTAGTGAAGGTAATGAACATAATTTACTTTTTGGTACAGTCTGAAATATGGAGTGATTCCTTCTTATTAATCTGAATAGAAAGGCATAATTAATTAACTGCAAAGACTATACAATGCCTCAATAAAATTTTGTTCTGGTCGAACTGAAACGTGACTAATTTGTCTTGCTGTTAGACTACGATGGTTGGCTTGGTGGACTATCCTGATGATGAAGATGAAGACGATGAAGATGATGAGGAAGAGCAGGCTCCAAGGAAGCGGCCGAGGCTGAGCTCCTAGAACTGTTTGACCTCTGTGTGGTTGTGATATATGGGCGTAACGTACATCCTAAACTTCTGATCCTTGGCCTGCTAGTGTCCCCTGTCAGTTTCTGGACAGGCAAAGACCAACTCCAAACTCCTTCAGCCACCCCTTCATTCACTCTGTTGTAGGAGATGGAGACCCAGTCTTGGGCAAGACTAAAGAATCTGGAAACCCCTTGTTTTTTATTTTACCTTGTTAAACGGCACAAAAGGCTCTAAATCTCAAAGCCTCATGATTTGAGTTTTCATGGACCTTTTTTTTCTCTGCCTACTCCACGATACCCTTTTCTCTGCCTACTCCACGATACCCTTGGGTTTTTATCTCCTTTGAATCATTATTTCCTTCTCAACCACCTACTCCAGACAAGAGAAGCTGCAGTGGAAACTACAGTGCCAAGGCGGTTCCTCACACTGCTGTTGCTATAGCAACAGTAGCAAGGAAGCTGTGGACCTACAGCACAGTATTCTGTCTTCATTTCAACTCCCTTCTTTAAACCTGTACTTATGAGCTCAACAAGTTGAGGAAGCCAGCCCACAACCAGCCAGTGTATGAATTGTTCTAAAAGCCAGTCAGGCTAGCAGGACTAGCCGTAAAAAAAAAAAATAGTAGAAAGCTTGACTGGCTGCTGTGGTGTGCTGCCCAACCACAGAACTGTTCATTTTGTTGGTATAGTTTTAGGGAACATAGTTTAACCTAAACACACGTGTCAGACAAGCAGGACTTCTCCAAACCATGGCATTGTTTTAGCCTGGGCACACACCACATCTTACACAGGACTGTGTTGGCCAGAAAATTCACTTTGTTAAAAAGTACTGTACAGAAGTTATTTTTCTTTTTTAATCATTTTCCTTGGTCTGATTTTGAAAGGGGGATAAGCTGCCTACTTGTGTATTTTTTGTTATTGCACACAAGGCGATTTCACCCTTTCAGTCCAGTTCATTTGATTAAATGTAAAATGCAAATACTGGTTTTAAAATAACATTAAAACTGCAGTAAAGTCATTTTTGCTGCAAAGAACTTGGAAATGCCTTATTTTCTTACACATGAACTTTCTAAAGCTAAAGTCATAATAAAAAAAAAATAAATCAAAGACCAGATGTTTATTGGCACAAGGTTTGAACAATATCAGTATTAACTACACTATCTATACTATACTATCACTATCTTTACACTTGTATACATTTTGAAATTTGATTCTGCCATTAAACTTATAAAAAATAACCAAATTTAGAATAATTTCTATAAAATTATTTATTAAACGGTATGAGCAACACATAAAATTACAGACACTAGTATGATTGTATATTGTTGCATTAATTATATAAAGCAACACACTGTCCTCTTGGCCCATAACTGAATACACAGAACAGTTCATCTTGACAATTTCCACACTGTTATCTGCCGAGATGTTAAGTATTCAAAGTTGAGACTTTTCACCTGCATAAGCAAAAAAAAAAATAAAATAAAATGGAAATGCCATGTATTGATTGATCAAAACCGTTACAAGAGACCATTAGTACCAGGTGTATTGTTGCATAAAAATAATTCAAACATTCTGGAGAGGAAGTCAACACAGTGTAAGGAATGTTTAATGCTTTGCAATAGTCAATTTTCTTGTGCTTAGCAATTTATGACTTTGAAGTCAAAGACATTGATAGAACTAAAAATACTTAAGTGGCGTGCATTAATAAGGATACTGACGTGTGAAAACCAAAGTATAATACACAGCTGTATACATCTTAGTACACAGCAAGTGAAAGGTATTTATTCCAGTTGTTGCAAAAAGGAAGATCTACAGTATGTATGGTTCACAAAAATAATCACGAGTTGGTGTAAAGGAAGCCTTGTCAGTAGTGGAGGACTTGAGGAAACTTATAGATAAATATTGCAGTGGGAAGGTAATTATTTTTTGATTACTTCCTCTTTCAACTTCTCTGCCAGGTGTTTTCTCTTCTGTAGCTTCTTTTTCTCCTCTGCAGAGATCTCCTGTGTAAAACAGAAAGCACAGGAGTTGGTAAAATAGTATTCATCACCAAAAAAGTACACAACTAGTTGAGAAAACTAGTAGCTGGTATATGACTAAAGTATTTTTCACTTTTTTTTTTAAGCAAAATCCAAAATTTGTCAAGAACCTCTACGCACACAAGAGCTATTTAAGCTAGTTTTATGCTTAAGGGATGGAAGCAGAGACAGCATAAACAAAACGTACATTGATCACGCATAACATTATGAGCACTGACAGGTGAAGTGGATAAGACTGGTAATCTCTTCATCATGGCACTTTTTACTAAGTGGGATATATTAGGCAGCAGGTGCCCTCAAAGGTGGTGTGTTAGAAGCAGGAAAAATGGACGTGTAAGGATTTGAGCAAGTTTGACAATAGCCAAATTGTGACGGCTAGATGACTGAGTTTAGTTTTAGTTTATTTTGGCCATCTTCAAAGTCAGAGTATCTCCAAACTTGAGCTCTTGGACTTGGTCTTCAGTGGTCAGTATCTTATCCAAAGTGGTCCAATACAATAGTGAAGCGGCGACAGGGTCAAGGTTGAGTGATGCACGTGAGGAGCGAGTGTGATCCCATCCAACACCTACAGCTAAATCAAATTGCTAAAGCAGTTAATGCAATGCAATAGAAAAGGGTGGCCTGGAGTTTGAGATGTTGATTTGGCTCCAAATTCCCTACATCTCAATCCCATCAAGCATCTGTGAGATGTGCTGGACAAACATCCATGGAGGCCCCACCTAGCAGCGTACAGGTCTTTAAGGATCTGCTTCTAACATCTTGGTGACAGATAGCACAGCACACCTTCAGGGTTCTAGTGGAGTCCATGCCTCGATGGGCCTGGGTTGTTTTGGCAGCAAAGTATTAGGCAGGTGGTCATAATGTTATGCCTGATGGGTGTATAAAACACTACGCATATACTTCTTTACATAAGACAAATGCTGCTGATGGATCACCTTCTGTTTGGATGACTTAGAGTGTTGTGTGGGAGGAGGGGTACAGTTCCCATTTGTCTGGGACTGCCCCTCTGCCTCCTGACAAGCAATGACAAAAAAAGAAATTATGTAGAAAGTTAGATGGTCTTTAATAAATAAATATAACAGAATATCAAGACTAAAAATCCAGACTGCTTAGTTTTAACAAATCATAAAATGTGCAAAAGAGGGTTTAGTGAATAAAATACACACAGTAACCTTACTGAAAATGTTGGTGACATAAAGACCGACTTTTCTTATTTTCAAATATTGATGAAACCATGTTTTAAATGGAAGTTGATGTTCAAGTAACCTCAAACTGCATATCTTTTAAATAAAAATTATTTATGAGCATGATCAAAACTATTTGTATTAATAAAAATAAAAAAAATAGCCCAAGCAGCCAACACAATTACGCGTGAAAGAAATACTTTATAGAGAGTGATATCTACCGGGGTTGTGGGTGCTGGTGTGGGGCTGAAAGGTGCCTCCTCTGGCGTGCTACTCTGCAGACCTTTCTGTTGCTCCTTCTTCAGAGCATGTAGCTTGTCTCGCTGCTGACGAAGATATGCTGCCCTCTGCTGGAGCTGCTCCTGCTGTGACACTGGCAACTCCTGTGATGCGGATGCACAGTAAGTCACTTTCAGTTTTGGTAAATTATATGTTGGGTTTTCGCACAAAAAGACTTAACTCACTGTGTATGGCTCAGAGATCCCTGCCTCCCTGCGTGCCTCCTCAAGCCACGCCTCTGCTGTGTTCTGGCTGCAGCTGCTTTGTGAAGCTGTGGTAGGATTCAAGTTGGCTGGAGGCTCACTAGACTTAACTGGGGCTCTAACTGCTGGAAGGACTTTAGGATCTGCTCTATTAGTACAGTCTAAATGAGAGGGATTCACACACAGACATTTATATTAACTACAACTTTAAGGCACGTAATGTTTACTTGCAGTATTACCTGTGGTGGTGTGTTTTGAGGAGGAGCTCTTTGCTGGGGATTTTCCATGGCCATGAACAGCTGCTGTTGTGCTGTCCTCGATAGAAACAGGTTTGCTACTAACCTGGAGAGGGACCAACACATTGTCATATAGTATATCAACAGATGCATTGGCACTTGTATGTCAACAGGCTGTGCTACAGAGCACAAAGCTAAATTTTGACAAGTTTTATAGAAACTTTCCTTTTAGAGGCTTATGATTTCTGGCTTATTACTACTGTGTGTCAAAACATTGCATTTTACATTTGGGGCGGCAGTCTCTCAGTGGGTAGAGTGGTCGTCCTTCAACCGGAAGATAGGCGGTTTGATTCCCAAGTGTCTTGCCCAAGGACACAACAACAGTATAAACTGTGGGGAGCACAGTTCATACTGTTGTTGTGTCCTTGGGCAAGACACTTAACCCACCTTGCCTCCAGTGGCTGTAACACTGGTAATTACTGTAGAACAATGTAAGTCGATTTGGATAAAATTAATAAATGTAAATGTACATTTGCACATTGGACTAATACACAGCACACTTGTAGTGACGGTGGCAAATGACACACCCATACAACTACACGTGCATCTTGTTTCAGCCATACAACTACACGTGCATCTTGTTTCAGCCATACAACTACACGTGCATCTTGTTTCAGCCATACAACTACATGTGCGTCTTGTTTCAGCCATACAACTACACGTGCATCTTGTTTCAGCCATACAACTACACGTGCATCTTGTTTCAGCCATACAACTACATGTGCGTCTTGTTTCAGCCATACAACTACATGTGCGTCTTGTTTCAGCCATACAACTACATGTGCGTCTTGTTTCAGCCATACAGTTGTATGGCTAACATGTGCGTCTTGTTTCAGCAATACAACTACATGTGCGTCTTGTTTCAGCCATACAGTTGTATGGCTAACACGTGCATCTTGTTTCAGCCATACAACTACACGTGCATCTTGTTTCAGCCATACAACTACATGTGCGTCTTGTTTCAGCCATACAACTACACGTGCGTCTTGTTTCAGCCATACAACTACATGTGCGTCTTGTTTCAGCCATACAACTACATGTGCGTCTTGTTTCAGCCATACAGTTGTATGGCTAACATGTGCGTCTTGTTTCAGCAATACAACTACATGTGCATCTTGTTTCAGCCATACAACTACACGTGCATCTTGTTTCAGCCATACAACTACACGTGCGTCTTGTTTCAGCCATACAACTACATGTGCATCTTGTTTCAGCCATACAACTACACGTGCATCTTGTTTCAGCCATACAACTACACGTGCGTCTTGTTTCAGCCATACAACTACATGTGCGTCTTGTTTCAGCCATACAGTTGTATGGCTAACATGTGCGTCTTGTTTCAGCAATACAACTACATGTGCATCTTGTTTCAGCAATACAACTACATGTGCATCTTGTTTCAGCCATACAACTACACGTGCATCTTGTTTCAGCCATACAACTACACGTGTGTCTTGTTTCAGCCATACAACTACACGTGTGTCTTGTTTCAGCCATACAACTACACGTGCATCTTATTTCAGCCATACAACTATTGTGACCTATTATGTATAAGACTCAATTCTTTTACACCTGGTTTGGTTTTAATGCATGCTCAATAAGCTCAATGCTCTAACTGCTACAGCATTTAGTTACCAGAGTAGATTCAGAGAAAGCGTTTCCATTCACCACTGGGGCTGAGTAACCATTAGCCCTTTGGTTGTCATCAGTGCCCTCAGCTTTGGCCTTAGTGGGAATAGATAAAAAATATGTTGAGATGATGTGTCTAAACCCTTTTTATGTCTATTTGCAGGTTTACAAAATCCAAAGTTTAAAGGTCTTTTGACGCACAATACCTTGACTTACCTTGGCAATGGTGCCTTGTTGGCTTGAAGTGGAGGCCGCCTTTTGAACTTCAATGCTCTCTCTAAATGGTTTATCAGAAGAGCTGCTGGAGGTGGAAGCATTCTCCTCTTCTAAAAGCATCCTCATGGACATCTCCTCATCATACTCCTCTTTCGACTTTCTATGGGAAAAGTAACATGAGAATCAAAATTATAGCATATAATATAGTTTATAGACAATTGTAAATGTAAATTGATCATGTGACCAATAACAGATAGTGACTTGACATAAAATGCTCATACTAAAAAATGTCCACTAAAAACCATACTCTACGCTAAAGCCTCTAAACTCATTTGTTATCATAAATAAAATCAAAAAAGAAGAAAAAGACTAATAATTTCCAATGAAACTCTGTAATCATATCATGCCACATGCTGCCTTCCATGGCCACACACACAGATCCTTTAATTTGATTTCTTTAGTGACTTAATATGCCTTAAAGGAGACTTACACAAAGGATTAACCTTTACTCTCACGTATAAATGTAAATCGAAAGAAGGAAATAGAAAGGTTATCAGTAACAAATCACTGACTTAGTATTTAATATTAACTTAGTATTAGTCATTTGCAATACACTATAAAAACTTTTTCAGAATAACACAGCAGCTAACACAAGTGAAAAGTGAAAATACCACAGGGTATGTGCTCTCTCTCTATGTGTGGTTAGTAAAAAAAATAAGTACACATGAATGCAGCACTTTTTTACTTCTATAAAAATGTCTATAATTATTAACTGGCACTACATATAGTGTGCAGAACAGGAAATGGACCTAGTGTAAATCTGATTAGCTGCAAAGTTACCCGGGTAAGACAAAGGGGATCAAAATACTATTTTTCTCAGTTGCTTGCTTGGTGTCATTCCCCTCAAGCCTAAATTAGCTGAACCCTAAGGAGCTTATGAGCGGTCCCATTAGACTCACTGTGTTCTACTTGGCCTGGCTGCCGCTAAACAAATCCTATTAGAGAGAAAAGGCTGAAGCCCGGGAGCTTCTAGAAGGGTGGGTCAACACGGGCATTTGCTATAGTAGCAAGCAATAGACAATTTCTGTGCATCTGAATACAACAAGGGTCAGATTTTCTACCTACATATAGCCAAGAGGATATCTGTCTTGAATGCTGCAATAAATTCTGCAACCAGGAACATACAGGAATATCAAGCAATAATAGCACATTTGACTCCAGTCCATTCTGTTCCTTTGTGAGTCAATATTTTAATTGTGTGCTCTGTTTACAGTAATTTGTGCACTTAGCTCTTAAATGATAACAGCTCCACTGACTTGTGAGTGTACGAAAAGGTTATAAAATGATTATTACTTGAGAACCTCCTGGAGGATCTTCATCTCCTGCTGCTGAAGTTCGGTCATCACATCTACCCCGTCAGTCAGACACTCGGGAAGTGCCCCTGTGCACACATTTAAGCAGTTATTTTACCCTTACTGTGTTTGGAGAAATGAGTTTATCCAACTTACCGTTCCTCTCCTTGATAACTCTTAGAGCTTGTAGCTGAAGCTCCATGTTCTTCTGGACCATTAGTGACCGAAACATCTGGAAGTCATCTGTAGCCAGAACAGGCTGAAACACTATCTGTATAAAAAGCAACCAAAAGCTGAATGTCAAAATAGTAATTACAGTTACAAATAGGTTGACAATATGAAAATATGCAGTTTCATGCATACTCAAGTATATATTTTTGGTTCTGTAAGCCAACTAGAAGTCTGAAATGATAGACACTTAACTCAAGCTCTGTTTTTAGGCTGTGTTTGTGAACAGAAGAGGCCTAATCTTTCACCTTAATAGTCAGTCTAAAGGTTCATCCAGTAAGCCAATGTAAGCAAAGCTTTGTGACCATCAATTCATCCGCCCATCCATATACAGTCAATGTCCTTAGCACGAGTCAACTGGGTCAATGCTTCCACTGTGTTAAGTCCCCTGCTATTTACTCACTTGCAAGTACTTCAAATACAGAAACAGATCTTGGTTATGCGTGACAAGACATTAACAATAAGACCTGGTCAACTAAATGAATATCGACGGTTAGATTTAATGAAATTGTTCTTTCAGTTGAACTTGATATAGACTAATTAGCATTAATTAAGATAATTGTTGTCTGTGCCAAACCGGCAGAGCGATAAATTGAACTAATTCCAGTTTGTAATTTTGGACGATGTCAAAAATAGCCTTATTGCTAAATTGAATTTAATGGGAAAAAAGCTTTTTTTAACGCTCCACTGAACACTATTGTGGCTTATGCTGATGCCACCACCACAGCAGCTCAAATAATGTCTGTGGTGACTCTGCAGATGCTAAAAACACAAATAATCACTAAAAAAAGCTATGTTTTGGTTTAGCAGTGGAAGGAAGCTGATCAAAAGAAAAAGCATAGCGTCTCTGCAGTGCATATAGCATCTACTTTATTGATTTATGCAAATTATCAAATTAGGTTTGGCTTTTATCGTCTTTTATCAAGGCTTTGTGTGCAGTGGGAATTATATTAGAGCTGGTCTATGAGACAAAGAGAGTATCTAACCTAAACTGCTTTAGTTTCACGCTGAGGGTAATTATTACTATCACTTTTTTATATTTTACTGATAATAATAATTTCCCACCAGGGGGTAACACTGCATGTTTTGATGTTGGTGGTGGAAATTGGAATACCTGGAGGAAACCCACCCCAAAACAAAGGAGAACATGCAAACTCCAAAACGCTGCTGCTTTGGTGTTGTATTGTAATAATAATTAATTAATTAATAAGATATACGTTCAAATTAACTTTTTAGGTCAGTAGACAAACACCAATTTAAATTGTAAATTGTCTGAAAAATAATGTTTTGCTTAAAATGTAAAAAAACAAACGTATAAAATGCACTATTGTTTGTCATCTTGAAAATCCGTCATGTTATTTATCTTGTCTAACTTCAAAGATCCTTTTTAAAACTAACAACTTTCTCTTTTTAATTAGTGTTGATGTTCTCCAAAAGAAAGATTTAACTATGGTTGTGTAAACGCATTGGAATCTTGATTATACATTAAGGTCAAGGCTGTTAGTGGTGTGCCAATGCGTAACACTGAATGCAATGCACAGTTGAGAGCTTACCTGCAATGTCTTGGACTTGGCAAAAGGGGAGGTGCATGCATCCAAAAACTGTTGCTCATTAATTCCAACCTCTTGCATATAATTCTCCAAAAGCTTCTCCACCTACAAAGGCAATATATATATATATATATATATATATATATATATATATATATATATATATATATATATATATATATATATATCGACAAAAGTAATATATGGACTGATAATACCTAAGGCATAAGATATAAAGCCTAAAACAAAATAACTCATCCATTTGATACCCATATGAAGTATGTACTCACAAGTTTCTTATACTGCTGATGGATGTCAGTGTATGACAATTTATTTTCATCTTCGTCATCAAAAACTGCAAAATCATAAAAAACCATTAGCAGACTTTTAATTTTAACACACGTCTCAACGTAGCTTTGGTATTTACAAAAGTACTCCAAAGACATTTTAAATACTGACATTAGTGAAATGTTTTATGCAATGGTTCTATGTTACCATAATCTGCAAATACAGCATTTTTCTTCGATATAAACAAAACACTGCCATAAACTGTTAGCTTAGCCAAGTAGCTAACTGAACACCGCTCCAGACTAGAGAGAGACATCTCTATGCAGCTGTTGTCTTATCATTGTTTTACCTGTGCATTTATTTTCCATAAAATCAGTAACTGGAATGACCCACTCGGGGCTTCCCAGATAGCCCACGATGCTCTCCAACACCCACTCGCTGTCATCCTCAGCCATGTTGGCTGCTGCTGAGTAACAACAACAGCCCCCACACGGTCGTGTTTTTCAATTCGTCGTGTCCAGTCGTGTTCGAGCACGCAGCCGCATCATGCACAAATATGCCTAATCACATCTGCTTCACTCCTACACAGCAACAAGGCCATGGTTAGAAAGAGAGCCTCCTTTGATGGCAGTGTCTGATCAGAAACGCGCACTCATGAATTTAGTCGCGAGCGGTGACGCTTAAGCGGTTGCCAAGGAGACCGTTACGTCAGCTGCTCAGGGCAGTCCAGTGGCCAAGCATGCGTGGTGAAAATGCCATCTTTGCATTTATTTTCAAATGCACTAGTGATTAAAAATATCTGGACCTTTGTTAGTATTCGTTTTTGGGGCTTGTTGTGTAATCAGCCCAAACGGTCCTGGCACAAAAAGGCAAAGTCCAAAAACGGTCAGGAGTACATAGTTTTATTAAGAGTAAAAACTTATTTATACAATTCAAATGTATGAATTAACAATGTTATTCAATAAATATACATTCCTTCTGTGTTCTTAAAGGTCAAACTCATTTTAATCTCTAAAAAGGCGCGTACTGTGCAGTATAGGCAGGGCATGCAAGCAGTAGTCATGCCGTAAACGGAATAAAGGTCAGCGACATATAAAGCATATACAGTGTGCATTGGTATTGAAACAGTCAGTAACAGAGCTTTACTTTCATCTCAGTCAAAAAGACTGAGCAGATGGGACACAATCTCTGTAAATGTAACCCAGCTGATTGTCAACAACAGCAGGCAGGCTATCCTACATGACAAGTTGGTTACCTTTGATTTATTTATTTATTCATTTATTCATTGTTTGCTGGTGGTTTGAATTATATCAAACCATGTCACGTCTCTAGTCCAGAGGTATCAGAAATGACTTGGCCCTACTGAATAACACAAATATTATAATATGCTCCAAGACCCCCTCTGATCAGCGGAATCATAACAATAAACGATAATAGACTAAATGAAGAAAATCTATTTATGTGTTTGTTAATATTAATACCTTAATTGTAAAACTTATTTAATCAGCCAACTTGTCTTTGATGTCTCAGAGATGTTGTTGTTAACCATGCGGAGGCTTTAATCAATAAAACCAATAGCCTTTTGAGGCAAAGTGTGTATTTTTTGTGACCTCCACTAGGTGGCAGACTTTAGCCGCAATGTCTTAAATTGAATTGACGCGTTTATGGTCGCAGAAAACCCAATTAAAGTGTATTTAAAACCGTTTTCCATGTATTTCTGGGAATATACAAACTTATTTTTGACGTTATGTTGTTCAGCAGCAGTTCTTTTGTCATTTCATTCTGAAATGTCATTAAGAAATGCTCAAAAGATTATCCAGGTAAAAAAAAAATCAAAATGGAGAACTAATCCAGATGATCCCCTCATTCTTTTTATAATGACCTCACTCTGTGCAATTTGTCCATTACACATTATACTCCACACTGTCACTCACAGAAACATCTTCTGATTGAACTTTAACCCCATTGCGCTATGCTGAACATGTGTTTTGATCTCAGTGTAATATTTAAAGGCATGACATGATGGTTCAAACCTTGTTCTTGGAGGTTAAACTGCAATTTGTGTCAACCTCTGTTAAAAATTCATTGTATTGATTTGGCTCTCGGCAGAACCCTGGCCTTTTCTGTAAACGGCTCCTTTAGTATGTGTTGAAAAGGTCACAGCATTGCATTTTGTCAGTCATAGCAATCCCATCAATTGGGTGAGATTAATATGGGGAGGGTACTCTATAAGGGCACTATATCTCACTGTTAAGGTGATGAAATTCTATGTTGTGGTGCCTTCTACCCTCATAATTATGACTTATGAGACACATAAGACACATTCTCTCTAAACAGAAACACACAAACCTAGAACATTCCAAAAAGACTTTCAGTGCTAACAAACCTTTGCATGTTTTGGGTATAAAGCCCTGGGTAGCTCTGGGTACTGGCTCAGATCAAAAGGTAAGAAAGGGATTCAAATTACTGGGGTTTGTCTTAATATTGTTATAAAAGTAAAACTAGCTCATATCAGTCAACGCTTTATCACACGACTACCTTGGAATATTTGGGGATTTGTAGATAAGGGACAAGGTTTTCCGTAAAGAATATAATATTACTGTTGGGTTTTAATTTGTTGTTGTAAAAAAGGCAGTAAAATGTTGAAAACGTCCGGATTACTTCTGAAAATTCAAAAACTATTTACAAGAGCCCCAAGAATGTAGTACAGAAAAAGATCTGTTGTGTTTCATTGTCCATTACTTAGTTTGACTTGTCTGGTGTCAAATCCCCTTTTAGAGACGGGATCAATAAGGGAACAATGCACTCAAACATTTCATTCTCTCTGATGAAAGCAACAACATGAAGACAAATCAAAAATACAATGAGTAGGAATTCTTATAAAGAGTCATGCTTAGTTAAATTTGTACCTAGATTCTTTTTTGCATTTTTGCTTTTTGGACATTCAGGTTCCTGTATTTTAGTGTTCTCTGTAATATTTTTTATGAACTTTTTTTTTTTAAGCTGTATGACAATTGAATGTCTAGCAAGAATGTCCTTCCGAACAAATTCCAGGTAGGCTCTTATCGGTCCATTAAAAGTGCTATTAATTCCTACCTGAGTAGTTCTTCATCATACCAAGTTCTGTCATAGATTATCTGAAGATACTATTTGTCAAACTGGCAAGTCTTTTTTTTGTGTATAAAATGTTTATACCAAAATGCTACAAAGAGCCAGTGTTGGTCCAAATATCATTCAGTGTAAAGGAAGAGCGACCCTCTTAGTCTGTGGTCACAGGGACAGGTTATAGATTTCTCTGCTGCCGCTGCTCTCTGCTATTTGACTGGTAGGTTCCACTTCACTGTCCTGGTAATTGACATTCATTTGCGGTTTGCTGTTGTCATGGTGACTGGTTTTGACATGTCCTCTTTCTTGGTAATTGTCCATAACCAGTCCGTTAGTTCCACCTTGGTGAATAATTTCTCCCCGTCTGTCGTCTAAGTTTCTTGTCTTAAGTCCATCCTGTTTAGGACTATTTCTAATCGGTGCAGGTCCCTCGACATGCTGGCCTGCACCACTGGCTTGATGTGTTGATTTGACTGGTGCCAGCCGGTTAATCTGATGCTTGTTGCAAACAGGGATCTTATTGGGTTGTAGTGAGCGGGTGTGATGGGAAAACCAGTCCCTCTCAAAAGCAGTGCGTAGCTGCTCCACCACAGTAGAGTTCCTCTCGTCAGCCACCTCTGGCTGACTGATGACTAAACCCGCTCCTGCATTGTAGGTAAACTCATTCCCCACCCAGTCGAGGTTACCTGTAAAAGCCAGAGTCACACATAAACTAAAATTGCTGTTCTCATATCTGAAATACAAAAAGAAAAAACACCTGGCAGCAACATAATAGTATAATAAATAATAATTGAACTATTCGTTAATGAGGAAGTGCTGTGTTTCATTAAAACAGCAAAGAACCCCAGAAATAAACCGCAAGGATTGCAGATAACCAAATGCTTTCAAATTACAAAATTAAAAAACTTAATGCCAATTGTAAACCACATAACTGTCATTTACTTCTTAGTCTTCTAAAAAACACAGGTTGTACTCACTGTACTTACCTAAATACATGGTTCTGTCAGTCACCATGAACCTGTTGTGGTTTATGCCTTGAACAGTGCCATCCCTCAGCACTCTGGGCCTGAAGAACCTCTACACACACACACACATATATATATAAATCAAGCAGTAATACATCATATGTAAGGATTTATATTTTATCATTAGATTAAAGTATAAAGAGTACTAACAGCCTCCAGAGAGCAGTTGACCTGCTCCATACACAGGCTCTTTAAAGACCAGAGAAAGCTGAAGGTGAGTGGATGAGTTTTTTCCCAACAGCTTATCAGCAGACGGACACGCACTTTCCTTAAGATCAGAGCCTCACGGATAAAGCCATCAATACGTGACCAGTACCTTGTCAAAGACACAGAGACACACCAACATGTCTGCATATATCTAAAATGACAACAGACACTCATGCTGTCTAAACTAGTAATAAAACCTAACCTGTTAGTGTTACTGCCAAAAAGAGGAAGGTAGTCAGTGATGGAGATGTATATGAAATGCCGGGCCTCCTTTATGACTCTGGCAATTGCTTCCAAGTCACTGCTGCGGTCTTTGGGGATGAACACATCGGGGGAGGTCTGTTGACAGAAAACAACCCACAGCAAAGACAATTAAAGTTAGATGTACTGCTAAGAGAAATCTGATGGTATCTCTCAATGTTGTCCTAACAATAATTATAAAGATACAAATGGCATTAGATTTAATAACATGCACCCAAGGCCGTAGTAATGTTCTACATAGGTCTGCATTTCACTGAGGCTACAACTGTGTTTGTTTTATCATCAGTCGTAGAGATGGACAGTGCAGTGAAACCAACAGCGTGCTCCTGCAGAAAGGAAGACAGCACTATCACTCATCCCCAGAGAAACAGTGACAATCAAAGACACAGTGTCCTGACGAGAACCAGTGTATGAAAAATGTTTTTTTCCACCAAGCTGTCAGCAACTATGCGTGTCACAGGCAGTTCTTAGGAGGGATTTAATTTGCTCACACCACAGTGAATACAATGCATATGCTATTTTTCATGTAAGCCTGGTTTAGAAAGAACCCCCCATATTTTTAAATAAGATGATTTTTTTTTTAAATAAGATGCATACCATAATCCCTGACATTATTTAAAACACTGCTTTAGCGCTTATCTGTCCACATGTGTAAGTAGTCTGCCTATTTCTGGTAATTATTCTGTCAACGCATTAACTGTGACTGCAAAAAGTTTGGAACATGAATGTTTCTTACGCTGACTAACTGCTTTTATCACCCACCATTCAAAGTTTCTTCTAATTATTTATGCAATTAAAATTACCACTACCCAAGTGAGCAAATTACAGCAAATTAATTATGATATGGTTATGCTCTAAGCTACAGTAAATGTCAGGGAACCTCATTACTGTCACTTACAGAGACATAGGCCTGAGCCTTGGTGCTGTTCAGGCTCAGGGTTAGTGGTTGGTCTCTGTTGAAAAGGGCAAAGAGACGTTTGGACCAGAAGGTAGGGATGAAGTCTTTATACTGAAGTCCCCAGTAAAGGTTGAACACTTTGTGGAGGTCCAAGGCCAGACAGCTGCAGTCGTACACCACAATACCAAGCTCCTTTCTCTAGAGACAGAAACATGAGGAGGTTACCCACATGGGGCACGTTTGGTTCAAACATACAACATAAGCACTGCTCAATAATGCAACAGAAATGCTCAACATCACCCTTACTTTCTATTCCAAGTAACTTTTTTATAAAGCATCATGTTATTTTTTTTTCATTGTCACAGCAACAGCAGGGGGTGAGCTGACAGTTCAAAGGAGCCTCCTCTTTTGTTCTGGTTTATTTCTTGGTCCCCTCTCACATTCTTTTTGTTTTAAAGAAATACTTTCCAGTGTGCTGAGAAAAAACAAATCCTTCTTACCCTCTACTTTATGTGTCCAAACATGAGTTCTACTCATTTCTGCCATGCTTCATATTAAATGAGCCTGACTTTATTCAATCATTGCCTGAAACTTATTTGTAGAAATGACAGAACAACATTTCTTCTAATCTTTGAGGTTTGGGGGATTATGCACAGCTCTCTTAAGGTCTCTCTTAACAGTGTTTCAAGGTCTGAACTTTGACCCGCTCTTTTTTATAAAAGAACAATTTGAATGCAGCCGTGCATCAATCCATTGTCCTGTGGCACAGATGGTCTATCATTTGACTCTGGAATACTTAAATATGCAGATGAGTTCAAGAACACCGTTGAGCAATTCTTATGCTGTATTGATGTGGCCTTGGTTAAAGCAACAAATAATTTATAGTTGATGGTTCCTTGACATGAACTAAAGACCAGCTCCTCTTTGTTTTAACTGTGCCTGGCTGGCTAGAATGTCCTCTATATTCCTCTGAGGGCAGGGCATGCTACCTTCTTATGAGAACACATAATTGCCAAAACACAACTTTCTACATAGTTTCTGCTTTAAGTACAGACATAGCATTAAAACTTATTTGTCTGGGGCATTAGACACTCACAGATTTTTTCTTTTTTGTTTGTTAATTGCAATCTTAATACCCCAGTGACTCAGTTGACCCAGGTTTGAATCCCTTTTTGGGTCTGTTTGCTCCATGTCTAGTCCCCTCTCTGTCCCTGATTTCTTTTAAAACTATACCGATCCAAAATGCCCAGGAGGGGGAAATAACTTCCCATGACATGACTTTCTGTTAGGAATGCATTTTAAATAACTACATCAAGCTGTTGTATAGTAGTGTGTTGTGTGGGGGGTTTCTAATACCGTGGCCAGTGATCTCCAGTCCATGCTTGCGCTGCCGATGTAGAAGTGCTTCTTGTCGATCACCCAGAAGGAGGAGTGAAGGTGACCCTTGGTGAGTGCTGTCATGTTCAAATAATGAACCTCAGCATCTACGAATGAATAATGAAAAATAAGCTTTTTTTTTTTGCACCAACTTTAGGGTATAAGACAAAAATATTGCAGTTTAAAGACATGAGATCCTAACAGTGTGACTAAACTGTGGGACAGTGCATGTTTAAAAACAGAGAACTGACAGTGTTTGGCCAGCATTATCAGCTCATTCGAGTCACTCATCCCACTGGAGATCCTCAGCTGGATTCCTTTGGCTTTCAGCCCCTGGAGCCTAGACAGCAGCGCCCTGCCCTGAAAGGAGCAAGACAAACCAATTAAACATCTGACAATAAAAATGTTACAACTGTCACAATCATTTCTAAACACCTCTAGTGAGTTAAGAAATCATTTGTTGTAATAAATGTGTAATAGAGAGAAACCAAAACTCAGGTCCTTACTTCATCAAGGCTGAACCCCCATACTGCGAGAAACCTTTTGAAACCAATTTGTGGTGAAATATCTGACACTAACTTTTGTTCTAAAGTTTTTGAGGTGAGGAAAAGTTAGCAAGCCTTAAGCAAAACTTTGACACTACCATTAAAAGTAAAACTGCTGACGGGAAATAGCGAGTAAGTACCTCTCCACGGCCCTAATGACAATCTGTGTCTCAGTTTCCACAACCTTTAAGAGGACATCACTATTTTAACAGTTCACCTGCCTGCACTCACTGTATTAAAAGTTTCAGTCCAGTCTGTGTATGCTGATGCCCTCTTTGGCAGCTGTTCAGAAGAGAACATCGCACAAAGACAGAAAGACGATTAGCTGCTGCTCCAGCCCAGAGGCCTCTGAAGAAGCTATTACTTTTCAATCCGTGACCTGAGGCTTTCATTAGGTCTGACATATCCTACTGTTTAAAAGCAGTTCAATGTGTGTATATGTGTGTTTGTATATGTGCACACTGGGCTGTCAAACCTTCAGGCAAGATTTTTAATAACCTGGGCTTGTTCAAATCAAAAATAAATAGACAGATTACCTTTCAGCTCTGAAACAACATAAAGGGATTTTCTAGGTACAACAAGGTTTTGACACCAGTCTTAAGATCACCTTTTAAAGCGCTTTATAGTGTATTGGAATCAAGTGTATTTTCCTGGTCATGATTTTATTTGTATGATCTTGACTAAATACAATGATAGTTTCTGTTCAGATTGTACACAACAGAAATCATATTGGAATGGCACTTCTAAATATAGTCATAGTGATAAGAAAACTAGATTCAGTGATGTTTTTGATTTGCTCCTGTTACCTGTCTGGCAGTAGGCTGAAAGCTGGACTCATAATCAGAGGAGTTAAGGAGCCACAGCGGGGAAACTATCTCCACAACGCGAAGGGCTCGGTCCAGTAGATTGTACAGACCCTCGGAGAGCGGGAGGTGCAATGTACTATTGTCTGAGAACTGGACATCTTCTGGGATGTTCTCCACAAGCACCGCTCTGTGGGAAACAAAAAGAGGAAGCCAATAATAGTGACAGTTTTTGTGAAAATGTAGCAGAAAATAGAGTGACATTTATGGTTTTTCACAAATCAGTTATCTTAGAAGAGACTGTAAGCTTGGGTGCCATTGGCAGAAAGGTGAAACTCTTACATGTCTTTGCCAAAGTTTTTTACCAACACAACCCACTGTTTCCCACTGTCTGCATCATTAGCTTACTGTAATGAGATAACACAAGATTTCTTGCTGTATACAAGCGCCTAGATTTCATCAAGAGTCATTAAATCTTGTACAAGTTGCCTCTAGTGTAAGCCGTGAATAACCGAGGGCCGATGTCCAGAGCTGTCAGCAATATATAGAGATTAAATTACAACTAGCAATGGGAAAAGAGACTCATTCTGCTGTCATCTTATTGGTGTTGCTCTAGACGCTACTCCCTGTGTTATCACATGGTTTGTTTAATGTGCTCATCAGCAGTCTGAGGCCGAATAGTTGCAGTACACCGCATGGAGTGTAATTACACACCGAATCTATAAGACAGGTTTGCACATACAGTTGAAAAGCGAGCCTCGCCAGGAAGATTCAGTGTAGTTTTCTCTTATCAGCGGAGCTGTTTTGCATTTTAATTCCCCCCCAGTGTCTTGTAAATACCAGCATACTCTTTCTGCTAAAGGTGTAATGTCAAGTTATCTGGATAAACATGACTCTCAGCTCTCCTATAATGCATTTCCAATTCCCACTTTAACTCACCAGCATGCCTGCAAATGACAGAGGCATTAACGCTGAAGTGAAAAGATTGAACTCACCGTGGCAGCCACACACACACACACACACACACAAACAGGCTGTTACCAAGCCCTAGCTCTCAACACATTCCCCATCATAAGCCAGGACATTGATTTATGCCAACTAAGGCCGTCGTATAAAAAAACAAGGGAAGGATTTCTCGAGTCAAGTGCCCAGCGAGGGTGGACGGCTGATACAATCCTTGGCGCCACCACAGTTTGATTAAGTAAGTGCTGTCATAGAAAGAGAGCTGACCCTGCACGAGACATTTCAAGAGGGCATTTCGTAGGAAAATCTTTAAAATTAAAGATTAAATGGCAATCCCATACAATAGAAACTACAATACAAACTGTGCAGTGCCCATAACAAGGGATGCAGTACAGAGGCAATGTATTTTATTCTGTGTCATACAAGTTCAATACTGTAAAAGCAATGAGGGGGAGTTGAAATAATTTAAGGGAGGATCAGGAGAAAGGAGGCTTGTGTTTTCGCTGCTATGTGTGTGACTGGCGCCAACACTAATCGTAAATATGCTTCCATGTACGAATTGTTCATTTATGGCCCAGGACGTGTGCTGCACCAACAGACAACATCATGATTCACTTTTATGAGTTCAGCAATGAGACTTTCGCCAAGGTACATGAAATAATCCTGCACTGCAGACTAGCTTCAAGTCCGAGTTGAGTTTATATTGCTCAGAATAGAACAGATCATATGGGTTGAAAAAGTTGAAAGAAATGGAAGTTAAAAAGCTGTGAATATTTTAATATAAAATTAAAATACCAATCGAACCAATTACTAATTTTGGTCTTTTTCTTTTACTTTTGGCTGCTTGCTTCAGGGGTCGCCACAGCAAATTATCTGCCTCTATAATTTTGTTTAAGAATGCAAAACATCACTTCATTGTGTGGATTTATTTATTTATTTATTTATTTATTTATATAACCTTTATTTATTCAGGAAAGTCTCACTGAGATTACAGATTTCTTTTGCAGGGGAGTCCTGGCCCCATGGGAGGCGGGACTATTGTACATGACTTTAGTGTTGGATGAAACCGGAGCACTCAGAGGAAAACGGAGCAGATACGGACATGCAAACTCCACACAGAAAGGCTATGCCCGGATTGAACCTAGGACCTTGAAGACAGGAGTGCTGACCACTCTGCCACCACGTTGCCCAAAATGTATACATTTATTTATACATGTCTGCTGTATAACTTAGCTATTAACATGATCTGATACTTCATGAATTCCTGCATTTGTCAAAATCTTCGACCTCCACAGATATTCAATAGGCATTTTTGTTATCATTTATGTTACATCAGTAGTAATACATAACAAAGTAGCATAACATCAAGTACAATATGATAATAAAACCATGACATTGAGCTAATGTAGAGTCACCTACACGGATGTATTGTATCATATTTGCATTGAAGAAATTGATGCAACTACTGCACCAAAGGGCAGTGACCACTGGGTAATAATATATACTGGCCTCATGTTGTGATACAAATGCCAGCTGCATACTCTTGGATAAAAAAAGAGCTAAATCAGCGTTTGGAAAGGGGCCAAGGGTCAAACTATAAAGAACTCCCACTATGATCATAAAGCACTGATGTCTCTTCATGGAAACGTCAACCAGCGTGTTAAAGCTTTGGCAGGTAATGTGTAATGTAATTTAAGTTCTGCACGTGTCTTTTGTTAACAGACAAAGTAGCATGTATCTAAAGAGAGAAATAAACCTGAATGAATTTGGCATTATGTCTATTCTATTTAAAAACAGTCCATTAATGCCCGGGACAATAGATTCTGTGTAATAAAGAAATTAATGCAAGTGAATGTGCTTTCATTTATCAGAGCTTAACGGCTGAACTACCGGCAGCAAGTAAAACTAAACCGAGCAAAAAAAAAAATAAAATAAAAAATAGGACCAAAAGTACAAATAAGATTAATCTCCTGTACACCACCTTCTTTGTTGCAAAAGACACAAAAACTGGGGCAGTGACAGTGAACACCTCAATAATAAGACACAACAAGGATGGATGGAAAACAGACTCGGGAGGAGAAGTAATCTTATTGTGAAATAAATCCTTCCAGTCCACTCTAATGGTGCCTTGGCATGATGAATGGTGATTTTGAGCCCTCTGAACAGCCAGACAGTCTTCAGTTTTAAACCTGGTGGGAGCAGGAAGGCACTGCTTGTTTCTTGCTGTGAGAGATTCATCGATTTAAGCAGTTTTGTTTACCTCTCATTCTCTACACAATCTGTGGACTCATGGGTGTCATTCTGTCATCTGCCCGAACTGATCCTGAACAATGCAGATAAAAACTCCACTAAAGAGCATTGTGCATTTAGTTTGGGGTGTTGGATTGATTCCCAGGGATGTCAACTCATCTCTCTGTGCACTCCAGCTTCCCTCCACCATCCAAAGACATGAATGAATGAGCATGTGAGGTAAAAGTAAAATAGATAGGCCCTTTTTATTGTGGGATATTTACATCTTTCCAAGAGGGTGTCCAAGTCAATATTGTTTGAGGTTCCAAATTACTCTCACGTTGTATTTTTTACAACACTAACAAAAAAAAAAAATAGTAACCCAATTTGTTTGTTTGTTCGCAGCAGCTGAGCCAGGTAGGTTTACATGGTAACTCTGAGCACAATCAATCACTACAACATGTTGGAATTAAAGCCTGTTACTTGGTGTATGATCCACTTCTACAGCAATAACACAGGGTCATGTTGAAAATTACAGAGGCACAGGGAGCTGCTGCCATCTGATACAAATTATCCACTCTCACGGGCGCTACCCTTCTGCTGTAGCAGAGCGGACATTAATATGGGTATCACAGAGGCTCTAATGCCTGCACTCTGCTGATATGAAGAGATGCTATAGTGTTTAATTAGCTACAACCACAGGGCTGTGTTCATAATCTATACTCATTAAGCCTGTACATGTAAAGTCATTATAATGATACTGAAATAACACAAATCTTAAGAATACAGCTCATTCAACATACATAAATGTTCTAAATTCCACTAAGTGCATTATGTGATGGTTTACAATAACTGGAAATATGTTAGTGTAATTCTAAAAATAAACATTTTTCCCCAAAGCATTATAAAGCTATTATAAGGCCATTATAAAATTGCTTTGGTGGAAAGAGAACATTCGTGGTTTTGTGCCCTGGAGCAAAAGGCGCTAAAAACTATACACAGATTTTGGGCATTCTAGTGTGTCTGTGTCAGTGCAGGCTTTCCATCCTGTTCCCGATCAATACAAACCTGCTTGTCTGCACAGCACTGTTTGTTTTAAAGAAGGGCATTTCCTTTGTAGAAACCACTGGCCACAAAAGTTTGTGGGAGAATCTACAGCCAAAAACTGAATGAAATTATACAATAGAAAAAACTTTAAAGGCCGTTTTTTATTTTTTATTTGATTTTCTGTCTCAAATTCTGAGTTAGATATCTCCACTTCAATAGCACCTACAAACACCACATTTTCCAGTCTTATACTTAACTTTATTCTGAAAGGCTTTACATTCTTATCCTGACTTATACATGCTACTCCAGAAAAACATGTATTTCTTTTTAAAAGGCCAGTAATCTCAAATTTACTAAAGCAAAAATATTAACCAAAAATTGTGTTTTTTGAAAATCTATGCAAACGACCATATATTTAAATACATAAGGCCTCAATTGCATATGAAAACATTCATTTAAACAAACATCTTCCTTTCACAGTGATATCTTCTAATTTAAAAATGTTCCCTATTCACCTGTAGTGTTGAGCCTTAATTACAACACACATTATTTGAGACTCTTTAATGACAATAGGGATCAAAGAAAAGACCACTATTATTTATTAGAGTGCTACGTGTTTAACATTAACATGCGTATATCTCATTATTTTTGCCAATTATGCCAATATTAACTGCTGGAGTAAAGATATAGCACTGATCCTTGGGTGGAGTGGTCATAAACACAGCTCACATTTCCAGCTGATGAGTCGTCTAATGAGAGAAAGCTGGCCAACATCTAATGAATGTCTTCATCGCTCCTCGACTACTTTCTTCTCCACATCTGCTCTAACCCTCTGACACCATTCACCCCTTTGGCTCAGTCTTCTCTAAATCCTCGAGGGTCTGTCACTCTCAAAGTATACTCAAAGATTGCTGAAAGACTTGTTAGGCAACTCGTTTAGAGAGGAAGGAAAGTGCATGGACACAGAATAAAAAATGAAGGGAGAGAGAGAGAGCGGGAAGTAATTCAGGGATGAATCACAAATTGAATGATACAAATCTAATGAAGGAGAACCAGAGAACAGGAGTGCAGTCTCAGCCAAACCAGTGCTGATCCACCACTTTCACTGGGGTCCACTATCACACACAGCACTGCAGTTTTCAAACAGTGCCTTCAAGTACAGCCACTTATTCTGTAGTCAATTTTTCAGAATGATCTACAGCTATTATAATATATTATACAATCTTCCTTTATTAAAAGATGTTGAATGTATGAGGATAATCTTTATTGTATGGGCAGCTGGAGGTTATGACAAATTTGTTGCTCTTTCCTAATCAAAAACAGAGGGAAAGAGTCGTACGATCCTCACTATTGGCTGATAGAACTAAACTGCCCATGTTGCCACATTTAAACCATTTTTATTGAAGGTGTAGTTATTAAAATGTGTCATAATAATTGGACAATAAAGTGTTACATATTGTACTGCTCACCCTGGGTCCACTCACTTGTTCATTACAAACTGTGATATACTACATGTACTGTATATGAGGTATTGTGTCTCACCGGCAGCTGCTTTCACAGTTCTCTTCAGTGATTCCATCCTCATCCTCGCCCCAAATGTCCACAGCTGAAAAAATGAGCGCCACCAGAACCGCGAAGCAGCACACCAATGCAAAGATCGCAATGCACTTCTGCTGAGACTGCAAGACAGAGAAGAAAAACAACATTGATTTCCGAGGTGTATTTTTGACTCTTCAACGTTTCTGTAAATACTAGAGGCCAAGGTGCACCAACCTTGGCTCCTATTAGCTGAATCCATGAGCGGCAACTGCTGAACTGATTTAATACTCAACTCAGCGGCTCCTAACATGGTACAGACGTTAAGTAACAAAAATATGTCGAAGGTCGGAGTTCAGGCGCCAATATATGGAACATGAATCAGGAAATAAAAGGGAAAAAGTAGATACAGGACACAAATAGAACTTTATGCTGCTGGTATTTGAATGAAGTCCTACTCATGACATGTGTTTGGGAAGTAGAGAAGTGTCAAAAGTATTTCAAAAAAACAAAAACTAAAGCCACTTAAAGAGGCAAACCTAATTACAGTTGTTTTCCAAAGATCATTACCACAGTCAGCTAGAATAAGCTTCCATCCTCAGAGACAGATTACATATCACAGTCCATTGATGTCTTCGAGCCAGAAACACCAAAGGCGCCTTGATCTTTTCTTTATTTATTGTAGCATGAAAAGATTTATGTCCACAGCATCTCTTATGGAAATTAAATTAATCTAGCACGGAGACAACTGAGTGTCCCCAGTGGACCAGGGAAACATTGGCAGCCCCACACAATCTTCCTCAGCTGATGGAAACCAGGAGATGAGCGTTTCCACATCCTGGCAACACATTATTATCTCCGGTTCTAATGTGCATCCAGAGTCTCTTGTCCAATCTCTCCTGTCCCTTTAGGAAATGCTGGCTGTGATGCTTAACCAGTATAGACAGTTACTTTTGAAGAACTCTGGGCATTTGTCGAAAGCACACTCAGCAAATACTCCCAGGTTAAATTGAGGTTTAAGTTAATCCTGCATATGCTGGTGTTGCACTTAAACTCTCTTCAAACTTTAAATTCTCGTATTTACAGGGCTCATGCTTTTGTGTGTAGTCATCAGCGCTTGTGCGATATACAGAGCAAAATAACAGAGCCTCTTGTGTGAAGAGGTCAGATTAAAATTGTGCACCAGGAACAGGGCAACAGACTGTAAAGCCCAGCTAGAAATCAATAGAGCTTCAATTACAGGAAGTATTCTGAGACTGGACTGCTTTAATGCAAGGATAAAACAGAGGAAAGAAACAGGTAGTATTGATGTTACTATTGCGTTCCATAACTATATATAGAGATTTAACAGTGCCCATTTTCACTGGTGTGTGGAATATTGTCTTACTATATCTGCATAAAACAAGAAGCCCTACTCAAAGCTGATACATTATGATGCATTTTGCGTGATCCGATGAAGTGGGTAGCTCTAATGTCAAGTGTGAATGCACTCAAAATGTCTCAGGGAGGCTATGAAATCTGATCAGCAACCCCACAGAGTCACTTGCCCCAAAGGATCTATTTCTGAGCCGCATGTACTTGAACAGAGTTCTCGACCACACTAAAGCACATGCTGGTAAACCCCTGCATTAAATTGATTGAACAAGCCACCTAAACCATCTTAATCTATCTATTCATCAATGGTCAATAAGTGTTAAGGATGAGGTTCACCACTAATCTCAAACAGTTCCAAGGAATTTTCATCTGTCGAGAAAAATGTATTGATTACAGCAGCTGAAATAAAAACATAAAGCAATGACAGCCATGAGTGATATGAGGACAAAACAAAACGAATCCTGGGGTGATTTGAGGAGATTGCTCACAGACAGTTTTGAATGCTTTCCAGAATCCGTTTAGTTGTGTGGTCATGCACCTTGACTTTAAAATGCACTGCTTGTATCTGCCGTTGTCGGGAATGCACGGAAGACAAGTCCAGTGTGAGTGGATGTTTATATCCTCTGATCCGTGTGGTTTATCTGTTTGCCCTTTTCTAAGCTCTTTCCCAATGCTCTCAAACTTTAAAGCCTGTCATTTTCTATCTGTGCAAAAAGGGGTGCACTTGATCATGATCATGTGTCGTGTGATTGTGGTGGATTAACACTGACCTGCTTGTTTACACCGAGGTGATCTATGACGTTCACGCTGCTGCTGAGCTTAACCAGCCTTCTGCCGACAGCCACACAAAACAAGCTTTTATGGTGCTTTGCCTCCGCATGACAAAACCCACTCAGGACACTCTCACGGTCTGCTGCCAGACACCACGTCTAAGTTATTACAATCAAGCGACACTCAGACGATGTCAGTGAATGTAATGAGTCTGATTTTTTTAAGCTTGTGCGTCTGCGTGTTGAAGCCAAAATTTCTGCGACACAAATTAAGGCATTTTAATTCCCATGCTTTGGTGTAATGTAAGAATTAATAAAGCTCAATTGATTTCCTTGTTGAAGGTTCTTGGACATGCAGTGTGAAAATCTTTAAATACCAGAGGTGCTCTGTGAGCGACGGCAAGAGCACTATATGGAGCGTAATCCTGTCATGTTCTTCAGAATCTGCTGACGATCAGCTTTTGAGTGCAAGTATATGTGTGTATGTGTTGCTGCTCTGGGCACAAAGCTGTGAACATAACGTTTCTAATAAAGTGTCTGCTTGGGTTCCCACTTACTGCCTTATATTTCTCTCTGTGTGTCAAAATGAGCTAAAATTTACAAGGTCATGCATGTTGTTGGTATTATGTATTTTCAGTCTACTTTCTGGTTTGTGTAGTGTTCCCCCTAGCTTTTCTTCACCTTCACTCTGTCTACCCTCTTGACCATATGTTTAATCTATTGGTGACCATGTTATAGCCAATTTCTAATAATAGTGGCTTTAACTTGGAGTTCATTCTGAGTCTATAAGTCTATATATGGTTCTCTCAAGTGGCACTTCAGAAAGTCTTGTGTGATGTCACTCCAACTTTCTCTGTAGGATCCCACCCTAAAGAACAGTACTTTATTGAGGCACCCTGAAAAGAGTGTTGCTGACAAAAGTAGATGTGTGAAGAATTGTAATCAATCCATCGACTGAAGCTGCCATGTGTTGTCAGATTGTCACCTCTGAGTCGCTCTCCTTTGACACCTTATGAAAAGTGACAGCAGTGTGCTCCTTCCACAGAGAAACAGTGTGCTCTCGGTTCAGAGCTCACTGACTGTATCCACTGCTCCCCAGAGTGAATGCAGGCCTCGGAGTGCTTCTGGCAGCCGGATGAGCAGTCAAACAGCTCTGCCCTTATCACAAGCACAGCAGCTTTATGACATGCCCTCGAAATAACAGGGCTCACCTCAAGCCCGAGAAGAGGGCTCATCAGGACACAAGATATTTAATTATATACACTAGAGCATAAGGAACATAAAGTACATTTATGAAAAAAGGACAACAGATGATAAATGAGTAGTAAATGTCCTTAAGATGACTGCAAGTTTACTTGACCTTAACTGTGTAGTAACTGTTTTGGCTGATGGCCCTTTTTCCATCTCTGGCTTCCTTCAGAAAGTAGTCACCATCCAGGTCGAATACAAAAAAAGAGATGGGTGACCCAGTTATCGATGCTGATGTCACATGGCGCGCAGCCCAGCAAAGTATTACCTTTGAAGAGTTTCCACTGTCAGTTGTCTGTTTGACAACTTTGTTTATTCCTTGCCCTTATGCTTGTGCTTTCACACAAACTGAGCGTACAGCAGACACTGGTAATAAAAATACCCCTGTAACTATATTACTCCGCCCCAGCACAAACATCAAGTGATAAATTGTGTAGACTTATGTCCTAATTATACCCAAGCACCACTAAATGAAGTTGTATATCTGTAATTATGTTTTGTAGAACCTCCCTGAAGTAGAATTTTGTTGTATGGCGTGTACATATTAAGCTTTACACTGCCATGCGAGTCTACACATTTTATCACACATTCAATCAATTAAGCAGGAACCTTATCCATCTTTAGGACAGGTACACACAGCTCCAGGGTGTGAGGCTGACTATAGAACAAGGACAGGCCATGTCCAAATTAGTTCTCAAAGTTTCAGTTTCTTAAATATCCCTCTTCATTTGGCAGTGCGATGTCAGCTGAATGTTAAGTTCCTCGGCAGCCATATTACTTGTTGACTTGTTGAATGTGCACAAGTGCGTAGTCCGATGATCTGCTCTACCCAACCTCATTCCCAATTAAATGATCCTTCCACATTGTTTTGTTTTGTTCATATCTTCTGAGAATCAGTTGAGTAGAAGAAGCAATCACACTCATTGTACCACACAAACTCAAATGTAAAATGTCTACTGTGTCTCAGACTAAATTTGTCTGGTACCTTACTGCAAATCCATCAGATCACAATGCAATCTGGGCAATAATGAGTCATCACAACTGTAGTCTGTAAGCACCCTCCTGTTTCCAGTTTGTTCAGCTCACCTGGGAACTATGCTGTCCTCCTTTAATCTATTCCTTGCGTCGTTCTACCTGCACTTTTCATCCTCGGGATCTATTGCACAATGCCTACATGGGTGAGGTCCCAGCTCCCAGCTTCATTCATTGTGTCATGTTTTGACAGGGAGCACCGGAACAACATTTTTAACTATTAAAGATAAAACCAGTTATACAAAAGCAGGCATTAATGCACATATACGTCATTTAATAACCAATAGGGTTGCACATTATAACCTCAACCGAATATTATTATGTTTAACTTTTATTTTATGATTATTGAACAATCTGACGAGGTTTGCATTGTAGATAAAGCTGGAATTATTTTACTTTTTCTCTCACAATGGCACTTTTGTATAAATTTTTGTTTTCATGTATTTATTAGCCAAAACGTAGTTAAAAAGTTTGCTTTGAAATCAAGTGTATGAAAAAGTGATTGTTGTTGAAGGTTAGTGTCAATCACTGACAAAATGGTGCAAATCCAGTTGTTTCCATAGTTTTCTGTCATTATATCTTTTTGTTATGGAACTCTAATGCATTTACATTTTCAACTAAAAGAATTTTATATATATATATATATATATATATATATATATATATATATATATATATATATATATATATATATATATATATATATATATATATATATACTATAATATCATTCAGAGTGCCAGACAATTCATGTTTGGACCTGCAACATGTCAACATGTCAATTTCACAGTTAAACTTTGGGTGGAATGGATGTCTGCTTGAAAATTTTTTAAACAAGCGTGACTGATGCTTGTCTTTCCACCTCTTGTTTGCGGTGACAATGTGGCAGTTAGAAATGGATTGCTGTAGACATCTATTTTTCTGTCAAATATTTCATACCTTAAACCAGATAGAAGTAAAAGAAAAATACATTTAAAATTTTTGACTATCATTGCTTAAGGATCCTAGGCAACTCGAAAATGATGGATTCAAGGCCGGTCAGCTGATGTAAAGCAAGCTGTTCCTTCCTATAGCTTTTTCTGACCCTTTGTGTGACCTTTTAACAACTGTTTTAACAAAGTAAAGGTCATAATCCAAACGCTGAGGACAGCAACTAGTGCTGGCCTTGACGCTGACCTCTGTGGGATGATGTACACTCAGAGAGCAGTGTTTGAAAGTGTTCGTATGTGCGTGTGTTTGGCAGCCTGAGAAAGATAGACACTCCAAAAGGTGCATGGAGGGAATGATTAATGGAAAAAGGGCCAAAGTATGACAATATGATGAATTTCGCTCAGTTAAAATAAATGAAATGCCAACATTGATGTGCGGCTGTTCTTGTGAAAGCCAGGTTTCAGTCAGTGTAAATAAATGCATTTTCTCCTCAGCGATTCTGACCAGCATCCACAAATCAACAGAACAGAGCTGGCTAACTTGATTTTGAGGAGGCTAACATCAAATGTTCAAGCCTTGGACTCTTTGCTGTTGATGTGGTGAACCCCAGATGCTTTTCACCTGATGCTTTGTGATCCCTGTGCTCATTGAATATTTGTGACACCACTCAAGTGTTCAAATCCATTATTTGGTGTTGATTTATCACTTATGTTTTAAGTTTGGTTTAATGATCTTTTCTTTACTGGATCTGACTCAGAATGTAGTGTTAAGATGTTCCTACAAATAAACCTTATTAAGAAAGTAAGTGAAATGTATTTATATAGCACTTATACATAATAAATGACAACATAAAGTATAGAGACATTATAAAATGCATATCATAACAAGGTACATCAATCATAATTATTTTTGCAAAAAGGCTTGTTCTAAATCTATTGTATGCATTGGCTTTGTGTTTGTTACCTATTTTTGTTTCTTGGCTACCACTTTCTCTCCATCCATTTATCCTTTTGCCACTCCTCCATTTGCCAAGCAGCCATGCTCATTGATCCCAGCTGTGTTCCCCTGGATCAATACGTTAATTATTCATTAAAATGACATGCAACCCCAGTCAACCATAATGAGACTTAAGCCACCTTTCAGTCACTCCAACGCTGCCTTCTGGCCGCTATTTAAAGCCATATGCAAGACATTACAAAAGGAGCCCACAATAAAAATCATTTAGCTTTAATGTAGTGAAAATATAAATGGTTGGAAGCTAAAGTTTATTGTTTTTTCCTAGAATCTTTATATGAACCATGAGACAGTTGACTTCTGGTTTCCTGTTAACCCCATCTCCCACCATCTTCACTTTCTGTTTAAACATAGTATAGCGTTTTTTTCTTCATTTTTCTAACCATAAAACTGGACGAGAGCCAAAAAGCAAAACTACAACGACTACAATGCCTCTAATTAAGTATTACTGTGATGTATTCTGTTGGCTGAAAAAAAAATTGACTTCTTAGAATCTTAATTTGCAACTTCAGCAAATCTATGTCTAAGCTTTATCATCTGCTTTTGTTCTATTGTTCCCTTTAGAGCTACTAAGGCAAGTTTGAAGGCTCACGAGTATAATGAGCTGATTGTCTAGCCAAGTTTAGCATTCTTAGCTCAGTCTAGTCTATATTTTCTGCACCGTTTTATTCCCAGATCAGATGACCTTTGTTTCCTGTTGGTCGCCTCCTTCTGTGCTTCATTTCCTTTCCCCTCTCTAGTGACATCCAGAAAAACCCCAATATGCGTTTTATGAGAAAATCCTCAATATAACAATCCTCTGTGTGGTCTTATTTGTTCAAAACTACTTACGTAACCATAAGCCTCCGCCACTAAACTCATTTTCTCCTTCATCACACACTGCTCTATAATGCAAACTGCTGTAGAGACAAACTATTGACCTGCAAAATCAAATCAACTTATTTTATGCCTCTTTCATTTTCTAAATAACAAGGCGCAGCAAAAAAAAATATTGTATCAGTATCGTTTTTACAATAAGGTCTTGCTGTTGTGGCGTTACATGAGAAGAGAGGTTTCCAGCATTTGAGCCAACACAGTGCTCTCATCTTACTGAGTGTTTTTGCACATGGCTATATTTTTGTGCCACACGTCTGACCAGCTGAATTTCCTGCCCCATGTCCCCTCAAATTAGTAAATGTATCCGAACGCTGCTGGTCACATCACAACCAGCTGCTGTCTGAGAATAAGCGTCGCAGCAATAGGTGTTGAATTGGCAAGTTCAATTACACTGCCTCAGCTGGATGGAAGCCCTATTGGGGACCCACGCGCAGTCAGATATTCCTACACACACAACCTGATAGTCTCCGTGAACCAAACGTATTTCATTTGTTTTCTGCCTGTGGAGCTATTCGGCCTTGATCCCTGGATGCACCTCGGTTAAATTACCACCACGCACCAGAACAACGCATGGAGAGACCCCCAAGTGCAATCTGTCTGTGTGAATCGATTTACAATAATGGGTCACTGCTCTTCTTCTTTTGTTTAACTTAACTGGACTTTTGAGGGCTTTGAGGACACCACTGCCAGAGCTTGCTACAGTTGAGTTATAGTTAAGAAATAATCATGAAAACATCCACATCCACACAGACTAAGGAGAACTTTTTTTCCTCTTGTGTCAAAGCTACCACAAGCTTTCTTTTTTTAATAGCCAAATAAAGTTATCACCTTGGGGAGAAGAGAGGAACTCCTCTTCTGAAGGAGGCACAGTGATAAAGTGTCCCTGAAGCTAAATTAAAAAGATGCAATGTAAATTTTGCCTCACAAACTTTCTGGAGAAAAAATAAAAGATTGGCTAATGTGGTTAGCACTCCTGCCTGACAGCAAGAAGGTTGTGAGTTCAAAACCCGGCCGAGTCT
This sequence comes from Neodontobutis hainanensis, assembly GCA_024349245.1. NCBI lineage: Eukaryota > Metazoa > Chordata > Actinopteri > Gobiiformes > Odontobutidae > Neodontobutis > Neodontobutis hainanensis. Next base: position 4,949,409 of record JALDNG010000016.1, on the reverse strand, counting down.
GTATGTCCTCCCCATGTTACAGTGGGTTCTCTCTGTTTCTGTGTTGGCCTCACAATGACCTTATTATGTGGCTTACATCCTTTAACTTTAAAAGTCTCTAGTGCTCTGTGGAGCTATCGCTGTAATGCTGCAGAACAGTTGTCACTGAAAGTGCAGTTGAAATACCCTCGGCAGTTTTATAAGATCCTTGCCATTCACATTTCTGCTTATGATGCACACTTTCTTTTTGCCTTGTGCAGAATGTATGCCTGCATTTTTTTTCCTTGTATCCGTCCCTGAAAGCGTGTCATGTCAGCTCATCTGTGTCCGTGGCCATCGTTCACTCACAGACACCTCAATGCTGATGCTCACATTAATGAGCTGGCACATCAGCTCTTAGCACAAGTTAGGTGGCAGGGTTTATGCCAGGACAGGGACTCTAACTGTTAAACTGCTGAGTCTGGACTTTTCTACTCTAGACTTCTAAACTTCTGCCTCCCACAGACAGCCAGATGTGGCCATTAAAACTGTTTTATGACTTTTAACAGTGACATTTATTTGTTTATTATTCATGTTCAGTCATTGTTCCATAACAAAAAGGGTGCAAAACAGATTTGTTTCTTTTTGTTGCTGTTAATTGCACCTTTACAGCATCTCAATAAGAAGCTAAATCTGTGAAGGGCACATAATGAATCATCCCTCGCCTTTTTTTTTTGTTATGCAAAGTGTATTTAAAGTCTGAGGCCACAGAGAGAGCATAATTATACTGAGATGCCAGCACCGAAACTTAGACATCAAGGACGAACATCGCCGACAACTGTCTGCTTGGTTTACAATTGGGAAGTACATTACATCCATCTGTCACGATGACTCACAAAGCTATGAAAATTTAGTGATTTATTAGTACGCCCAGATCAAATTAAGTCCTGCACCTTTGTTTAAAAAATGATTGATGGGCGCATTACTTTGTTTTGTCAAGCAGTTAATCAAAAGAATTAAGATGACAGAGAATGAGTAATATACCAAAAAGTGATAAACCATTCTGTCTGATCTCCTCCGCCTTCTCATGACTAGGCTACACTGATAAATGTATTCACTGAGAAAGTCTTGTAAGTGCAAATATTTTAGACCTTTCATTTGGAGTTTATTTGGTTGCTCGCATTAAAACGACATCTATGGGTAATAATTCTTTCACTTCCCAAAAAATAAATGGCACACCTGTGGCTACAGATACACTTATTTGTTTTTTCAGGAATTCTTTAGTGATGCCTTATGTCAGCAAAACACCAAGTTTACAGTTAAACTAGTGAACGTTTGCTGTTACATCAGACTACAATTGACATTAAATAATGACTGCCGAGACCAGATTTGTTCACAGACTGAGAGAAGAAGACATTGAATGATAAATTGGGAAAGTTACAGGAACAGTTCTAAAATGCAATCTCCAATGTCAACACAGATAACAAAGTCATGGGCCAGTTAAAAAGCAAAAGTTTAGAGGGGGTTACTGGGCAACTTTGGGCCGGGTCAGTACGGGACAGTTTGGTACGGGTAACCCCTTCAAGAGGCACACGTTTCCATTGCGCTGGGTCCAGAAGATGTCACTACGTAAACAATGATGACAACAAAGTGCTGCAAAAGAAGTGTCTCCATTTGAGATATGTAAACGTATTTATTTGCAGACTTTTTGAAACTTGGATGTTAATAATTGATTTAAATACAGTAAATTCTTGTGTTTAACCACAAAAGGCTGGAGGTAGAGGGGCTGCAGTAAACATACAATGTTTTCAGTTTTTTCCCAGCTTTTTTAACATTAAATTCATAGAGCTGAGGGAATTTTCTATAATTTTGTGACCAAAGGTTACGCTTGTGTTTAATGGAGTGTAGACATTAACTATAATGTTTAAATACATGAAGCGAGAAAAAGCCTAGATGAGATCCTTACATTCTTATAACAATATTCTGATGAAATATGTTGAACAATTTAGTTTGTTGGTTCAGGAACAAGATCAATAGGTACCTTTAAAATGTGCATTTCTTATAGTTATTGATTAAAGTGCATATTTAAAGGCCTTTCTCGTCTGTTGCCTTGTGATGAATAATGGACCATTTGTCCAGGATCAAAGTCCATCTGCCAGTAGACCATAGACAGAAAAACAAAATCTGGACAGCTATTTGTTTTACAGACTCCAATACATTATGGATTGTTGATTTTTTTTTTTTTTTTTGCTTTCATTGGTGCATCTGTGATTACATTCACAGAGCAGCAACAATCCGAGCCATCTGAGTTTGTGACTAACTCAGCACAGAGAGCGAGGAGGGGAACACTTTATTCGGATCAGTCAATAAACAGACTGGAAATGAAAGTATGAATAATTTGTGACTGTTTCACTGTGTGCTGTACTAAAGCTCAGACAATATGTACAAAACAGAGATCCTGCTTTTATCCAGGAGTAAAAACTGCCCTTTCCACTGATTGTAGCTGTAAATTCTCCCCTAACATCATCTTCTTACTTAATCTCTCTCTCACATAAACACTTGGACTCCTCTCCTTGTTCCACTAAAGTTGATCTAATCTTAACTCTAATTTTAACCCAGAGCTCAAGGACCTTCTTAAGCTTCCTTTGAAGTATAACTGTTAGATTTGCTCTTTGCCGAATGTTTACAATGAGTATAAATCTTTTGCCAGCTTGGGTTGATTAAATTCTCCATTATAATCGGGTTTATTTGCAGTTTGCTGTAAATCTTTCTTGCAGACAGTAAAATTACGTTAAATGTTGGTGCTTAAGCCATTACGGAAAGCCGCTACGTCAGTTTCTACACTTAGATTTGTTCATGCACTCAGCTCTGTTATCATGAAAACTGTAACTGAGCACCTTGATGGCTTGATTTTAGCAGAATGCCGATGCTTTAGGGGTCCACTCACTGTTCATGTCTGCATCTGCCCCAGTGTTTTTGTCTGTCTCATCGGAGCCAGTAGTTTGGTTACCATGGATACTACTTCAGGTGTTTTGGTCTCTGCTCAACCACTAACGTTTTGCACATTAGCCTCTGGATCTGTTTGTGTACACATTCACACATATCCTGCGTACGAGTGCGCAGAATTTTAAAAGCCTCTTGGATTTGGTCTCTGATGTTTCCATCTACAACATCACACAGACAGACATCAACAGCGGTCGTTTTATCGCTCTTTTGAAACTAATCTATTTCAATCCGTGCTCCGCATTCTCCTCAACAAACACAGAGAGTCTGGGTGTAATAGGTCAGACTCGGCCAAGCCGTTCTGGCCCAGCATCCCTGTTGTCAGGCAGCGTTGTGTGCAGCCGGCCTAAAAGACTGATGGGATCCAGTGAGAGAAAGAGACAAAGATGGAGAGAAACAGTCTAGATGTGCTGGGGGAAAGGAAAAGAGCAGGGCTGGCACTAAAGGTTTCAAGTGGAGTTTGACACTGAATAATATTACACTAAGACAGATGAGTCCAAAGTCTGGACCAGAGGTTAAACACGGTAGATTTTAAAAATGTAATATATGGTTGCAAACTCTGAGACAAAGATGGAAATTTAACACTTTTAAAAACTAAAGAATTTTTGTAATTATATTTGAAAGAATGAAAGAATAGTATAGTCTCCCTGTGCCATTCGGCACTCTCACTTTCTCTACCATAACTGGGGCTTTGAATTTGTGACAACAGGAAATACCTATAACAAGACTATATATGCATGAATAATTCAGTTGAAAAATGAATGAATAAATGAATAACATTCTTGTCTACTGTCCACATATATTAGATATCCTATAGGTCTTAGTGATTCATTTCTAATACCAACCAATTGCAGTTTCCAGCTTGTGCTTTACACACACATGTCCACTTCCTCTTTGTATAGAATTACACTACAGGGATCAATAAGCCAATGCAGATACACTGACTTTCCCTAAAAGCCATCCAAATTTACAAAAAAACATTGCACTACAGAAAACGCTTTTTTAACCCAAATATTACACTACAGTATTGTAGTTATCTAGGGCATGTATTAAAAAGGTAGTAGCTGACTTATAGTAAAATGCATTTTTCACAGTAACCAATAGCTACAAAGGCATATTTTACTTAGTTCTAATTAAGTCTAACTAAGTTCTAATTGCTTAAATCATTGTTTTTTGAATTTGTACAAACCAATGCATCCCAAAACATCCCTGTATGCCCCTGTATGCACATGCAGACTGTCATTAAAAAAACCTAGGGTGTGAAGCAGTGGCAGTCAAAGAACAGACTGAACACCTTCAGCGAGGAAGATTAGCACTTTGTTGTGCTGATCGAGAACAGACAAGGCAGAGAACAAGACATTACTCTTCAGTCGAGACCACGAGTACATACAAAGATAGACACCTACACTTGGTTTCATCGTTTCATCATAGCGCTTTTCAAGTAACACGAGTAAAGACATTAGTTGAATCACACATGAGCCCAGTCAGCCTTTTACTCTCACACACAACTACAAGTACCATGATATAGTAAGAGGAGCCCACCTTCATGATGCATCCCTCCGTCGACAGTCCACTCCAAAACACATGTGCTCAAGTCGGTGTGAGGCAGTGTGTGTGAGTGAATCCCAGCAGGCTGTACACTCCACTGTAGCTTCTACTCCTCCCCTGGAGTCAGAGCGAGGAAAGTGTGTCTCTCTCTGCAGCGACAGTGTATGTGTTTGGATCTGAGCATCAAGTCAGTCCAGAACAGCATAGCATCCACATAGTATCTATCTATCTGTCTATCTATCTGTCTATCTATCTATCTATCTATCTATCTATCTATCTATCTATCTACTTTTCCTCTGGTGTGCTGGTGTTTTATACGTACTGCCCCCTCCCATCCTCTCTCTTACTCGTCTGTCCTGCTCGTATCGTGTGTTCATCCACCACCTCCTGCAACCCCTACCCCTCCTTTCCCTTTTTATAATGCAAAGCTCATATTTCTCCCATATAGGCAGAAGAATAGAGAAGATAAATACAATGCTCAGAGGCGTGCCTAGACTTCCTGCTTTACACAAGGCTGTAATTGTGGAATACATTACAGAAAGCTAATTATTGCTGGACACAGACCTTTGTTTTTGAAATGCTGATGCAGAGCCTCTCTGTAGTCTTAACAAGCTTCTAGTGTAGAATCATACATCATACACAGTCAGTGATATATTGTCTAGTGCTGTGGCCATTGATCTAGATATCTTATTTTTTTCTTTTTTATAAGTCAGCAAATTTTATTTTAACTTATATGAAACTGCACACATTCTGACATCTGGGCTGTTTGCACAGCCCATCATGGCTGGCATCTTGTTTCCTGTCCCTATTTGTGACTGCGATAGAACAATGTAGGACACAGAAAATAATGCCTCATGCTATCCAGCAGTGATGTGACAGTTCATTTTTAACATTTAAGCACTTCTCACGCAACATTTTTTTGGCTTTGATTTTTTTTTGTATGCACTGACATTGCTGTCTGCACATTGACATGCAGAGCAGCTACACTAGAGAACCAGGAATGGGATTGTAAATCTTTAAAGTCAGTCTGCCCCGCAGCACAGTACCAATGCTCAGGATCCAACAAAAAGTGCTGCTTCTGCATTAAACAGGTGGAGGAACACAATACAACTTCCCTTATCATGCTGGGATTAACGTTGATGCCTTCCAGAAGATAGCAGCTTTGAGAAGGAAAATTGAATTCTGAACAGTAGCAGTCACATTTCCTCCTTACAGCTGGTACTTGAAAGGAGATATCATGTAAACACCCAGGTTATTACATATTTATTACTACCCTCTATATTGTTTTTATGTTAGAAATTCCCAGACAGGCTTATAAGTCAACCTATATAGCATTACTGGCTCTAAAGGCTCATAAACAAATGGCATTATAGTGAAACAGACATTATACAGCAAAATGTCACAAATCAGGGGTAGTGTGTTGGAGGAGGAGATGAATGTACATGGTTACAAAGATTGACATGGAGGAGACCTATAGTATATAGATGTATAGTATTGGCACTTGTATAATGGATGGATTGATTTTTAGATTTATGAATGCACAAATATATTATGACTCTCTAGGGAACCTATAGGTCGACTGGTCAATAACTTTTGCTAATCAAAACATCAGACTAGCTCTATGACTTTTCTTTTGGTGCACTTCAAAAATGATCTTTTACAACTTTTCCCTTATCTTTTTAGATATCTCTTTGACTGGCATAAGTGTAGACTCACGGCCCATTTAAACTAAAGGTTGGTTGTTGCCCAAACCGCCAAATAATCTTTATAAGATTTGACAACTGATCCAATAATGATGATTATTTTCAATTGCACTTAGCTGTGTGTAAAACATGACCATAAGTATATGACAGTTTTCAGGTGCTTCCATTTTGCTTTAAAATGATGCAGCTGCGTTGAGTACCTGGATGATTCTTAAATAAAAGCTTTAATGTGCACTTTTGTTCTGAGCCTGATGACATTTAGTCTGCATGCAGGCAGTTTTTTAAAGTTGTCACTGCTTCCCCATGTGTCCTAATATGACCAACCACACACTGAACAGAGAAGTCTTGTCCATCTTAAATCCCACTTGTAAACACATCGCAGCTTACAAAATTTCTGCGGGATTTACTGTCAGAAAATGACAGACTGGAAAGTTACTGCACTTACAAACAACGCCAGGTGTTCCATGTGTTTCACCCAAAACTCTTGGCAACAGATGGCAATTTGCTAGAACAAATACTCATGTGGCTTGAAAACTATTTTACAGCTAGATCTTCAGGGGTGTGTAGACAGGATCCTGACATTAATTACAGTGATGGGACAGATGCTCATCACTTCACACCTACATAAGTTAAAGAAAACAGTCCCTGCTATTGAGCTGCAATAATTCTGTGACAATAGCTTTTGGGAGTCATTTACAATGAGAGCATGTTATTAGTCAAGGGACCTCCAGTTAGATTAAGACAATATTAGTTGATGGAGATACAGTATGTGATTTATAAAACATCAAGTCAGCCAATAAGCCAATTTATCTTCAAAGTAAAAAAAGCTCCCCTCAAAAAACAAACTAAGGAGAAATACTGTAGTCCACTTTATTAATAAAATAACTTAATGTTAGTGTTTTTCCCGACTGAAACAGTTGGTATAAAAATGCAGAGGGCTTTTGTCACTAATGCGTCACTTAGTTAGCCTGACCTGCCCTCCTAATTGTTTTTAAATGCTTTACAAAGAATTAGTCAGGTCCCTCCCAGTTGGAGTTTGATTTCAAGAGGATGCAAAAAATCTCTGAATGTAATTGGATACTTTCACCCCAACAAAATTTAGAGGCAGCACCAACATACACAGCATCAACCTCCGAAGTGGTACACAGAACCATCTCAAAAACAGAACATCACACAAAACGTGTCACATTTTAAATGAACCGGTATGATTGGTTAAGTTGTATAGACCTGTGTTTAATGGGAGGGGCTCTTTTGCTAAAAAAGCGAATGGGTCTGCCTGGCCAGGTTACCACTTTTAAGGGAATACTTAATTGTAATTTTTACTCTTGTAACAGAAACTGCTAACAGGAATATTATTTGAATAAGGTAGCACATATCAGTCTGAACTTTTCATAATTGTGTTGCTGCTGTTCACTAGAACTACTTGAAGTTTTCTCTTATTATATCAGACTTATTACAGACTGAATTTTTTCGGGTTTATTGGCCCTGGCATTTTGTGGCATACTGAATTTATAAATCACTAAGAATCTCATGTAACAAAGTATTGTGTTAAACTGCTTGTCTGCAGAGGAGGGACCTTAGGAATTTGAAACAATTGACTAATTACCCCACCTGGATGAGAAAATATAGGTAAAACATCCAGCGGACTTTCACTATCAATTATTTCAATATGTGTGTGTGTGTGTGTGTGTGTGTGTGTGTGTGAGTCATTTGTATTTGTTACATCACAGGGACTTTACTTCATTTGCGTGCTAGCGGGGACATGCAGATTCCAAAGCCCAAACAAATCAAAACCGTAAAACAATATAGCATTTATTTAAATAAAGGTCTGTCATGAGGTAGAAACATCACATTTGTCTGTGGCTTATTGAGGAAAGGTAAACATTAAAAAGGTGCATGCAGCATGTTTTAAGGCCACTGCCTGCAGAGACACTCCCGACAGAGAGGACAAAACAGAAAGTCTAGATACATAAATACTACGAACTTGAAGTCATAGGTCTACGTTAAGGCATCACTGTTTGTATTTGTACATTATGCAATAGCTCCCCCTTCTGTAGAGATGGTCTAACTGCATACTCTACTGAAATAAAATGGTAATTTCTTTCAACTGCAGTATTTATGTTGGCTTTAAAATAACCAATAACTATCCTTAAAATACACCAAACATTCAGACAACTATGTCCATCTAAATTTCACCAGCAGCCCAGTCCTTTGGTTTGCACTGATCACTACAGACCTGGAACAACCCACATAAACCTGAAATTTGCAAAAAATTATTAAAATCACTACTCTGTACTGTTTCCTCAACCTTAACTTTAAAGAATACCCCATAATGACATAATGAGTCTTTTATTGCTGTCAGTAATGTGTATATGCATTAGACACCATTCCTTTGAGCCACACCAATAATTTTAACTTTTTTTTTTTTTTTTTGTTAAAAGTAGTTAAACAGGCTTGTATTTTAGGATTGTCACCAATTATGCTGAAGCGACTGAATATATAAATGACAATGTGGCACATACTTGATTTTTTTAATGAACACAGACAAAGGGGAAAAAATTAAATCCAAAGCCTGTGTCTTGCTGTTGAAGTGCAGAGGGGCTGAACTGGTGCCAAGCTGTCAGCAGGCAGCCAGCACCCAAGCGTCACTTTAATTGATAGCAGTTATTGAACACAAGCATCCAACTAAACAGATTACAAGCCCCTGGCCACTGGCTTTTACTTCTCTGTGTTTTTTGTTTTCACTGACATTTATAAATGGTTCCATTAAAACAATTGTAACCCCTACAATCTCCACCTGCAGGAAACCCATGCACAGCATGTTCCATTATGCCTGCTCCTCTCCACTGGCTGTTTTTCATCTAACACAGGCAGGTTATCAGACCTAGTGCAAGTGTGTAAATGCCTCCAATTAACTAATCACACCTTGAAATGTTTCACTGCTCATAACAAACAGTAGAAAGAAGACAGATGCTTTATTCTCTCAGTCCAAAACAATCATTGGCATTACAATAAAGCTTATTTGTGTCTTAAGATGCAGTTAAAGGTAAATATCCAAGTTGGATGATGAAACATCTCAGCAAAGGAAGTAGAAAAATTGTCTAAAAAAGGAGCAGTCCAAGATTTATTAGTTTAAATAAATTGAACACTCATACAGTGTGGGAGCGTGACTCATCTATAAACTACCACCCTTATAAATATACCTGGATGGTATCTGTGTAGACCTCAAACTTACAGTAGTTTCCAGTTGCAGCCTTATGTTAATTTGTAAGTGCATGCAATATTTTTTTTTGTTCTGGTAAATGTGAAAGCTTTAAATTAATTTACTTATTTACCAGATAACAAACTCAGAATTTGAAATATGAGCTATCTTTAATGACTTCAAAGTGCACAGTTAGAAAATGTCTATACGGCCACTCACAAGTAATGCTAATACATCCTAGATGCATCTGTGCACTTACTCTATACTGTCCATAAAAACCACAGTGCCCATCAGCTTAACAAAGTATGTTGCAATAACAGAGTGAACAAATAATGGATGATAATACTTTTTGAAGACCGCACTTATGCCTTATGTTTGTCATGTGTTTTGTGCCGGGCTTATATCAGGGATCTGCTGATTCATCATTCTAGTTGGTTCTGCAGACAGCTCTCAAGCCACTGCACTGTTCTTCTCCAACATCAAATATTCAGCACACATTTCCCTTCTCTTTCCCCGATGCCTAATCTCTACACCTACAAGCACTATTCTGATTGTTTACTTCCTCTGAGACTTCTGAGCACCTTTGCAACATCTGTCTATTTGTTGATAAGCAGAAAGACTGTTTAAGTATCTCATGTAAGAGGTTGAAAGTAAAGTAACACCGTATCAAACTTTCAGGATTCTGTGCAAATCAGACATGAAGTGCAGCCTTAACAGACTATTCTGTTCTGTTACTATTTAAACTAGTTTCTCCTGCTGTCAAGAAGTAACTAAGACTATCTGATAAGGCAGTTTTATTTTCTGTTCTTAATCACATTATATTTCTATTTTCATTTAACTGTTGTACCCATAACCATCTCATCTCATCTCATTAATTTTCTGACACTTTCCTTTATTGTTTGTGGGGAGCTGGCGCCAATCCCAGCTGCTGAGATGGTGTACACTTGAATGACTGCCAGTTAATGGCAGGGCTTCTGATATTTCTGTTTAATATTCCTCTAACCTAGCAAATGTACTAGCAAAAAGATGTTCAAAATCTATTTTTTCACATTTCTAGCAGTGAAGAACCCTGGGTTATTTGTACAATGCATGGTTGGCCTTTCAAAACACCCATTACCAGCATGTCATCAGTGATTAAATGCCTAGCTATTTTTATCGAAGCAGAGCATAACCTTTTCTTTATAACCCTAAAACATACCCATACCTGTTAGTTCTGTCACACAATTGATCTGAGCCAGCTGTGGTAAGGTAAAAATCACAAAGCTTTGAGAGCGATGGATTTGTGTGAGTCTGCAAACTCACAAATCTTGCCAGAAAGTGTAAAGGCTACTTTTCTTTATCTATGCCATACATCAAACTCCCGCAGTTAGGGAAAAATGCAGCTTTTTGTTATACAGAAGAAATTGTGAACCTTGGTCTCTTGGGAGACCACCTATTGAACCTCAGCAAAGACGTATTATTTACCTTTATATGACCACAAAAAGTTGTGTGTTTTACTAACTCCACAACAGCACCTTGACATCATTCGAGCATGAATGATTTTTCAGCTTAGGCAGACTAGCAAGCAGCACAGAGAGAAAATGAGGAAAGCACTTACTTCCATTCATCTACATTTCATCCTCTGCTCTGTACAACTTACATGTTCCAATTTGTCTCTTCTGCGAAGCCAGACGCTGGCTGAGTAGTCCTGCTGCTGCACTGCTGAAATGATGGAGCAGACTGGAGTCGGGGTCCCAAACCCTAACCCATGACTCTTGTGGTCTGGCCCACCGGTATGACCACGTGACACTGGCACCTCCATGTTGTGGATTAAGTAATGGTTTGATGATTTGCTAAGATTAAGATTATAAATTATATATTTGCAGATCTTCTTTCAGTAAAAAAAAGTCCTTGTTGGAATACTTAATAGACTATGCATCTTACTTCTTCTGGGCATTATTAAAAGAAATACTCTGGAATACACAGTAAAAAAGAAATTTAATTTTGTAATAGCACCAACAAAAATAAGTCAATGTCATGGTCCATTCTTGTCTTCACCACTCTTGGCAAATGTTCTTCCTCTAAGAGAACTCTTCATCCAGAGTATCTTCAGACATCATCATTATCTTCAGAGATTATAATAAAGCAGAGACCCTCCTCAAGAAAGCTGCTCAGACCAAACTGATTTTAGCTGGGCTTGTTTTTTAAATAAGCACCAACTCTGCAGACCAGGGACTCAAGAGACTGTGACAAGGACTTCCACAGATTCAGGCTTCCCCTGTGTTTGAGTGTATGTGTGTATGAGATAGAGTGGGAGGGAGTAGAGGTGGAGAAATGGAGAATGGGAGGAGAGAGAAAGAGGTAGAAGGAGAGAGAGCTGTAGTGATGCTGATGCTGCATGGAAAAGAGGGGAAGACCCTGTGAAACAGACGTTGGTTGAGGCAGTGGCTAATATTCTAAACAATGCTTCACTAATTACTTATAACTTTTCACATGTTCAGAAAGTAATGTTTCATTTAATGTACTCATCTACAACAAAGAGCAGGTGTGAGCTACGTTGTTTACTGGGAGCAGAGTTGGCTGTAGCACACCAGCAAGGAACCTGTGTCTATCTAGTATTGTCTGTCACAGGTAAAAACTGGTCATTTAGGTCTTTATCCAATGAAATGTTAGGAAGAAGGTACAGTATCTGGAAAAAAAAACCCATGTCGAGAGTATTTCCAGATGCCTTCTTCATCTCATTTTAGAGCTCTGTTCAGAGTCTATTAAACTCATTAAAGTATGACAACCTGTTTCTGATACTGATCCCATCCACAACACTTGACTGCCTCTTGCGCTCTCAGGGAATAATGTTTTTGTCCATGTAGAGGATAATTATTGTTTCACTTATTCATTTCACCTGCAATCTTTTGCAAAAAAACATTTATTTTCTCCTCATTTCCTCAACTTCATCCATTTAGATTTGTGTTGTCACTCTGAGACATACATGCACCTCTGACTACACACACACTCACAGCTTGGCTCACGGCAGAGTGGTGCAGTGAGGCTGCAGTACCTTGGATGTGTCCATTGTGCCAAAGAAGCAACAGAGCTTAAAAAGTCTAATTGGCTTTCAACTCATAACCACAATGCTGTTTTTGCACTAGATGAATGTACATAGAGTATATAGATTCATGCACTGGCATATACAGTATTATTCAAAACAATAGCAGTACAATGGGACAAACCAGAATAATCCAGGTTTTTAGTATATTTTTTATAGCTAAATAACAAACAAGTTACCAGTAGGTGCAGTAGATTCTAAGAAAACAGCATTCATGATATGCACGCTCATAAGGCTGTGCAATTGGACAATTAGTTGAAAGGGGTGTGTTCAAAAAATATCTACTGCACCTACTGGTAACTTGTTTGCCACGTAGCAAAAAAAATATACTAAAAATCCTGGATTATTCTGGTTAGTCACATTGTACTGCTATTAATTTGTACAATACTGTACAAGTGCCCACCAAAGCAGTACAGAGTAAATTAGTAGCAAACAGGCAGAGCTCTTTAACTCTCAGAAAAGACAAGACAAGACAAGACAAGACATTTATTTTTGTATAGCCCAATATCACAACAACAGCCGCCTTAAAGGGCTTAACAGACTGCACTAGACAACATCCCCTGTCCTTAGACCTTCCTTCAGGGTGAGGAAAAAGAGAAACCTCAGGGAGAACCGCAGAAGGAGGGATCCACTCCCAGGACGGACAGGCCGTGCAAGAATGTGTCCAGGACAGTTGAAAAAATACATATAAATACAAAACATATTCACAAAAAACATTTATGTTGACAGCGTCCAGTGTCAGAAAAAGATTCAGTTGTTTGAATTGTGTGCCTAGAATTTAAATCTTCGCCATGAAACAGGTGACTAAAATACCCACACAACTTGCACTGCTCATTAAGGATACGGGAAACAAAGGTGTGTCACTACAACCCTTGTGGTGGTGGGATTTGGTTTCACTCTGAACATCTATTCAATAAATACTTTTCTACTTGATAGAGTTAATTTTTTTTAGTTGGAGCTTTCTGTAGAAAAAATATCATAAAGGGAGCCTCTGTCCAACACATTCATTATTCCAGTACAAGTATTAGTATTAGCATTAGTGAGGGTAAATTATATCTTTGAGGGGAAAAGTAAGTTATTACCGCTATGTAGCTTAATTGTTAACATGAATATTTATGATCATAAAAACATTCTTTTGAAATGCTGAGTCAGGTGCATTTGTGAAAAAGCTAACATTTGAAAGTGCCCCCTCCCTTCTGGTATGACTGAGTTCCAATCACATATTAATTTTCTTAGTGGGGCACTACATTAGCGTAGCCAACAGTGAAAACCCTGACAGAATACTGAACACTTAAAATTAAGGTTAAAATGTAGAATAGCACAAGAAAGAGTGCAAACCCTAAAATGTATTATAACCATAGATGCACTAAAGCATAGCACAAAGCATCAATATTTAGGTTTACAAAGATATTTATGATGTTGCAAAGCAATCATAAGGAAGCTTAACCAAGCACAACAGCAACCAGCAGAGCAGAGCCAGCAGCCTCAACTCCTGAGGCAGAGCACATTATGAGCACATATTTCAGTGCTTTAGATGGCTGCTTGTATCCACACTCCCCATATGAATCCTTTTTCACTAAAGCAGGTTTTTCACAGAGTCCTGCTTTATTTGTGCAATGCTCAACATCATTTAAAAGCCAACAAATAATATATTCAATAATTTAAAAAGAAATGTCAAAAATGCACAACAGGAAATCTCATTTTGCAGCCGGGATATACAGTAGAGATTGGAATTAATGGTCGCAGAAAACTACTTGACCAACCAATATTTTCTTATTGGTGTCACTGGTTAATTTAAAGCTATGATTAAAATTTTCTTAATTATTAAATGTTATTCAGGCTCTCCTCAAGCATCATACAAGATCTAAACCTTATTAAATAATATAATGTGTCAATGTTAAAATGATTTAGTGTTGTTGTTTTATGAATATGATTTTTTGTTCACTCTACAGTTTTATCCAAGCTCTATAAGCCTTTTGCGTCAGCCCACTTCATTTCTTGTTGACAGAAGTCCATTATCTCCCTCTGACGTTTGTGGTACATGAATATTCAATAGTCCAAAACACATCATAGTAATGAATGCACCATATGCCTTTATGCCCTTTCTGGATGGTGGTGTCCAAACATTAGTCAGCCAAATGCAGCCAGCCAAAATCAATAATGAATAATCAACAGCAGAAGAGCAGGGACACCTTACCTCCATTTTGTCATCTAGCTCCTGACGCCTGCAGAGCTTATTCCACCAATATATGAGCATATAGGTGTTGCTTTAATAAATTAAGGTTAATGGTCTTTGTCCAACCGAATGAGGGGATTAACTACTCAGAGCCCTGAGGAGTAAGAAAGTGCAAAAGTAAAACACCAAACTGCCAACTGAGAACAATTTCATCTTCTAAACATTTACAGACTGACTCTTAAAATATATTATTTATATAATATATGTATTTAATATAATATTATATATTATTATGCTTAAATACTTTAGCATACTTTTAAACACCTTGATCACAGCTTGAAAACAGTTTAATGAGTCCCAATGAGTTGGACACTTTTTCTAACTCCAACTTCCTTCTCCATCCTTTTTATCCTTCTTTGGTCTTTGGAGCCTTTCTTGTAACCATGCAGAACAGGGACTTAAGTTTGTTGGCTAAATTGAATTACATTAAACACTCAACACTGTTTGAGTTGTTGTTTAAGATAGGGTATTAGAAAAACAATATATACAATGAATATGATATAATAATAAAAAAGGCATACAACAAGTTTGGCTTTACAGCCAACTGATGTGTTTGAACTCATCAGAGGAGACTGGTTAGATTATATTTTTTTAATGTAACAATCAAGAATGACAAGTGTTTTAGGGCCTGTATGTGTTTTTATTTGTACAGCCTATTTGCAATAAAAGTTAGTAAGAAGACAGCATTATAGCTTTTTGTGTCTAAATTATGCAATTTAACAAACTAGTGGGCAGTTTCTACAGGCTCTAATGTTTATAAACAGGCTACATTAACATTTACTTTAAGAAACTTCTCGTGAAAAACAGAGGTGCTGGATCCAGTCAAATAGGTCCCGGTCCTGATTTATTCCCCCTTGTTCCCCCTCATATTAAATAAGCACTGGCTATAACTTATAGTAATGAAGCAGGCTTGCTCAAAGAGTGAAATTCTCTAAAATTATTTTAACTTAATACATTAAAATAATTTTAACTTCACAAAAATTAGAAGTTAAGCTCAAACGTTTCCATGGACCATGAACCAAATTATTACCGAAAAAGTTGTAGAACCTACAATTGTCCAGTAGAGGACGCTCAGTTCCATCCTAAACACAGACACAACAGGAGGAGGCAGAAGAAGACGCCAGAGTTTGTCTGTGCTGTTGTTGTAGAGCCATGGCAAATGACAAGGTCGGTGTTACAACTTTCACAACTTTACAGTTTAATGATTAAACAGTGACGCAGTTTGGAAATATGAGTCGAGAGATTCGGATGTTAGCCAAGCTGAACACGAGCATTAAAAGACGCGATAATAATAGGAATAATAATAAAATAATAATAGTTAGCCTAGCTCTTTAAAGTGACAGAAAAGCTATGCTAACATCGTTTAAATCAGCTAACAACTCGTAACATTTGAATGAGTAAGGTGTACATATGTAATAATTAAATTGTTGGTGAATCTGTCTGCTGTTTTTTTCCGCTTCGAACTTGCTCCTAGAACCCTCTGAACCAGCTTAAAGACCTGGTGGAGCTCAAAGACCAACTTGAGGACATTCAGAGACGAATGGAGGATGAGATACAGGCTGGTGTTCCTCCTGTAAGATTTAGTCATCATTTGGTAGAAAATCTTTGTTGCTGTATTGTGTCGTTCTAACTATTACTTTTTAAAGCACTGTCTCTTTTGATTTTAGGGAGGAAGTTTCCTAGCTTCTCCTTTCCTCAAGGGATTTATGGCTGGGTACATCATTGCCAGGTTACGCTCTTCTGCTTTGCTGGGTGTAGCTATTGGAACATGTACGGGAATCTTTGCAGCACAAAACTACACAGTTCCTGACATTGAGAAGACCATCAAAGACTACATAAGCAACCTGAAAGGAGGACGCAAATAAGGGGTGAAATGGGGAACAAGAAAAGAGTAATGCATATGGGAACAGATATCTGTAAAAATTTTAAAGCTTTTAGGGGTTACAAAACCCTATTTTTCTGCCTCAAGTTGTTTTGGGAAATTGTATTTATACACAGAAAAGTTGTTTCTAAAGCATTTCTTCTTTTATTTAACATGTTCATTTTGTATATTTTGCACTGGATGGACACTTGGCATAAACATTTCAAAAGTCACAGTTCTTTTTGTGAATATAGTTTTCACACACCACCAAGTGCTTTTAATTCAGAGGAAATTTATTGTTACACTATACTGGTTATAAATGCCACAACACATAATGTTTGCCAAATCGAAGAAAGAACTTAGAAAATTACTGTGGAACAGTATTTTTGTATCAGACATATATTTGAACTGTGCCTAATACTCTGGTTGGGGATGATGAGTCATCTCATCATCTGTGCAATAGCCAGCCGTTATGGGGTTGGCTACCTTCTTTATGCTGGAAAAAGTTGGTTTAGCGCACTTTAGATGTTTAACATATTGTTAATGCAGAAATATATTAGTTCAGTAAATATTTAGTCTTCTGTTGCAGTATTTATGACAATCAAGTTTACCATGTCAACATTGCACTAAATGGTGGTATTACAAAGTATATATGTTTATCTCCATGATTAAAGTTAATTCTACACAGTTACTGCTATAAATTAAGGCACAATCATGTTAAAAATATTAAAGCCCATAAACTACTTTCTTTATTTTGGTTTAACTGGAATTAATTTGTACAGATAATTGTAGTGTAAGGTCAGAAACTGAAACAAACACTTTACATTGTACCCTTGAATATTGTGCATCTTTTTGTATTACATGTTCTAAGCTGTTTGCATGATTTTAGTTTAGTTGAAAACTGTTTTGGAAAATAAATAAAGATGTGTATTCCTGAAATACATACTTGTATGCCATCATTTGATTAGATAGTTTTTTTTATTGAAGGAAAATACATGAAACAATTTCATGAAGCAAATCTTACTGCTTAAGTACATTTTCATGTAAATCTATGTGGTTATATTTATAATTTCAATATGAAAATACACACCGTGAATTTAATAATTCACGGTGTGTATTTTCATATAAACACCATTCTTAAGAAAGACGTTAAAAGAAAGAACAAATCCTTAACGATTATACACATAAAAATTCAAATATCAGCAACAAGGAAAAATAAAAGAATACAAATAATATTAAACTTAGTTTATATCAAGTTGATTCTCAAGTTGGAGAGCTGTAGGTCTCTGCAGAGTATTACTCTCTGAATGAATGAAAACAAAAAGAAAAATTGTTTAAGCAAGCACTCAATCTCAGTTAAATCAAATACATCACCTACATTACACTATCTTTTGTAATAAAAATTATCTTTAAAACATTTAAACTAAATTGTTTCAAAAATGTAATATACATTAGGTACCATAAATAAATATGAAAAACTGATAAAATATGTACATTTATGCACTCACCACTTTGCTTTCACTCCACTGTTCTTGGTATGGTTTTCAAATGTATGTAAATTTAACAGTATATAAGAAGGTAACATGCAGTGAGCGCTGTGTATTATTGTTTTTGGTTCTCACCTTCTGAGAGGAGCTCAATACACTCGGCAGGGCCAGACTGCACTGAGGTTTGTATCATCTGTCCGGTGATAGGATTGACACACCAACAGACCTCCTTCCAACACTGCTGCGGCTGGTACAGGCCATTCTCATCACACGCTGGGCGGAAATCAGGCAACCCGTTGGACTTCTCAACAGTGGCCTCCTTTTGGCACTTGCTTCTTCGGGGAGGGGCTGAAGAAGAAGAAGGAGTGGGTTAAAAGAAATTTACAGACTATGCTTGCCAACATAGTGTGAAATATGATAATAACCATTTACCTGAAGCGTCTGCAGGGATCTCCTGGAATAGAATAAATAGGTAAAACAAGACCAGTTAGTGATTCAGGGGTAAGAGAAGACAGAATTAGGAAGGGAAATCTAACCTTTTTTTTTTACCTGATTGGTGGTGTCATCCATCAACAAAGGCACAGAATTCATTGGAAGTTGCATGCGCTTGGGCCAAGAAGCTACAACAAAAGACAAAAGCAAGATGACAAGTTTGTTATCAATTTTAGACACCAAAATACTGAGGAAAGCATCTTAATGTTGGCATTTTAGGTCATTCTTGTGTTTTCATCGCTGCCTCACCAGAGCTCCCTTTGGTCATTTGTGTATGCAGGTCACTGTTCTCCTGCTGTAGCGATTTTAAGTCCTTATTTTGGCTAAGGACGAAGTAAGCAATTACTGACTGGCCAACAATCAGCACAACAGCCAACAAGGTTATACCAGCCACTTTGTAGGCACGAGTAGAACGACCACTGCAAATTAAAAATAGTAAAGAGAAATACATAGAGATAATGATACACGAGACAGGTAGCGAACATTCAACAAAACACCATGAGAGTTGTAATATGGAAGAACTCTCTTTTACAGTTTGTGATGCTCACTAAAAACTATTATTAGCTATTGTATTTGTTATTGTATGTATTATATTTTTTATACCAATTGGTTAGCACTGACCTTGTAAAATGTCTGTTTACTGTCCTATAACTAGTAGTTAATATTTACTAGTTAATAATTACTAGTATAGTATTATAAAGTATAGTATAGTATAGTTTACTATAAAACATTATTTGGCCATGTATGACTGGGTTTGTAAAACTTTCCCATGAGTTTCTGTGGTATATAAAAATGAAACTGTAATGTTGCTTGTTTTATTTCTGCGGTTGAATATAAGTAGAAAGTACTTTTTGTCACATAAATTACAATGTCATAAATGTTCTCTTACCTCTGTGGAGAAGCCCCTATGTTGACTACTGTTTGTTGATCCGGAGGGGTCAAGAGGGGTTCATGTGGTATCTCTGCCATCTTTGCTCTCTTTAAATCTGTAACACATTTAATGTTGATTACAATCACTAAAAAGTAAAATAAAAATACAAATCACATACTGTACTCACAAGCCCAGAAAAAGACAAAATCATTCAGCAGCAGCTTCACAAATACTGTGTAAAATGTTACTTTTATACCTGCTGATATAAGGAACTGAAAAGAGGGGATAACCCATTATGTTTTTTTTTTTTTCTGTCAGACTGAATTGCTGATTGGCAGCTTGAGTGCATCATCTGTTACCAGAGGCAGGAAACAGGTATTACAGCAACAGCAAACACAGCTGTAAATCACCTCAACTCATTACAAAAGATTTTTTTATACATAAAATTAATATATTAGGCATAGTTAATAACTTTACTGAGATATTGTTTTATTAAAGTACAATACAATACAATACATGTGAATTTACATTCAAATAAATAATAATAATAATAATAATAATAATAATAATAATAATAATAATAATAATAATAATATTATTATTATCACCACAAGACCAAAGCTTCACATTACTGACATCAACAAAAATCAACTACAAGGACAAAGACAGCATGTCACAGATGATGAGGGTCCCAGTCATGCCACAACTATGCCAACGCAAATCTGAAACATTACTGTTTATTTTGTGGCTTGTCTGTGGGGTGGTATATGACCTAAACAATATTTTTTGTTGTGCTAGTTTATACAGTATCGCACACATTTTGAGATGTAATTTGATTGGCTTCCCATTGATCTTTAGTGAGAGTTGAGTATTTTATAAAATAATGTTACTATTGGCTAAAGCTGAACTGAATTATTATCAAACTAAGGCCATTTTTCCTGTTTA
Organism: Neodontobutis hainanensis; assembly: GCA_024349245.1. NCBI lineage: Eukaryota > Metazoa > Chordata > Actinopteri > Gobiiformes > Odontobutidae > Neodontobutis > Neodontobutis hainanensis. The sequence goes on along the minus strand of JALDNG010000016.1, from coordinate 4,929,021 downwards.
TCATTATTGACCATTTAATTCAAAGCCCGACAACAGCATGACAGCATCAATAAAATGTATAGACCTTTGTAGACATATTCTTGATATTTTTTATTTTTATTATTATTATTTATTATATTATTTTTTATTTTTTACTTTCTTTTTTCCCCTCATAGTCATGATGAGATTTAATCAACAGGCCAAAATGATAGGTTGTATTATCATGGACATGTGCATGCTAACGCACTAGCATATTATGCACCAGATAGGCTACGCCACTAGCTCGGTGTGATGCATATACTATATTCTGACAAAACATTCCCAATTAAGTTTGTAACAATGGCAAAGACAAGTCTATTTAGACAGAAAATAAAAAAATGTATACTCAGCACTAAAAACACAATTTAGAATACATTTATTACTTCACGTAGCCCCCCCCCCCAGTCCAGCAGGTGGTCCAAAGAAAAGCTCGCAGGGAGACTTTGATGCGCGTTTCACTTTAAAAACTTGGGACGTTGCCATTGGTTGAACGCGTGGTGTTGCAGGAAGTGGATATTTTCCCATGCTACTATGGACAGTTAATGCTGTAGCTACATTAGACTAGTCTGAAACACATTGAGAAGTATATTAAGACAAGGTATAATTGTCACTATTTGTTGAAGACAGTAATGTTAGAATAAACTCTCTCACTTTGTCTTCGTTAACCTGCTAGCATCATTAGCTTTTTCGAGAAGCGGCAAATTTAAAATTGAAGAGATTTTACGTTTAGTATGTTGTGTGTTTTGTTGCTCCCAGATCATACATATGTTGTGCTCCTTTCAAACATGTTCGTCATAACAATTCACGATAAAACGACGCACAAAAGTGTTACTGATTACTCTTTGTTTTGTTTCTGAGTTGCTTTACCATTGTTTCTGACAGATGATGCGAAAACCACGAACAGTGACTTGCAAAACAGTAAAGTACCAAGATGTGGACTCCGACCTGTAAGTGAACACTTTATGTATTTAGAGTTTAAAGTAATACAACACTTTGACTATGAGTGTTTAAGCTGCCGTCTAAAATTGTATACTGCAAAATATTTCTTAGAAGCAGTGAAATATAAATTCATATTAAAAGTTAGGTTTTAGTCATGTAAGATATAGCAAATGGGCCATATCTGGGATTTTCAGATGAATGCTTAGTTTCAACACTAACCTGCCCCCAGTCTTTTAAGCCACTTTTTTGTTTAGGTTAACTGTATTGTGTTATACAAGGATGACAGTCTAGCGTTTCTGTACAAAAGCCCTAATACATACTACAAACTATCCTTCCTATTATTTTATGCCCTCATTTTCAGGTCCATCTCCGAAACAATGAGTATTGAAGAGGGGGGTGAAGAGTGGATGCCACATGAGCCAAAACCAAAGGCTCCCCGCAAACCTGCCGCAGCTCAGAAAAAAGCATCTGTCAAGAGAACATCTAAACCATTGGAACCCAAAGCACCTAAAATAGTCAAAGAGCCTAAGTCTAAGATACCCCGAAAACCTCCTGCAAAGCGCAAACTGGAAGATGACAAATCTAGTCAGGGTCCTGTTGCTTCTGGGTTGCTCGATACAAAGAGGCCAAAAATTTATGAAAAGAGTAAAAATGCTGAGGACCACACAGTAGAAAATACTCTTGACTACCAAAGAGGTGAGAAGTCGGAGGAACCTGGTCCAAGTATCAGAATGAAACAAGAGGTAATACTAATGTGCAAAAAAAATCTAATGGACAATAATGGGACATGAACAGATAATATACTGTCATTTAGGCTGACATTGTTTTAGAGCACACTCTCTTCTCTTGCAGAGACTGTCGTTTACTGTGTCAGACACCCATCAGGACAATAGATGGGCTTGTGAAGGGCCATCAACTGCTGCCTGTCCTGTAAAGAAAGAGGAGGAAGAGGATTTCACATTTGATGACCCTAGTATAAGGAAGAAGTGTGGAGCCTCCGATCAACTACCAAGAACCTTATCATCTCCTGTTGCCAAGTCTTTACGGAATAAACTTAACATGAACTGGGACTTAATAGAGGTAATATATGAATGATGATGATGAGAATGCATTTTCAGCTTTGTAGGTAATGCTTTTTAAAAACTTGTTATTACATAGAATGAATTTGTCTCTTTTTTGTTTTTTCCATTACAGTTGTTGTCCACCCTGACGTGTGTAGAGCGCTGGGTTTGTGTAAATATTGTTAACCTACTGCATGAGGAAAACACAGTGCCTTTTATGGTGCGCTATCGCAAAGAGATGATTAATCACATGGATGCTGACTCTGTTCGAGATGTGCAGCTGGTGTATGAAGAGTTATGGTAAGCTGTAATAGAAATGCAAAGTTTAGTGTATGTGTATGGCAGAAAATTTGTAGACATTGGTTTAAAGGAGTGTTTTACTGTTTGAGTTTTTTCCACTAGATGGTGCTAGAAGCTTAGGCTTGGAACAGTAGCAACCAAGTGTAATACTGAATAGGCGACTTTATTTTCTTTATTTTCTTTAAACATATTTCCAGCTGTTCATTTCTTTGTGTTGTGTTTTTTTAGTGCCTTGGCTAAAAAGACCCAGTCTGTAATTCAGACCCTAAAGAAAGATGGAAATTTGACCACTGAGCTCGAGCAAACCCTAAGAAGATGTCGATCCGCTGATGAACTGGATCATGTGGTCAGAAACTTGTCTTTTGCGGAAAATGAATACTTAATATAAAACAAATTATTCTTACACACAGAAATATTATAATGCTTAAGTTGACAACTGCTTCTGTCTTCAGTACACTCCCTTCAAGAAAGGCAGTAAATTGTCAAAAGCTCGTCGAGCTAAAGCACTTGGTCTTGAAGATGCTGCCTCTGCTTTGATTGAAGCTCCACACCTGCTGGATTTAAAGAAGTGGGTTAAACCTGGTACTGACGGTAAGACATGCACACATTAGCTTTGGTATTATGTAAATTCAGGGTAAATTGCAGACTGGAGTATAAATGGTGACTGTGATTATTTCTCTCTTGCATTACACGACAGGTCTTTCAACAGTTGAAGATGTAGCCACAGGTATCGAGCATATATTGGCTGACATTATAGCTAAAGATCCGGAGACACTAACCTATGTGAAAAACTTGTAAGTCAGTATTGAAGGACTTTCACATTTTTGGAAATGCACCTAATTATACAGTATACTTTTAACAATTTTTTTTTCCCAGATGTGAGAGGAGCCATGTCACTATCCAGTCTGCTGTGTCCAAATCAGCTCTAAAGGAGAAAGAGCAAGAGAAAATAGCCCAGAATCATCAAAATACAGGGGCCCACCAGAACAAAAATAAAGACATAAGCAAATTCAACCTTTACTTTGACTTTACCTGCAGCATTCAACGCATCCAACCACATCAGGTAGATATGTGGTTATCTTTTTTGCCTCATGAATGTAAACATCAACTACTTAAACTCTGAAGTATTTTTTTCTTATTTTGGTCCACGTTTGCTGGACAGTCAAATTAATTGCAGGGGCCGCTGACACAGGCAGACACATTAATTGTGTATTAAATTCACAGGGCACACTGTATATATTTCTTATAGTAATGTTTATTTACTATATGTGTTATATCTTTTTTGAAACGCACACACTGACACACCATCTGGTTTTATTTCTGTGAGCTTATTTTTCCTTTCTCACGCCGCTTCTGAATGTTAGCCACGTCATTCGCAGTTAGCCTTGTCTGTGCCTCCATATTTATCCCTCCTGTGCCCTGCATGGCCCCCTATGTGCCTGTAGTGACTGGTGGGTTACTCAGAGTTGGTCCCAGGCCTCTTGTGTCACCACAGCTTCCATCATCAGCCGCCTCTCTGCCACACCACACTCTTTGGCAACCGTGCTCTGGCCTGCAGTCATTCTAATACGTACACACAGATTCATGCGCGCACATTCAGTCACATACACATTTACCCTGAAAGTCCCCTCATTCTCTCCTCTTAACATATGTGACATGTCCCCTGCCGACATGCCATTGGATTAGGAGACTTTGATTGACAGGCGCTCCCTTGTAGTGACAGCTACTGCTGCTGGGCCCAAAGGCGGGTGGAAGGATGAGGGTGGGGAGGGGACGTACTGAGGATGAACAGTGAGTGCAGATGAATGATGCTGAGTTGTGTCCATTACTTATCTCTCTCATGCTTAGTCCCTCTCTGACAAAACTGCAACCTTCCAAAACATGCCAACACACACCACACCTTCTTTTTCCCCCTCTTCTCTCCAATATAAGGCATTTATTTGATGACTTCCCTTTGTCACAGAGCGTTAATCCACAGGCTGCTGTCAGATTACGGCTTAAACAAACCTTTTTGAGCCGTCAAGTCCGTGGGAAAGGTGGGAGATGTGTTTTGACAGGAGTGTACGCACTCAGTTGTACATTTTATTAAAAATAAAACTTAGAGGAGGCTTTTAAAATGAAAGGCAGATGTATTGTGTGCAAAAGTATGACTTAATAAATGTATAAAGCCATTAACCGGTCAAACAACTATATATACATAGATTTTCTTAGCAAGCGTATGCATACATGTCCTAAAGCGTAAACTATAATCACTATAGCACATTTGGTTCAGATGTTAACATCTAAATGAAATCTGTCAATATGATTTGAAGTTGTCTTTACAAAGTAGCCTTTAGAAACACTTCTGCATATGCCATGACAGATTTGTTGATAGTGCAGCCAGAAGATTTTAATGTGATTTGTTTTGTGATCAAATGGTTGTTTAGGACAGTTAGGGGATAACAAATTGCTAAATCAATTAAACACTGTTTTTGATGGGTAGTCAACACAGTTTTATTATTTGGACTAATGTGTTTCAACTTTTTCTGTTGATCTGTCAACCTCAGTAATCTTAAACATTTGGCCAAAAAAAAATTGTATTTGTTTGGCAAATTTATTTTATCTTTTGTTTTGGTTTTGTATTATGTCTATTTAGTGTATGGCCAAATGGTTTGTTTTATAGATGGTAGATGCAATCAGGTTTTTATTTTCCATGTAAGTCAAACAAAAAGTGTGCTGCTGTGTTGTGTGTTGTGTGTTTTCCCCCATATATTGTCAGGGTTATGAACGTGTTGATGAAAGTATTCATACCAAGAGAGGGTGAGACAGCGAAGGAGACAGAGTGGACAGTGTTGGCTTGGCACACTAACCTCGCTTCGGGGCTGATGGGAATCTGATGGGGCATCTATGAAAGACTGTCTTGTCTTATCAGGACTTGGCCAGTGCATAGCTACCTGTCACGCCTGCCTCATCTAAATCTCCACTACACACTCCTTACCCCATCTCACATTATCTTTGTGTTCAGATCACCCTGTCTCCCCTGCCATTGACCCGTCTCAGACAGTAACTGAGGAATGTACACAAGTGCTATTAGTGGCAATACAATGTAAAGAATATGAAGAATATTAACAGCATTTTTTTATTCTGTTTAGACATATTTTGTGTTTAGAACACTTAATGAGCTAATTTAATGGTTAAATTAAAGTTCCTGTATGCTGCTGATACAAAATCTGGTTTGGAATTATTACTTTCTACAGTGGTGGAAAAAGGTTTTCGAACATGCTTAAAATTTTACACAATCATGAAATATTTGTGGAAAAATATTTGTATTTCAAAAGGATGCCTACAAATTCTTGACAGTTTTAATATGTCAGTTCTCAACAATGTTGGTATCAGAGTCAACAAATAAGAGAATGTGTTCAAAACAGATAAAAAAAACCAAACAATTAATTCATTAATTTAATATAATCCAATAATAATTTAGTTGTTTTGAAGACTTGAAGAGTGATTTTAATGCAATGTTTGAGGTGTCCGAAAACCGTTTTTCACCACTGTATATTCATATTATATAGTTATTTAATCCAATAGTTATTATTAGTTCCTTTCTTATTGCTAAATAATACAAAACACCAGAACAGTTAATGATTGGTTTAAAAAAATAGCATTTTACTTGTGCAAACAATTTGAGTATTTAAAATGTGTTTTTACTGTGACTTTTTTTTATCATTTATTTTATTACACTTGTGGGGTTACTTTAATGTTTAGAGCCCGAGAAAAAAAGAATGTTTGTTCCTGTATTCAACAGCCTGTTCGAGTCTAGTTCTTTGATGAAAATAGTTTGAGAAGTCTCATCACAGTCACTGCGTCTGCCTGAGGCTGAAACATGCCAAAAGATACTAAATCTAACTTTCATCACAATTCAGGCGGTGCTGCTTTAATTCTTTCCTGTTCTATGCCATTAGCTGTGTTTTACATTTTTAGTTTGCTGTGTTTGTGTTTGAGTGCATTATATTTGAGGATGTGTGGTAATGGTTGTGGCACCACTTATGGGTACGGGTGGGGGGGTTAAGCCTTGCGGTCTCTGTGCTGATGGTGGCATAGTGGTGGCATTTGTCAGCTTGCTTCTTCCGCTTGGGCTCCAGATTGATGTCTTGTTTTTTAGCCCTGTTCTGCGTTGGGCTAAAGGTTCCCTTATGAAAAGGTCAGACACTTACTACTGTTTGCTTAACAGGATGTAACAGTACCTTTGAGGGGGACCAGCATACAACACAAGGCCACAAATCAAACTCCTTGTCACTTTTGGACACATGTGAGAGTTAGAAGTTTCATGTTTAGGATGATATGTTTCATGCAGTTTCAATAGTTTTAACTGATAATTGTTATCATTATGTCACACATTATCTATACTACTCTTTAAAATAATGTTTATTAAAAAGAAAAACAATATTTTTTTGCATTTGTGTTTGTTAAGACTCTAGCCATAAATCGAGGGGAGAGTCTAAAGATTTTGACAGTGAAGGTGAACATCCCCGACAGAGTGAAGATGGACTTAACTGTGTGGTGCATCAACAACAGGTCAGACACACACTGCACTGTACATCAATTATGTCATTAGTCTACAAATGGTCATTTGTGATTTCTATTTTCACAAGAAAAGCAGTCCTTTAAAACAAAAAAACTATTAATCTACTATATATTTTTTATATTTATGGAAGGTAAAATCCTTTTATACCACAAGTTAGATATTTATTTCACCAAGTATCTGTCCATAATAGGTGATTGCACACTTAACACAGTGTCCTTGTACTTTTCCTTCTTAGATGGAGGCCGAAGACCTTTGCAAGAGAGGAACTACGTGTTCTGATTAAGAATGCAGTGGAAGACTCTTATAAAAGACTTATTTTGCCTTTCCTTTCCAGAAGTTATAGGTATTTTCTGGATAAAAGCCTTTCTGCTTTCAGTATGCAAGCATATATAAAATGTTATCTAATTATCTGCATGTTATTTTTTCATGATGATGATATGCCCTGTTTAGGACAAAGCTGACAACTGCTGCAGAAAAAGAGTCGATTGCTATGTTTGTGCGTAATCTCCGTCAGCGCCTTTTGGCCGGTCCAGTTAGGGGGTGTGTCATCATGGGGGTGGACCCAGGCTTTAAACATGGTTGTAAGCTGGCCATCCTATCCCCTACAAGTAAGTCAACAATATTACTTATACTTAAGTATAGGATGTTATATTTCAAGGCACATAGCTCATTATCCACAGGTCAGGACTGTAAAATTTGCAGATTACACTGCTTTAATTGAACAGCATTGCAGGGTCTGTTAGTAAATCAGTATTAATACAGGCATTTCCTTCACCTTAAAGATGTCAGAATACCTTTGGTCCTTATTGTACACTTGTGCTGTGGACATCTCATACATACATATTCTTTGTGTGAGCAAGCATGTGCGTGTCTCTGCATGCGATGCAACTGATGTTTCATGCTGTGCAAAGGTAGTATCTCCCTCTGTGTGACTGATTGTTCAACTGTAAGTAATGCAATCACAATTTCCACAGATAGACACATACAGGCTGTATATTATGTGTCTGCCACCACAGTAGTTCAGTTTTATGGTGTTTTAAGGAGCACATCTTTTTGTCATATTGTCTTTTTTTATTTTTTAAATTCAATTCATTTCAGCACAATCATAATGCAAATAGCTCTAACACCAAAATAAGCTAATTGTTGTTTCTTTGATCTATAAGGTCAGATTCTTCATACTGATGTCATCTACCCCCACAACTCTGGCAAGCAAAGAGAAGCAGAAAAACTACGCCACCTTCTGATTAAATATGGGTATTAAAGTGCTTACTGCACATTTGCAATGATGACCAAATACCACTTAAAGTTTTAGACTGAACTTCATTCACTTCAGTACATTAGTTTGTAATTGTCTGTTTATTTCTGCTCATGTATAATTTAGGTGTACCAAGGTTGTGATCGGCAATGGAACAGCATGTCGTGAGACAGAGTCCTTCTTCTCGGAGCTAATCTCCAAACACCATTTCCACCCATTGGACGTGTCCTACAGGTAAGACCTTGTTTCAGAGCATAAAGGGTCTAGTATTCAAAGGCTGCCTTCTGTAGTGCATTTAAAACTATGGGTACTTACTAAACAGGCAGTCTGGATTTTAAATTTTCCTTTCAATAGAAAACTTATCATTATTAAATAAAGTATTTTTTTATTGTTAAACTTTAGTAAAAGAGGGAATAGCTAAGTAAGTGGAATGTTAATGCAGATGACATTGAATATCAAATTTTAGGTAAATTTGAACATGTGAGGAATACAAATGAGAAATATCTTAAGATAGGGTACAATGAGTATGAGTGTGAAACTGTGGTGCAGATGGGTAAAAAATGGAATGGGGAGGAATGTGTCCCTCAAGCAAATATTATCTGTTAAGGCCATCTGGATTTTGTTTGGTTTAGTTCCAATTAAAGAGACGCTTTGTGGTCCATGTTGTGTCTGTAACTGGTCCCAGTCCACATTTTAGAATACAACGGCACTCAACCTTGGTCCAAACATAATAACCACGAGCCTCTCCTCGCTTTTTCTTTTTCTGTCTCTGCTTTTAGTTCCATGTGTGTTTGTTGACTTGAGGTTAGTTGGGAACTCAGCCTAAAAAGATTTTGAACACAGTCCGTGTGTATGTGTGCTTGCATATTTCATTCGAGTGTGCTGATCTGATTCACACGCACATTAGAGCTCATACTTTTTATACAATTTCATAACTATCACAGAACAAAAACATTAAAGTGAGGTGTTTATTCAATTTAACTTATTTGCATGACAATCTTTCTTTTTCTTAGGCACTGTTGAGCACACCCAGGGCACCAAAATCTTGAAATAATAATAGTAATAATAATATTGTGTCTTTTGGTCATTCTTTTGCTGTAGGTGCTGGCATTTATAGTTTCTAAAAAGTAAGAATGTTGGAGTTCTTTTTGATGTGGTTCAGGCAGACTGTCAGCACCACGCAGATGGGAAACTTTGTTCAACGTGCATGCATGTGAAAATGGTTTGCATTTTCTATGGGTTTATAAAAAAATGTTTTGTATGCGAACTTCCAAAAGAATCTAAATAACCATCAAAATGTGTCTGTTTTTCATTTAATATTACTCTGGAGCTTTGTACTATGGAAGCTAACAGTAGACTATTTGATAATATTTATCTATAATTATTGCTAATGTCTGTTTGTTAAGGTTTTAATTGCTGCAGTGATTATACTGTATATTACTCATTCACTTTAAATTGATATATTAATTAGACTGAATATTTATTATTTCCTCAATTTAAAATGCAATTTTCAGGTTTTGGAAAGTAACTGTATGGCAAACATAATGCTACTAAGAGTTATCCCCTAAATATAGCATTTATAGCTATGTATCAAAGGTAATTTGTTTCAAAGTGTGTGTGTTTTTTAATTATTTTTTAAAAAATTTTTTATTATCCTCCTGGGAAAATTTATTGCTGGCAGTTGCTGAAAATGCAACACAGATTTTAAGATATAAGTAAACACCTGGTATAAATTAAGAGTAAAAAAAGAGACCTTGAACACACACACACACACACACACACACACACAACAAGGCTGATGGAAATGATGTTAAATAGCAATGTACACATTAGAAGCAGCAAGGGGTCAAAGGTCATCCTGTGAATGTCCTCGATACAAATAACTGACCCACTTTATTATTTGTATAATTGTCCGCAGGCCTTTAACAAAGCGGAGTTTATATTGTCTTTGACAGACAGATGCAAAAAGTCCATGCATTAGAAATGTGCTCAGTTAACATTAACTAAGCAATTTCTTTTACCACCACACACATATTTAAAACATGTTATGGATATAGTAAACCATATTATTTTTATTACTTTATTTTGTCTTAATGAATAGAATGTTGTCTTAATGTTTAGTAAACAAAAAAATGAAACCCCCAGTTCTGCATGTATTTTATTTTTTCATTTCAAACTTTTTTTTACTTTTTCTTTTTCTCATTCTTGGTGCTCAAAGGCGAGAACTTTTTATTTTATATCTAAAATTTCGGTTCATATTTGTGTTTCATGTAAGCACTGCTTGTGTTTCAGTATAGACTGTGTCCATTGCCTTTTCCTCACTTGTATGCAGCGCTAAGTCTTGACAGTTGAGTTAATTAGGAAGCTCAGCTTTATTTGCAACGTCTGCTTCCTGTCTACCTATGAGCCTTCATTGTTGCAGCAGTCCACAACCCCCAGCCTACTCCACTCTTTCTTTTCTACCCTCTTGTCTTTTTCTCTCTGTCCTTCTGCCTCACTGCTCCGCTGGAATGACAGCCAGAAATGGCAGCCTGCGGGACATCCCTTGTAGTATTCTGTGTGTGTGTGCATAAAGTTAAGACCATGCCACAAGCTTTGTGTAAAAGGAATCATTAGTTTTCTTAATCATGTGTTTAATAAATTAAAGGAGCTATTTATAATGTATCTATATACAAAGCTACTATTTTTAAAGTAATATTTTTATATATTGTGGTGATAAAATAATTTACTGTATTGTAATAGTTGTAACACAACATTACTGATTATTATTTTTATGTTTTAATGAGTAATAAGTGGCTTTGTTTATTTTATTCCTGGGTTTAAAACAGTTGGTTTATACAGCTTCTGCACATGATTAAACCTGAATCTACATTCTACAGCTTGAGGTGTCCAGTAGGTTACAAGGTTAGACTGTGCCTCTGATGGTTCCAACCGAACGCACATTAGCCTATTTGCCTGTCAGCCTTCTGGGGAACCTTTTTTCAGTTTTGTTTTAAAATATTGTATTATATATTTTTAATTTCCAAGCCGTTTATATTCTACAGTGTCTGTTTGAATAGGCATCTTTGTGATGTCTGGTTAAGATTCTTAACACCTGCTGCCACCCAGCGCACCACCTACTGTTATGTGCATGGGTCTGTGTAGGGGCGCATGTTTTTGTTTTGGCTCTTTGACAGGCTAGTAAAGCTTGACCTTGTCATTGTGTTTTAGCTCTGACTGGATGTGCAAGCAGGCTTTGTCAAAGCTGATAAGACGTCCCTTAAAGGTTCAGCGCTGGGCAGATGTCTGTGTGTGGACAAAAATGTGTTTTTCTTTTACTTGATAATTTTCCTTAAGTGGTTCTGTTAATAATAGTTTGAGAGCACAGTCCTTGGGTTGCACTGAGTAATTTTTTTTATATGGTTCCTCTAGACAACAGTTTAAAGGCAGTTTTTTTAAAAACATTTTTCACTAAGATTTTGTAAAAATTTAAAAAATCTATTTAACAACTTATACAATCCATACTGGTAGTTGTTGAAAGCAGCGTTCAGACACTTTACCAAAGCAAACATACCAGTCTCCCTTTTGAGTTATGCAAAAGCACACTACTTTGTGAAACCAAGCACAAGTGAAGGATGAACCCATTACTGTTTTAAACAGATCCCAAATGATTTTTACATGCCTTTATATCTAAGAAATTATCCTCAGAAAAACTTAAATATGTATTGCTATTACACTAAAAAGAAAATCTGTAACACCAACAGCAAAACACATTTTTGCTGTCAGTGGTTGGTTTAATGATTACTTAAATATAGGACTGGACTTTTTTAGGATTAATTGTTAAATCAAGAATTTACCTTTTATTACATTTTCCAAAGCAAAGAAAGAAATAGTCGCATAAATGCTCTTTCTGCAGATTCTTTCTTCAGCACAGGGATCCTTAGTCCTTGAGTGTCTTGCCCTCTAGGTCACTCGTGCTGAGATGAGATCATTATTACTGCCTAGCTGGCGGACCTTGGGGTCAGTGGTGGAGACTGTATTTATGACTGGTGGTGGATTCGGGGCTGTGTATCCTCTGTCATGTCCTGTGTCCCGGCATGCTCCTAGGGCCAGGCTAGTGAATGATGAACATACAGTGGCAGGGCCAGTCATGACTGAGCCAGATCCAGGCACTTAGGCCTCATTCAAGGTTTAAAGGCTGCAAGGAGGAGGCGTCAAGAGTCACATAGTTTCTGAGACATTAAAGGGCCTTACTTTGATTGTGATTTCATGTAGTCTACATCCTTCTCTGTAATGAGTAAATTTAAAACCATAATTAAACTAAACTAACATCATTAAAAAAAAAAAAAAATCATTGTGTAGATGGTGATGTATTCATTTACTCACCCACAACACCCTCCCATCCCACCAGCAGGCTTCACTGGTGGTCAGAGTCTGTCCTGTCCCTTCTTCCTCTGCCGCCATGCCATCTTCCCTTAGGGTTTTACTGTCCGCTGTGATGGTCCCGCTGTGTGTGACATGTAGGATGAGTCTGTGTGTCATGCCATGTGTGTATTTGTAGTTTTGAATGTGTGTTTGCAGGTTAGTGCATATGTGTTTGTGGATGACATAAGTGCAGGCCGTTCTTGCAACCAGATTGACATAAGTGTCTTTGAGGCTTTGCTCTTTTCAGATGTGCCTCACCCTGGCAGTTGGAGTTTATATGTGTGTGTGCCTGCCTGCCTTCAAGCTCCTTACTAGAGACTGACGGCTCCTGACACCTGCCATTTGGACGCTTTTCTCTGTGAAAAATGTCATCGTCTTCAGACCCGACGTGTGTGTGTCTGTGTGTGACAGAGTTGGTGCGTCCCTCAGTTTGCCTGCCTCAGGTCAAGCTTTGCAGCTGACTGAACAATGGAGCCAAGCTGTTTGAGCAGCTGGGACAGAGGAACTTCTGTGGGCATAGATTTGGATGGATCAATGTTATTAGTATTTTAGGGAACTGTACTCAAACATACTCTTAAAAGATATAAAAGTAAAAGTCAATACTTATTGCCATTCTCAATGCTTTGTAATAGCACAATTTATATTTGAGGTATGTAGGAGCAAACCAGAATGCAGCTCCACAAATCAATACTACTGAAGTATAGTGATGTCTGGTGGAACAGTCAAACTATTCTCCTCTACTCTGCTTGTACTCTTTTTAAAATGTTTAATTTACACCGGCACCAAACCACAAGATGCAGCTAAGGTCCATCAATGCAACTGGATATTCTGGCTATTAAGGTGTTATAGGAAATTATACTGTTGCCCCCCAATTTACCCCTCCACTATTCTTGTCCTCTTCATCAGGTCATGCTATTACCCTTGTTTTTTTGTTTTTTTTGACTGATCTGATGAGCTGTTTTTAATTCACATTAGGACTGTGTGTACCAGAAGGCCATAATGAGGTATCAAAGTGTGTATCCATCTCCTCCATGTGAGTCTTGTTGAGGGGCAGTGGGGGTCAGTCATTATGAGAGTGTGTGGGGTGTGTGTGTGCTTGTGTCTTGGCCCACGGCTGTGTCTCAAAGACAACCCATAAAGGACTGAATAGAAGAGCGGTTTGTGACTTTGCCCGAGGAAGGGACAGGGCTAAAGCAAGGTCTGTTTATGTGGCAACAGCTGATAGAAGAAAACAGAGAACAAATAAATGACAACCCTTAAGGGCCACTAAGTCATCACTTTACACCGAAGAGGCAATTGACTTTGTGTGTGTCCACACATCAACAGTCCATCCACTCAGGCCAGAGAGCTGGGGAGCAGATAACCTTCTGCTGGCTGCCAGAGCAATGTCCGCATTATGGCGACATTCATGGACGTGGTAATGATGAGAGCTTTGAGCTGTATCCATGACAGTGCTGTTATACAGCTACCCTACCGGCCAACCTTAATTAAGTTAGACATGATAGGGGCTAGTGGCCATTTTCTTCTCCTAATTCTTCTTAAATATTTTTTAATTCTATTATTGAAAAATGAAAAATGTTATTTTGTTTAAGCTCTACTCTTTTTACTTTAAATGAAAAGTGTGGCCTACCAGTCAAACTTGTGAATCTGAATTTGTGGTTGGATGCTTTGTGGGTTTTTGTTTTTCTTGTCAAATTGTATGTTTTGTTTCATGTGTGCAGAATCTTGTGTTTGCGTGCATACAATATCTAAACCATCTGTTTAATGACCATTTCTGCTTTGACCTCTTTGAAGGTCATGTGCCAGTGCTCGTTAGCAGTGTCACCATGGCGATATGTCAGCTGTCAGGACATGGGTTGAAAGTTGACAAAACCGTGGGGTGAAGAAGGATGAATAGAGACGATACACAAGAGAAGGGAGGGAGGATGTCCATTTAAATGTGATTGTCATCAGAAGTCCTCTGCCACTCCTCATTAAGGAGTTCCTGATAATTGGCAAGGTTGTGGGTCCAGGCCCCTGGGTTAGCTTGTCTGTCTGTTTGTGTGTGTGGACATATCAGAGAGGAACATTTTTCAATTGTTAGCATTGAAGAGGTGCTGACCTCCTCGTAGTGCTGATCAGCCCTGAGGAAAATGCCCCCCATTCTTTCTTTGTAGCTCCCTTGTGACCATTCATCCAAGAGAAAAGGACTTAACAGTTTGATAGCTTCACTTATGTTTTATGCAGCATTTGCATGGGTATATTTGCTACAGCTATCCAATTTGCCTGTTCATAAAAAAATGAGAATCCTACCTTATATAGCCTCTGCATTAACATGAGATGTAGGTGTCTTCTTTTTTCCTTGTACAAATTACAGTGCTTCTTTACGTATTTTAATCTCAATATATTTTTCATAAGTTCAAGGACAATAAATAATACAATAAAAAATAATAGCTGTAGTAAATGTAATATTCCATTTCACACAGCAGGCCAACTAGCAAATGTGGGTTGAATGAGAAATAGTTATAAAATAAATATGCTTAATTTCACTTACACTTTTGCATTTAATTTCAAAATATGTCTTGCAAATTCCCCGGCTCTATCACTGTTGCTTTACCACAGATAAACTGCAGTACTTTTCAATGACCTCCAGGTGACAGTAGTGTTATATGAATAAAAGCAGGAGGGCCACAGGCTACTAAATCATTTTAAATATTCTACTTACCCATGTGAAAAGAGCAAATTTAACATTTACCTAATTTACAAAATAAATAAATAATTATTGAAGCTAAAATCATTATTAAAGTATTTAACTTTAATAATAATAAATTTTGTCTCTTTTCTTCTTCAGTATAACCAATGAGGCTGGAGCGTCCATCTACAGCGTCAGTCCTGAGGCGGTCAAAGAAATGCCGGACCTGGATCCTAACCTGAGGAGTGCAGGTATGCTCTAAAACGTGTGAGAGGACTCTGTCACATTGTGTAGTCAAACTTTAAATCATCAACACATAAGTGATACTAACACGTAATTTCTCTTGAGTTTTTATAGTATACCACCTTGTTATTGTTTTAGCCATAGATTGTTTGATTTTTTTTCCCTCCTTCTCACAACCTGTACCTTTTTTTTTCCTCACTAACCACTACTACACTCCACATTTATCATTAAACACACACTAGTATATAACAAATTGCTCCGGATTTTGGAGAACAAATGTTTCCAACAGACTTCCCCTATAAAAGCTATAAATCAAGTGAGGCCAGATTATTCCTCACTAGTTTCCTGTGGTCAGCAGCTCTAAGGAGAAGCATGGAGAGCCGTATTTATACCCTTAATGAAAGCCAGGAGAAATCTACAGCTTTTGACTCTTGAGATTAAATGGAAGCGGGCCTTTGGGTTAATTGTTTAAGAGATGTTTCTATTGTCTTTTGTGTGAATACATTTAAAAAAAAAATTGAAGTACCTTCCATTAGTTCCATCTGCTCTGGAGCACTCTAGGGACATCTAGTGGTTCTTTTCACTGACAGGCAAGAGTACAGTTGGAGATAAAATAATAAATAACCTTTTTTATAAAATGTCCTGCAAGTTGTTAGTTAGATGCTTTTCTTTCTTTTTTTTATCTTTTTAAAAACAACCAACTCCTTTTGAGCATTTTACTAAAAACTGGACATTCTTCTCATCATACTTTATTTGGATCATGAGCTTTACATAAGTGCTGCAGAGTCACTGGAATCCATTTACAAATAAGTGAGAAGAGAACAAGAGTTTTACAGAAAAGGAGGAAAGAATATAGGATCATTTTGGTGGTGTACTAAGCAAGGCCAGGGCTGAAACTCCATCCCTGTCTAAATATTATCTCAGGCAGCAGCCTCCCACCGCAGCCAAAGTATAGAGCGGAGAACCAGCGATTCCAGACATATTCCCTCTGTTACATCTCTTCCAATTCTTTGTCTTTGTCTGTTCCACCTTGAAAATCTAATGCAGTTAATGCAACACACTGCAGCTTGGTTGACAGCTAAAATCCAGAGAAAAAGGGTTACACTTGAAAAAGTACTAGTAAGGACTCTAGTTTCTTTATTACAGCTCTTTGTTTGTATTATATTCTAATATGACCATTTTGTCAGTCAGTGTGAAGAAGGGTCATGAAACATCAAATGACTAAGCTGGAAGACAGGGTCAAGAGCATCAGCTGAAAACCAGCTTTAATTATTATTATTATTGGGGGTGGGAAATTGCAATTAGGTTTTGCCTGCCCTTAGGCCAGCACTGTAATATGCAGTCAATTAGCATATTGTGTAATTATAAATAATATGCATTTGCATTTTCAATAACAGATTTAGATTCAAGTTCACAAAGGAAAACAATAGACTTAATGTCATGATAAAATTAAATCTCAGGTTTTTCCTTTGTTTGTAGTGTCCATTGGAAGACGGGTCCAAGATCCAATGGCTGAGCTCGTAAAGATTGATCCTAAACATATCGGAATTGGAACTTACCAGGTAACAGTATTTTTTTCTTAACAAATAACACAGTTTAGACCTAAACTATCAAGGAACCAGTATTAAGGATGAAATGAGGGTAAAAATGGGCTTTGAATGCAACACTTTTCTAATAGCTGTGTCACTAGCGTGGTCAGTGGGAATGCTAATTTGATTATTGGAAATCAGGCCTGACTTTTGTTTACGCAATTGTCATTGATTTTACTCAAAGCTGCTGTTTCTTTTGAGTATGTTCAATTACTGTTTATGGATTAATCAGTTTAGTAAGTGCAGTAATGGTCAGTGCAAATATGTGTTGAGCTAAAATTTGATAAATCTATCCAAAGAGCTATGTGCATTTTCAAACAAAGGTGCCCACACTAACATAAATGCAGTACACCTTATACAGCTTACCCATAAGGCAATGGGATCCATCCAGCAGAAAACGATAACACTCACTATGTATCCTGAATGGAGTAATAACAGTAATAAAACCAGTTGTTGTTTTGCTTAAAATCTTATATTTGTTTTTTTTGTTTAATCTTATGTCTAAAAAAACTAACAAAAAAACAGACAGTTAGAGAAAAAGCCAAATGCAACAAGGATGCAAGGATGTCCATGAAAGGGCAGTAGAGGGTGACAAATGTCAACTGAAAGGGAATAATGGGGGATTAGGTTGAGGATTTACAAAAAGGAGGTCATATTGTGTAAGTGTTTGTGTATATGTGTTGGGTCCTGGGCCCGTGTCTCTCATCACATTCTGACTAGGCTCTCCAGGGTGCCTGGGGATCTGCACCTCCTGCTTTCAGATCATGTGACTAGGTCAACAAATGATAATATAACCGGGTAAATAAACTTTGGGTGCTGACAGATATGAGATGGGACATCACTTTGACCTGTGTGCAATCTTACACAAACGCATGTGCACTCACTGTTCCATATTCTCAGACTCAGATTTAAAATGTGTGTTTGCGTGTGTGTAAATCAGTTTTAATCACGATACATTGCTTATATGTGTGAGAAGCCGACTCAGTTATTTTGGGTCTGTGTGTAAATGTATGGGTTATGTGCGATTCCTTCCATTGAGAGGGCTTTGAATGTTTATTACCAATAGACCCCAAAAGCATAAGGAAAGATGTAACTCTAGACAGCTGGCACAGCATGCTCTCCCTCGGCTGACCCAGTGACTGACAGCTCCAAAAGAACGGAGGAAATGAGCTGAGGGGTAAAAAAGTGAGGCCCATTAAAATCAGATTGGACATAACTATCGGTGTGGGAACACTGTTTTCATTGCAGCACCACTGACAGAACGGGCTTTATTGGTACATTGGGTTTGACTGAACACTGCTATATCATTTTTGCTAACACTGCAATAGCTGCTCGTTTTTTAAAATAGCAATGCTTTTTATATTGGGGTTAAATGAAAACATTATGGCATTTACTGTTTGGAACAGTCCCCCTTAAACAGATAGGCATAGTAGTTGTGGGCTTTGGGCACTTTGTACATCTGTCACTTCTTTTAGCTGATGTACTGACAGCTGGATAATTCCCAGTGCTGTGAAACTACCTGCTACTGAAAAACACACACACATTGACTGCTGTGTAAGAAAACATATCCCACCAACCGGATATTAAAGTAACTGTCACTCAAACCCTTTAGATAGCTTTTTTCTGCTTTTCACTTTCTCTCCTATTCTTTTCAGAAATGTTATTGTTAGGTTACACATTTTACTGTCATGCGCTTTTATATTATTATTTTTCTTTGAAATTTGAAATAAATCCACAACTTTTTTTGGGAGGCTTCATTAGCTTCCAACAACTGTTGCATAAATATAGAACTATGAAAGTTATGAAGCATATTACTTGAACAAAAGTTAAATAGTCAGTTTTAAGGTGATTTTTAAAATAGCCAAAATAGCCACTGGTGTTCAGGTGGTTTTGCGGCAGGTTTGCACACTTCTACTTGCTGCCGTATTTTTTCTTGAATGGTAGTGCCTACAGGGGAGACAGGAGTAGACAAAGCTAATAAGAGGAAGGAGTAAGTGAGAGAGAAATTGAGTGCTGACAGTGATTGATGGACCCTGCCCAGAAGTTTTAAGTCGTGGGAATTCAAGAGCTTATTTCATTAGACAATAAAGCTGCCAAACAATGTCTTTGGGTATTTTAAACATCCCCCGGGTTTATATGTGTGTTTTTGTGTTTGTTGTGTCAAAAATAAGTCAGATTTAGATGTGTCATGGATTTATACAGGCTCATTCCAATGTTATGCTTATTAAACAGTTTATTAGTAATGTAGTAATGTAGTGACGTTTGTTATCTGAGACCACCTTTCCTTTGCTACGCGTCTTTATTGGTTACACGGGGTGAAGTAAGTTTTGAGTTTGTGTAATGTGCATTGATTGTGATTTGGCTATAGGATTTGAATATATACACAATATCACAATAAATTTTTACTTTAGTAAAAAAAAACTTTTCAATAGCAGCGCAGTACATTAGTCAAGCCACACAGTTATGAACATTTGGGATAACAATTATCAATAATAAAATAATGGAATATAATATGAACTACAGCACATTTAATGTTCTTCTAACATTTACATTTTGTGTCATGTCTGGAAAAGCAATTGTATTGTCTCATTTTTATCCTGCTCCGTTTTGCACCCCCTCAGGTAATGTGCAAGTGTGCACAGGCTTATCTCCCTCTGTGCGATTGTTTACAGGCAGGAAGCTGAAAAACAGCTATTCATAAAAATCATTCATGGGATGTGTAAGAAAAAACATAAAACCATCTTGCTGTCATATCACTTTCAGCTGCTGATAAACAGCTGGTGCCTGACTACGCATTATTCAGAAACGCACATCTACACACAGTTGTCAAGCCAATGTCAAGCCAAGCCTGCGTGCCTAGAATAGTACAACAAAGTTCTCAGGAGCCTTAGAGGAGCTGTCAATCAGGACTAACATGACCTTCTGCTAACCCCAAACTTCCTGTCAGTTTGTACATTGTCCAATTATCATCTTAAATTGAGTTCTTCTTTACTCGTTCAAAGGACTGATGAGCAAAGTGAATATGCATGTAATATACACAATATACATATAAAGTATATATAGTAACTACTGTTGATTCTTCGTAAATACACAATAATCTGAATGTTTAAGGTAATACACACAACTTTTAGGATTGTCTTTTCAACTTTTCTTACCTGTGTTTTCTTTACAGTCTAATGTTAGGTCACTGAGAGTATTTCAGCAACAGTTTAGGTGCTAAAGGTGAAGACAGAAACACTTCTATAGTTTTTTATTGGCTGGCTAAAGCTGTTTTCATCCAATCCACACATTAGTTTCACACATAGGTATTTTAATGGAGTGGCTCTTGTGGGCTTTGAGGTTAAGGGGTTCGGGATGAAAATTAGTGTATGGGGCTTTCTTTTAAACTGACAGCAATGC
This sequence comes from Neodontobutis hainanensis, assembly GCA_024349245.1. Taxonomy (NCBI): domain Eukaryota; kingdom Metazoa; phylum Chordata; class Actinopteri; order Gobiiformes; family Odontobutidae; genus Neodontobutis; species Neodontobutis hainanensis. The sequence goes on along the minus strand of JALDNG010000016.1, from coordinate 4,908,578 downwards.
AAAAACACTAGTACTAAGGTTTGTGCATCTGGCTGCCCAAAGGAATTTTGTATTATTGTAAATGTTCTTCATCTGCTCCATTTTATACCCCTGACATTCACAGAAACATACCTGGAGTTGTTACTTGGCGTACTTCTTTGACATCTTTAAAAATGTTGCTAGATGGTCCACGGCCTGTGTCCAGCTACATAATGCACATGTAATCCTTTACTATTCCAATTCAACATAAAACAAATTTGCAGAATATTTAATTAACACATACTTGCATACAGTGATACCTTGAATAGTTTTTTTATATTTGTACGCCTTCATTATAAAATGTAGGACAGATTTCTTGTTGTGACTAAATGTCTGTTACAATAGCGCAGATCCTTTGTCGTGGTCCCACCTTGATAAAGTTTCAGTGGGAATGTGAGAACACATGTCAAAACATTTTTCTCAGGTGTGACATTACAGGTGATTTCCTCACTCTGTATTCTGTGAATTTTAATATCCACTCACCGGAAAGCATAAATCTGTCAGTCCTCATTTTATTAGGGCTTATTGTTTAGAGCAATATCTTTATGGTTTTCACCTTTGGCTGATCTGCTTCTCTGTAAAAATCAGGCTGTATGATGCACCAGATTAAGATTATAACCTATTATGACATTGCTGATCTAATGCCATAATTGTCTCATAATTTCCCCCTCCTGTCCAGGTGTTTATCTGTTTGACTTTATGTCCTCATCTCCTGTGTTTTTGGTACAGTCAATAGCTGACAATGTTGTTTATCTGGTTTATCTGTTTATCTGGTTACAAGCTGGTGTTTGTTCAATCCATGATCATGTTTCAGGGCAACCCATTCCACATGCACACAAACACGCAATCATCTTAACAGTAAGTAGTCTAACAAGCAGTGGATCTTTGAAAATAATATAAAAGTCTTTTGTTCTTCTTTTACATCCTTAATAGGAAAAGATTCTTTCTCTTCCTTCTGCTTAATTAACTTGTGGTTTAGTGTGAAAAGTTCAAATACATGTCTGTTTTTTTTTTTTGCTGGCAGTAAACTACATTAGTGAGAACACCAAGTTAGATGGAGAAAATGATTCTTGACAAGCCAAACTAAATATTTTCCTCTTTTGCTGGTCTCCTCTGTTCTGTGTATAATAGACTATAACACTGTTCTGTTCAGTTTTGGTATTTAAAATTTAAATTTTAAAATATTCTTTTGTATAGGCTCATATTAAAAACTGGTTAAATTCTGTGGAATAAAGGGCACAGCCTATCATTGAACATCTGTCAGTGTGAGAGGAACCTCACAAAAATCCACGAAGGGGAGTTATCTAAGCAGACACAAACACAAAAAAAGTCTTCCCATTTTTTGATTGAACAAATTTATTGGTAGTAGAAAAATATCATCTAAAAGTTGTTTATTGTAATCCTTTTACCCTTATTGTGTTTTGTAGCATGATGTATCAGCTGGAGCTCTTAAGACAGCACTAGACGGTGTGGTCCAGGAGTGTGTGAGCTTCGTCGGTGTGGACATCAACATCTGCTCAGAGACACTGATGAGGTGGTCAACACACAAACATTATTCTGGATATATTGTAGTCAGGGATAAAGCTGGGACTAGACCTCTGACATACTTTCCCTTAACAGTCACAACATGGCAATGTTTTATTTCAAGCACACACAAATAGGCTGCCAGCTTTCTGTTTAGACTAATGCTTCACACCCCGGTCTCACTTTCTGGGTAACTGGAACCAACAGAGAGGATTAGGTAAGATTCATTATACAGTCATACATCATTCACACAATACAATTTAAAATAACACATGAAAATGGAAAATACCCTTATCCACAGTTTGATAGAAAACACAAAGCTGAGAGCATATTCCATACATGCGGCAAAAATACCCAATAAAATACTGTGAACTCATTTGACACACAGATTTCCAATAGACTCACATTGCGAGAAAGGAGGTTGGCATGAGCTGCAGTTAAGGTGGGCATCAGGTCATCTGTTTACTTGTCTGTCCTGCCAGTGAGCTTTTTCCATCTCCCTGCCAGGAGGTCTACCTCAAATGTGGCGATGACTGAAGTATTATGTAGGGTGTTGACACAGCGGTGTTTCAGAGTGAGTGACGCACTGTGAACAAGAGGAGAGTAATTAAGTCTCAAATCGCCTCTCAAAGTTGCTCTGCCAAACTAGACAAATAAACTTACTAAGTGTTGGCCAGTCAGAGTTTCTCTGCCAGGTCAGTATTCATGCCTTGTTAGCTTTTTATAAATTACAATATGTTTTATATTTCCTTTTTATTTTGTTTGGCGTATTGTTTTCAATATTGCAGTTTGAAAAGAATATAATTCTCTTCAGTTACTAACGTTTTTCTATTTACTGTTCTCAAGGCATGTGGCAGGGCTGAATGCTGGCAGAGCTCGAAATGTTGCTGAGTGGAGAGAACAACATGGACCTTTTATCAACAGAGAGCAACTCAAACTAGTCAAAGGCATGGGACCCAAGTCCTTCCAACAGTGTGCTGGCTTTATTAGAATCAACCCTCAATCTTTTGAAAGGTACATATCTGCAAATAAAAATGCATTACAAAATTGACATACAAAAATACATCTTTAGGCTCGCACAGATGCATGCAAATATTCTTCTATTTTCAGTATGAGTGGTTGTCAGTTTTACCAACACTTCTGCTATTCTGTAATTATTGTTGAAACAGCGCCAGAATCTTACCTCACTCAGTGCCAACAGTCCCAGAAAAAACAGCCACTAAGAAAGGTAAAGGAAAGACTTGTATGAACGTCCCAGCTTCAATTAATCCACTGGACCAGACCTGTATCCACCCTGAATCCTACCATGTGGCACAGAGGTACTGTAGAACACCACACTTTCAACAAAAACACCCCTTTGGCCAAAGCATAAACTAAGATGGAGTTGATTCTGACATTGTTCCATATGGGGCTGGTTATAGTAGTTGGAGGGATTTATTTGATATATACCGACAGGAGTACAAGAGAGGAGGTGCTGGTCTTGTATGCATGTCTGTCTATGTGACTGTGTGTCCTTGTGTGTAAGAGGATTGGTGTAACTGCTAGGCTCATATCAAAGTCTCAGTCGTGTCCTTGTATCCGAGTTTTAGAGTGTGAATGAGACAGACTTGTGGACACAAAGACAGATAAACAGAGAGAGGGAGGGGCTTCTCTTTTCTACAGCTGCAGTCACTCAACTATGTTTAGTCTACATACGTTCTGACACTAGTGGTTTTAAGCATGACTTCTCTTGTGTTGATGTGCCTTTAATGGCCTCTGTGAATGTGTGGGTGGATGTGTCTGTGCACACTGATGTATGAGTGTTCTTACTCAACCATTTGACAAAAGACACCAGTAAATAATGCCCATACAATACAAAAAATACTCCCACTTAAGTATTATACATTCCTACAGATTATTCATGCTATTAATATAATAACAGCATGAATATAAACCAGAACAGACTTGTCCATCCGATATGTTAACATGTTTGGATTAGCAATGTTTGCAATGTACCATCAAGTTAGCAGTGTTTATCTCATCAAAGCTTTCCAATTCCACACAATAGAAGTAGGAACAGGCTCTTTATTTTTCTCATTTTTCTGTCTGACACAACAGGTGAAAGGTCCAATAAGATGTTAGCATTTGGGATCAGCCATCTTTCCATCTCTTGCTGATTTTCCTACTGAAAAATGTACCTCAAATCAAAGCAAAGTGTTAAGTGTTTAGTGTAGTGTATCATCCAGTAATTGTGAAGGTGATGCAGGCAACAATTCACGATTCCTTTTAAATCCACAAGGTTGAAGGATGATAGAGGAATGCTGTTTGTGTCTCTGCACTGATGTGTATGGTGTATAAAGAATATCATGTTCATCGCATTAGAGAAACTAGATCCCCCATTACTGCTCACAGCCCACACATCATCCCCTTTTTGTAACCCAATCGCCCACACTATAACACACATTTTAGAGCCCTTTTTTTTTTCACCCACGTTTGTTCTAGTTGTTAAGGTTGGCTTGCTATTTGATTGTTTTATGAAGCTGGGAAATTACTTCATAAGGAATATTTAACAAGAAGACTGCAAATGAAACGCTGTGTTGTTGTACAAAGAGGCCCATGGCATGAAACATATTCTTCTGGTATGCGACAAAAAGGGGTCCACGCTGTGAAGAATATTCCTCTGATATGTAACAGTCGGGGCCCAATATTTCTATAATATAAGACAGAGTGGGTTCTTGCTGTGGGCCTGGATAAAATCTGTAAAGAAGCCCACCCAACCATCCTCTCACAAAATCTGCACACACACATATAGTGGTAATTATATAAGTATTAAACCACTGTTGGGGGGAGGCCTTTGAACTCCTGGAACCTTTTAAATATGAACATACACCTGTGTAAAAAGAGACACACCAGAAAAACACATCTTTTCCTTCTTTTCTTCCACATTATTGCACAGTATGTGCCTTTAACGTTAAAGTATTAGCATTTTTGTTTAAATCTACCATTATATTTTATGTTATGTATTTTATTGTAGCATATGGCCTCCTCCCTCCTAAAGCCCAACGTGCATTGTGTGATCAGTGAAACATATCATTGTTCCTACTGGTCCTACCCAACTTTGTGCATAAACATGGAACTATTTATATGTAAGGATCTGTTTTAGGGTCATTTTGACCTTGTTAAATCTTGAAAATTCAAAACTATTTTTACAATCTTCAGGGCTTAAGCTTTGGGCTTAGGGGAACTTTCTATATGATCTAAACGGTATCTAGTTGAACTTCAAGCAGGTATGCAAGAAGATACTATTTTTTGTATGTCTCAGCAGGAGGGCATAGATGCTTTTTTTTGTTGCTTGTGATTCATGGAGGTCAACACCGACTGTACAACAGACTGTACTCTAGAGTATTTTGTACAGCTTATTTGGCAACCTCCCCACCTTTTAAAGCATTTCTTCTCCTGTAAAGAGATATCCAGCAGGAAAGCCAAGAAGTCCAGGGAGGCACAGGAGAGAAGATTCCTGTGTTAGACAGACATCCATTTGATACAGAGCTGCTGTTTGTTCACTGCTAAGCCATTTTTGGAGCATAACCAGCGTCTATTTTGCACCTATTTGGCATACTGGTGTTGTGAGATTGACCACGCTTGCCTTTCACTTTTGAACGGTAGACGGTGACATCGCTGACGAGGGCCTCTGAGCTCACAGCTGTCTTGTACATAGTTTGTACACAAGCCGTGTCCCGTTACATCCGCACTATCTCTGCTACTGCCAAATGAGCATTTCTAAAAACATTTGAGTGTGAAACAACTTTTACTGTGTGTATATGTGCTTCTGTGTGAATGTGCATGTCCACCTGTTGTGTCCATCACAGCGGGGACAGCTGCAGAGTCAGTTTGGCGTCAGGCTGCTAGTGAGCGACATCCATCATAGACGCTACCCAGCTGGTCCACACATGCACTGAGGCAAACACATTCACATCTATCACCATCTGTGGAAAGTGTCCACTGTAAATAATGTATACATGCACTGCACACACCAACATTGACTGAATTGAATGTTTTCCTTAGTATTCCCACTGCTAGTTGTAATGAACAAACCCGATCTCATTAGCTTCAACTTTAATTGTATATTCTTAAGGTGACCTAATTTAAATTGTGTAACCTGACTAACTGTCTAGACATTTTTGAATGTGGGACATCCTGCTTGAGGAAAATGATGGAAAGGCACGTTTTCAGCCAGCTGACGGACAGACCAACTATCCAACCTTGGTAACATGAAGGCTGTTTCATGAGACTAGGTGTCAGAGCGTTAACGGCCCAATGTGGATTTACCCAATTTACTAGAACGTTAAATAAGTCTGTATATGGACCGGTAATGTTTTTTTTTTAAGAGCGACTCCACCCACACACGTCAATACTTGTACCATGTAGTTATTCTTACACCTTAATACCATCACCCCTTAATCTCAGATCCTTCTTCTCTGTAGTACGTTTTGTCTTTTGCTCACTTTCACCTATCAATTGAATTCAAACTTTATTAGGGACACAGAACATCTGGTCCATAGAAATAAAATGTCTATGTCTATATTTCTTTTACTTGTTCTATCCTCCCCTCATAGTTTGATCATCTATATTCTTATTTTGCAATAAACTTTTTTCATTCTTTTTTTTTTTTTTTTAATATACTGTATATTCATGGGATTTATCCAACTCTCTCGTTCTCTAGATTTCTTTTCCTCGTGGGCGGTAGTGCTGACCAGATTGGAACACCAAAGCTGTTACAGTGTGTGGACAACACAGTTAAGAAGAGCAGTGTTGAGGAGCTGGCTAGGACCATGGACACTAGCTCTGAGACTCTTAGACTCATTATAGATGGACTCACACAACCCCCAGGCTTTGATATAAGACAAAGTAAGACTTTCCACATTCATACATGCCCAGTTTTAGCATTATTTAGCTTTCTGACATATCAGCAAACCTTCCTAAAACTTTAACATATTCGACCACCTACTCTTCACACAAAACCTTTGTTGATTTGATGGCCAGCATTTGGTAATGTTTGAAAATTCATTACAGCATACAGCAAATTTAGTCGAAATATTTTATATATATATATATATATATATATATATATATATATATATATATATATATATATATATATATATATATATATATATATATATCCCTAGTCATATCACCATTTCTTTGTCTGAAAATACTTTGAGGCCTTTCAAAGTGCATTTTCCAGGTAGGTTCCTAAGACTTCAATCAAACCTTTATGATAATTTTCTTTAATACACTTGCTTATAGGTTTCCATCAAAACTTTTTTCTTTAAGGTAAAAAAGATGTCTAGTTATGTCTAGTTATCAAGCAGCTATTTTCCTTGTGTAGACAGGAATTCAAACTTGGATACTGAATAAGTGCTGGGTAACATTACTTAAAATTAAGAAAAGCAGCTTCAAGGTTCATTTCTAGGTTGGTCTTATTCGGTTGCAGCACAGCACGCTCGGCCTGCCAGCCAGTGCTCAGCTGAGTAAACAGATGGGCTGTGGCTACCACATGAAATCAGTTCTGTGGGGAGGATAATTGGACCGGACTATTTCCTGGGGCTCGAGGCTTCCTTGTTTGTATTAATGCTACAAAAAGGAAAAGGGATCTCTCATGAACAGGCAAATGGAAAGTGGGAAGATGAATGTTGAAAATGTGGAACTAAGCAAGAAGAACACATATTGAATTACAAGTTGAAATTTAATATGTTTGTAATTTTTGAACTGCCCTTTACTATCTCACATCCCCTCTTCCTGTTTTATTCTTTTAAACTATGTGTCATCTGCAGATTTTGGCCAGGCAGACTTTAAACGGGGGATTGTGTCCATGAATGACCTGCGCGTGGGCGCTGTGCTGACTGGAAGGGTGGACAACACGACTCTGTTTGGAGCATTTGTGGATATTGGTGTGGGCCACTCAGGCCTTATCCACAAAAGTCACATCACCTTAGACAAGTTGCCTGTCAATCAGCGTCGCCGCAGCCTGGCTTTGGGGCCTGGGGAACGGGTGGAGGTCCGAGTTCTTAATGTGGATCGCCAGAGGGGACGGATTGGCCTAGACCTAATCAGGGTCCTGCAATAGTTGGTCACATATTTCATCACCTCATATTTTTAATAAGGACAGATATCAACCAACTCCTGCTGTTACTTAAAGTATAATTATTTTTAGTTTTTTTGTTTATGTAAATAGATTGTTAAATATTGTTCATTTTGTTATTATCCATCATAAAATGAAATAAAAGTATGTACTTTGGACGTGAACTTTGATCAAAATGCAAAACTCAGCAGTACTTGCAGTTGGTTTGAGTTAATGTCAATGGCATATAAGGAATAGACACCACCTGTTAATGAAGAAAGATGTTTTTTTCTCATGCCACATGAGCGAGGTGTTGGGGGTGGGGAGAGACAGAAAAGACGAACAGAGTGCTTCTCCCAGACTGCAGTAAAGCCTGAAGGCTTTTGAGGCATGTCCCAGACACAATTATCCCTGGACACACAAACACACATTCATCAGCTGCTTCAAAATTAATCCCAGGCTCCCCACCCACATTATCTAATTTGTTTGTTTTTATGAAACTAGAATAAATAAAAGAATACATAAAATATGGCATACATAAAGCCTGGGGAAACCCAACGCAGGATGCTGAATACCTAATCATACTTAGCGCTGCTGCCGTACCCCATGGGAAACAAATTAAATCTATTTGAGACAGTCAGATACAAAGAGACGTTCAATCAAGATTAATCAGATATGGCATTTAGCTTATGATCAGTCAAACAAACACAGTTTACATACAGTGTTTCACTGCATTTCCGTTTTCCAATCAAGGTGCCTCCATTTGATTTGACATAAACCCTTTGGCATTATGTTAGATTCATATGTTGCCTCATACAAACGTCTGGAACATTCCCAGTGTTTTTGTATAGCTCTCATTACTGTTTCCAGTCCTGTACCCTCTGACTAATATTTGTCTCTTTTCTAAACGTGAGCACACAAACATGGCCCCCTAATCTGACAGCTAGATACTGCTACCCCATGTAGTTTTTTCACACATTGACCTGTAGAGTCTTTGATATGAAACAGAAGGGCTGCAGGAGTATGTGTGTTTTTCTGCATTGTTTTCTTTTGCTGTGCTTCTCAGATGCTGTGCTGAAAAAGAGCTCAGGTGTATATGTTGGTGAACTGTAAACCAAATTGATGGTGAGCATTTTACTGTTTGAACATCCAACTTTGCTGGAAAATTTTTGCAACTGTTTGTTATTTCCAAATGTCAAAAAGTAGCCAGAATGTGGTAGAAAGTTAGTTACTGCTGCAGAACATGTTCTATAGTTCTTTGAGTAGACTCTTTTTTTTGTGTGTGTAGCATTTACAGCGCCTGCAGTCCTCAGTAGAACTTTACAATCCTGATCCGCCAAAAATGCACCTGCAGTGACATTTGTATTGGTCAGGAGTGCACTAAGTAAAAAGCCACATCATCCACTTTATTTATGCTTTTTGTCGCTTTTTCCCACAGTTGAATTTCACTTGTTAGTGTTAGTTTTCTTCTCTCATCAGAGAATAACCCTAGAATGGCTGCACCACTGAAATAAATACTGTTGGCTTCAGAATGAACTTGAGAAGTAAGTATTTGATTGTATTTCTTTTCACCTATTACCCTGCAAAACAAAGCGGTACATATTTCAGAATTATGTGTGGCGTTTTAAGAGAATTTATACCAGAAGGAAGTGTTTAGTAAGGCTCCACAGTATACTGAAATGACAATGCTATTCCTCGTCGATATGCACTGTACATATCAGAAAAGACGACTTTAGGGCTGCCATAGATGCTCACAAGCTGTAGAGAGGAGAAGTGTGGGATATTTTGTCCCCAAAAACTACACACAGCACTTTTAAACTGACATAAACACAATCAATACATTAGTCTTTTGCTTCTATGGAAAATTGCAACAGCAAAAAAATTCAAAAAAGTTACTCTCTCAAAAACATTTTGGGAAACACTTTGGCTTTTGCCATCAAAAGTTGAAAAGTTGGACTATTGCATATCCAGGAGAGTAGGGGAGCGTTGTACGAATGGAGGTCGGTGCGAGGGATGGAATGAGACAGGAAATGAAAGGCTTTCTCCGGTTTCACTCCCTGTGACCTCATCAGTGTGATCATGGGTTTTATGAGCTTTCCCTCTCGACGCCCACACACCACCTCACACGTGCCAGGACACACACACACACACACGGCCTGTATCTTTTATTGATGGCTTGGATGGGAGACGCACACATGCATAGTGGGTATGTTTTAGTCTCCCTGTCTGTGCTTTTTTTTTTTTTCCTCACACTTTCTTTTTTAGCTTTTCACATACTTCATCACAAGCAGGACTTTGAAAAATCCTGCTTTCTCCTAAAGCCACTGACACATAATTGCCGTCAGTGTGAGAGAAAATATACTTTCCTAACTCTATTACTGATTACAGGAAACTAGCTATGAAAAAAGCATCCACTTCTATATAAGATAGGCATACAGAAATCTTCCAGAGTGCAAAGTGAGAAACTGCTGGTATTCTGTTGGCAGTATGATGGAATATTTTCAGTCAACACACTAATAAATCTTCATTTCAAGCGTCTGATTAGCTGCTGTCAATATGCTTTGGGGAAACACGCTGCTACTTCGCGTTAAGGACCCCTCAAAGGATGTCAAACTTTTCCCATGTATCCTCTACTTTACTCTTCCCTTGTGTCTAAAAATGACCACCCCCAGCAGACTTGCACTTATCTGTGCTAAGTGAGTAATGCCCTACAACCATGTGTTTGTTTTCATCAGAGTCAAATCTCTTTGAATGTGAAATGGGAAAGTGAGAAGGAAAGGGAAGTATCAGACAGGGAATGTATGTCAAGTGAAAGTCCCTTTTGCAATGACTCCTGGCTGGGTAAATATTTTCATAGGTGCATAGGTTTTCCCCACCTAACCTCCAGCTTGACTGGCAGCGCTATAGAAATTATCCTTCCATTACCTTTGTATTGTATCGCCATTACATTTGCATAAAGGCAAATATAGCTGCAATGGTGTCAAAAAAGTCCCATCTCATGTACAGACTTTACAGAAATAAAGTCTGCACTTTATTTAAACTCTACTAATTCCCATACCCAATGCCCATCTTACTGTATACTAACTTAAACAATTGAAATAACATAAATTATAGTGTCACATTAATTATTTATTCACAATAAATTAATTAAAAAAATTTAAATAATGTACATGCCTAAACCGAGTGCAGAAGTGTTTGGCAATGTTTTTTTTAATCATGCATATATTTGTTCTGACACAAAATAATGCATCATTTATCAGGAAGTAAAACTAATTTTTGTTTTGTGTTAAACCAAATTTAACCTTGTGAATTTTAAACATTTATACCAATCTGTTTTTAGTGTTCTAATGTATGTCACCATGTTTATACAACATTATGAGTATATTATTAAAATGAAATGAAACACAACATATTTACCTTATTACAATTTCTAAACAATTTTTCCCGCTAGCCCACAATGTATACTCTACACACAAACCTACACCGTACTACACAGAAAGTTCAACACTCACTCATACATGACTCCCTCCAGAGTAACGCAGTCAGATCCTTTCAGAGACAACGGGGCCTTTTCCTGTTCCCGGGTCACGACTGCAGTTGGTGGCTCTTAGTGATTGACAGCTGAATGTTTGGGTTTTGCTCATAACTCAGGGGATTTACTACAGGCATGGCCTTTGTGCACTGAGTAGAGAAAGGTGAGAAATTCTCACACACATAGATTTGCAGTGTCAAAACCATGGAAGACTATACCTTTGTCTCTAATGAAAGTGTGGAAGCATTCCCCACCACTGTCACGGATGACACAGATATGCAGAGGCTGTATGGGAATATCTGATAATTGCTCATGGTAGTTCCAGGGAATTTATAAATGCAGTCAAAAAACTTGTTAAGGACGGAAGTATGAGCCACTGTGATGATAAAGTCAAACTGTCTAGAAGCTGAACACAGTGTCAGAAAGATTTCATATTAAAATTATTTCCTGGTTCATATTCGTAGGGCATTGTGTAAACAACGTAGACAATGGGCAAACCTTGCTGTTTCTGTCACAACCCCTAGTGCTTAACCACTCTGACTGTTGTTAACACAGCTGCTGGCATATTAAGTGCCGAGTAACATCCTCAGCCTCAACAGTCCCCTCAGGGCAAAGACAGGGTTTGGTAGCTCTAACACTTGTTTGTTTAGCTGTGTGTTTCGGCAAGCCATTAATACTGAAGCCTAATAGTGCTGTCAGTAGCATTAACACACATGGGAGCAATTTCCTTGACACAGATTACTTATGGATTTAGACTACCTAAAGTAGTGCTTCCTGAACATGGGTTTAACCTGGAGTTAAAATGTTAAGGGCGTGGCGTGTTCTTTTAGAAGAGACACAGGATAAACACGTTGAACAAAATTCTTGAATCTCCCCAAAAAAAGTAAAAGTAAGAATTTTTTAATTAATACTGACACAATTAATCTCTGATTCCTGTCAAGTCATCATTTTTACTGAAATTCTGTGGCATGACTGAAAACAAAGGACACAATGACCCAACATGGAGATATATACCACTTGCTTTGCAGCAAAATTTGGTAAATGTAAAAATGCTCTGTTCTTTCTTGCAAAGCAGAAAGAATGGAGTCAGAAATAGTATGTTATGTACTTTGGACACCTCTGTTAATGTAAACCCCACACTTTAGGGGAAGTATGTTGGAAAGCACTAAAATATAGCTTATAACATTACTTCTTTTGATGTGTTAGTGGCTTTTTGTTAGCTGGTCTAGAATGGACAGACTGTTTTCTTTGGGGCATTCTGTGGATGCTGTTTGTATAAAAAATGTAGTACAATTAGTGACTTGCAAGGCATAATTTCAATTGTCCATTTAGTGCTGTCCCAGTGACGATATGAGGATACATTTAAGCTATTATTCAAAAAGACAAGACTGAAAGAATGTAAAAAGGCTTTTATCTATTATACTACTTTAATTCTACTGCTACTGTTTGTCCTTGGAGATATTGTAGGTTGCTTTGCTTTGTGTGTAATGGAGGAAAGATGGAGTAAGTTATATTCCTTTCAGGTAAATTAGCATTGTTGAATGAAACCAGAAAAGAAAAATCTGTGGATTTTGAGGCATCATTTATAGTAAATATTGAAATGTATATTAATCATGGAATATATTTTGAGGCCCAGCTTGGATTCCCTTTGGTAAACAAAATCCGTTTTCCGTTATCCATTCTATCCTCCCATTCTGTGTGCACTGTGCAGTGGGGAATTTCCAGGAATAAAATGCTGTTGTGAAAACCTTGTGTTATGAATATTTAAAAAGACAATGCAATTAGAAATCAGAGGCTGATAATAACTAACAATAATTATAATTACAACATAATCCCTACAGTTAGCATTAAAATAGCTGTGCAGCATTTACACATTCGTGTTACAAAGTTCTTATACAGCTTTACCTGAACTTTGATGTTTTCTGGGTTAAGCCAATAACAACATGAATCTTGTCTGGGCTGAGCAGAATTACAGTCTGATTTTTCACTCTAGTTCCAAAATAAATCCAGCCCTGGAAAATTCTGTCAATTCTGCTTTTTGTCTTTTATTCATTGTGCCTCTTATACAGAACGAGGAAAGGAAAAGAACGCCCCCACCGCACTTACAAGTGGACTCTTTCCAGTGAAACCCAAGAAGGTAATTAAACATAATGAAGATCTATGCAGAACCAAATGGCCTGTGAGTGCTAGAGAGAGATTTGGAAAGAGCCCGGGCCGGTGGTAGAGAGAGAGAGAGAGGTGTGGGTACAGGAATTGCCTTGTTAGACTTTGTGTGTGTGTCCGCCTCCCCTGCCTGTTGGGAAAATCCAGTGGTGTTGTATAGTTTCCTGGGAAAACACTTCCTCTCCGTTCCATCTGTTCCACCACACGTCACCCAATCAATCGCTAACCTGATACTCTCGCATTTCTGCCTGCCAGCCAATCACAAGAGCACCGGAGGGTCATGTGATCCTCCAGAGACAGTTGGCAGACCATTTGTAATGTACAGTTAACAATATAATAGTATTTCTACTTCACTTCCTGTGTGTCTCAACTCCAGGGTTGCAATGAGCTTTGATTGCCATTGGCTTTTCCACTGCACATTTTGATCTATTTGTTTAAAATGATTTAAAACACAGTAGGCCCAGTTGACTGTTCAAGTCAATACACTGAGATGATAATCATGTGTTTGCGGAGAAGTTATTTCTCCATTTGCTTGTGTTTCTGCTACGTTTCACTTGTTTGTTTTGTTGTACGTAACAATGAAGGCCAATTTAACCGAATCCATCTTACTGCCGTGGTCTGTTTAGTTTTGACTGTTGTTTCACCCGTCATTTCCAGTGCTAACAGGCCGTGATTGCAGTGGAGGAGCGTGAGCTGTTGCTAATGGTTTTCTAATAGTCTCAGTGGTAGTTCTCAGGCTGACAGTGTGAAGGACTGTGGTGGTCTAAACCACAAGATTCGGGTTTTAAGCAGGAGATGGATCAGGATTGAATGGAGGATGTAACAACATTGCACAATATGTGGTAAACTATAGACAACGTTCAGTGGACAGGATCAATTAATTTGCCCAGTAGCCTGCATGCCTGATATCAACTATTTATCTCTTGTTGTAGTAACAGGATATAAGGGCAATGTAACTTAAAAAACAAGTTTTTGTATTTGAGGTTTTTTGTAGAAAGGTTAGGATAAACTTATTTGTAACAGCTTCTTAACTCTGATAAGATTTGCTTTTTAAAATAAAGGGTTAGAAACGTATTAGAACTTGCTTTGAAATAAATTATACTTGCAATTCATTTTTGAATGGAAGTTGCTCATTGTGCGCACTCAGGTTAATTTTTATGTTAGATAGGCACTCTACGGCCTTCGTGCACTGTCACTTTCTACGTGACTGGTTCTGACTAATGGGCTTGAAGGTATAAAAAACGTTTTTTTAGCTGATCTAAGGGTTTTTAACAATGACAGATAAATAAAATCAAACTTTGCAAATCTGACCACTTAGGCAATTGTAAGTGGCCTGTGAGCAGTATACAAGGCATCTCTTTTTGCTTTGAGGTCTAAAAGAAAATGTCATCTGGCCTACATGAGATTTTAATCTGCAGTATGGCAAGTGCCCACTGGTGAAATCCAGGTTTTATAATAGATCATCCATGAAATACATGCTAATTGTTGAAAACATTGGCCTATTAGCCATTTCAAAGACATACAGTGTAGTGAGTGTATAAAGAACAAATTGTATATACATTTTCAGAATTGTTGCCTATAACAGTGCCTATTACCTGCCTATTCAGGTATACTCTGCCCAGTCCCTCCAATAGTCTAATAGCAGGCTAAAGGCATATTTGTTTTCATTGGAATTCGACACTGGTTCAGCACCTTGGCTTTTATCACATTTTTACATATCCATTCATCACTGTTCAACTGAGGCTGTTTTAAATGGGCTTCAGGAATAAATTGACTTGCTTCCCCACTTTACAAGACATTTATTTGAAGGACACTGACACTGCTTCGACATGAAAAGGATTGTTTGGACAGGCACAGAAATGACTCTATTGCATGCATGTGCATTGTGCATGTGTGAGGACATGGTGGAAATAGATTTTCTCGCACCATTGGTATTTATGATGGGTGAGTAAGAGGCGAGAGTGATGAATGAGAGGCCGTTTTAGTCATCACGTTGTATCTCCTGAGCCTCTTTGTGTGTTGCGGTCGGTTCATCGAAAGCCAACTGGGAATGAGGAGTAGGTCTGCAAGTGCTTCTGGTAATGTGCTTCTTTGTATCTGTGTGCAACTGTTTGTACGTGTGTGGTACTACTGACAGAGAACAGCGTAGAGAAGGCAATCCAGACATGGAAAATCTGCCAGATTTCTGCTCCAACAGAAATCATCATTAATGCTTTTGAGAGAGGCCATCTTAATGTGGGCCAATTAAAACCCTTCTCTACACTCTTACAAATACATATCCCAGAAGTCTCTGCCTCAGTCTGGCCAGCTGGCAGACCTGAAGGCGTTGCAATGTGGAGGAACATACACTGATTCAACTCCCATTGTCTCTGACTTGTGCTGGCCTTGGGTGCACATTTTAACCACTCTACTCTCCTTTTGTTTCAAGTAATCAATCTTTAATCATATCTTTGTGTGCTCGTGTGCCGCCCTGACTCCTACCTTTCTATTATACTTAACACAATCAATATAAGGCAATATGTTTGTACCAATATCTATGTTTGTAGGTACCACAGGCCTTGCCAGGGACACAACAGCATCACTGACACACACTGAAGAGAATAAAACTTTCCAGCTAATTATAATGGTTGTGAAGTAAAAGTGAAGTCAAACTTGGCTTGTGTGAGCCGTGATGGATAGTGTACTTAGCATTCTGAAGTAGAGCTCATAATATTTACCCAAATACCACAGGAAATGAACAGCTTCAAGTCTAGCTCGTTTCAATTAACACATTTAGCCCTTATTCTTTGGCACTTTGGTTTAAATGAAAATTATACCTGTTTTTCTTTGTTTTATTTCCTCACAGCTCATTGTTTTCATCATTCATGTTCACTTTTACCAGACTGTTAGGTCACATGCACCTGCTTATCCAATTTTGCCTTATGTGTACTAATGCTTATATGTAAATCATATTTACACAATTGATTAAACATTTCAAAGTTGTTGTGTACAAACATGTTTGCTGTTCTTATTAAATAAATCACGCAAAGCCTTATTTATATCATTACTTGCATCTAGTCCATCACTGTCTAATACATTTTTTATGATGCATTGTGGGGAAACTGCACTACATTTTAGTCACTATAAATGTGTACATCAATACAAAATGACAATGCACTAGTGACTACTAGGGAGTGGTTTTGTACACAGCCCTAGTATTTCTTATCGGCAGCTGCTTCCAGTTATTGACTCTGACTGAGTCACATCTTGCTTTGTCAATTAAAAACATTGCATTCCACTCTCATGTTGAAAGTTCATATTTTTTCTCTAAAACATCGATTGTTTCATATTCCATAGTAACAGTTGATTTGGACGGCTGCATTGGATCTTTGAGATAAAGCAAAAAATTAAACTGCTCACTCACTGCATGCAGTCTAAAGTCTGCTCAAACGTGAATACATTTAACGTGACAGGTAAGTTGCAGGCTGAGGCGCAGCAGGATAGGACTGCTACAGTAGCACCCTAAGGCTGAGATTGTATATCGACTCTCCGCTTGACTTTTTTACCTGGGAAAGGAAGCTTCTCTGTAATCGAACCCACAGAACCTCAGGCTCCTTACACATACACACAAACCCAGCCCAAAGTGCCCTGATTTGGAGGGCAGTTTGGCATTTGGTGTATTCCTCTATTGTTTGTAGTGTTTGTACACCATTGTGTAGTGTGTAGTATTGTGTTCTGTATCCACATACATTCAGTTAATATTATTGAACGTTGGTCCTTGTGAGTTTATTTCAGTATTTGTGTGAAGTATTGGCAAATATTTCCTGTGTTTTAGGGCATAGGAAAAACAGACATGTGAAGGCAGGAGATGAATGAGGGGGCTCTGGTAGAAACTTGAGACAGTCAGACCTCACCTGGAGGCGGAGCCGGCTGCCTCTGGGCCATGGGCTGTCACTCAGCACAGGAATAAGTGTGTTGTTCCCAGGACCTTTAGCTCAGGTGAGACAGAGAAGATGAGTGTCAGGCGGAAATAGAAAGAGAAACATTGTAATGTTTTTTCACACATACCGTACTGATACCTGATACTAGATCCGGTGTCATGTAGAGTCTGGTGCGTCTCTCACAGTCATTTGTTTTAATGGGAGGAGTAGTAGCATCTTTGGAGCATGTATTAGTATTCAAGCACGTTTATGCACACATGTTTGTTTTGGAGTGTTAACAATATCCCATTTCTGTTTGATTATTAGTATGTTTACCAATGTATGTATACGTGCATATTGTATATACATTTAATTTCTACATTAACTTGTATTGTACTAATATAGTTTTTTGAAAGTGTTTTTTGAAACATATAGTTGTGTTCCAGTGGTTTGTGAGCTTGTCATCTCGCCAGTGTTTTATTTTGGATCTGGTTACGATGGCCTGCTGCATCACAGTTGCTGTCGTCACAACAGCGAAACTCAACTCCAACAAGCTGGGTGTTCATTTCTCATGTTTATTTTCACAGGACAGTTGTATCCTCCGTCCATCCTTCCATCTTCTTCCTTCTTTTATTGTCTTCCCCACAGACGTGCGTGACAGAGCTGGAGAGCCTGACAAAATGTACAAATGTAGAGGGTGTGTAATCAAATGCACTTTTAGTGACCAATAAGCAGTACTTATTGAATTTTAAGATCAAAATTTTATTTTAAGACCAAAAAAAGTCAAAATTTTCTCTTCATGTATTCTTTTTTAAAGGCAAAATGTCTTTCTTTTTGTTGTATATACTACAATCCTTTTACAACATTAAAAGACTAAGATATGAAATTTTTCAATTCAAATCACTTTGAATAAGAATTTCTTCAGACTTTATCAACCATAGACTGTACAGTCTTATTGCAATTGGGAAGGAGTTCTTGTGGTGTTTCGTCCTGCAGGGAATGGTGCAGTGGCTCAGTGGTAGAGCAATCTTCCTATAACCAGAAGGTTGGCGATTTGATTACTGCTCTTGCCAGTTCATACTGTCATTGTGTCCTTGGGCAAGACACTTAACCCACCTTGCCTCCAGTGGTGTTCCAGCTGTGACACTGGTGTGTGAATGGGTAAATGGAAGTTTGATGTAAAGTGTTTTGAGTGCCAAGTAGGTAGAAAAGTGCAGTAGCCTGTAACAATCCTCTACTCCCTGTTCCTCCTTTGCTTCCTAGATCTGTAGCCCCTGTTTCTCCTCCTTTTATCTCTGGAACCAGACAAACACCATATAGACTAATCCAGTAGTAATGACCTTGGTTGTAGTATCCATTAAAAATACTTAAACATATATTATATATTACCAACATAAATGATCAAAATTTATAGAAAATTTTAAGAGGACCTAATTTTTGCAACCTTTCCACAAGGTTTTGTTGTTGTGTTGTATTTGTAAGTATGTAAGTAACAGGTAAAGGAGTTTGTTTTTTTTAGGAGAAGTGAAAAAGAAGTTCCTTTTATCCGTTGTGTTTTGACTATATACAATTTGAGACTGCGTGGTCCCAGTGGGGATTATCCCGTATTCATAACTGTATCACTAACATGCTTTACATATCGATGTGTGAAGGATCATGTTAATATATCTGCTGTGCATACATGCTTATGGTCATCTGAGGATTACTGTATAAGTGCACTGTATATGTCTGTGTGGGTATACAGATGACAGCCGATGGCTGAGTATAATGAATGAAGTGTTGAATGTATTTGTCTCTAGGGTATCCCTAATGGGGGCACTAAAGGAAATTTAGAAGTGCACACACAAGTTCTACACATTTTGCTCTTTCTGCAGAGTCTGCCTGAGTGCTCTGCTACACCAGACATTCTTCTTCTCCCCAGTGAGGGAATCATTGTCGGGCTGGTTTGTCTACTCTCTCCCCAGGCTCTCACTGAGCCTCTGCTCACTAAGCACCTACCCGCTCCAGGCAGTTTGCCTCATGCCACATACAGCTTGGTTCTGGGAGGCCCAGAAACAGGACTCTTTTACCTCCAAACAGAAGGACTTTGATGGGAAAGGGCCAAGGGACTACAGCCACAAACAGGGTAGGAGACCAAGCCCTTCTCAGCTTTCACAGCGGGGACTTCCACCAGCTCTCCAGAGGACCAGCACAATGCCAGAAATTGGTTTATGTTTAAGTAGTGCAAATATGTGACCTTGTACCCTCACTAATTCAATTAATACTTGGAAATATAGGATGGGAATAGAAAGGGAAAGTAAAATGTGGTTATTAGACAGGTAAATATGGCAGCTAGATGCTTTTTTATTCATTATTAGATATTCCTATTCGGTCCCACTCTTGCTGTTCATTGTAGAAACATAGACTTTCAAACGTTTCACAATCAGTTAAAAAGACAGAGGGCATTGTCTTACTCGTAAATGTAGGTGTGAAAACCTGTTTTGTGCCTTTGTGTGTTTTTCAGTATGTGTCAGTTTTCCTGTAAAATTGTTGGGGCATGACACTCTTGGCAGATGCTCCAGTTCTTGTTGGATGAACTTTTAGTGACTCTCTGCTAAGTATCTCAAAACTGTAATGGCACAGGCACACACCTTGCTGCAAAACCGGTAATAACAAGGAAATCATTGGAATAACTGAAAACCACATAACCAAGGAAATGAGACTGTGTGTCTTTATATACCTGGCATCTGATTTTGACAGTCATCCCAGTTTGTCTATCTAATTAAAAAAAACATGAAGTGCATTATTGTAGCTGACACTGTCAAGACACTGTGGAAGAGATAATATAGTTCAAGAGCAAAAGACACTCACTATGACATATAAAAACTGGAGAAATAAATTGCACCTGTGTAAACTAACATGAGTCATGAAGCTTTTATTAGAAAAGTATTTTTTTTCTGCAGACATTGAGTTGTCTAGTAGTCAGTCACTACTGGGACATAACATGACCTTTGATCATTGTAAATTCTTGAACTGAAAATTCTCTCTGTCATTCTATTACACTTAGCCCTCTGACTAATCTGACAAATCTGAAGGCACTGGTCCATCCTCACTGAGCCTTAATCTATCAAAGGTAAGTAAGTGCTTGCTCAAGGGATTTGTTTGGGTTCTGTGTTAAGTACCTTGAGTTTAATTTGTGTTACACCTCAAAAACCTTCCTCGCTTGAACCTCCACTTTCACACACAAATACACAAATACAGTATTTGGCTGTGACAGGTCCAGTCAGTAACAGTGAGCTTCGATTGATGGATCAAGTACCTCATCAAACCTAAAGTGAATGACCTGCCCTGCAGCGTCAGAGAGCAGCTTATTATAAGAGACCATTTTCTGCATTCTTCACAAGTCACCTAAAACCTGCTGTTTACCATTTAGCTGTGGGAGCTGTCCATCCAGCTGCTCACACTGTTGGCTGTCGGTAGGCTCATCTAATCTCACACTTAGAGCTGTGAGTGAGCAAGTCAAGGCCGTGCTCAGTGTGTGAAGGGCTTTAGACACAGTTGACAGCTTGTCATGTTATCCAGGTGCTTCTGCTAAACCTAGTGTTGACATTATCAGCTGGAGCAACATGTTAGGTGTGGGAACAATGGATGAGAAGGAAAACTCCAATAAATGCAATAACCTAGAGTGTTATGTTTTTATAATTTTTCAAAAGTCCAGGTTTGGAAATTATGTTAAGTGACCATTTGTTCTTAGAGTGGCTCGTTGTACACGAGAAAAAGAGTAGGTGAAACTTAATTTAAATTAAAATTGTTTTATTGTTAACAAGTTACCAGGAGGAGGCCCAGGGGAAGACCTAGGACACCCTAGCCTGGGAACATCTCAGTATTCCCCGGAAGAGGAAGTGTCTAGGCATCTCTGCTTAGACTGCTGCGCCGGATAAGCAGAAGAAGACGGATGGATGGATGGATGGAAGTGTTTTTGTGTCTTCCTATTCTTACATATTTTATACACATAAAAGCATTTAGGTTTTGTATTGCATTTCTGAAATATAAGAAGAAGAAAACATGAAAATATATTGATTTATATTCAAATATATTTGAGTTAAGGTTTACTATACTTGTGCCCAAAACTTTAACTTTAAACTTAAACAACTTTTTAATATTAATATTGTTTAATCACAATACAGCGTTAAAGAATATTGTTTATGCAAACCAAAATACTACAGTATCATCAAATCTTTCTGTCAAATGTAGCATAGTACTTTGTCTTGGCTAAAACAGTAAATCTTAATTATACATTACAAATAAAGAACACACCTTGTAATATAACAAATAATAGGCTTCTTCAAAAAAAGTGTCAATCACAGTTTGAATATGTGTCATACTTTTAGTGTGAGTTTCACATAACCTTACTGTAACACTGGGATTTCATTCTAGAACTTTGAACTGCTCTGAACCTTCGCTTGAGGAAGTGCCTCAAACCTGCTTCTGCTGTAATGTGTGAAAGTCCACAACATTGAGCCCAGGAAACAGGGTGGGAGAGAGGAGGAGCGACCTGAGTAGGTATTCGAGCCTGGGTGTCCTGAGGGTTCTACCAAGTGCCCCATGTCCTTATTATTTTTATATTGCAAAGTTTTTATATGTTTCTCTGCTGTTCTTTTTTATTAGATTTTTGACAATGAAGACTAAAACTTTGCACATCTATTTTCTGGAATACTAATGCACACTGTCCAACTTGCAAAAGTAAGATTTATTAAGACTCAAACAAACAACGTTTGAGCACTAGGCCTTCATCAGGCAAAACCCTTTGCACGGAAGTATTTGATTTTTTTAGTCTTGTATTTGGAGAAAATGGCTTCATATAGTTGATGCATTGCAGATGACTATAATTATTACACTTCTGAAAGCATGCCTGTGTTAAAAATATTTATGGCTTAAAGAGACAAATTGTAACACGTCTATCGAGTCAGAACAAAATTCTTTTTGTGTTAACTCCTTCTATTGACAAACCATTGCTGCTTTACACCTTATCATGTCCGTGACTACAAACCTAGTCATGTGCTTCAGTCTTTTCCATGAACAGGTGTGAAAAGGTGAGAGTAAGAGTTAAAAGGTGAAACACAGCAAATGTGTGAGAAAGAAAGGCCCTACAGTAGAAACCGCTGTTCCTCTGCCTCAGGCGTGGTGTGTGTGGGTGCATGCCTAGGGCAGAGAGTATTAGTAACAGGATATGGCAGCAGTAAAAATCTGGAAACTTGTACCTCCTTATCTAGAGGGTAAGTAAGTCGATGTGCACTGTTTTTCTCATACATACCTGATCACTACGATAAGACAGATTGTGTGTGCATGAGGTCTCAGCTTTCTGCAAAATCCCCACTGATACAACATATTGCTTGAGGCATACTGCAACAAATATTTAATTATTGTGGCAGGGTTCATTAGAAATATGACAATGGATTTGAAATAGACAAAGAGGAGTATCACTGCTGGAGTTCATTCCTTTTTGATGCAAATGTTGTGGCTGACTTATGCAACTTAGCGTAAATCAGTAACCAAGTACCATCCTATTCCCATTTACACCCAGATAGGTAATGAATTAAAACATTATGACCAGTGTTTGCTACCCAAAAGACTTTAATGGGATTGGTAAATTTGAATCATAGTCTAATAAGTTGTTTGGATTTGATGCACAATAGCATTTATGTGTGTAAATAGGTGAGTGACAGTGATAATGTAATTTAATCAGCCTATATTCTTAGTTATTAACCGTTTAATTATTGTCATGACTCATGAATCATGTAGCTGTCAATGTGAGACTAAATGGCAGTGAGTCATTGTGCCTGGATGTGTTGGAGCATAATGCAACTCTGACTGAGGAATCTCATTTAATTGTGTTTAATAACACTTGGCATTTTATTTCATTGGTTTTATTACTTGGCATTTGTGATCAATATTACCAGGCCGTGTTTCTTACATCCCTTCCAAAAGCTTTCATCACTTCCCTTCTCACTCCCTGAGGTTTTTGAGAGTTTTGGGTTTAGCCTGTTTTTTGTGTCTTCCTGAAAAGGTAAGACAATCCTTCCTCTGTGAAATGTTTTTTTTTTTTTTTACTGAGAACAATGCTAGAGGACGACTGGAACTGGCACGGGAATAGACTGAAGGATTCATGGGGGATTGGAGAAAAAGAGAGACGAGTGGGACAGTCCAGACTGAGCGTGTACTTTTTTCATTAACAATTGTATTCTGTTGACCCTTTCTTTTGTTCATTTTAATCTTGTTTTAATAATTTCCTTGTTTTTACCCTCATGTTATTACGTCATAGGTCTTTGCAACCTCTCTCTCACTGCCAAACATGCAGAGTTTTATTAAGAGCTCTGGAAATGGTTCTTTTCATGTGGTAGAGGCACACAATGTAAAGGCACAGACGGTAGACAGTGTAATGTGAGTCAGTTCACATCTGCTTGTGCTGCTCTCTAAGTGTTTTGTCAGTAGTCTTGTATGATTACCAGTCTGTCTGTCATTGCACTTGTCATTTTTATTCTTTTCCACTGATAGTTAAACTTAATGAAAAATGTGTTTCTCTGAGTCTCAGGGTCGCTTGTATCCAGATGTGGAAAACTCTTTCTTGTCCCCTCTGAAATGTAATCTCATTCTTGGGGAGTGGGTTTGAGAATAACCTACTACTGGTACATATCAGTCTTTTCTACATGTTTCAGATGGATCCGGGTGTCCATCAATCATCGTAGGTCCACCTTCTCGCTGTCTGCTGCCCGGCCGCCACGTTACCTGATCTGGGTGTCAGGTCATTGCTGTACGTGTTGGACAGACTCATGAGTCATGCTTCTATTCTGAAGGTCTGCCTTATTAACTTGCTGCCATATTTAGTTACTGAACAAATAAACTTTGAGCCAGCAGAAAATCCATTAGCCGTATCGATAAACACACATACTCAGTGAAACAGACAGGAACAAACACATTCTTAATCAAACAGAGCCAGGTACACAGACAAACGTGACAGGCGTCAGCAATAAAAATAGAGGTTTGAGTAAACGGAATTTAATATTGTTATTACTAAACAGTTATACTCTCACAAGAAATACATTTGAATGTTTAAAAACAAGCCCTAATCCCTGTAGTGAATGTGCAAAAATGTTCAATGTTGGATGGGTGTTGGTATGTTTTATAGAAGCATATACGCTTTCCAAAATGTCTTATTTTTTTAATTCGATTTTTTTATTTGATTTTATTTGATAGACAGAAAACATGGTGAGAGGGAGAGGGAAATGACAAATGGCAAATGGCCTGAGCGAGATTCAAACCAAAGTCTCCAAATGTATTTTGTGCTCTAACGACTGAGCTCTCTGTTGTTCAAAAGCTGAATGCAGGGGAGGGTCATGTTGTTCAGTATAACATCTGTCCTATTGTGGGTCCATTGCTCCACTACCTCAACTAACACCTGTAGTTGAACCAGCTCTCTCTATTAGTTAGCATAAAAAAACAAAGTCACTAACCCCTGATAAAACATCTGCAGCAGTTTATTGTTTACATTAAAAGACTTAGAAAATATAGCTGGCTTTGGCTTTTCCATATATAGTACATCTGTATTTATGGACCAGTCCAGCTTGTGGTCCAGATGCACTCCCAGGTATTCATAGGTGGAAACTATTTCAATATCCTTTCCACTGATGGTCACTGTTTGAGTTGGGAGTGTATTGCACTTTAGTTTTGGAGTTTAGAATCTAATTTAAATGTAGTTATTTCTTAATTTTTTTACACAAACATCTAGTAGCCTACGTTACATCTAAATTTTTCCAATTAAGGCTCCACTACCCGATTTTCTTTTTGTCCCTGTAAGACGCTACGCTGCCCTAGCTCAGTCGACAAAGCACACGCAAATTCGCCGGAGATCAGGTTAGAGTATTGCAGGGGTTGTTTTCTAAATGTTGTTCCCCTTTCTCTCTCTCACTCTGTTTCCTGTCAACCTACTGTTTATCAAATAAAGGCACAAAGACCCAGACAAATCTTAAATAAAAAAGTAAAAGCTGACCAGTGTATCCCTTTGCATAATACTAATACATTACACCAAACTTAAGTTTAGCGCTTACCTAAACATTTAGCTACAAAAAGTAAAATGTACCAGAACGGCAATTCTTCAATCATTACCTGATCATCATTAAATTTGTATTTATCCCTGTGTTACATTGCCTCCCTTTTTTTCTTGTTGTTGTTTTTCTTTTTTGAGCTGTTTTGCTGTGTAAAGACGTATTCAGCGCTGAATATACACTTTCTCGGCCAAACACATCCTGTTGACAAGACAGTGTAGACCAGGGGTGGGCGATTATTTTTCCCCAAGGGCCACATTAGAAGATGTAACTCTTGTGGAGGGCCAGGCCAACACAGGGAACTCACTTATGCTTAATAAAAACATGTTTATTTTGACTATAGGAAAGTTAAATCAACTGATTACTGCAAAATATTGAAGAAAAAGGCAAAATATATGCAGTGTTTAATCAATATAATATTAGTAAATGCGTGGCGGGCCACATTGAACTGCCCAACGGGCCGCATGTGGCACCCAGGCCTTAATTTGCCTATGCCTGGTGTAGACCAATGGGAGCGCTCCTTTTTCCAGAAGCCTGCATGTGATTGGCCAAATCTCCCCGACCCGGGGTGAATTCCTTGATATTAAAACTAAGATGATGTCTTATGGTCTCATTTTTACACAGTTGATAAATATTACAATATGCTATTATGTGATTAAAACGGTTCTTGATTTTTTTACATCTCGTTTAACAGTTCAAACTCAAGACATTAATCTCTGATACTCTGATCAAATATCAGTGACTTGCCTTCAATTGGAAGTGTTGACACATAAATTGTTCCACTCTAATTGCACAGGATGGGATTGTACTAAGGGCCTATGCAAAGCCACATATACACAGATGGCAAAAGTCACAATTAGCACCACAACATGCCTTGTTAGTGAACAGTGAACAATAATGACCCATTACCATTAGGCCAGGATAATATACCTTTTCCCTAATAAATTTCGGGGGGCTGATTTGTAATTTTACACCATTAAACTAATCCTTGCTTTTGTTCTATTCTAACAATAGAAAAAAGCGAAACATGAGAGATTTTAATTCCCACAGCTGAGACCCAAATGTAAGGAATATGGTAGCCTACATGCCACAAGTGTGTCTCCAGTTTGGTCTGAGGCAAAAGTGAGTAGATTAACCTTTGAACAGCTTTTTGAGCTGAAGAGATTAGTGTAGATATAAAATACATGTTTAAACTTTCCCTTTCTTCTGTACGTTTGGTAGTTACTGGAATGTCAAAATATTGTGGAATGTAGAAACAAGCCATTTCTAAAACTGCCTGAAAAAAAACTTTTATATAAACATGAATCTCCTTTTTTTCCCCAGCCCTAATGACCTAAAAATAACTTTGATTAGTCGCTTAAGTAAGTTGGATATCAGGTTCAAATGCTACAACAGATTAATATCGAGTGGTTGTACAAAATGCACCTCAACTGTTGTTGTAATATTGATTTTGTATTTTATGATCTTGTGCTGCTGTAGCTGTCCAATTTTGGACTTTTTGATCCAGTAAGACACAGGGTAACCATACCCGTGCTATGTGACAAACAAGCCTTAGCAAGGTTGCATCATTTCAACTTGACAAATGCCCTGTCAACATGAAGCATGATGGGACCTTTCCACAGCCGCCCAAATAAAACCGGAGTGTTCCCTCTCTCTCTGTGCCTTTCTTTGCTGTGCCACCAGCAGTTGCAATCACTGCGAGTTAGCACCTCGTCATAGGCATTCTTCAGGACATATTAGCACAGGCTTCTCTGGCCTATCCAGTTTCAAGCCACACGCATCCATGCACAGCCTACATGCCCCCGCACACACACGCATCAGCTGCAACCCAATATGGGCTTGCTCCCACCCTAACACAATTTTTACAGAAGGCCTCTCAACAACAAGTGCTTGGTATAAAAATATCCCATGTCATTAACGGTAAGGATTATGATTGGCCAAGGGGATGGACATGTGACACATAAGAGCCAATGGAGTAAATGGGGGACAATTAAGATTAAGTTACCTCTATGGTGGCTGTGTGTGTGTTTGTGTGGTATTTATATCAGCAGTAAAAATGTTGTAAGGTCACGGCTTTGGTTGAAATTTCTGGAGATTTCGGTTGTGGTTAGGAACAGTTGTGAGCAGATACACATACAAATATACTCTGAATGAAAGCGGAATGAATAATTTTAGTTCACAGACCCAAAAGCCCTCTCTGTTTCCCTTCCCTACAGCTGCCTGTCTGCCTGAAGCAGAAATGAAGCCTACCATATTGCAATTTCTGTCAATCCAAGTCAAGCAAAGATGGAAATCAAAGAGTTGAGTAGGCGATAAAGTGCATATTTGCCCAGTGCTGTAATACGCTCTGTTACTTTGTGAGAGCTCACTGAGTGATGTGAAGTCATGCAGGTTGTCCAGTGGGACTCACTCACTGGAGTCTTGGCAGAGCTGTAAGAGTGTGGTCACATGTCATTTACTGGCACAAGGGTGTGTTTTTAATGTACTCAATTTAGTGTCAGTTTATCCTGTTCAGTTCATATGAAAAACAGGTCAATATTGACTTATGCCTGTTCCAGTCTGGTGAATCTTCCTGCTTCCTGAAAACTTGTCAGTGTTTGTTTTCAAGAAGGTTTACAATATGTGCCGGATGTTTTGATCTCATTTATTATTGCACTACAGTTCTACAGCACCGGGGCAACCTGGTGCGTGGCTTTTGATCTAATGTGGTTCTTTAAAACAGTACGAAGAGTTTACTAAGTATTTCTTTCAACACCTCCCACTCGGAGCTGGCCTGACCTCAGTGCCTCTCCTGATGGAAGAGCCATATGACTAAAATATATCTGTGGATGACTAAAATGGCTATTCTAATTGTTATTGATGTTGTTAGAAATGTTATCATAGCAGGAATGGTGAGTCTCTATGTCAGATTTCAATACTTACATTGGTCATACTTTGATACTGTTGTGGTAAAGTACTCTTTTACCCCAGTGTAATATGAAGCCTTTGACTGAGCTAACTCAAAGGATGAGAGTGAAGAAGTGAAAACAGACCGAATAGGTGGGAGGACTCAACATGAAGAGACACGGGAACAGACGAGCAGACAGAGAAAACGAGTGGGTGGACAGTATTCTGCCTTCAGAGACTTTCCATCCTGGAGGTAGATGCAGCTTTTTAACACAGCATGACCAGATACAAACTCGCACACGATCCCTAAAGACACTCAAGCACTGACACACAGCTACAGGTCCGTGGTATGGTTTCCCCTATGCATCCTTTAAAATCTGCACATGACAATTACAGTGAATTCGATTAACAGAGCAAGCTGCATGGCTATCAGGTTTTTTTTCTTAAATGGTGGGTCAGTGTATCGTCTTTCACTAGCTGTCATTTATACTGCCACGGAAAAGGAGGGGGAGTCCCTTTACTGGCCTGAAGCAGACTTCAAACAAAGCCCAATAGAGAACCACTGAGCCAAATGCAGAGCAGAGAAAGAATGAAAGCTATAAAGGAAAAAAAGACAAAGCAGTTGATGAAATGAGTGAGCAGACAGACTTTTTAACAGGAGGTGTGGGAACATTTTCCCAGTCATCTAGAGTTGGGTTTCATTTTGGCAGTTCAGTGTGAATGGCCATTATTTTCCAAGGCCATCACATTGTGCATTTGCTACTAAGTCAGGAAGATAAAAACCCAATCCACCCACGCTTGTGTATGGATATTGTCAAGAAATTACTAAGAGCGTAAAGCAGCCAGACAAATAGTCTGGAAATCAGACTTGAGTTTGGAGAAGGGATGCAAGAATGTGTGGCTCTGCGGTAAAGCAGTGAGTGGAGAAACACTTTCCAGGACAATACATGTATGATTTTCAACCCCATCCCAGGCAGTATTTAGCACATGTGTTGTGAAAACTGGTTCAGTCATCTGTCAGAGAGGTTACGTATGTAGAAGCAAGTCTGGTTTTATTGCATAGTCATGATGTCATGATATTAAAGGCCTTTACTATTCTGCTGGATCACTTTGTATCATAATGTTATGACTATTCTCAGATAATCATATTGTTTCCACTGTAAAAAGTGTTAGCACTAAAGTTACATGTGTCGTAGTGTAAAAATTATTAATAATATCTATTTATGGATTTTAAGGCCAGTCTTGTGTCTTGGGAATTTTCCTGGAGATATTAACTGTTCATTATGCATTGCTCTAACTGAATAAATCAAAGAAGATGCATGATTATTAAAAGCGTTCACAAATATACTGTGTATTTGTGAACGCTTTTAATAATAATGCATCTTCTTTGATTTATTCAGTTAGAGCAATGTATAATCAAAAGTCTAAACGTTTAACTTTTGTGTCTGTCTTAGCATTACTAAAATACCAGGGCAATATGGATGCTGCATGAAAAGTTATGTATCACTGTGGTCATAGTCTCAGAGTTAGATGCAGCATCTTTACATCAAGTGCATTCCCTTTTCTGCAGTTAATCACTTTGACAAAAGTTGTCTTATTCTGGTAGACACATTTTGAGAAAATATGGGGCTAAATCTGCTTTCCTTCTTGTCGTTTTGATCAGGACCACTTGATTTTATGAGAGCTCTGAGCAGATCCAACTGTTTTATTGAGTCCAATTCCTCCATATCCCTTTTCAGCCTAGTTCTCTCAGTCTCCTCACCTAAACAGACCAACAGTGAATAAACAAGCTTTTTAGAGGTGCTGTTTTTCTAATACATGAGTTTATCTTACACCCAACTGGACATCATTCCAACAAGGTCTCTAATACAAAGCCTTATTGCAAAAGAAAAAAGAACACTCTGAACAGAAAGCCTCATTATTTTTCCATCACACAATTGTGTGAGTGGCAGCTGGAACGTGAGTGTTATCATCTTAAACAAATCACCAAACCTCAGTCCTAATGCAGTCACAGGGAACACTGGATTTATTTTTCTTTCAGGAATACAAATGTTTTGAAATAATTTGGTGCTGGCTTTTTGAGCTTAATGGCTGCCTCTTGACAAGTGTAAATGAACGGCCAGTAAAGAAGCATGAAGGAGGCAGTGACAAGACGAGGGAGCAGCAGTAGTAGCAGCAGGAGTGAGAAACAAAGTTTGAGACGAAACATGCTGTTCTCGCCTCTGACATGTACACACACAACACTCTGCCAATGATTTCACAGTGCAGCTATACTCCCTCCGTTTGGCGAGATGTTTTCATTAATCTGTAGGGCTAATGCTCTGTGTGTGTTGTTGGTGTGTGCTGAGGTGGCCTGTGGTCTGGCTAAGGTGATTGATGGAAAAGTGCTGAGTCGGAGCCTAAAGGAAAGGCAGCTGTTTAACAGAAGAAGCTCATGAATGAGAATCATGTGCATTTTTTGTGGGATTTATGCTGCAACAGTCAGTGAAAAGCATGTGCATGTGTGCTGAGTGTGTTGTTGTGTGTATCTGTCCCAATTGGGTTTGATAGGAAACAAATCTATTCTATTAGGCTTTGTTTATATGACCTCAGAATCAACTTAACTACTTTACCATCAACTTAATTTCTGTGATGGACTGATACAGTCACTGCCAACAAATGAATACTACAGAAAACAAACACCGCCCTAAAAAGACAAACTGTAGATGTCAATATTCACACCAGTGCCATTTGTTTCTTAAATTGTTTCCATTCACAAGTTGTGGTTCATAAACTGTAGGATATTAAATAACTGCAAATAAGGATAAATACAGTAAGACAGTGAGGTTACAAACATGGCCCTCCATGATTGTACAGCTCTGTTTCTTATCTGTATCTTCTATCTTTAGTATCTGAATTTTCAAATGGAAACATGGTTATTTCTGGTGTCTCTGTTTTATTTATGATAAAACACATCCACATGAATAAGACCAGGACGGTATTTGTTTAGAAATCAAAATGTATTGATGTGCACATAGCCTAGATGCAGATGTGCACTTCCAAAGAATTAATATTTTTATGATTGCTTCCTACAGTGTGGCACTATGCTATATACCACTCCATTAGCATCAACAGTGCACAAAGCACAAGCTACAGCAGAGAATCCAACACAAACCTGATTGGTACCTGATGAAAGATAGTAATAATCAGGGTGAATGTGGAGATTTCATCACATCCTTTCCTCAGTGAGTTTCAAAGTAAATAAATTAAGATGTTTCAAGGCATGCTAAAATGACAAAGGTCAGTAAAAAGGCATATTCTATTTGTATTGATGTGGTTGTAATGATAAACACAGTATATGGTCTTAAACAGCATTCCATAGAAAACAAACTGTAATACAAAAGTATGCTAAATATTTCCTTCCATACTCATCTCAGTTCTGGATCCAATATTTTTAAGTTTTCCCCTGCAGCAAGTTGCTTTGACTTCTTAGATGTTCACAAGCTAAATTCTTCTTATAAACACCCACAGGTCACAGCCATTTTCAAATCAACCTTGTAAACACAACTTTGGGCAGAGTCGCGGGTTGCGCTGAATTTTCTGTCTCCAGTAAAAAAAATATGGACGTGATGGGGAAAAATTTTACTGCACTTATGATTTCTCTTCAGAGATTTGTAAATATGAAATAGCACACACACATTTACACAAACACAAACAAATACACACGTCAGCTGCAGCAAAGTGAGCATGGCCTGTTATTCTGTCCAAGCACAAACACACACACACACATCCAAATGGCTAATGTCAAACTCAGTGTGAAGTGTAAAGAAAAATCTGTCAGCGACGCGCACACAAACACACACAAACACACACTCCAAGGGAAAATAGAGTCCTCACTGTCATGCGCTCTAATGTCCAGCCAAGAGACACAGTATGAGAGACGCGCTCTGACGTTTCAGTATGTTATGAAAAGAGAGAGAAAAATAAACAGAATAAATAGTGGGATTGACATCATGTGTCTGCTCTGGTAAAGAGAGCCCTACGGACACTTTCTTTAAACAGGTTCAGAGAGGCTGGAGCCCAGACTATATTCCCAAAACCAAAAATGTAGCTTAAAAAAATGGAGTTATATATTCACCATTTTTGCTACATGTTGTGGAAAATTAATAACTTTATGAAAACAAGTACATTTATGTTGGTGTGGATCATGCACCAGGGCTTTAAAAGTGTATGCACCAGTTAGAGCCTCGAATATTGTTCCATTTGTGATAGACGTCATAGGAAAATGGCTTTTTTTCCAGGTCACACCATTTGATTTGGATGTTTTTTTTTTCCTGTTTTGCATTTTCATAATGTTTAAAAAAATAAACTATATATAATAAAGAAATAAAAAATGTATTATTTGATTATTTTGGTCAGCCCTGCGACTAACTGGCCACTGTCCAGGGTGTACCCCTCCTCAGGCCCAAAGCTGCTGGGATAGGCTCCAGTAACCTGCGCCCCCTAACGGAGAAAACGAAGAAAATGAATGAATATTTGTTTGTTTTTTTTAAAGCAATCTTACTTTACAGCATTTCTTTACCCTTGCAGTACTGCATTTAAAGTCTATGTGCGGAGGTTTGTACCTACCTTGGCGCAGTTGTTATCACTGTCGTCTCACATCAGGAAAGCCCAGGAACCTACTCCTGGGCCAGACTGGTTGGTTTCCTCCAGGTTTCCCCCACCAACATCAAAAACATGCTGGGTCACACTGGTGGTGGCTGCTGACTGTGAATTTTCTCAAAGGGATAATAAAGTGATGAGAGAGAAGACATGCAATATGATTATTAATTGGATTTGGAGGAAACATTAAAAAAAGAGGTAAACATTATTGAAGCTTTATTTTTGTTGGATAGTTACATAATGTGCAAATTAACACTGCATAGTCCAGACAAATGAAAATATTGTCATGTCATGGTGTTGTTAGCTGTGCACATTTACTGTATTAATAATGCGCCAGATAACTGAACGTTTGTGCCATAAGTTTCATTTACATTGATTTCTTTAAATTTTATCATTTTTTTCAATTGCAGTTCATGTGCCCAAGTTCAATCAAAAATATTAACAATAAAACTGCTCTCATTTTCCCACCAGACATCCATTAGAAAATAAAACACATATTCGCATAACATTACATTTTAATGTACGTTTTCAGTGTTTATGTGTTACCTTGTCAAAACTAAATTGACAAAAGCAATGTGGAAGGGAAAGTGTGCTGAAACATTCATAACAGCCAACAAAAGCCCTGAATGTTTATTTTCCCTAATTATGCAGATGAGCAGTAACCAGACACTGTGTGCTGCGGGAATGCCACAAAACTAATTACGGTGTAACTCTGATCCAAATTAGCCCAATAAAGACATGTGCACATAGGACCGGCAGTCTCACACATGCTGTAAAGGCCTGGATCTGTTACTATGCTGTTAAAGCACCATTAGTGGAGTCCTGACTGTCACAGTTGCCTCATTTACAGTTTACAGTCAAGACGCTGGCTGTGGTATTTGGTGTGGCCATTAATGTGTGGCTGTAAAGCTCGCGGCTGCTGTTTGTCGAGACTATGAAGACGGGGAGCTCCTATAAGCGACATTATGTGGACATTTGATACCTTAGTGTCTAGACTATTATGCACTTGTATGTGTTTGTCATGTTCTTTAGGGATTCTCTGGAAGCCTCTGCTAATGAGAAGTTGTTTTTAGTGCAAAATGATTTTACTTAGTAAGAAGAGGTAAGTGACTTCCTGTCGGTTTTTACATTAGGCATAGCAGTTGGCTATTACTGTCTACATGTGTGTTCTCTAATTTGATCAGAGGGGATGATATATTAGGAAGTATATTACATTTTACTCACAGGCCTTTCAAATGTAAAACTATTCAACTTTTACTTTACCAAACATTCTACGGATAACTTACTTTTAGTGTATCAAATCTAGGTGCAAAGTGCATGTGGCAAGTTTTTGAGTAATTTTTCTTCTCCCTGATACATGTTCTACTTGAGCCGTTCTGTGCTCAGTATATGTCACCAGATCCTCACTTCTCCTGTTCCAGACCAGGGCCCAGTGTAAACCAGGCAAGACCGACACTTTATACTCCAGTGTAAGGTTTCTCACTCGGTCTGAGCAGTGCTCGAATGTTTAAATCACTGGTGAACCATATGCACAGTGCTCTTGGCCTTGATTTCCAACCTGATGTTCAACATAGGTTCAACTAGGTCTTAAACGTATACACAAACAGTGCTAAGATGCTAAGCAGTGGCTGTTCAGTCGTGCCTCTTTTCTATAATGAAACATAATGTGGTATAATTGTACTTATTACAGCAAATTTCCTGTGTTATGAGCATGTGCTGTTTGTGATTTAAATCAAGATAGTCTCACGTTTCAGAACATAATCTACTGTATGGTTTAATGAAATGTTTACAAAAGGGAGTGGATTTACTTCGTCCAAAGCCCCCTTTAACAAATCTAATTCATTTGAGTGAATTATCTTCATCAGTTGTTATCCTATCTTAAGACCCGACGCATGTAAAGAAATATAGCACCATAAGGTTTGGAGAAAGCCAGATTGGGTTAGATTAGAGGCCAGTCACTCACAAAGGGGTACTAGGTGTGTAACTCTATCCCAGCCACGGCTCTCAGCTTCAATTTAAGTGAAAATGCTGCGAGCGAAAGACCCTTCGTGCACAAACCAATCTCTGTACAACAATAACTCAAGCGAAACACCTTAAGCCTCTTTCAAACAAATTTGCCCGAATCAAAGTGGCACTTATGAATAATTACTTTGTGTTTTTAGCTTGGAATAAGAAGGAAAACAACAATTAACAGAGAGAGTTTTTCTCCTTTTCTTTCTGCCCTCTGCCTCGCCTTGCAGGCAGTTTTGTCAGTGTGTGTGCCCTGATAGCTTGGGGAAGTATCTATTTACTTAGTGATTAGGACAATTTGACTGTCGCAGGCTAGTAAATTCAAACCATTCAGTTGGCCAGATTGGCCCAGACAACATCATCAAGCCACAATGTGAAATACAGAACACACACTGACTCCTGCCCAACACGCGTACGCAACCCTCATCTGGATTTCTGTCTGTCTTTTCTCCCGCGTTACCCTCAAACTTAAATAAACCTTCACATATAATTACAGCCAATTCTGTATATTTTCACGTCCATTTCCTTGAAACACTCCGAGCAATAGGCCTCTAAGAGCATCTTGATGAGCGAACAGCACATTCATGACACTCTGTGAGGAAAAGTGAAAGAGCGCCTTTTATTGATTCAGAGGTAAAAAGGTTAAGAGCAACATTAGCTGTTCAGCCTCTCACTCTCATAGACGCCGCAGTCTATTTGGTCTGCGCAAAACAACATCTTCATCTGACCTGGTGTCGCCGTGTATAGTGATGAAAACATTATCAGAGTCAATATTATGAGTTAAAAAGCTCCTCTTACGCAGAATGTGGTATTGTGGTCACAGCTCGGTCTCTAACTCGGATTTAAGTGCCAGAAAGTGAAGAGGAGACAGTGAAATGTTGAGTTCCACGTTGGAATATAGCGTCACCTGCGACCCTTTCACCCAAAAAACACACACATGTGACTTTAAATCAATTTGCTTCATGGGTTTATTTTGCTGAAGCAGACACATTCTTTATTTCTCACAAGGACCCAACTTCTCATCAACAATAATCGCTTTTGTCTAGCAGATTTCATTAGCTCAATATTTATAGCCCAGATTGTATTTAAAGTAGGAGTAGTGTTTTGAGTGTCAGAGGTTCACAATGTAAAAGAAAAAAGTTTATTTGTAGTTATTTGAAACTGTGTACATACAGTTTATCCGCTCACATGCAGTTTGATTAAGTTTGTGGTGATAGACAAAAAAGTCACATTTGTTTATTATAAAGTTACATATGTTCTTTTAAAATGCATTCACATTTGGCTGGTGTTCACATGAGAAAGTACCACTATTTACAATTATGAAAAGATTTTGTTTTTGGTTACAATAAGTAGGTTTTGTTTGTTAACACCATTGACGGTATAAGGGCCCTTCTACAGTCATTGGTTAACACTCAACACCCACTCACACCACGCCTTTATGCCTGAGCTGTTCCAAAGTTGATGTCTCTGTCAGAATCTGTAACCGGCTGCTAGTTGCATAGTTTTAATACAAATGCACCCCAAGTCCATAGTGCTTCATTTACTTACAATGAATTACCCAGAAAGGTAACTCTGCCAGAAAGTTCCAACACAGAAGAAAACACAGCAGATTTGTTGTTTTGCATTCTTTGTGACAGCTTTTTCTACACTGTTCGAAGTCCATACACCAGTTAAATAAAACTATTGTAATTCCTTTTGTGCTTGTAGCAGGCAAAATCACAAGTCTGTAGGTTTGGAATAAAAGCATTGTCCACTGTGTGTGCATTAATTTTTTTTTAATAAATATTCTGTACATTGTATTTATAACAGGCGATAGAAACGAGAAAACTCTACTTTTAGGACCAGAAACTTATTTTTTTAATTTGTCATCAGGAAATTAGTAGAGTGCAATGGAGAGATTGTGTTGACTTATGACCCCGCTCAATAACACCGAGAATAGCTACTCTATAATTCTTCCCTAAATACAAATATGTCTTAAAGCCCATATGTTTACTATGCCTCTATAAAACACAATGGAGTTAAATTGTTGATTGGCAGAAAGCCCCACCCTCAGCAGCACTGAGCATGTATTTGTGTGTAGAGTTTCACTCCAGTGTATACGCTCCTCTGTGTGGATAAGTAGTATGTATGGGACAGGGGCGAGATCTGGACAGTGTCCCTATGGCCAGAAAGGGATGTAAGTAATTACCAATTCTCCAAACACTACTTTGGCCTAGTTAAACATATTACATGGCTCTCACAGCCACCACAGGCCACTCCCTTCGTACTGCAACCTGTGAACACACACACACACACACACACACTGCATGCACTCTGCACTGCGCTGCAAGCTGCCTGCAATTAGCCAATCATCATCATCATAGTCATCATCATCACACAAAAACACATGTTGCCGCCGCAGACCCATGTTCACTGATGTTCATTTACACCACTGTTGTTTATGTTTAACTTTGACTTCATTCTCTGGAGGGTAATCTGTTTTGTAAGCTCCGTATTTAAGCTGCACTCCAAATCCACACAACCCTCGACCTGTCCTCTGAGATTTAAACTGTATCACTGTGTACGAGCATGTAACAACAAAACGCCATTTTACATGTAACTCTACTTTTTACGTGTTTTTTGAATCTCTCTGAAATTTTGGATCTTTTGTTTTTATTTTTTTATTTTAAATGTTAATTTAACCTTGTTTTGTGTATACACTTTAACTCTCTGAAATGGCTGCCCACAGAATGCAGCAGGTGTGGCTGAAATAATTCACTATGTGTGTATTGTCACGTTAATATAATAGCTACTCAAAAATGCTATTTGTAAGGGGATGATTATATAGTATTGATAATTTATATATCTATTTTGTGACAATTGTTTATATTCTTAGGTTTAATAATTTACACTGTTAGCAGTTGATTTGTGGTAATACATAATAAACAGTTTATAGATGCTGAAATCTTATTGTTATATATAATTTATATAACTTTATCTTATGATTGAAGACCAAAAAATATGCCATGTAAATGTAGAATGTTACAAATGACTCTCTAACCTTTAATTATTTGTCACTGAATAATACAATTTCACTAATAAATGATGGCACCTACAAAATAAGAGCAAAAACAATGTAGAAAATATTCAAACTTGGTCTTCAGATATTGTCTTGCTCGGGCTATAGATTAGATATCAGTCAAATTGTTATTTTCTTTTTTAAAAATTAAAATAACAATAATCATGATCCAACCTTAATTTATCTTAAAACTTGTGTTTCCCACCAGATGCAGGAGAGCAGCTGCAGGGGTAGACGATTGATAATAAGCCGCATGCTCACGTGGTCAGCGGGAGATGTGTGTGTGTCACGCAAAGGCCAAGAGGCAGCCGCCACTCAGCTCAACGCTGCACTGTGCCCCGGTCTATCCTCTCTGCTTCGCTCTGGGCCCTGACAGACGATCTATCCGGAGACACTGGCTCAGGCTGATTAGTTTAACTGGGCCTGAGGGCTTCATTACAATCTCACAACAAACAATTATCATGTCTCTGAGGGCCGGAAGACACATGCACACACACAAGACAAGCCTCAACACTTTACAGTGAATACAGTTTAACACAGCATGGGAAAAATTAAAAGCCATACTATCATGGTGTATT
The DNA here is from genome assembly GCA_024349245.1 of Neodontobutis hainanensis. Taxonomy (NCBI): domain Eukaryota; kingdom Metazoa; phylum Chordata; class Actinopteri; order Gobiiformes; family Odontobutidae; genus Neodontobutis; species Neodontobutis hainanensis. The sequence continues at coordinate 4,870,085 of JALDNG010000016.1, read as the reverse complement.
ATTATTTCACCTCCTGAAAATCTATACTCATTATGAATCTGAGCCCTCTCTGTTTTGTTTCAACACACAACAGGTGATCGAGAAAAAAATCCGGAGGTATGTAAGTTATCTCAGTTGAACCGTTTTTTTGTCCTAACCTTCATATCCTGTTTCTCTCTGGGGAATAGCTCATTAAAGCTGTGAATTTTATTGTTAGTGATAAAACAAATCAGCTTTTCCAAGTGCTGCTTTTAATCGTCCATAGAATTTAAAATGTCTAGTGGTGGGAATAATTTATATGGATTTTAATCATGCCGATTTACAACCAATGATAAATATAAAGACAATAAAAAAATAAGCTTTCTGGGTTGTAGTCAAAGAATGGGTGTTGGGTTGCATTAAAGTGGCCCTCGCTCAATTCTTTCTACACACACAGCAGTAACCTTTATCTCATTCCTTACAATAGGTTATGTCGCACACTACCTAACTGTAACTCTTTGTCGGTGGTAGTCTAGAATGGCTCATTCATTAATTGCAATAATATGTGAAATATGAAAGTATTTCTTTAAATCACTTTTTTAATAAATAATTTATAATGTCATTCTGCCTTGACATGACTTAAATATCTTTACAAGTGCACACAGCTATTGTAATGAAATCACTCACTGTTTCTAAACACATGCAGGCCGACAAATATTAACGCAAAACACAACCTGTAACACAACCTGCCCAGCTGTACATTAATGACACATAATCACTCAAAATGTACACACCATTTTTTGCACCCATCATCCTGGGATCACTTCTCCACCTGACTAGCAGCAGCGCCGCACAGATTAAAGGTTACTAACGCTCCCATTACTCGTCAACAATGTCCAGAGCTCTTGTCAAAACCATGATTAATGAGCCTCTCACTTAAACAATATTGTTTTAACATGATTTCTAATAGAGCAACTTGAACTGCCTGCAATGCGGAGGAGAAATTAGAGAGTAATCTGTGGATGAAACCCAGAACATTGACACATATGCAACCTAAAATAAACTCCTATGGACATAAGACAGATGCAGACACCGACCGGTGAAGTGTGTTCCAAGTTATCAGTTCATATAGATTTTCTTTAAAACAAGCATGCCTTTGTGATCATTTGGTTATATTATATGTAATTCAACACTAATCATGCTGTATTTGCTGTTTCCAACACATGCAGCAAATAATTTAGCTGTTGCTATTTATCTACATTACCTTTGCATTAGACTTTGACTCTGCTTTTGGTCAAGACGAAAAAACATTTGCTCCAGGAAAAAAAAATAGAGGTTGATTAAATCTTCCATCTGCACTTGACAAAAAGCCCTCTTGCATTTTGAACACTGAGGTATCTTTGTCTCTGTCTCAGCTGCTGTGAATTAACAGCAACAGCAACAAAATCTGCAAGGAACCCATCTTTTTATTACATTCAGTACTGTTTTATTTTTTATTTTTTCATTGCAATTATTATTTTATCTCTGACTGTAGTACTAATAGTTATTTGTATAAAATTATAGTTAAAAAAAGAATTGTATGATCTTGATTTGTGTGTGTGTGTTCCAGTGCGGCGTATACGGTGTCGAAGGCGTTGGTCGGGGGGCTCAGCGGGGACTGCCGCATGGAGCCTTAATTCAATTTAAAACTGCATGTTTTGACAGGAGTTAAGAGTTAGCTAGGGTGGCAAGAGTGCCTTATATAGCAGATCAGAAACACACACTGGACTTCTCACACGTCCCCCTCTGTTTGCATTCAAACAGAACGCAAACGTCCCATCTCAGACATTTACCACAAGATCATATAGATATAATCTTCTCCAGTGCAGCCAGCTAATACTCTCTAATTTAATCCAGAGGAATAGATTGAAGTAAGTGGCAATGCTCATATTGCCAAAAGAAATGGGAGCAGTGTTGTCCATGATAAACGGTCTCTGATAATAAAACAAAAAAGACCTCAATGTAATGAAGCGCAACAAGACAGTTATCCTCTGTCTTCCCTGATTACAAATACCTAGGTATATGTGCATTCAAATGAAGTTCATTTATGTGTGGGCCCCCGGAGACAGAAAGCAATATGTTTGATATTTGCATAAAGCTGGGAGAGAAACGTATTCTAATTTTGTATATTATTACTTGTCATACCATAGGGGACAAGCAGAGGAGAATACAGTGTTGAATGTGGAGGTATTTTTGCAGGATGTTTGCGGTCAGATGTGTTGTGTGTGAATCAGAGACGCAAACAAGAGGAATGAGAAATATTGTAAATGGACATGGGGAGAGAAAGAAGCCGTTGCGGTATCCCGGTAGGTCGGCTGGTAGGCAGGGAGCGTACGTTATGGGGCCTATCCGCTTTCTCGTCTTCCCATCCCATCGTCTGGTTTCCTGCCATTGATCAGAACAGCGAGGTCTCTCCCCCCAATGGACGGAGAGAAACTTGAGAAGTGAGAAGGGTTCAGTGGGGGTGGGGAGGGGGGGTGGGACGAGGGAGGAAGGAGGAAGGAGAAGAGAAGGGTAAAGGCATCAGTCTGCAGCCTCCTCCAGCCAAAGCCAGGATAGAAACCTACAAAAAGCCACATCACAAATGGAGTATCTTATTCGAGCCTAATCTAATTTTGCCATTCCTCTGGGCTGTAGTGTAAAATGAAAAGAAAAGTCTAACTCTCTGTGTGCAGCAAAAAGAGAGGAACAGAAAAGATAAGTCAATGTAAAAGTAGTCATTGAACCACTGCTCTTGCCTGCCGGGAGGGTCATCACCCTGTCCATCTGGTCCTTATCGGCTCTCTCACTACCAGACTTAATGCTCAGTCCTTTAAACTTCAAGTGAATTCAGGTTTTTGGAAGTTTTACAAAACGTCCAAAGTCAGCTTTAAATTAGAGTCTTGGACAACTGTACGAGTCGTTACATCAAGTGCGCACTCTTGTCTCGTCCTTGTTCAAATGTTAATGCTTCATTCAATAAGCTGTGGGCAATTAAAGATAACACTAAGCAACCAAGTAGCATTTGTTAAATAACTGAAATCCTACATTTATTTTTGGACTATATTAAGTGGCTGTTGTCATATTAATGAACAGGCCATAGTAATAAAATGAACAAGGTTTTATCTTTGGCAGTTACCTGCTTCTTGACAGTGTAGAGATTGTTAAGATAAGCTACAATACTACTCTTGTATAATTTGTATAAGGTCAGATAGAGCTACAAATATGAGTAAATGTTTTTTTTACATGTGGTTATATATCTTATTAAAATACTACAGGAAAAATCATTACTTTGTATTTCAGCAAACATCCTAAATATCCTTGTAAAGTGCTTCATAATAAGGCGCTTCTCAACATGTTACCTGCATGTCCGTGTTGTCGTCATTTGAATTTTTAAATACAACTGCACCACTGTTTTATTCATTTCAAGCTGAAGGACAACATTTTGGTCAAAAAGCAGAGAGCTCTATTTCATATTGCAGAAGTATTAGTCAAGGTTTAATCACAGTGATTTATGGCCGGTAATAAGAATCTGTAATGTGAGATTTGTTGGCTGTTTATTTCTGCTTCTTCCACAAAGCCTCTTCTATAAAGTGTGAGTGAAGTTGGCAGGGCTTGTGTTACTCCACAGTTTTTTAAAAATACATCTGCCCCAAAACACCCGTTATCACTCCAGAAGTGTGTCGCAAAATAAAACAAGTTAAACACTCTCTCAGACAGGTCTTCTTTTTGTTTGTGCTCAGGTCAATCTTGAGCCAGACTTTGGTCAATAGTGCAATCCGATCTTGCGCGCAGTCTGGTCCCTAACCCCCCTGTGGCCTCCTGCTGCACTGTCACAGCCACCGACAAATTATCCTCCACTTTCTGCAGCGCGGTCACGTCTGAACGACAAGGGGAAATACAGGTGACAAATTAAGCGTGGTATCAGCATACCGTGTACCTGGGTCATGGCTGCCATTGATTTCCCAGTTAAAGACTGTTATTATACGCTCGGCTGATTCTTTACTCTGTGCTTGACAAAACAAACTATAACTGACGTGCATGGCTTCCCCTAAGGAAAGACATTTTTCTTTAGACCTGAATAAATAAATTAATGATTAAATAAGTGAATAAATAAATCTGGCATTTTTGGATGTGTTTTTAATTAAAATTTTATTACTTCTGGAATTAATTTAATTTTTTTGTTACTTTTTTCCTTTGCTGTTTCATATAAGATTGTTTCTTTATAATGTTATTTGACACTATGGAGCTTTTTTACAATGTAGCAATAGGGTGAAAAGTGTAGATTTTTATCTCTCAGCCAGAGGTGCACTTATTCATCACAGCAACAATCTCAAGCTGCCACAGTGTTCCTGCTGTGGTAGAAAGGCAACGGCCGAGAAGCTTTTTAAAGGATTATTATGGACTCTAAAGAAAAGCAGGCGGGTGCAGAGTGTTTGGTAAAGTGGTGGGCTTCATACTTTGAATCTAAGCAGGAAGGGAGGATGGAAAGGGATGAGCCCCATAGACCTGTATACAGTATAGCGATGATAAATGAGGGCTGAAGGCCGCACCATATGTGAGTGTTAATGAGAGCATATGGTATGTTTAACTGGCTACACACAGTACAGACAGGTCTCAGTGGTCATCATTTATTATCACTTTCGTTGCTATGTCCTTCAGTTGACTTATTTCTTCCTTTTTTGTTTACTATGAACTGTTTGACGGTTTGAGTTTCAAGGTAACTGCCTCTGTAACTGATAGCAGTCAGACCTGAGAGAGTCAGTTGTTTATGAGCTGTGATATGTATATAAAATACAATGCTGGCACACACAGTTGCCCAGGGCATTGTGAGGATATTTCTCTGCAGTTGATTCCCACTCTGCTCAGCTAATAGAGTCAGATAATGAATTTACTCCCAGTCACCAAAGCAGTTTTTAATAAAAGGCAAATGTGCGCTGTCTGTTTGTTATTGCCAGCAGTGTCCTCACTGCCTCAGAGACCCACAATTACACCCTAATGGCATTACAGCAGCCCACTAACTCTTATTGGCATTAAAGCAGCTCATAAACCTAAAGTTATCATTTGCAAATTCAAAAATACATTGCTGAATTTAAATGCATGCATCCTAAACCTATTACACAAGCCCTTAAAGATTGTCATTTTTAACGGGTCTGTTATGGCGTTATAAATATATGAGCCTGAAACATGAAGCAGATTTATTTTAGCCAATCGAATTAGCTTTAAATTAAACCCTTAACCCCATGGCCATATATTAACTGAGTGTATAAATGGATTACAGTGTGTTAAGGCACCCATGCTGTGTTGCTCGCCGCTGAAAAAGGAGACATTTTACTGTGTAAATAAATGATTTAATGCATTGAAACCTTCCCCTTAATTCACCCAAAGAAACACCACAGAATAGCTCAGGTTGTATGAAGGAAATGAGATGATTTCATTTTCCATGCCTGTAGAAAAAACAGCTGTTGTATTTGTTGGAGTTAATAAATGTCATGGCTAAAACTTAAAGTTTATGCCCATGACCAGCGTACACACCCAGAGCAAGGCCGCTGAACCGTGGCTGAGAATATACTGCGTCTACTGTGCTCTACACTGCTGCATTTTACAACATCCGCACTGTAAAACACACTTGCTCATACTCACACTTTACCTGCAATTTTCTCTGCTTATAATCACATGCTGTCTTAATAAACTGCACAGGATTTTTCATTCATTTTTATGTAAGTTAATATGAAAAGTGAATACGTTTAATTCCTATCTCTAGTAAGTGCTATTACTGCTACATCCATATATTTATCCATTCTCATGTCCCTCTTCCAACAAAAAAGAAACTCAGATAACTCATCTCATAAATACAGCTTGCCATTAATCACTATTAATTTACAGAAGATCTCCTTAACAGCTTTTGCCAGTGCATCACTCTGATCTTCTGTGTTAATGCAACGCTAATGCAGCGAACAGGGGGCTTGTTTTTATTAGCTAGTGTCCCACTGTTTGGATAATCTCTCGATTTACCAAAGCCCCTCGTTGACAGGCCTCATCTCCGAGTCCCGAGCCCCTACAGGTGTCCAAACACCAGCTAATGGAGCTAGCGCCATCTCCACTCACGCAGACGCATACATTCATTTTGTCATGATTTTCCCTGCTATAAGTTTGTCGCACATTCATCAAGATTCAGTTCCTCCTTGCTGCACCAGCTTATGCACAGACATATGAAGGCACTCTCCAAACCAAAATAATGTGCTAAATAGGATACTTGGATGTTTGAGGCAAGTGGCTCTTCCACAGGCTGTCTAGTAATCAACGCATGTCAAACGCAATAGGCATCAACCATCCTTGGTGGATGAATACCATGTGACCGTTTGTCCAGGCCAAACCAGAAAACAACTGCACTACTACTGTGTTCACTTTGATGACAAAACAGGAAGTGCACAGCATAAAGATACACCGATGACAGAAAGTGGGCCTTGCACATTTGCTTCCACTTTCCACACAACATGAAGTTTTCCAGAAGAGAAATTGCATTATGTATTTTCTGTAAAAGCGTTGTTTGTATCCAGAAAACATTTAGAACTACAAGACAACTTAGATTTTTTTTAGCATATTAAAAACAGCATGCTTAATTGTAGTAGCCAGAATGTAAATGAAAATTGGTGCTAAATTCTTGTCCCTGTACTTCCTCTGCGGCAAAACTATAGCTTTTGTTAACCTCAAAGCAAAGTAGGCAAATTGTAAATTATCCACAAGTTGTGAACAGAACAAAAATCTCTATGAACTCTATTGACACATGATAGTAAAAGAAAAGAACCATTACTATTGGAGAAAGTCAAAGATGACGATACTTACATGCAGCAAGTTTAACAGTGACATAAACACTGGCTTTGAACCCTTGACTGGAATTACTGTAGTGGGTCCTCACCTAAAAAGCATGTTTAAGTGCATAGAAGTACATCTTGTTGGCTCTGCATGTTTTTTGCAGAGAAGAGTGCTGTTCATGTCTGTGTCAGCCCATCGGAATGGTTGATGAGTTCACACCGCGTCGGCCCGGGTGATGATAGGACAGGTCTTAATGTAGACAGCCATAAACAGAGCGTCCCGTGGCTAATCCTAAGAGGCTCCTTTGTGTATCTCACACTGCACAAACTGTTGTGATGAATCTCCTGACCCCTGACTCCGCGATGACGGATGGCGCTCGAGGGGAAGTGTAAGTACGAGGCAGCATGTCACCCTGTCCATCCTGTTTGGGAGACTTAATGCACTCATTATTGCATCAACAACGTATTTTGTTTTAGAATGGCAAAGGAATGACAGTAAAAAAAAAATAGATTTTCATTTTAAAGCCTCAATGTGTAACTTGTTATTATAAAATACATAAGCTCAAAATCTTTCAAATACAGTGTTTCCCACAGAATATCTGTCAAAGTGGTAAAAGATTTATCAGACATGTCATGATGTAATTAATACACTCCACTAACAGCTAAATACCTCATTAACTTATCCTACATCAAGTTTTTAAAACAAAAGCACCACCAAAAGGTTAATTTATTACATAAACTGATTTTTATGTAAATAGCCTATATTGAATGTTAGTCAATTAACTATAGAGTGCTGCGAGAAAAACAAAAATATCAACAATATGTAAATTTGAAGTGTAGTGCAATCCAAAAAAGTCTTATAATTGTTAAGTTTAATTAATGTTGAGGCATATATAGGCAGTATTCATGACTGCAGTGATTATATCTTGTAAACAGACAAGATAAAATGGTCTAAGATGCTGCTCTCTCTCTGACCCGAATATTAAACCAGTGCAGACCCACACACATTTATGTACAACCACTGATCCAATAACGCACACTAGGTCATGTCTCCCTGCACAGAGCCCATTTATACGGAGCGCATTGCGTCTGTGAACCTGACAGTGGAAAATGTGAGCTGCTCCCTCAGCCTCCGTTTTGGTCTTGGCGTTTTGATTTGTTTGACAGGGGAGAAAATTATAACAGCAGGGGGAAAGAAATATGAAAATATGACTGGTAATACTTTCAAAACACGACTATTTTCCTTGCTGTCCATGCAGAATCTACAGCGGGCGTGTACTGTTCTGGTGCAACGATACAGCGGTGAATCATCTCCACTGATGACATGGCGCACTAATGGTTTGTCTATACGTTGCAGGTTTGTTTCCATATCTCGAGGCGTCTTTGTGGTCTGGTCCATTATTCTGAGTTGATTCCATCATCTTCGTGTTATTCATTTATTTATTTATCCAGTGCACTTTATTTCTTTGATTTGTTGTGCCTGGGGATATTTTGTTTTAATGAACGCCTCATACTTCTCCTTTGTTAGATTGGGTAACTGAAGCACTCAGGGTAAACCATTACACTGGAGATGATGGTTCAGTTGAGGAGAGCAAAAACAGTCTGTGATTATTCATAAATTTGGCATATTGACATGACCGAAACAGTGGGAGACCCTTTCTAACATCTTCCTGTCCTTACATTAGTACATTGGAATCATGTGTTTTGCTCCGTTACATTATCTTTCATTAGAAATCATTTTAAGACTTAACTAAAATGTTTACATGGGATGCTGTATTGTGTATCACTTAATTACCTGAACTTTTTGACATTCAAAAATCACCAAAGGTTAGTTGTAGTAATAGAAGAAGAAAGTGGTGCCACAGCTTATATTCTGAACAATAGCATTTTTATTTTAAACATTGCCGTACCCAAAACTGCTCGGCTGACCTAATGTCACCTCGATGCTGGACACACATGTGAATGCTTACTATGTTTAGTGGGCTTTTATTTGTGCAGTGGTTAGATTATTAAAGGAGTGAACCACCCAGAAAGAACTTAGTAAGAAAATTTCTTCACTTTGAATCTGTCGCTTTGGTTAAAATGACTCATTTTTGGTGTACAAAGGCCTATTTATCTAATATATTTACAAATGTACAAAATCGCACTGTACAACATCCGTACAACAAATTTAACACAACAATCAAGAAACACTTTATATTCTTTGAGAGTAAAGCAAGTGGCGCTCTTGTTTGGCCACGTTTGCGTTTAAATCCAGACCAATCACTCATCGTCTCCTGTGTGTGCACTACAGCTACTGTGCACATAACAGCTCTTCTCCCCAGAGAGTGTCAAGATACAGTGTGCTTCAAAGCACCACACAGCTCTCTCTAATTGGCTCCCAGCAATAACACAACAGGCACTTTCACTCAGTGCGGCCAAGTGCTGAGTCAAAGTCTCACTGTCAACCGTGTTGTTTGCACACTGAAGCCCTCGCTCACACAAAAACTGTCTAATATTTTTACTTTAATGGAAATGTGGGCATGAATAATAAATAAACCATGTCAAGGAAAGGAAACCAGGCCAGAAAAGTTTTATTCTCGCAGCTATAGTATGTTCCACACACTTTCTCAGTGGACATGGTCGTTATTGGATGAGGCAGTGCTAGCTAATATATCAGAAAACCCCGAGGGCCAGCGAGACACACAGATTAAATGACCATTCACTATTTGGGTTTCGAAAGTTGAGTGTTGGCTGTTGCCGTGATGCCAGAAATGCACCTAAATCACACAGAGGCAAAAAAACAGATGCATAAAACACTGATGCTATTGTGTAGTCTGGTGTGTGCAAACCCACTGCGGCTGTGAATCTGGAGGAGAAAAATTGATAGATTAAGGAGCTGCAAAAGTGCAGGACAACCCTCATTAAAGAGTTGTAATATATTTTTAATAAAATAACTGGTAAACAGATGTTTACACATTAACAAGATGTTAATCAATGTTGACCTAAGTGTTAACCAGTGCGCAGGTAAAGATTTATTTACTGAACAATTATCATATAAATGTTTGTTTAATTGGTAAATTAACTCCTTTTCTAAATTTTCTTATTCTAATTTTCTATTTTTCAAAATGTCGAATACTTTAAAAGGGGTGTACAAGCTAAAGAAGACATAAAAATGACACAGATGATAAAACAAGAAAAGAGAACAGGAAGAATGTGAGTGAGCGCTAAGGAGTTTTAGGAGAATCAATGCATCAGCGCTCCTTTGGGAAAAGGCTAACAGCGCGGCATCTCAGGTGTCCAGTCGATGGCTGATGCATTAGACTGCTGATACGCTCCGCTTTGGGTTCAAACACACATTTTCTTAATACAACATGAGCCCATTTCCCCCCTTCATTAATCATGTAACCTGATTAGAGCTAGAGGTCTGGACCGCACCAAACTCTGCATCATGTGCTGCCTTTCGTTTTGTCAGGCTTCTCATCACATGCGCACATGTGCATACAGATGTAGACGCAGGCAGCCTTCCCACATGTTTAACAGGAGATCAGGATGCAGCTTTGACCTCAGTAGAGACACAGGGCTTACCAACAGAATTATATGCTCATAGGTTTGCATGTTTGAAATAAAATACATTTGATCTGATCTACGAACACAAATATATTTTGAGAAAAAGCATGTTTATACATTTGTATTTAATATTTTATTAACAATATTAAAGTCCTAATATTATATAATAGTTAGGTTCATTTAATAAGAAGTTATATCAAATATTGAAGACTTCATGGTTCCTCTAGAAAAAAATAATCAATGCATTTTATTTATCTATTATTATCTAGTTCAGTTGGGACAAGAGTGTTCAATTATTATTGTAAGATATAGTCAGTATTTTTTTTATTTGCTATATCAGAGAATGCAGAAGTTAGGATGTCTATGGATGGTTCAGTAGCTCATTATAATGGTCATCAAATAAAAATAAAAACATATTAGAAACCATTAAAAAGGCTCTATATATTTTTGATGTTCAGTACATGTGGCTGTACATGGTTAAGGGTGCAGGTCTTTTAAAAGCAAAACAAAATGCATCGAATTTGATCTAATAATAATTAGAATTAACAAACCCCAGGAGATAAAGTATTGTGGTGTTCAGAGTTTAAGACACCTCCCATAGCTGGTAAATATTTGTGCATCGACAATGAATAATTATTGAGGGTGTGTTTTCTAATAAAAAATAATTGTAGAATAGTTGCTATGTAAAAAAATGAGGATGTTACGTGTGTATCTCAGAGTGTATGTGGGTGTGTGTTCTGTGGGACGTGCAGGGCCAGAGCAGAGTGGCTCTACATGCCTGTCACACCGTCACAGATACCCCCGCAGTGGCACTCAGCACATGTGTACACACACGGAACAGACAGTGACACTCATACTGCAGTGCACTCAGTATCTATATGTCTTTGGAACTTTTCTCCTGAACTAATCAAAACAAATCCAATCAATCTGCTTCATTTATGAGAAATGTTTATGTATAGCATATTATTCTCCCAAATGAGCTACACTTCTGATTTGTGTTCAAACAAGAGACATTTGCTAAAGCTCAAGTATTACTATGTAAATGACCTAATTTCTTGTAATCCATTTCTCATAATCATCATGCTAATTCCATCAGCAAAGTTTCTGCATAGAGTTATTGCATTCTGAGTTTTTCTAAAGTAACAAGCTGCTTATTATCATGATGAGAATGTTTTTGACTGGTAAAACTTCTTAATTGCAGCTCTGTCAGACTAAATAATTTGTTGTGTAATATATAGAAATGAGCAATTGTTTTTTATACATCTTAATACATTTTTTTTCTTTTATTTGTATTTATTTATTTATTTATTAATTTATATATATATTTGTTTTTTTTGTTTTTGTTTTTTTCATTATCCTGCATTCTCCTGTGTCTATGGCTTTACCCAGTCGAACACGAAACATTATGCAGGAGAAAACAGCATTGCTGTTGATACTCGTCACAATCATTTGTCCTCGGTAATGTCTGAATATTGCTTGAAATATTGGCTGTTACGGTGTATCCTGGACACCTTAGGGTATGCACACACTTGACAATAATAATGCCCTGTTGTTATTGGATAACTCCAGAAATTTCAAATGTCATGTCTGCATATGTCGTTAGTGAGGTAATGTTTAGCGGTCTAACTTTCAGTCACACATACAGTAGATGTTTTTGTTTATTTGGTTATGTGGTGTTTCTTTATAGACTGTAGATACATGTCTTCGTATTTGATTCTTGGTACTTATTAAGTTTGAGTCAGTCGTCTGTACAGTTTCCCGCCAGTGATTCATCCTTCACTATCACAATGGCTCTGATACAAGACACCCATCTATCCTTCCATACTCACATGCAAAGCCCTGAGACACATACAATTTGTATGAGAGCGTTTGGGCCCCTGTTAAATGACACTGGGGCCTTACTGACAGATTAACAATTTAAGAACAGATTACTGCTAGACCAAGTTCCTAGAAAACATAGAAACTTGCAGGAGTGCTTATGGGTCCCAAACTTACATCTAACTTCCTAATGACAAAACAAGGTCAGGTGGTGAGCTGGTGCTCGGTGAGCCCTCATGATCCCTACAGATCAATGAAGTGTTAAGTGGCTCTTTGAAAATAACTAAGTGTTAACCTAGGGTCTGTCAGGCATTATGTCCACAAGCCAGGCCAGAAGTACTTCAACTGAAGAGCTGCCATCTTGTTAACATGGATTTACTCATCACAAAAACTAATGGCCTTACACAAACCTTCAGACACATTGTCAGTTGCTACAGACACAAACACTTTAATTGAGTGTTAAAATAAGAAAATTGCAGTAATAACCACAAATCAGAAGATGGAGGACAACCACGAATAACCAGTCACATAAAGATAAAATTAGATTAAATGTTATCGCACTTATGTGTAATTGCCAATATTTATATTATATCCACGGTTTCACTCAGGAACCAAATACAGACTATAGCAAGTGTGCTTTGATTAATTGTACCCTCCCTTATTTTTATTTTTTTATATAGAGTGACATGCAGCTTCACTCTGTCTCCCACCCACAGCCTGGCAACACACACATTCAGACAATCACACACAAGTTTGAGGGCAAGCTAGCGAATTCCTAAGGGCTATCGGGTTTCGGGTTGCCTTGGCGACTGAGCACAGAGGCAGATCCATTAATCATTGAGAGCCGTTCAGCGCAGAGTGGAGGTCAGACTGATTGCTGTGGATAGGGTATCATCCCAAACACACACACATTTGCACCTTTAGCAGCATTGTGAGGACACTCCCTTAACCATCACAAGTGTAGGCCAAAACGCAATCCTACTCCAAATTTCAAATCAGAAAACTATGTTGCAGAGATAATATATGAATACATTTTTCACAACACAGAAACAAGGCATGTTTCAATAACATGGAAATGGATTAGTATCTAAATTTGAAAATAGTAGATACGGCAAAGGATTTTATGCTGCAGTCAAAAAGTAAATGGGATTTGTATTCCTAGCAAATATTGTGCCAAAAATGTTGCTTTAAAGGAATGGGCTGGTGACGTGAAGACAAAAATAAGTGTGGTTAGGTTTAGACAAAACTTTTATGTTTTAATAACCAATGCTCTGGAGATGATTTGGGGTTCGGGCCGGCTTGTTCTTCTTGACCACACAGTGTGAGCTCTCATTTTTTGTTTCTTTGTTTTCTTTGTCTTGCAATCTGTCCCAAAGACATAAATGCAGATACTTGCTCATACTCAAAAAAAAAAAATAAAATTACAATCTCTCCTTCCAGTGTTGTGGCCATCAGGACGGCCCTGGTGGTGTCATGTGGCGTGGCTGCGTGGAGCCAAGTGGATTAAGAGATTGGAGCTCTGCATTTATTTTTCAGGGACTCGGTTGAAACACTAGACCTGCACAGGTGTCTAGGAAAACTGAGAGAGAAAGGGAGAGACAAAGAACCAGAGGGAGACATGAGGAAGGAAGGAAAAGACAGACACATTATTTAAAATATCTCCCTGTTGTCATCTTAGAGACCTTTTTTCTTCTGTATGATTTTTTTTTTACTTTTTAAAATGTTGTTCAAAGGGACATTTATGGTTCTATCTTTCATAAACACCACATACATATTGGTACTGTATCTTCTATTTCTGCAAGAATTTGTATAAGGCTATGTTACCTACAATTTTAGATGTGTGTATGAATAATAGTACTGCAGTTGTATAGTATATACAGTATGTGAGAGTGACAGTGTGATGACAGCTAACAGACAAAATGTGGCGTCTCTGAATGGGGAGTGTGTGCATTCGGGAGACATATGTAAGTATGTTATTTTGGGTTCACCACTTCCATAATTGGTGAAATGTGTGAGCTCATAAAACACTCACTCATTTCATGTAGATGCCATACAGTGGTACAGACACACACACATGTCCAGGTTTATCTTACTGTAGTGCAGTTTGTCCAGATCAAAGATTTATGACGTCTCCAGAAACCTGATGTAGACGGCCACAAATCAGCGTGACAATGAAATAGGCAGCCACATTAACACACACAATGAGAGCACATTTGTGTCACATACAAAAAGACACACTGCTAGATCTCTTGTGGACATGCACGCACACTAACTTACACTCTTACATAGAGACATGTGAGCATGAACAAGTGAAATATTGGTGCAGCCACTGCTCCCAAAGGTGCCCACTAAATTTACTGGCTCCTCCAGCCACTTCAAAAGCCCTCCATAACTTAGAGGCCAGACGATTTTATTGTTTCATGGAAGAAAGGATACAGAAAAAAAAAAAGCAAAGGAAAGTGAAGGACTGCATGATAGATGAACTTGGGAAAATTTAAATCCTCCTTCGTCTCAGACAATTAAAATTCCTTTGCTTGTAAGGCACGTGCACATACAAATACACACAAGGTGCTGAAACTATACTGTTACAATCTAAAGTCCTTGTCTTCTACAACTCAAATCTGCAATCAGCAAACATAATTTCATAATATAAACCCTTCTGTCTGTGCTTTGTGTGAACCACCTTGGTGACTTTCAGTGCAGTTAGTTACATCTAATGATATAGACACCCCTTCAGCAAAATGTACAAGACAGTGAGCTGCTTGCAGAACTTGTTATTGTCCCCTCCAATAGTAACACTTCCTTTGTGCCTCTGGCCTAATAATAGGACAATAAGATGTGTGCAGGTTTCTCTCAGGTGGACCTTTAATAAAAAGAATCATTGAGATTAATCAAATGATGACATTTTCTGAAAGTTCTTGAGGAAAAAAGAAAAGAGTAGTCTCAAGCAAAGTACTTTAATGCTTCTTTTTCACAATTACACGTTTTTGTTTAATGTACACCTGCATGTTTCCTCCAGCCGTTGTTTGGTCCCTGGACCATAACGTTATCAGTAATCAAATACTCTTCCAACACAGAACCTCAGGTAAACCCTAACACACCGAGTGATACGTTAGATGCCACTTTGTATTGTGCAAACTGAGCTTCCTGGCAGGTGGTCTACCAAATGTTATCTTACTGACCTCCGTCCCCAAACACGCACACTCGCAAGCCAATTCAATAAGTGAGCGGAGGGGATCCTGATGTGATAAGGGGCTTCCCACAAGGTTTTACCAACTAAACCAGACCTGAGGAGGAACAAAACTGCATTGATTTATGAGCTATAGTTCCTGTTTCAAAGGTGTAATACTCATACAGTATTCATTTTGTCTAGGGATGTGTTTAATGTTGATCCACAGGAATCACCATAAAACCTGTTTGCAGGCACATTGTCAATTGCTACAGACCCAATTTCTTACATATTTTATTAAGTGCCACCATTTCTTGAAACACAGGAGCAAAAAAACAGTCCATTATGCACAGCCGTGGTGCGTCAACGTAGAACACTTAAGGACACCTTAAACACCAATTGAACAAGACAGGGCAATGGCCATCTATTGCTATATTTAGCTTAGGGATTTAGCAGACATTAGTTACTTTTCCAGTGGCCTGCTCCATTATTGGTTGAATACATGAGTAGCACCATCTGCTCCTGGCTGTGGTCAAGGCATGTCTGCCATCATGCAGTTGGTGGTCTTCTTCAGCAGCCTTACAGATTGTCTATCCTTGTTTGCATACAGTGCTGTGTCTATTCCCAGATGCATGTCTTGTTGTGTGTATGTAAGCTTCAGCCCACCAAGTCAGAAAGACCCAGATGGAAAGAAGGATCATATTCTTGATTAAAAATGATTCTGGATTCTTTTCTGTGTGAACACATTCTCCCCACACGCTCCCATATGTTGTACCTGCTCAAATGCTCAGTTCTAGGTGAAGCTTGGCTCTCATTTCCTGAACATGTTGATATATTCCAGATATCCTTTACCAAAAGCTATGTCTGCTGGGATGGAAACACCAGTAGTGGAAGGTGCCCACTTATTCTATGCAATTAACCTTTAATTAAGCAGGAAGAGGCAGAGGTGAGGCAGCAAGGAGCCACAGAGGAACAATATGCTGTCTGTTCATGTTCTGCGTATTATACGCCTGAAGTCTCAAGCCGAGCCAGAGTCTGACTGTTGATAGATGTATCTGGCTCAGACTGTTACACTGCCTTTCAGAATCAAACAATATTTCCTTTTTAAGTGCTGCTCAGAGGCATCATTGACCAGACTGGACGCTTGAACACTCTGTCCATACATACTAGACTTTGGCTTCTGATACCAGTAGATTTCTGTTATGTTTGTGTGCTTTGCGTCCCAATAGGATCAATTTAAATATTTTTGGTGGCCCATAATTATGCCACCACCAAGGTTGAGTTGAAAAAACTATCTACAAGACATTCAGACCTAACCTTGGAACATGTCTGACCTTTTCCAAGCCTATATCCTCTGCCACCCTCAGGCCAATGCGTCCACTTTGTACTGACATAATGTTATTTTATTAGTTTTTGAGCTGAGGCAAAGAATATGCCCCTTCAGTATTTAGAACATGTGCATGTTTCCCAATAAAACATGAAAGAAGCAACAGACCTACTTGAACAAAAAGAAAATACCTTTTTTTTTTTAATAGATGTAACAACAAGAAAAGAGCCACTGGGGTATTTTTTATCAGTCTATCAGTTTTTACAGTACTCTACTATGATCTATATGGACATTTATTCAAATTGGGTTGTTTGAAGTTAGTTAAAAGGTATTTTAGGCTATATCCACACTTAGACAGGCACTTTCTGAAGTGTGTTATACAAAATATCTCCAGCCACATGACACACTAAGTGTAGAACAAAACAACAATGAGCGTGCACACACAGCTGAGACTGGGGTTTCTCTTCTGTGTGTACAGAGGGCCAAAATGCACAAATATAAAACTCAAATAACTCTGTTTGCAGACATATCTGCATCTGTGTGGACAGTACATTTAACAGATTGGGCTTTTTTGAGATTGTAAGTGCAATAATTAATTTACCCACTGCTACTGAAACCGTTGAGGCCACGTATAAACTGCCTGTAATTTGTTGGCTACAAATATATCATGAGATGGACATTTCCATTCAGTCCTCCAGTTCAGTTTTACATTCATTCTGTTTGTGTAGTTTCATACACTATTTAGAAAAAATAAATCTTTATTTTACTGTTGTATATTAATGCTTTGCCTGGATGACCAAAACAGTAGATCTTCACAAATGTCACAGACCTGATTTATTTTGTATAAATAAATTTCCTGTTTTTTAGTATATTTTTGAGATCTTACTTCCAAATCAATTTGTGTTCCACAGACACATCAAATACCTCGGCATAGTTTATGTCTGGAAAAAACACAGGGTAACGTTTATAGCAGGTAGCGCTGAGTGGGGATCTTCTCTCTTCCTGTCAGATATATCTCTGACCCGTTCTGCCTGGCAACTTGCTGCAGCCGCTTCTATAGAGTATTTATGGCTGCCGTTAACTCACAGCTCTCCGGTTAAGAGCTTCAGCAGCAGGTGAAGTCAGAGATGTAGTGGAGAACTATATCCCAGACCTGATACAACGTTACAACACATAAACTTACACGGATGAAAAATAGCACAGGCCTCACATTGGGGTTAAAGATTAAAGCCTGTGTTTTAAGCCTAGTTATGTTGTAGCAGATTGATTTCAGACTAAAGTTTCTAACTATTTTGGAAAGGGAATACGGCAATACGCCCTAACTTTTTTTTTTTTCTTTAGTTGTCTGACCTTTATCCATGTCACTGACGAATGTTTCTCATGGGACCTAAACACGTTGCAACCTGCAACGTCAGAAACAGAAAACAATGCAGCGCGAGACAAAGGAAGACAAAAGACGACAAGAAAACGGAACTCAAGTCAGCGCACACAACGCTGTGTATATTTTTGTTGTTCTGTTTTGTTCTTTTGTTCTTTTTTTCTGTAACACTCAACTTAGTGTCTGTTTTCTCTTCCTTATTCTGAGTCAGAGATCCATCCCTGCAAACACAAACCATTTGAAAACAGCCTTTATTGTAGCTGTGTTACTTTTGATTACAAGAAGGTCTCACTTTACCTCAGCTCTTGGTGGTAGAGCCGATCACATTTCTAAGTGTGTGTAAATATACATAGGTACACAGATATGTAAAGATTGTTGTACATGTGTCCCACTCACTGGCTCTTGTTCTGGCCAGGTCTTGCTACATCGGTTTTCTCTGTGTATTTCCTTTCATTTCACCTTGAATTTTTGGGCAGCGTTTGGCCTGCTGTGCTAAAAGGATGTATCATGTTTAGAGCATTTGTTTGTCTGGTTTAGAGGAAAGCATATTCATTGCAGAGAGCCTTGGGAAATGTGTCTCTTTGTATTTCTCTGTGAGCTTAAAAATACAACAAGGTAAAATATAGTTTTAAAATGCTAGGAGAAAGCTAGAACAGATTCAAAGGCCTTTCATACTGTCATAAAATGCATATGACAGCCACATTTGGAATTCCAAAAATGAAATAGAGTTGCAGAGTGTTTAAAAATGTTTAATTTGACTGAATTAAAACCTGCTGTCTGCCGCAGAGGGGTTACTGGGGGGTCAAGGGCCATCGCCCCCTGATGCAGACAGACAGCCTCGATTCTATGTTATCAACCAAACACAAGTGGGTGAAATTTATACTGGGGCAATGTCAACATCCCTCTGCAGTGCTGTCACTTAGAGCACAGGCCTACACAGGGTATGGGAGGATATATCCTGTATCATTTCCTGTTCTGCCAAGCGATGTCTCTCTGACCTTGCTATGATATGCCTCCATGCTTCTCAGTATCCTGCTGCCCGGCACTTTTTGGATGCAGCTCTGTCTGTCTCGGCCTGTCTTCTTCTATGACTCTCTTTTCAGCCTGTCTTCCCTTATTCCTTCTCTCTGTCTTGATCATATACAGCCTGCGGATTGCAGCACATTGCTGTGCGTTGAGACTGTTCGCTCTCCTTCTCACCAGGCGGCATGCCAGTTTGCCGCCGCTCCCTCTACACCGTTTTTGACCACACAGTCAAGAGGGAGTGTTTTCTGTTTCTCTTGGAGCACTCGTTCAAAAAGCTTTTCCTTCAGCCTGTCTGTCTGTGACGAAAACTCAGAGGGCTTTTTTTCCAAAGAGAAGTGCTAGTTCTGGCCTCAGTTCAACCCCAGCCCCTCCTTTTACTCTAAACACCAAATAATTCATTTTGGAGATACTGTACATTTATCAAAACAAACTGGACGGCAGCTTTGACATGCCCAGTTTAAATGGTGGTATATACCAACAGGAAAGGTGAGAGGCAGGTAAAATGTAAACGCTCATTACATTAGCATCGACTGCTGGGCCTCTTATGTGCGTTTGCTGGTTTCTTAAAAGCCCTCCTCTGACCAAAGTTGAGCTTCTTCTAATTCCACACAGAGCTCGGGGAATTTATTCAATTACCTTAAATGATCACATAAGAAACGGGGCTTCAGAATCTGCTGAGGTGCACAGGATAAGCTTTCACAGCTATCTACTGAATCTCTCTAATTCATCAAAAGTGTGTGTGTTTAAAAATGTCAAAGTGCCTCGGAGAGAATTTTCCGCTGACGCCATTAAAATCTCCCAGGGTTCCACATTTAGTAAACAAATAATTTAAGTCGTCCGGATTGCTCTTCTATGAATAAATGGCACATTTTAGAAACTGTTTGATGTATTAATTATTTATTTTTGTATTTTCTTAATAAATACAATAACATTGCTATAGTATATTGCGTTTTTAGATTTTTTATGCAAAAAGACAGGCTAGAATCATTTTGCTAGAATTACTAGCTTTAGTTTTAAGCTCATTTTCTGAACTAAAGAAAACATAGATTTTGCTTCGATATTTATAATTGGCAGATGTAACAATCAGCAAACAGTGATAGGAGTTATTATCCATCAAACAAAACTATCTGTGTGTGTGTTTGCTTGTCCCAATATGATGTTGTAAATGTTAGCACTGGATCAGTATTGAAGATCTAATCATACCATGGAATATTGACATAAAAATATAATTACATAAATAACATTTTAATAAACTCAACCAGCAGTGTTAAACACCTCATAAATCTGTATTAATTTGATTTATTATTTACTTTTTATCCATCCAAAATGACATAATAAGTACAAGTACAATTAAGGCAGAAAACAGAAAAGCACATTTAGGAGTTGACTGCAATAATTTGCTTGTGGTTTAACAAAACTTCCAAATCTCCATGTCAGATTGTCATCATTGTCCAGATTTCTGAAGCCGCACAAGAGCGTGTAGTGACACACTCAGGCTGAGAGCACAGAGCTGTGTGTTAATGAGAGTGTATAGCCTCTCCTCTTGTCCCCATCAGGGAATATAAAGTTAACAGGCGTTTTGCTATCAGTGACCCTGAGGAGCAAACACACTCACCGCTGAGACGCCCTAATTACCAGCTCCACGTGGGTGTTTCCAGCGAGTATGTTTCTGTATTGAATGGAAATGTTTGTGCATACAGAAGTGTGACAACCCTCGGCGTGAATTTTGAGCCAGTGCTTGTGGGCTGTTTCAGGTGGAACATATGTGTGCTTAAGACACGGTCAAGATGGTTGTTGGGTTGGGGTGCAAGCTAATTTATGTCAGCACTACAGTGAGCCTTTGGATTTATTGATGGTAAGCCAATACCACGAGAACTCCCCCCTTTATGCCCTGCACCATCCCACTCCCAGTCTTTATTATACTACATGTCTGTCATTCACACCATGGCCCGGTGTAATCGTAGAGGCCGCACTGCTGCTGCCGCTGTGCTGACGTGAAGGACATATGGTCCCAAAAGAAACCATTAGAAGTCCTGCGGCAGGATTTACTCTTTCTCGCACAGCACATTCGAGTTGCATTTGCTCCGTGAGCCCCTTTAACCGTCTCTATAAAACGAATACTTGACATTTGTTAAGTTGCAGGGGGTTTAAGTGAAATGGGAAAGTAAATTTTCAAGCTGAGACATAATAGTTCAAATGGGAGTGTAAAGACAAGGAAGGAAATGCTCTGTAAATTTGGGGAAAGTTGTTTCTTAGCATTAGTATTTTTTATTATTTATAAAAAAGAGGAGCATGTATTAGCTTTTTCACTCAAATGACACCGGCATCAAGTTGTTGGTGCCTTTTTAAATAATTTCATCTTCATTAGTATCACATACTATATAAGCGTGTTCGTTCCTATATGTTGAGTGCCTTCTCAGTGAAAACCAGACTTCAAAGTCTTGCTCCAGAATGCTCACTATTTTTATGTGTTCCCTCCAAGCCCCCGCCATTTCAGAAGAGTTGTAGAGACTTATAAAAGCCATGTTAGGGATCTTATGTACATCCTATCTGCTTTGGCCGTCACTGACCCTCTTTTCTGTTCATGTACGTGTGTGGTAAGTAAAACTATATTGGAATTCGTTTACTCTTCCTAATTTCTCTTTTTCTGTTTTTTGTGAGCCTTAGAGGAGGAATGAACATCCTGAGTTTACTGGCCATTAGAGAACTCTAGTGATTCTGTGTGTGTGTGTGTGTGTTAGCTAAGCCGGTTTGTTTGGCTAAGTGAAGCAATTTAGGTCTTTAAGTGCTTCCACTGAAAAAGGGGCAAGTGATACAAGCACACCATTCTTAGAAATGCACTAAGCTCCATATTGTTTCTCAATGTTTCAGTGTTTTAACACCACTTTTGTCATCCTATTACATATTTGATTTATTTGGAAAGCTGGAACTAATGGTAGTGTTTATTGTCTACCATTTTTCACTCATCTTTAAATTTTATTGGTGCAATAGGCAGTATTTAAAAACAAAGCTCTAGTGTAAGTTAAATACCCCACACGTTGGCTCTATAAATATGGGGCCTTTATTGTGTTGAAGCATTTTCATTTGAGAAAAGTGAAAGCTGCAGGTCCTCTTCTTCATTATATATTTCTAAAACAATCCACCAAATGTTCATGTACAAATTCTTTTGACGTGTGCCAGATGTTCCAAATCCTGCACTCAAACAAAATGCTGATATAGGTATATTTTTATACCTATACTTTTTTTTATAATATGGCCTATCACAGCTTTAAAAGGACATTGCTAATGCGTTGCATGTGTGTAACTGCATTAATCAAGGGCCTTGCGTAAAATGAGTTTTGATGTATTGTAACTCCAATCACAGTATTAAATTCTCATAAATAGACTGAGAGACATGCTCAGAGACAAGAGCAGAACCTCTGACATGAACTCTGACTACAGAGAAATGGTGCATACTTGCTGATCCAGCCATGCGAACCACAGAGCAGCCGAATGCCTGAAGTCGAGTAAGATGTTACCTGATTGGTTCTTCGGGGTGGTCCTCTGATTAGGCCGAGCGTCCAGAGAGCAGACTGCTTTGATCTGTGATAGGTGAGGTCAGTCCGTGAGGTCAGCCAGAGTCTGGGGTGAAGAATTCAAAGAGCCTCACTCCACAATGAGATGTGACACCTGATTTTACAGAAAGGAGAGCATGATTGCAGGAATGCATGCAAAGATTAGTAATTAGTAATTCACGTTCACTGAATAAAAAATTGGAAAGCATTTCTGTTTCCCTCTGTTTGACCATTTAATATTTTTTTTAGGTTTTTAGGTTGACAGTGTAATCAATTACTTTTTATAAGACTATTATAAGCTACGTCTTTTTATAAAAAAGTATGGGTATTTCATGCATATTTCACTTCTCATTTTGTTGTGTCTTTATCTTTCCCATCCTGTTTCCCCTCCCCCCTCCCTCAGTCATTGCAACATCTTTGTTGTCCTCTGAGGAAGATGAACTCTGAACAGCTGTGGTGCTCTGAGCCTGCTGTGAGTTATGGCGAGCTGCTGTCCTCTTGGCTTTCATTGATAATATCACACTGGCTGATGTAAATATGACTCGAGCTGCGACAAGCCGGACCTGCCCTCTCCATCACTCTGTGGGTCGCTCTCGTATGTGTGCATGCGGATGTAATTCATGTGTACCTGTTGGCCAATGCAAGTACATATCAAGTCAGCAGGATCTACTGTACATTTGTACATGTGTGTATGTGTTTGACATATTCACTTCCTGACCTCGGGATGCTCTTTCCCTCGATAAAGCCAACGTCAGGCTACATGCCGCTTGCAGGAAACAGCCAGCTGAGACTGGACATGATAAACAGCATAGGGGCTTGAGTTGGCTAAAAGATTATCCTGCCCTCGTGCGTGCATAACGTTTTTGTCGTTATGTAGTGGGCTATAGCTTTTTACCTTGCTGTATATAATATGTGTATGCAGTTTACACACACATGCCTACTCAGACTTTATGGCTGCCATGTTTTTATAGCCTACTATTAGAAAACAATTGTGTTTAGTTCAACATTATGCACATAGAAGATGGTCTTGGTCTTGTGTTGAAAGTCCTGATTAGGTTTTGGTGCCCTGACCTCAAGGTGTAAATTCTTCATTTATACCTTGTCTCTTAACTGGACTGAACTCCACCACTCTCCCAGTTGTACTTTTTCCACACACAACGAGTTGACCTGTGACATCTGCACACACACCACTTCACACCGCCATGCAAATACATACTCATAAAAGCTCATAGAAAGCCCTGCAGCTGCTGTCCACCCACACAGCCATTCCTCCTAGTACTACATTCACTTCAAACTGCTCTTTCTCTTACACAGACAGGCAGGAAGCAAATGTGTTGTTTATTACAGCCTGCTTCCAATCTGTGTTTGTGATGAATATCCGCCGTCTCGCCCCGTGCTCCTGCTAAATATACCCTGACAAAGGGCTCTTATGAAATTAGGCTGTCATTAGGAGGACTGCTCTGATTAGATATGAGAGCGGATTAGCCATCTGCTCAGCTCTCAGGCGAGAGAATGATACGATCACAAGTCACTCATCGTGGATTCCTCGATGAGAGATCACTGAAGGCTTTACTTTGTAAATGTGATATGCTTGTTTCTTTTTCAGTGGTTTATTTGACTCTCTGAAGGAATTTGTGAAATCTGTTTAAAGGTGATTAGATAAGATCTTGTGTTATTCAGAATATCAATAAACATTTTCGTGTCATGCTTTAAACTACAATTTAAAAGAAATTTTTAGATCTAAAATTGTGGTCAATAAACAGAGCACCAAGGCTAAATATAAAACTGCTGACAACCAAAAGTATGTGTGTGGGACAAGTCTCTCACCACATATACTTTCAGATTTCATAGAACGCAACTTGAGCCCATTGGCAAATCCATATTTTCTATTTAAATTATACAACTGCATTAACAGTATGTATTAAAGAAATTTAATAAGTGATGTTCAAAAGTGAATTCATGTAATATTCACCTGCTTAGAATAGAAACTGAATGTGATTCTGAGATAATTATATGGATGTGGCCTTTATCTGACTCAAAAATGTGGTTTGACCTGTTCACTTTAAATCTGATCAAATACAAGCTATTTTTAACCTTGTGCTGCAGCTTGATTCTCGCGAGATTTGTGAGTTTACAAACCCGGCAAAATGAATCTTTACCTGTGCCAAGTAGAGTATTTGCGGCTAAACTGTGTTGTTGTGTCCAATGAGGTGGCAGTACTGACAGGTCTGGGCGTGTTTTAGGTTTGAAGATGTATAGCGGACGTTTTATTATTCTGAATGTAAACTATCACGTACCTGCCCTTTTGCAAACACTTTAAACGGGAGCCCTCCCAAGTGGTACTGTGTGGAACAATTCTATCTGGCAGAGTCAGGTTAGGCTATTGTAGGACCTGAGTAAACAAATCCCATTATAATTACGGTTTTCTCCCAAACTGTTAAGCACAATTAGAAAGTAAGTCTTATTTATCTAAACTAAAACTTCATCAGGTGTTAGCAAATGTTTTCAGCACCAGCCAGTGTATGTAAAAGGTCCGAGGCCCAGCCGTCAAGTCTGTCACTATGAGTCCTGGATTAGCTAAGAGTAAGTTTAGATCAATTACACATGTACTGCTCATAAACTGTATATACTATGTGCACGTTTATATTATGTGCAAGCAGATTTCAGTCAAACAGTGTCTAGAGGAAACCCTGAACACGTCAGACGACACTTGCTGCTCCACTTGCTTCCACTTGTCACAGTGTGAGATAATGGGTGAGTGTTGTGGCCTATCTGCTGGTGTCAGGAGTCGCCACTGTGGTATGGACACATGCAGCTATCTATCACTAGGCTCTCAGCACATGTGTGGGTGGGCTGCACTGGGTATTATTGCAATTTGGGGAGCAATTGACAGTAATCCGTCCTTTCTGCTTGGCAATAAGCCCCTCATCCTCCAGCACGCCGGCAGGCACGTCTTCACTACGGAAGACCTCTGGAGCTGGCACACAAATGGCCAGTCTGTCGGAGCTCATGTTGTATATCATTATCAGCTCTCTACAGCGTTTCATGGTGGTCTGAGGGGCCTCTTAGAGAAGGCCACTAAAACGTACAGTCAAACTAAGCACCAGGAAGTACACTGATATGATTGCATGATTTCTTTTTTCTGAAAGAATAGTGTTTAGTCAGTGGACAGCTTGAAAGCATCACATTAATCAGGTCTGACAATAAAAAAAGTGAAGAATGGTTGTATATGGTCACACTCGCCTTAAACGTGGTCCAAATCAAATTTGATCGGATTTGGTCAGATTAATATTCGGTCTTTAGTAATCATTAGCCTGCCTGATCTTTTCATGTCAAATTTTGCCTTATAGAACACATATTTATCTCAAAATCTAAAAAAATATCCTATTAAGAATCTGAATCTGGCTTTGCTATAATTTACATGAACTCTGATAAACATTATCATGCAAACAGCTATTATTGTGGGGGTTATATAAGTATCATAATATATAGCTATTTTTTATATTGTACAAAATTTGTCATGTCAATGTAATTCATATTTATGAAACACCTAGTAATCACTAACACACCAGTGACCCACATTTTTAATTAAGAAATATTAAAATTATCTTTTTGTCGAAGGATAGTAGTAAATGTTACCAGCAAGGTAACCACGGCGGCTCCAAGGCCCCAGCTTTTCTCTGAAATAGCTGCGGTCGCCACACATTCAGACTGACTATAATTGTTAGTTTCCTTTACAAAGTGTTCAGAGGGTTGCAGGCATTTAATATACCCTGCAGACAGAATTAAAAAGCAATCATGAAATCCAATAGTTCCATATAAAAACAAATGGGTGATGCGCTGTGCCACACTTTATTTAGAAAGCAAACACAAGCCTTCTTTTTCACAATATGCCACTTTATACCCAGTGGTGAGCAGAATAGAGCAGAGCTTTTGATGGATGGCTTGGTTTAATGGAAGAGAAGTCATTTAGCTGATGAAAATAGACAAATTGTTAAAGGGATTTTTGCAGACCATAGAGTGCATATGTGTTCAGCAGAGACAGAGGAAAGTGTAAAAAGATAAGAGCCGAATTTCTGAGTAAAAAGTTGCAGTAAAAACTTTGAGCCTGAAGCAGTCTCTGGTCGCAGAGAGGCCCCTATGTCTGTGGTGTCCATTCAGCGATGACAGAAAGAAGGAGAGGCCAAGCAAAGATTTGTGTTCTTGCAAAAAGGCTGTCAAAGACTGACAAAATCTTTTTATTTAGACTTGTCTCTCAGTGACAGTAGAGTACGCTATCTGAAGTTGCTGTTTTAAAGTGACTCTAAGCAACCATTTGAAACCAACACTGATGCTATCTGATGGTACTGAGGTCTATTGCAAAGGACACAGCAAAACAGAATTCACTTAACTTTTGGTGAAGGCCATTTAATTGAGGTGGATTTTATTTCATCAGCTCCCACAGATGTATAGAATGTGCACGGTGTGTTGTGGCTTTAAGTGTCTCAGTGTTACAGTATCTGCAGCGCCACTACTGACTCTATCATGGAAGTATTTACTGGCCATATGGCCGGTGACACTGGGTCAAGCTTGTGTTTTAAGTGAAACCACCGAGTGTTGTAAAAAGCTTGCATACAGGGATGAAGACAAATTCAAGCATTAGCACATTGCTAATTACTACAGGTCACTTTTAATAAATACTTTCCTAACATAGGATTTCCAGCAGTGCAGATAGACAAAAACATTAAGTGATGCTGCAGAGCTCATGTGTGGTGTAAAGAAATACTGCAATGTCAGTGTGGGCAGTAAAACCCACAGATTAGATCACACAGGTATGAGTGAGCCTAAAAAAAATCTGTTGGACTGGTTTAACATTGGTCAGCATGACCGAAAAAACGGCAAACCTATTAGCCAAAGATTTACCATAAGGAGGCAAAGCTTTATCTCACTTTAAACATTGGTCCCATGTTTCATAGTGGTTTATATTATATTGTGCAGCATTGAAGCTCTAGCAATATACAAATACATATGGCCAATCATCCTGATGTTTCTGTTGTGAAGATTACCTGTTACATGGTTGACAGTTGTCTGTGTGCTGCCCTACTAGAAGTTTATTGAACTGCACTTTAAACTGCACCCAATGGTTACATCCACATGGACACCTCTGAAGCTCAAACTGATAAAGCTGTGTTATTGACTAGTATATTTGAAATCAAATCATGCCCACTGTGTTGACAGCCATTAGTGAAGCACTCTTAAAGGCTTTACATCTGTAGATTGGATGAGAGACAAGGCTGAGGGGATTTTCACCATAAAGGTCTGAATGCTTGAAATATCAGTGTTGGAAAGCCTGTCCACTCTAAAATGATGTCCTAGTGCAGGCTGTATGCTCTCAGTAGCTGAAGGGAAACGCCTTGGCAGAGCATAAAGACCGTACTGTGAGGCTGAAATGACCATAAGGCTCCTGAAAATAAACAGGAATCAAATGTAGTGATTGATCGAATAAATTAAGGCAGCCTGCTCTTCTCCACACACAGTGGCACTCATCAGCTCCAATGCGCAGCTCGGAGAAAAACACACTTGTTGCAATCTGCTCCAGCGCTCGGCCAGATGCTATTTGGGTCGATGTTTATCCCACAGCAGGGCAGAGGTGGAGCAGATCTGTTTTGGTAAAGCTATGTTGTTTGGCTTTTGGTAACATATGTCATGCTCTGGGGTGTTTTACAGCTATTAAACGTACTGACCATAGAAAATCACTTGTTGCATTAAAGCAGTTTAAGTCCCCTCATGCCGCATATTATGTAGTTTTTAAATTACCTAAACCCAAACCAGTTAATAGTAAATGAAACATGTATAATACCACAGCAGCACAAGTTATACTAGTTTTGGTTTACAGGGCTGTGATTACTTCTATAGTTAGAACATTTTATACAGTGATGCCTGCACCTAAATCCAACAAAGTCCAGTAGTTTTATCTTACAATATAAATTGTCATTATCAGTAGTTATTATTTCCCCTCAATTATTTGTGAAAGCACTATCCAAATATTTTTTATTTACCAGAAAAAACATTACTTATATAGTATATAGTCAAAGTGTAAAAATCCTTTCCGTTGCATGAGTCCTACTCTCTTGAGCTGCTCAACCCGCTTAGTAATGACCTCAAGCCCCAAGACTGCATCTAAAAACGACTGCATGCTTTTGACAGTGTAGACAGGGGAAAATGTCGCCTGTTGATCCTCATCTTCTAAACCTGTTCCCTTTCCTCACCTTCTCTGGGTCCGTCCAAGCAGTTCATTTTGTTCTGCCCAGGGTTCATTCAAAGTGAGCCTGAAATAAGAACTGTTCAATCTGATGGTCCTGACCAGTCAGAACCCTATAAAGAACCACTAGTCATCTGCCCCCTTCCCACTGCCTCTCTGGTGGTTCACTCTGCAACACAGCCCTGGCCTCTGGAGTAACAAGAGAGATGTAAACAACCAATTATTGGATAGGCCCTCATTCATATCCCTTTAACCGCTATGAACACCCCGGCTCTGGCTTTAATAACCCCTCTCATTCTCCCTGCACAACATTTGGATATCTGTCTCAAAGAATGTTACTCATCAACCCCTTGTTGTGCTTGTCTTTGCATGTAGGAGCCTTACGGAATAAGACCACCGTCCCATCAACCCCCACAACACACACATCTTGCAATAATCAGCTCAATTAGTGGAGGTCATGGTGGAGAGTGGCCGAGGTGAGCAGTGGGAGGTTGTGAAAATAGGGGCTGGGCTATTAGAGGGAATGTGATCTCCATTCATCAGCAGCCGTAATAATTACTGTTTTAGAACCAGGCCTCTCTGATCAGACTGATCCGGGGAAACAAGTGGTTTACAAACACTGTCAAGGGCCAGACAAGAGACTATGGATAGGACCCACTGCCCACCGTTCTCTGCACCGGAGGTGACCACCCTCACAAGTAGTTATATGCATGTTTCATTCATTCTATCTCTATGAACAGAAATATACATTCATATACATTAGCTAGATAAAAAAAATAATTGGGAAAGATCACATTAAATATCAAATTAAATCCATTTTATTCACTAAAAGGAGATAGGAAGGAGGGCTAAGGTGCTACTGTATCAGCAGAACAGAACACTATACAGCACACATTGGATGGATAAAGTAATACTGCAAAAAAGTACACTGCAACTGTTCTAAGATTTAAAAATAATTAATGATGGGTTTAATGGTGTTATTTAACAATGCTAAGCTACATGTTTTGATGAATAGTTACAGTAGGCTACAGAGCTTCTTGGAACAGATACCGGGAGAACCCACTCTGTGTAAAGGCAGTGCATGTCTCTGGGGAGCTGGCCTCTCTGAATGGGTCCAGTTACGGTGCATTTAGCTGTTGCCGTTAGATGAATGGACGTGATAAGTTAAAAAAAAAAAAAGAAAGAAAAAACCTCTTATGTCACTTTAAAATGCGCGTCTGTCACGGCGTTATTTACGCACGCTTCGATTTTCACACTTGGATATTAATGAGGCGTATCGATCAAAGCTGACAGGTTGTTGTTGTTTTTATTATGCGCCACTTTTCATTTTTAATCTGCGGAAAAACACTTAATAACAATATGAATCATTTAAAAAAATATTTTATAAGGGCTTTGGGGAAATTTTTTTATCACTAATATATTTATTTATAAGTTGTGCCTTTGACTTGTTAAAAATAAGAATTTATACTAAACTAAATCCTTCCAATATATGTATATTCGATAATAACAATAATAATAATAATAATAATAATAATAATAATAATAATTTATTGTTATTATTATTATTGTTGTTATTGTTAATGTTATTATTATTATTATTATTATTATTATTATTATTATTATTATTATTATTATTATTATTATTATTATTATTATTGTTATTATTATTGTTATTATTATTGTTATTATTATTTAGTGTAGTTGTCCTCTCGGTGCGCGTCAGTGAGGGCGCGTGTGCCTGTGTGAAGTGCATGTGTGGACCTGACAGTGGAGTCTCTAATGAAGAGGTCCCTTGGTGAACAGATACACATCTACCGCTGGTCAATGTCTGCTGGGCCAACATTCAATAACTGCACACACACACAAACACACGTTACGTTACACGGCCACGCGCCTGACACACGGCGCCATGGATGCAACGCACGCATGACAGCGAGAAGAGGGGACGGAGGAGAAATGAGTCACAAGTGTGTAAGCCATTACAACCTGTTTAAACCGCCTTTCTTTTAAAAAATAATTGTATTACTTTATCTGAACATTATAAAGACACAGGCCTCTGTGCTTCTGATAATAACTGCCTAAACCGCGTCTCAAATTATTTCAAGTGAACTATAGTCTCACCTTGAGCTGATCGGTGCAGATTTTCCTCCCTGGCTCTTTCACCCTCTCCTCCTTGCGTCCTCCGCGAGCCCCACAGCTTCTGCAACACACGCGTAAATTTGATTTGAGCTAGAAATCTTGTTGAGGTTGTGGCATTTTTTGCGTCCCAATCTTTATACTGCCTCCCATCTCAAATAGACGGCACTATAATCCAGTTACCTTTATCCGTATTCCATAAATATTCAACAGGTTGCGGTAAAACACTTTTAAATTCTCTGATAAATGATGAAATGTAAAGGTGCTTCTTCATTTTATTATCATGTGGAACCTTTATCTACGGGCAATGTAAATAAATCTGTATTTTGCATTAACTCAAATGGCCCTTAATGAGCTGAATTTTATTATCAGCTATAAAAACATGTGCATCTTAAATATACCTCATAGTTAATACAATGAGTAATACTGACTGAACCTTGGTAAAAAAAATAAAAATAAAAATAAGATAAAATAAAAACGATTTTATAAGGCCTAAATGACACTTTTCTACCATTAAGTAAAACGTAATATTTATACATTTCATTTGTTAAACGCCTAATAGGCTACTTCCTGATCTTTAACAAGCCACAGACATGTGTTAAGGCATTGTCTCCACTGTTAAACTATCGTCACGTCACTTCTCACAGTTGACAGTTTGACTTGAAGCTAAATGTCTTTAAAGTCGTGGGATTGATTTGAGCGATCCTCCCGAGTATGCGTGCGTACAGCGGTGTGGGCTGTGTGTTCTCTGGCGCCATCACTCCTCCAACTGCAGCATGATCCTCTGCATCTCTACAGATTTGTGCGCTCTCTGTTTGGCTGCTGGATCTGTCTGTCAAAGTTAAAGGGAAGGGGAAAAGTGTTAAAGAAGAAAAATGTGCGCATTATTTCTATTGGGAGGGCGGGCTGCTGCGAAGGGAACAATCGGCTTGACTTTGCCAGGGAGCCTCCTCAAAGCGTATCGGGTTACTTTGAGTGACAGCGTAACCATGGCAAATAATTTGACTAAGGCTATTGTCTTATCCTCGCCATCCCCGGGTCAGATAACCGACCAATCAGAGTTCATATAAACGCTTGTCTTGCCAGCTTAGAATAATATTATTAAAAGGAGGCAGCAGTCAGGGCTGTGGGAGTAGGTTGTGTAGAGACGCCGTGGAAAAGGACGTACGTACAGTGCGCTACTTTCTTGCTGTAGAACCTTTTGAGGAGCTGTCGCCTGGGGTTTTGTACGGCTCAATGGACTTGACTTGATCAACTTGGAACTTCCTTCTTGGGACGTTTGTGGACTTAGTTTAAAAAGACGATGTCCATGCTTCCGACGTTCGGTTTTACGCAGGAGCAAGTGGCGTGCGTTTGCGAAGTGCTCCAACAAGGCGGCAACATCGAGAGGCTGGGCCGCTTCCTGTGGTCGCTGCCTGCCTGCGAGCACCTCCACAAGAATGAGTCGGTGCTCAAGGCAAAAGCGGTCGTGGCTTTTCACAGGGGCAACTTCCGAGAGCTCTACAAAATCCTAGAAAGCCACCAGTTCTCCCCGCACAATCACCCCAAGCTCCAGCAGCTGTGGCTCAAAGCGCACTACATTGAGGCGGAGAAGCTTCGCGGGCGGCCGCTTGGAGCCGTGGGCAAGTATAGGGTAAGAAGGAAGTTTCCCCTGCCCCGCTCAATCTGGGACGGAGAGGAGACCAGCTACTGCTTCAAGGAGAAAAGCCGGAGCGTGTTGCGAGAATGGTACACGCACAACCCTTACCCGTCCCCCAGAGAGAAGAGGGAGCTGGCCGAGGCCACTGGGCTCACCACCACACAGGTCAGCAACTGGTTTAAGAACAGGCGGCAGCGGGACCGGGCAGCGGAGGCAAAGGAGAGGTACGGGACACAGCACAAAACACGAACACCACATTTATCAGACATGACTGCAGACTTCAGTCACAAAGGGTAGAAGGATTGGATACGGCTTCACAAAAGTTTACTTTACAACAACTTTAGAAGTGTATAAATAAAATCAATAAATAAGACCCAAATATGATGTACTACCCAAAATACCTGTAAATTTTAATTGAAAGAATTTGATTAGTGTAACCCATGAATACAATTTACAATTACTAAAATGTAAATTAATATGTTTGGTTGGGACTATTTGATTCGTTACTTGGTTACTGATTCCAAGCTGATGAAGAAGAACTACTGAATATGAGAAATAGTTGAACTCATATCCATCTGTCAAAGTCACGGTGAGCCACCAGAGAGGCGTTAAAGGGCCACTATGAAGTGTCATGTGTTCTTGACTTGCCACTGAACTTCAGAAATGTCAGAACTAACTCATTTAGCGCGCGCCTTCCCTCTCATAAAGTAAGATAGGATTTGTAAAATATTTAGTGTGCACTATGTGTGTCTTTGATACCAGTGCGTTTTTGTAAAAGTTGAGACACTCTAAATTAAAGGCTTGTCGTCAGGTAAATTATAAGGTGATCAAATTTGCGTCAGCCTGCTTTTAAGTATTGGTAATAACACTTATTTCAACTTCAAAATTCAGACACTCAAAAGTATTCCAACGTCATTTTGTGCCTGGTCGCCAGCTCTTTTGGAGAGCCGTGCGCTGAGCTGAAGGAGACGGGTTGCAGTCAGGTGTTCTCTGGCCTGGTGTCTTCTTTCACCTTCTGGCCTCTAATTCGGGCTGAAAGCTCTACGTAAATCATGTCTCCCCCAACAGTGGAAAAAACCCTTACTCACCACCCACCACCACCAACACTGTGGACAATTATAGACGCAGCTTACTTCCAGCGGTTGGCTAATTAATGCTGTCATTTATTCAGAAGCTTTGATTTACCCAGGTCAATGAGTTCACCATTAGATATTGAAATAATGAAGACGGCACTAACTTTTGAAAGACCAAGGGAGTTCATGATTGTAATAGTTTTGGCAAAGCGGTCTATACATTTTATTTTGTGCTCGATTCATTGTCAGAGTCAGACTTGGCTCATAGTTAATAAAAACAATAATAATAATCTTTTCCGATTATTATATTTTACATTGTGTTCCAAGAACTTTGATAATTAAGAAGGATTTAGATCTAATGCCTGAATTATGGTTCATTTTATTAACAAAGACAACGTTAATTACTGATCAGTACAAAACATTATAATTGTGTGCTTGCTGTTTTATAATTATCACCCACTTCTAATTATAATTTCTATTATTTTGTGTTTTATTGTTTTTAACAGTTTTATAAGCTATATATTCAAAGTCCATTTTCCTTGTGTGACTTTTCAGGTGTTTTCAGCACCATTATATATTTTTTTATATTATTTTATAATCAGTCTATTTTTGAAGCACTTACATGACACTGTTTTTTCCCCTGCGCAGAGAAAACAACGAGAACACCAACAGCAACCACAACACTTTGACTTCTTCAATGAACGGGAGTAAAAGTCTTTTAGGGAGTTCCGACGACGACAAAACGCCGTCTGGCACCCCGGACCACCACCACAACACGTCCCCGAGCCCCGCGTTGCTGCTGGGCTCCAACAGCAGTGGCTTACAGTCTCTCCACGGCCTCGCTCCTCCGCCAGGCCCCAGCGCCATTCCGGTGCCGAGCGGCGCGGACTCAGTGCACCACCACCACCACCACGGACTGCACCACGACACCATACTGAACCCTATGTCGTCCAACCTGGTGGACCTGGGCTCATAGGCAACAGAGAAAAAACCTACACAAAGCACTGTGTGTTTTTTTTTTGAGGATCATCTGCGGGGGAGATTTGTGATGGGACTGGGAATCAATGCCAGAGCAAAACCCTGACAGATCATGTAAAGGACAAAACGGGGATCAAATCTCCGTTTGGTGCCGAGCACAGATTTCCACCATTGTCCCGTGTGTAATTGTCATAGTGGAAATCAACACTCACGAGGCTTTTTGCAGTGGTGGAAGAAAACTGAAGGTGAGGCGTCTTAGGGAAATATAAAGTATTTTACCAGAATGTAACACCATGATATATTGTTAAAAACGATAATAAAAAGGTCTTAACTATTGTTAATTTTGGGTAGAGGTATCCACTGTGATCTACCCCGGCGCTACATGTCTTTTTGTTGTTTACATGTTTTTTTGTTTTAAAGAGAGCCATATGATGTTTCTGGTTTGTTTTGGACACGTGGGTTGAGGCTGGGCAATGATGATGGGGTTATGTTATTCTCAAGTGTCTTATATAACGAGAGCGTAACCTCCTGATAGAGAAGAATGAGTGCATGTAAAACTTTGCGATATGAAACGTAAATCATTCATACACATATAGTTTCATATACTCTTTACAATAAAAGAAGAGAAATACATGGATTCTAAATGCAAGTCCTTTGATTCCTTTTTCATTCCCATTTTTTGGAACAAAATGTGTGGATCGCTGGAGCCAGTGACATATTTTTGTGCTCGGACACACAAAAAAATAAATATATGGCCAGGTGTTTTACAGTAATATATATGTTTATAATGAATCAACAAAACTGAGAAAAATGGATTTTGTATTTTTGAAAAGAGATCTATTTTTATGCGTGAGATTTAATATTCAACAGGTTGGGTTTTAAACATGGCCGACGTTTCAAACTGTTGCTTGAAACGAATTTCAATAACACTGCAATTGAATGCAACTGAGAGCTCTTGTGAATTTACAGAAGACAGTTTGTTTGGGGAAAGTCTGGGCACAAAAGCTTTTTGTCAAGACCATGGTGTTGAAATAAATAAATAAAATAAGCTATAAATATTCAAACATTTTTCTGAAATCGACAAAAAAAATGTGTGAAAAGCTTACCAAAATCTTTAAAACCTCAATTTTTATTTCTTTAATTGAACTTGAACTTTAACCTTATTCTTCCCGCGTGGTGTTGAGGGGTACAAAGGTGGCTTGGTGTTTGGCAAATAAAAAACACTCAAGTGAAAACGGGCGTTGAAAGGAGACACCGTTCAAACACCTCCAGTGCAGTGAGGCAGCCTGCAATTACCAAAAACAACAAAACTAGTATTTGCTATTAACAAGATAAAACAGCTTACTGACATTTGTAAAGGCTACTTCCTTGTTATTTCTGTTTTGTCACGTGTTTTTTAATGGAACATATACAAACAGTCTAATTATTCCTCCCAAGGATGACTTTGCTATAGCCAAAGTCAAATATATTGGGTTACCATTAAAACGAGTGTCTTAGCTGGGAGACGTTTCTGCGTAAAGACCGGCTTCCTCTTATTTCCTTCTGACTGTAAACGGTGCGGACGAGTCGCACCTTGTTTGCGGAGCAGCCTCTTGACTTGTGAAGGTCAATTACACACACAGCTCAAAGCCCGGGCTCTAATTAACGACTGCCTGTGCCGCACACTACATATGGCTCTACTCAAAACACGCGCTAAAGCGGCTTGTGAATTAGACATAACACGGAATAGTTGCTCTCCCACCAAAAGCCGGTCCTTCCCAAACCCCCTCTTGTTTCCCATAAGGCTTGAAACGTGAGCCTCAGCTGGCATCGCGAGGCGGCATGTGCCTCCAAAGGGCCAGTATTAAGGCTATTAAATGTTTTGGACAGAAGATGCTGGAAAAATCCGCACACCCTTGAAAGAAAACGCTCATAAAACCCGATCTGATTGTGCCAAGGCTTGTGGCTATATGAGTATTTCATCCGATTGAGGAGGAGCAGTTGGACAGGTGTGAGCTGCTCCTCGGAGGGTGATTGGTTTGAACACATCGGGATTAGACGTAAAGTGTGCGGGGGTTGGAGCAGAGGTGCGTTTGCTTTTGGCTTCAGGGGGAAAACAAAGAGAAAGAAAAGGAGAAAGAAGAAAAGAAAAGCCTGAAACAATCATAGGGGAATGTTGTGTCCTGGCGCTGTAAAACACGCGTTTATAGGAAAACACGGCTATGACCTAAACCCCGCTTTGTGTTCCGGGACTGTAGGCCTCAAACCTACGCCACATCAGAACCATCATCCACACCAGGCAGAGCTTTATATCCGGCCGTTTTGGAGCAAATAGCAGTTCATTTAAGTTCATATTTATTAATGCAAACACTTTATTTTATTAGAAAAAAATCTAAATTTCTTATGGATAATGGAACAATATGTGGCTTGGGAATGTATTAAAAAAAAACCTTATCATTGTAACATCAATGTAATAATAATTTGAGACTTTCAGCTCATTATTGGTTGTTCATCAGATGCAAATGAGGTCTTATAAATATCTGACGATGTGTGACTAACAATTTAAATCTGAATATTATCTACAATTAGGGTTTGGTGCCTGTCATCCGAATTTCCCAAAAGCGTACATTTCCTTGAACTACATGTCAGCAGAACAGATATGTGTCCTAATGTGACAGGTTATTGTCCCAGTGGGGAAATAGTCTGTTCCCTGAGCTGCCCTCCAAAGGTCAGAGGTCACACGTTTATAGCCACTGCCTCAGTACTGTCTCATTGGCAGACTGCAAGTGAACACTGGTCTACAGTAGCAGTCAAAGGTAAAATGATGCAAACATAAGCCATAACTATAAAATACTAATATACAAAAAATGGAATATTATCTTAATCTATTATTTATGTAATCTAAATGTTTTAAAAGTGCTAACCCACCATTAATTACATTTATTATTAGAAAAATAAATGTTTGTAATGTTTGTACAAACTACAATCCTGGGGGAGTTTTAAGCACTATAATTCAAAATCACACTCTCTATTTAAGTCCAGAGGGTTTTTATCATAAATCTGCACACAGCCAAGACCGCTGAGACAGAACCACACAAATGTTCTTCACAATCTTAAATTGTAGTCCAAAACTATAAAAGTCATTGTCCTATTGTGAAAACTTTTTACGAGAAAATGGAAACCTAAACTTAAAAGTGAAATCTGAGATTGTAAGTGCAAAAGTTCAACCACAGCATGGGGACACTTTAGCAGTCTCGGCCACTTGACAATGGTTTCCAACGATTTCTGGCACGAGAAACTAAAAAAGCATCTTTATCAAATATGATGCAGGCACTTCCATTTCAGAGCATCACCGCTGGGGTCAAGCTGCGTTTTGTGTTTATTGATGAGCGTTCTTTGCTTGGACATGTGCATTTTTGCCATAATCAGGTGTGCCCCATAAAACAGGATAAAAACAGTAGGGGGCTTAAAGCGTGAGGAGAACAAGGGAGGGGTGCTGAGGTGTAAGATTATCCTTCCAAAAAAGAGTGAGTGATGGCCAGGGGAGCATTAATGCACTCCCCGTGTTTCAAGCGTGTACTGTTACAAAACACACACATCTAAATAAGAACAGCGTGGGTGCCCTGTGCTGGAGTGAGAGGTCACGTCCTCAGATGGAATAAAAGTTTAGCCCAGAGTTGGACATTTGGAAAGGTTCACCTCGACGTTCCCCTCTACTGTAAATTCCACGTCAGGAGACAGACACACTTTACTCTCTCCAATGGCTTTTCCAGCTATTGTCACCTGACACCATTCCATTTAATCTGTCCACCAAGAAAAGATTAACTACTCTGTTTTTTATGATTTCACTGAGTTCAGCAGAAATGCTAAAGGGCAGGTTAAATCATGTACAACACAGTGTCACCCAATCACAAAGGACTAGTCTTTTCTTTATATGTGTCCATCTTAAATGTTACACACATACAGTAGATAGTATTTTACAAGATTAATTACTATTTTTTTTTTACTTTTTTATTCAATCACTAATGTTTGTCATGCTATAACAATAAATTTAAATGATTGCTTATATTTTTTTAAGGCAGTATTATGGTGATTAACACGTTAAAAGTGTCACAAAAGCCTTATGGGGTATCATTATTATTACATACAGTTTTGTTTGGACAACAAAGTTGAATTGCAAATTTTATGAATAAAAAAAGGGTAAAGAAGGTTTTACTGTCAATTTAAACTGCAATAACACAAAAAGATTATCTAAAACACATACAGAATTTTCAAGTAAAATGGTGAAGTACAGTGTGAATTACAGAACAAGTCTGCTTTTCTTTCACATTTAGTCAGTATAAGTATAGAATAAAAGGTGAAATAAGAATTGCACTTTGAACCTGTTTATTACATTTGACCATGTGTTGGGATTGGCTTGAATCCTGTTGCAGTGAGATCTGATTTACCAAAGCTGACATTAAAATGATACACAATGATGCAATACAAGACCGGTTTTCTCAGAGGTCCACACATTGTCCAGTAAGCCCACATTTGCATTTCCCTCCCTTTGCTAAGCTGCTGAAAATTTGTTGAGCCAAAACAAAGTGCCAGTGAACTGGCATTTACAGCTGCACACTGTAGACACAAAGAGGGCTTTGGTTTTCAACAGCCTTCTGCCTTCTGCGAGATACACAATAAATACACCTTTTCTAATGCAACCCACAGCATGCAAATCAACTTTAATGCAAACAGTTTTGTATTGTTGCTTAAATTCATTCATTTTTTCATTTAGGTGATTTCCTGTCCTGAATGAGAGAAACTTCCACATATTTGGGCTACACTAGTTTGTGCATGTGTGTATAGTGTGTGTATAGTGCAGCCTCTCTGTTTCCAGCTAAACACACCAACAGCGGTTCAACCAAGCAAACTGCAGACTCAGCAGTCAGCAACAATATCTATGAAATATTTTACTACGCTGCATTAAAAATAATCTATTATGGTCTTTTATTCAAACCAAGACTCACATTTGGAAGGAGAAATGAGTAGACACAAACACAGTCTGCATCATTTAAGCCTATAACCACTCCCCAAAAGCCGAGGCCTCATACCCACTCATATAAAACATGGCCTCCCCTCACACAAGGGCCCAAGAATCGTACCACTGATTGCACTCACTACTGTTTTGGTTTGGTTTGTGCAAAGAGCAATTCAACCTCAAGAAAAAAATAAAAAAAAACGATGTGATGAAAGGCCACTCTTTGCTATAGGATGGACAAAGTTGTCTGTCAAATGACTGAAAGTGAAAAGTGGAGGTTTTTGTTATGCACTTCCATCTAGCGTCAGAATACTGCAACTGCAACCATGAGAAGAAAACAATAAGTCGAGGGGGATGCACCGGGAGGTTTCTGGTGGGTAGGCCCAGTCTTTCTTGTATCATGGCCATTCTAAGTTTGCCTCTTACCCACTGATGACTGGGACAATATAGACTGTGTAGACACATTTTATTCATCTAATTATTTGCTACGCAATATCCTTTTAAGGCAAACCTATCACGTTGGCTCTAACCTATATTGTGGAGCCCATAAAGTCTCGATCGTGTGAAAGCATAAAAATATACGATAAACATTGTTTGGGTGACCAGTCATGATTGTGTCAGCCCCCCTTTGGCCAACAAACAGCTCTAACTCACCACAGTCTAACACACTTACTTAGGTAGTGAGTATTTTTTATTGCCGCATCGGCCACATCCACAGTATATCACTAAACTAATGATGCCCCCTCGTGGTTAAAATGAGCATTCATTTGAATAGTTGCATAGATCAGGTTCAGTTGGTGCAGCTTTGCTTGTCTTTGCTTGACCCATAATCAATTAATATTAAACAAATTATATTGGGGATCTGAGTTGCTAAAGGTAGTCAGAAATGTGTTTTTGTTCGATTAACTTACAAGATCTGTTTTTTATTTTTTATTTCTTTTTTGTGTTTATTTTTAGATACTATCTAATCTTGGTCTAATTTTTGGTGTAATACAAAACTTGGAATAACAGTTATTATAATTTGCACAAAGCAGTTGATATGACATCTGGGACAGTCCTAATGATGCTACATTTTATTAGACTGAACGCTCTAATAGTTCATTCATTCATTCATCCTTAGGCAATGCTTATCTTAAAATGCTTAATCTCAGTTAGTTTCATTGTTACTGCAAATATATTTTTAGGTAATTAGGATTCCAACATGATTAAAGAGAGCACTAGAGGGCAGTGTGAGATAATGATCGTTAGTAGTTCCTGTATAAATTCCATGCACACAGACCTATTGCAGTCTTCAGTGTTGTAGCTACATACAGTATATGTGACATCTGAATGAGTAGCCTAAGTGACACGTTAATCCCAGAACAAACTCGATGTATCCTCTCACTCATCCCCGCTCTGTTATTTTCCACCAGTATGTTTCAGGCTTACATCAAGGAAAACCAAAGGGGGCACATTTGCACATTGCTCAGTGACATCCACACACCACTCAGACGCCACTCAGATTTCCCATGTGCCCTTTATCAATTACATGCTATTGTATATTCAATTTAACTGTGTGTGGATGTTAAGCTGCAGGCTACATGTATATGTCTTTGTAATATGACAGACTGGATATTTGATCTCTGTGTATCCACTGTTTCCACCCTTTTATATTCTTCTTTTTCGAAGTATGACTCTAGGGCCTGTGCTCTGTGCCCTTGTCCTGCTGTCTTTGCATGCCCATTGGCCAGAGTGGAGGCAGGGCGGAGGACAAGGCTGGTGCATGCTTCAATAATAAATGTGTTTTGGAGGCCACCTTGGGACAGAGGCCATTTTAAAAGAGGTGCTTTAAATATATTGCACGGGCAACTCGTGTACAGGAACCTATTAAAAATGAAAAAAGTGGTTGGACAAAAGACAAGGCGAGGCCAGGGACCTCTAGAGTCCTGAGCTGGTCATTAACTAACCAGGGTGCATTCAGTCTGCTCCCTTTAAGCAGATACTCACAGACAATTGAGTTCAGATGGGAAATTTGAAACAGGAATTTTATTTTAGTTATTCTCCAAGAACAAGTAAAACCTTTCAGCAAGGTAAAGAAGAGGTACAATAAAAAAATCACTTTTAGCACCTATGTAACAACTGAAATTACTTTGTGTGTGCACCGCAAACTCTGGTTTTACTCATTCTTTTCCTAGTTTTATGATTGGAAAGCTGTGTTTAAGTGCATATTTTGTCTTCATAACCTATTAGCCAGTGAGCCAGATGTATCTCCATCTCACTGTAGGACTGCTATTTCTATAAATTGACTCTACTGACCCCAAATATAGAGTGTTTATTCGTGCATATGACCCTCACATAGAGTTGAAACTGTTTTAGGACATTGATACAAAGTAAGGATATGAAAAAGGTTACTCGTTGTGGCATACACTACTTCTCTAGTGAGTGGATACAGTATTTGCCGTAAGCATTTTACTGTCCATTTACAGTGAAACCTTCTCTGTTGCATGCCCCCTGTCCAGTCCCTCCCCCTTCTTTGCTCTCCACAATGGAGGAGTTAAACTCTAAAAGGTTGTTCTCCACTGGATACCCATTATGTCCCCTCCCCTCTTGCCACTAGCCCCTCTCAGACAAACACTCGTCGGTCACTTGGCTCCTTGCTGGCATCTGTAAAGCTCAGGGTATCACTTTTGAAAAATTAAGCAGCGATCGGGGGTTCCATTACACTCTCTGGCGTCTGAATCCTTGATCTACTAAATGGAGGAGCTGCTCCAGTGTTCCAACATCATTTGACTTTCATGCAATAAAATTTTAATGACTGGGCCTGTAGAGTAAGTCAGACAGTATGTGACTTTCCCGGCTTGGGCTCGTCCCATGTGGTGTGAGCATGGATGTATGTTAGTGCCTGTGTTCTCATTTGCTAGAGGACAAAGATTTAACTCCACAATTGCTCAGAGGCAGTGAACACATATTTTCAGTGGGAATATGAATTTTTACTCTAAAACGTTTTTTGCTTTATGTAGTGGAAAAGTTAAGCATTACCAAAGCTGTGCAGTATTGGAGTTCAGTGGCTTTAACGGCCTATTCCAATGTAAAAAAAAAAAAAATAGTAATAACCGGCAATAAGCTCTGGACTGACTTTCTGTGCTGTAAGATTTTTTTAAGAGCCAGTCCTTCTTCAACTCTCCTCTAGATGGCAGTAGAAGAACATGGATGGCCTTTCCCGCCGCAGTCTACACTCTTCTCCTTCTGCGGTGGATGGTGAGCTTAGAAAAGCTGCCTCAGTGCAGCCATCTACCCTATAGCAGTAAACTGAGGTTAAAATGATAAGGATAAGCTGACCCCAGTCAAGCTTTTGTGGAGGAAATGGACACAAAAATGTGGCCTTTTTTTTCGTTGACAGTAGCTTATCAGCACAGTGTTTTTGATGAACCTTTGGCATAATGCATATTTTATATTTATATGCAGTGGAGTTGATATACTTTTTGTATACACTAATATAGTATAGGCCAATTTTAGTATGATTTTTATAATATGGACAAATTTGATTGTGACTTGGACGTTATAGGCCTTTTGTGATTAGGTCTAGTTCTTATTTTTTTTCCAAAACTTAACTAACCTGTCACTAATTTGCAGAGTTGAACAGGAATAGAAATAAATTTAGGCCTGATGATTATCGTAGGTTGCGCTGAGGGTCAAAATGTCGGTGTCCTAGTCCAGCTTCAGCTGGTGCGTCCAGTAGCCTACTGGCTCAAGCTGGGGGACAGCTGAGAGACAATGGCGTTCACTGAATGAACACAAAAAAGCGATGTAAAAAACAAAACAAAAAAAATACATTGGAAAAAAAGGAACGTGTCACCAAAATATACCCCATTTCAAGAGTTTTGTGCCGTCTTGAAATAAATAGATTACATTTCCATTCAACTCATTTCTGAATTGGTTCTCACAATGTGAACAAATAGATGACACGAGTTGTAATCTCTTTTTACTCTACCAGTTGAATTTCTTTTTAGTAGTGTTGATTACTTTTGATTTAGAACAATTATGCTATCATCACGCCCATTTTTACAGTTGACAAAACATAAGGAATTACCATACTCAAGGGCAGTTTATTGTAATGAAAGATGCCCTTTATACGCTCAGCATTAGTCTTTCAGTGTTGTCATTTCTGGGCAGTTACCGTCTGGCAGAGCTTATGGCATCCTTTTATTAGTGTCCAGTGTGTGTTATTCTCGCTGCATACATAAACAGAAGTGAGGGCTGCCACGCTAAGAAGGCCTGAGAACGGCGTTAGAAAACACAGGTGCGGGGGCTCTATTTAAGCTGCTCAGCCCTCTGTCCACTCGGTGTGCACGAGGCGAGAGATCACAGCCAGGCCCCCGCTCCACACCCAAAACACCCCCATATGTAGGATATAGTGTGTGTAAGGCTACACGCGTGCACGTGCGCGCGCAGGAGGAGGGTGTTCATGTTCGCTTGAGTAAGCTGGAGCTGGGTTGCTTTCATGCCATGCTTGTTTTAAAAAGATGAGGCTTGTGCAATGGCAGTCTATAAGCATTAGGCTGGGGCTTTTCTTAACCCCTCCACTCACAGACCTGGCCATGAGAGACTATGATCTCATCTGGCTATACACTGGCATATATACTACCTAATGGAAGCGTCGTGACCTCCACAGCACAATGTGAGAGATAAATACAGACTTATGTCAGGAAGGACGCAGTGTGTCGATTTCATTTATATCTAACATTTGGTTGAAGGTGGATTTGTGGATTGAATA
This sequence comes from Neodontobutis hainanensis, assembly GCA_024349245.1. Classification (NCBI taxonomy): domain Eukaryota; kingdom Metazoa; phylum Chordata; class Actinopteri; order Gobiiformes; family Odontobutidae; genus Neodontobutis; species Neodontobutis hainanensis. The sequence goes on along the minus strand of JALDNG010000016.1, from coordinate 4,825,657 downwards.
AACAACAGTGTTACAGATAGTCTTTATCTCAACAGAATAGTGGTCAGAATTATTATGGACATTTGACGCTACATTGTGAGTTAACATGAACAATATTGTTCATATCATCTCAAAGAAGACGTCTTGTCACTTGCAAATGGGAGCTTATTGTATAATAAGTGCATAAAGAGAGCTGTGTCTCTTTCAAACACAAACCATACCTGCATCATTATATTTAGTTTAATGTGTTATGTGGTGCTTTTATTGGTGGTCGGTTTTATAAAAAATCTTAAGTATGTTAAAATGGCACGTTGCTTCCAGGTTTACGCCGCCTCACGGAACAAGGAAGAGCATAAAGTTAAGTCCTCAAGAGCCCCGCTCATTCCTGTTCTGACAGCCGAGGTGCTGGGGCTAAAGGGAAACCGCTGCTCTTTGGCTGATGCGTGAATACACTCCAATAGAAAAGTTGTGTTCAGTTAACCGAGAAGAAACATGGCAGCGCAAGTATTTCTCACCTCCCAACTCAAAACAATTGTTTATTTTTCTTCTTAAGGCGAAAATATAAGCCATATGAGTCAACCAATATTTAACACTCCAAACTAAAGAGAGTTTAAAGGGCTTTGAATACTGTTGATAATTTTAATCTCTTAAAGGCTGTGCCAAATAATCACATTTACCTTGTTGACGTTCTCAGTCTCAGTCTTAGACAGATGCCCTTGTGGCGATAAATGAAGAAAACAAATGCAGTGAAGGAAGGAGGAAAAACATTAGGCTCATTGTTGCCGCTCTTCTCGTTTACTTTCGTGTAAGTATCACACACACGGATTACTCTTCGCTAAGTTCCTTTGTCTTGTGATCCATATTTGAGTTGACAGATCACGAACAAGAGCTCCCCCACTGTTAATGACCCCAGCCGGCAACAGATAGACTCACACTTTTTACTGCCTCCACCCTGGCCTACATATGCTTTCTATACCTGCTGACACAAGGCCTGTTTTTACCCCACTGGAACAGTATTAGCTCCTTTTACGCACACTCCATTCATCGAAGTTTTTCATTTTACTTTTACATAACTTTAAACGACTTTTCTTCTCAAGTGCCCAATGTTTACATCAGCATATTTACTCCGTGTTCCTGAGGCCAATGGATTTAATGAATGTAATGTCGCGCAAATGAAGCCCATTCATGTCTTGTTTTGTATTCATGAGTCTCCTATCCGTGGCTCAATCTCGCACACAGAACTCTAATCCTCGTGTTCTACTTCGTTGATAAAAAAAAAAAAAAAAAAAAAAAAAAAAAGAGAAGAAATAAGCTCTTCAGTTTACGATTAATTTCATCTCAATCATAGCCGGGACTTGTCACAGCCAATAAAACTTGTGGAGAAGTGGGGGTACTTGATAAGGGACTACTGCTGGTGCGTAGACTCTCGTGGCCCCTCGGTGTTCTTGATAGGGCCTATCTGTCTCTGGCAGGCCGCTTTAACCCCCGGGATGGCTTTAAAATATCGCATAGATTGGGTTCATCTGCGGTGGACTGGCAGAAGATTTAGAGATTTCTGACTCGCTTGTTTTTCTGTTTTGATTGGTTTGAGTTTATGCATAGGAACATGAGCAGCTCTCGTCAGTGGAGCGCGTTGGAGGCGCTGAGAAAACGCACTTACATACACATACACTTTTTTTTTGTAAAAAAATCATTCAAAAGTAAGCAATAATTTCACAATAAAGCCATGTTGTTCCAAACCATAAATACTACTGGATACTTATTAATGACCTTTGTGCACGTTCACATACACACTGACACGGTCTGGTCCTGTCTATTTCAACAAAAGAATCAAACTGAAATTAGTGTTGGAAAAAATCCAAGCACTGTTCTGATCACTGACACCATATTATTCCAAACCAGAAATTCCACCGCCCACTTGTTGTAGAGGCGCTCAGTAACGTTTTGGATTAAAATTATGAATCAGACAGAAATTAATCCAGCGCTCAAAGAAACAAACTTGAGATTTATAAAGGGCATGTCCCCATCGTGGTTGTCCTGCTTGGTATTTTCTAAAGCAGACTTTGAGCATGGGGCTGCTTGGCCACAGTTATCTAGTTTTTGGTTGAACTAAAGCTCGAGTTCTCGTTACAGTGTCCTGTGGCAAATCTTTCCTTCTCTTCGGAATAATTGGAGAGGGATTTAGTTGGAAAGGACTGCTGGAGAGAAAGCCTTATTGGAGGGGGGAAACGGTTCTCTTCCGAGGAAGAAAAGCTCTTTTCACTGGGCTACAATGGGAGATTGGGACAGGGGAGGAGTTCCATCGTGATTAGCCCATTTAATGGCGCGTTTACTTAATTTCTGTATTCAGTGGCAACGGTAAACAAAAGGGAAATAGCACTCACATTTTTAAGTGGTACATGACGTTGACATTTAGCAGAATGAGTAAAAAATGCGTAGAATTTTTAATGTTAGACCTTCTATATCTACGTAACAAGAAAGAGAAGCGCAAAAGAAAATGCGCATGGACGGGTTTCCATTACAGGTGCCAGAGCGTTTACATTTTAAACTAAAATTTTGATTTTAGTTTAGTCCATAAGCCGGTGATGAACATAATGCCCCTACAATCCAATAATGAACATGTGTTTAGCCACTTATCAACGTCCTTGTGCATAATCGGATGGAAAAACACACAACATGCAAAGATGTATAGCAAACTGAGTACTGTATTTGATTTGGGCCAGTGTATGGTATTAACATAATAAGCACAGTGAAAAGAGAGACATGAAGAAGCGCTGGGAGCGACCCTGGGGCGGTCTACAACCACTTTAAAGTCATCTTTTTGCATTAAACCTTTCCATTAAATTACCCTCAAAAACCAGATGGAGCAACAAAACAGCTTTAAGCAAAGGAGATGTTAGATTTGACAAATATTTATGTAGGAACACCAAGTCAAGAAAAGTGAGGGAGGGATAGAAAAGAGGATGAGACAAGAGGAGAGCAATAATTATGTACAAGCATATTTCTACACGTATATTACAGGCTGGGAGAATGACCGCATTATTTAAGATATACATAATACAATATAAAATTTTGAAAATAAAAATAAAAATCTGATACAGTCATCGACATTTTTTGAGAATGTACCCCACATAGGCAGTGACAGAAGTGTATTAAAAAGGTGCTTCAAATGATTGTCTGATGAAAACAAAGAAAACAGAGGGTTGCATCTGGCGTGTGTTGTGTCTTGTGTCTTCTTCATCTGTGAACTGAGATGGGTTAAAAAAATAAAAACACCAAGAGGAGTGTATTCCCTCTGTCCAAAGTTCCTGTTTGACAAAACACTCGCATCAGGTTTGTTCAGCCTGATACCAATGAGAAATCAAAAATAAAACGTCATGCAATAAGTCTAGTGTTGGTGGCGGTGTGGGGGATGAAAGGAGGGGAGGTCCTCTGAAAGCGCTTTAATAAAAAAGACGTGCTTTTATCTCTTTTTATTTTAATATTTATATCAATCGGTCCTTTTTTTCATCCGCAATATTTGTCTTATAAGTCTTTTTTCCTTCTCTCGGGTCCATTGTCCCTGTTGTAAATATTTCTCTTTTTGTTTGTTTGAAATATTATTTTTTTTTTTTTTTTTTGCGCGTATCATACGTCGCACTCCGAGTCGCTGGATGTAACTGACAGGATGGACGTGCCCGTGTCAACGCGCTCTGTCATACTGGACACGCTGGTGGTGGGACTGGCCGCGGTGGAGGGCGACTCTGCCGAGCTGTGAGGGGTGAGGCCGGCCTCGGACAGGGACCTCATGCCGCTCGGTCCTATTGCTTGATGCTGGAGCCTGGACAAGGGAGCAGAAGGGGAGGGAGGGAAGGAAAGGACAGAGAAAAGCAAGAGAAAATTGAGTGAAATGGCAATTAGACCCGAGAATGCCCCCCTTTCCCTCCGCCTCGCACAAAATAAGGGGTGCAAACTGGCCTTTTCTTTCCCCCTGCCGGCCCCAGCCATGCATGCATGCTTTTATCAACAGCAGCTTTCAGGACAAAACGCACTGCTATTAGACTTTCAAATGCAGGAGAAATCTCTCATTCTTTTTTTATTTTATTACTAGACATTTATTGTTGTTGATGTTATTCTTAATACAGTGGAGCCATTACGCACATTAACAATATTTCTACAACACAAAAATATTACACAGGGGCTTGACACTATCCTACAAAACATTTTTGTTTTGATCTGTCTTTAGCCTCAAACTGTGCGTCCTGAGTGTAACTAGTGTTTTTAAATCCATGCTTTTTTTTTTTGCAACACTGCATTGTTCCACTTAAGACACATATATTATGCACTGATTTAAAGAAGACACAAGTTTATGTGACCAAATCTATTACAAACTATTCAGGCGGTTCCAGTCTGACGCTGCAAGTGGTGTGTTTGCGAGCCACGCTGTGTTTGTCAGCTCCAGGTTACTTCAATCATCCTAAATGTGTATCTCCAATCCACTCACCATAATAACTCCCTCACTGTGGGATCCTATCCTGGAAATATAGCTCTTCATTTAGCAAAAAGATTAAAGCACTATTCATATGGCTTAGTCCTGGCCAAAGTCTTTTCTAATCAATTATAGCATTTCTACGGAATGATACCACACTTACTGTTATGAATACAGCTTATGGATTTAATACGCTAACTCGTTTAAGATAGAAATAATAATATATCCGTTTGGCCTTTACACCAGGCTATGTCTCTATTTTCCAAAGATGCTAAGGACGTGATGCTAAAATACATTTTTTAAGCTTATATTAAACGCTTTCAGCCGATGTAACATACAACTTTGTAAATAAATACATGTGATTTTATATGAATTATTATTTTACAGTAACGGATAAAACAGAGCTAAAACAGAGCTATTTATTGATTTGTAACAAGTGTAAACATACTTTGAAATAGTGCAGTAGGCTATAGCGTGTTATTCATATGTGCAGTGTTTCATTCTTATTAAAATAATAATTAAATGCAGACTGTGCGTAAAATATAATATTTTCAATAAATTACAATTATCAATTGTTTTGTGTGTTTTTTTTTTTGCATCCTTTTATTTATTTAATTTCCCTTCAAGTGTTTTGACACCTCAATCAACAAACAACAAAGTGCACTCATTCTTTATATTACATTTGTTTGTAATGAAAATGAAATTTAATTTATAACAAAGATTGAGGCAAATAATATTTTCAATTGGGAACCACATGTGTAGTTCCTGCTGCACTTTCAAACCTGCTACAGCCTTCTCCTGTCCCAAGACGCGCATTGTTTTCTCTATCATTTTCTTTGACTAGAATTGTTTTTTTTTTAATTTCCAGTTTTAGACATAACAAGCATATAGATTAGTTTATGAAGCGTGTAGAGAGAGAAACCAACCTGTTTTTGGCTGCCGCGGCTCTGTCTCGTTGCCTCCGGTTTTTAAACCAGTTTCCGACCTGTGTAGGAGTGAGTCCAGTGGCTTGAGCCAGTTCCCTTTTCTTACTGGGGTTTGGATATGGGTCCTGAAGGTACCACTCCCGTAGCAGGCTTCGTGTCCTCTCTTTGAAACAGTGCGTCTTCTGCTCGCCGTCCCAGATGGTCCGAGGCAGCGGAAACTTCTTCCGCACGCGGTACTTGTCTACGGGTCCGAGCGGGCGCCCTCGGAGCTTCTCGGCCTCCTGGTAGTGCGCTTCCAGCCACATGGCCTGCAGTTTGCCGTGCGAGTCCTTGGTGAACTTGTGGTTCTCCAAGATGTGGTAGAGGTCTCTGAAATTCCCAGTGTGAAAGGCGACAACGGCCCGCGCGCGCAGGATGGACTCATGTTTGTTGATCGCCTCGCATGCTCCAGGAGCCACCGGCAGTGACCAGAGGAAACGGCCCAGCCGCTCGATGTCCCCGGTCTCCTCCAGCGTCTCGCAGACGCTCGCCACCTGCTCCGGGGAGAAGTTGAGAGTCGGCAGCTGAAACATGGACAAGTCTTCTGGAGACCTGGCGGAGGGAGCGCTGTTCGCCAGTAGCAGTGGGCGATCAGCGAAGTTTGGCAGGAAGAAATGGGAGGGATAAAGCTCTAAAGGCGATCTGAAAACCATGGAAATGACCTGAGAGAGAAAGAAAATTATCGAGAAAAAGGAAAAACCGAAAAAATACGGCTAGTAAAAAAGGTTGAATGATTCAATGGCTATCGCCTAATGACACCAGCCTCATAATATCTCCCCCCTAAATCCGCCGTTGAGTGTAGCATTGAAACATTTTGTTTCCCTTTTCTATTGGTCTTCTTGGTGTCGTTGTAGCGTTGTCATGGCAGCCCTGCCAATCACTGTCAAGCGTGCCAATCATTAGCCAGTACGTAGCGCGAGGCTTTCACCACTTGTGCAGCACGCACAGGGGGTTATCAGAGTCTCGGATCTCCACAGCAACCCTCCCACCGCAGCGCGCGCATCAGCCACAAGCCAATGCTCGCTATCTGCTGAATGGAATGAGCAATTAGAGGGAGGAATATTATTGCGATCTTAACGAGGCTCGTTAATGCTAAAGGAGATATAGACTGGATATGTAGCGGAGCGGGAGGGAGGGTGAGCAGCAGATTTAAAGGGGGACAAATGGACATCAGTGACTGCAGGGGAATACATGTTTAAAAATACTCAATTTTGCTCATTGTTTTTGTAGTTTTCATGTTTGCTGGGCTTTGCTCTTCGTTTATGAGCTTCAATGTTATTGGAAAAAGAGAAATAAGGTGGGGTCTTTGACCATCTTTGACAAAAAAAAACACGTAATTTTTTATGTTAAATGTAAATGTTTAAGTACATTTTTCTGTTTGGTATTTGCTTTGATACCTTGCTGCTTGTAGACTTTCTAAGCCATATCATCCTGCTCTTGACTGTGAGGAGATTGTGTCGGTGGCTCTGGGACTGGAAGTTCTACGCTGTTGCTGCTGTCCCCGGTCCAGCCTCTGGGGCGCAGCTCCCACCCTCTGCCTTTACACCAGTCAGCTAAATATGTTGTTTCAAGCCATTATCGATGTCAAGCGCTGAGTTGATTAAACACAGATCATGGAGGTTTAGTTGTGAAACTGATTTGCCATCGGCATTGGTCTTTGATGCCACCCATTTGTCAGTGAGGTTGGATAGAAAGGTCTGCCCTCTAATTAATACCATTAGTATTGGAATTACAATGAAATGGTTGCATGAAAGCTTCTTGTGGACATAAAAGCAGTTTTGGTGCATTTGATCTGGTGAAAGGACATGATCAATGTCCACGTCCAGTCACAGGACTCGACTTAGAGTAGCTGCTGCGGTGTGATTTTCATGTTTATGGCTAAAGCGGTTTCATATTTAGACAGGGTTTACAGGGTGTTAAATAGTGTAAGTTCACTCCGACGAGAACAGGGCCTGCATTGTGAAAGGGCAGTGTACAAGACGTAGCATCTAGATTTCTCTTAATCCGTCTTCAATAAAGCTGACATAATGATCCTAAGCCCCTTTACACAAAATCATTCAGGAATTCTAAACTTTTCTTTCTTTCTTTCGCGCACTTTTTACATTCTTGCCCTACCCAAGCAGACTGCCGGCCAAAACCTTGATGCATAGTGAGTACCAACTGTGTGTGCAACATTTTTGTTCAGTTATTGGACTAATATGTTTACAACGACATACGCACCTTTTTAGCCGCCTTATGTGCCATGCGTGAACACAGGTGAACTATAGTGAGTATAGCGTGTGCTCTGTAGGTGCATGAAGCAGAGCCAGGCCGTGATGATCTCGTTGAAGGGTCAGAAGTTTATGTGTGTCTTTTGGTGTGTGAGGCTGTGTCTAAGGATCAAACCTGTCCGCGCGCTGCACTGCGAACCTCACGAGAACTAATTCCAAGTGGCACTTGAATTGGTCCCGTTGCAAAAGCGCTGTGGACTGGAAGTAAAGGCTAGGTATTTTAATGCCCCACCCCTCCCCTGGCCCTCCCTAATGTCACATACACATACGCACGACCCTAGTGTCCAGATGAGACTTATTCTGAATAAAAGCCTTGTACCTGACTAAGTTGATGTTGAACCCATTTAGGTGAGCATAGTCAAGCCAAGGTATTTGTGCCATTATGTTCTGGTGGAGTCTTAGCCCTTGCAGGCAATTCGGAAATCACTCCTAAAAGAGACTAGGCTGAAATGTAAAACCTGAATGGGGATTGAAAGAAAAAGCCACTGGTAATTCACATTCTTTTACATGGCTTTTGTTTACGTTAAGCATGTAATTAACACCCCCCAAACAAGTTTATTCACCTGCCGTAATTGTGTGTTTATCCGAGGGCTTGCTGAATGTTTCAAGCAGCGGGGGACAGAGGCTCTGAATGCACATAGAGCATTTAGAGTCTTCTCCGTTTACTTACAGCCTAAGTCACAAACACGACAACACCAACAGCTATTTATAGAAACAATCAAATGTCCCCATCACATGCTACAGTGTAATAAAAAAGAAGTCAAATTTATTTAGAAACGTTTTAGAAAAAAGGCATTTGGCTTGTTGTAACTTTTATTTGAGGGGTATTCAGTCCGGGCATAAACGGTTGGGGCATTTTGCTGAAATGTAAAAGCAAAATGTTACTCAGCAAAGCCTTAATTGCCAATTAGTAAGTTCTTTTTCATTATCATCCTGTTCCAATAAGGACAGCAAATAAACAAAGCTGATGTTACGTCATGTGGTGGAGTGAGAGAGGGTTGAGAGGAGAGGACAGATGGGAGAAAGAAAGAAAGAAAAAGGTGTTGGCTGTAAAAGGTACGAGGAAAAGAGAATGGTCAGAAGAAAAGTTCTGGTTTTGTTTTATGCCTCCCTCGTTGACCCCCGTTTGACAGAGGCTGGTCAGACAGCAGCACACACCTCCATGGCAAACAGTGAAGACTCATGCGCCGTCGCTCCATCCCGGACTCTGCACAGCGACCGCTGCGTTATGGAGCAAGTAAGACGCGCTATTATTTGCTTCTTCTACAGAACATTTACCTTTGTTTTAATTATATGCATGCATATTTTACATTTAAGTCACGATATATTATAACTTACTTTAAATAATTATTTTTATGTTACATATTTAACGTAGACTTTCCCAATAAACGGGTAATTACCGTTTTGCTTGTGTATTTTATTTGTCGTCCACGGACAGCGCTTAGCGCATCGCTGGGATGTCAGCGCTTTCTAAGCATCCTGACAGAGGTACGAATACAGCGCATGTAAGTCAAGTGAAATCAGTATTTTACCAATGTCTTTCTTTAACAGAACAGGCTTTTCTGTTCAAATAGTCTTTTTTTGTAACCGACAAATGTTGCATTTTTAAAGTTGATCAAATAAAGTATTGTTTAAGAAGGCGACATTGGTGCCTCTTATTAAACGAGCTCCGGCAGATTTGTGCCTTTCCAGAACACGTGTGATGCTTGGGACGAAGCGCACCAGTCCGTCCGTCCCTCTCTGCTCTGGTCACGGTACGGACATGCACTGCCTCTACACTGTAAAAAATATTCGACAGATATTGAAGCGAGTAAAAAAGTTAAATAATAATAAAAAAAATAAATAAAAAAAAGAAAGATAGCAATTAAAACGTGAACGCTCTGTTAACGAGGTTAAAGTAAAGCCCTTTGACCTTTAGGACTTTTTTATTATTATTATTCACGCATTGGCAGCATGTCTTGATGAAATTGGCATCTAGCCTTTGCACTAGTGACTTATACGCACTGTAACCTTATGGATGACTAAATTTGTTAAGTTTTTAAAGATCAACAGCACTTTGCTTTTAATAAAAAATACGATAGTACAAAGAAGTGTTTTTGAGTAATATTTTTGCAGTGCTTTCATCTCTTCTACAAAGAAAGTGCTCAACTCCTAACGTTTTCCCCAATCAGCCTATGTCTTCAGTGTTTTCGGTAGAACAAGCTGGTAAAACAGAAAGTAGGCTAGCATAATATGACAAATGGGTTCTAAAGCCACTAACCTGCAGATATTCCCAGCATCAGACGTGTAGGCACTGGCAGATACAGCGGGTCACCAGCTTGCCCAGAACTGTCACTAAACTTTGGTGATTGATTTCATTTACACTTTGGCTAAAAATGAGTGTCATAGTGATTCGTAAATGTGGCGCCAACTTGAACATAATTCCTTTCCAAAGGTTTGAACATGTCTGCCCGCTCTGTCCCCTTTTCCCTGTCCCCCTCCTTTCTTTTATTGTTTTTATTGTGTGGTCTCATTAGGGGGACTTCCTGGCAGGGCTGGGAGCTTGTATCGGAGCTGTCCAATCAGTGTATTTACACGGGTTGTTAGCGACAGTTAATGAGGGCTCCTCCCCAGGCCGCTAGAGAAAGGCGCCTCAACATTAAGATTTACCTTGTGTCAACTCGTTACTTCTAATGAACCTCCTCGTCGCTCTCAATGGAACCGTGCTCCCGGATCCTGGGTAAAACCTGGAAGAGTGGCGCTGCAGCGGCCTCCATTGCCCCTTTTCTTCCGCTCTGACTGGAGAGGGTGGCTTTTTTCTGCAGGTCTGATGCGTGCGCATGTGTGAAAAACTGAATGTGTTGTGACTAGATGTGTGTTATATGAATAAGAATAATGAATAATATTTGTATTTACATATATCCTGACACCATGTCGAGGTTCGACATGGCATACGCATTAGGATAGAACATTAAATGAGTATACTTGGTGCACATAGCTAAATGTTGCTAGGCCGATGGACACAAAGGCCAGAGGGTGCTCGTGTTTGCGTGCCATATCGCCAACCTGATGTCTCCTCCATTGTTCGGTGAATAAGGCTTCACGTGTTAGATTATTGCCTCGGTAAAAGTTCACTATAATCATTCTCCGCCCACCTTTTCCCCCTCCGTCCACCATTCGCTGGACCCCAGTGTGGCTTGTTGAGCCGCATCAGCAACACATCACTGCGCCTCAATTCAGGTACACACTAGAGGAGTTATATAAGGGCTCTAACCCAAAGAGACACTTAAAAATAATTATGATACTCTCCTCTCCAGCAAATCTGCATTTTCTAAACAGGGGGAGTGAAATTATGAGTGGCTGAAGTTTTAAATGGCCTAAAATAAGCGTCCTTTAACTATTTTTACAAGGATAACAATACTATATTTTATGGATCGATAAAGGGTTTTCCACTCAAAACTAAATTAGCTTCAAATTAAGCGCACGTCCACTGTAACCCAAAAAACGTCTGAGCCCTAAAACGCTCCTCTTAGTCTTGTGAGTTTGATGGCGCTGAACCACAGAAACCTGGTCCCAGTGGAGGAGCTGCAAGATGTGACACGGGCATCGCCGGAGAAGGCCTGCTCACTCTTCCAGGTAGATGGCTTGATCTGGAGACAGATGATGAGATGTGTGCCCCAGGGTTTACATATGATGCTCACCTCCCACCCCAGACCCCCCATGTGTAAGCTATAGGGTTGCTGCAGTTTATTTAGATGGGACCTTGGAAGGGTAGCTATATTGTGCAAATGTGACTATACTGACATCAGCAGAATGACGGGCAGGATTTCTCAAAGAAAATATGACTGTATTGGACTTGACTGTCATGGCTGGTTAAGCATGCCGACTTTTACGCGCAAGGAGGAGCGGGGGAGACGGGCCTTTAGCCCTGTGTCACAGCCGATGACAAGCCGCAATTAGTCTGGCTGACACGCCGCACTGTGCGCGTTTAATGTGGGGGATATGAATGTCTGATAGAGCGTGCGTAAAGCCCAGGTCTCAACTCTGTGGCCAAGCAGTGTCTCTGAACCTGCTGCTGGGCTGCCCACCCATTTAACATTTTCAAAGGTGCAGCTTCGTGTTTATCAGATAATACTTCAGCACAGACTATGAAGCCAAGTGTCCAGAGATACGAAGGTAAACAGAGCTTAAGTGGCGGCTTCTGTATAATGAATTTATTATCTGTGATATTAAATGAAAAGGGCAACATTTCATTAAATGTTTAGTCTTTATTCAATACTCAAAACACCGCACCCCGACAATCTACTGATTAATAAAACATTTGACAACCTTTTTTAAACTTGCATAAGATTTGTTCCAAGGTTATGACATCACTGATTCATTTAACTGTCATGAATACTGTTTATCACAAAACAGTACATTTCAGCAATATCAGTATGTGTTTAATAATAGGCTTAACTCATTGATTAGATCGGTAACTTATTATGCCTATACCCCATAGGCTAGGCTACCAGTCAGAGCTATTAATTCCAACAATTGAATTCAAATTAGATTTAGTTTTTGTAAATAAATACATCCTATACGAGTAGCCTATATGATAATTATAGTCTTCGTCTGTTTGGGTAAATGTCATTAACACATTTATTAATTGGCTAACATGAGTGATCTAAAGAGCCATATTGATTAATTGCTCCTGTCCTTCTCTTGTGTCCTGTGTGTAGCGTTCAATACGTGGTCTGTTAGTTGCAGTGTTTACACCCCACCCCCCACCCCCACATTTGACTGCGGTTTGTGACATTACTGCACTCGATTGCCCGTTTACCCCCAAGTCAAGTTTGCCACTGCCATCAGGATTGAAAGAGGTAGGCCATGTCATACCCGCTCAGTGAGCAGGAATTGCTGACCTGCACAATTTTAGTCATTCAAGAAAATAATCATGCGAGGAACAGAAGATAGCGCCGTTTTCAGCCATTTATTACCACTAGGTGGCGCTATTTTAAGTTTATTAAAGGCTATCTCAAATCTCAAATCTTTAGGCCTAGGTAGCTTTTCCTGATGATGCAAGATATGTTTGCTCAAAAGTGTCTAATAGGGTAGGTTAATTGATGTAGGTAGGCTATAGGTCTGCTTGGTCTATATAAGCCTATTTGTTTACTTCTACCAGTACTAGGTTTAAATATTTAGGCATGACATTTTTTTGCAATTTTATTGATATCAACATTACAGTACGTTATTAAAAATTTACCACAGCACAGTTTAATTAAGATTTCATAAGGATGGTTGGGAAAATGTCCAGACTCTTTAATTAGCTTTTGACATAATTTGTAGCACTTGGGCTACAGTTTACAGCTAAGTTTTTCTCTTACCGACAACAAACGCAGCTAGTGCTACAGAAGTTTGACCACGTGGTGTGGTTGCTAAGTTTAAAGTAGCCTCGCATTAAGCCCCTGTGGCGGCAAGTGTGCGTTTGTCGCGTCACAGCAGCGCGGCCAGCCAATCACAGAACAGAACCAAATGTGCTTATTGACAGGAAACACGTAGCTCACTAAAACAATTGGCCCAAAGAATGTCCAATAAAATGTAGCAATTTTAAACGAAATATACAAAAACATATTCTATCCTATTTATTTTAGCTCTAAAACACAAAAAACCCCATAAATGTACAGGCTCATAGACCTATATCGTAGCATTCTAATAAGAAGATTAAAACATTGGCTAATCTTTAAACATGTAGGCTAGGCTAATGTAGGCTATTAGGTCCCAATTCTTAATCAATTTTAGGTCAAATTTAGTAAAATAATGTAGCCTACCTTAATTTCTATTTGTTAAAAACACAATGTTAGCTTTTTTTTAATAACAAAATGTGTTATTGGATCAAATAGCTAGTTTAACATTCTGATCAGTCTCTCTTTGTGGAGTCACGTGGGCCCCCTCCTGGAGCCTAAAATATGATCAGGGCTTTTTTGTGATTACTCTTGTAGCCGGATAATTTGCCTCTATACAGTTGTGATTGGCTGCTGCTGGCTTACAGTGTCAGTCCTTTGGATCAGGTTTGGTAGCCAACTACACACGCCCACCTCCTGCTATTGAAACCATAATGGTTTCAATCGCATGGGGCTCATATGAACACAGATGGAACTACTGCAGCCTATATGCTATACCCTTGTCCTTTCACACACATAAAAACATTACACCTGCGAAACTACGATGTTGCAATATTTAAAAGAACCATAAACGCACCAGATTTAGAGACCTGGCTTTTATTGAAATATCTGATTGAAAGGCTTTATTTATTATTCAGGGTGAAATGATTAGCTTTGGGTGGCAGATGTCAGAGCGCAATAGAGATGTTTATGTTTGACTGATTTGAGGAGCCATTATCCTGCGCGCACATCAAACATTCATGTGTGGCAGCTGTAGTTTGGCGCCCTGTCTCTCGTGGCCGCTCCATTTCTCATCTTAACCTTTCCACCCGGTTAACCTGTCCTCTGTTCACATTCAGCTCCGGGACTCTGTCATAAAAAGGAGGCCAAAAGCCCATCGAAAAGCGGTGTCATAACAAGTGCAACATTTTATGGGTTGCTCTTTCTCAATTAGTTGCCATAATATTCACCATCAGCATTATACAGTCTTCACTTAGTAGGAATAAATATGAAACCGCAGGTTCAGTGAGATTTATTTTGATTAATTACGTATACATGGCAGTTACCTTTTTAATAAAAGGTAACTCTAAAAGTGAACTGCACAATATGGCAACGTTATGAATATCGCAATATCATTTTAGCAAATAATGACTTGCATCACAACTCTTCAATTTTTAAAGATTAAAGAAAAACTTTTTTCTGTCTAAATCATACAAAATGTTTCAAACAAAGCTTTAAATAAAACTGTAGTGTGTCCAAATAAAAAAAGTTCTGGTTTAGACCTGTTTTAGTCTTTTAATACTTTGATAAGCTACTGATTGAGCTCCTGCTTCGACAAGTGGAAGTTAGTCTAGAGCGTTATTTTATTTTTTCTCTGTGTAAAAGAGCATTGAAATATCGCAGCCAATATCGTTATCGCAATATTTAAAATAATTATAATGAATAGCTACAGACCTACTTACTGTGCATGGTAAAGTTTGCAGTTTGTAACTCAAAAATATGTCAATAGAGTCTTTTTTTTGGTTGCTGTTTTTTTAGATGGGTTTTTACAGTAGGCCTATTAACTTGCTCGTAGTAGCTACCTAAAAAAAAAATAATAATAAAATAAAATAAATGCAATGGGGGCACGGTCAATGCTACTCGTGTTTTTGTAAATAAATTTACAAAACTGGCAGTTATTTAGTGCGCCCTGTCTTGTGCTAGTCTCTTTTATAGAATAAAGCCCTCCTCTCCTCCAGCATGTAATATTTCCTCGTGCGTCCCGCTCCTTGTAAACGCCCTGTAAACACGGTGCTTTTCATTCTGTGACCCATCCATGAACAGCACGGCGCAGACTCCACTGCTGCCCCGCGCCCCCTTCACACAAGGCGGGTGCGTGTGCGCGCGATGGTATGTGGGCTAAATGTCACGCAGAGGTAATGGGAAGTAGTCGGGAGGTGAGGTCGCGGGTTCACGGCGGGGTTAAAGACGGCCGTGCGCGACTCTTGTTTGCTTCTTTTTCACAAGTCTGCTTCCTTCCACAGGAGGCTGGGTCCGCGCGTCCAGCAGCTCACACCCGGCTGACACTGCATGCACGCCCTGTTTGTTTTTGTGCGGTTATAAATGAAACCTTCCCTCGGAAGGAAAACAAGCAGCATCTCCACGTCACTGTGCGCGTGAGTGGAGTGTCCCACCTCGCTCCCACAAACCTTTGTGTTTGCACTGGCCACGTCTATTTATATACAGACAGCTTCACATTCTTTACTCTCAAAAGTTTTTTTTTTCCTTAAGCAAGTTGAGCTAAAACTATTAACTTTGTAAATGAACTTCTTTTAAAATTTAATTGTATAATTTTACTCACTTGAAAAGCTCTAGAGAACACTGTTAGGCCTACACATTTCTTTGTAAAGTATTTTCCGTTTATAATTTCTTTATATAAAATGTTTTATAATTCGTCAACGCAGCCCCTTGAAACAGTCTATTATTAGGGAATTATTTAATTGTGTCTTTCAAGTGGTGTTATCAGTTTCATTTAGTGTTTCACCATGGGCATGATATATGTACATGTTTTTATTTTTGACATTGTTAAATTTAAAATCTGATAATAAAACATGTTTAAAAACGTTTTTGGTGTGTGCTTTTTCTTTAAACATTGAAATGTTTCCATTTAAAGTACATTAAAACTATTTTATGAACTTGGTATAACATTCAAAATTAAAACCTAAATAGCTTTTACCGTGTTGTAATAAAGATGATATGAAACAGAAAAGTATATCTGTTACAGCATGAAGGTGTTTTTCCAAGACAAGGGGTTGACTTATATTTTGTTGCATTTCAGAAGGTAACATAAAACACTGAAACTGAGCCAAAAACCTTATAGAAACATGAAATAGTGTTTACTTAAGACAAAGAAAGAAGAGGGGTCTAAACCAGACAACAGACCAACATTCATATCTCCATAGAACAGATAAACAAGCGTCACACACCAAAAACAGAAGTGAAGCAGAGCAACAGTTTCAGAGCTGGCTTTGTTTTTGCAGGAGGAGGGCCCATTTTGTCTTTACCACCCTCAGTCTCACATCCTGCCTCTTTGTGTGCATATAGAGACATCCACACTGGGGACAAGAGACAGTTTTTGGTCCGCTGCCTATCTCCTCCTCGCCATGGCGCCCCTGAGACCATGAGAGTACACATACACAGCGTTTTAGCCACCACTAAGGAGAGCGGCTTGGCTCTGTGTTTCAGACTCAAACAGACAGACAGGTAGACAGCTGGGTGTTACGCTAAATCCTTTCCCCATGTGTTCCTCAGTTACTGGGGCTCCTGTGTCTTTTAATGTGAATACCAAAATGCTGTTTGTGAAATCCTAACTATGATATTATTCTGGGTGTCAATATTGAATTATGTCAAAGGAATGTTTTGGTTTCAAAGTGTGTCATCAATCTGTGAGCGATGTCCCTCTCCACTCTGACCCCCAAGTTTATTACTTGTAAGCACCACTTCACCCTAAGCCCACGTTTGGTGTTGGCTGGGAGCCTTCTGATTTCCTGGCAGTGTGAGAGAAAATCAGAAATGAGGATGGTCCGGCCTGGCCCAGTGACTCATCTACACAGGAGAGGAGCTGTTGATACAGAAATGAAGCCATCCCACATACAACCACACTCTCCAAAAGCCTCTTCCCATCACTCTTTTGTAGTGCTTCCCCACGAGGATGATCTCACCACATAGCAGGACTAAGCCTCAGTTGGTGTGGCAGACGAGCAGGCAGCCGGTCAATAAAGCCATCACTCCTTTGCAAGCAGCCTGTAAAACAGTTTGTGAGGCAGGTTTGTGAATAGTGGTAGTTCATTTCACTTTTAAGAAGGTTGTTACGTTTTTACCTACACTCATACCTTACAGAATAAATTAATGAATGAAAATGTATGTTTCAATTATGTTAATAATAATCTAAAACTTTGATTGTCATGCATGCATGCATGCATTGTCATTGCATGATCAGGTAATTAAATGTACAGCACATCTTGTTGTTTACATCATGCCAGCTGTGTGTTTTCAATCATGCTCAGTGCTCTTCAGTTTTATACAGACATAAATCTTTCTTAAACGAGTCAGATCAAAGTGAGAAAACAGCCGGGGGATATTAAAGAAAAGAATAAGCCATTGTTGGTATCTGTAAAAAGACACTCCGAACCCAGCCAGATGAAAAAGAGAATAATATTGTCTAATCGATCGTTTACCAGATAATAGTTGCACAGATACTTAGTGAACACTACCTGCGTGATTGAGACTTTCCCACAACTCTGGCTTCAAAAGGGAGGCAGCAGAATAAACAGATTTATCATTTGATTTTGTTATTTCTAAATGTGAGCCAGGCGTTAATATGCGAGAGAGTGGCCGGTGTGCCTGATGAGCATGAACAAAACCGAGTGCTGGAGTTGGAATATTCTAAGAACAACTGTATCCGTTGTTGTGCTAATCCTAAATGAAATATGTATTCAGTAAAAGGATTAGGGCGTCCAGTGTCATAAAAGAAACCACTTACCAGCACCAAAGGTAATTTGTAACCTTAGCAACTGCTTGTGGAAATGAATGGGGGATTAGGATTGGCTGCAGCCAGTGTTGTCCTCGCACAGTCACAACAGCCCACACACACATCTAAATGTTTTGTTCATGGTAAATTGTAAAAACAAATTCATGCATACTGAGCACATACAGTAGAAATTAAACACTGACAAAAGTTGCACTTGAAAAGCAGGTCTGCAAACGCGAAACAACGGCAAGGGAAGAAAGAATAATCAGAATTATGTTTGAACAGCTCCAGTGTACAAGTGGTTTAAAACGGAAAGCAAGTTAGCCACCGAATGAATCAATACTTCTGCATTTGCTTAGCTGTCAAGATTCAGTGAGTTGCGTGCGTGCACCTAAATGTTAGTCTTCTAAAGAAGGAAAGGCGTCAACTGCACTTACAAGTTCTCACATTACACTTAATGACGCTAGTCTTGGATCAGAACAAAAGGTTGAACATGTATATTAAAAGGAACAACTCACACTGCAATTTGGAGACATACTTTACAAGACTAAAGTAAATCAATCACTTCCTAATTTTACAGTAACACAGCGTAACAAGAAGAGTAAAGACTAAAATAGAACAATAAACAAAAGTGATAAATATTGTATCATTAATAATACACAATAGAAGACTTGTAGGATTCAAAGTGTGCTTCAGTCCCTTTAACTCTTGTGTATTCTGAACCATTTGTCGAAAGAAAAGGAACGGATTATGTCTGAAATAAGCACTTCTGTCTGGTTGCACAGCCTTCTTGGAGACATCTCAAATAGCTAATTGCTTAATCATGTGTAAGTGACAATAGCCCAACCTTGTTCTCATCTGTTCTCTTCTTAATCCTTGTGTCGTTGTATATGTATAGCTGTGTGATGTGCTTTGTCTCTCACTCTCCATGTGACTCATCATTTTTCTGTCACTCCCTCTGTAAGTGTGGAGAAGCTATTAAAGCAGTGGCAAATGGCTTCTCAGGTGACATTTGCTGACATTCAAGGAAGTGCATTTATCAGCGTACTACAGTTCACCTTGGTGAATGAAATCCATTTGTGCTGCTGTGATGGCCTGGTGGCCTCCATCTCTCCATCCCTGTCCCTAAATGGATGCCCAGTGTACAGGGAAATGGCAAGGTGGCGCGCGGCTTCGCAGCTGCTCTCAAATGTCACGATGGGAGAAAAAAAATCTTTAATGGGCTAAGTGTAGCCTTTCCAGCCCTAACTTGTCAGGTAATCAGAAATCTCTCTCACATACATACACACTCTGTGTTTGTTCTTACCAACCTTTTCCTCATTCCTCAGCTCCCTGGGGCCACGACACACCACTAATTACCTGTTATATCAATCGGTGGAGGATAGCATGAAAGAGGAAGACGGCTTTTAAGATGGAGGATATCACATCCTCCTCCTCATTGCCTTCTTGCAGACATCGTTTTGGCGTCCATTGTTTTTCTTTTTTTCAGCTAAGAGATAACGCGGTGGCACCAGAGTCACCTGGAATATGACACCCTTTTTTATAGATGGGTGATTTTCATGTAAGTGAGGGGATTTCTTTCACTGTGCCAGCTGGAACTGGAGCCAACCTATTGTCAACTGTCAGCAATTTTCTCAGGCATAAGCTTAGAGATCAGAGAAGTCATAGGGAAAGTGCAAGTTATTTACATAGGACTCACTTAATTCACTGTACAGCTAAATTAAAATGTCAAACACAATGATAAAGTGGCATTTCAATAGTACTTCCTTGTATGTTAAGTGCAATTTAAAGTAATTGGACCCCACATAAAAATTGGCCTTGCATTTCTACTAGTAATGTGGCATGTATTCCCAGCAGAGGTTTCTATTTCTCCCTGTGGGTGTCAGGTGATTGACAGAAGCACTGTAATGCAATGCATACACGTCCAAAAGCACACAAGAATTCAACGAAACAAAGCGGTGACACCAACAAATTAAGACGATAGGCATACAGTTAATAGCTTCATGACAACAAGCCAGAAAAGGTAATGTTACTGTAAGGCTTCCAGCTCTGTACAGCTTGAGAGACAAAAGTAGGGAAGTTGGTCTAAAGTCCTACATTTCTCTTCGTGTTTTAACACTTGTGGATCAGCAGGAGCTATGAGAAAAGTAACTTTGAGACATGACAGAATGCCCATAGCACTCCTACAGTAAGTATTGTTATTAAATTCTGAAAGCTACCATTAACTACCAGCACTCTGCGTTTTTTTTGTCTGTATTGTGTGGTGATTTTATTTAGGCCCCATACATAATCACTTTTTCTGACATATTTCTTTTTTTGACAGGCTTCAGCATTGCACAAAGCCATGTGTGTACGGTGTATGTTGTGATTAAAATGCTAATGCCTGGTGAGGTGGCGCTCTCCAAAGTGCTTTGTACATGGACAATAGCCCAGGTCACTGCAGTGAGACAAGCGGGAGAAGGTTGATTGTTGGAGAGGTGTGGAGGCCAGGGGCAGCCATGAAGCTAACACACCCATCTGCCGTCCACCAAGTCACACACACAGAAACACTTGCAGAATGTTGGAAAATGAGGCCAGTGTTAAAAAAAAAGTAGAAATAAGGAAATGAGCGAGAGATGACGCAAAAGGACACAGGAAATAAAGCAAGAATGAGCGACAGGAAAAGAGGCGTGTTGTAAGAGATGGACACAGGAAAATGATGGATGGATCTGACCTTTACATGGCATTCAGTCCTAAAGAATAATTTGAGATTGATTTTTATTGTTTTTATACAACTATTCCAGGCTTTCCTCCACTAAATTAAAAATGCATTAGACAATACAATATAATCTGAGTGACATGGGAGTGGGGTAATTTTTGCTGCTTTGTCAAGAAAACCAAACACGTCATTTGCATTTAACGCTTTTGCCATTAGACTACAACACAAACTTGTTTTGAGATTTGTGTCTTAGTTGAAAATGGCATGGCACAACCCAAAAGACCTAAAACCCTTTTCTCTCTTACACTAGGACATGCAGATAATGTTTAAAAGACCTGAATATGTCAGCTTCCATCCATCTTGAGTATGTGCCATATAAAAAATGTGATGTGGAGAATTTCATTTAGTGATTTTGGTGTAAACAGTGAAATAATCTCAGACCTCAATATGTGCGTTTTATTAAACAAGACTGTAGTTCTGATACACAATGTATTAATAAAGTACTATCTACTATTTGCAATAACAACATTGATTACAATAAAACCTAAGTCATCAGCTGCCATGTCAGAAATAGTCATGTAATATCTATTAATAATATTATTCTTACTGCAGATGTGTAACTTATTAATATTGCTT
The DNA here is from genome assembly GCA_024349245.1 of Neodontobutis hainanensis. Classification (NCBI taxonomy): domain Eukaryota; kingdom Metazoa; phylum Chordata; class Actinopteri; order Gobiiformes; family Odontobutidae; genus Neodontobutis; species Neodontobutis hainanensis. The sequence continues at coordinate 4,804,510 of JALDNG010000016.1, read as the reverse complement.
CTGTTGTAAAAATATTAAATTATATTAGAACAACCTTTTGCACATTTGTGTTTATAAAGCTTTTGGTCTTCATAAAAGAGAAATTCTGAGTGCTAATGTTCACTAATGTTTATTGTTGTTTTTTTGAATGAAGCCAGTAGATTATGAGTTTCCCATTTATTCCGTCAGCCTCGTGCGCTGCTTTTCCAGAAACCAGACCGTTTAAAGTCACCCTTTTCTTCTGCCAATATTCTGGCCTTTTAATAGTGCTTGGCCTCTTTATTGATAAGCAGGTTTTCCATTCAGTTGAACATGGGCTGCTATACAAAGACTTGAGAACAGGCAGTGACCTTTGGGGTCACACATCATTTGAGAGAAATAATTCCATTTTTCGCAGCTTGGCAGTAAAAAGATGCAGGTCTCATGCTGCTGATGTATTGAACCACAACATAACTAGGGAAAAGAATGTAAAGCAAAAAATGTGGGGACAACTTTATCTTTTCACAGAGCCTGGGTCTCGCTGGCTTCTAGCTGCTTTGCCCTCCCTCTGCGTAGCATAAATAGGGGTCTCTTACTGCACAACATGGGCGCTGTCAGGGATTCTGCTGAGTGAGACCCGTCTCTCAGGACCCTTTGTATGTGTGTCCATATGTGTGTACACAACTATTAGCACTGGCCAGCTCAAAGGCCACAAAATATGTTGTCCACACCTCTCCTCAGAAGTGCTTTTCTGTGTTCTAAAGTGGGACACAGAAAAGCATACATACGTGTGTGAGCGTGCCCATGTGTTTGCATGCCCCCTGCAGACTGTGCTATGCTACCAGCAGTGAGTTGACGTGTACATAACTGAGTGTGTGTCTCAGTTATAATAGAAGAGACTGATAAAATGGCAGACTGGCTGCTTAAGCTAATGAACAGCTAAACAAAATTATTCAAGGCTGACTTTCTGACTTATTGTTATCTCTACAATGAGGTATTTTAAATAAGTATACTCTTTACAGAAAGGCAGCTTAAGACCAGTTTACTTTGACTAAACTTTGAGTAGTTCTAACACGCTGGTAATAACACAATAAAAACTATGAACGAGAAATGGAGGACAGGTTTGGGGCATTGAACTTAGAACTGGAACACATCTCACATCACGCTTTAGCTTGGAATCTAAAGTGGGTTTTACTTAATATATTATATTTACTTAATAAATTTAGTGAAAATAGAATCAAAGAATGAAATATCCATTCAAAAGCAAGTGATTGAATTCGTAATTCACAAATCCCGCAGCCAAATGGTGTCACATAAATAGCGCTGCTGGGGGTATACACACATATATTCATACAAAATGATCAAGTATCTCTCCCCCTTCTTAATAAAAAGGCATATCTTCAGTTAAATTTAGTAATTATTAATTATGTGAGAGCACAGTGTCTGGGAGTTCTTAAAGGGTTGTGGTGATAAGATGCAGTGGCACGCTAATAGTGCCATCCACCAGCTCGACGCTTCAAAGATGTTGGGAGTGGCAGCCTTGACACTTTGAGGCTGCGCTGAGGAGGCTGTGCAGTAATCATAATTGTTTCTAGATCAAGAAGACCATAATTAATTTGCCTGTCTTGAAGTTAGTGAAATAATGGCTGCTGGGAAAAAAAAAAAAAAAAAGACAAAAAAGCTGCGTCTATATATATAAGTGTGTGTCAGGGAATAATAGTTCCTCAGAGACTCGAGGCTCGGTAATATTAAAAGTCAAAGCAAAAAGGACAGAACCAAATATGCAAGACAATATTTGAATGGTGAACAACATACTGCATGCAAGCAAAAGGTGATGTGTACACATTTGTGTGTCTTAACGCTACCCCATTGTGACAAAATTGAAATGCTATAAAAGCTACAGTTCGTCCGACTGCTTCACTCCATTTAATAGTTCCATTGCGGAGGTATTTAATGCAAGGGGCCCTGGCTTTGTAAAAACTATTTAAAAGGACACACACAAATCACAGTGTGCAGAAAATGACCGTCTTAATGAAAACAGTGTTACTCCAATACTGCCCCGCAGGACGCTTGGGACCTGAGGGGAGTTCTCGGGAATGCATGGACCACAGGGTGCAGAATAATGATGGTGGAACCTGGGCTGCACAGTGAATGCTTGATATGCTAAAAGGGAGGACTGGTAGCCTAAGGGCAGAATCATACATACATAAACACGGGGCGGGGATTGTTGATCCCTAATAACCTTTGGTAAATGGGACCAGAAGCAATTAAAGAGCCCAGTAAGAAGAGAAAAAAGTGTTGGTAAAGTTGTTTAAAGAAACAAAGACATTTACATTTTGTCATAAGAGTGGGCCAAACTAACACAATAAGTTTGTCATCAGACATACAAGCACCTGTTGCAGTATGTGCTCTGGTGGAACGTGAAATGTTTTACAGAATGTGTTCATTGGACAGCCTGTGAACTGATTTCTGAATGCAAATGCACTGTTTTACTACTTATGCTCTCTTATGCTTTACTTTTACTATATATATATATATATATATATATATATATATATATATATATATATATATATATATATATATATATATATATATATATATATATATATATATACACACCAGTAACAGTTTCGAAAGTGAGCCTACAAGCCTTAAAGTGCATGGCACGAAAGAATACTGCTACAGAATGATCCATGTAGACAGATAGTTACTGTAACCTTACAATCACCATTTGCATCTTTGTTTAAAAATAATTCAATAACTGTTTTCAGTCTGAAATATGTGGACCATTAGCCTTTAATGGCACTGTTTAAACACATCACTATAGACATGGCGAAGTAAAAAATATTTAGACAGTAAGTTACTTCAAAAAAGTATTTAATTACTAATTATTTCATCAATGTTGTTTTTAAAATACTTTTCTAATTACTCGTAGACTAGTATTAATAGTAATTACTAATTACTGCTTTTTTGCTACACACAGGTACTTTGTTTAAATATGTGTCAAAAAGACAAAGATTCTACAGTACGCAGCGCTAGCATCTCTTCCACTACAGCCTGCAATCATTTTTTTAAGCTCACCTTCACCTTCTGCACTGGCAATGTAAAAGCAAGTTTTGCCGGCTTAACAGGTGTATATGTTGATAAACACGGATCACTTAAAAGTGTTCGTTGATGCTTTGTGTGGTGCTTCAGTGGGTTGCTTATGCTATTGACAGCTGTTGATAGTTTTTATTTAAAGAAGCAGCATTCACTTTAACCTTAAGACAACAAATTTAGATCTAAATTCAATATTGATTTATAAAACATAATTTAATGTAACACAAATAAATTACATATAAATGTAATAAAATTACCTAAAAATGAACAGTAATCCCTTACTTTACTTTTTCAGTGGATAAGTAATTTAATTATTGTAACGTGTTACACTTAATAATGCATTACATTCAACACTAGAGACAGTTTAGAAAGTGAGCATTAAAGCCTTTAGACCAATGGCACAAAAGGTCAAAAAATATTTTTACAGATAGAAAACATGTATTTAACAAAGAACTGAAAACAAAGTGGATTAGCTTAGTCTAAGGACTCTTGTGTAAATGCATTTTAGGTGCTTCAAAGTGAGAAACAAGTACAAAGAGCATGTGTGGAAGTCCTGAATAGAGTGGCCTGAATTGTAATCTTGCCACAGGTTATTCACTTCTCTCACCCCACTCACTGTCTGGAGAGAACTCTAATAGCTACACCATAAGTAGTTCACGCAATGTTAAGATATAAGTCCAAGTACCTTTAAAAGCGTTTATGTGGCTTTACCCTCAACTAAAAACACTGCCAACACGGCGATGACGATGATAGCAGCCACAGACAGATCTGATGACAAGACAACAGCTGTCACTGATGATGACTGCGGTGACAGCGATTCTTCCTTTGTCAAAGCCTGTGTGTGCCTTAGTGTTTCTCACTATTTTCTTCATCCCCAGATTGAATTCCAGAGCAAAGAGGTGTGTTGCTAATCTTTGCAAGAATGTCAGGTGTGTGCGCATATGTGTGTGCGACAGAAAGCTCGTTGATTACGCCCTCCTCTCCTGCGCTGAGAGCCGACATTTCTCAAGTGTGTGTAATTATAGTGAGCACACAGCCTCCTAAGCATCCTGTCAATCTGAATCTAAAAAAACACACTCTCCCTCTCTTTCCTTTGGGTGTGTTTGTGCTTGTATGTTTTCCGATTTCAGGCCTTCAACCCCTGTCCCGTGTGAGAATTTGGCTCGGCAGATTGTGTACATGTCTCCACAGAGTCGGCTCCTCTTGCACAATGACAAGGTTTGGGTTTCAAATACACACACACTGACAGTTAGGTGTTAAACAGAGGCTATACCCATTACCCTTTTGGCTTACAGCTCAATTATACTCTAAATTAATATTTTGCCCCGAGGAAAAAGCTGTCAAACCGCCCTGTTGCTGAGAATTGATGTCATAGAAATAGTGTGTGTTGTTCACAACTAATACGCTCAACAGAACACTTTTGGTGGATTTTTGTATAAACCCTGGATTAGGTTCAATAACAGTGTTTTTAAAGTTCACAACTATTCAGCTGAAAAACACAGTGTGCAGCATGTTTCCACAGATTATATGAAAATGATTCAGACGTTCATATTTGACATGTACTTGAGCATGTGCAGAATAGGGCTAATATATTTGACAATGACTGATCTGTGAACTATGACACCATTTTTAGGGGAAATAACCATTTTATAGTTATGCTTAGATAATGAAATGAACTTGGCTAATTATCAAATTCTTCACCAAATGTTCTGTCTGACCACAAAAGTTAAATTATTATGGTAAATTATTTTAGAAGCCGTTTCAAAAGTGCCCCAAACTACACATTGATATTTACTCTTTCATAATTAATTGATATTTATATTTATAATAAAATTTGGTCAAAAAAGAATTCCGCTGACCTTTCATTGATTAAGAATCTGAATAACTATGCTTCATTTCCAAAAAGCAGTAGTTATGGTGCTATCACGTGGTCCTCAGAAACTTGGGAAACCGTTTTTCAGAATTAAAAAATGCACATGAAAGCCCGCTCAAGTCAAAACGTTTTTTGCATCATCAACATAGCGGAGGAAAGCAAATGTTTGAGATATTTTATGTTTGTAAGATGTTTTGCACATTAATAACTAGTTTTTTGTCTGTTTAGGCTTATATATATATATATATATATATATATATATATATATATATATACATTAACTATGCTAACTTCTTATGTTTTTAATAGGTTACCTTTTCTTGAACCATTACTAATAGACTAATAATTGCTAACTACTTTGACTGGATTAACTCATTTGAAAATAACATTAGCACATTTTTGTCTTAGCGTCTACCTTCTTGTTGTTATTTAGAACAGTGGTGGGTAAACTAAGGCCCGGGGGCCACATGCGGCCCGTTGGGCAATAATTGGGTCCGCCAAGCATTTACTAATATTTTAATTGATCATTAAACAACACTGCATATATTTTTCTTTTTCTTTCAATATTCTGCAGTAATTAGTTGATTCCACAACAACATGCTCCACTCTGTAAATACCTTTTCTAAAGCTAGCAGCTCTACTCTCCATGAGAAATTGCTATTCCTGGTTTTAGAACAAACTGTAAAGAGTGGATCTAAAACTGTGGAGGGTGCAGCTGTGACTGTGGTGTTGAATATACAGTGTTTAACTTCACATATTGCCTATAGTTCAAACTTTAAACTTTAGGCAAAAGAAATGTGTTTTTATTGAGCATAAGTGAGTTTACCGTGTTGGTCCGACCAAGTCCCATGGTCTGATGTGGCTCTTGGGGAAAACCAATCGCCCACCCCTAATTTAGAATGTTTTGACTTTCCCGAACACATGCACACACCAAAGTTGGAAAAAGAACTTCCTAACTCGGATACTTCGAGTTCCCAAGGACTACATTAAAGCACCAGTATAGTGTATTCAATTTATCACACTTATGTCCAGTCTAGAGATGTCCAGATCCTTTCTTTGAATGATCTAATCTGAGGCAACACAATCTGTTTTGTTAAGCCATGTTTGCTGCTCTTTTTTTACGACTCTTGAGTATGATGTTTCACGTGTTAAACATATTCATGATGGAAACCCCGTCGGCTGCTTGAGTTTCCTCACCCCACTTTCCTCTACTTGCTATGAATTAAACAGAGCGATAGCTGGGAGTGTGTGGCAAGACTGATAGAAGAGCGAGGGGAGATGTGCTAAATTACATTGTCAATTCAAATCCTGCCACTAATGCATCTCATTGAGTGTGTGTGTTGCTGTCATCATGGATGCTCAGTTATCTGTGTCAGTGCAGCCAGCCGAGTGTGGGGGGGTCTGCTGCGTTAACAGCCCTGTGAAAAGTAGTACCAAGTTTAGCTAGCCAACGGGCGCAGAGAGACGAGAGGCATTGGAGATGAAGCAGACGTGCGAGACATGAAAAATTCATCTTTCCGACAAGTGTGTGTTCCTGCGGAGCTGTATCAGTCTAATTACAGCTAGAGCCCTGGCTTTCCTTCACGACAAGGCCTCTATCCTAAAATTAAAACATCCCTGTAACTTATTTCATACAAACATTGCAAGCAAGCAATCATCAGTATACACAATCCAAAGAAGCAACAAATATGCACTGTAAACCTCGCTGTAGTTGTCATCCCCTCACTTACCCCGTTTCCCCACTTCACCACCACCCCTCCATCCTTGTTCCTCGTCCTCAAAACTATTTGAAAATCAATTATCTCAACAAACCAGCTGTAAGGAGTGGGAGCCAGCCACTTACTCCTGAAGTGAATAACTTATTTGAAATTCATTATTGTGTCGAGCGCCGCGACAGGGCCCTCCAAGATTCTGCCTTCCCCATTACTCCTCCTTCTTTCTCTCCCTTTCTGCGAACATTAACTACGGAGCGGACCCTGGTTTGCATTTTTTCCTTTGCTTTCGTTTTCTCTTCCCATTGTCAGTATGTCTGAATGTCATGTAGGATTAACCAGCTGAGAACTGCACGCCCATTGCCTGACAACAACGAGCACATAAAGCTCTTGATTGGGTAACTTTATTTATTTATCACATGCAAATCTTGAATGTTTCTCTTTGCAGTCTTCTACAACATTAATGTGCATAGAAGCAGTATGTAAAGGTTGGAAATGGGCAGAGGGTAGAATGCAAGACAAGTTGTAACTTTAATGTTCGACTTTTGCACAAAACTTGCAAATATTGGACACTTGCAAAGATCTATCTGCACCAAAATAATATTAATGTAATGTGTCAGTCCTCATGGTCTTCATCTTCAGTCTTTGACAGTGCCTTTGTCTCAAAGTTATGCAATGTTGCTTTAAATAGCAATCAAAAGTGTAATAGTGCACAACCGCACAGGTCTTGTTTTAAAATGGGACTGAATAACTGCAATGCATTGTGGGATGATGTACCCACCACAGATAGGTCAATGACCTACTGATCTGCCCAGAGCAACATGTCAACCAAATATTTTATATCATTTTATCTTTGGCAGGTGAAGAAATGTACTTCATATCCTAATCAAAAGCAAGCAGCTTAGAAAACAGTCATTGTCTCAATCCACTAGTGTTGAGGCATAAAACATAACATAGATATAAACATAATACACAGTGCAATGTTCAGTAAGTTTTATACCAAGAACATTGCACATGCAGCAACCTAACAGATGTTGATGTACAGGTTTGTCTACCTTTGATTGTCGTCTATTTTCCCTCTATCCATTTTTCTCATTTAGTTCTAATCTTCACTGGGGTGTGTGAGAGCTGAGTGTCTGGATACATAGAGGACACATAAACGAGTGTGACAGCGCTGTCATGTATGTTCTACCAAAGGCCAGTATGGGCCACTGCAGAGACAGGAGGTGTCATATCCACACACATCTTTGTTTTGCCTTTGTTTCTGCCACCAGCTGGACTTGCCTTCTCTCTCCTTCTCTGTCATACTCTATCTCCTTCCTACATTTAGCAACCATTTCCTTACTGTTCTTATTCGGATTCTTTGCCATTCTCAGATCTCCAAGTCAGTATTTTCTCCACTTATTACTTTACTCCCCAATTTTTTTTGCTAAACATAATAATCCTCATTCTGTATTATCATTGTCTGTTCATGTCCTCTGACTTGTCTAATTCAGTTTTCATTCAACTATTCTCAGCTCGACCTTGAAGGCGGTCTTCACCAAGTAAATGACAGCAGTGGTCATTAGTTCAAATGCTTCAAATGTGTTTTTACGTTTACCAGAAGCTCTTGAGGCTGTGAGTGATTACACTTTGTCATTGAAAAAGTGTGACACTGTTGTGATACTGCAGAATAATCTCAACAGAGAAGCTGTGAGTGGAGTGTCGGGTCAACACTGTGTGACTGGGACATAGCATGCTGGAATTTGTAATTGAACTATAGGGCTTGACTGGGCAAACAAGTAGCTCGATTGGTTTTCAAAGAGTGCCTGGTTTTCAAAATAAATTCAGCACAGAGCTTATGTATGTTATGACTTTACTATTGAGGACCTCGGTTTCATATTTAAAAAATGTGTTATTTGCATTGGTCTCAGACAGAAAAGACTTTTAAATCAAGTTTTAAAATCACTGATACCCCCTACCTGTCAGTCTTATCAAATGGGCAATGAATTTGTCATGAATAGTATGATTGGACTTAGGTTATTCTTCTCCTGTATGCACTGACTTGGGTCCTGACTCTAAACCGCTTTCAAGTCAAGGACTTTACTTGGTCCCAGTCCAGAAAGGTTATGGTCTCAAGTTTACTCAGGAATTGGACTTGGACTGTGTGGTCTACATTAAAATACTATTGTCACCATTTACACGTGGCATTTATTTGTATGTACAGATTTGATCCAAACTGTTTAGAGTTTATTTTTTGAGTATGATGAACAACTTCCAACAAGATGAAAGAAATCTGGTAAAGAGAAATGTACTAAATGCATTGCACACTTGAATAAACACATACTGTACTTCAGTGCATGTACAACTTCAACCTCTAGGCAATACAGAGGCAGAAAATCAGTTAACTGAGCCATCGCAGTGAAAATGGGGTCAAATTGGCTTTTCAACTGGCTTTAATCTTACAATCATTCCTTGTACCAACTAACCATACCACATTGTTTTTCCTCTTAAATTTATGGAAATATATGGATGTGCAGGAACAACATAGCATATGTGCATGTTGTTATTCGCTTTGTGCTTATTGTGTTTGTTTTTGGTCGTTTACTCGTCCCATTTCCACCAGGGCTCTGCTTAGATTGACATTCTCTTAATTCTTGTGTTGAAAGCGTCTGTTTGCAATGGGAGTGAGTAAGGGAGAGCCACGATCAATGCTAAAACCATTATAGGACACGCTGTAAATAGAGCAGCCCCATTTTGGCAATTTGGCTGTAGCCGTGGCCCGCATATGGAATTATTTGATCAATATGCTTGTAGTTGATAGAGAGGAGTAAATTATATGATCAATGTTGTGTACAATGTCGCTCCCTGCTCACATTGTCGGGAGTTTTGGTGTGTCTTATGTGTAATTCATTGAGTGTGTGTACATACTAAACAGTGCTTTGTGTAGGTGCAAATATGTAATTCCCTGAATCCTTTTGTCCCTAAAATGTGAGTGGTGTTGTTACATCATTTGCTGTCTCACTTACAGAACTAAAAGGCGCATTTCCTTAGGCTCTTTATATATTTCTGCCTTTCTTTCTGGATATAATACACTGTGTTTTGAGGGCGGAAGCTTACAGGGATATCAAATGGCAGAGATGAAAATAGAATGAATGGGGAGTAGCAGAGACAGACTAAATTATTGATGTCTATCATAGTGCTTATGAACACAGAGGGCATCTTCTTGCCTATTCACCTCTGATAACACACTCATGTGACTCCACCAACAAGCACACTTCTCATGCTTGAGTGTTTTGTTTGCAGTGTACAAGCTTTCATAAAAGGAAACCCATGAGAGGCAGAGGTGTAAGGGTTGACTTCTAATAGAAACACAAACATGCCTTTAGTCCACGTCTCTCTGGATGAGATCACTAGCCTCTTTCAAACGCTGGCTGTGTGTGGCTAAGGCTTAGCGTCAGCGTGAGTGGCATACTTTGAGGTGAGGCGATACCTGTCCTCATCGTAATGTCGTAGAACTCCTAGAGACAGAGTGACGGCCTGATAGCCTAGGTCGGATTTGAGCTTGATTTGTTTTTTCTCTTTGCTGTCACATGGTAAAAGTTGAACTACATGGAGAAGCAAGCGAGACAGGGCAGCGGGAATGAGCAGGGAGCGTGGATGTAGGTACAGGGGGTGTGGAGGAGGGGGAAGACACAAAGGAGAACCTGTCACATATACTTACACGCTGAAATATTAAAGTGAGCAGTCAGGTTGTAATTTTCCTGAGAAAGCCCAGGGAATAAGGGGGTAAGTGAGGGGGGAGAGTGATAGAGACACAGAGAGCGGACGGATATCACTGCTGATCTCGCTGTCCTCTATTCGGGGATGAGACACAGGCATACTTTAATACCTCTCCTTTAATTAACCAGGCTTTATGTGGTCTGTGTCTCGCTGCTGCTCTCCTCTGCAAGACGTGAATAATTCAGAAGCAATGGTGTACCACTGAAAGACAGCAGGCCCAGTGATCTACAATGTATCAGCGAGGAAAAGCTGACTACAAGAGTTGTTGTGTCATTTTTAAGACTACGAGCGGTCTGTTTTTTTCTTGAGGCTGTGTGGTTTTTAATTTACTGATTCAAATTCACTGTGTTTTGTGGTTGTGTTCACATCTATTTGCATGTTTTGGAGTAGAATTAGAAGTTGTGATTCTAGAAGTGTTTTCCAACCCAAAGGTGTTGGCAAATTTTAGCAACAAATGATCATATATAAATTATATATATATATATATATATAATTTATATATATATATATATATATATATATATATATATCCCTGTTACTACAGTTTACTACAATTTACTACAGGTAAACATAAGATGAAACTGACATTTAATTGTCTTAAGAGTGATTTTGAACACTACGAACCGAAGTACAGATGTCAGATTTATTGTTTAATATTAATATAATGTACATGTCCTTGTGTGTTTTCTTTTTCTGTGACAGGCTGCAATCACCTATGTACTTTCTTACAGAGGCCCTCTAAAAGCCCAGACAAGGTAAGCGTTTCTGGGCCGGGCTGAGTCCCACTTTCTGTGTCAAGTCCTGGAGCGTTCCCCGTAACTACTAGAGGGCGACGGCAAGAGGGTGGCAGTAGCTCAGTGGGTAGAGCGGCCATCCTGCTCGAAAAAATCCCAAAACATCATAACATCCTGCTCTCCCCACATACTGTCATTGTGTCCTTGGGCAAGACACTTACCTTACCTCCAGTGGTGTCAGCTGTAACACTGGTAAAGCGCTAAGTGGAAAAGCGCTGTATAAAAAAAAAAAAAAAGGGTCAACATAAAAAACAAAAAAACAAAAACAACACACCAAGATCCATTGTCATCTTTTAGCCTTTGAGAAGTTTAATTGAGATAAAAATAATATACTTTTTTTTTTAAGTCAAATTTGCCCTTTTCCCACTCTTTTCCCCTTTTGTATGGCTTGTCTCCATTCCAATCAGGGTTCACTTCAGTGATCGTTGAGTCACGTCTCAACTTTAATGAATATGGCAGCCTGAGTCAGCGAGGACAGCGAGTCAAGCGTACATTAGTCATCCTGTTAAGGTTCTTTTGTCTAGGGACGATGACATATCTATGAAATGAATGGCAGAGTGATGCACCAGGGTGTCTGCTTGTCTCAACTCAGGATTACAGATACTCCTGAGTGTGTCTCTATAAAAAGACACGACTCTATGGCTCAAACTCAAACTCGGACTCTGAATAACACTGAGGTGAGCTTTGTTGGGTCCTTTTTATAGAAATGAACACTGATCTGCATCAATACACAACATTGAGAGAAACTGACATAAGTAGGTGTAATCAAGTCAAATCCTTGTTTTTGTGCATTACATGATTTGTGATGGGCTACAAGGCGGACCACAACTTGTTTCGCAGTTGTGGGGGCTATTTTGGAGCTCCCAAATCAAACATGATCCCCTGCCACTAATCTTGTTTGCGACTAGATGGGTCACCGTAATCCTTTCCACAACAAATAGGCTTCCACAGCACACAGTAAAATCCACCCCCGACCAGGTTCAAATGGGCTCTGAGAGTATCTCTTATTTAAATCTGTCATTGATACTTACTGTATGTGACACTATCGCTTTAACAAAGAAAGCCAGAGACATTTACAGCTCTATCATCTCATTTACTTCTAAACAGTGATCATATTTGCTTTGAGATTATTACTGGGTGACAGACTGTAACAACTATTTATCCCTCAGGGGAGAGTGAATAAGCTGCTCTTGAACCTTGGGCTTTTAAAAATAACACAAAAATATTGTTCCATATACAGTGTGTGCTGAAGTTGAATGCCAAGGTTTACTGTTAAAAAGCGTGCCAAGCATGTTGTCTGTTTGGGGCAAGGTGAACTTTTAATAAATTATTATATAACCAAGAGTGAACTCTTATTCACCCCTACTTGTTTACATTTACCATTTCCAGGGAAAACTGGATTGTAGTAGATAAACACCAGAAATGTCTTTGATATCAGGGTGTTAAGCAGGGTTATGACTGTTGTTTAACACTGGCAATAGCTACAGGAAACACTGTCAAATTCCTAAATTTTCCATGTTCACATACAGAAGTAACAGTGTTTATGTGAATGAGCAGGTTTGTAAATCTGCCGCTTGGACAGTTTCCCACATAAACAGATGGCCTCAGCATTGTTTTGAATGTTGATAGTTGATTTAAAGAAAGGTGAGTTGGTGTGTTGTGATGACACAACACACCAACTCACCGGGCTGCAGACGGGAGTGACGGACAGATCTGATCAACATTCATTTCTAATTCTCCTCTGAGTACTGGGGTTATCCTGCACAATTATGGCCGGAGGAGTGGGAAGTCAAAAGGGGCACTGGGAATGAGGACAACAGAGAAAATAAGCCTTACTTTGAAAACATTAAAAATTAAAAATTCTTGACTTTTATTCTCACGCAATTTCCACTCAAAGTTCATCTAACTCATCTCACACAGTTGGAGCTTCAGGGGGAAATCTTTACTCAACAATGGTCCTTGGATAGTTGGTCATCTCTGTGGTAGAGATGGACATCCTCTTAAAAGCAGCAGCATTCTGATTGAGTCACACTTTGAGGTCAGCTAGGACCATCAAAAAGCTATATTGTAGCTGTTTACTAAAAGCAAACAAAACGGTTTCTACAACAGAGGCCTGTGTGGGAGTTTGTTCGGCAGAGTGTTAAGTCAAATAAGGATGGTTCATACGCTCAGTGGATTTACAAGAATTTTATTGTTATTTGATATCATATAGGGAATATATAACATTAAAATATGTTTCCTTTTCCATGTGGCTTTATATATAAGAAGCAAAACAATTGCAAGTTAATATGAAAGATTCAATTTGCCTTTCAGGAAATTACAGAAATAAATTTGAACTAGTCCAAAAAGTCGAGTCAACCATCACCAGACAACATGTTTGCAACACTGTCTAAAAGTAACTGCCTGTATTAATTTGTTAGCAAACCAACAAGATTATTCATAACTTTGACTATTTATTCCTGCAGTTTGTACCGTGTTTTCAGTATCCCCAGCCTTTGACGTCAAACTAAGAAGAAACTTCCTTTTCATTCAAAACAACTAATGCCTGGATATAAAGAAAATACATAAATACTTTGGTCTGTGATTCAATAATGTTGTAGACTTGATTAGACTAGTGTCCTTCCGAATGCACTTCTAGTTACGCATGACTTTAGAAGAAATGCCAGCAGACAAGAGAACATTCATAAATAGTAACTAGTTGGATTTCCCTGGCTATTGCAGCAAAATAACATGAGCAGTACCGATAACCATATATCTTTAATGTAGCCAATGTAATCATGTATGATGGTCTGTAGTGTATGCGCATTTATAAATAAACAGGCGCACAGAGAGATGGATAATAGACAAGTACTCCTCCTTGTCTACACCACATTAAGCACACCGAACACTGGAAAAATGTAAAAAGGTTCACTTTAAATTCCCTTTATGTATAATCGAAACAACTCACCGCTCTAGTCCTTTTCTCCTTCCTTTGCTCCTGTGGTCCTCCTCTCCCTCCCACTTTCATTGGTGAAATATCAGTATTGTTTACGCAAAAGATTAGGGCAGAATTGGGCAGAAGGCGGTTGTTCTCTGACGATGGAGATAAGATAGGGTGTGTGTGTGTGTGCATGTATGTGTGTCTTATCTCGGCAGCAGGTGGAGCAGCCATATGAAGTTGTTCATTGTAATTACCCGTGGCAAGAGTAGATTTCCGAGGGAGATTCAGACTGAAAGTAGGGGAGGGAAAAGGTAAGAAGATGCAGGATATAAAGAAGGTTAGAGTTAATGACAGAATGCACTCATGCCATTACACACACTTCCCTTCCCTTCTGCTGAAGACACATAATTTAGTCTCAGTATTTTACCGCTCTTATCTGGGATATCTTAATGCTGCTGTATCTTAATAACCTTTTGTGTACCATCTCCGCCACTGTTCTATTAATCAGCATCTCATGACTCATCGCCATCCTTCCTCTGTTATTCAATCACTGATCTTTTTTCTCGCTACACGTCTATTGCTCTCCACTGTAATTATCAGACTGGATGAGAATGTCAGGTGCAGCCGAGCAGATATTTATCTTCAAATGGAAAATCAATCCCAAATCTTTTAAAAGTGTCATGTTTGTAGGGTTTTATCAAACTTTTTATTTCATGACAAGGATATGATTTCCAGAACCAACCATTGCCTTAGTTTCTCTGGGTTTAAAGAACACTATTAGGTGTGTTGCCATAAGATTATTAGCATATGATGGTTAGCACCAAAATATTTATATCAAAATCTTAATGTAAATTTACACCATATATTATTATATATTACAAACGTTACTACATCTGCCAGGTGCCTTGTGTAGATTTTATAATTTTTTTAACCTACCTGTTGATAGGAGTCAAATGCAGTAAGTTTTTTTTTTTTATTAAATACCTGTGTATTGCAAAAAGGATTATAAAATATATAAATAATAATAATATCTCCCATTAGAATTTACACTTACACATTACGTCTTTATAAATACTACAAAAACTAAATGACTTACAAGGTGGGCAAGGTAAAATGTAGCCCAAACCAAGGTCTCTGTATGATCTCAATTCCTAGATAAATTCAAGTATAAAGGTATAGAAACAAACAAAGTTTTGCACAAACAAGTACACACAAATGTGTGATTTATGTAGATTCATTTGTAGAATAATGTGTTTGGTTTATTCTTATCTGTTAAAGTTGGAAAATCTGCTTTCTAACCTGCAGCTACTAATCTGTTAGTAGCCTTATCTGAGCTCTTATCTACCCAATGTCAACACGTTTTAGTGACACACACAGACTTTACAACACACTTCACAACACTTCACCATTTAGCTTCTCATTAGCTCTGCCTAAAGAGATGGTAATGTTAAACTAATGCTACGTGGGCTGTTAAGCTGACACTGCTCTGCAGGTGTGTGTGTGTGTGTGTGTGTGTGTGTGTGTGTGTGTGTGTGTGTGTGTGTGTGTGTGTGTGTGTGTGCAAGCCCATTCTTACCAGAGGAACGGAGGAGGGGTGCACGATTCTTCAAATGTCTTATCAGAGGAGAAAGCTGAGGAGACACACAACAGCAGTGGATAATTAAGTCTATGTAACTCCTTAACTTTGCATTACTGGTGACCTAACAATTATTGTTATTATTGTTATTATGTGTTACTGTAGGTCAATGCTGAAAGTTCACAATTATATTCTGGGAAATATTGCAATAAGTTTGAACCTTTTGCCCTTTAACAGACAGATTGAGATTCAGTATCTTTTCCTTAAACGGCCTACCACAATAGAAGACTCACATTTTCTAATTCAAATATAGCATGTAAAGTGCAGGACAATCATCTAAACCATAACTACTTAATAATACAATAAAATCCTGGTGGCATTTACTTTGATTGACTCATTTATGGAGTTTAAAGAAATACTGCATGTAGTGTTACAGACAGAAAGATTCATGCAACCTTTTTCTAAAAAAAAGTTAATTTCATAAAAAATCCAATGAACTTTTTTTTTTTTTTAAAGTGATTTGTGTTTTTAAGTTGCCATTGAAGCATTGTGAAGCCACACCAAGAATGTCTTTACTCCCTTGACCCAAGAGGAGCAAGCTTGCTTTTGTGGCTGCTTAATAGAAAGAAATGGCTCTACAATCTTCTGAGTTTTTATTTATTAATTTTTTTATAGATTTTAGGAAAGAGTAAAACATGGTGAATAGTGCTTTGTGCATTCATCTTATGTTCTTTCCCCACCGTGACTTATGAAAATGTATTTATTATATATTATCACCTATCAAGATGATTAAGAAATATAGAAATACAAATTAGCAAAAAGAAAAAAAAAAAAAGACTACTTTTTAAAAAGGAGCACAGTGTAAAAATGTAGTTGTACAAATTGACATACAACAATCAAAACTAAACATTGTCTAATTGCCTGAAATAATAGTATGCTTAGCTTTTCTTTTTCTTAAAAAAGAGCTATGTTTGTAGCCATTTGTAAATAGAAAAATACTTAAATAAATAAAATTAGCTGAACCCGCATTTTAGAAACACTCACTGACATATGCATTTGATATCACACTGGCAAACTGAATTCTACATGACTTCATAATTTCACGTGTATTGTTTTTATGTCTTCAACAGACAGATTAGTCATGTCAAGTACAATTCATCCATCACTTTTATATGTTGTAAATTTATTGTAAAAATATTATTTTAATATTATTAAATTATTTACTATAAATTATCATTTATAGTAAATATCAGAAAATCTTTCTTTAGCACACTTTTAGATAAACGTTTTCATTTTTTTATTTTATGTTTGTCATGTGTTACAACATCCGACATAACTCTATAATTTATTTTATTTTTTTGTTAATGTATTAAAAATGTGATCATAACAGTGTGAGCATATACACTTTGTACTTTGGAGGAAAACAAAGACAAGTTTGTGGAGCCTTAAAGAAAGACATCTAAGTTATATGTGGGTCAGCCGCGGGACACATGGCTCTTGAAGAAGGAATGAGTTGTTTTGTGCTGTATTCTGTCTGCCTCTCCTCTCCATCATTTGCAGATGGGTGGAAATATTTTGCTCATCTATCATTCATCACTGCTGACAATATGATCCAGATCAGATGAGTGCCCTTGTACTTCCCATTTTACAAAATCCTCTGCTTCCTGGATGTCACTGTCACTCTTTTTTAATGTCTCCACTGTCTCCATGTCTGGTCTGTCTCCCAATTCCCTCATAAGGTGTCATTTTGATATAGCACAAAAACGTTAAACACTGTCTTTTCACATTTTTTCTTTTGGCTTATTTTTATTATCTATTGTCCAATAAACAGGCTGCAGTGTTTCACTCCAGCCTTTGGAAAGTGGAGCACACTGATTGAACCAAAGTAAGCTTTTTGGGAAGCTTCAAACTTAAGCTTTTGTACTGCTCATGTGGAAATAAGGCTTTACTGTCATTGTGTACCTAACTGTCTGTGTGTAATTTAAGCCTTAAATTAGGTTTAATGTTATGATTTTGACCCACACAGACTTTTTATTGCATGACTGTCCTTACTGGTTGACTCCTCTGTCCTACTCACTGTCAGGCTCTAAATCTCTCATTCACCCCGAGGTCTTTTGTCTTCCTGTGACTTTGAATAAAGCATATAAGTTTTGTGAACTGAAGTGCTCACAGATAACTATTAACGCTCTAAAAGGGACATTCCCAATGGCGGTGGTTTCTTTGACACTCAGCCAATCTGCTTTTTGCTTCTGCTTGACTGACAGCGCTGGTGTCTAATTACACAGGAATGTGCAGAAGAACACTTCTAATCCTTTAAATGGCATTTCAAAACTTACACTTCCCACTGGACTTTTGACTAACGTATGGTTTCTCTAGAAGCATGGGGTTTGAAGTGCGGGAATCCCCGCCCATGCAGCCAGAACAAATTAGTAATATCTTCAGGTGTTCTTCAAGAGTTCTTTGTGGCTGTTGAGACATGTTCTGAACACAACCAGCGGTGTGACATTGAATTACTCCGCTTTAACTACTAGAAGTCTAATTAATATGGACCTAGTTAACTTCAGTATTAACGGTTTGTGTTCTTAGAGCTGCAGAGTAATACTCAATCTCTCTTGACAGATGATTCTGAAGTTTAAGAAGCTATCCATCATTTGCTGCTAGTCACTGTTTTTACATTCCCACTAATGGGTTCTGTAAGTCCAGTATTTGTAGTCCGTCCATGCAATAAAGGTTTTCAAATAAAATAAACAATCCCCAGAGTTCATGGACAGTCATCGCTAGCTGTTGTTGCGAGAATAGCAAGGCCCACAGTGAAGCCATCAAGGGAGCAGAGTAGCCAATAATGTTGTTTTAGAGGAAAAAAAAACGCAAGTGTGTATTTGTCCAAGCATATTTGAGCTAGATATGACCTGATTTTGAAATTAGCAAGGCTGTCTCATGGGACACAAACCAATGTGTGTGTATGTGGGCAAGATTTTCTGTATTAGTAGACCAATACACAGCTTTATAAAGTATACTTTTATACATTTTAGAGTGAATAGGGTTTGGGGAAGTCCCTTGGAACTGCTGCATGTATTGTGTATCAGATCTGCCCCTTGTGGGCACGTGAATGCACAAGTACATTATCAGTCTGTATTGCCCACTTCCCACTGGGATGCAGTTTGTCTCATTGTATTACACACAGCTAAGTTATGCCTCTTTACTGGTACATTCAAATATTGAGGAACTCAAGAAGATTAAAAGGAGGAAGATAAAAGGGTTTGGAAACACTTTTTGTTTTAAATTTTAATTACTTTAATGATTTCAATTGAATGGATAGTTTCAATCTTGTTACAAAATGTTCAGTCACCATGTAGAAATAGTGCAGTAAATTTGTATGAATACAGTTTGAGGCTGACTGCAGAGAGAAATAAACTGCTTTTGTAAATTTACGCATTGGGATTGTGGAGGACAAGGACATTTTCAAGGCCTGTTTTACTTTCAAAATTGTAAATAAAAACATTTTCTTTCCCTGAGTGTGTCTATTCTATAAAATGGGTGCTTATCGTAGTATGTGTGATCTGACATTATATGCCCACGCAGTTGTTGCTGTTTGAGGTGTGTGAATGTATGTTTTATTTCCACTTGTCTGGTCATCTCTTCTACAGGAAATGAGTCCAAATGTGACAGTTAGATGTCAGCCTGTGTGTTAGGATGTGTATGCTGTCTATTTGCAGGAATTAGATGTTTTTCCAGAAGCGGGGGCAGTAAGCTTGTGTACACTGCTAAAAGTAGCAGGGAAAGAGAAAAGAAACAATGAGGAAAGCAAGAAAGGCACAGAAAGAAGGGGGGGTGGGGGGTATGTGGGGGTTAATGGTGCTACATGATTATGGTCTGTTGTAGGTCAACCTGTTGTTCTGGTCCTCTCTCTATCACTCTCCCTCTGCTGTTCCTCCATTCGTTCCTCATGCTGCCTTGCACCTGCCTACTCCGCCCCGGCATTGTGCCACTGTGAAAACGTTTAACCGATGCTGAATGAAGCTGCCACCCCCCTCCCTCCCTGACCATTCCCCACAGTAGTAGAGGGCTGGCAGTGGTGGAAGTGAGGGGGAGTTTAGGATATGGAGAGATAGAGAAAATGGGGCTGGGGAGCAACAAAGGGCACATTCTCCCCTCCCCTGCATACTTTGCCCCACTTCATTTTGGCCCAGCCCGGAGCAGAGTGCTTTGTTTTGGGGATAAGGCAGAAATATGGCTGATCTCGCCACTCTTCCCAAGTGAGCATCTCAGGGCAGAGAAAGGGGTGGAAGGATGGCACATTAGAATCATAGGAAGAGCGGTGCCTGATCTCAAATGCACTAATCCTACATTAAAGACAACATGCAAAACAGAACTTTTATCATTTTTCTATGAGCAACAATAAATCAATGCAAGGAAATTTATGTAATTGAAAAGATGCCTTGTGGTGGTCAGGTAAAAAGATTCCATATAAAAAAAATAGTCTCTACACTGCTCATGGATGTGATGCTTGCTGCAGTAGGATTTGATTCAAATGGAGTTCAACCTGGTTCTATGCTTGGACAATTTACCTATAAAAAAGTATGTTAAATATTGCTAAATATTTTAATTTAGAAAATAATAACAATATTTCAGGACACATCTTTATACCACCTTCACCAGCCTGTTCAGATATAAAAAACAATCAAAGAATTAAAAGTATAGTTCTACATTTGGATAAAGCATTCATTTTAAAGTCATACATAACATTCTTAGGCCTCACACACACACACACACACACACACACACACACACACACACACACACACACACACACACACACACACACACACACACACACACACAAAATGATTCCCGACTTCAAACATGAGAAAATCTTGCAAATCTCTCCAGACCTAAGGTGTTGAAACAATAATAAAAATTTTAAAAACACTAAAGTGACACCGGCAGTAATGGATTTTTTACTTTTTAAGTTGTAGAGATTGTAGTCATCTTTGACAGCAAGTCTGCTGCACCATTTACTTAAAGACAAAGACTTACGATAATCAGAGCTGTGGAGGGGTTAGAAATAAAAAATTGAGACAGAAAGTGAGCCAGTAATAGTGTTGTTTAGGACACATTAGGCTAGAACACGTGGAAGGAACAAAACTCCTCAAAATAAGTTTGGAAATGTTATTTCAGTCAATCACTTCTTCCCTTTAAAAATCTCAACTGGTGTTGTATTGTATATTGTTGGAAAGCCTGATAAGTCACCTTTAACCATGAGGTAAGGATAGTACATTTATGGAAGGTGCAAAACACAGCTAGACGTGTTGGTAGCACACAAATGCGCCGGAATCCCTTGCAATGTTTTCCAGTTGTTTTTTTGCAGTACGGAGAACGCCATACTGATGCTGCATAGATCTCATGACATCTTTCAATGGGTGCAGTATGGGTGCAGTATCTCTCTCATAGGCAAAACTGAACTCATTAAAGGCAATCTCAATGCAATGAGATATCGGATTGAGATTCCAAAGCCAGTGGCAATCCCATATCTACAGTACATAAGTCTATCCTTCAGAATGACATTGCTCTCTCCTACAAAGCCAGGATCATCACAGAGTCCCTCTAGAATTTAGGAGTGGAGAGGATGGAATGACCTGCCATGAGTCCAGACCACAACCCAACTGAACACTTGTGGCTTAGCTGGTTGACCTTCAACAAGTCCTGGTTGAGGAATGGGCGCCCAGAGCACAATGTGACTAGGCTAGTGACCAGCATGAGAAGGAAGTGCCAAGCTGCTGTAGCTGCATTACACACCCTGCTGAGGTCCCTGACAGAGTAAATTAAAGTGTAAAAATGGACAATAAAGGTGTTGTGTTTTCTTAATTACTACATTTATTTGTGTTGTTCATTCCACAAATGCACAATCCTTAAGTTGTACTTAGTTGTAAAGGTGACAAATCAAGGTTTCCAACAATATAAAATACATCAACAAACAACTTTTTGGGGAATTTGTAGACTGCTGGATTGACATTAAATGAAAAAAAACAACTATTTTGTCCAGATGTTAGCTTGGTATTCAAACATTCCAGCAAATATTTGTCCTAAAACATTTTTGCTCACACACTGGTTAGATTTTATCCAGATTACTGCAAAACTGAACATTTTGGCAACAATGAAAATAAAAGAATGTCAATAATTTACTGTGTAAGAAACTGAATCCGATGCTGGTTATGTTTCCATTGTTCAGTATCAGCTCTTGGCTTATTATTGTGGGAAATGTATTTCATAACATAGTTTTCTCCCAGACATCCCTAGCTTTCACACCAGTAGTCCAATGATATAAAAGAGGGGGGAAAAAAACATTATTTCAATACTGTATTTATTTTGAATTTAACAAGGCACATTGATTCAGGACATATTTTCAGTGTGTCTCCTGCACAAATATTCACAGACACACATGTGAACATATCCATGGAGAGAGGCTAAAAAAAACAATTACAGTTTCTCATTAAGGCACTCCTAATCCCTTTATGCAAAACACAGTTACACAAGTACACACAATGAGGAGAAAGAGAGAATAAGGGAGGAGGGAGAGTGAAAAAAATGTAGTGCAAATGCGAGGAGAATAATTACATATATCATGAAGCTGTCCCTTTTATTTCGGATGTCACTTCTGATGTCACTGGTCGGCTTTGGCGCTAATTTGAATTCAGACCTTTATCAGTAGCCGGCAGCAGATTTTGAGTGACAGTGCCACCAAACGCCTCTCGCCAGCCGTCCTATTGATTTCTCTAAATCCCCAACAATAGCATTTGCATGCTTGTTTCTGTTATAATACAGATATGCCGTTTCGGAAATTAAAGAGCGGCAGGCAGACCAGAGGTAACTAATTGTGTGCCTGTGTAATGAGTGCAGTTTCAATTTGATATAACCCACAGCTTTTCCCCTCGCAGGCCTGCGCTAAGTACTTTCAAGTCTTTGTGGGGAAATAATTGATTTTTTGTGCTTTGGGCAGAGGGAAAACTATTATGATCTTTTTGAATAATGGCAGCGGGAGGAAAGGCACGTTGAACGATTTAAATTGGTATTAGAGGCAAGAAGGGAGGAAAGAAGGGCTTGGTGACGGGCTGAGGACTGATAGCATAGCGGAGTCCTGAAATTGACTGACAGTCTGCAAATGGCTCCCAGTTTGTTGATTACTCATTTTCTTAAGGTGGAAGTGGGCCGATGGGAGCAGTAGTCTAACTAATGCCACGCTGAGCCTAAATCTCTGCATTACTGGCGTGGAGAAAGAAGAAGATGGAGGGATGGTGAGAAGAGGACAGTGAGGGTGGTCTCGCCACACAGCGATTCCAAGAGGTTATCAACAGGCCTACAATGTGGATAATTTAAACCACACAGGGTGAGGTTGGCACAGCGTCATATAGGTGTCATAGCTGCATTTGCCTTTGTGCATGTAAAGGTTTGAAAAGGAAAATCTAAAACGTTCTTGTGGCAGGCTTTAATAATAATAATAATAATAATAATAATAATAATAGATTGCTTTACAGAGCGTTATAAACTAAAAAAACATTGTGAACAGAATTTAAAACACATTTAATAATTTGAGATGTTTAAATTGGTAGTTTTGAGAGGCCCGGAAAACACAAAAAAATTATTATAAATATGTATATTTCTAAATATTTATTTTGTATAAAAAACTTTTGCATTAAAACCAACATAACATTTTTACATTACAATTATAATTCAAACCTTTTTTTATGATGTTTTAATATGGCCTGAAAGATCATATATAGAAAAAACAAATAATTTAAGAAAAAAAAGTCAACATGCAGCCAAGGATTTTTGATTTGACATGTGAGACATTGTCGTGTCTGTTTGTGTGTAAATTCTAAATAATTTTTCTAGACCCACCGAGTCACTGTGTGCAGGTCTCAAAAGAAATTAAATCAATGCCTGCATACCGAGTCTTGGCCTTCCCTTTCTAGCCCCAATTGATTTCTGATCCTAAAATACCCTTATTTTGCTAAAAAGCTAAATGTAATGTAAAAATTTCTCTTAGTTATAAAATACATTTTATTTTCCATTCCCTTCTATGAATATATGGATAGATATTAAAATTGTTAAAGGAATGTTAATCTGCAACTTTTTTAAAAAGACAGTTGTAATAAATGGTAAACGTATTGATGCAGCTGAATAAGAATGAGTAAAGCTTTTCAATAATCTGTGATTAAGTCAAGTAAACCGACATTAAATAAATAAAATGTATTATGTCACCTTTGCATATATGTGCACATTTTCGGGACATGCATTGTATTTAAAGCACTAAAGTTCCGTAATAAAAAATGAGCGTAGCTGTAGTAGAATATCAGTGTAAGCAGAGTTTTAACCTTTGGGTGTATGTATGGTTTGTGATGAATGCATCCATAGCGATACAGAATGAGCCACTTCAGAGTGTACACACAGTGCTCAGAGCACTTGGCCTCTCTCTATCCCTCACTCACTTCTTGCCCTTCTTTCCCATCATTCCTTCTCTCGATTTGCCTCTCTCTTTACAAATGAACCTCCTCAGACTGCTTCTATCTCCCTCCATCATTCTCTCTCTCAGGGAAGCCGCAGTGGTTAATTTAGTTGGTCATAACTAATAGCAGCTAATCTGCAAGCGGGAGTCAGCTGAGGATATTGGACAGAGTCGGGGTTAATCGCAGCTGCCCAGTTAGCTGCGGCAGACAAGAGGAGGGTGGAAGAGGTAGTGAAGGAGGAGGGGGTGGTGGGCTTAATTCCACCGAAGGCAAATGGCATGCCGGTTTTTATCTGGGCCCCTGATAAAGGAGCGCTAATACACCGAGGAGAATGGATGCTCAAGGGCCGGGTTCCCCTTATCAGCAAACTTTACAACAGGAGCCCCGGACTAACGGCACAACCCCCACGCCGCGCACAATAAGCACCTCATTTCACCTCTCAAGCAGAACTATCGCCACACCGCCACCCACTACCCACCCGCCTTTCTTGTACGCCTGCTTCAACGTACACACTAAACACACATACACTGCATCCTCTCCACTTCCCTCATTGCCAAAACTGCCCACCACCACCTTCATCCCCTTTTCCCAAACCCAGAGAACAGGTTTACACAGACACACATCCTTACGCACACTTCCCTCTCCGCATTATCCTCGCAGCCCAAAGCAGGCAACCACAAGGAATGGGGGTATATTATGAGCGTCGGCTAATTGGAAGATCACTCTAATGCATTAAGAGATAAAATAGTTTGGCTGCAGGCCTAGAGGCAGGATCAGAACAACATTGGAGGAAGCTATCTGGCCCTGTCACACATTCACAGATTTCCATACTAACACAGCAAGAGCAATTACTCCAAACATAGAGCTCTGTTGGCGCTACAACACACTCCCTGCCAGTACCACAGCCCCAGGAAATTAGAGGAGCTGTGTGCGTGGATGTGTGTGTGAATAAGCTTGGGCAAGTGAGGAAATTGGCTTAGTTGTGTTTGATTGTGTATTTGTTTTTTTGGGAAAAGAGAGAGGATTGGCTTTAAGATGGCAGGGTGGCCTTGGGTGTGTCAACGAGGGGGAGGCTGAAGAGGACCGGGCAGGAGAGGGATACACAGACACCAAAACAAAGATATTAAGACAGTGGGCTAATCAACATGGATAATAGGGGAGCAGGCGTCTGCTTGCTCACACCCTGTCTGTGTTGTTTTTCACATGCTAATCAATGTTTGTTATCACCACCAGTGGGAGGTGTGTGTATTTGTGAGACTGTGTAAATTTAAGCTGCAACAACAGTATGTTGCGCTACTTTCTCAAAACATTTCTGATTTATTCAAGTTAAGAATATCTTAATGTCTCTTTTTAATAAACTAACATTCCTTGCTTAATACATGTTTTAAATAATACAAAATAAATTAGCTAATGTTTGCAAATGTTTGATGCATTTATACATTTAGCATTTTGTACTTTAATCTAATCACGTTACCTGAGTTTGTCTAATTTTTTGTGGCATCTGTCTGCAGTAGCAGGTGTAACAGGTCCTATATTGAGTTCCACATCTGCTTTGTTGGCCCTCTCTGCATACTGGGACTGTGCTGGCATCCATCCTGAGGGCACAGACAAGGACTCCCTAGACTCTCTTCAACTAAACGGATAACAGGTCACGGATTGAAAGAGAAGGTGCTTACGGTCAGAAAGATTTCATACCTTAACCAAGATGGGTCCATTTAGGCACCAGGTCTTGTCGATCCTCGCTGTGGGGTGGGACAGACAACACCCCTGAGCGTACTCAGCCATTGTTGCCTATGATTTGCCGTTAAATCCAATTTAGCGCTGTTATGGAAATGCATTTCTGTCCTCAGGCGCGAAAGACAGGGTTTACCCCTCCATTTATGAATTCCTCATCTGCTTGTTCATTTGTTACGGTGCCGATTCTTAATGCAACAGCAGCCTGGGGATACAGTGACAAGTTGGCAAATATTAGCATTATATTAGCTTTTGTTTATGGGCTGTCAATGCTAAACATTCATTGAAATGATTTTGACTGTAAAATAAATATAAAAATACCACAACATAAACATTTAGGCTTTGTAATTAAATCTGTAATATTTACTAGTGATAACTGAGTTTTTTTCTTCCCATTTTGAAACATTAAACAGTATAAAATACAACATGTTGCACCTGTTTGTCCTACACCCCTGTGCAGTTTGTTAATTGCTCACAGGGTGATATGTAGCACCTAAAGCACTTTGCACTTCTCATTTTAAAAAAAGAATAACCTAAATCTTCCAAATTAATACGCTGAGACAAGCATGTGCGCTAATGCTGTTGTTTTATGTTATTGTATGCGTGTTCACATGGGGTGGTGATTTTTTCATTCTCTCAGCTTGCATGGATTTCTAGATCAGTGTCACTAGATGCTGAGGTTTTGAATGGGATGCATCATAACACAATAAAACCCATTATGAAACACACTATGACACTACAGGTACTTTGGTTTCCTACAATGCAGTCCAATTGGTTCCAGGTGTCAGTGAATTACAGCGAATGGAAGCATGGCTGTGATATGTGAGATAGCTGCTGTCTGAGCAGAGGATTTCAAAGTGTTAGGATACCTTTTACACTTCTAACACTAGGTCTGCTTCCCACACAGCCTCAGACGCACACA
Source organism: Neodontobutis hainanensis (assembly GCA_024349245.1). Taxonomy (NCBI): domain Eukaryota; kingdom Metazoa; phylum Chordata; class Actinopteri; order Gobiiformes; family Odontobutidae; genus Neodontobutis; species Neodontobutis hainanensis. Next base: position 4,777,653 of record JALDNG010000016.1, on the reverse strand, counting down.
TCAGATCGATACAGACGAGGATGATGACACTGAGATGCTCAATGTGAGACCAGGAGCCTTTTTTCCTGCCTGTCTTTGCTCCAGTCGCTCTCCTATTACAAGACTACTGCCTTTCCTTCCTCAGCGGTTCCTTGGCAAGCCTTAACAATCTTCTCTTCAAACAGTGCACTGTGGAGCATTGTCTCGCCTCCTCTTGTCTCCTCCACCACTTCCTCTTCCTGTGTTTCCCTTCCCCTCTTCATTGTCCCTGTGAAACAATTGGCAGATGTAACATTTAATTACGGCGGTATCTCCTCAGGCGCTGTTGAGGCAGCGCAAACCTAACGCCACTCAAAGCAACCGAGGAGTTGTGTTACAATTTCCGCTAAAGTGATTTATTCTCCCAACAAGGTGGGAAGGAGGGGTTGTCAGAGCCAAGCAGAAAAGGTAATTTCTAGTTACTCACGACAAAAAGGTCAAATGCTTTTTAATGGCCGTGTTTTCAGATAATGCAGAATAGAGCTCAGCGGCCACACTGGCAGCGGCTTCTGTGTGGGGGAAGTGGGCCCCGTTATAATAAAGTTGCAGATTGGTATCACGTACGTTGCGACATTTTAATGGAGTCTTGTGGGTGAGGACTTCATTTGCAGTGGGATTCAGCCTTGCCACAACTGTCAATGTGTGATTTCTCAATTCCACGCAGGCGCTGTGATTGCTGTTTGCCATCAACTCAAACCAATTTTAAAAGAGCAAATGAAGTATGGGCTATTAAATGTTGACATTCAACCAGGCATTGGGGTTACTGAATGGTGATTAAAACAACAGAGACAGATATGGCGATGTGAGCAGACTAAAATAATCCATGAAGCTATAATACCTGGCATGCTCTGAGGACATAGAGGTGAGACAAGCATAGACCAGAAAAATCCAGAAGGGACTTGATAAGAACAGAATGGGTAGAGTTAATTAAAGTCCACAACTAAAGAGAAGACATTCATCCAATTACAATATGCAAACTGCATAGAATTCTGTGCTTCTCTATTGATATGTCACTGAGCAATCTGTGCCGTAAGCCTTTTGGCTGGATTTCAAATATTTTTATGTCTAAATGTAGGCCTACTTTTCATTTCAATGATAGTAATTTTAAAACTTCTTGTAACATTTCTTATAATAAAACCTTACTTAAAACTCAGTTGCCAGTTTAACTGGTAAAACAAATGTGAAATAAATTAGGCTTGTCCCAGTCAAATAGTTTAAAATGTAAGTTACTTAACAATGAAATATAGCATGATTTATAGTTTTACATTCACTGATGTCATAGGGGCCTAAAGGAGAGGCTTGTGTCTTTCTGATTTTAATTATAGCTTGGCCTATATAAAAATACTATCCAGTGCATTTGAAGCTGTGGGCCTACTGCATGTGTGTGTCCACTAGAATTATCAGTCTCCTGTTCAACACCACCCTCAACACAAGCATTCAAACCCAAAGTCCTGTTTTGAAAATGATATAATTTGTCTTATTAATGAGCGTGAATTGTACGCAACAATTAGAGATGGGTGGAAAATGTTAAGTTGGGTGAAGAGAGAAATGCTCCCAATTACACAGCGACACGGGGCCTTGTACCTTCCCAGCCTCCGCTGCCGTAATTAAATCCACAAGCTTCTTAACGAGGCAGCCATGAAATAAGAGTTGAAGGGTTAATGCGACTATCATTTCTCCCCACAGAAGGACTCCATGAGGCGCACACACATTAGCATTTAAATATATACAGGAAATAAAATAAAACACACTAGTTTACTGCTAACGTTGAATTGAGTCCAAGCTAAAAAATATTGTAGCAAAAAATAAACAAAACATTGCAATTTTAGACACCCCTAGGCTAATCTACAAAAAACATCCACGTGCAAATTCAATTTGGCAAGTTTTGGTCATTCATGAGCAATGTTTGTCGCGCTGATTGTTAGGCTACTATTGAGAAAGTATCGTAATTTAACACAAAAATAGCCTACATTTTATTGTTCTCTCGGCTAATGCTACTCGCCTGTTTTCCATGTCTCAAGTCCAAGCTACCGCATAAGAGGCCTATAGACTACTAAGTGCCCCGCTGTGTCTGGCGCTGAGAGAAAACCGTAGCAGAAAATGCCAGCGTTAGCGAAATGCGTTTGTTAACAAAGCTGCAGCTACCGTAGGCTTCGCTAACAGTCATGCTAGTCACTTATGTTTAAAACATATTAGTGTTTTAAATATCGCAACATATTTATTGTAGTTAAAATGGAGTAGCCTACCATGTTATGCTTTAGATTAGGTAGGCCTAAAGGCTACTACTTAACTGTATGCGCTTTAATGGGTCCATGCTATAAAGCGTTTAATTGATAGTTTTGTTAACTTTTTTACCTTTTTTCATCATCCTGTCACAGCGGCTTAAGGCTGTGCTTGTCTTGTTGCATTAGCTATCAGCAGCAGACCGGCTCCTTCATTCACAGCAGAATATAAGCTATTTGAATTCATAATTGCGGCGCAGATCTACGTCAAGATCTGGAGCGCGCACCGAGCGGCAGCGGTGTGACGCGCATTAATGGATGGTGTAAAAGAGGTGTGTTAAACTATTCATATTAGTCATGTTTATTTGTAATTCCTGATTCAGTTATTAGGCCTAAAGTCATGTTTGGACGCCCGATGGAATATTGCAAAATGATCGATTATTAGCCTATATATAGCTTTAGCCTATCTGCCACCTCTTTTATTTGAAACCATGGAAACTTACATAAATCCATAGTATAGGCCCTGATCTGGCGCATAAAGATAGTTGCATAATCCGCTGACACAATGACTTCTCCATTATTATGTTTGGCCCTAATCCTTTGCACAGCGGAGGTCAATCTTCCAAATTCACCGTAGCCTTCTGCTTCTGGCCAATTATTGATACCTTATTCCAATAAGCGATTAGTTTCATTTGTATTTCATTCATCGCGGAATGACCTGAAAGTGTGTCAAAGAGCTAACATTGTTGAAAACCAACGATGTGGGGAAAGCTCATCACGGGGCCGGCCGTGCTGCCTCTCTCGGCCAATAATTAAAAACCCTGTTAAAATATCAATGTCCCGCGAGAAATGAGCACACTTCTTCTCAAAATGGGCCATTCTCATAAAAGATATATGAGAGTGTTCACGCTTTTATAATTTAGTGAAAGAAATGGAGTCTGTTCATAGTAATGTGATTTAAAGGTATTGGTGCTTTCTAATTTCAGTGGACTAGAATTTATCCTCAGCAACCATCCTGCATGATAATGACTTTCTTCTTGTTATTTTACATTTTTTATGTATCTTGCAATTTCACCTACAGTTTGTAAAAGTGTGGTTCTTTGGCCATTGTAAGGTGTTCCTTTGATACTATGGTTTCATTAGCTCTGTTTATAGTGGACCTGTAATCAGTGAAGTATGATCTGGTATCTGTAGCCAGCAGCCATTCCTGAGCCAGACACAAACACATTCCTTTTAATGAGGCTATGCAGAATTGCCTGCACAGTCCTTCATTCCAGACCATTAATATTGTATTGTTCATATCATGAACTCCTAGGTTACACCGAGCATGCATTTTTCATTGTGATAATCCTTAATTATTTTTATGCACCCTTAATCTTTCATATAGTTTCACTGTTTTGCTTAAATATTTAATGGCATGATGATGCGGCTTGTCTTTCAGGGCCGGGCTTTCTGAGAAGAGGGAAGCGATGGAGAGGGAAGACGTAGTGCAGAGAGACGAAGAGAGAGTAAGAGATGAGAAAATGGATTTTAACGCCTCTCCCAATATAAGCCTCCTCCTCAGCACTGCCTGCTTGAGTGACTAGGCCTCCAGTGGAGACGCTGTTTTAATTCACATCAACACTGACCTCATTCAAAATAATCCTCTCTGCCTTAATCGCTTTTATTCAGGAGCTACAACTCATTTCTTCATATTTAACTGCAAGCTAAACTAGATGGCACACGGGACAAACTTTCATTACAAATGATAAAATTACTGTTTTATAAAGAAATATAGAAATAGTAAAATTTGTAAAATTGTTCTACGTTATATGCAGTTATTTTAAGTTTTTATGTCAAATAGCACATTTTGATTTGATGCAAATCAGAACTGGTGAAATCAAAAATACAAATACTTTCAACTTTTTAAAGAATTTTATTTTCATTTGATGAAAAAAATTAACCTCAAATTAGTTTTAAGCCATACTTCAGGCACTATAATGGTACCTGACTTGTGTGCTGCTGTTAAGGAGAACAAGGTATCATTCTACTTTGGCTTTAAAATCCTGTAGCTCAGTGGCAGATGGGCAGTGTTGTTGCTGGTTCAAAGGTCCACACTTGGATGTGTTTATCTCCACACCCAGCACAGAGAGAGTGCAGTTTAATTCAAGCGTCACACTCAGGGATCTAATAATCCTATCTAGTGATATGATAGGAAGCCCAGATAGGATAAATCTCGTCCAAAACCATTAGTGATAATGTGACTATAATAATACACATAGTTTCCTTGTGGTGTGTTAGTGAATTTCATCATATGTAGGGTACTCCTGAGTAATCTGGTTACATATCTAGCCCATGGTGATTGGTAGGCTGTGGGAAAGAAGCTCAACTAAATAATAGATTGGGATATGGGAACTAGTTACATTAGGATTATGGTTTTGTCCCATAGCACACTACAGAGTGATGGATGTTATACAATAGATATAAAGCCTTCATAAAGGTCATAAAAATAGGAGCCAACAACTGTAGCTTGTGCAAGCTTATTTATTCTTCTGAGCATTATATCTAAAATTACAAAATTAACTATGTGAAATATTACTTATTATACTCATAAACAACAAACAGTAGAATTATACTAAGAATAATTTGTTTCTCAATTTAATGTACACAGATTAATTAGTTCCCAATTTACAAAGGTGGTGCTATAAAGATTCAAGATTCATAATTAGTCTTGTGTGAATCATATTACATGTATACATAAAGACACAACAAACATTACAATTCACACTATGCAGCCATTTTATCCAGCGCAATGATGAAGAAGTCCATGTTTTCACCTCCACCTTGTTGACCCTTCTCCCCACACCTGTCTAGTTGTACTCAGAGAGATACTCTCATTCCTTTTCCTGATTCACTTGTGCTCGGTTTTCCCTGCACTTAACTTCAGTGTTAATCACTAGGACCACCCAAGTGTAAACTGTATTCACTATGGGCTATTTTGGCAGACTCAGCATGTTGTAACACTTGCAGGCATGCAAGTAAAGACCTATCTAAAATTGCACAATACATAGCACAAAACAGAACTGAGAAATCAATAAAAATGTATATTCATGTTGATTTAATTGTACCCTGTTGCTCTTGTCTTGATTCAATTGTACTGTAGTTCCCAGTCTGTGTAACAAGGCTCAACAGCATTGGGGGAGGATATATCCTAAAATCCTAAACCCCTGATCTCTGTCTGTGGGTCTTCAGCAGTAAAGAGTCATTCTTTCTGGTCCCCACTGTGAATTTGAGGCAGGATCATGGAGATGTTCTGCATGTATACTCTGTAATGGGTCAAGGCGACGGTATGAGAGGATGCAGGGGGCGCATCTCAAAAGGAAGAATGGTAAATAAAATGCATTCATAGAACGCAGAGAAGGAGGAGCAGAAAAGCATGAGCATAAGAGAAGGAATTGGAGGAGGAGAGTATCTTTAGTGCTAATTGGCAACCTAGCACAAGACCTTCCTTGAAAAATACCATGATGGTAAGACACTCACACAAACTGAAGCAGTAGGTTGTGTAGGGTGCATAGCATCCCCTGAGTGTTAGGTAATTGGAGCGTTGAATCTCCAGTGAAAACTGCTGATTTCATAGGAAGTGCTTACAAGACCTTTGTGTGCCATGTTTCCCTTTTCCAGGGAGCCAGGGGCCAGACATAGAGAGAACCATGGGCCTATAGTGGGAACAGACCCAGCTACACCTGAGTAGCGGTAATGAACCTCTTCACATGGTTGTTCACCCAAAAGGAAAAGAGGTGGGTAAAGAAAGGAAGAATGAGAAAGAGGAGGGGTGCAGCCTAATTTTGCAGCCAGAGAATAGCAGGTGGGACAAAAGGTCTAGCTTGAGGATCAGAGTTAGGGGGGCAGCTTTATTAGTGGTATTCTCCTACCCCATTTACACCATCTCCCTCTTCTGCAATGGAGCACTTATCACAAGTGTACCCATCCAGCTCGCCAATAGAAACAAGCAAATGCTATCCATCAATGTTTACCATTAAGGATCTGTCATTTGCAGATCCACCATATGTGGCAGATTAATGGGACGCAGGCCTCTTTCTCTCTCACCAACCCTCCACTACACACCTAAACACACCGTGTGGCCAAACTCGCTGTTATTCTGAGAATGAAAACAAGCCACTGAGAATGAAAACAAGCAATACAGGGAGGAGTGTGTCAGCTACCAGCGAGATTTGTTTTTTACATGGCAGAGTGTATTGTAACCAGAAAAGAAAGCAAAATAGAAAGAGTCACAGAGACAATTAAAACGCAATTAGAATGCTGGTAAAAAATATTTTTACCAGCATTCAATTTAAATGCATTATATAGCCATCTACTGAATTAAACAATTTGATCTGCAAAAACTAAAAAAGAACCCATGTCAGATTTTCTTTTCTTTTACCATTTTAACTTTTGGGTAGTACTAACCCTTTCACAGAAACCTGCAGCTATAGTAAAGCTTTTGTTGAGACACTGATTTTCTGTAAAATGCACACTGGTCATCTTTGTCTGCAGCTTTGGCTGAATAATGACCCAACGCCAAAGCGAAGTAAAGGGAGTCAGGATGAGGCTCATACTCAGGTGGTCCTGACTCCTTCTTTCTTTCACCCACTTTTTCTGTCTCTGTTGAACAAACATCTCTTCACTGTAGACTGTCTGTCTGTGTGGCTCTCTTCACCCTTAGAGCCATTTCTGGCCATTCAGCTGGGTCCTAAGTAAGTGACTGAACAGACGGGGGGGAGTCAGAGGAAGGAGGGAAGGGCACACAAATAATTCAGGTTCCTCTGACCAACACAAAACAACACAAAAGAGAAAGTTCTGTTCCTTTTCTGACCTCCTTCCTCTGGCTGTAGCACACACACATATGACACACGCAGAGAAAAGGCCTATTCTTAAAGACAACGTCTCCAGCCAGTGCCACAAAGGCCCCCTGCTCCTTGGCCTGTGCCTTAAGAAGCATAAGGTCTGGCTCAGTCTCTGTATTTAAGAGACTGAAAACTTCATTAGCCCTGATCAACCTGCATGGCAAAAAAAACTCAGGAGACAAGAGTCGACGCTGGTAAAAGTGTGGCAAACTTGATCCAGAAGAAGTTAGGAGGTTATGATATATTTCTCTAGTAGACAGTTTCAGGACAGAAGGAGGGTTGGAAGGAGGTAATGAGAAGGAGCGGCTCAAGTTATCCCTCATTTCCGTTGTGCTTTTGTGCCCCACGGCCTCCTCTGGAGAGGCTCTAAGGCTATTGTTGGTGCCAGACTGAGGTTGAGAGACAGGCAGGGGACAGAAGAAGAGGAACAGGATAAACCTAACAGAGACATTGAATTTTGAATTGTGAACACTAGATTAATACTACGTACACTACTTATAGTTGTTTGACTTAGCTGGTATTCCAATTTCTGGAATAAATGCAGCACAAATTGTTGCTTTTTAAAGATTAAGTTTGCTTAATTTTCTACTTTTAACTTTTTAGCTTGTGTTGGATTGATGTAAAATAATAAAAAAAATAATTGTTCTTGAGATCAGGAGGCAATTATGTACATCTTATTGTGGTATATGTCATGTACAATAGGGTGCAGTATGAATATACAGTATATGCAATAGATAAAGAAATGTCACTGCCAACAACAGGTCATTAAAGGTTTAATTTGATGGCTGATTTGGGTGCTAGATACAACAGACAGTGCAGCCTTTTAGACAATAAGCCACATCTTCAAACAGACAGACAGATAGAAGGTGTGTTACAAGCTTTATTTTTTAGAGCTCTTCTAAAACAACCTTGGTTGACCAAAGTGCTGGGCAAGTCACATAAATCTACAGAGACAAAAGACAGATCTGCATGCTAGACATAGAAGAAGAAGAATAACAGGTAACTTAATATAAAGTAGAATAACTAGACCATGACTGTTAAAGAGTTTCTTAGACCACAGTTATACTGTAAAATCAATCCTAAATAAGGCGTTAATCTGGCTTTTGGAGTTTTTAAAGACTGACAGGGAAAAGGCCTCTGCAGTGGACAGACAGACAGGTTTATGTCACAGAGAGCTGATGGACAGCTCTGACTGACAGGCAGACAGACAGGTCTGTGGCAGCCCAGTCAGTTCCATTATGGCGCAGGGGTGTTCCCTCTACAGTAGAAGCTGTCACTCCTGTATCGCTCAAATGACAAGCCACTCTAGCCGGGGACGTGCCGCAACGGGCTGAGAAAGCATGTCATCTTTTTCTTTTCTTCCCCCTCTCGGCGATGTCTCGCTCGATAAAGGAGCAGCCGCGAGAACAATAGTACCGAGGGACTAGAAAAGGACAGAGAGACTGGGGAGAGGGCGAGAGCAGAGAAAGCTAGACGGGACGTTTTGACATCTGAATTACATTTCTATCGCCTCAGACATGGGAGAAGAATGGGGGAAAGAAGCAAGGAGGGAGGGAGGCGGGATGGCAAACCATCACTTAGATGTTTATTTTAACTCCACTGTATTTGCCTGGCATCTAAAAAACTCACACCTCTGTGCATGTGACATGTGCCCTTTGAATATGGCTGTAGGGCAACAATGAGGTGACTCTTTATTGACATTATTTGGCATGTGTGACAGATGTACTGGGGCTTTGGAAACACTTTAAGTCACTAACTTCTGTAGCTTCACAGTGAAGGACACACACAAAGTTGTCTGCATATACCACACATCAGGCCTCAAACTTTTCAAAATGTGACAGTTGAGAAAAAAGAGGCTGATACAGGGAGCCTTTTCTCATCCTCATTGCATAATAGCTGGTGTTTAGTATTTTTTAATGACTAAATCCCTATAATTAATTAATATATAATCCAATACACTGAACCTTACAACAACAACAAAAATCTGTCAATGTAACTTCCCTTCTTTTGACTTGATCAAAGACCTTTTCACAGAAACCAAATGTAATTTTGCTGTATCCCATAAACCCCCGTCTCGGTCGCCAGTGGCAAAGTCAAAAGATTAGCTCTGACCTAAGTTCCAACATGTCCAATATACAAAGATACCCATTAAAGAAACACTGTAATCTTGCTTCAAAACAGGGACTGGAGCTGCAGTCTGATCTCTGTACAGTAAGTGCTTTAGTGTATCAGTAGTTGTTGAATGCAAGGAGCAGCAAAAGGACAATGAATACTCTAAAGTGTATTGTAACAGACAATACTCTCATGCTCAGTGGTTCTTCTAAAGTTTTAATTTGTCACCTCTTTATTGGCCTGTTTTTATAAAGAGATGCCTGTGGAGTGCGCATGTGCTTATGTAAATGTGTGAATGCTCAGTGTGACACGCCGTTCTCTATAACCTCATTAGAATCTTTCAGGTCCCGCTGTGCACCCATCCACACACACTCACACTGCTTTGATTTCTCAAAGTCTAAAGATGTCAATCACCTGCCCGCCTGAGTCAGAGCAGGGGAATTCATACATAGAGACACACACGAGCATGCACACATAAACGATCCATCAACGTCCTCCTCCCACTCCCCTCCAGTCTCTATCCAGCGCTGCCTCGTCACTCCCCCTCAGCCATTCCACTATTTGAGAGTAATTTCATGTGCCAGCGTGGTGCATAATACACTTTTAATGGACAACTAATTCTCTGCCATTACTTCGTCAACATGATTACGGGATCTGCCGCTCGCAATCCTGAGGAGTTGGGCCCAGGCTTTTTAAATATACACAAGACATTAATGTGTCTCTATTCAGCTTTACATCAGGAGATGTCAGCCATTTACATAATGCTGCCATTGAGGTCTGTGACAGCCTTCCTCTCTTTCTCTCGCACGATCCAGCTCTATTTTTCGACATGATTTCTTTCCACAAAGGGGCTCAGAGCACTGCCTTTTCCTTTCTGCTTCCCTCTCTCTGGTTCTATGAATGCTTGCACTTTCCACAAATGTCATGAAATAGAGGTTCAAGAGAGACGAAAGCGAGGGAAAGGGAGCAAAAGGGAGAGGGGAGCAGGGATTACACAAGTGTGAATGGGCAAAGTTGCCTTTCTATCACCTGTAAATAAACGGGATATCAGGGGATAAAAGGGATGAGTGTATAATTTGACCACTTAAATATCTAGTTCATTAGGCTGACAGAATAGTACTCCTCTGTCTGTCTGCGGCACGGCATATATGCAAATCTTTTCCCAAAGAATGCTCTTTTTTAGGTAATTTTGTATTCTGGAAAACCCAGGAAAAGTTACTAAGACAATTTTAAAACAAGAACAAATCATTTCTAATTGAGCTTTGGTATATATTTTTTTTATTTTTAGGATTAGTTTAATGGGAGTTGAATTTACAAAAGGTTGAACAATCAGAATATGCTGTAGATCAAATTGGTGTGCTGTCTCATTCTGCACTCATTTACTCGTAGATTTACATTTATTAAAGCAGGTTAAATGAGCATCAATTTAGAGTTGCCTTTTGACACGGGATATTAAGAGAAAAAAACTGCTCATGCAGTAAATTAGCATCAGTTTGTTCAGTAAATGCAAAGATTATAGCTTTATAAAAAAAAATAAGGTACACAATAATGATACACACTCTGCGGTGCAGTGACATGGGAAACATGTTCTGTCTAGAGGCAGGAAGTGCTGTGGATGTCTGAAGTCCAGTGCTGCAGATAATAAAGGCCTCCATCCGGCCGTGCGAGGTACAGGTACCTTTTGGCCTGGCTTCACACACTTGCGTGCAGTGTTTGTACAGTGGGGTCTACAGCTAAATCAAAGCCACCGAGGTTGTTATTGTCTCCACAGGGACGTTTCCTATTGCGTTGTGTTTGATGTATGAAAGCACTACACTATTGGCCACTAGAGCCAAATACAGGAAGTTGTCTTTCATGTTGTTGGATGCCATTTTGTCAGGTCATGGCGGGTTTATGAGTCTCTCAGGAGCAATGGGAGTTTAACAGATGTTTATGATGTGTGTAACAGTAAACTATTGCTTTAATAGTTAACAATTGAATTCTAATTAACACAACAAATGTGTTGCCTAGAATATACCATAAAAGTGTATAGTATCACAAATTAATTTTACAGCTGGTAATCTATGCATCACAATAGAAATACATAGTATATGCCATTATTGGCTGAAGTATCATGCAGATTGTTTTCTGGTTTGTACAATGCATACTTGACATGAACAAGCTAGCTCTTTGACCAGAAGTGATAAAACGTTGGAGAATGTTGGAGCTGGCACTGTAGTCTGAGGAGTAATTACCTTTAATGGAAAGACATATAATAGCAAGAGAGTAGGAAGGCCATATACCAGCTTAAGAGTGAGAGTACCTTTCTTTAGAAAATGGATGAAAAAGCCTTAAGTGAGCAGTGTGCTTCTGCTTGCACAACTGGGGGTGTTGCATTGCCTACTATAAGGTGACGGGTAACAGGTGTGTGTCCAGATGTTCAGAATGCTCTGTGTGAGTGTGTTAGCCATGGTTTGCTCTATAATTTGCCACTATTGGCACTAATATAGGCAGGTCTGTACTCCGCGGGGTGCCTGCAAGTGGACATTGTGTACGCTCACCTCACTTTTGCCTCACTTAAATAAAATCACACACTGGTTGGATTTTAATGCAGTGGACAGTACTTCGACCTTTTATACTGAATCTATAGAAATAACTAAAATAATTAAAGGTGGAGATGCCTTTATACGTAACGTCTCAATGTCTAGATAAAGTTTATCATTTTGCACTATAACAATATATTATTCCAAGGTTTATTAGAAGATCTTGTCATGGTGTAAAAAAAACAAAAAAAACATATTAAACATAATAAGGCATATAATATATTTTCTTGTGTTTGGCTGTATATACTACACTCACTGATGCTCTTAACAAAAGTGTCTAAAAACAATCTCATGCTGTTTACTAGTTCACTCAATCAGTTAAGAATAAGTATAAGTAAAAAAAAAAGACAGAACAGTTATAGTAACAGTTTTCATCACAAATATTAAAGGAACCTTTAAGTAAAATACTAATCAGTAAATTGCAAATATAAAAAAATCACATTTCCAAAGTGAATGTTGTAATGTGAGTGCTCACACATTATTGTCATGATTTTCCATTCATGCGTTTGCATCAGAGGCTGTGAGACAGTGACAGGTAAAAACACATGCTATATATGATAACAGACATTTCAATGAATAGCTGAACAGTGCCATTAGTGGTGTGAACGTTGTAGAGCTCTGCAGATCACAGAGCAATAGAAAGATGATATTGCTATTACCCAGTGTTGACACATGAGATTGCATTTACATTTTCATCCAATGGAAACCTAAACACAAACTGTTGTTTGTGCGAATAAGCCAGCGGCCGTGAATGCTAAAACAGTAATCAATATGTAGAACAAGTTTCACCATACAATGTGGAAAAACTAATATCACAACTGCTATTCATGGCCCATCTTGTCTGTTTTTGTCTCTTATTCCTCTCCTCAAGCTTTTCACCACTTCCTTTCCTTTTTACCCGAACCTTGTTCTCTTTGGAGCTTGATTTTCTTTCTTTTTTTTTTTTTTTTTTATACGGCAAGACACTTCTGTGTCTGTGTTTGTGTTTTGTGTTGTCAATGGCAATGGCGTTATCAATTAGTGCAGCAGTGGGAGCCCAATTAACAGCATCAAACAGCTAATTAATAGAGCAGTGTGAGTTAGTAGCGCTCAACAGCACGCCGCATGAGTCTAAGCTAGCACAGCCACGTTATAGCATCGCTGCACTGCGGGGGAGACACGGGTGTACATACACACAGGCATGTACAGGCTGGTGTGTACAGTATTACATGTACTAATGAATAGACATATAGAAACAAACATGAAATGATATGTAAAAAAAAAGTGACTTCAGAACTCAAACATGTAAAATTGAGAAATAAAAAAAAAAAGAAATTTACTAACCACTTACAGAGTTAGCTATCAAAAAATCTTTGCACTTTCCTTAAGAATAATTTTATTGTGGCTTAGCCCTGCACTTACAAGTAAACCACAGTGTGGGGAAACTCAGTTTAGCGTTGTCATTGTAGTAAAGGTATTAAGTTACCAAGCTGGTCCAAAAATAGATGGAAAAGCCCCTAAGAAACAGTTTTTATGGAAATGTGTCACACTTTGTAATTTTAGTAATAATTAACCTGCATAATATCCATGTAAGCTACCCCCAGTGGACTTCTGTTTTTATATACGCACAGCAAGGCATACGTTTAAACCTAAATGAATTAGGTAACTTCACTGTGCATAACACAGGACAGGACTAAGTGCTGCCAATATTGGGGGCCTCAGATATTGTGGATAAGTCCACACTCAACTCAGTCCAATGGAGCCCATAACACAAAGAGAACTAGAGGCTACTTGACAGATGACATTATGCCAGGGCGAGGCTTAAGTTAAAACAGTGAATTCTCCTTGTGCAGAATAAACCCAGACCATAAGACTGCACAAAGTCATTGGCTGTACAAGTGGCTGCCCTCAGTGGAAACACAGACACAGTTACAAACACACACTCAAAGGGCACACAAGTATGAAGTAGTCCACCTCCAAAATCCTCTGCTTCCTCATTACTTAAAGTACAACAGTCAGTATGTCGCTCTTTCACTCAATCAGTCACTCACACAAGGTTGTGGTTATGGCTTAGGGAACACTCCAGCCCTATTCAATCAAAAAGAGTACTGGGACTGATTCAGCTAAAGGTTAATTGCACTAGTGTCCTTGTACGCTTATGGATGGGAAATTGGTGTGTATGTGTGTGTTTGGCTGGATGAGTGTATCTGTTAAAACCCTTACCCAAATGCCATATGAAGCAAAATGTCTTTTTGTTGCAGGCGGATTAGTGTGGACATAATCTATGTACATTTTCCTCTAAGGAGGCAGACAAGTGGCTGCTGGAGTATTTACCTCCCTCAAACAGAAAGGACATGGAAATTTGTTTGAAACAGGTGCATGCCACCCGGTAAGACAACACAGGAGTCTGTGAGAAAAACCTTTTCATGTTGACCTCTTTTCTAATGTAACAGTGTACAGGTTTGCAAACAAGAAAATGCACAATACAATGACTCAAAAGGCTGGTAATAATAATCTTTATTTATAGAGCACTTTTAAAAACAAGCTTTACAAAGTCAGAATCCTCACCAAAGGTTGCATCAGAAGATAAGAGCTGCCAAAAGGTTGATTAAAACAGAGCAAAATTAAACTGTTTTTATGACTCCCAAGTTTTGATCCTTTGAATCCTTAGAACTGTCAAAATAATGAATATAAATATGAAACTTTTTTAGAGAAATCATTTTGCTGGGACTGTTTATTAATAAAATTACTTTGATAAATTTTGAAAATGAGTTTGGAAAGAAACTTTTTAATCAACATAATGAGCACTTGTCACTCTGTACTGTATTTTTAATGAAGACAGCCCAAGTGAAATTTTTTTTTTTAATTATCAATGTATTTTATGAAATTGCAGTTACAAACAAACAACTATTTTATTGAGTTTATGAATTTTATATATATATATATCCTGTACAATATTGTATACAATACTGATGAGTATAACTAGTTGGCAGAATTATGAATGATACCACAAAATCTTTTCTTTCACTCATTTTTTTTTTTAAATCATAATGACAACAGAAACTACCCAAATGACCCTGATCAAAAGTTTACATACCCCAGTTCTTTATACCGTGTATTTAACATCAGTGACAGCTTGAAGTCTTTTGTGGTAGTTGTGGATGAGGCTCTTTATTTTCTCAGATGGTAACGTTGCAGATTCTTCTTGGCAAAAAGCCTCCAGTTCTTGTAAATTCTTAGGCTGTCTTGCATAAACTACATGTTTGAGATCTCTCCAGAGTGACTCAATGATACTAAGGTCAGGAGACTGAGATGGTCAGTCCACTTCACTTTAAGCTGCTGTAGCCAATGATAGGTCGACTTGACCTTGTGCTTTGGATTGTTGTCATGTTGGAACGTCCAAGAACATCCCATGCATTTCCTCAAGTATTTTCAGATAACATGCTGCATTGCCATACATTTTGACCAGGTTTCCTGTGCCTTTGTAGCTCACACATCCAAAACATCAGCGACCCACTTCCATGTTTTACAGTAGAAATGGTGTACCTTTCCTCTCCAAATGTAATGTTTATGGTTGTGGCCAAAAAGTTCAGTTTTGGTCTCATCACTCCAAATAAGTTTGTTCCAAGTTTTGAGGCTTGTCTTTGTTCTGTTTGGCATATTGTAAGTGGGATGCTTTGTGGTATTTGTGTAGTAATGGCTTTCTCTGGCGACTTGACCATGCAGCTCATGTTTATTCAAGTGCCTCCTTATTGTGCATCTTGAAACAGCCACACCACTTTTTTTCAGAGAGTCTTGTATTTTAGCTGAAGTTATTTGTGTTTTTTTTTCTTTGCATCCCGTACAATCTTCCTGGCAGTTGAGGCTGAATTGTTTTTGGCATTTCTGTTTTATACAGTGTAATTACCTTTTCCCGCAAACTTTTGATCAGGGTACAAAAGATGGCTCCATTCTCTAGAGCTAAGTTTTTATTATGTGACAACTCTGGGGGGGGGGTTGATTAATGTTTATGCTATCTGAAAACTATTGTTTTACTATGCAGTAAAAGCGGAAAAGCCCGGATGTAACCGCCATTTTATTGCCCTTTCATAACGACAATATCAGTAAATAGGGGACCAATGGGCGGATTACATCCATTTTACTTAAAGTCTATGGTGAAGATGCTTTGTCTCTAATTACAAGAGACAAAATGTCTTCACCTTGAAACCTTGAAGTCCAGATGCTTTTGCTTTAACCTTTTATACCAAGGTACTGTATTTCTTTTTGAATAAATGTATAGTTGCTTGACCATTTGCTCTTTTTTATGCTTTTAGAAAGACGTGTTCTTTCAAAGGGAAGTTCTTTTACCCACTTTGACAACTGCCTGCCAATATAATATATAAACAGTATTTCTGCAAAACAGCACATTCATTTGTTGCTTTGTTTTAAAGGGTTGTAAGGTTAAAATTGAAAATGATCAATGGTTAAGTGATTTTAGCACTTTCAATAATGGCTGAAATTATTTTTTCACTGCTAGCAAAGAGAATGATCCTGTAAAAAAAAGTCTGCTAATCAGGCTCCTGAACATTCACCTGATTTTAACACTGAATGGGGCAAAAGTGCTCAGTAATTCACTGATTCATACAGGATGTGCACTCAAATATACAACCTGACAATAATCATAGTAGCATGTGGCTGGATTGGGTGCTGGTCTAGGCTGCGGCCTCATTGACCTTCAAAGTACAGACGAGGAGCCTCTCCATCACGACCGCACCACTTGTGGCAGGAAGAGAGGCTCGTTGACTGGCCCCTAATGGCACCCTGGCCCACGGGAACATGGGTCGCCCGGTTGGAGCTGTTGCCCTGGCAACCACAGACACAGACAGGACGCAGAAAAGTAAAAGAGAAAATTTCATAGGTAGTGAACAAAGTGTAGAGCAGACACACTGGTGGCTTTAAATGTAAGCTGGAAAGCTAAAGGGTGGGTCTTTAAAAAAAATACACTTTTTATTTTGTTTATTTGGCAAAACATTTGTTCTATAGTATAGATTATTAAAATTACATCTAAATATAACATACAGGCACATATTAACACTTCTAGATAGGATATATATGATAAAGTGTATAAGATATAAGATATCCATCCACAGTTATTAGTCAACAGGGAGATAATATATGTCAACTAAATCAAAAAAGAATGTAGGCTACCACCAGTGTTTAAAGTATACAATAAGAAAGACGCTACATTCAAAGTGTTGGTTTATTCAAAAGATTTAGTTTGTTTATTTGAGCAGTTCTGCAACAATCAGTGATTATTCAGGAAATAAATGCAGCTGTACTTACTACTACTAATTGGCTGTTGAAGCCATTAAACATTGGTTTTGCTCTTTGACTGTCAATCTGTTTCCCGCACTGATTGATGACCTTCGTGATCAGCTGAAAGCAGAAGTCACTGTGTAACAATGGCGCACAGGAAGTGACTCATTTTGCCAAGAGGCAGGTGTTAATTCAGCGGCTAACCCTCTGCCATTAAAAGCAGGGTAAACACTGGCACAACACTGTCAACATTACAGCAAGGACTCTCCAGTGACACAAGCCACTTTAATACGTCTCCTATTCTTTTGGTTGCCGTCTGTCTCTTCCACCCACCCAGACTTAATCAGCCAGGAGTTGAGTGCTTTCATCAACGGTGCAGCCCCCTTAATTAGCAGAGCACTGCCATAAGCCGACATGTAAGCTGAACAGTACTGCGTTAATGTGCATGTACAAACATATTTTCTGCATTTAGACTGACCTCAGCTCTCTTAAGTCAGTCAGTTTATAAGTCACAATAGCTATGTAGCCTAGCGTTGGAGGCTATCACAGCTAAAGCGGCTATACATTTGTCTAAAGCCATTTTTCCTTCAAATCTGGTGGCAAACATTGCAGATTGCAATTACATCTCACTCTCTTCATTTCTGTAACTTGCAAACACAATGCTAGCAGGGACATTCTGTTGATTTTGGGGGATTTTAATTATTACATAGTATATACGTATGGTTATAAGGTTGTGAGGCTATTAGACTCACTCACATGATTATCAATCACAATCTACAATCACAATCATCATTGGTTAGCTGATGCAAGTTGGGGAGCAGCATAAATATCTAAAGTATGGAAACTGAAAAGGGTGTTATTTTTACATTATTGAACCAAATCAGAACACCATGTGTCCTATTAGTTGAGCATCATGCTAATACTATTTTCTGATCCTGTTCAAGTGAAAGTATGCCATGTATTAGTTAATAAAAACAATAAAGAACAGTTCTCCTGGAACAAATAAATTCACCTCCACTGTGAGCAGATTCATTTTAAACTCTAAATTTTTCTGTCATAAATACAACAATACATCCATGCCCATACATTCTAACAATGTAAAGGCTGTATCCCTTTTCTCTGCAGAGACCTAAATTATAACTGCACAGAGTTCCATTCCACCTCCATATATGTCTCAGTTTCTTGTCATATAATAGACAACATCATTGACATCAAGGACAGCATTAGGTTTATGTGCCCACTGGTGGATAGTGCATGTGGTCAATGTTTGTGTTGGTGCAGCTCCCACTTTGCCATGTCAACTCATATTCAATGGCTTTTTAAATTAGAAAAAAAGTGCTCTCAGGGACTTTGCCGCATTCCACTTCATGAGCACAAACAAACAGAGCAAAAAGCCATTCCGAAGCGTGGAGTACACATTGGCTAGCAGGAAAAAGCCCCCATTTAAAATCAGAGAAAAAGGAGAGGAGGGGGCAGGAAGGCAAGCAGACGGAGCTGGAAAAGCAAAAGAGTGACTCCACTACCGATAATGAGCGGATCATTTAAAAAGCCCTCCTCAAATTGCCTTAAGGAGAAGAGAGAGGGAAAAGGCTTGAAAGGTTTTGAGTGAGTTCGGGGAATAGATGGAGTGGGGGGGTGCAGCAGTGAGTGGAGGGGGTACAAACATCTTGACGTGAGCTGTCAGGTGTACACATTGAGGCATCTTTACATTTGAGGTAAATATACTGTACACTGTAATGCTTTTGGCTTATGTTGGACCACACTGTCTACCTGAGCTGACCTGAATAAAAGGAAAACATAAAGGAAAAAACATTGTATCTTTTTCGTTTTATCTTTATGTAGGTATAAAACATTTTGAAGTTTTACAACGACTCTCACATTTTGTCATAAACCTCAATGTTTAAATAAATGGGCCTGATCTTAATAGAGAATATACTGGTTCAGGGTGGTTATGGGACATGAATCTGAGGACTTTGCCATCAGAGACCCCCAGATAATACAAATGTTTTATTTTTATTTATTTTTTTCAAAATAAAACAAAAAGAAAAAAAAAGCATGTGTGGTTTTATGGGGAACTTTGTATATACTTAAAGAATGCCCAATGATGTTAACACAGACTTGTGGTCACAATTAACATTGAGGAACACAATCCTAAAAATATAAAAGGAATTTAACGTTAAGAGCACTTACAGTTTTGAACAAATTCTTTTCAAACATCTTTTTAATAATAGAAAAAAATCTGGGTCTGGACAAAGTCATGATATATGGAGCTTTGCAGTAGAATTACATCTTTCCATGATGCTTGTAGCCGTCACTCTCTCCCTGTGTCCCCTGTTCCACATGCTCTATGTTCCTTCTCTCTCCATCTTGACACAGTGCACTGAGCCTAATCGTAGATAATTGGATGGGAGGGGCAGAGGGCCGGCCCTGCCTTTGTGTGCAAAGGGCAAGTGGTCAAGTTAATGGGGCCCTTGTGTCAGAGCCAGGAGGACTCTCTCTGTGTCTCTCTTTCTGTTCGATCACTCACTCAGGCCAGTCAATCCTACTGCTGCTTTTTCTCACTCCTTCGATCTAGGTTTACCTCTATCCCAGCTGTCTTACTTTTCTTTGTAGTTAGGTTTGTCTCCCTGTTGCTCCATCTATGTCTTCTTTTTTTACTCTAACTAGTGTGAAAAGAAATCAGGGATGCAAGATTATGACAAAAATAAACAATTTAATAGTAGTAGTACTAGCAGTAGTCTTTTGACTTTTGACACCAGCTTAACTTTTAAATGTCTTTAGTTTGAGTCCTTTAACCAGTTTTAGTTTTTTATGTGCCATGCAAATGCACCGATTGACAAAGATAACTCCCTGGAAAGATTCATAGTGACAGCGATGAAAGACAGGGGCTCTTTAAATATCAAAAGGCAGATCAGGAGGCCTCTGCTGCTCCTTGTGACTGATAAACAGAAGAGTGAGCTGCAGGATTAGTAGCTGCAGGCCTCCCCTCCCTCCTTTATTCCTCTCTCTTTTCTTCCTGTGGAGCACTAGACTGTTGACTGGCCTTGATATGTATGTGTGTGTGTGTGTGTGTACGTGAGTGTGTGTGTGTTACCTTGTCTGGCACCAGCTTAGTCTCCAGGAGGCCATTGTGTTCGAAACACAGGCCACAGCCGATTTCTGGTACTGAAGGAAACTTTATTATATTTGTTCATTTAACAAAGGATTTTTCATAATTGAACGCATGCAATTTTCACCTGCAGCTTTGTTAACTGGATCCGTGTTCATAATTGGGACAAATGCCTAGGCACTAAGCCTTGAACTTTAATTCTGTAAATGACAAATATGTAATGTGTAACAACTGAGAGGAAGTAAGATTAAATACAAAAGCCTTTTTTTTTAAAGAAAATGCATTTATTAAGAGTCATTAAAAAAAATCACACATCCCTAAACTTTAAAATGACTCAATTCAGTGAAGCAAAGTACCCATAGTACTCAAGCTGTAAATACAATTGTGGTGGTTGTAGATAGACAATTTTAGACATTGACATTTTAAATTTTCTTGTAAACGGTTACATTTTAATCAAAACCACAGTTCATTGGAAATCTATTACCTTGGAAAATGCAAAATCACACGTGGAATATCTGAACATTTGAATGCCACAAGTACTTGTAAGTAACATGTAGCAATATCTGACTGATACTTGTCATTCGTAGCTGCAACACGTATCCTTCTTTTCTTGAGATACTAATAAAAACATAACCTATCTGCTGTATTTGTCACTTGAGCTTCTTGTGACAGCACTATAAGGTCACAGTGAGACGTGGAAGTGTCATGCAGCACTAACAGCTGTGTGAGACGTGACATCACAGCAGACAGCGGGTGGCCCAGTGCAGGAGGATGAGGATGAGGGGCAACCCTAGTGGGATGTCACAGTAAACTGCGGTGTCACACCAGCGTGTTCATTACATCACTGTCTTTAAATGAACAGTGACCACAACACACTGCACAGTCATAGTTGGGATTTATATATAAATGTATTCAGCAAAAAAAATAAATAAATTCAAACACAATAATGCATACAGTTTTTGCGTTTCAGTCTTCAAAGCAATAACATAACCAACAATACATCATTCTTCATTTCTAAATGTAAATGTGAGTTGCTGTGACAAACTGCATAGCTTTTTGGCTGTTAAGACAGCAAAAAATCACAGTGAAAGATGGGAACACCTTACTGTGTGATATAGTATCAATAAAGGGCTAAGAGACCCACTATCACCACCAAATGTAGCACAAAAACACCTGAGTTTAGCTGTGGACTCACTGTGTCATTCAAGTTTGGTAAAAGAACAAAAGTTGAATACAATATTATGGATCTAAGATGTGTTTGAGGTTCTGACCTTCATCTACTCTGTCTCCCATTTAAAAAGCACTTTTGGACCAGAAGTATGAGGATTTTAGGAGTTGCCAAAAGATAACAGTGTTGCAAATCAAGTCTTATGAAGCCCAATGATCTGGGTCCATCAGAATACTAACAGCAACAGAAAACACCCAGGCTATGGCTTCCAACAATATAGGTACAACAGTACAATACAGTATATTTCCATACATTATTCTGAAACCAGGTCGGTTAAAGATACTGGCCTAACTGGATAAAGATAATACAAAAATGTTGATCCGTTTGAATGATGCAAATATTCTCTAATCTTTTACGGGACATAAACTATATGTTGTCCCTCAAACTGGGACAGTTATGGAGTTTTAACTGTCTTCAATAAAGGAGGCAGAAACACAGTGATTCAGGCAGGAACTGAACAGGAGAGAATGACCGAAAGAAATTGTCATTATTCCGTGACACAAGGTATAGGTTTGTGAAGTTCAAATTTCAGATTACTGCTCAAACGGTCATTGTGAGCAATTTTCTTTGGCAAATACATAATAAATATCACATGCCATAACAGCATGAGGACAATGATTTATTGGTCCACAACCGGCTATGTGAAATTAATACTTTAATGACAATTACATAAAGAATAACTGATTAGGATGTAAGGGGTATTATTTGGGGAATGACTGCAGTGTGTTCATTATTGCTGCCTATTCTGCAGTATTTCTTGTAAGAATAGAAACATGCTCAATATGTTTATTTAATTTGAAGCTTGTCCTTTTTACTAAGACCAGCATTTGTGATGAGACAAAGGTCTTTCACTGGAAGAGGCTGACAGGTTGGGGTCCTTTGGTCAAGGTTATGAGCAGGGGGTAGTGGATGTTCTCATCATATGCTTCTTTTCCCTCTTTCGACATCTGAAATCAAGCAGAAAATCCATAGCAAACAATTCATTAGAAGTGATACAAACGCAGTATTCATTGCTGTTTCACTGGAGCTGAAAGGTAAAGGATATGACATTAGCATATACTACGTAGGCTTTACGCTTGTGTGTACATCTATCAAACTGGCTGTGGTCCATGTACTGTCCAGCCTGTGCCCTCTTAAGCACACTTGGCAGTTTGGTCCTACAGCAGCTAATCAGCTCACGATGCATCTGGCCAAATGATGAGAGACTTCTGAGAGTGAGTTCAGTAGGTCTACTCACTGTCTGTCTGTGTGCATGTGGTTATGTGATGAGACTAATGCGGGTGTGAGCGATGTGTGTGTGTGTGTGGGGGGGTTCTATAACAAGCAGGAACTTAAACTAACCCCAGACTTCCACCCAAAAGTTCAAAGGAATACTACCAGTTGGCTCAGTCACACTTTTGAAACTCCTGAGAACAATGGATTTTTTTTCTATGTTGCAGAGCTTCTCTATTAGTGGAAGTCAATAAACATAACCATGCTTCTTTAAACACTCTTGGTTGGTTTGTTACAATTAACCCATTTAAAGACTGCATTTCAATTCTGCCACTCAAAACACAAGAGAGTGAGCCAAGAAGAATCCTAGCTCCTAAAAGTTTCTAAAGACAACAAATAATCAGTGGCTATGAAGAAATATATTGAAATCATCCTAAATATTGGCTGTATTACAAGCCCCTTCATCTTTGCAGTCAGTTTTACTTTTCCTTCAAACAAACTTAAGGTGTGATCCCTTCTTCTCTACACCTTCATGTACGTTATCTCCTCGCAGCCATCCCTCTGGGCACTGGCCAATAGTTGAACCTATGACCTCCCTTAAAGAGGCCGGCCTAAAGGAGGGACTGGGAAGGGGGTTTGCTGGGCGTGAAAGTTGCAGCTGCATGGCCCTCCGCTCTAAAGCCTGCCATGAGGTGCGCAGACAGCATTCACATTCAAATCCTACCAGGCGGAAGGAGCAAGGAAGCGATGGATGGAGGGATGGGGAGGGAAGAATACAGGGAGAGGAGAGTGGGCGGGGGTTTTAACACGGTGAGGGCTGAGAGCTCGCAGAGGTGAAAAGTTTAACAAGCAAAGCTGTTCCTCCTGATCGCAGGCTGCCTAATCAGCTTCATGGGTGGCTGGCTAAATCGGCTCTCAACTCGACCCCCCACCCCACTGCCCTGCAATCTTTTCTTCTTTCCCCTCTTGCCAAGGTGCAAGTCATTTATTTTATTGCCACTTTTCGTGCTGGCTTCTGTCTCGTTGTATTTCTTTCTCGTTTTCCCTTGCCGTTCATTTCTTTCGTGCACTTACAGTAGGACACGGAGAAAGTGAACAAGGTAGAAAATAAGAGAGTGGGGGTTTTGGGACAAGGGAGGGATGGATGAACCGGATGTCTGGGGTCTCTCTCGACAGGATTAGGAAACGGAGAATCTGGGATTGGCTGGATGGATAGATGAGGAGAGGAAGGGATAGACGGACAAGCTTGAATAAATAGAGAAGTGGGTTGTGTTGTTGGAAAGAGGAAGATAGTGGAAAGAAGGAAATAAGGAGGGGTGAGGTAGAAAGAGTTAAGGAGGGGTAAAGAAAGTATGAAGCCTGGAGGAGCACATACGGGGCTCTATTTATGCAGGAGATCTACATACACACACTTCCTTATGCCCATGTGTATTTGTGTTTGAGAGAAATTAAAATTCATGACTCTCTCTTCACAACCGTTTGAGTAACAAGATTAAGATGGTGGGTTAGGAAATAGCACTGGCATTATCAGGCTGCTTGCAGTCCCTCCAGCTGCTTTCCTCTCTATTCCACAACAGTGGGGATAAGAGGATAACGTGCTAGCCCTGTCTGCCCGTCCCAGCACATGCTGCTAACACACACACACACACCAGGTTTTACCAGATCAGCACTGCACGTCAGGCCAGTCCACAGCCAGTAGTCCCTCGAGTGTGCTTGTGTCAAAGGGTTAAAGGGTGGGTTTGCAAAAAGACAGAGTGCTGCTCTCTGAGTCCAGTCAGTGTTAAAGAAGGTAAATGCAAGTTAAATAAAATGCAAAATAAATATGATCAATGCTCTAAAGGAAAAATAATACAAGACAGAGCAGCATTAACATGACAAAGACTACACTTAAAAACCTAAACACAAATCTGTAGAACAATATTATATACTTGAGTGTTGTCTTGTGCGTTTTGTGCACATGGTATTAATATAAATCTAAATGTTAAATGCTCAAAGGCATTTCCACATATTCCTCTGAGTTTATACAAAATAAAAACAATGCATTCTGTAGTCACAAAATACAATTTTCCAATAATAAACTACTTCAGTATTTAGCTTTAAATGCTTTTACTAGATCGAGCATGTTGAGAGTGGTAGGTAATATTTAAATAAATCCAAATCAGTGCACACACATTAAATACAGACCAACCCCTATCGGTTCTATACATATACATTGCGTGGCAGTTGAGCCACACACAGCACATTCAGGCGCTAAAGTGTAGTGCAAATGAGTGGCAGCTGCTTGTGCATGATGGCAGTCTATGTTTGGCTGTGATATCATCATAAGTCATTTCTGTGTAATGTCTAGCCAATGTGCTGTGTGAGTGATGTCTGGGTTGGTGGAGGATTGTGATGTAGGGCTTTTATAAATGTGTGTGTAATGGTCATAAAAGCGCAGGCACACACACACACACACACACACACACACACACACACACACACACACACACACACACACACACACACACACACACACACACACACTAGGGTTGTTCATCAGAAGATAAGCAGAGGAGACTTAATCACCCTGACATGTGAGGGCCCTTCAACTTGCCCTCATATCCACACACACTACCTGACCCCACTGAGACACTGAAGGGAGCACATATCAAAGAGTCTACTGCTCTGAGGGTCCCCTGGATGTCAGAGAAAAAAACAGCAAATGCACAATTATGAAGAGTTATTTATTTTGGATGCCTGTTTGAGTTTGAATTTCACTCTTCACTGTCCAATAAGTGCTGTAGTGAAGCCACACTCATCACTAAACAGCGCTGAGTGGAAATCTGTCCAAACTGTTGAGGTACTAAACCCTTAGAATTATTAAATAACTGAACAGTGGCCTTGAGTCCCAATCAGTCTTCTACAGCTCAAGTCACAGTCCTGTAAATCTAAAGCAATGGCAGCACTTTATTACTACTTCTCACTTTATTTCTGTCATTGTGTTACTTCCTTCATTCAGTGTTTTATGTTTTTAAGGGTTTCAT
This sequence comes from Neodontobutis hainanensis, assembly GCA_024349245.1. NCBI lineage: Eukaryota > Metazoa > Chordata > Actinopteri > Gobiiformes > Odontobutidae > Neodontobutis > Neodontobutis hainanensis. The sequence continues at coordinate 4,751,990 of JALDNG010000016.1, read as the reverse complement.
CAACTTGAACATTATTGCAGTGTTTCCTAAAAATACATTCATAGGCACTAAAGTCAACACTTAATCACCTGCTTCTGCTATTGCTTAATATGTTATAAGTTAAGTCCTTTTAAACCTAACCTTTTAAAACAATGACTCAGGGTCATTATAGATTTTATTTGAGTTTCCAATTGTATTATTTCTCCCAAATATGACAAGATGCAACGAACAGCAAATAAAGTACTTGGTAATGCAGGGTAAATATATATATATATATATATATTTGTAATTATGCAATGCTTGTAATGAACTAAGCCACTAATTACAGATGTTTAGGATCATTATACATTATACCACTGTGTTTATTTTAAAGCTATTATAATAATGCATAATAAATCTAGGCTAATGACCACAGAGATGTACTGAACCCATTTGGATTAATATCAGAGTTAAGTTGGTCACGTGCGGCAAACCTTTTCGGCCAGCGCAGCTTGTGCATGCATTATTTGTGGGTGTTTTAAGATTCGCCATGTAAATTGAAACTGCATCAGCATCTATAACACATACGCATTTTACAAATAACATACTTGTCAAATACTGAATGAACATGAATATTTGAGTAATAATCAGTGTGTTTGCATAAAGAGCAAATAAATCAAAGTGAGGTTCTCTGAAATCCAGGCTATTTTAAACGGTTGTCTTGGTACAGGCGGGACATGTGTGCATTAATCTGGCCCACTCTCGGCTGTCCTGTACTGCTGTAGCTGTGTGTAATGGAGTTAACAGCTGGACACCACTTCTCTTAACACCGTCTCTTGCTCCTTGTCTTTTTCAATTGTTTCTTTCCTCCTTTTGCCACACTGGTGGTTAAAGTAGCTTGTTATTACAGTATTCAACACAGGGTTTGTTAAAATTAAACACCAATCTGCGCAAAATTATTATGAGACTGTATGAACATTACCTGATGTTTGTGTTTGAGGCTTGTTTCTTTGTTAAGATTAAGCACAGCTTTTTAGAAAACACAGAAGGGTGCTTTTCATCTTACAATGTGCTATTTTACTTTTTGTAGAGTGCGGTATCATGTGGTCTCATTAAAGCTTCATAAGGTAGGGTTTTTTAGTGGCACTGGGTGGATTCTAATGTATTGTGTCCTTACGAGAGAAGCAAGACTTATGCACTCATTTAGCAAAAGAAAATGCAGTTTATGGCACAAAAAACACAAGTATTCCTACAGTCAGCAGTATGAGAGTGTCCTGCATCTTGTTGAATGTACTGACTGGTTGCATAAACTTGGTGGGCTAGTACATTTACAAAAGGGCTACAAACATGTTCAGTACATCTACACTACATGCTATAAAAGGGCTTTCGTAGCATGTAGCAACTTGTTTCTTACCACCCTTGCCATATTCTCAATAATTATAGTTTATTAAGTCTCTCAATTTTTAAATATATTTAAATCTGCTTGTTTTATTTACAAAGTTATTCATGGTTTGGCTCCTCCCCCGATGAATGAGTTTAAAAAACAGAAACTCTTAGTGGCCCTGGTTCAAGAGTAACACAAGCCACTGTGTGGTGACTGTGAGCTCCCATTCAGACGTACATCATTTTCTCAAAACGTTCTGTCATTTCAGGGCTCAACGTTTTGGTACAGCCTTCTACTCTCCGTGAGGGAATATACAACGTCCCTTACTTTTAAAACACTTTTGAAACTGTGGTTGAGAGACACCCAAACATGTGATCATATGTGACCGGCACCTGGTTAGCAAATTATGTTTGAAAGATAGGCCAGTGCAATATCCATAATTTATAACTTAACTTACTCAAACTTGTGCACCTTCCTATATTCAGTGCAATACAGATGAATTGTAAATCATGTTCTGTCTCTTCCTCTTATTAACGTGTTGCTGTTCTATTGTCTGTACTAATATTGACTTGGAATGTCTGTCCTTATTGTGTTGTATATTGTTGTTTTTCCTTTCTTTCTGTTTTAATGTTTATTAATATACTTTGTCCAGATTTCTTGAATAATTAAATGATCTTAGTCTTCAGAGTTAGCCTGTACAATTCTTACAACTGCTTTAAAAATAGGTCTTGAAAAATTTGACTAAAATTAGACCTGCCTGTACTTTACTACTATTAACTATAATTATACGATTGTAGTGTAGGTTAGCTGGCGAGATTTTTATTGTGGTGAATTACCATCAATAATTTTCTCAAACATACACACATGAATACAAGTATATTTTATTTATTTATATGCACTGTATTTCTAACTTAGTGCCTATGAAAAGGTACATTTAGAAGTTTTACTATTAGTGTGCAGATGTAGTGTCTTGAGGCTTACCTTTAAGTGCATGTCCCAAACATGACTGTCATACTGCTGGTGTTGAGAGACGAACAGTCCAGCCTGCTGGGCCAGCTCACTGAAGAGAGCAAGGGTTTGACCTCGCCTCGGAGCAAATACTAAAGCTATGCCCTGAAGAAAACATTAAAGGAAGATAATAAGATACACCTATGTTCTTACATTGTATCCTGTTGCATTTTTTATTTTACAAAGCAATCACTGATATTTTATTGGTCACTGTGCATCTCCCCTTAGATTTTCTCAAAACAATATAATAGATGTTTAACCAAAAAAATGAGCGCTCTTCTAATCCAATCAAGGAAGGAAATGTAAACACACAAATGTAGGTGTGGACATAATGTTTGTGTGTGGCAGGAGCGCACATGCTGCATCACAGGCGACGCACAAAGAGGATTACCAACAGGTTTAAAGTTTCTTTGAAATCCTGCAGCTTTCGGTTTAATTTCATATTTTGATCATGCTATTACTGTTTAATTAAATGGAGGGAAGAGGGATGAGCGTGTGCTGTAGATAGACAAGCAAACTCTGGCACAACAAAAGCTAAAGGAACAAAAAGCCAGTGGAGACAGCAGGATGGTCGCCTGACAGATGATTTTTCATCTGTATAAGAAGCTCATACACCTCCCCTTTCTACAATAACACCAAAAACAAACAGACAAACAGAATTCCTCACAACATAAATCAGCTGATTAAGGGATTCGCCACATGGTCCACCTTTGTCAGAAACAACAAATTAGTGCAATTAGAAGGAGAATTAATTGCTTTGTTAATTGTTTAATCAGCTTAACCAAATATTAAATATTTAGCAAAGCTTGTTGTAGCAGCGGCTGTCTGTTGGTCCACACTAAAATCATATTAGCCCCTCGAATCATCTCTGCTGGATTAAAGTCATGCCGACATAAGGGGAAACTTAACACGCACATGTAATACAATGACCACATGTCACCATTGTCATAAATCTACCGCGGCTCATGCATTCACACTGGAGAGGCAGACTTAGGCAGTAGACACTATATTAATGTTGAAAATGTCTATCTACACGCTCTATTACTAAGTCATCAATGCACCACAATGGGATCAATTTTTGGAGCTAATAGTAATAGTTAAAAATGTGCAAAAATATATAAGACAATCAAAAAAAAAAAGTTTTGATTCATCCAGAATTTTAAATGAAACAAGCAATTGGACTAGAATTCACAGAACAACATGTTTTTCCATATTCAGAGTCTATGGAATACTCGCATTTAAGATACACGTTTGGACAAGAGACTATATTAAGAAAGTTTATCAGTGATGCCATCCTTGACAATTAGCCTGCTCTTCTCCTTTCACCCGTTTTCTTCTTCTTTTTTCCATAAATAAAATCCTCTCTGGCATTCTACTCCTTGTAGTTAAACACACCCTCTCTCCCCCTTTTCCCTCAGATGAATAGAAATCTCAGCCCTATCTCTTCCAGCCTTTTTGCTTTTTTCCCCAGTTGCTTTGGCTGTCGCAGCGTGGGGTCTTATCGCAAGGCCAAAAGGGAGAAGTTGCCTTGGATTTATGATGAAGGGAAGTGTGCAAAAGAGAGCCACAGATCAGAGCCACACATTCAACTTGCTCATAATAAGCATTAAAGCATTACATGATATTAATTCTGTCTGTCTATTAATGTGTATAGGCTTGTGGGCATGGCCTAATTATGATTGAGAAGCACAGTGTGATTTAGAGGAAAGGGATAAGCGCAGATATATAGAGTCCACATAAACACTTACTTTGGGCTGCAGTAATCTCCTTATAGCATCAACCAGACTGGCTCTGTACTGGTCCAGAAACAAACTGTGGGGAAAATAGAGAGTCCGTTTAGAATGCATTCTCATGATAGTAGCTCCAGATAAACCTGCGGCCTATTTATTTTGCTTTGTTGACCAATAAATCGACCAAAAGCAAGAAGAGGAAAAAAAACAATTTGCATGAGTAAGATGGTCTCCTTTCTGTTTACGTCTGAGTTTTCAGGTGCGTTCACATCGGCCCGGCGACGCACTGAGAAGAATGCAAAGCAAGATTAAATCCAGCCTCAAAGATAACGTCGGCAACAACAAACAAATGAGTGTATACGCTTTTACCTGAACAATTCAAAGGGCTGGAAAACAGAAGATTTAGGGGAATAAATCTGGCTATAATATGTGCTTTGAAGTAAATAAAGACTTACGGAACAACATGAAGAACACTAAGGACTCTTTTTGCTCAAATGAGTTACAAGGCTGTAGCGTTTGGACTACATATCCTAATGGACACAATAACATTGATTAAGGTGTTACTATATAGTGACACAATATGTTACAACATCAAATTATGTGTATGTGCAATGCTAAAAATGTGCTGTTAATGAGAATGTATCATTATGCTCTGTTTGTAATGTTTCAGTTTCTAAAACAGTGTTAACAATAAACTGAGAAGTAATCATTTTAAACAATGTAATTATTAATGGAAGTTTTACTTAAGGCATCCTGAATTTTTGGAAAAATCACAATCTATAACAATTTTAAAACATATAACGTATTTTACATGTGTGGCCTTAGGATAGTTGGCAACAATGCACTTGCTAATGGGTGAATAAATAAATAAATAAAATAACCAATGCCAACAATAGGTTTTCAATGGGATGGAAATCCAGACAAATCCACAAAGTCTTTCATTATCACCTCTAATCACGGTGAACAAAGTAACACCTGTCTCTATAGCCACAGTGGCACATTTCAATCCATTATGCGAGCAGTGTCCATGTGTGCACCTATTATCACAGATGAGAGTGCAGTAATTTGACTAAAATGCAACAATGTTTTGCAGATTTGACATAATCCTTCACATCCGTCCAACTACCAGAGAGGCAATCTGCATGGAACTTTTCCACCTTTGACCTTCTGACCTTAACTGAAACCACCTGATCCCACATCGGTTAATCACCATGTTACCTGTGCATGAAAGTCTTCCATCAGTTACGGAGCCTTCTGTGTCTCTTGTGTCCCATATGTTAAATGTTTATTATTTTTTAAGGGTCAGCAGAGGTGTTAGTTTATTTAACTTGAAAGGTGAGAGGTTTGTGTTTGGTTTGTTTTGTCACAGATATCTGTGGAAGGAAAAATGGTTGGTGAAGAAAAACAAGGAAGTAGGCAAGTCGGGTGGAGCTCAAACAGACTCATACAATCACAGACGTAGGCCAAAGGAAGGGCACCAAGTCACCGAAGGGACAACAGTTAAACAGTTGTACTAGCTTCTCACAAATCGTACTGTAATATTAATTTAAGCATTAAAACCAAACACAAGTCACTTTTCATTATACATCTCTCACTGTTGTTTATTTAGCAGCACTGTTAGTCCGTCTGCTTTGCTTGTAGACTGTGTATAACCATTTAAAAACAATTATGGACCCCCTAAATGACTGGTGTGCCCTTCTGATGTCCCCAGACGTTCACAGTCCCATTGTCTCACTCTGACCCTTCCCGCCCAGGACGGCCCACTCAGGCCAGTCTAGAGCTACTGGGACAAAGAGCAGGACAGAGTGTGTCTGTGAGAGCGTAGCAACTATATTTGTCTGCTTACACATGTATGTGATCATACAGGATGTCATCAGGCCTGTCACAGTGTCGTCACAGTGTCATCAAAGAGGCAAGAGGTGTGGGAAACTCACCAACTCAGTCTTCAGCCCTGAGAAACAGCTATAGCATTTATTGATTACAAAAAAAAAACAAGTAGCAGTTTGTACATCACCATTTGCAAAACAGTACAGCTTATTTTTTTTGTTGTAGCCAGAATTTCAGGATAATAAGTACATATCTTGAGATTCTTTCTATTATTATTATTATCCCCTTTTTTCCAGGTTCATGCTTGTCATTCCTGCTTAACTAAAAATCTCTCTTCATTCTCTTCAGGAAATGCACTCCTACTTGTGTGGGGAAATGACTAAGCCACTTAAGCCTGAAATAGAAGCTCAACCTTGTGACTAACTACTGAAAAACAAACCCAACAACAGGCGCACAAAGGCTATTAATAGCTCTAGTAAAGCACACAACATTAATTGAGTTAATCAAGATTCTAAGAGTAGGCTAATAACAATACACTCCGACAACACTGGTTTAGTCCTGATAGGGACTCATTCTTTTTCTATAAATGAAACTCAGAATACCAAAATAGTTGAACTGTTAAAATAATATTGACACAAATATGAATTAATAGTAATATTTGAGCTATTATTGGTCACAATATAGCTTTGATATACTCTAGAAATGTAGGTACTCAAACCAGTGAGAGAAATTAGATTTTGTTCACATCTTCTAATTCAAATCAAACAAATTTTTTTTTTACGACAAACCAAAATGATTGACTCTGAAAGCAAACTCAAAGGCACATACAGTTGCAGTACACATATGCTTATTTTGTATATATATATATGTTTTACTGCAAATGTGACACACACACATGTATTTCTGCATACGGTGGTGGACAACACACAGTATGTAGAAATACAATTGTGTCAAACAGTTTGTGAAGAATTGCACAAAAAGCACATAGCTTTATCTCAGTAGCCACACATGGACATCTTGTAGACAACTTACGAGCCAATATCCGAGCCAAGGATGCCTGCCACTCATGTGCACGCACTGGAGAAATCTCTCATTGTCGCATATCACACACACAACAGGGGAGATAAATAAATCTTAGATAGTTGTCTTATAGTCTGTGTCTAAGGATGGAATGAATAAAAAAATGTTGACAATGCCGTGTAATTCTCATTAGTTACATATCTGACATCATTGTTTTCTTCTTGTCTTGTTTGAATAGTCTTTTTATAGTTTTTTTCTATTAAACACTACGGAAAGTGTTGAAAAGTACCATCCTCGTTCCTGAAAAGCACTTAAGTAACACCTCTAATGGCTCCAGCTACTGACTGAACAATTTACTACGCCATTCCCAAATTCCCTGTGTCTTCCTTGCCATCTCCTCCTGTCCTTCCCTCATCTCCTCACAGCGGTGGCTACACTGCCGACAGTAGGACCTATAATTAATCCAAGTGGGAGCCATGTTGTTGACCTTTTCGCAGGTGATCATCACAATGATGCGCCCATTAATCGGTCAGCCATCACTCTTCAGCTGCCACCGGCACAATTATTACATACCCCACCCTCCACCCCCCCACCCTCCATACACAAACCGAAATATGGCAGCATACTGGAAAGCTTCTTGTGGTACACACTGCAGACCAATGACTAAATGTATGCACCTCTGCAGTAGAAGCAAATGTGCAACCAAGGACCAGCCATATTTCAACTCATGCATAATCCGCTTTGATCTATTGTACCGATGCCTATAGGCTGTTCTTTGAAAAACATTATCTATTAGCTGCCTGCTCTTGCTCTTTCTGCAGTTGTTATATCTGACTATTACCTGTAATGACCGTGACATTATAATAATGACAACTGTGTTTGCTAATGCTGCACTTAGCACACACACACGAACACAAAAATGGTTCTGGTCAGCATTTGAAAACTGGTACATACTTCATTATAACCCTTAACATAAAAAAGGCTTTAGCATAACCCAGAGTCATAACCTGTGCTCATGTCCCTATTAAGTGACATGGCTCAAATAAGTGCATGAACAAAAACAGACATATTTGTTTTCTACTCCATAAACAATACCTCGAGTAATTCTTTGACTTTTAACATCTTTGAATTGCCACAACAGAATTAAAATATGCACACAAGAGCAGAAAGTGCTTGAGTGTAAGTTATATGAATATAAAATTCCTATAGTCTGCCAAACCCCATCTTCCAATAAAATGAACACACAAGTGAGTCACTGAGATGCTAGAAAACTTAAAATTCACAGACTGTGCAGTGTGTTCTAGTCTGGACAGAGAAAAACACAAACTTGAAAATGACACAAGCACATTTTTACATTGTTTGTTGTGCTCTGTAATTTGTCATGTCAGAGAAAATGTGTATGTTTAATCACCTGTTAATTCCAAATCATACAATATAAAACCATATAAAAAAGTGACAATCGCAAAACACTGTGGAAACAGATTGTCCAGCATTTTAAAAATGAAAAGGTTTAGTGTACATGTTGCCTTCATAACAGTGGAACGGGACTTTGGCACTTTTCAGCAGTGACTGTCTAAGTCAGTAGTTGGGTGCTGTAAGAATTCACACACCTATGGTTGTTTTGTGCATGATATTATAACACTTAGCCATTTAAAGTACAAAAAAGTCACAAGGCACAAGTGAAGTCATTAAATTAGCAACTAAAGTCAAGTTCATTGACTGTGTTTCACACTTGTGCTTTCCAAGATTGGGCAGAGTGCAGTAGGCTGTCTTGATGAATCCAATCTCATTCGCTACATGTGAGCAATTGACAAGATTTAATTTTAGATTGGCCAAGATCTACATTTCAATGAATGGGGGCTAATTGTTATGTTTATGTTGCTCTATCGCTCCATTTCCATCTCCATTTCCACTCCTCCCTTCATCCGCCCTCAACTCTTTCTTTATCTTAGTGTGTCTCCTTCCTTGTCAAGGCGCAATTATTTGCAATTTGCCTAAGTCATCCATTTGCTGGCACACCAAGCATGAAAACGAGGCAATTTAGTGTAAAATGGAGGCACGTGGCCATTAGAGCATATGTATCTATGCGTGTGTGTGTGTGTGATAAGGCAGGGGAAAGTCCAACCACAAGGAGGGAACCATGCTACAACTGTCAGCCAAGAGTTCATTCTTAATAAGGTAAAGGTTTGAACATACCAGTCGGCACACATGATGACGTCAAAGTGACCCTCTAGCGATGAAATGTCTGAATCGCTGTCCCATCTCAAAACCCTGTTGGCATAAACAAATCAGAATTCAGTTTTGTTTCAATCGTCTGGTGTGTGGCGAGAAGGTGTACAGCTTTGTGTGATTTAAGATTCATCTACTGTAGGTAACGGCTGAGATATATATTTCAGAGTTAAAAAAATGCATATGAACAATCAAGTAAGTGTAAAACTTTAGTGAGAGAATCAACTCGTATTAAAAAGTCAAGCATATATGAACAGTAAGACCATAAACACATTAAAGTCAGAAGAAAGTCCTAACTCAGAAAGTGGGACCAGCCAAGGAATGACCCCTACTGTTTTTCTGCTTCAGTAAAGAATTGGAGAAAGCAGTGAGCAGGGAAGACATGTCATGTATGAGGTAAATCCAGAGTGTCTGACATGACACTTGACATTTATACTATGCACATACACGTACACAGAGCAGCCACCTCTCCACAAGACCATCATCACTCCCCCACCTGTCCTCCTGCTTTATGCCTTCCATCTCTTAGTGCCTTTTTACCCCCTTCATCTCTTGTTTCCACATCATTTTCCCTCTTAGACTGTCAGGCAGACTGGAGGATTATTAATTAGACATTATTAACACTCAGTAAACAAAACATTAGGCTCTGCAAGAAACACAATCTCCATTCGCAGCGGGAGGCCCTCGCCCCTCCCTACCACTCCTCTCGCCCAATCACATTGTGCCCTTCGCCCTCTCTCGTGGAGCGCACATGACAGCAGGCATAATCTGAAAAGAAAACAATCAAAGTAATGTAGCCTAATTATACGTTTACTTTTTCACACCATCTTCCGCTCATGTAAATATGAGCAGGAGAACGAGGGGAGAAAGATGGCGAGAGGAGAAAGGTAGCGAGGCAAAATGTCTCGTTAACGGACAAAACAAATGACATTTTGGACCCATTTTGTGTATAGATCAGGTCTCATAATGATTTCCACATGAAGACTTCCTCTCAAAGAGAATGAAATGCTTGAATGAGTCTGTATGTATGTGCTTGATAGATACCATGGCTACGCTGGTCATTTATTTCCAGCATAAAAGTTATAAGGAGGTGGTCACCAAATAGCAAGATTTGCAAGACACACACACACACACACACACACACACACACACACACACACACACACACACACACACACACACACACATGTTTTGTATGTTTTCTACTTTTTAACCTTCTTACAGTTATTGGATTGCCATCTTTTCTAAAAGCAATTCCTAACTCTCTAAATTTAACTTCAATTAAATAGTAACTTTGGTTGTTATCTTTTCCTGTATCAGTCTCTTGTTACATCAAAGTTTAGAGAAAATGTGTTTGGAAGTCAGAAAAACCATAGTGAAACATTCAGCAAATGCAATTTTATGTATCAAAATTAAAGTATTTGGTGCTATTTTGAGAGTGACATTATTGTTTTAATTCAGCCCAAACCAAAATGAAAGTAATGGCTGTTGTTATTTTTAGGAAGTGAAGGGGTTCACCTGGCAGAAACACATGTTGAGCCAAACCCTCCATCTTGACGGTTTCTCTCCACCAGCTCCCGAACATCTGATATTCCACAGTCAAGGATTTAAAATGAAAATATTTACAAACACACACAGACAAAAGCCATTTAGCGCAACAAACACACAAAAAAGGGCATTATGGCCAAATAACGCCATTTTGGTCTCATGGGAAATTGCTCCAGAAGTCATGTGGTTTCTTCTGATGCAGTTTTGTGAACCACAATTCTATGTCCTTTTTAGACCTTCCAAACAAAGCCTTCTTAAGCCTTCCAAACAAAATATAGTTAAAGTATAATAAAGTTTTTTATAACTGTTAAGGGCTCTAACATCACTTTATGCCCAAGAACAGGTGGAGAAGAGGAGGAAGAAGAAAAGGATGGACAAAGATAAGATAAGCCTTGTTATCTTGGACATTCATGGACCAGCATAAATAAATTAATTCACAGAAATATATAGTGTAGACACATGTATTTTGAGTGAGCACAGATGATCTCCATGGGATGGCAACGCGGCCTCCAGTAGAAGATCACAGAAGACTGATGCTGGATCAATGGCAAGGCTTTTAACCAGAGACACACCAACTTACACTGGCTGTCTTACACGCACACAGATGAACACACACAAAAGCAGGGCGATTGATGTCAAGTTGTCTATTAATACACTGGCTTGTGGAGTTGCAAAGCAATTCAATTAGGATTTCCTTGTCTTTAAAGCCGGCAAAGAGCTGAGACAAATCCAATCGACGAGAACAGAGCAGGGGACGGTGTAAAAAGGAAAGGACAGAGGGGGAATGGAAGATAAGGCGATAAATGGGACTGATAGTTCGAGGGCTGATACCAAATCAAAGGACGCTCTCTGAACTGCAAGTATTATAATAAATAACAATAAATATTTGCTCCAAAGACATTCCCCAGCTATAACTGCAGCGCTGGACACCTGGGCATCAGTGCATTACGCATGGGGATGACAGGGCGAAGAGCAGAGCAGCTTACAGTAATCTCATCACTAGCACACCACTGGGGAAGAGGTCAGCGAGGCACACACAAACGCTAGTACACACAGAAGTGAAGTGGACAGGAGTGTAGAGGAAAAGATTGAAACATTATTGAACATTAGAGCGCAGGAATAATTAGGCACATCACTTCAAGTGGACAAGATGCACCCAATGACGTCCATCAGTCATACTTAGGGAACATTTAAATCGATTGTTCAAGGTCACGTCCAGAGCTGTTTCCTGTGCTTATTGTGTGCACAAACTTGGTCCTTAGAAAACTTAGTATATGCTTAGTTATTAAAGTGACTATTTTGTTTCATATTGTGATGAATAGTGTTTTAAATACACGATTCAACATACTCTCCTTGCTAATATGAGATCAATAATTGCTCTGTCCTAACATACTAATAAAACTAAATTTTTTTCCTTAGACTTTATTGTTGTTTTATGAACACTAATAAGTAATAAAGTACCTTTATTAAACTATAGTTAACATAATATATATATATATATATATATATATATATATATATATATATATTTTTTTCTTCTTTTTTTTTTTACCTAAACATTTCACTAACTAAAATAAAAAAAATACCATTCTCCCAAATGTTGCCCACATGCTACAGGTTAAGGACATGACAAGTATGAAGCAAATCAAAGATGGTCAAGCTGAGGGTCTTTGTTGATGTCAAATGGAATGACCCATGATTATTTTTTTTAATCACTGATAACCTTTCACTGCTCAACGTTACACTATAGAACTGCACTGGTCTTGGTCTTATTATATTCTACAGTTGTGCTCAAAACATACCCTGGCAGAATATGTGTTTTTTTTTTGCCATTTCCCAGAACCATAAACGTTACATTTGGAGAGGATTCAACAGGCCTAAGATTAAAGGTGCACCATTCCTACTGTGAAACATGGAGGTAAATTGCGGAAGTTTTGGGGATGTGCGAGCTACAAAGGCACAGGAAAAGATAAATGCAGCATGTTATCAGAAAATACTGGAGGAAAATATGCACTCATCAGCCTGGAAGCTCTTGAACGTTCCAAAATGACAACGATCCACAGCACAAGGCCAAGTCGACCCGCCATTGGCTACAGCAACATAAAGTGAAGGTTTTGGACCATCTCAGTCTCCTGACATCAATATCATTGAGCTACTCTGAGGAGATCTCAAACATACAGTTCATACAAGACAGCCCAAGAATTTACAGGAATTAGAGACTTTTTGCCCAAAAATGGGCAGCTTAACCATCTGAGAAAATCAAGAGCCTCATCCACAACTACCACAAAATACTTCAAGCTGTCATTAATGTTAAAGGTGCAATACATGGTATTAAGAACTGGGGTATTTAAACTTTTGATCAGGGTTATTTGGGTAGTTTTTGTTGTCATTATGTTGTAACAGTAAACACAACAAAAAAAAACAACAATAAAAAAATAAAAACAACAGTAAACAGTAAACACAATTGTCTGACAATAAATGGCTTCACCCAACCACCGGCTAAATCAAATATTTTGCCATGGTATATAAACTTATTAGCACAACTGTATATCTCAGTTAATCAGTATGAATCAGGACTTGGTCTCATATGGTGTTATCTCTAATTGTTTTTTTTTTTTTTTACAATTTCCCAAGCATATGACATTGTTTCATCGGTTTCACTGTATAGTGTTGAGCCGTATCAAGACCCAATATCTGTTTCCATTGTGACACTAGAGGCGCAATGAGGCCATGTTAATCACTGTCCATCAGCTCAAGACAAAGCTCAACGGCTTCCTCTGTGAAAGGAAATGCCTTCCATGTGAATGCCTACAGTATGTGAATGGGCCAATTTGGCTGAGCCCAGAACAAATTATGTCTTTCACCAACCCTCTGCGTGTGTTCGATCTATTCTCTCTATGATTTCACTTACAAATCTCTGTATGTGTTTGTTCTGTGAAACAAAGCAGCCAGTCAATAGCATATTGTTTGTGTGCCCAGATGTGTGTGTGACTGCTTTACAGGCTCTGTAGTGTTATTGTTTGGGCTTATTGTGATTGGTAAAGGAACATTGTGGACAACTATGGCAGAAATATTGTAAGCAGAGCTAAATATGGAAGCAATGCAACGGTCAATGGGGAAGAAATGCGTATTTATATTTCCGGCTTTTGTGAATAAACCACACCGAGTGCTTTCTCAGCTGCATAGTTACTGAGTGTAGAGCCCAAAGGCAGAAGACAAGAGAAAGGGGAAAGGAATGATGGGGAGCCAAGAAAGAGAAAAAAAACTCAGTACAAAAATGAAACAAGCGTGAAGTGTTGGTTAAAAAAATGTTTAAAGCTGACAATTGTGTGTTGATCAATAAACTACTCCAACTACAAAAATCTCACCTCCAGATTGGTCTTAAAAACTTAATTATAGGCCTCAACCTTAACCACACGCACAAAAAAACATCTTAAACAACAAAACTTGATTGTTCCAGCTTCCAAAACACTCATCAAGCTTTAACCCAAGATGAAGTCTCAGACTAAATCTGACAGCATGGCAATTACTGTGCTCTTAACATGGCATTGTGGGCCATGTGGATTGGAAGATGCCACATTGAGCCCAAGTGCAGCATATTTGTCACTGTTGGTGTCCCATCTGTTGCTTTTTTCCTAAATATAAAAGAAGCTTCAAGAACCCAATCTAGGTTTTTAGAGTTGAAGAGCAGTCAAGGTTGGAGCTCTTTTAAATGCTGGCATTTGTCACAAAGTTAATCGACAAAAACAACCAAAGCAAACAAACAAAAAACTTACTTGACTTGAATTGAAATGGGAAAAGTGAACTAAAGAAAAAAGGAAACTACAAACAAATAAAGTTGATTTGAAAGAGAACTTTTCATTGGACAATTATTGTTTCTAATAAAGTATTTGTGTGACAGAGGAACAAGGTAACATTGATCGAACTGGATAAAGTAAAAACAACATACAAAAACCTATGAGTGAACTTTTAGAATGTTATTATTACATCCAAAATAAAAGTGTAAGAATTTGTTAATATTGCGTTGGCAGCTTGTAAAATAATACAAAAGTGGAGTTCAGGTCTTTAGGTTTATATGTTAATTAAATAATACACAGAACTGAACATGAAGAGTAATGTAAAAAATGGGCCATCTTTAGCATAACAACAAGCAACAAGACGTGCTGTTTTTTTTTCTTTTATTGTCCATTTTCTTTATCACAAATAAGTAAATAACTATGATTAAAAAATGCAGCTATACTTAATAAATAGCATAGTATAAATAGCATAGTTATAAATTGCTATTAAAATGTAATTGAAAGTATTATTGAATGGTCAAAAAAAGCACATATGTATAAATTCATTACAATTCAATGTTACATGTACGTAACTATAAAGGTAGAGATGAATATAAATGAATATAAATGCATATAAATACATGAGCCAGGGCAGCGATGCAGAGATAGACAGAGCGACCAAATGAAAAGCAGGCTGCCCATGAAAGGATACTCTGAATAGACTTCTCGTTCCCATCTGATAGCAGAACTTCTCTCGCGTCAGCACAAATGGCAACCTGCGAGACACAGAGACAAAGAAATGACACAACACAGAACAAAAGAACAAAACCAAAAGCACCTTTAGATGAAGCAAACACCTTAACGCATACACGCATAGACACACAATAATGACATAACCATATCTACAAAGATTCACTCTTGGCAGCGCAGCCCACCCCTGCACACTCTCTCCAATGCTCCCTCTCCACGATGCCATTTCCCTCTATCTTCCCCCCATTTTTATGTCTGCATTATTTTAATCATTCAATCAAATCAGTCAATACTTTTATCATTGTGGCTAGCGGTGGGGGCTGCTATCTTGCTATCACTCTGTTCAGTAATTGCATTGTGACAGGGGATGATGGCAAGCGTAGAGCCTTTTCATTTGACGCTGGGTATTTATCGGGCCGAGCCATCACTCCGTTCGCCGCTGTCACTCTGCACTCAGCTTGCCGGGCCTGGCTGATGCCCTTCATATAACTTTGCGGAGCAGACTATCAGAGATGAGGAGAAAGGGAAAAATGGATAGAAAGCTTTGTGCGGCACTATGTGAGAGATAAAGATAGTGAGAGGTGTGTGCTTTACTATAACCCTGTCTTTTTATATTCTCTATTCTGTTTTCATATCAGTGAGTGTGTGTCAGGCTGTGTTAAGAAGTGTGGGTCTGCATATACACAAGCAGGTAAACATGAGTATTGTGTAACATGCATAGTGTTGGCAGAATACCTTGAGATGTACCGTACAACACATGCAGTAGAAATACATATTGTCACAGCAGTGTGTTCCGAACGTTATTTGGGTGACCAATAAATTGCCATTCTAAAACGCATAGGCCCATTTCAAGCCAAATAGCCATAACATTCAAGACATATTGAAGGTGATATTTACAGTGACACTTTTAACAATATGCAACACTGCTAAAAGTAACAAAGTACCATAAAGGAAAGAAATCATACAAAAATGACTGATTCACACCACCTTCTGGTCCATGTCCCAGGAGGCATGAGCAGAGGGTCACTGGGTACTACGCATCTCACCATATGCTCAAACAGAGGAAGAGTCCTCCAGGCTCAGATCAGAGCATCCAACTGGAAGATCAGGAGCCTAACATGGCAACCAGTGTGCAATATACCATGACCTACCAACAGCACCAGGCGCACATGCACTGTCACACACTATATCACATGTTAATTTGTGCAAGGTTTGTCAAAAAGAAGTTGGTATTTAACACTGTACAGAATTAGACTATGAAAGCGACACATACAGTATCATGCAGTAGCAGTTGAGACGTCTGCTAGGTATGTCTTAAGAACATGAAGAGATGGCTAAAGGTATGAGAATAGGAAAAACATAGGAGAATAAAATAGATTGTTTACAGAACAAAAACAAGAGGAATTATTGCAAGTTGGAAATTGTGATCGGTGTCAGAGGTGGTGTCTGTGTCGGTTTGTGCAGGAGAAGGAGGTGAAGGAGATGTGTGAAAGAAGGATTCCATCTCAAGCCAATGTCAAAACATGGCGTATTGACTGCCAAGAGATAAAACTGAGCGTGTATACACACATGCAAGCACACACAAACACACAGACAGGCTGGTAGCTGGCAAATCGATGGGACACTGACGCCTGTTATGTGGAGGGGCCCTTAAGACCCAAGCTAATAAACCCTATGACTGACAGTATATCTAAGTGTAGCTGTGTATGTGTGTGAGTGTGAAACATGTCAATGGAGCACAGCTTTTAGCAGCTGAGATAGTTGATAGAGCTGGCGTCTACTGCTGGGGTGGTCTGCACATTAGGAAAGAGACATGATATATGATATATGCTGTATGACAATTATTATTTACTAGAATGTGCATTTCTTTTGCACAATTAGCTCAATTGTGTCACACTGTGCAAAAGAGACAGGATCTTTGATTTCTTACACCAGCTCTAGGGAGATAGACTGATAGGTGGCTTGGTACAGATGTTGTGTGGACATGGGAACATATATTATAAAGTGAATAAGTTAAATCAGTTAAATAACAGTTGCATGTAATTTAAGTAATTTTCAAGCGTTTTAATATTTTGTTAAAATCAATCACACTATAATAGACAAATGACATACACATATTAACTGAATGAGAATAATGTCCTGTGGGTTTAAGTATTTCAAGTCAAATGAAGACTTGCAAAGATATGTGATGGACACTGAAGAGACAGCGCCAGAGGATGACAGCTATTATGAATAGGTAAAGATGCTGTGTGCACATGCTGTTTGCGTATTGATCGGTGGGAGTCAGTTTCATTAGTGAATCACTTCTCCTGTGCGCGTGTTTATGTGTGTCTCACTTACCATGAGCCCGGCCAGACAAGTCATCCCTCCTCCTAACTCACACACGGCGCCCCTGAGAGATCCACAGTGAGCGTGCCAGAAGAGAAAACACACAACTGTGAGATTTACTTTAGCTGGCCACAAGCTGCAGCTTAGCACACATGTACAGAGATGTGCATATACACTTACACAGTAAACACAGCAGGCTAAGAAATATCAATTCAAGCGTCAACCTGAAAGCTGAATACTGAACATCGAGGAGCACAAGCTCAATCAGCGGGAAATCTGAGAAACACACACTCGGTCGTGCCGCTTGCATGCTCATTCAACCCCTCTCTCCATCCTCTTCCTCTTTCATCTCCCCTAGCCCTGCATCGCTCCCCTTGCCCGCTTTCATCCTGCCTCCCTCTAAAGCTGACCTTCACTTGGCCGCTCTGATCGATACCCCTCTCCTCTTCGCCTCCCGCCTCTTGAATGTTAAAACAGCAAATCAAAGGGTCATGTTCCACCTTGAGTGGAAATCAAAGGTGCCTGGGCGTTTTTCAGCCCCATGCCGCAGGGCAGGCCACTGTTCAGCACACGCGAGCAGGGGAAAGAGCAGCGCACAGCAACGTGGCGTGGAATAGTGCACACTGACACGAGTCATTTACATTCAACATGACATATTTTAGGTTGGTGTTTGGTACAGATAGTAAAGTTAGAAAAGTTGTTTCTTAAGGTTGATTTTGTTCAAATTTAGTAAATTAAGTAGGTTTTCAATACTATACAACAAAAAACCTGGACATTCTGATTGCATTATTGCCAACAAGATATTACACATTCAACTTCAGTTATTCATTGTCATATTTATTCATTTAATTTTGTGTTTTATTCAAATTATAAGTAAGTAAGTAAGTAAGTAATTTGTAATACCATGAAGGTAATATTTTATTGTATTTAAGTAAGTTTTATGTAGAAATAAACAACAAAGTAAATGCTTGTCTTGATATCGTAATATAATTATAATAATATTTTATGTGAAACATGTTTTTTATTGTATTTATTATTTGATAGTAGACAGAAGGTTGACAGGAAACAGGGTAAAAACAGGGTAATGACATTGGTCAAATGACCTGTGTGAGATTTGATCCCGGGTCTCCACGCCAACTGAAAAAATGGTTCTTGATCTTACATAAAACAGCAGATCAGATATGACCACATGACTACCCTTAACTTTTTATTTGGTATCCTATAACAAAACAGAACCCTATGTATGCATTAGAAACTTTGAAAATTTGTCCAAAACCATGAAGATGTTTGAGAGATGGGACTCACTTGAACAAGTTGCTATTCTGCAGACAGTAGTGAGCCATCACCTCTTCAGACGGCCACACACCTAAAAACAGAAAGAACAGCAGGGTTAAACGTCACGCTACCAACACACAGACATATATTTAACTACTGTTGTTGGAGCTGCTTCAATTCCAGCGTCTCAACATCAAGCAAGTAAAAATGAGAAATATCAAAACAATGACTGTGTAACATAATTGCATTGTGTTATGCAGCCTGTGTTCATTTGCTTTTCTTGTGCTTTCCACCTTGCCTGTGATCCAAGGCTTCTCTGTCTCTGTGTTCTGTCCATCTGTCTGTCTATCCTAAATCCTTGCAACACACTCCCTCATTGGGCTTGTGTGTGTGTGAGAGACAGGGGGTCCGGTGGGTGATAATCACAGCGAGCAGGCCTGTCTGGCTTATCACCTACTGTCAGCCCTTCTCCTTCTGCTGTGCATGTAACATACACTAACGTGCACACACTTAGTGCTATTTTGTCTCTCTCCCGACAAAACCACACAACTTGGCAGTGGAAGAAGTAAACAGTCATTTGAATAAAACTTGGGCTTTTCTGCGTCTGGCTTTGAACAGGGAGCTTGAGCTTGGCTCTGCTAGTGTGTGCGCATATGCAACTGACTGTGTGTTTAAATGAAATGAAAATATAGAAGGAATGAATTGGAGAAAGCAAGCGGGGAACGGACAGAAAATGAGTGAGGTAACGAGAAAACCAGGGAGGGAGGGGGGAAAAGGTGGTAGTCGATATAATAAGCGGCTTACAGACGGGCTCTCTTCACCTCACGGGGCAGACATCACTGCTTTCTCTTCTCTCCACACTCACACTCCGGTCGGCTGAGATTAGCTCAAGCAAGCAGGATTTAATAATGCCTATTGATAAAATGTCCAAATATGCCTTTTCCTCATTAGACGTGTTGTGCACACATGCACACACAAACAGTGACAGCCAGTAAATATATAGTGCATTACTGGAGTGTCAAGACATGTTCGACTTTAAGAGATGACGTTTTAAAATTTCATCTTGTGTCGCTTCAAAACAGACACTTGTCACAAACTGGGGGAAAGTTTAGAATGACTTAACCTCTCACTTAAAGCCATTTTGTGAATAAAGTACCAAAAAAAATAATAAAAAAATCATATGGGCCCCTATGGTTTCCAATAGCAAGACTCATTTACTCTTAATAATATATGGTTCCATGATTATATAACAAAAAAATTCAATTGAAGTAAATTTTAAAGTTTGCAGTTGGGTTTGTCCAAGCTTGTGTCACAGAAATCTGTCATTAAGACAGCAGTCCTTTGATTTTAGATGTCACATGACTCACAGACGCCTTTAAGACGTGATTCACTTAAAGTATAACACAGATCAGAAGAAATAGAGTGCTGTATGCAGTGTCTGTGACAGATATACCACAACGTCTCTTGAGTGGGTTCACTCTCTCTGATTGGGCAAACTAATCATCAGTTTTGAGTTTAATCTATAATGAAATGTGCTTGTCCTTGGTGTGGTTCTGTTCATTTTAATCACTAAAGAGACAAATCTATGACACCTTGACACTAAGAGCTGCCCACACACTGTGTACATTTCTGAGGAAACCGGCTGAGCAGCAGGGGGTGGTAATGCAACATGACACTGCACATGATCAACCTTTAGACAACACATCCCTGACACACAAGAGCCGGTGACCTCCACATACTCATGTCTGCTTCTCCAAATGAAGCCATCTCGCAAAAAAAAAAAGTCCTGTTTCTGTCCTCTCACTGAGCCCAACAATCCTAGATTAACTTTATGCAAAAGGTGTGTGTGAGAGCAAAGTGAGACAGACAGCACTAAGTAATAAAGCTTTGTAAAGCATATGTGAATCTGCTGTTTAATCCCTAACTCCAATACCATTAATAGGCCGAGGTGATAGGAAGTGCTGGTGTGTGATAGTGTTTGTGTGAGGTCATGGTGCACTGTAGGAAATGAAGGGATCAGTGGAAGAGAGAGCAGATTACTCCTCCTCAGGATAATGAAATTATTTCTCACCTTCAATTACAAGATGAGGAAACCAAAGTGTGTGTGGGGGGGTTTGTGGCCATTTGATTGGTGTCAAGAACTTAGGCAAGGCTGTTAACTTGATATGTGTGTGTGTGTGTGTGTGTGTGTGTGTGTGTGTGTGTGTGTGTGTGTGTGTGTGTGTGTGTGTGTGTGTGTGTGTGTGTGTGTGTGGATATTATGATTTAGTTGAACCAGTTAGTCCAGGTACTTTGTAGGAGATGCAGAGCTTATGGCGTAAATATAGGCTTTATTGAGCTTTCATACCATGTTTGATGTTTTTTTGATTTAACTTAAACTATTCTCAATTAATTTTGCAACCTGATGGAACAGCATTTTCATTGCAATAAGATTTGTGTGACAGAGCATGTGAATAAGTTTGATATTACTCTCCCTGGGAAATATAAAGTATTCAGTCTTTTATTAGTATTTAGCAAATCTATTGGCAACCCAGTCATGGAATTACCAGGATTAGAAAGCTAATTGTAAAAACATGAATCTGGTAAATAAGTGATGAAACACTGATTGACAAGTGGGGTAATATTTAGTCCTCACTGATTAATGTTGCAGATTTGTCCATAAACTTCTAACAAAGTGTACATGGATGTAGCATGTATATTGTATGTACTGTGTGCAATATAAAAGACAACCTTAAATAGGTTGTAGGCAAGCGTATTTTTTTTTTGCACCAATCGTATTCTAGAGGCTACAAAATACAATATGTGTGAGAAATGTTTGGATACATCTCATTTGATTATTCATTGACACAGAACATCTCGGAGTTGAAAGGCCTCAGAGAGCCTGACCAATCAGATCCAAGTAAACCTGACCCTAAACCCTGGTGTATCCTGGTTGCGGTGACCCGGTGTTGACCCAGGGAGCTTTAATCTGCCCTATAGCCATTTGTAATCACGTGCCCCGGGATGGACTTATCCTTCTATTTTCTGCTGCTTATCCAGGTTTGGGCCACAAGTAAGACTAAGCAGAGCAAACTTAGAAAGTAAGCACAGGGCCAAGCTCTTCCAGGGAATTCCCAAAGTGTTTTGAGCCAGCAAAGAGATCACGAGGAGTGAACACCAAATCCGGGTAAGACCAATTGGTGTAATCAACCTAAGCCAATAGCAGGAGAGGCTTGTCAATACTCAGTAGAGGTGTGTGCAAAAAGGAAGACTTAAAGAAAAAAAAAGGAAACAGGATAGTTAAACATTAACTGCTACTTTTCCTGAGGCCAGCTGGGTTTTAAACATTATAGAAACACTATAGGCTAAAAAAATCGTCATTATCCATTTTGACTGATATGAAACTATTTGGTTGGGTTTTACATTTTAGATTCAAAGTCCTGATATATCATTGATATATAATGGACATTTCCAGGACAGTAGTAATTTCATCAGACTGTTTAGGCCATTCTATTGTTAATGACTAAAAATTTGGTCAGTCAGTTTCCAGGTTCTCCAGGTGGTATCCCAGTAGTTACTTCATATAACATACTATTTGCAACCTCAATTTATTTGAGATTAACAAAGTAAAAATACATTTTCTCTAACTACCTTTGTCAGGCATGTGTGATTTTCTGCTGAGGGCAGCCGTCGAAGGTTAGGAGTTTGATGGCACATTAAGCTTTCAAGATCAAAGATACAGTATTGTGGCGCTTGGTTGTGGTACTTATTTCTATTTCTTATTCATGACATTCCCTTACAAACTATTTTACACTTTTAGTCTAATATAATCTGCAAACTTTCCGCTGCTGTTTATATCAAGTAAAACATATATCAATTCATTATATGACATGTGTCTGAAAATGAATCAGAAATGTCATATATAGAGAACCCCTATATTTCTTCCCTAACTGCTTTTATTTTATTTTTATTTTATTTTTTTGGTGACACTTTTACTGATTTTACAGTACACATATATTGTCTCTACTTCATTAAGTACAATGTAATAAACTGTTAACTGTAGTAACATGTTATTACAGTTTGTTACAGCTGTGTAACTGTAATAACAGTAGCTCAGTGGGTAGAGCGTCGTCCTTTAACTGAAAGGTATGCGGTTCGATTCCCACTCTCCCAATAGTTCATACTGTCGTTGTGTCCTTGGGCAAGACACTTAACCCACCTTGCCTCCAGTGGCTGTAACACTGGTAATTACTGTAGAACAATGTCGCTTTGGATAAAAGCGTCAACCAAATGAATAAATGTAAATGTAATAACGTAACTACATAGTACATACATAATGGAACTATGTGTACTTACATATTGTGGGTAGGGTTAGTATTAGGGTATGTATGTATGTACTATGTAGTTACATGTTATTACAGTTTGTTACACAGTGTGTTACATTGTACATACAGTAGAGACAATGGATCCTTTTATGTATAACTACTATAATTATGTATTTTTTTTAACTGGCAACATATTCAGAAGTTTGCACACACAGTATACATTTTGCCATGGTTACTTAACAATGTTAACTGCAACTGTGCAAGATAATTAGCCATGAAAAGAAAAAATGGAGGTAATATGATGCAGTGGTTTTCAAATAAACACTTAATATTAGAGCTCATTGGGAATGAAAGAACCCTTTGAGAAAGCCAGTTGTGGATGGTAAGAAAAACAGTTCAGGTGACTGAGAGTGGTGTCAAGATGAGGTTAAGTGGTCCGTGATGCCGCTCATTCCTCTGTTGCTGCTACATAGTGAAACACACATAGCATTTTCCTCTCGCCTCAGGCCTGGTGCATCTTGGTGCTCCGTGGCTCTCTGGCGGTGATCTGTCTCCACATTAAGCAAGGCCTCAGATAATTCTTAAGCCTCCTCCATGGTCGATCCAATAAGGGATAAGGCTCTCAGCTAGCCATGATCAACTGACAATCTGTCCTCTCACACGGCTACGTTAGTGGAGGCCTGGATTACCCCAGCCATGTAGAGCAAACGAAGTACAGTTCACTACAACGCAGCAATCCCACAGTCAAAAGAGAGGCTGTAAATGGAGAAAGACAGAGGTTAAGTGAAGTTAGTGTGTGTTTGTGTGCCACAGTGAGGCACCAGAGAGCTGCATCCTTCTTGTGTGATTTGGAAACTCAGCATAAAAGTGAGATATCAAAGGAAATACTAAAAGAAGCAGCTTCCCAAACATGGACACTTCAGAGCAGTTGGCAGAACCACAGATTTACATCTTTTTCTGAAATGTGAGACAAATGTAGATTAAATGCTTCATTTCTTCATACAAAAACCCAAACCTGATGACAGATGAGTGCACTGATGTGGATAAATAAATTATTAATCATTGAATACATGCAGCTCAGTTTCTAATTCATATTGGACATTTCTGAGTAATACATTTGTATTTGTGCTTGGTTTGTGTCTTTATAGTAAATATCATTTAGAAATTAGTAAAAGATATTTCTGAAGCAATGTTAGAGTAAAGAGAAGATGATATGTCTATGTGTTTAGACTAGAAAACAAAACTGCATAAATACTCTTAGATAGGAGCAATGAGCAAATGTTTTAATGTTGCATTTACCTGTTGCTACCAGCTGACATGAAACACAGGTTGTGCTAAGTTCTTAGATATGTAAAAATTTTCAATATTTCAAAATCAGAAACCTGTAACTGTCTCTAAGAGACTTTGAGCCAGTGATATATTGAATCCGGTTTACATTTTAAAGGCTTGAACTTGTGATAGCAGTGTGGTAACAATAGCAGTAATTACTAAACGATCATTGGGGCAGGCTGCTCTGGTAAACACACATGCTGTGAATAGACACTGCAGATAGCCTATTCGCCTTTCACCACAAGAGCCAGGCAGAGCGCGATAAGCATCAACATTCTCGCCAACAGTGTCTGCCTTGGAGACACTTCTGATCCCTTTTTCCATTGGAATAGGCTCATTTTAACACACGCTCGCAGGACTGTGCAGGGCTTCGATAAGCGCGGCCCTTCTCTGCCTCTCTGTCTCCCTCACTGAGTAAACATCGTTTTGGATTAGGCAGAGTATAATGAGAGCAGGGGGCTATCTGCCCACCACGCCTGCATTGTGGCCCCCCATTCCTCTCTGAGGGGGGCGGGACCAATCTTTACTCTGCTATTTATCCCCCTCCTCTGATAGCTTACTTATCTGCTGTAAAATGCCAAGGCTTGCTGCCTGTCTCACTCCCTGAGAACTGTCTGCTCGTCACCTGCCTGTCTGACTGTCAGCCATGTTGTCTTCTGGCTAAAGCATTAAGACAAATACATGACAGCGCATGTGTCATTTTATCTGACCTCTGCCGTTCTGTCTTCTTCAAACACAACTTCACTTTCTTCTATACTTTACAGTATACTTTACTGTGAGTACTGCATGTAACATTATAAAAGCAGTAATAGCAGGTTAAACTAACTATTATTGCATGCTTTTGCTAACTGCAGACACATGTAATGGAGGCCAGTTTTATGACATTTTTTGGACAATCACACGACATTATCATTATGTAAAATACCAGTCTATGTGACAAATGAAGGCCCTAGTCAACAACATAAAGCCACATAGAGCCAAGTATCTAAGGCTCTTACTGATGTAGGCCAATAACTAAGCTATCATTACAGTTAAATGGTAGGCTTTACCATTTTTACCTCAGTTGAACTAGAGCTGGGGTGATGGCTAACACCTGTAAAATGTCCATGTAACAGTATTAAAATAGATATTTAGATTAAAGTTTGTAGTCTGAGTAATACAGTTTAAAATTCTGATTAAATCAAATTAAACCTTACAGTTGTTTAAGGTAAAAAAACATACGTGAACAAATACATGGTAAAATTGACAGTGTGTATTATCCTAAACAAAAAGTACTTACCACTTAATAATGAATTATTTCATAAATAAGATTTAGCGTGTTGATACTCATTAGGTCTGAATAGAACTGTAGTAACAGTGGAAAAGGCAGCAAGAGTTGTTTATCCATTAACAGACTATGGATAAGGACAGAGATTTTGAGGCAAGAAATGGCGACCCAAAATTACCGAGCGGAGGAACAATTGAATGAGTGCAGATGATGAGATAGGGCAGCGACAGGATGAGACCGAAACAAAGAGGGACTTTGACATGTGGCTAATAGACATATCAGCACTGAGGTGTGGGCTTTAGCTGGCAGACGAGGGACTTTGCAGAGCTCCGTTCATTGATTAGCATACAGAGAGTGGCATGGGGCCCTGTGACAACCCCAGATTACACTTTGCAGAGACCCACAAGTATATATATACACACACACAAAGCAGATTGCCACAGATTGCATTTCTCTTCTCAGGAGAAAGGCAAGAAAGTCAAATTACAGGGTGTCACCTGAACCGAGCTGTCTAGTTTTTTGAATGTTAATATATATAAACAATTAGGACACACAAAACAGCAGTGGCAGTAGTGGATGTGCTGCAGATAAGACAAAGTAGTAGCAGAAAGGTTTTGATTGTACCAAAGCTGTTTTTTTTTTTTTTCATTTCTTTAATGTGCGGTGTCTGAAGATTCTTTCTATACTTGGAAAACATCAGATCATCATTATACTATCCATTCTGCTGCTAGAACTAATTACATGACATTTACCATTGAAAATAAAATACCATGTTAATTATTATTAAAGTCGTAAATGGTTTGTAAGACTAACTCTCACCACAGAGGTTAGGGGCAGCACCTGTGGACAGCAGTCTTGGGTGGGGTCCCCATACATTTTGTGGATTACACCTAATTTCTATGCCATTACATCCTGTCATGTACAGGAAAACCTTGTCAAAAGAAAAGAAAAATACCCTTTTACAGTCCTTAATTGTATTAGTAATCAAAGAATAATCATATCATCATAGACTAAACATGAAATGTGAGCATTGGGCCAATGGGAGACAAAGACACTAAAAAAAATCCCATACACTCCAAGTGTTCTGCAGTCTGCCCAACAACTGCACTGATGCTTTAAACATGAAACAGATTTTCTATCTGAGTGAAGAAGGAAAAGAGAGAGGAGATGATACAGACAAAAGGTTACTGGGAAAAATAGGGTGGGTTTGAGGTAAATAGTGGTTTGAATGCAAAGACTGTGCCTGAGAAACAGCCTGAGAAATCTGCTGTCTCTGCTCTGTTCAGTTCTCGTGTTAACGTCAGTCCGGCTTCATCTACTATGTCCTCAGTTTGTGCAGTGTTAGCAGTGCCCTGTCCCTCAGTACATTCTGTCACACAATTACCAAGCAAGTTATTTGTTGCACTTATGTACCTCTGTGATAAGTGACATTTAAAACCATGTGTCAAGCTGTTAAAGGACTGAAAGCTAGCTGAATTCTATGGCTTCCAAGAGCAATTTTATTTTTTGGATAGAAATAGATAGAAGTTCATCTAAAACTGTTTTTTAAATGTGAATACAAGTCACTGACTGTGCTCTGACACTGTGTAAACTCAGAGCTTTGTTGTGAAGGCCAGCAGTGCACATTTACACAAAGGTCAAATTGAGATATAGAGACGGTAAATGGGGTGAGCACAAAGCACAAACATTTTAGACGGTTGTGGGCAGTGGGGATGTTGATGGCAACGAGTGAGGTGATGGTGGCAGGGTGTTAATTTGAGCAGTCCTTATGAAGAAGCAAAGCCCATGGCTCCATCTGAAATAAACTAAACTGTGAAAAGTTGCCAAGGGAGCACAGTGAGTGTGTGCACTTGTGATACATGGTTCCTATGTGTGTTTCAGAGCAGGTTAGTGTCTGTGTGGACATTTGCATGTGTGTCTGTATGTGTGTGTGCTGCCCACGGCACTCCTTGTGCAGGCGTTTCATTGGAGAGGCAGATGAGCAGGGCAGATATCCTGGGGCTGCCTGGCAGTGGCCACAGCTTTATCTGAGCTGAAATGATTTTAGCACTCCATTTTAGAGCACTAACCCAGGAGCAATGTCTGCCTCTTCCTTCTTCTTAGCGTCGTCCTTCTTTCCTTATTCACTACATTCTACCTTTTGACACATCTTTTTCATTTACTCACATGCATGCTCGTGACAAGAGATGGTGGAAATGCAAGCAACATAAATCCAATGACCTGAGCATACATAGTGTTCATTCTGCATCTTTAAAAGAAGAGTAGTAAAAAGTAGTAAAAAATTTTACTTTGTTGCAAACAAAAACTCTTTCTTGCCTGAATATTAGAATTTTATTTACAAATTTTATTATGTTCACAAATGTGTAAAAAATACCCCATAATTCATGGCCTTACCATAATGATTAGAAAAACTTCATCATTTTGTGTAAGATTTCTGAGAAGATGAGGAGTACTTGAAATGCACACATGATCAACAGTGTGAGGCTTTCTTCAATGATGTAAGGACTTTCTCAATATGCATCATACTTTACAACAGACTCTTATGTAAAGCAATGATCCAGTACTTATTATCCAACTTGTCACTGACTAGTGCCCACAAGCCACAATGCCCACTGTCCTTACTCCTCCCCCTTCACTGTCTGACCATCATAACCACTCTGTGACCACTGTCTGACTCTCTGTTCTGTCTGCCACATGGGGAATTAAGTGGCATTATGGGGAAAAGCTTCTAGCTGAGCTTAACTGCATTACAGGAGCAGGTAACATACCCTCAGAGTGTGAGAGAGAGCCAGAGGACTGTGGGCTGATGAACAATGTGGATTTCTTTTGAGAATGAAAGAAAGACAGAGAGGAAAGCCAAGAGGCAGGGAATAGAAATAGGGTCTTAAGTGAATTGTTAACTCAAATGCTCTAATCACAGTGAAAGCCCGGGACAAAGAGCACCCACAGATGCCAGCGGAGCACACCCTAAGGGCCAACCAAAGGCCATTTAGCCCCATCGGCCTTCTAAACGATCCTCTACTTTTCTCTCCAAGGACTTTCCAAAATGATACTTGGGCAGCGTGAGAGATGGGGAAGACAAGCACAAGGAGCAAGAGAAAGGTCAAAGACAAAAACACACAGATACGTATTTAAAACTGATAAGAATTTTTAACAACAATTTGCTGACATGATTATGCCCATAAATAACCACTAAAACTAGACTGACTTGAACATTTTACAGCTGATGTTGTGAAATAAATATAATATTTTGTGCACAATGGTGCTTTAAATTGATCCCTTTTATTAATTGGCCATTTGATTTTTTTCTTTTTTTCTTCTTTGCAATGAGCTTTGAAATCAGTCAAGAAGGCTACATGATGAGGACTGCAAACATGTTTTTTTACCTTTAGGGAAAAAGGAATCAAGATGCTGATGTAAAATTAAGTATTCTTACATTCTTAAAAATGTTTGCTGTTTTCCTATACTTTCATGCATTTTAACATTCAGGTGTATACTTAATTTGACTTTGCAGAACTGAAACACTAAGTTGTGCACGTGCTGCATAAACCAGCCAAATTGTGGGGTTACATTTGACTATCGATGCTAAAGCCGTATTGTAGGTTTTGTTTTGGAGAATGCCACACTGTCTACACTGCCATGCCAGGAATGTCATTATGTGCAAATAAATTATATGATATATCCCACAGGATGCACAAACCTATGACACATTTAAGTAGATTCTAGTTCCTTCTATATTCTTTACAAAAGTTTGCAGGGAAAAAGTGCTACATAGAAGGTAAAAGGACAGGAATTAAGTGGAGAAAAAGAAGCCAAAGAAAGGAGACAGACCTCACCTGCCCCTCCGCAACTCGGGGGAGTGTCTGGGGCCACACCGGCCTTCATTCTGGCCCTCAGCGGCTCTGCAGGAACTCCACTTTTCATAAAGCCCATAGGCAGATCACTGGCTCCCTGGGGAAAGGCAGCCATGATGGCTCTATTCAGCCATCCTGATAATGCTATGCTGATTGTCTGCACACAGCTAGCATGTTGTGTGGCTAAGCATGGGTCATTTCCTCATTTCCCCCATGTCTCTTTTCAAATGTCCAGGCAGGGAGGGCCTTCACTGGGGGAAAGGACCCACTGATGGGGACTAAGGCTGGAGGTTATTGCTTAGGAGATGTGAGAAACAACAATGGTATTCAAACTCACACAGACTGGACTGTGGTTACAGGCTAAACTAAAATCTGTCAAGCCCAAAATAAAATACAGAAAGTTCACAGAGAGTGTCCATTGTGATCCGTGACAAAAGACAGCTATACACCCATGTTGAATCACAATGGACCTACCTCTTCTATAAACTGCTTATTGTACTGCACAACCTTCTTCTGTGTAGGTCTCTGTTCATGTGTTCACTTGAGGCCAAATGCTCACCACTTCATCATCAATAAAGCCACTGTGAGGAAAGATATTGTCATAATTATGTTATTCTCTCCCAAAGAAAACACACATGGGAACACATTTCTAAAATAATTCCACAAGCGATATCCTTGAAGATTTGTGATTACTGAAAGCAATCTTATTGTACAATGTCAAAAAATGGGACTCAAAACCCAATAAAATAATAGGATTTATTCTAAATTTAGCTGTCGGACCATTTCAACTGCATCCTTTTGGGAGGTGCACAAAGCATCCAAAACATTTCTGTGAAGGTTCTCAGTTATTCAGCTCATCTTGAAGAAAAGGTTAAAGCAAAAGCATCTGGACACTTTTGTCTTTAATTCCAAGAAACTTTATCAATTCTGAGTTCAACTGATACAAGGTTCACGCCTTTATAAACCAGGCCAGTTGGTTTTAAGAGGGGCGTGAAGGAAGCCATTGTTGTCACTAACGACTCACCTGAGTCTGTCCTTTCATAGCTCACAACTATGAAACCAGAACAGCCGATCCAATCACAGTTAGTTTCAGGTCAAACCCCTCCTTCTAGAGATATAAACTCAGCTCTCTTACCAGCTAATCTCAGAATTGATAAAGTATTTTGGAATTAGAGACAAAATGTCTTCACCTAGAAGTCCAAATCATTAAGATACACACTATTTTCTATGATTTCATATCTGAGACTTAATTTATGGGCTTGGATTATAGTTATAAGGGCGGCAGTATAGCTCAGTGGGTAGAGCGGCCATCCTTCTACCGGCGGGTGGGCGGCTCGATCCCCGCTCGAAACATCATAACATCCCACTCTCCCCGCATACTGTCGTTGTGTCCTTGGGCAAGACACTTAACCTACATTGCCTCCAGTGAAGTTCTGTAACACTGGTAATAGTTTAATGTGTGTAAAGCGCTTTGAGTGCCTACTACAGTAGGTGGAAAAGCGCTATATAAAAATAAAGATTATTATTATTGGGTTATACTTAGTTTATAAGTTGGTTTCTCAGGGAAATTCCTGATTTTGGGGCATTTACTTTATTATCCTCATTTTCTGCCTCATTACTGTTGCTATTGTTCAAATGCAAATGCAACCAATTTGTTTAGAAAAAGAAGGTTCAGTTTAAGAATTAGCAAGGGATCACATTTTTTCATATTACTCAATATCACCACAATAACAACCTCACAAATATTATAAGGTGGCTCACTTGGTAATGCTCATATCACGTCAGCTGTGACAATCAAATCAGAGCTACAATGCTTACAATGAAATAAGAAAGCTATACACATGTTGTTTCACAATACTTAACATATGGAGAAGTGTACAATGTTTTGTTGAATATTAAGAGTTGTTCCTTCTACATCAGCACCTCAAGAGAAATACCTCCGGTGCGCGATGCCTTTTTTTCTAAATGGAAAAGTTACACGCCATGATATAAAATAACAAGCCTGCTTGTCTGGGTCCTCAAATGCATTATTTAAATGGCTTCAAAGATCGCAAAGGCCACAGGAAAATTAGTGCAAAATACTTTGCATTTCCTGGAGCTGTTTAAATGACAGATGACACAAATCATATTTAAGCCATTGTGCTAATAATCAGGCATGATGTACAGCGCTGGGGCTGAATTATTCTGTGTGGTGATTGGGTTGGGACGAACTGACTTTGTGATAAGTGACATCAGTGACAGCCACAGGCAGACAATAGTTAACTGTCAAAGCCTGGAGATGGATGGAAGGGAGGCACACACACATACATACATACAGTCTAGGTCAGTAATTGAGTGGGAGGGATGAGTTCTCTCTCCGTCACACTTGCACTGTAAAGCACCAGTCACCCCATCATCACCCAACAAGACCAATTTGTTGCCATGAGCTACCAACAGGGACAGGGACAATGTCAGCTGTCAATCAGTCCAGGTTTATCATTGGTTTAGTGGCCTCCAACATATACACATAGTACTGCTTAGTTAGTGAGACTATTGAATCCAAAAGTGACTGTAAAGTAAATAAATTAAAAAAGAAAAATGTTGGATTTTGAATTTTAGAGTATACACAAACAAAAAAGGCCCACATGGTCTTGAATAGAAAAGCAATATAAGATAGAGAATAAAAATGCATTGGTGCTTCCTCATATCAGTCAAAACAGAGCGACATTGAGATTAAGCGTCACACTGCTGAGAGAAGGAGTGCCAGAAACACAGATGTGAATAGTGAAAGGCCAGATATCATCCGTTCATTTTAAACAGAGTCGGATGGTGATTGAGTGAGCAAGACTGTGTGTGTGTTTGCATTCTGGCCCTCGGGTCGTAGCGGACACATTGACACAAAATAAACAGTACTCAATCTCCCGGCCTGTGATTGCTGCTCCGGTGTCAAGATAAAGTCCCCAAGCCCCGTGGCTATGCAGGTTAGCTGCAAGCGCAACAATGGAGGACAAAAAAAGAGGTGAAACAGCACAGAAAACATTCAACAGACTTTTCAAATATAGAAGCAGACCAATGTCATCGTAAGCAGTTCAAACTATACATATAATGTAACCTTGAGCTGCAATACCATAGGTAAATAAATAAATAAATCAAGCATTTTGTTGCCATGGCATTAGTGGGTGTGCTATTAGCAGCAATGAATATTAAGTCTTTGTAATATTTAATAAGTTTTAGCCATAAAGGTTGTGTTTGAATGAAATATGAAGTGAATTAAAAAAAAATTATGAAACGTAGCTGGAAGCAAAATGCAAATTGTGTTTCCATAAACTGTTGAGTTGAGTAAATTACTCAAGGTTTTGCAGAACCCCATCTTTTTTTTTATTTTGAGATGTTTTACTATAATAATAATAATAATAATAATAATAATAATAATAATAATTTAATTGGTCGAGGCTATAAATGTTAATGGACATGAAACATCAGATCATGAATGTAAACATGTCAGATTATAGCCTCAGGCTAGATTATAGCCGTTGTCCCACAAGATAAAAGCAATATGTGTATGCAATATATTACACATATATTTTAATTAATCTAAAAACACATCCATCCATAACACACCCACCTATACATGCACACAGCACAGAAACAATACTCACAATAGCCTACTGCACAGCCTACGCTGTCACAAGCTGCTCACACACACATCAAAAACATACAATAATGGGTTTTATACTGAAATACATTCACAATAATTACAAATGAGTACAATTCTGATTAGGGCTTTAAAATAATTGTACATGAGGCTTTCTCTCAATGCCAATGGTAAACTATTCCACAAGCTCCCACCTCAAACTGACAGTACAGTCTGACCAAACATGGTGCACCTGTGAGGTATCATTGCCTCTGCTGGTAGCTTGCATAGTCCTTTGTGGATTAACGTTCCCTCAATGGAGGAGGTGCATGGGAATGTATAGTACCTTAAACATCAAACAAATAGTTTTTAAGTTAATAATGTATTGAAAGTCCAATAACTTGTGTTTTTTTAAAACAAGGCCATGATGGTGAGATCAAGGTTTTTATCAAGTATTTTCAATGCTTTTTTTTTATAAAGATCTTAAATTCTGGGGTACTGGAATGAGCAAGTGACCATCTAGTCAAACTAAATTTAATATGAGAAATAATTTTAGAATAAACAACTGCCATTTGGTTGGTTTTCAGAGTAAAAACTGAATTATTAATAAACTATTTGAAGAAGAGAATCTAAAAGTTCAATCAGAAGTCAACTCCAGTAAATGTGTAATGGAACAAGCTTTGTTGTATACTTTCTGAATATGTAAAAACAGCTGAACTCCTCGACCCCAAGGCCAACGCACCACCACATCACCATATGAATATAACAGCCGTGACAAGTGCATGTAAACACACACAGAACGCTCAAATCCACTCACTGGGAGCTATTAAGTCGTCAGACAGTGCACCGAGTCTGACAGAGGAGAGAAACGCTGTGTACCCAGTAACGGTACCAGAGCAGCAAAAGAGTGGACAGGCAGTCAGGTAAAAA
This sequence comes from Neodontobutis hainanensis, assembly GCA_024349245.1. Taxonomy (NCBI): domain Eukaryota; kingdom Metazoa; phylum Chordata; class Actinopteri; order Gobiiformes; family Odontobutidae; genus Neodontobutis; species Neodontobutis hainanensis. The sequence continues at coordinate 4,717,860 of JALDNG010000016.1, read as the reverse complement.
AAATAATAAATAAAATAAAAAGATTTGCTGCCAGACTGCTAATTTTACTTGTCGCAGAAAAAAAAAACTAACCGATGCTCAAACTGTCATTGTTACTGTCACCTCAAAACCCAGGAGAGTGTGTGTGTGTGTCTCGGTGTGTGTGCTCAGGACAAGGAAGTGTGGCAGAGTTACTTTACTCAGAGTGGAATTTAGGATATTGAGCGATTAAATAAGTACGCACATGTATTTAGGCACATCTGCTAACTCACTGTCTTCTGACTGACCTAATAAGGTTGAGCATTCAATACCAGTTTAAAATATACCAAGGTGCCCTCCCCTGTATCTCTCTCTGTCCAACCCTGTTTCTAAATGAGTCCATGTAATTAAAAAAAGCAGTAATTTTTAAGCAGTGTTGATAACAAAACTGCCTAGCTTGTGAATGCTTATGATGTACTTCTGTGTGTCAATCTGGAGTAAATGTTATCCATTCATCTATCAGTTAAATATAGCCAGAATGATCAGTCTATGATGGGACACTGAGGTTACAGGCTGAGAAAGCTACCTCCATCAAAGTGTATTTTTTAAATAGCTAGAAAGGTGCTATCAATCATATTATTTGGCAAATATGGTGAGCTTATCCTGCATCAGTAGCATTAAAAGTCAACATAAATCTAGTTCAAATTTAAACACGCAGTAAAGATGTTATATATCTAGACCTATATAAATCAGATTATGCCTCTCAAGTGTTTGAAGGCCAACAAGTATGTGTTTATAATACCTAAAGTCATGTTTACACAAGGACATATGATGAGTCTATGCTATATGTTTATTACATATTGTCTTATGATGAACAGATCTTGGGGAAATAATGTAATGTAAAAAGTATCTCTTGTGAAACCAAAGGCTGAAACAATCTGAAAGTATATCTCATAACTTTACAATTTAAGCTTTATAACATACAGTATCATACACAGTGTTTTCTTGTCCTTGCACAATTTTACTGATAATAAAGTAAAATAATGGTTTGCTTTTTAAATGATAAAGCTCCTCAGGAAGAGGGTCAGTTGAACTTGCTTTTTTCTTTTGTAGTGCAATGCTCTGAGAAACTACAGTGAATGAATAGAACTGAAAATGTGACCTTAGCTTCAAAGTGGGACAGGGGTCTATCAGTCCTGGGATCTGTTAGGCCCGTAACCCGCAGCGACAGGTCCTTAACACGCCACACGGACAGAGCCGTAACAGATGCCCGGCTAAGTGCCTGATTAAAACTTAATGTGCAGAAAGAGCAGTGTGTGTTTGTGCGCTGGGGAGGATGCGACATGGGCACCAGCCCTCCAGCGACAAGAGGGGCCATGCCAGCTGCTTCTCTCCCCAGAGATGGAGCCCTGAAGCTGGGCAGCGAGGCAGGGGAGTCAGGGGAGCCTCCACAGGGCCAGGGCACAGTCACAACAGGAGTGGCATATGTGACGTGACACTCCACTTATCAAATAAGACTTCATTTTCTAATGAACCAATCACACAGCGGAAACACAGACAACAGTTGGGCCTCCAAGACACATCCAAACCTACTTTTTAGACAAACAAAGCTAAATAAATGAGACACTCAGTATACAGAAATAACGCTCATATGCAGACAAATGAACAGCCACAGAGTACACACATTGCCTGGGTACATTAGTGTCCTGTCACTGCACTTTAATCTGTATATAGGTGAATTAAGTCTCTGACCTGAAAAGTTTTCTGGGGCAAAACTTCTGTCTCAATCTTTAAAATGTATGCAACAACCAAGCCTCTAACATGGATGCTCCTAAACCCAATAGCGTTAGGGGGGGTTATTGATTAATATTTCCGTTAATGCTAACAAAAACTATTGTTTTACTATGGAGTAAAAGCGGAAAAGCCATTTTATTGCCCTTTCGTAACGCCAATATCGGTAAATAGGGGACCAATGGGCGGATTACATCCATGTTTAATTACAATCTATGGCAACAACACATCCGTAGTGATGGCACGGAGAAACTGTCAAAGCATTTTTACTCTATGTACGTATAATTGCAACTTTTGCAATGGGCCATCTTGTTGTGCTGATGGAACTTTTTGGTGCTCTTTGCTAAAGTAGGAGGTAAGTCTTGGGTTGGTCAGACCTAATTAACAATTTCTGAGCTGGAGGCATAATGCTATAGTTTGCCACAGGAGACAGGTATATACATTTGTGGTACAAGTGTGATAAAGTTGCCACACATTACAATGCCTAATGAATGTTAAAAAACATTAAAGGACGTCCCAAATCAGATTCTAATCTTAAATCAATTAACTTCCAATGAGTTTCACTATCTTCAATCAGAATTCACAAAAGCACCCAATTTTACCATGTGTCTGTGTTCAGGAGGTTTGAGCAGCTTCGTAGGCCAACAAGGGAGCAGCCAATAATTTACCCACTGACAGAAAATTTCATCTGCCTATCATCTTCACCCCCATCTCTCTCTCTCTGTTGCTCCCTCCATCCCTCTCTCACTGATTATGCCGTCAATACGATGCGGATGAGAGGAGCTGACAATTGACCAGCCTGGATCAATATCAGCTAATAAGCATGTCAGCGGAGAGGAGAAAAGAGCAAAGAATTGACTGGGAGACAGAGAGAGAGGATGAGTGAGAAAGTGACAGTGAGAAAAGCTAGTTTGATTCAATTCGGTCTCTTGGCGTGTGGAGGTGTAAGTGGGATGATTGGCCTGTTATTGCTGGTTTAATGTTAGGCAATCAGAGCCCTAGTGGTCTAGATATCAACAAACATCCATCAAATTGTCCCTTCTTCTTCTTGATACCACCTCCTCTGCGTGGCCCCGCCTGGACCCTGACAAACAATACCACAACAATGAGCGCCGAACAATGGTGGCGTTTAAAAAACACCCCAGGGAGGATGAATTGATAGCCTCGCATTCGCCACACGAGCCACAAGAAAATACGCTTGTTTGGGGTGTTTTGTTTGTGCCGGGGAGATCTTGGTGGATTTTATTTTTTTCATTTTGCTTTTCTTTCCTGCCTCTCACTGACTTTCCCCCTGGCAGAGGAGCACGCCGTTGTTGATGGTGATATAATAACACAGTCAGGTGTCTGTGGCCAATTCCCTGTCATTTGGACTTTTGCGTAAATCACCATGTATTTTTTGCTTCATCTCTTTCTACCGGCTTTCTCTTTTTTCATTGCTTTATCTTCTTTTTTTGCCAAGGTGTCATTTTCTTTTGCTCAAATTACCTTTTCCGTGGCCCCCCAGACGCCACAATTGCAGGTGTTGTATGGATCCTGATGGAAGCTTTTCTGTCTAAATGCAACAGTGCTACTTGCACAGCTAGTCAACAATACTTAGTCTAATACTGCCTATTATCGGAGCAGGAAGATAAATGACTGACTCCGAAACACTCTGCGACTAACTGCTTGATAGACTCGATGAAAGACTGCTAAATGACAAAAAGATAAACACAACACAAACTGACTGGGTGTTTGCAAAGGTGTTTTGCTATGGTTTTCCTGTCCCCCCCAAAAAAAATATATATTATAATAATACTTTTTATTTTGTATAAATCAAAGTGTACGTAGATCTATGTGTTTGTCTGGAAATTGCAAAGTTGTTTAACAAGAGATGGATCTTAAATGCATTATCATGACTCAAATGCTCTTTAACTACCTATACTTACCTTGAGTATTTACTAATAGAAGCAGATTAAGTGTATTGCTTTGGAAACAGACATTTCTGGGGCTCCTGCTCACAATAACATGGTTGGAAGCCCTTCTTGAACCACTAACCCAGACCTCACTCTTCTGTAACCTTCACAAATATACTTTATAAAATAAAAAATAAAACAAGATGTTTTATTTTTGTTTAAGCATAAGTTGGCCATCACCTTTCTGATGTCCTTCATATACAGAATTATAATCACCATTCACAGCCCCCTGCCTTGATATTAAGTCCATGTCTCTACCAGCAGAGCATACTCTCAGCAAGAGGCTGATTGCAGCGGGAACGTAGTGATGAGTGGAGGAATGGAGGGCGTGGACAAAGTGCTGAGAGTGGCGTTGTTCTCATTTACATGTTTATAGCTCCACCGTAGGGAGGGGACAGCACTTGTTTTCCGACGGACATGTCCAATTATCAGCACTGTTGTTTCCTCCACGCTGCTCTCTGACTGCTCAGCGCAAAAGCACACAACCAGACACACACATGTTAGGAGCCAGCTGTGTGACCCGGGAGAACGGGCTGGTTAGTCTACTGTGATGGTCATACGGGACGTATGGAGTCAGCTGTGCGTCTTAATAACAGCTGTGGATTTTGGTGTGTGTACGTGACAGAGTGACCCACGCAGCTGGGACAGTGCCAACCCGCTCATAGACACAGAAGAGTTAGCTCATCATTCAAAAACACCAGACACACTGGATGGGACATAACGTATGCCATATGGCAAACATACAAACTCAAGCATACCTAATGTTTTATTTCCATGTTAATGCAAAGCATATCTTTGCCATGGCAACCAGAATGATTGGCAGATCCAGAAAGATGAGTAGGGAGCAAGAATGCAAGAAGGCAAATAAAAAAAAAATGACCATGGCTTGGTATTTTTAAACCAAATATCATACTTCTTAACCCCTCTATTTCACAAACATTCATGCAAAAGATAAAAACTCAACAATTTGTTGCAGTGTAGCTCAAAAAATAATTGAAGAACTAAAGATGCAAGGAGGCCAACAATGCACTCACATACCATCTGATAGTCAGCCTCTCATCTGCTCGCTCCTCAGTCCATCCTCCCGACTTTGACAAACACACGCACGCACACACACTGGTGGGCAGAGGAGAGAATATTAAAAACAAACAAACAGAGAATTGACTTGCTGAGAAGAATTACAGAGGTGCTGATTACATCTGACCTCTCACCTCTGCTGTCAGAAAGCGCTGCCTTGTTTTCTCCTTCATTTATGTGTCAGGTTGCACCCCCCTCCATGTATTGGCTACTCTTCTCTGCCTTTTTTTGTGTATTTTTGCAACATTAAAAACAAATGAGCTAGAACAGTTACCACTATACAAAAATGTAAAATAACGACGGCGTTATTGAGCAGTAGAAAAACATTAATAAATATGTAATAAATTATGAATAAATAAATAAACTATTTATAGATGCTAAAATATAGTCTTTGTATATTAAACAATACTTGAGCTTATTATTCAAGAATAAAACATTAATAAAAATGTTTATAACTTAATAGTGGCTATTAATGTAGGATTAACACCATGTAAATGATGAATTGAGTAATTACCAATACTTAACTAATTTGAACAAATGTTTAGGTAGTCCCCTGGAAGAGCTGGAAGACGTGTCTGGGGAGGGGGAGGTCTGGGCGTCTCTGCTTAGACTGCTGCCCCCGGGACCCGGGCCCCGGATAATCGGAGGAAGATGGATGGATGGACGTTGAGAATGCAGAATGTTTTGACTATTATTATTATTAATTGTTACGAAAATACAAGACATATATTACCATGAACTAGGCAGTTCTGTGTGCTTTTAAAGTTATTTCTCGAACTTGAGTCCAGTACAATTAGTTTGTTTTTTTTATAAAAAATGTGAAAACACTAAATCTGTATAAAATGTTACACAATGCAAACCTCATGTTCTATTTTGGAGAAAGAGTAAAGCCCTAGGCACACGCTTTTAAATGCATTAAATACTTATGTTCAAAACATGTAAGCAACACCTTTTCATCTCTAATACTCAGTTTCAGTTCCAAATCTTGTAAATAGGCCCATACATACCTAAACAGACTGAGCCAGGTTACACACCGCAGTGATGGGACTAATCTGGGTCACACAAAGGCCATGTTAAGAACAAAGTGGTTTAACAACATGTTCAGTGGTGAGCACTGACCTCCTTAAAAGATACAACTCTGTTTGTAAGAACCAGGCTTATACTTTGTATATGGTTTGGTACCTCAAAATAAACATAATTTCACTATAAATGGCTCATAGCCAGTGTATAACTTGCCAATGAAATGCTTGCCACAAAGACAGCAATTAATGCCAAGAGGTCAATTGGCTCTGTATTGGAAGCCTGACTTATCCTACACACAGCTAAGGTTGAACATATACGAGCTGCCTGATCTGTTAAGGGACTTAGGGTTGTGTAAAGCTTCTTAAAGGCTCTTGAAAACACAATAGAGAAAGGAAGGATACTAATAAGTGCTTGTTTGAATACGAGTACAAGTTGCAAGTAATTCTGTAAAAAATAATGTGCAAAAAAACTATTGAGGTGTTGATTTCCAGGTCACGGCTCATGTGTTGACCAGCAGTACACAGAGCGGAGAATCTATGTAGTATTTGTTGATGTGTGAATGTGTAGTTTTATGGGTTTCTGATGAAATAATTGTATACAGCCCATTTAGATACTGAAATTATATTGATTTTTATGGCAAAGCAGCAATCTAAAATTAAAGGAGACAATCATAAAAGTTGTGTTTCTAATACCCTCTATTGAAAACATTGCTAACCCTTAAAGTAATACTTGTACACTGAGAACACAAGTATAAATGATGACGGTAACTTTGCGTGTCTTTACTCAAGCTAAGAGGGTTGACACTGGTAAACCCGATCAGAAGTGTATCACTGGTGCTCAGTCGTCTGAATCCCATGACCCAGATCGTTGAGCCTGCTATTCCTCAGACTTCCATCTCCCCATCTCCCCCTGCTCTGTCTCTGCCTCTAATGACTGGAGTGTGATAGTTAACTGTTGCTGCAGTAGAGCTAAAGCTGCTGTGGCAGGCGCTGATTTGGCCGCAGTCACAGTTGAAAGGCTTTTATCCTGCACAGAGATGGACACACAAAATCCCCCCTGAGAGACACACATGTACACAAAATAGCTACAGTCAAAATACAACTCTTTTCTAGTGTTTGGTGTATATTTGGGAATTTATCTAAAAGAAGACAAAAAACTCAATACATTATACAACATGTAACAATATATAGGAGATGAATGGAGCCAGAACATTATTACCCACATGGCTTTGCAGCAGTATACAAGTATATTGGTCAGGGTACAGATCAATGGAGCTCTTCAGGCTGCTTGGCAGTATGATACCACATCAGGTCACACAAGTGCACTAAAGCTGACAAGAATCTAGGAGGGGGAAAAAAATCAAACACATTGCCAGATATTCCAACTGTGGATATTCTGCTGCTACTGCTAGTATTCTCAGGAGCTATATACCCCAAAACAAAAGTAGGAAACATGTTGCAACAACTCCCAGGTACTCCAGTTTCACCCACAAACATTGAAACACATTCAGCGCCCCCTGATGGTTGCGGCCGACAGTAAATTTCCCCACGGGGACAATAAAGTGATAATTTTTTATTTTTTTAATAACAATATTAACATGTCCGAGGAATCAGCCCTCCAGTTACTCAATCAGTTCTAATGGAATAGATTATAAAAAACAAAAGGAAAATGTGGGGCAGAGGGGCAGCTGAATAAAAATGTGCAAACAAGGACACAACCTGAAATAGCATGTTTAATTGACAGTATGAATAGGACATTTGAGGGATTTACAGCCATTTATGGTGTTTGAGTCTCTTCAAAAACAAACATGCCCCAAGCCACTGCTGGGCATTCAAAATACAGCTACAGGGTCTATCCAGTACAGTGTTTCTCCCTCGCTGGTTTGACTATGGCACTTATCTGCCTACTGCAGAGAGAGGAGTGCAGATAGCACACCGATGAGTTCTACTGCCAGTGTGGGTCGGTGTGTGCAGGCGTATATGTGTTTGTTTATACTGTAAGTGTGTGACTTTGGTTTGTTTTGTGCACGTCTCTGTAACTGTGTGGATGTGTGTTGCCTGCGCATCCATGCATTTGCCATTCAGTGCAGTGCACAGGGCTGTGTTTGTCTCCCTTTAGCTCTTCCACTTATCTTGACATGCAAACCCCCCGTGTGAAGGTGTGAGATGTGAGTAGTGGCGTCTGACTGTGAGGAGATTTGAGCGCCGGTAATATTCAGGTTTGGGATCCTTCTCTCTCTGTGGGATTAACCTCAGATGGAAAAGATCTGGCCTGCAAACTTTTGACAAAGCCACAGTTATGCATGATACAAGAGCTCAGCCAACGTATTCCGCGTCAAGGCTGGGCGTTCTTTAGATCAATCACAACAGCTGCTGATTTACCCAGATGCCATGAAAGTGTTGACTGTATATTTGAACTACCTGTTGATCTGCTGAAGGGTTAATGCACTCTGGAGTATTATCAAACATTAGCATGTTGTAAACACTTGTCGGTATCTCTCCTTGTTCGCACAGCCACACAATGTGCATTAATTGTATTACTTTAATCCACGCCACTGCAATATATGAACCAACTAATTGTGCAAAAAGACATCCATCTTTACTTTGCACTTTGTTTAATAAACAATGCCTAAAGACACTGCTTTCAATTCTCACGTCATAATACTATGTAATTCAATTTACTAGATTTCAAAAATCCGTACTGAAAGTAAAAGCACTAATATCATGGTTTCCTTAAATAAAATAGGTGGATTTAGACTGCACATGTCTGCCAGCTAGTGCAAAAGAAAGAGCCAGAAAGTTGTAAAAAAGAATGTATTCCCAACACATATTTGTGCCCTATGAGCTGGGCTCCATAGCGAATGTGTGTGTGTCAGAGACACAGAGAATGAAGAGAGAGCCACCACCAAGGGTCATCCGTCCATCTGTCCAGCCAACGGTCAATTTGGAGCCAGAGAATAGAGGCACTGAGTCAGGTAAATGGCAAGCTCAAAGTGTGTATGTGCAAGTGTGTGCTCCTGCGCCTGTGTGTGCTCACCGCATTGAAAAGCAACAGCGAGTCAGACCAACTCCATCACTGCGGATGAATAGGGACACCCAGGGATGGACGGATGGAAAAAGAGATGGGAGAATGGGGTAAGAAGAGGCGGAGATGTGGAGTGACAGGTAGAGGTTATCTGACCATTGAGAGGGGGGACTGGAACTGGAACGGAGGGACTGGGCTATTGTTCATTAGCAGCTGCCATACAGTAAAAAGATACAGGATGGACAATTTCATCAGGTTTCATCAGAGAAGGTTATACTGAGCATACATCCAGCATCAAGCACTGCTCTTTTTGATTATCATGAGCAGTAGAAACACATTTTGGATTTTAAAACTTCCCATCAGAAGAATCTATAGAGTTAGGGTTAAACAGTGTTATAAAGCAATGTATCTTTTTAAAGTGTGTCAATTAGGAGTAGGGCTGCTTTAAAGTGTTCAGTATCACTCAAAATATGGATAAAATTTAATATTGCATCACATCTCTGCTATTTTGTCAATTGTGTCAATAGTGCAATTAGTGACTTATTAACACAAAGAGGTAAGACATACATCCCTCACTTCAACTGTCCCCAAAATAAATATCTCTCTTTTCCAGTTTCCCTTCTCAACTCAAATTCCCTCATTTCCTTCTTTTCCTGCGGGTTAGTTACTGTTCATCTCTGTCGTCTCTCTCACTCTCTGTGCCTCCCACCTTAGGGCCACTCCAGTCTAAATGGAGTGATTAGTCTAAAGTGGGTGCTGTCAGTGAGATCATCCTAAGATAGAGTCCTATCTGGAATGACCTGAGCCGACAGCGGACCAGCTCCAGAGAGACGAGCAGAAAGGGAGAGAGGGAGACTATTAAATGTTCTGTTTGTGACAGCTAGCTCCAGGCTAGAGCCAGGACTGGTCTCTTCAGAGCTTCATCCGCATCCAACAACGCTCTGCCTTTTGTAGCAGAGGGATGAAAGGATGGGAAAGCTTTCAGACCAGCACCTAACGCATTAACTAAATAAATCGAGACATATGATCATAAATAAATCGGGCTTAAAGATTAAAAGGCTTTGGCCTCCACCTGTCTTTCTCATTTTATATCATTCAAACACACACGTGCCGCACACAAAAGGACAAGGACACTGTATTACAATAGGCTGCAGAGGGCAAAGGCTGACAAAAGCCATTTCATCAATGGTTAACCTCATTCACACATTAATCTGCCACAATAGCTTCCTAATCACATAATCCACCAAAATTATACAGACAACACCTTTAAAATTATGATTGCACAGCTGGAGGGAGGGGGGATTAGCCAACAAAGATGGAGTGTGTGTGACCCTAAACTGTCCTTATCCCAAAAATGTCTTATAGCGACATTGGGACACTGTTCAACTGATGGAGCCCATCCTTTTTGAGGCAGAGGTTAGTGTTAACACATGACTAACTGTTGGATGTATTGGCTGTGACCCAAACAGGCTGAGAAAACAGCAAGAGACCTAGTTTGTGCCCTTATATTGCCGATGTGGTTACACTGAGGCACTAGGAATGTGTTGTTCAAGAGGTTTCTCAATCTCGATCTAACACTCCTAGATAATGTTGTTGGAAGTCAAGCTACTGTGGCATGGGCATGCTGGACCTCAGTCGGGTCCTAACAAGGCCTAACCACTCTGCACCTCTTCAACTGTCTGCTACATAAACATATGAGCTTAACAAAAAAAACTATCTAAAAGCAAGACAAAATACAAAAATGTTTAAGCTGAGGGATGTATACAGGTACATGGACAGTAGTTCAACTAAATGGATTGGACAAGCTATGACTGTAGCTCAAGTATGCATATAAATGTAAAGAGTGTCACTTTAAACGAGATAGCTTGTTGACCAAGTCCCACTACATTGTTAATTATGCTTTGTTATTTGAGACAAGGCTGTGTGTCAGTGGCTCTACTAAAACACATACACACACTGTTTTGGTGCTAAAGTGTGTTTATATTTGTCAAGTGAGTAAATTCTGTGCAGTTGTGTGTATCCATGTGTGCTTGTGTAAACCCTATTATGTTTGAAATGGAAGAGATTCCTGCCACTTGAGAGCACATAACTGCACTAATCATGGCTCTCCACATAATGTATGAGCGTACACACGTCTCCACACACAAACATGGGAACATGCTAAACAACTGAACATGTATGTACTGCTACAAATAACCAACACCTCGAGTGTTTTGTTAAAAAGAGAAGCACTTCTCATTAAGGTCATGTTTCAAACAGCAATTGACCTTTAGATGTATGTGAATGCCAGTATTTAGATGTAATGCTTATGTAGCAGCTACCAAACAGGGAGCGTGTGTATCCAGTAACAGTGCTGAGCAGAGATAAGTTTCTCTTCCTATGCATGTCTTAGTGCACTCAGCTGGTTTTATCCAAACGGGATGTGGCTGTGTGTGAAACTCACTTCTTCAGATAGACAAGGTGGGATTAGGAAGAGAGGATAGACTTTCAGTGAGAGAGGGAGAGAAAGAGGAGATGCTTCAGAGAGCCCATCACGTATGCATTGAAAAAATTCTTCCTCACTGCAATTATTCAAGAGCTGCTGTTCGGCCGAAAGTCGATGAGTAGGGTTAAGGGAAAAGACAGGAAGGGAAGAAAACTGAAGTCAGATGGAATAACATCAAGGTTCGACAGTCTAACAAGAGTAATCGAGTGTGCATGCAGGTAGTAAATGATACATAGCACAAAGAAGAAATATACTGAACTAAGTAAAATCTCACTCTAGCTTTTTTTAGTAAAAGAAGTCCCTATTTGCATGTAATGTGTAAGCTTTCGCTGGCCCTTGAACAGTGCACAGTGCTTTGTATATTATATTCTCAAACTAAGGCACAGTGAAAGATGAAAGATTTAAGTAAAGCCAAGGCATGCTTTCCACTGCTGAAAGCATTATTAAGTCTAAAATTTGGGTAAATCACAAAAAAGGGTGATTGTTAAAGATAAAGAGGTTATTGCCCTCTCACTAAATTCTATCTATCTTCAATTATCTGGTGGAAGCGGGTCTTGAGCTTCAGCCATTGTGATGATTTGCTGTTGTGCATTAGATCATTGTACATTTGCATTACACTTTGTTATCAAAGCTTAATCAAGGGGACACGTGGCCTCCATTTTCCCTCTAGAAATACTCTGGTTTACAGAAATTCATGGTTGACTCAGGGACAGTCAACAATCCACTGCCATGCGCCACTTTATGAGCCATTTGCTGGGACGTCCACTCCTGAGAAGATCGGCAACCACCTTAAATGCTTGTGGCAATCTGCTTGTGAATGATCTTTCTCAATATAAAACATAGAACTGCAAGTTGATCAAAAAGGGCTTTATATGTGTTTTACTTGCTTCCCTTTTTCTTATTTTTTTTCTTGACATTAGTAAACCATTTATTAATACATCTGAACATATACCTGAATACACCAAATTAACATACAGCCCAAAAGTCTGCTTTTAGATAGTTTGGAGTACCTGCTGAAGATCAAATTATAAAAAACAATTTGTAGTACCTGGCCTTGACTTAACGCTACACAAACATTAGAATTCAATAAGGAGGTTTTCATGTGACATTAAAAGCTAAATAAATTTATATATATATATATATAAATAAATAAAAAAAACTTTGTCCTTCACCCTCCGTGGGTAGTCTCATCCTTCGAGCTCAGGTCCTCCCAGGCCTGGGAGCTTGAGGGTTCAGCGCAGTATCTTTGCTGTTCCTAGTACTGCACTTTTCTGGACCGAGATGTCAGGTGTTCTTCCAGGGATCTGCTGTAGCCCCGAGTGCTCTGATGACCACAGGCACCACTGTCGCCTTCACCTTCCATATATATATATATAAATATATAAAAATACAACCAAAATGTGCTTTAACTTTTTTCTTTAAGATCTTGTGAGCAGAACAGGCCTGGGAATCTTTTTAGTAAGTAATATAAAACACCCAAAAGCAGTACAAGCCTCTGCAGAAACATCTCTCACCTGGTCCTGAGAAGTAAAAACAATCCCTCACTAGCTAATCAGGTTGTTCTTGCTGCGGGCTTGCCTCTAAACATATAGAGACAACACCGGCTTGATGCTAAAAGCACGACTTAGTCCTGTTGAATATTGCATGGTTTTAATGTTTCACAGCCTGGCACAGATTGGCAAGCACAGTCTCCAGGGAGAAGCAAAGGTGCAGAGAGGCTGTGGGGTAGGAGCTGGACAGAAGTGGCTGTGCCCTGGCGTCCGAGTGTTTGTGTTTTACATTTGTCCTTTCCCACTGCTGTCTATCTAACTGCACACTTCAGACACAGGTTCTTAACTGAATACAAACAACTATGCAAGACCTTAAGAGTTGAACAGTGGTAGTTCTATGCATAATGTAAAGGAATATGGGCATAACCAATATTTAAATCCTAACCATTTAACAAACCCTAATATATATAAGTAGTTGTACTGCAGTGGTTTACAATGATATATATATATATATATATATATATATATATATATATATATATATATATATATATATTTCTTAGCTATATTTAAAAGAGTTAAATAGACATCTTAAAATCCTATTAACGTAAACAATATCCCATTCCAAATCCAGGGATGTAGAGATCATTGTTTTATTACATCAATGCAATATTTGTGCCACAATGTCAGGTCCCTGCCTCTATGTGACAGCATGTCTCTGTTAAAAGTTAAATCTTTCACTGTGTACGTCTGTCTCTATCATGTACTGGCGTCCCGACTTTCCCTCTTTAAATCTCTCTCGCGCTCACTCCACTGTCTGACATGTCCTGTTAGCATTAGTGAGGCGGCTAGCTGGAAAACTATCTGCTGCATGTTCCTCTTTAGCCCATTATGTGCTTGTCTGACTGGAGCAATCGCATGTGCATATGTATATAAGCTATATCAAACGTCTCTGTAGAAATTGTGCATTTTAGACATTTTTGCTAACAACTGTCAGATTTTATTGGGCAGACTGTGTTTACTCGAGAGCCCCAGTTCATTTTTACACTGTTGCCACTAATTCAAGGCTTTTCACACCCAAGAAAAAACAGGCAATTGCTTTATATAATTATGTTACATTATTTATATAATTAAGTTTCTTATTGCAAGTTAATGTTGGAATAAAATAACTGTGTCATATGGCATTAAGACATCAGAGTTGTGATCAAAGATAAGCATTGGATATAACAAGCTTACACTGGTTCACATAGTTGATAAATATTGAAAAAGAATTGTGATCATCTTTGCCATATCATCAAGCACTAATTAAATGATGCAATGAGTGTGTGAGAGCATTTACTGTAAAATAGGTATTGCTGGTATTAAGTACCAATGTTGCAGCATTTGTGTGTCGCCATTTCAGACAGAAAGGTTTGTCTCTGTATAATGGGACAGCGGGATCTTGGCAATGTTGATTTGGAAAACCCCAAAGGGTGCCTGCATCAAACAGCCATCCACACACACACCATGGGGAGGCCCTCATCAGAGGAAGCTACGTTGTTTTACCAACACAAATCACATCAAGTGATTAGACACACTACAGTCACCGTGGAGACAGGTGGGAATAGCAACAAATGAGGAAACTGGGGTTGTATCGGCAAATCAGACACACATTCACACATGCAAGAATGCAAGGACACAATCAAACACACACAGGAGGATGCCATCTGAAAATCAGCGGCCAATCAGAATAATTTGACTAGGATGATGACAGGTCTGTCCAGGGAACAATCTGAGGCCGCTGTCAGCAAAAGAGGCCATCGTTATCACCCCTGCTCTGTCAGTTTGACACAAAATTATCAGTGCGCATTGAAAAGCATTACCCACTGTCCAGTTCATGTACTGTATGTGCATATGACCGTGAGTTAAGAAGCGAGCGTGTGGCTGACCGCTCGAGTGTGTGCGCGCCCGTCTGTCTGTGTCATTTCTGAGCTTAAGGTGTGTGAGTCGCCTCTCGTCCATTCCCTCACGCTGAATACCAATCTGACGTTGTGTCAGTCAAACTGGCAAGCGTTAGTCTCCCTGGCAATTTCCATGAGATTCGATTTAGAGGGCTAATGTATAATAGGCCCTCGAAGGGAGGTGGGAGAGTATTAATTGAGATGGACTGAGCGACAGAGTGGAGAGAGGGAAAAGGGGACACAGATAGAGAGAGAAAGTGGCGTTAGTCCAAGCCGAGAGTGGACTCTAGTGGATACTTCCACTGTCACACAAATACATATCCTGGTCAGATACACTGTTGCCTAAGACAGACTTTAGCACTCAAGAGAGACAATCAATATTTCACTTCAAATATGATTAGCAGACTACTTTGTTAATACAATACTTTTGACATGAAACCATCCAGAAGTAGGTTTTCTATATCTATCTAAAACATAATTTTAAATAAAATGTATTACTTGTCCTAGAAAGTTTTGTAAATCCAAATAAAGTGGTTAAAACAATAGCTTTTGGAACACATTTGTTATACTCCATCGATTCTTACAGCACAACCTGCCCCCAACCACCTCTTTGTACATAGAGGTCAAAGTGCAGGTCACAACAGCAAAGCCACACCTGGCAGGGATTCACCATCTCGCTGCAGGACAAAGCAGGCGAGGATAATCCCGATCATTACAGGACCCTACTCTAATTGAACCTCCAGTACACAAATTAAACGAGGCACACAATAAGAAACACATGCACGTTACAGTTCATGGGCTCGTTGTGAAGACGTTGTAGGGCATTAAAGACAGCCACATTCAGTGTAATAAATTCAATATGATAAATGAAACCCTGGTTTTCTTTTAACATAATTTAAGAAGGGAATTTCCCATTTATTTGAGATGAAATGCTTATTTACAAGTGTAATAAAGCACATCAGTGAAGTGATAAAAAAATATTAATCTAGAAAACAACCGATTTGTTATTGAGAAAATCCATTGTATTGTTAGGCTTGTTGCTTATTGTAGGTCCTGTGGCCGCCGTCAGCCGTTGCCATTTTAGCAGCAATGCCAGCGATGCCTTACAGTGTGTACACGTGTGGGTGTGCGTGCGCCTGTTGAGCACAGTCCCCCTATGACCACTTTAATGCACTAAGATGTTGTCAAGCAGGAATGTTATTGATGTTTCTACGGCAACCTAGGGGCTTGAGCGGAGGATTATGTTGGGAGAGTGGGGAAAAAAAGAGAAAAGCAGGAAGGGTAGGGAAAACACAAAACACTGCCGAAGTGAGCGGAAGACAGGAAGGACAGAGGGTAGGAAGGAAAGAGGACTCTAATATGGTTTCAGGAAATGAAAAGAACAGAGAAATGGCAGGTGAATGAAGGCTGGATAAGGCACACAGGCGCTTGAGAGAAAAGGAACAATCAACTAAACTATTTCTTCAAAAGCTACTAGAGCTAATTGCCATTTTATCTCTTGGAAAAGCTGAATATAAAAAAAAAACAACAACAACGTTATTTTTACAGGAATAATTTGTGCGACAGATCTCTTTGATTTAATTGAAAATAAAATGCAATGAGCTAAAAATGGCCTTGGTTCTATTCTGCTCGAAAACACACCAGAGAACGTCTAAAAAAATGTCAATATAAAAGTTATGCTAAAAGTTGTGTGATTTAAGAAAATTACAGAATAGGGGCACTCCAAAAATAATGTGTGCTACAACAGGAAATTTCAACTTGGAAAACTGTGAAATGAACAATGACATATGAAAAGAGGCATGGAGAAGGGGGAAAAAAAGTCTGCGCATCATTCTGCATCCGGCTGGCACTAAATCATGTTCGCCACTACACGTACCCTTTTTATTTTCTCTTTTTTTACACACATACACGCAGAAGCACACTGCGTTAAACGTACATCCTCTCTGTGTCCCTTAATCTTTCCGTGCCTGTCCCACATCAATCAAATCTACTCCCAAAATGATCATCTGTTTAAGGCAGATTATCTTAGGGAAAGCCATCTATCGAATTACAATAGCACTACTTTATCCACCTAGCCAGACATCATCCCTGGAGTGTGTGTGTCGGTGCAAGTGTGTAATGCCACAGAACAATGTCCAGTGTTGGTCTGTGCCCAAAAGAATGTGTACACGTGCAGTCCTCTTGCGCTCCTAAAGCATTTCCTCCAAAAACACTTTGGTGCTGTTTGTTACAAGGCCTGCATTTACATAATTGTATGGTATCAGTGGACTCTGGGTTAGGTTGATTCACTTTCCAATCAACAAATATGTATTTTTCCCTCTTAAATCCCTCTTTAAAAGCAAATATTTCAGTGGCTCTCAGTGGTGCATGAATAGAGGGTTTGCCACGAGGGTGTTCAATAGAGTACAAGCATAAACTGCATTAATATACTAATAATATTTTTTTTTTCAAAACTGCAGGCAGACCATGCAGCTTCTTTACAGTAATACCAGTAAACAGACATCTATGATACAATTAATGCTAGGATAGTAAATAGACAAATAGTGCAAGGCTATCATTAAGTCATTTAAATGCATTTTTACTAAGCAATTGCTTTAAATTGCATTTACATTTGTGTGTATTTATGTTAACCTATTATTATATATTCTCATTAGTCCATTTCTTAGACTTGAATTGTTTTGCCATAAATGTGACATGCTCAGTGTAAAATAAAATATATAAAACTGGATGTTATACATACAATTGCTGAGAGACAATTCAATTAATTAATTAATTATTGTCATTACAAAATATCAATCCGTCAAGAGTGAGTACGCAAAAATAAAGTCAACAATCTTAATCATAAATGCATCTCATGAAAAAAGATTTATTTTCCAAGTCACTTGGACACAAAACCTTAAAGAAAGGCCTAGAGCTATTCAAAAAAACAAAGATGTGTAAACAGTGTTTAGCCAAAGAGAAACATTGAGACAACAGGATTTCTCCTAAGTTTAGTGGTTGCAAATGCCCCTTATTTCAGAGACAGAAAGTTACTCTGACTAGTAATTAAAAAAATTTAACTGTCGTTGCCAACAACACTTAATAGAAAGGCAGGGAAGAAGCAGCACAGAGCGGCTGGAACGGGACTGACTAAGAGAGTGTGTGTTGTTAGCCGAGGGGCCTGGTGCTGCAGGCACTCCCAGTGAACAATCAAAACAGCTCAATTTAGCCTTTATCTGCTGCTCAAGCGTGCACACATACACACACATAAGGAATGCCACACGGGTCTAAGACAAAGGGACAGTGAAGTGTTGAACGGAGGAAGAAAAAAGGAAGGTGGAAAAAGCAGTACACAGAGCACTACAGTGATGATGATGCCAGCAGTTTGGAAGGTCAGGTGAACTTGAAACTCAATGCACACCCTGCACCTGATCAATATCTTCCCCCTTTTCTTTTTTCTTGCAGTGTTCCTCCCTGTACTCCCCCTCTCATCCCAGAATGCTAAGACCTGCCGGTATTGACTGGTACCGACCACAAGACTCGATCAATTAAGAGCACACGTAAGAGCACACATCAAGGTAAATATGTAAAGTGACAATGTGGAATCAATTGTTTCCGCTACTTCCCTCATTCATTCAGTCATGGCAATATGCTTAAAATGGGAAAAAAATAGAAATAAAGCACTGACTTATGAATACCTAAATGGAAACACCAACATTCCACATTTGTAATACTTTAAAACTAATATCACTATGTATTGTCTTTCTAATGCACACATACAAAATAAGTAACCTGAGTGTCCTGTAGGGTCTACACATCAAATAAGGTGTATCTGAGGACCTGTCAAACTGCAGCCACTGCTCCCACCCACAGGACACACATGGTAATGCAGGTCCCCAACCCTCTAAAAGACCATACAAGTATTTACTTTAGTTTTGAAAATCGTCAAAATTCTTGTTTCATGTTATTTTGATAATGTGAATAAAATTCTTTACTTGAGTGACTGGCCAAGTTTGGAGGCCACATGATACAAGCTCAAACTGAAAGCAGAACAGAAGAGACTTAGTGACAGACAGACATAAAGTCAAAAGGGAAGTGAGTGTGGGAAAAACACTGCAGCGCAGACAGACATGTACAATGCATACAAACTGTGTCAATAAACAGGGTGTATTGAGAGTCTAGGCCTCACAATAGTGTTTTGTGTGTGTTTGTGTCTGCGTCTCTGCGCACGCTCACGGCTCTGGTCGGGATTGTTATGTCCAAACTAGCACATCTGGACGCTCCTTGTATTTCTTAACGATTGTCCTGAGCAGGAAGTGATGTCATCTGTTTGTTCTTGTCCCATTCCGAGACAGGAAATAGACAGGGAGAAGAACTCACAATGACTTTTTGACCCAAAGACATCTGATTCTGTGTGGTGTACAAAGGAACTCATCTACCAGATACAATGCAAACACATGGCTTGATCATGCATAAATTTCACTCACCTTCAATGTGTATGATATTTTAACATTTTTAGCTTCCAAATATATTAACCTCAGAAATACATAGCGCCAAAGTGGAGGATTAATTTTCATATACAACACAAGGACATAAGCACTATTGATTATTTTTCTTATTGCAATTTCAAGAGCTATTTGGTGATTTTTATGTGGTCAAATGTATTTACAAGCTACTAAAAATACTGATTCTTAGATTTCAAAGGAATCCTTCTTTCATTGCAACAGCATCAAACAAGAATGCTCATAAAACATTAAGCACCACAGATACTGAGCAAAAATAATATTTCACATCTGTGGGACTGCACTTTATGCCTCTGACCTCTTGTATCTGTGTGTGTGCTCGGCTCACCTACTCCTCTCCACAAACGTCAGTGCTGTGGCTAACAAGCACTCCTGCCCATTTTGACTGGGCAACAAGGGCTTAATGACAAGTCACATAACAATGGAGAGGAGAGGGGCGTACAGTAGAGCGCTCCAGTCAAACTATCAGCGTGTCACACAATGGCTCGTCAGCCTGATCTTCCCTCTTGTCTCATCAGGCGATGATAAACAACTCACCTAACACATGTACACAGGAAAACAAAACTACTCCAAAAGCATGATAATTAACACATAGACATCAAACACTGTTGTTGGAAAAAGCACGCACAGAAACTTTTGTCTCCCACACACATGCAGACAGTATAACTGGCTGGATGAGCTGGGTTTGATGACAGCCCCCAAACAATAGGGAGCAGAGAAGCCTAGCTATCTGCCTGTCACACAATGAGGGGGCTACAGCTCAAGAGCTTGTCAACGCCAATACATGTAAACACACATGCACACTGCGGGAAAAAACAACATCAAAATAAAAACCGGCGCTTCAGAGTGTGTGCAAGCCAGTGGGCAAAACCCACACACACATATAAAAATGGAGTAATTCAGAGCGTTGCCATTTATGTGAAGAGCGCTCAGTTTTCCAGACTGTGAGTGGAAGTGAATTTGCTTTTTTCTGTTGAGTGCAAGTCAGGTTGGATTAAACAACACTTGGCCAGTGCTGATGGGTTATCACTGTGCATCTGTGTGTGTGCATTTGTGTTTAGGCCCGTTCTGTGATGAAGATGCCTGCAGGCTTCTGGGTTTGAGGCAGGCAAATCTGTAAACAGACCCCTTCTCCTGTCAGGACCCATCCACTCTGCTTTCATCCTTCTCCTTTTCAGGTGCCCTCTCTGTGGTATTGCTCATCAGGTTTCACTTTGTTTATTGTCTCCCTGGTCCTACTGCTCCTACACAATTCCCTCTTTACTTCTAACTGGAGCTTAATTATATAGAGACTAACAGTATGTGATTTCAGTTATGTCATACAAAAACCTGCTTTACGCTTAGAAAATTTAATTAGTTTTGCTTAGTTAATCCCAAATTTCCCCTAAATCTGTATTAACGTTAACATAACATACATAACAAAATATTAAAATAATTATGCCTTACATCTTAACATAATTAAGAAAACCAACCCTGCCAAAACAAATACCACCAACAACGTTATTGTTACAATTTCTCCGCCTCCCCAACGTTATTATATTCTTGGAGTGTTTAGTCTGGGCTCTCGGGACACATTTTATTGTGCTAGGGCAGAAAAACAAGTGGTGGAAGTAATTAGCTGTTCTGATGAGAATACTGTAGAGGACGTATTAATAGAGAAACACAACTGTTTCAACTTTTTAATACAAAGCATAATAAACTAATGCCATCACATGGGAAATGGTATAGAGAAAATGTTGCTTTCTTTGTTGAAGAAAAAAGGTGTTATTCTAGGAGGTAAAAAACTTTTCAATCTATAAAGATAATAATAATAATAATAATAATAATAATAATAATAATAATAATAATAATAATAATAATAATAATAATAATAATAACAACAATAATAATAATAACATTGCTGATATCATATTAAACAATAAAAAAGAAGCTACGTGGAACTGGTGTATATTAAAATATCTATAATTACCATTGTTCAACTTTTTGTGCAAAACTTCTCCCTAAAAGAAGTAAATGGGGAGATTGAGGACACATACATTCTCTGTTTTCTGTAGGTTCCCCTTTGCTCCACTCATCTTTCTCCCTTTAACACACTTCAGCTTATCTGCTGTTGGGCTAATTCACCTAAAAGGTGCTGAGCCTGACACTCACTGAGTTATACTGATCTGTGAGAGTGTGTTCAATTGGGTAGCCTTGTTGTAAATCTTAGCCAAGAGAAAGAAGAAAAGAACCAAAGAGGTACAATAACATAGAAAAGAGTAGCACTAATGGTTGCTGGATTGTGGCTCAATGGACAGCAAAGTATAAGACCAGAACATAGCACTTGATCCTGCAGCACTCTGGTGATTTTAGCCAAGTGCACACTGATGACCTAATGACCCGTCTGCCCAACTCCGGATGGGAGAAAAAAGCAACTGTGTGGGGTTGGACTCGTGAAATGGGCTTATTCAAAAAGAAATGCTGCAGCCAATGGCAGGATAAGTCAGAAAAAGTTACACACTACCATGATTTTACGTCACATGGCCTGTATGTTTGTTCACAGGGTTTTAACCAATGCCGATCCAGAAAATAAATCTAACCATCCAAATAAAAATAAAAAAAAACACTTTCAGCTTTGAGCTACAGAACAGAAGCCGATATACTAAGGCTGTTTTCAGTATTTTATTTTTCTGTATACATTATACTGTAACATACATAGAGTTAGTAACTAACTTTTTTAATTTAAGTGTGTCAGCTGTTCATTTATGTGTCAGCATTGTGTCGGTTGCTGTTGTCTGCTAGTCTTGTGTTTTTATGTGTTTGATATGTCCATGCATTTGTGTGTGTGTGACTGTCTGCGTCCCAGCGAGTCTAATGGTCCCTGGAGGCAGGCCAGCGTCCATCAGCAGACAGCAGGCATTAGTGGTCTGCCCGAGTATCGACAGACCACCGGTGGCTGACAGCGGGCCCCTCCCCATGGTCACAGAGCAGGATGAGCACAACCCTAACCCTTGTGCGGAATAGACACTCTAATACTTTCTGATACGTACAGTATATATACACACTGAAAGACATTGAGTGGGAGAGCTATCTGTGTGTGACCCCTGACCTTAGGCTATATGTCTGTACGCTGTCTGTAAGTCTCTGAGAGTTCGCTCGGTTGTCATCGATCTCACACACACCAGGCCAGCACTTAACACTTGGACTATAGCGACTAATACACTCACACCCTCTATTACTGCCCCACTGGAGGCACAGCGTGGCTATTTGTGTGTGCGCGCATGGCCGACTGCCAAACCCATGCTGCTGCTCTTCAATGGCAGCACAATAGATTACACATATAACAGTGTAATGATATATCTGTATTAGACCTACTCCTCTGCTCTCTCCTCTCTAAGCTCATGAAGAATGGGGACCAAAGCTTTAGTGGATTCAGAGATCTTTGAGACTTGTCAAAACTATTACGGACAAAACTTTATACACTATTTTTTTTAGTTGAGAAACAAAAACAAGAAAGGCAAGTAATCATCAGCTTTATCAAATATTTAAAAAATTCTATCTAGCGTCAGACCCAAATAGAAGCTCTCAGGTGTAATAATACTTACTACTATAGGAGTCACACAAAACTATTGCGGGACCAGTAAAACCTATCAATACAGGAATAAAACAAAAAAAAACAAAACTGAACTAACATTTTTAGATGAGCTGAAAAATAAGAGAAAGACATTGTATGGCCTTAATGACATTTTCCATAGTACTTCTCACTGCTTTTTGACTAGAGTAAACTGAGCGTGATCTACACATATAATGTATAATTCTTTCAACAGGCGTGCTTATGGAAGGGCTTTCTGTATGGGGCAGACAAGTAGTCCCTATTACTGAAAACAACCCTAAGAAATGATAATAACAATAACAAACAGATAATTGTTCCGTTTGTAATGAGGTCAGGAGCTAGCAAGGTACTTCATTATGATAGATACATGTCTGATACAATAAAGGAAGTATGCAGAGGTTTAACTCAAACTTCTGATAACAGTGTGAGTTATTTTCCCCTAAATGTATAAAGTAGGATTATTCTGTCAATATAAAAAACACTTCTAGTGTTATTCAGAACTATAACAATGGCATTTTGCATACAGAAAGATTACTAAACAAAAGACGCCTTCTGTGACAAATAGAATGAATACCTTTATCAGGGTTTGACAGGATACTGTAGTGATTAATGCTATACACTGAAACAGCACTAACCTACTGTGCATCAAAGCATTGCTGGACTGATCTAAATAAAGAAATGTCTGCCACTGAGTCCAGGAGGCAGGGACCCACCTGTCAGACAGTGAGCCTTGCGCCGTCCGCAATTCATTCCTTCTAACCTGTCAGCCATCGGAAGCTAAATAATGTCCTATACACAACAGGGCATTATCCACTAGTCTAGCTAGCCTCTCAGCACAGCTGCCTCAGGGAAATGTCCAAATGAGATGGTTCATTTCAGTTCACCATCTCTCTCTTTCTCTCTAGCTCTTTCACTTTACCATGTTTATCTTCATGACCTTGTCGTTTTTCCCCATGGAGGTAAAGGACAGAAGGCAGAAGTGGTTAAAAAAAAGACAAGAGGCTGGGCAGAAGAGTGGAGATAAGGGGTGATGGCAATGGCTGCTGGGGGTTTGTGAGTAAGAGAGGGGCATTAAAGACAGACAGATATATACTCAGAGAGACAGAGAGCTCCAAGCCATTGACCAGGCTGCCTCTTAAGTGATCTGATTGCTTTACTACAAAACTAGAGTGACCACACTCTAAAGTGCTGCTAATAGTACATCTCTATTTAGACTCATCCTGCAGGTACTCCATTTACAGTGTCAGAGCAAAGATATATCTTACTCACTGACTATGAAGACTTAACACAAAAGGGAAAAAATCTTCAAGACGTGTTAAGACTGATGCTTCAGTGGTCTGTCCTTTACCACACACTTGTTTTCAATTGATCAACAAAGTGTGTGCACACAAATGTGTGTGTTGTTTACAGAATGACAATAGGCCTAAATGACAATCATTGATTAGCTTTAGGCCCATGGCCCACTTAGGGCACACCATGTGTTTGCACTCACACAGAGGTACAAACACACACACACACACAAACACACACACACACAAGTGCACACACACTTGATAAGTGCAGACGTGAGACTAGAGGAGTACGGAGTCAACAGAGGGCTCAAATACATGAAAACTTATCTATAGGAGAGTGGCTGCAATTAAACGACTAACCATGCTGTTTTTCATAGTCAGCCTAACATGCCCTCTTCATTCAGTTCCAGCTGAAAAAAGGCTAAATGCATCCAATTTCGAGCCTGTCTAATACGAATCCAATGTCAGGTTAATTGCTGACTTCATTTGGTCATAGTCATTCTGGCTATTTCCGGGTCCACAAGGCAACACCCTCACATTTTAAATATCTCTGTATACTCTGTATATATGCAGCCAATTAACACAGATAATTTCATTTTTATTAAAAAAAGCAATATGTGGTCCATATGTGGTTCTGTTAAATGTCAGGTGTGTTTTTCTGCCATTTATGCTTCAATAAAAATGTAAATGAATGAAATTAGAAGGCAAGTAGTCCTGTTATACAATCTAAAGTTGTGCATACATTTGCAACCAAAAGCAAGTCATACAAAGACTTAGAGCACCCCCAGCTGGGAACAATGCTGACAGATATAGTGGAGGTTGCTCTAGACGTCCCCAATCACAAGTTATCTCTACACATAAACATGAGGCTAACTGTATACTTGGCTATTGTAAGTCTAGGGACACCATACTTTTCTCTGTGTTTCCTCCCACTCCCTGTACTTCAACACTTCACACCTTTTGTATTATGCCGCTCCTAGTGTTTTGGCAGTGAAGTTATAGCTGAGCAAATGTTTTCCCACACACAGTCCAAACAAAGGCCAGGTGACGCTCACTTTTACACATGCATGGATCTGCTACCACTCACTCGCCATCAAAGAGGTGCAATTAGAGCATCCCACTCCAATTAACCAGCTCTCTAAACAAATCCACATTAGGCCCTCTATTGTGGCTGTGCTCAAAAACAGCCACTTGGGAAGGCAGCATAAAAGCTCCAACTGTATTTCTCCTCCAGGAAACATGGATGTGTGTGTAGACTGGCAGTGGTTAGACACTGGCACAGACTCGAGGCTGTTATGATTGTGGAGGTGATGGAAAGATTGTGCAATCACTGGTGGGTGGAGAGGCTCTGGCAAAACGGGAGAGAAGAAGAAGCATCATCAAGAGGGTGCAATGCAATGGAACAACAAGGGAGGATACTAGCAGACACAAAATTAGGACTTGTAGCACAAAATAGCATGCTGCACTTGGCCTGTAGCAAAATTATTTAACCAATTTTACCATACTCAGATACAAGACTATATTTTTCACCTTGATGTTGAGTTTGTGACTGTAATGATTAGAAAACAGGCATACAAATCAATGAATCATGTTAGTTGATTATTTAAAGCAATTGCAATCATTAGACTTTTTCACTTTTTAACACTCATATTAGATTTTAGCTTGATCAGTACTTCTTTTGTAGAATGTCAGGGTCTGTCTGGTGTATTTATAAAAAATGTAAATATTAATTTGTGGATGGATTTTTAAATAAGAAGACATTAGCAAAAGAAGTAATATGCCCCAAAGGAACAAAGGAAGCATTGTAGGCAGAGGTGATGTAGAGTATTATTGAAACTCAATGTCCCCATCTGTGGTCCTGCACTTAACCCTCCCACTGCAGGCCCTGACCGACACACACTCTCAAACACACACTTACTATGAAAGGCCCAGTGGGGCGGTACAGAGAGTTTCAAGGAGATCAGTCTAGCAACCTGGTGCACCAATGTTCTTGTAATCCCTTCTGCCCCCACTGCAACCCCCCCCCTTTCCCCCACACACAGGAAGTTCTCACAAATGTGGCATTGTTGTTCAAATATTATATTTTGTTATACTGTAACTGATTTTATTAAAACCATTTCAAAAAGTATTCTTATCATAACAACACAAAATAACATTTTTATTAGTGTGGCCTTTCAGCATGATTGATATTACTGGTCTTGGCTTACACAATTACAACTGGCCTCCAAAACACACTTGGTACACCCATCTAATGTCTCCCCCTTTCTCCCCACTGTTCACTGGATATGAGAGGTAGAAGGCGTTTCAGCCTGAGTGGACAAACATAAAGGTCTATGGCCCCGTTGCCTGCTGTGGACTGACAAGGACAGAAGTGTGTGAATGTGTGTGCAGAATGAGAATGGGCTTTAATATCATTCATTGATTAGCTTTAGATCCAGATGTAAAATGTGTTAAAAACTGAATATTTATATTTACCCTGCAATTAAGCAACCAAAGAAATCTTTATTTTCTCTTCTGTGCCCTCCCAAAAGTCTCATGTCAAAAGGCAATAGAATGTCTTGGTTTCTCTAAGATAGAAGCAGTGGTAGCAGCCTCTCAAAGGGACAGAGACGGTACCTGCAGCTAGAAGCCCAAGAGAGATAGTGAGTGATTCCCAGTCTCTCTAGGGACCACTTGAAAATCAGTTAGCTTTTTACCTCAGAGGTCTGTGCTAGCCCACATTACCATTTAGCATACCTATTAGTGTCAACACCTTCCTTAACATTAGCTTGGCCAACTGACAGCTAAAGACCCCTGTGGGGCTATTTGGAGTCTCAAGACAGAAACAGACTGACAGACTGAACAAGGGAGGGTAGTTGTTGGGCATTCATTTTGTACTGTGAGTAACTAAGCAAGTAAAAACCTTTTTAGCTCTATAGCAAACACATCAGCAGCCACAGAAGACGTGTTGACAGGTTAAAGGTTAACTGTCTGACACTACTGTAAGCTGAGTCCCAAAATATGGCCTAGTGTTAAATAAATGGGAACACCAACATGCAGTTCAAGAGGGTTACCTGTAGATTTGCCATTCATCGGAGTATACAGACTATATAGAGCAGTGCCAAAATTTTACTAGCACACACACGCACTGTTTTTTTTTTTTTATATTTTGTGCAAGTAAAATATATTGCAAGTAAGCGAATGGCAAAGGATATGAGCTACAAACAACTGATGATGTGATGTGTGTGAGGTCTGTGATCATTTATAGCAAAAATATTAGCGTGTAATGCCATAAATCATCTACGTTTTGTGAGGACGTTCACTGGTTAAGTTAAGTCAAAAGGCATACTGTTTGCTGCTCTAGCACTAGATCTCATTACTCCATCTAATGGTACACATTTATGTGAAATACAGTAAAAATGTCCAATACAACCTCAATGATAGTGTTGACAACAGAGAAAAAACCTCTAAACACTGTTAACATGAAGCTTGAGTCTGGCCAGTCCTATTCCCAAATGGACATTTACTATGGCAGATCCACTTCCTAACCACCAACACTCACTCTAATCACCTATTTATTGAAAAACTATCACAGAGGGACATTTACACATAAAACACACTATGGGCACACTAACGGTAACACTTCCCCTGTGTGCACTTGTGCCTTTGGAGGCTCACTGGTGCACTCCAGGGGTACAATGGGGGGGGGGACTCCAACTACAGGCACTAATCACTTAGCTCTCTAATGGAAGTATGCTTTGCACATTTGTGTGTGCACACATTTATGAACACACACTAATAAAATATACATGAGATAAATATATTGAGTCTATGGAATTTTCTTGCAAAGGAACGGCAGATAAGTTCATGGTTTAAAAGGTTGTTGTAGTAAAACTTAAATACAAATGTGATGAAAAATGGAAAAAATAGAAATGGGAAACCCGAAAACAAAATACAAGCACAACTCCAAATAGTCCTTAAAAGCTGAGCTTAGGAAATTTACGGTTTGACATTAATGCCTTTCCTATTACAGGTGCACAGAATAAATATACAGGAATATAAAGAAACAGGAAGTGCTCTGTCCAGTGTTGTGTCAAGCCACAATTAAGTACTAAGAGCTTATCTTCTTCCATAATGTGACTTTTTTTTTTTTTGCATTTTAAATCTGTTATTGTGTTTACTTGTACTTTTTCATATGTGTCTTGTTACTTAACAATAGTTTTCACAATGTATACAAGCTAAGCCACCATAGGGGACATAGCCAGGAGGGGCACATAAGGGCTAGTTGACTTAAATGGAGAGAAATCCAATAATTGTATCCATCCAGAGGGGGGTGAGCTTTTAGGAAGGTCTGTTATTACTCTTTCTTTTTCTCTCTCTTCCTCACTTCATCCCCAAATTCCAGGCTGAGGGGGTAACATAAGAACGGGAGGGGACTGAGTAGAGGTGATGAGAATGAAAAGCTGAGCTTGCTGTTAAAGTATGTCCTTGTAATTAGCTGAGTATTAGCAGTAGTGACAATGCAGGCGCACTGGGCAGGGAAGCACCTCTTTAACGCTCTACTCATTTCCTGAACTTAATCCCCACCGCTTACTGGTAATAGTGCACACGTGCACACGCATCTGGACACATACACAGAGACTTTCAGTCATGCCTAAATTCACATAATCAACTACAGACTATAATAGGAAAGGAGTCCCTGAGTAAAGCTACACCCAGCAGCTCACCTTCAATCCCTTTTGTGCTCAAAGTCTTAATGGCTGACAGGAGGAAATTCAATATGTGCAAGTTTGTTCACATCAACTAGGGTGAGTTTGTATGCATATTAGCATCAAGCAAAGAGTAGTGACTGTTTACCTCCCAAGTGTCAAGTGTCAAGAAAGCTTTTATAACACAATAAACTACTTGAGGCAACTTCCTATTTCTTCTTTCCCCTTGTGAGAGGATAGGAAAGACTAGGCCACAATCAATTAGATTAAATTAAGTGAACTGACAACTTCTCGCTCAGTGCGCCCTAAAGCCACTCAAGCCTTCGTCAACCCCCACTTGTATACTCAAATTAAAATAAAACACACAAGCCCATTGAGAAGCCACATTAACAATGTTTACTAATGTGCTTTTAAATGTTGAAATTTTGCTTAAATTATGGACTACAATGCACTTCACCTGCTTGCTGCTACATTCTGAACTGTCAGTCATAATGCCCACAAGTTAGTTGTATGTAGGTTGTATAGAGGTAAAAAAAAAAAAATAAAGAATCCAGCAAGCAATGTCCATACATTTTGTAAGCATAGCAGTTTAATCTGGTTTTGAAGCCATGTAAGATTCTAAAGAAGCATGTGGAGTATTTGATTCCCCATTGATTTTGATTCCATTAGCCAAA
This sequence comes from Neodontobutis hainanensis, assembly GCA_024349245.1. NCBI lineage: Eukaryota > Metazoa > Chordata > Actinopteri > Gobiiformes > Odontobutidae > Neodontobutis > Neodontobutis hainanensis. The sequence goes on along the minus strand of JALDNG010000016.1, from coordinate 4,688,372 downwards.
AATAAAATTGTAAAAGATACCTGAGCTCAGTTCAGAGCACACCAGTAGAGAACCATTTCTATAGAAAGCATGTTATAAACAGCACAGAGGGGGTCTACAAACCTTGTCATTGACACAACAGTTAGAGCAAGCATGTCTCTGTGTGTGTGCCTGCCAGCTTCCAGTCTAGCACTATTGTCTAACAAGGTCTAATTAGCACTATGGCACAATGAATTAGCATAATTATGCAAACAGGGCTTCACTAAAGGCTTGGCACAAGGGGAGGCTACGGGGGGCACCTATTACAACACACGCATGCTAGTACACGCAGAAACAAATGAAACACACATAAATGGCTAAAAGAAAGCACACACCTGTCCCACAAAGCAGGTCATAGTATCACAACCATCTGTCTGATTATTGTTTAATTGATGTTTATTTTTTATTGTTTGCCTGTATTGTGTCCTCCTGAAAAATCCTGATTCCTGGCAGGAAACGAGCTCTTCTAAAACCCCTAAACAACACACGTACAAAGCACTCTTACTATTAAAAGCCCCCACTGTCAGCTAAAGACACTGAAGGTCAGAAGTTCAGAGTTCGAATAGTTCACATAATCAAAACAAAGTCCAACCATTCAAGGATTATGATAGACCCAAGCGTAACTACAATTTGCAGCCAATTACCAAAGACAATCCTAATAAAAGGATCTGTACACCTTTTTTTTTTTACTAAAATCAAAGTCACAAACTTGTAATCAAATGCAATGTAGCATATAGCCATTATCATACATTGATAATCCAGACTGTATTACGCCTTGGGCCATCCCAGGGATTGAATGTCCTTTTAAATACTCTTCACTTTATAAAACATTGTTATTGGGGCTTTCTGCCAGCTCTTCTCATCTTGACATGAAACCATTGACTCCAGCTTATCGTCACCTTAGAAAATAACATATTGTTCACATACGTGCACAGTGGTAAGACAAATTCAATAGCTTGTAGAGAGTGTCATGGTGAGAGGGGGTAGCACTTTTAGGCTGAGCCCACACATTACAGAAGTAGTAGGTTAATCCAGCTAGGCTTTTAAGCCCACTATTCAAGAGGACAAGGACCCCTAGGATTTTGGTTTGTCCACACCTCAGGGGTTGGAGATTACCAGGATAGTAAAATGGTGGAGTGTATGTGATGCTGGACAAAGTGTAAATCCATGTGTTTGTGAATGGGAACATGAATGTGTGGCTGTGTATTTTGGAGAAGATGTGAGAAGACATGGGTATCAGTGTGATTTTGTATACTAGGATGGGTTTTATCTGAATCCCCACTCCCCCCAAATACATACCCCAGGGCTCTGACACAGTCACCTCTGAGCCTTTCAGAGCCTCCTCTCAACCAATCCTAATTGATCACACGCATTACTAGTCCCAAACATGGAATGAAGAGCAGGAGGGATGGCCTGCTCATTGTCTGAGGAACAGGGTCCCCTGTTAGTGACTACCCGTTCTTATAACACACATACACACACCACCTCTGGGATGCCCACCCACTATCCACCTCCTCATCTTCCCCATCTCCGACTGTGCTAATCCACCAGCCAAGTCAGTAACTCAGTTCCCCATCTGGCCAACCACAGTTCCAGCTGCGCGGAGAGAAGGATAGAGGGGTGGAAAGCAGAAATTCTAGGATAGATATGGGGTACGGTAAATATGGTAGAGTAACAAGATCAGAGCAAAATAAACATTGTGGGTATATCAGATCCTAATGAGCAAAATTGTACTGTCCCTGCTTCTCAGTGTTAAAGAAAAGGTCCACAATGTCTTTGTGGATGAAAGCAATCAGGCATTCAAGCATGCAGGGGTTAGTGATGCCTTGTGTGGTGAAGTAGCCCTTAGCAATGGGCTTCACCTCTGACCCCAACTCCTGTGGTGCCATTTGGCTGGTTAACACTGACCTATGACCTTTATCATAACCCATGGCATGAATGTAAATTAAAATGCAGTTCAATTCAAGTTCTTAATTATATGAAAGTTTCATGTAGCCTGAAGCTATCCAAGATAACCTTATGCAAATTTTTCTTTCCTATACAAATTTGTACAGAGCGACAGAACACTACAATAAAACATTTGAATGATGTTAAGACTTTCTTCAAAACCATTCATCGAAGTATGCTGCAGCTGCGGCAATAAAACTTGCTCTTAGCACCTTTTACTGAGTAGGCATAATGACAATAATAAAAAAATTACAGAAAATCACTCTCCATTTAAAGACACTGACATTGGCATTGACATCAAAACAGAGATCATATAAAGTGTGCATCATAAAGCTAAGCCAGGCTTTCAGAGTTTATGTGTACTTTAACACAAAAGTGTCAAGTGTTTGCACTAGTAACAAGTAACAGACATGATGTACTTACAGACATTACCGGTGTTATCAAAGCTCTTGAGCACTTCATTGACTTTGAGAGGCCCCAAGTTATCCCTAAAAGAGACGGAGAAGTCAACTAATGGCAAAGATAAAAATAAAAACTTTCTGTGAAATTGAAATTTAGGACGTAATGACACAAAGCTAGATTTTACTAAATTAAATGTAGGCATATTAAATGATGAAGTATTTACCTAAGTAAGGCACTGTACTTAGGAAGAGAGACACTTCTGTACTCTACCCATTGGTCATCTGAGGTATTACTTGGGTCATGAATGACAAGTATTCTTCTGCTGAAAAGATCAAAACTGGCAAATCTACGAACAGACACTTGCTTCACCTCCGGACTGTCAGCTTGTTTTTGACACAACACCTGTGGCAAGATAACAAGTAAAATGGCATAATTTAAAGGCATACTATGCAGGATTACCAGGCACTGTATATGGCACTGTTCCCCATTGTCTGTTGAAAATATACTCCCCATTTAAACCAAAAAGTGAAATGGGCAAATACAGGTAAAAGACAGTGTGTCACACATTCTAGAAGGCCATATGTGGAATAAAAGGTATTTCTGTGTCTCTGTAAAACACATTGGGCTGGCCTATTTAGGCAATAAATATTATTTTATTTATTTTTATAGCACACTCAGTAATCCTCTGCCAGCCTCTGAAGACAAAATAGATGGGCAACAAACTTTCTGACACCAAGAACCCAGGAAGAGTGGAAATATTGGCAGTAAGGAGAATAATTTCAAAGACAGTTTTATAATCTTACTTCATTCCTATTGCAATTTGGATCCTGTTTTTTAGCAATACACTGCTAAAGACAACAATTGCTTCTAACATGGACAACCTGTAGCAGACCAAGAGACCCCACGCACTTTTGTATCACAATATAGTGTCCGAACAATGTTAAAACCCGTGACAGCAATGTTTTCTGCTTGAGACTGGTATTACCTGTCGCAGCAGGGTCCATCTGGCTCTGGCGACATCAGTAGCAGCCGTATCAACAAGGGAAATATGGGAATTAGCTTCGCCGGTGTCTCTATCAATGCCTTTTCTCATCAGTGTTTCGTTTTTAGCACCGGTTGGACCCTCTTCCATCGTACTCCCGTATAAAAATCTTGCTTGGATGAATTGATTGTCAAGCTTTCACAGTGTATCAACTCAAAATAACAAAAATGTTTAATTTAACCATATCTAGGCAAAATGTTCATGCTTATTCACCTGTTACACCCACAGTGGGAACGGTGGAAACATGCTACTTCCGTACACGGTTGTCAATCCAGACAATGTAGTAGATTATCGATAAAAGATTAACGGTGTTGTGTGGGTTTTCTAATCCACCGGCGCTGAGCGTGTCTGAGTTTGATTAGTTGTGCCTGTCATTGCTACGTCGTTTACAGCGGGGTTTGTGGTCAAAGGAAAAGAAGCGTCACAAAAGCTAACTAAAATCGTTGTCTTGTGCATAACAGTATTATTGCAGTGTTATATTGTAGTTTATATTAAATGTTTTCATTGTAATGTTTTAAGGTCTATGGTTATTACTATCAAAATAAGCTGTTTTAGCATAGTTTAGTCACAGTTAGTATGATGACTGGTCTTTCTTGTCTGCTGTCGCCCTCTTCTCGTTTGTTTACATCGTATGGGTTATTATTTCGACAGCTTGTCCTTTGCAAACGAGTGACAAGCTTCCCTTTGTCTGTCCAACGATGCTGCTCGTCGGTGAGAATGTTATGTTAATTGTCCCATAGTCTGACCACTGTCAACAATGTACAACATCAAACCCTAGTTTAACAATAGCTAAAATGCAAGTTTTGCATAAAAAATATCTAAGAACTGTAAATGATGGGGCGTTGTATTTATAAACCAAAAGTCATCTGTCTGTATTTCACATTTTTCTTATTTGTTTACATGGGTGAGGTGTTATTTTGGATATGTAGCCCATTTAATCACAGACCAAAAAGGAAAGAAATATATAACTGTATGACAGATGGCCAGAGTATATACTAAACCTCTCTAAATCTAGGTTTCACTGCTGAGCACTAAAAAGGAGAAAGTTTCCTGGAATTAACGTGTCCTGTTTTGTCAAGTACTAGTATACAGTCACTAACTAATGTATTCTCATCATTTTAACCCAAATGTTATTAGTCATAGTAAATAGTTTAATTAGATATAATCATTTTGTTGTTGTGAGTCATTTGAATTGAATCTAATGAGGATTTATTTTCTTTTGTCCCCAGGATTTGTCAAATGCCTTGATCAAATGTCCCATATCTGAAGTAGAGAGGTACAAAAACTTGCAGACATATTTTAACAAGAGACTGAAAGCAACATTTTACCGGTTCTCTAAAATACCTCATCATTCAATGGTAAAGTAATGCTTTTATATTTTAAACTGCACAAGAATAAATGCAATAATAACTATATATCTGTATTATTTAGTGGTTTCCAAAAAAGTAATGAACTTATAACACAAAGCACTTTATGCAACAGGTGTGTGGCCTTCACCATGTTTATTTTGTTGATACCAAAGGCATCTATAGAATGGACAAGAAAAATAGTAAGAAAATTGACAAAAAAACACACATTCCGCTTTACAACCATTTCTTATTCTGTATTTTTAAGCAGGCTGTCATTATTGCACAGTCCCATGTTATAAGTTATATATTTTTTTGCAGAGGAGCAAGATCCAGAGCAGGTTCTAGATCTTGATCAATTTTCAGAATGGGATGGATCCAAGAGGAAAAAACTTTTACAGTGCATTGTCCATAGAATACGTTTATCCCCAACAGAGAAGCACCTTGCTGCAACCCTAAAAACTTTTCACAAGGAAGAGCTGAGGTGAACACAAAATAATATAATACTTTTTTGTTTTTCATTTTCATCAGCATTATGCAGAAATACTTGATGCTGCAAACAGTTTTTGAAGGCATATTTTTTGTGATCATTTAGGTGTGTGATCATAAAACTTGGACAAGGAACCTTCTCTTCTGTTGATCAGCCCCATGTCATTCTAACATTAGACAAAGTCTTTAGTTTTGGTAAGATACACTCTCTGCTACATTTGCAAATATAACAGCAATGGTTGACATTTGTGTCTCTATGTTTGGAACAGAGTGGGCCAAAGATGAGGTCCTATTTTACACAACCCTTGAAGATCTGAGAAGCAGTAGAGTATATTGTCTGGACATAACTAAAAAACGAGACAAAATCACCTCCGTATTTGAAGAATCGGAACTTGAGTAAGTACAAAGACTCTTGTGAAAACTTCTCATTGTGTGACTTACACTTACTGTATATATGTATACTGTACAGTGTGTTTGTGGAGGTAGCCCTCACCAGAGACCAGAGAGTTCTCACCATCAACTGTAACAGCAGAACCAGTTCAGAGGTGCTGCTGATTGACAAAGCAGCCTCCAGTTTAGAACCTTGCCTGATTCAGAAACGCAAATCAAATCTCTTGTATCACGTAGAGCATTGGAAAGACTGGCTCATTATACTGACCAATACAGGCCCTGGGCAAGAATATCAGGTATATTAAATTCATAAATACAAATCTAAGTAGTAATATAGAATATGCCTATATAACAAGAGTAAACATGGATTAAATATGGATTTGTGGATGCTGTGCTGTTAAGGTGGTTCATGCCCCACTGTCAGATTCATCGATGGATTCATGGGTGCCCTTGTTTGTTCCCCCTCCTGGAATCACCATCAAAGACATGGAAGTGATTGGAGACTTCTGTGTGTTAACTGCAAGAACACTAGAAAATGAATATTTGCTAACTGTGATCCCACTGAAGCAACCAAAAGAAGTCTTCTTTTTGGAGGTCAGAAAAATTAACTATTTTTCACCTATTTCTTCTCAATTATTATTTTAACAACATGTCTATTATTTGCATTTTGTGTCATAGCTGCCTTCTTGGGCTTGTGCAGTTGAGACAAAGAAAACAGGTGTAGCAGACAAAAACAATACTTTGGAGTTTTTAATCTCATCCCCAATTCACCCGCCGGTGAGCCATTGTCTGTACCCTAAAGATGGGCTGGTTTTATCTGCTGAAGAGAACTCCTCAGAACTACAGAACAGTTTTATCACCTCACGCCTGAAGGCCTGCAGCAATGTGAGAACATTTGCATATATACAGAAACAACTTCCCCAAAGTATTGACACTAAACTATTATTCCTCTGTAGGATGGTACTCTGGTGCCGATAACACTGTTCCATTCTGCACATGTGGAGTCTTTGGAGAAAGTGCCACTACTTGTTCATGTTTATGGATCTTATGGCAGAGACATTAATATGGAGTTCTGTCCAAAGAAAAGGCTGTTGTTAGAGCAGGGTTGGGCTCTGGCATACTGTCACATCAGGTACCATATTATATTATTTCATCTTCTATTCATCTATTACCCTTATAAATCTAGGATTATATATAATAATTTTAAATTGTAGTATATATTTAATTGTATTTTAATACCTTTAAACCCGGTCACTTTCATTAGTTATACTCACAGATAGTAAATAGAAATACTGCAAGCTCTGAAAAATACAGTAGAGCTGAATATAACTGCTTGTATTTGCACATGCTAGGGGAGGAGGAGAGTGTGGTCTTTCTTGGTACATGCAGTCACGTGTTGAGGGAAAGCAGAGAGGTGTGGAGGACCTTTTGGCCTGTCTCCAATACCTCTTCTCCTCAGGAGTCTCAACTTCCTCGCTAACTGCACTTACTGCCTGCAGTGCTGGGGCAGTTCCAGTAGGGGCGCTGTGCAACAGGCACCCACACCTGATAAAAGCTGTTACACTGCAGGTCAGAGAGAAACATGTGATACTGCTTGGTTTAGGTTTAATAAAATACAAAATATTTAATAATTACTAGAACATGCAGCATTATTAAACATTAGACAGCCCTTTAAACAGATGCTTTTATTTTAAGGCCCCTTTTTTGGATGTGTTGGCAACAATGGAGAATAACAGCCTGCCTCTTACCATCGAGGACAGAGAAGAATGGGGCGATCCTGTTGGAAATGCAGCAGACAGACTTGCCATTGCCAGTTACTGTCCTCTTCACAACATCACTCCTCAGGTATGAAGGGCAGCAAGCAAGTTAAAGAGAAAAACATTTGAATCATTGATCAAGTTTTTTTATATATATAATTTAATACTAGTTAGCCAGAAACCTTTTAAATTCAGCCACATAATTGGTACTTAAGAAAATAAGAAGTATGTTATTACTCCTTTAATGCTCTTCTGTTACAGAGGTACCCATCCATGTTGCTTACAGCCTACAAGGCTGATGCCAGAGTGCCTTTGGCCGGTATAGTCAAATACACTGAGAAGCTACAGAATGCTATTCAGACACACCTCTCCATGAACCCAGCATCAGGTATATACTTCTTTCTGTTTGTAGATTTTTATAATGCGATTGATGCGATTCCCAATAGTAGGCTCAGTGCTTCACATATAACTCTGGGGAAACAATAAGTTCATCACCAAACTATAGCTTAGGTCACCTTGTACTCCTCCAAATTTGTGTGATAAAGAAGATAAATGTCTAGGTCTTTCTGGTAATTACTCCTATGTCCCCATAGACAGGCTCCTTCCCCATCTCACTTATAATCTTGCCTGCCCATATTGATGCTACTCCTCTTTACACTTCTCTTTCTCCCTCAGCATCTACAATCCTTTTGTCTTAAATGCACACTTGCCGGTTATCTTGAGTGTCTGTGTATGTGTGTATAAGTCTTCGTAATCTGTCTGTATGCTCTCCTGAGGCTTTGATAAAGTGCTGATGGCATAGACATGTGAGGCGTGTGGGCAAGCCTATTAGCATGGCAAAGAGATAATGTATTGCAGCAAGAGATTAGACACCACAGACTGGGAGCTGTCAAGGTCAAGACCACACTTGTGAAACAGCCAGTACCACTGAGACAGGGTGGGGATAATATAGAGAGGATTTAGATGAAGCATGACTATATCAGATGTAACTGAGGAAGAATAAAACGGGAGTAAAGATTTGGAGCAACTGTCCAGCGAGTAATACAGAGTGTAGGCATACAGTAAATCAAGATGAAGGAAATGTCTTTGGGGAAATAAAAATGTTAGAGCACCGTTTCCTATTGTTTCAACAGTAACCTTTTCCCCCATTTATGTTCTGTTACTTTGTTTGCAACATTGTAAGAATCTGAACAAGTACCAAACATAGTTTTAAACATCCAGCCTGGAGAAAATCACCATGGACAAGAAGACTTTGACCTGATGGTGGAAGAGGTAATTAATCTTTGGATTTGGATGTTTTTGAAACATACATATTAAAAGTTTATTCTCTTGTATCTTTGGCAGGCTGCCCTCGAGCTTGCATTTCTATACACAGAACTTTGCCTAGACCGTCCCCGCCGTTCACGAACAAAAAAGAGATAGCAGAGATCATCACAGTCATAACGGTATGATGTTGTCATATGTGCATCTCTAACAGTGACAAGACACAGCTACACCAGAAAATGTTTTATTTATATATTTTATTAAATGAGCCATCACATCCATTTTATGATGTATTTTTTTGTTCAGGTACTTTTTATGTTAACATTTATAAAGTAAGTCCATGGCCCCTAAATAGCAGGCCTTCTCAGAGATGTAGCACTGCTCACTGTGGATGTGGTTAAATCTTATGTTGCTGGAAAACTGGATCAACAGTCCCTCCCCTGCTTCAGTCATGATTTGAGATCTCTGCATCCTTTTGCCATTGTTCATCTGGTTTGTGCTCATCAAAACATTCAAATGTTCTGGTAATTCTTTAATAGATGAGAGATCTATGACAACAGATTTTCTACCAAAGTTAAGGACCACTAAAAAAGCTTTGTTAAGGCCATCTAACTCTCGGAGATAGGAGAAGATGCTGGCATCAGCGTGGATGTAGCAGAACCATCCTCTGTGAAGAGGGAGCTCAGATTCACGCAGGATGTTTAAATAACGATATTGGGCCAGAACAGAGCTGTCATTTTTCTTCTGGTCCTAAAAGAGAAAAAAATTTATAAGAAAATCTTGGCTTAAACAAAGCTGGTTTTGGTAAAATCTCTGTACCTGAACATTAACAGTTTTGTAGTCAGGATGTATAGGTAACCATGTGACATTTGTTTTGTTATTAAAGCCAGCATTCATGTCATTGCTCCACTGCATTGGGGACCTTTGAGGATCTCGGCTAGCGCTCTACAAAAAATGTATTTCACACAATATACTGTACATATGTGCATTTTTTTTTAATTTTGTACATTAAAGGCAACATAAAACATTTCAATGTATTTCTTATAAAATAGTAGCCTAATACTTTACACTGCACTTACTGCATTGTATTTGCCAGCAGGGTCCTGTATCTGGTCTTGTGTAACGTTGATGTTCTCCATACCAATCTCCTCACCATAGTAGGTGGTGGGTGTCCCTGGTAAAGTTAGCAGCATCATGTTGATAGCACTAACATAAGTCTGACCCACACTTGTGCCAATCCGAGGCTTGTCATGATTACCAACCTAAGAAAAGCAATTAATTAATAATGTGCATATCATTGGCATCATAACATAAAATAAGTCTGATATAAACATAAACCGATAAATCTAATTTGACTTGTGCACATTACAGAATCATTTTATCTCACTCACCACCCAGTTTGCCCATTTTCTTTTGGCATGTTGGCCATCCAAAGCTCAACAAGATGTTGAGCCCACAGGCCACTGGTGTTCTGCGGTAAATCCAATAGGTAAAAGTTAAAGGGAAAATCACTCTCTTTAACCAGTGGAGTGCTGTAGTACATCATAGTCTTGTCAACTTCATGGTAATCATACGACTCGGTCACCATGAACCTAAAAGTAATAAAGGTAAAGTTAATTACACACTTTAAATTTTTGATAGCTATAGCTCTCTTACCTGTATCTGCCAGGCTCACGACTGTAGATGTCCATCTCAGCCCTCCACTCTCTCAGCAGGTCATGCAGACCCAACTGACTAGTGGTGTAGTCATGATAGAGATCCCACTCTGAGGTTATGGACTCCTAAAGTGGCCATGGTGTATGCATCAAATAAATTTAATCAAATCTTAGACAATCAACAATGACTAGACCCAAGTATAAAGATAATATATATAAAGTAAAAAGAAAAAACATGAAACTAGACAGTGATACTAGACCCAAACCTAAAAAGACTACAGCACTTCAGAGGGATCAGATAGACCCTTTAAATACTGTTTCTATATTATCTCCATGTGGTGTGACAGGAAATGCAGAATGACCTGACTGAATATCTGAATTTACATATTATGGCAGGGGGCAAAAGCTGTATTGAGAGGGAAGATAATAGACATATTTTAAGTACTCAAGACCAGTATAAAGATGTTGCAAGGGAGTATAAACAATCACAAGACAGTAAAAATTTAATCCTTATAAGATATAAAACAGGAACTAGATAAGCTACTCATAGGGCAAAATGAGCATATAGATTTGCAAACAGAAAATAAGCGTTTGCATCTTATTATATTGAGTCCCAAAACTTAGGCAATAAGATTGAAAAGATACAGTCACATACTTTGTGTTCTTCTGCTGGTGGAAAGGGAAATGAAATTATAACAGTGGATTGGAGAAAAACAGAGCGCAATGGACTCAAAGACTGAAACAAGGTGGCAATAATGGGCATATTAAAGCAAAACTGCAAATGAAAATGGACATTTTCTTACAAAATGTCAGAGTCAGAATTCCGCCTATAACAGGTACTAAACAACCAAAGACTATTACAGATATCAGAGATAGCTGACCTCACTCTTTCAATAAAACATGGTAAATTTGTATCAGCCTTGCGTTACCTTCAAGTCTCATTTGTTCCTTTCAATGGTAAATAAACTCCAGTGAGTTACTAATCTCCTAAAATATGCCTCTTTTCTCCTAATCTGTCCACTGTGAAGTAGTAGAAACCATTGGTGAACTATTTAACTTTTAAATTTAAAGAACACACTCAACCTGTTCACCTTGCAAAAATAAATATTTTGCTAGTACTAGCAAAAGTGTATCAGACACTATAATCTGACCCAAAGATGCTGAATTAGTTCGTTTCATGCAGCAGTGAAGCTGTGTCTGCTTTTACATGCCACATTGTTAAAATGTAAACTGGGATTTAATCTGAACCATGATTCAATAAAACAGATAAAAACAGGGCTTTAAAACTATAATGCTGGTTGTTACAGTGGAAGCATTGTTAACTAGCTTGAACTTTGAGTTCTGCGGAGAAAACAGTGTGATAAGGGTTTAATATATAGTAGTGGATTAGCGTGGTCATGCCTTTTTAATACCATCAGCACATTGTAAGAAAGAAACACAAAGACAACAGCAGCCTTTGACTTTCCCATTGGGTTATTGTCCATATTTTACCAGGAGAGCTGAAATATCTTGGAGAAAAAAATAAAGCCGTAGATGCAGATTGGTTAATGCACACAATGCAGAGATCAGTATTACCTGCAATGTACATATCACATTTATCTTAACCTATATACAGTATATTTTACACAATAAGGGTCTATTGTGGGGGCATGCAATGTTATGTATAAAGTTCACTCACAGGGGGTTTGTTAGGATCCACTTGTGGTTCATCTCTCAAGTGTGCAGCCTCAAAAATGTGCTTTACAGCATCCATCCGGAAGCCATCCACACCCTTCTCCAGCCAGAAACGAATTATATCCTAAATAGAAGTAGACAACTAAATTTTCCTTGTCATCTTTTGAATGGATTTTATGCACCTTAACCAGTTTAAAGGTCCCAGGATTTGTGAAAGGAGGAAAATGTCTCTACCCTTACCATGAGCTCTTTACGAACATTTGGATTTCTGAAGTTTAGGTCTGGCTGCTCCTTAAGAAACTGGTGGAGGTAGCACTGTCTCCGAACCTCATCATAAGTCCATGATGAATTTCCAAACACACTCACCTGAGAGAAAACAAGGCAGTACCACACAGTCAAAGATCACAGAACCAGAAAATGGGCCACAACTAAAACAGACACAAACATAAAGCTCACCCAGTTGTTGGGCTTTGGGTCCGATGCATTGCAGTCAGTCCAGACGTAGTAGTCTTTGTAATGTGGGTCACCTGACCGGCTGAGGTTGAACCAGCGATGCTGATCACTGGTGTGATTGGGAATAAAGTCCATGATCATCTTCAAACCTAAAATTACAAAATATAGGTTTTACATTTAATAAACTATTTTTCTTACACTTTACAAATGTTTTCACACACCTCTCTTGTGCATTTCAGCCAGAAGTTCTTCAAAGTCTTGCATGGTTCCAAATAGAGGATCAATAGAACGAAAATCTTCCACGTCATAGCCAAAATCCTTCATTGGAGAGCGGTAGAAGGGACTGATCCAAATAGATTTAATGTTGAGGTACTGAAAGTGATCCAGCTGCTCTAGGATACCTTTCAACCAACAAAAATGGACATAATGGGAAGCTTTCTAACTTTTATTAATACTGGATGCCTCTTAAAGTATATGTTTAAAGCATTTGGGGCTCCTATTCATTCACAAAACAAATTACATCCACATGTAGTCAACCATGTTGTCCATATTTAATGTCAACCAATAGATACAAACCAACTACTAAATCACGTTGTGTACAAGATAGGTCTACACCATCCATCTACAGTAAATTCAAAAAAAAAAAGCAACTTATTTTTGTGTATTGTCTGCTTCACCTCACCTCTGAGGTCACCAACCCCATTGCCGTCTGAGTCCTTGAAGGAGCGTGGGTAGACCTGGTAAACAGGGGACACCTGCCACCAACTCAGGCACCGAGGAGACAGAACGATCACTGTGACTGTCACTGCCACCAGGGCCTTGGTGCAGGCCACAGTAAGCCAGAATAGGATTTCCCTGGGCACTCTGTAACACGCTTGGGAGGAGTACTGCAGCAGTACCTCCTTTGGCATCCCAGCATATGGTTTGATCTGAGTGTACTCCTCTCCTGTGTCCAGCTCTGACATATAGTCACAGTTTACTTCTGAGTCACATTTGGTGGCATCAGTAGGTGGACAGTTGTCTTCCTCTTCTTGAAATCCTGGGTTTCTGGCGCATTCCCCCAACTCCATAATGTCTGCTATAAAACCAGTCTAATGCAGGCCGTGTGTGAACAGTATCTGTCCTTGTAAACCTCTGCAACAGAAAGTCTGTGCAAGTCATTTAGTAATCTAGCTGCTCTCAGAGGGTCATAGTTCTCGCTCTGCCACACAGTCCCTCCCCATTTCACTCACACACTCACACACCAGTGCCACTTGTGGAATGTGAGGAAACTGGAGAATTCGATGGGAACAGTTAAAGATTAGACTTTTTTGGCCTAGCTGTCTGCTACCTGGTAGGTTTAAATGCATTTTAGCTGCATTGCTTGTGGTGTGGGAATATATATAAAAATGACATGCAACTGTATTCTTTTAATTTGTCTGTGTTTATTTTAAACATCTAACTAAAAAGTATGAACATGAAAAGTATGAGCATGTAGGATTAGTTTTTTTTTTCTTTAGGAGAGTGTACACTGTACATTAAGCTGAAGCGGAGATGCTTGTACCAGATTATAACCTAACAGCTAATTTCCATCTGTTTATTGTACATGTTTTTGGATTGGTTTATACAGCAGTCAATAGTTAGTTAGGGCTCCTTTTGCCTGAATTACTATTTAAATTTAAATATATTGTGAAAAGGTTTAATATTGAAGACCCCTGGTGCCACACTTTAATCAGCTATTTAACTCAAAACACCTGCAAAGGCTTTTAAACCTCTGTCTAGTTCTGTTGGCTACACAATCATGGGGAGGACTGCTGACTTGACAGTTGTCCAAAAGACAACCATTGACACAAGGAGGGCAAAAAGTCATTGCAAAAGAGGCTGGCTGTTCACAGAGCTCTGTGTGCAAGTACATTAATAGAGAGGCGATGGGAAGGAAAAGATGTGGTAGAAAAAAAGTGTACAAGCAATAGGGATAACTACAACCTGGAGAGGATTGTGAAACAAAACCCATTCAAAAACGTGAGGGAGATTCAGAAAGAGTGGACTGCAGCTGGAGTCAATGCTTCAAGAACCACTACGCACAGACATATGCAAGACAATCAGCTGTCGTATTCCTTGTGTCAAGCGACTTTTGAACAACACTGAACACAGCGTCAGAAGCGTCTCACCTGGGCTAAAGACAAAAAAGAATTGTAAATATTCTCTGAAGTAAATTTAGCATTTCCTTTTAACTCAGGGTCCCAGAGTCTGTAAGAAGAGAGGAGAGACACAAAATCTACATTGCTTGAGGTCCAGTTTAAAGTTTCCATAGTCTGTGATGGTTTGGGGGGCCATGTCACCTGCTGGTGTTGGTCCACTGTGTTTTCTGAGGTCCAAGGTCAATGCAGCCATATACCAGGAAGTTTTAGAGCACTTCATGCTTCCTGCTGCTGACCAACTTTAAGGAGATGCAGATTTAATTTTCCAACAATACTCAGCACCTTTCACACAGTGCCAAAGCAACTAGTGCCTGGTTTAAGGACCATGGTATCCTTGTTCTTAACTGGCCAACAAACTCGCCTGACCTTGTGATCTTTGTTCATACTTTTCATGTTGATACCTCTCAGTTGGCCAAGATTTCTAAAAATCCTTTCTTTGTATTGGTCTTAGAAAATATTCTAGTTTTCTGAGATACTAAATTTGGGATTTTTTTGTTATAATAATCAAAATTAAAAAAACATTAGAAATATATCAGTCTGTGTGTAATGAATATACAAGTTTCACTTTTTGAATGGAATTAGTGAAACTTTTTGATATTCTAATTATGACCAGCAATTGTACATTTTCAGAACAAAACAAAGATCAACAACTTAAGGCTCATTTTGTGTGTTAAAGTTTTATTCCATCAGAACAATGATCAAATACAATCTTCTCTAAAACAAAAGGGGTCAAAAGAGCTTGTCATAAAATGACTAAGAAAGTAGTGCTGCTGTGCTCAGTCCATGCAGTGTGAACGAGGGTGAGCAACATTCAAAAAAAATAAACATTTGTTTCTCAATCTCTCCCAGTTTTCCGTGACCCAGTGTCTGATATAGCTTAATGATACAGTAGACAAACCCTAGGGCTGTGTTCAGTGCAGTAAAACCACATTTGATCAAAACAAGAATATTGAAATTAGAAGAAACACACCTCAGTCAAAGATTTTACATTTCAGATCATACAGCAAGAAAATTATAGGTGAGCCTACTGAGTTTGTGTTTAATTGCGTGAATTCAAACTTGTAACTTCATCACTGTGCTTTGCCAGTTTGACTACACTGAACAAGCGCCAGGACATCACAAATCCCACTCACAAATATACTTCTCCTTTAAAACATGCACATTTACAAAAAGACCTCCCCACCCAATCAAAACCCTACCTGAAAATAAACAGCCCAATAAAATAATGTAAATGCAAAATGACTACACATTCAAGTACCTATTCCTCATATGGCACTAAGAATGAGCGTACCACAAAAACATTAACAGGCCAGTAAACTCCAATAAACCTATTAACCGTTAAAACGTGGATGATAAAAAGTACAAATTAAACTTCACATAGTTAATAGTTAAGATGAAGTATTTTGATTTAAATTAATATTCACTTTGTGGTTAGCCTACCTACAAGAGTTTTTTCAAGAAGTTAATGTTTATAGCTATGTAAGTCTGGACTTTTTTACCATTTCCTAGAAACAAAGCCAAAGCTCAGCTCTATATGTGCAGTGTTTTGTAATACTTTTTTTTTTTAATCCACCGTTAACATAACTGTGGTCACACCATTTATATGAAAACAATAAAAAAAGTAAAAAAAAAATTTCCAATCAAAATAAAAGGCATTTTTATTGTGTCTATACAGAAATTCAGAGCTAGTAAAGGCAAGTAGTAATACAAGCAGGATTGTGTGTGCATGTATCAAGGAGCCGGGGAAGAGGAAGGTGAGGCTGGAAAATCTTAACCCCATACCCTGTCTTTGGAGAACCACTGTGTTGGAGACGGTATGTGTTCAGTTAATCACTGTTTTTCTTTTTTATTTTAAATACACACATACAATCGCACGGTAGTGTAAAAACATGCACACACAACACACACACGCACACATTAGGCCACAATGAATACCATAAGGGATTTAAAAATCAAAATATATAACTATATATATACGAATTTGAATATATGTTTTCTATTTTTCTCTAAAATAACAGCAGGCTCAAAAGCTTACGATTCTGGCAATGCCAATGCAAACAATAGCTGAGTATTTTTTGTTATGGGATGTAGAAAGCATGTAGAGATATAGAGGAAGAATGGGTAATGAGCCATTTGTTAGAATCCTTATGAGCACAGGAGCGTGCAAAAGGACACATCACACTTCAGTAAGAAATGTATTCATGTTCAGCCATCAGCCCAAGTTTCACAAAGGTTTTAAAGATCAGTAATAGAGTCAGTAATACCCCCAGGGCCCCGTAATACGAACTCAGTTGAACCTACCCCCGAAAATGTCCCTCCTACCCAACCAGACAAAATCTACCAATCCCTGGGATTAGTAGTATCTAAAAGCGGGTTATCAACTCGTTCAGTTAACCCTGGATTTCTCTCAAGAGTGACAGCGCGTTTATGTTAAACAGGTGAAGTCGGCATTAAACAACCAATCACAGTGACATGTGGGTGAGAGTTAAACAGCCCCAAAGACTGAATAACCAGCAAATATATGCAACAAGAGCTAAAGACTAACAGACAACAGACGTATGGAGTCTATGTTTTAAATGCTGCATTAAAATAAATATTACATTCTATTAATCCGTTTATCTCAACATGACTGACGATAAAACCTATTGTGAGCTTAATGTCATTCAGGTGTTTTTACCGCTAAGACTAATTTACATTATGACATGACTTTACAGTGTGGATAGATCTCTGTACATTTGTGCTCCAGTCAGCCAGCGCTTGTGCACACACTTTTTTTCCTCTCTCTGTGTTGCGCCTTTCCCTCCTTCTCGACACTGGCAGCTTTTTCCTCATTCCTGATTGGTCATCTGTGTTTCTATCATCTACCTGCAAACTTAAACTGCTCCAGAGCAGGTTAGCCGTTCAGCCTAAGATACCACGGTGATCTACCTCGATAGAAAGTGAACCAGCCTCGTGATACCGAACCTGAACCCTGAACTAACCTCGCTAACCTCCTAATCCAGCTTCGTAATACAGGGCCCAGGTGGGCATGGTTTGTTCTGACCTTGAATCCAAGTGCTTATTCTAAATCGGTTAACGTATGTTGACCTTTTAAACCAAATGTTCAGGGGCAGGTTAAAGATACCCCTGCAAGTACCTAAAAAGGTGCAACACCCCAAGCTTTAATCTTGACTGGAATGGACAACATCACTCAAGTTCTTTTGGAGTCAGGCTTGTCAACTGGCTGCAAGTTAACACTTCAAAACCAAAAAAATACCAAAAATGCAGCCAATTGACAGTTCAGTCTTCAGTGTCTTATACAACTTCAGCAGTGGCTGGTTTGGTTAAGGGCTAGCTGAATGATAAGTTTAAATGTCCTCCCTTTTTGAGCAAGGCACCAAAGGGAAACCAGAGCGGGATGCTCCCTTAACTCTGAGTTCACGATAACCAGAGTAGAAATGTGGGGTAAACTGTGCTTATCCTTTGGTGTTGCTTTGTCTTCCAGCTCAGTGTTATTTCCCCCTTTTTTACTGCAAAAGAATTTTAAAATCTGAATGTTTGCTCTATGCATTTTGATTGTAGTTGACAGATGATGTGATCTTGAGTTTATAAGTGGTCCTCTTTTTAAGAGGGGATTAGGCAGTTGTGCTGGATAGCTACCACTGGTAGTCCAAATCAGCTCCCATCTGCAAAAGAAAGATAGGGAGGGGGCAGAGAAAGAAGAAAAAAAACTCTGTTGTTATTAAACAAATCTTATTTGTTACTGTAATATGCTATAATTTTCCAAAAGCTGTACTTCAAGGCCGTATTTTCCTGAAAAAACAACAAACTGATTGGGGTAAATTATAAAACAGGGTACATTTATTTGTAGCATTGTTTTTTTCCTTTTACAATATGGAAACACATTTCCAATCCCTTTTCCTTTCAGCAAGGAGTACACACAAACAGACTGCTTTACAGGTGCGTGCAGTTATGAAGACTGTTTAAAACAGCAATGCAAGCGTGTAGGACCAGTGCATGCGTGTTGGTGTGCATGTGATGTGCAGGAAGAACACACAGGACCGGAAACACAAATCATTCGCTGTCATCAGACCCCAACGGCACAAAAAGGTCCATCCACACACCTATCTTTAAATGGAGAACTACATGCTAAAGACTAGGCCAGAACAGGGAGTAGGACTGATGGAGGAGTGACACGAAAGATACGTGGAAAAAGTGGCCACTTACATGCCAGTAAGAGTATGTGTATGTTATGTGTGCATGGCTGTCTGTGTTTGGATGGTGGGTAGAAAGAAGGGGGAGGGATTTAACAGTTATATATGTTATCACTTACCAAATGAAACAGGAGGGCTGCGTTAATTAGAGGGTGAACACACAGTTAGACAAAGCTACACAACCCCTAGCAGTATGTGTAAAATGCTGATTTACTTTGTAACTATAGTTTACTGTATTACACCATTCTAGTTACAGCCAACAGCCATCCTGTGGAGCCCTTATAACATATTACAACTGTCTAGTCCATCAAATTTGACTTTTGACAGAGATTTTCCAGAGCAAATAGTAAATTTGGGAATACATCTACAGATACAGATAAATACAGTGCTGTTTAATAAGCTAACCTCAGGCTATAGACGCAAAAACAAATTTAAAACAACATGTTTGTGCAGACCTACAAACATTTACAAACAAATGTGTATGATGGTCCATTCATCACTGGGCCAACTCTGTGCACAGTTCTTACAGGAAAATCAATCCCATCCTTAACACACTCAAGAAGAATGTAGAAACCAGTCCCTGCAACAACAGTGACAGGACCACACATGCACCATAGCTCTCTATTAGGACCCGCCTTTAACTGAAAAATGGTTTAAATTAAATTACCACAGTAGTAGTTAAATAATCATATTTATGCTATTACAATGTCTCAAAATCAAAATTCAGGTTAAAATTGAAACGAATGTTGTTTCCAGTGGCATCCAAAGGTTGAAAGTCCTTTTGTGAGAGAAAAAAAAGGGCCCAATTGAAGTAAAGAGTAAGACAATTACTTTTATGTTTGCATGCATTCCTTCATATGGGAATGAGTTGAAAGGTCCGCTTCATGCACCATGCACATATAGCTTGTGTTATCAGTTCAAACAAGTATTAATTTCTTCATTTGCAATGGAATGCAATTTTTTACCTCAACCCAGGTTACTAAAAGAAAATACACCTGAGCAAAGTTCACAACCTATTATACTGTTATGTGTTTTAAATCCAAATAATGTGTTTTGATAAACATTTGTGGACATTTTATTAGATAGAGATGCTCACCCCATCTTCCTCCCTGAATGGGTTCATGCTGTTGTATACTGCTTCAATAACACTGCGTCTGCAGAAAGACAGATATATGCATTTTAGTAACTGAAACTTTTAAGTGCAGCATAAATATATCAAACCCCCTTAGAAATTATGTTTTAAGATTATGGGCTGTATCTTCTGGATCTTAACGCAGGTGGAGACAGAAGCACAATGAGGATCCAAATCTGTTTTCCCTATTTTCAGAGCTCAGACGCAGGCGTAAAGAGGCAGGACTTAAGTGTCATGGGTTTTTAGCTTTTAACCGGTGGTGCTTTCTACCGGTGCATCTGAGGAACAGTAATATGAGCTTGGATTTAATCAACTCCATTGTTCATAGTATTATTTTTTATTAAATTTCATTACTTTTACAAATTTTATTTTAGAGATTCAACTGTTAGCTGCTTCTCATTTGTTGTTTAATTTATTGTAAAGTATTTTATATTGGATTACAAAGAGGAGAAGTAGATTATCTGTTTTGATTATGAACTTACAACCAGACATTAAAAACTAAGTACAAATAATATTTTTTTTTAATGTCTTTATCATTAATTTGGCAATTTTCAAGTTTCCTGGTTGATCTGCGCACATCTTAATTCGCTTCATTCACATGGCTGCTGGATGAACATCGCAGCACAGAAAACAAGCTATTTTCCTTGGATCATATGTATAAGAAAACTCCTCAATGTCATCTAGTGGTGCCCTGTTACACGAGAAAAGCTCGCTCTAAACCTGTACTCTTGCCAAGCGGAGCGTTTACGAACAGCGCAGACACACGCACTCAAGAAAGAGACGAACATGAGGAATGTGGATATTAAACTTGCCCCAGTGAGTTTCACAGACTGTACTTTATTCTTTGCGCAAGTGGCTCGACCCACATGGAATAAGATGGACAATGACAATAACGCACTGATCGAGCTGGATGGGGCCAGGCTTTGTTCCGGCAGGTTTTCTGCTTGTATTTCCGCACTGTCTAAAGCTGTAGGCCACCTACATATTACTTCAAAGCATTAGTAATAACATTAGTGTTTATGGACAGTCCAGGAACTGTATTTGAGGCATAATAATCTGCCTGCGTCTTGATCTACACTACGCTTGCGCCACCACAATAACAGCCCTATATGATTAAGCTTATGAATCCTTATTCAATATCAAGATGTGCCTCTATTGTATCCTGTTAACTAGAGCTGATTGACCCTACTTTTCATTTTTCTTAGCAACTATAACAGTTAGGGCAGTAACAGTACACAAAAGTCACATTACAGTTTCGGTTCTTGGAAGGTTCGATACATGTCAGTACAATGTCAGCACACAAATGTTAATTTATCCACTTGTCTTTGTCCATTATTTTTGACTGGGAGGGCAAATTGTTTACATACAGAAGACCCTAATAATGTTTATGTGGAAACTTGCGTGTGAATGGTTCCGTGTGGAGGTAAATGTCTTTATTTTTTTCAAATCACTATTTATTGTACCAAAACGGTACACCCGTGTACCAAACCAAACATGCTGTCCCAAAACAATACAAATTTACGTCTACCGTTACATCCCTAATAGCAATGTACACTACAGTTCTTACTTGCTGGCAAGGCCTCCTCCTGGAGGAAGAGGAGGCATGTTGTTGTCAGTAGAAAGGTTTCTCATCACGGTCGCAAGGTCAGGATAGCCATCCTTTCCTGGTTGGGACATCATCTCTGAAAATCCAAGTTACACAAATGATTAAAGCGACACTAGAAGTTATCACGAGAGGAGAAGACAGGCTAAAAATGTGACAAAAAAACATTTTTTGAACACCACCATACAAATGAAGAAGTGAACTGGAGAGAGCTGTATGGCAGTGTGAGAGCGGTATGAGTCAAGTGTGATGTTCAGCCAGAGAATTCCACAATTCCCCTTATACCTTCTAGAGCCATCTTACACTTGTAATTGACTTGTTACAACCTGCCTTGTATGTAAAAGTAAATTGTTAATTTTATCAAAACCAATTGGTAAACAGTTAGACAGCAGAACATAAAATAATATACAGTAGTGGAAAAAAGTTTTTAGACACCCCAAATATTGCATTAAGAATCACTCTTCAAGACTACTAAATATTAATTTGATAATGTGATGGTTTATTTATTTTTTTGTTCAGTTTTGAACACAATCTCTGTTATTTGGTGACTTTGATACCGCCAATGTTAAGAACCAATATATTGAAACAATCAAGAATTTAGTATTCTAAACAAAATTGTATTTGTGTCTCTCTAATGCAACCACACCTTTAGAAATACAAAAATATTTTTTTCACAAATATTTCATGATTGTGTAAAATTTTAAGGGTGTCTGTAATATAATATTCTAAAGAGCCTTGGAAGAGAGATGACATTATTTTAGAAAAACTGCTGAAAAACATCCAGAGAAGCCAAAGAATGATTTATTGAGGGATGTGAGTGACAGATGAAAATGTTAAGAGAAGCTCACTGAAATTAATCAAGATCATGGCATTCCTGCCTGTGTGAGCTGGAGATAGTTTGTTTATGAGAGATTATAAAGTTGTGCTCAGAAGTTTACATACTCTACAGAATTTGTAATTTTTTTAGGGTCTTTGACCAAACTTTGATCAGGGTCATTTGGGTAGTTACTGTTGTCATTATGATTTAAAAAAAGTAAACACAATTGTTTGACAATAAATGGCTTCAGCCAACCACTTATGAGTGAAAAAGGTTTTGTGTGTTATCATTAATTTTTTGCCATTTAAATAAAATAAAATAAATAAAAATGTACATACAAGATCAGAGAATGGAGAAACTAAAGTGATGGTTAATATAATACATTGCTGATATTTCAAATAAATGTGCTTTAAAAAAAAAAAAAATATATATATATATATATATATATATATATATATATATATTTCAAATATAATTGTGAAGGAGGGCTTACTTAGTGTAATAAACGTATGGTCACTGAATATACCCATAACACATGCATAAATATTTGTATTGCAATTGCCAACATTATCTGTATTTAACCACTCCTACCTACTACTCGGGATTCCAGGTATTTGTTGAGTTCGGCATCTTTTCTCACAGCTTCCTCCGATACTTTGGGAGCATTAGGCAAACAAACCAACACCACACTCATGTTATCCCGACTTCCCTAAGGCAAACAAAAACAGCGTTTTATGATAACAATGTGGTTTCTCTTTGATAAAATTTAAAATAAATGAACAATAAATTCTATAAATCAGGGCAAATTTTTGAATATGAATGAACTATTTAGTTGGCATTTTTATATAAAATTTCTTCTGCTTTAGATAAAATAAATAAAAGCAGAAAACATGTGTACATACCATGTGTAGGCAAGTGTCCACCACTTCATTGCATACTCTTTCCAGATCACTGAACACCTCAAGTCTGGACTTCACAAAAACACACAGATCCTCATTGGACATAACGTCCCAGATGCCATCACATGCCAAAATCACAAATTGATCCTGTTCTGGGGCCCGGACCATTTCAAATACTTCTGGTTCAGGGCTAACCAACTGCTCTGTGGGGCCCTTCCCGTCCACATTCTTGTAGTCATAGTCCCCTAAGGCCCTCGATACTGCCAGTGACCCATTGACCCTTTGGATCATAACTGAGCCACCAGCATTCTGGATGCGCTCTTTTTCACGTGGGTTACAGGGCTTGTGGTCAAGCGTTGCAAAGCACACATTGGAGTTGCGATAAAGAACGGCACGTGAATCCCCACAGTTTATGAAGAAGAAATGCTCTGGTGAAGTAAGGATGCCTACAGCTGTGGAGCCACTACGGAGGTCTGAAAAGCTTCTCATATGCTCATCAATTCTCAAGAAGCCTGTCCGGATCCCAGCCTTTACAGCCTCCACAGAGGGTGGAACCACTGCTACGGGGTCACTGCTGTAGCTGTCAGAGACACCCTGCTGCCCTAAACTTGCACTGATAATGTGCTCTAGGAGATGCTTGGAGCAATAGTTAGCCACCTTAGAGCCAGCATGGCCATCATACACAGCAAAAAAAGACCAGTCCTTCATCCCAGGAGCGGGAAGTCCCAAAACAGCTGTATGAGCATCCTCCATCTCCACTCGCCAACCCTGCATAGAGCTCAGTCCATAGCGTAAACCATTGCCCTCTCCATGTGAGTTGTGCTTCTGTGTCTTGGGCTTGTCCAGGAACGCACCCATGGCTCTGGCTCCAGGAACCTACACTGTCTGTGGGAAGCAAAAAAACAAACAAACAGTGAACTTAGACAATATTAAACATTTTTTTCTATACAAGTACAGTGTTTATTGTCATTTTATTTTTTTTAATAATTTAATTTATTTTTAAATGAAAACTTAAAATAAAATAAACAAAAAATGTATGTATATTTGCTTTTGTTTTTAGCATTGTTTGTGGATAGAAGTTTTTTCAATATGCACTTTTGCTGTTTTTTGCAGTTAGGTACTGTACAAATGTGCAGGAGGTGCTAATACATATTTTAGCATATACATTTTTCCAGTTGACCAAGCGTTAACCCGCACCAACAAAGTATCAAACATAAGTCATCAGCAAAAGCAGATATGCATCCTTTATTTAGGTATTGGCTGTCTGCGAGCCAGTTTGACATAGTTCTTTTTTAGAACAAGCTTTCCCTTTATGATGACTCATCATCGAAGGCACATCAAAGCAGCCAATTTCCTGGAACGTGTGCTCTTTGGCCATCTTCAGTGCAGTGGCGTCAAAGCAGCTGGGGCAGCTGCTAGACTTCTAAGGAGTATTCCTTAGACGTGGACAACCTTGTACACTCTAATCAGGTTCTAGGCAACAATAAAACATGTATATATGCGTATAATTGTAATAGTGCATCCCTCTGCCAAAGTTGTTGTCTTTTTCAAAGTTTATAATCACCCAGAAAGTGTGACAAACAGTATGGTTAGTGTGTCTATGTGGGCTGTTTTATGGAAAATTATTTATAACTTCTCAAAATATGCTCCACTACATTTACTTTTACAGTCATTTATACCTAATAGAGTCTGTCTCCCTAGAAGCATTATATGGAAAGATGCCAGCAAGTTTCCTTATGAAGAAGTTATGTTGCTTGATCACTTTTAGTCTAGACTCACTGGAATGCTCCATCTGAATCAACTACCCCTACAACTGTTTACTCAAGAGGGAGACCCAAACATGTGTAAGATAAAGAAGGTACAGGCCAGACATGTCGCCGAGCTAAAAAGGGCCTTGGCGGCAGTCATGGCCTGAATCAGCCCAGCTAGTGCAGGATTTCGCCATTAAGGTGCCAACACAAACATGCAAGTGATGAAGCTGCCATTTCTGGAACACACTGTCACATGAATACATCAACACAGTCATGTACTACAACACATACATGGCCTCACACAACTCAACAGCATAACAAAACACTCCCTAACTGTTCTATGAATGCTAGAGCAGACATGCCCATTATAGAAAAATTATAGTAAACATCGGGTAAAAGATTAAGGCCATTACCAAGACTGGGAACAATCTTATTCTCTCTATACCAATTCAATGTCTCTGGTTGCCCTCATATCTTAGACTGGCCTAATCATGTGAGTTGCACCTGTTGTGGACGTCGTGGCAAGAACAATTCCTTTAACGTTACTTGCCAATCTCATTCATCACCAGCATTACACTACAATGCAGACTATTGTTGGATTATGATAATGACAACAAGATGAAAACAAAGGTTATCGATTATTATTTAAATTATACACTATCTGACCACTGTAAAGTTTCAAAACGTAACGTTAGATACTTGCTAATGACGATAAAAGCCTTTATTTTAATAAGTAAGGTACTGTTTAATGCGGCGTCTCAAAATAAGTGTTATATTAATATCACTATACAAATAATTTGAATATCAACGACACGCTAACAAAAAAAACAAACAAAAAAAAACAACCGCTAACTGAATATTATAAGTAACGTTAAAGGCTCTAATTAATAAATAATTAACCGTTACGCGTAAAACATGGCCTATTACAGACTTAACACAACGTAACGGTAATCGGTGGCTAATTGGCTGAAAATGTGGCCAATTTACAAACCAAATCGTTGACTGCTAACTATTGCTATAGGATTGTGGTGTTTGGAACTACGATAGCGGTTAATTAGCAAAAAGGCAATTAAACGTACTTACTCTGCTTGAAATGAAGCAGCTCTATTACGCCTTCTTCTTCTTATGGCTTCGGCAGCACGTATGTGTAAGGATCAGAGACTGTTGTTGATAAGCTTCGCTATAGTTAATGTTAGCCACTTTCGCTTCGGCCCTTACTCGTTAGCTAGCATTGATTAAGCTAGCCTGCATTTCACACGAATAGTTCTCCTTTCAGCATGTCCCTGCATCGGAATAAAGCTTTTATATACATGTTTGATATTGTTGCCCTGTGACCATCATACACTTTGCTTTTACCCGGATTGCTGGTCAAAAATAAAACGGTCGGGATAAGGGGAATATCTGTAATTTTCACACCTAACCAAGCTAATTTAAGCTAAGGCTAAATGTATGAGGCAGATGACGTTCTTTTCTGGAAACCCAGCTCGAAGGAGGGACGGTTGTCTTGCTCACGTCTGTGATTGGACAAAATCTGTTGCAAACTGAAGATATGATTGGTGACTACAGAGACAGTCAGAACTTGTTCTCTGATAAACTGCGTATAGTTGAGTGACTGCATAAAAAAAGCAAAGGAAATGCGTTTTGATCGTTTCTGTCATACCTTTTAGTATTTTATTTGTTTTATTTTTGTTCAATAGTTCTGAAGGATTGAAACGTGGCCTTGTGCTTAAAATTACTTTTTCATAGTAATAGTTTCATAGTTCTTAGCTTTCCAGAGGATTGCTGGGCATCTAATCATAACCCTCCTAAATTCTTCTATTAAACTGAGTATCTTAACATAAACCTGGACATAACCTATATATATATATATATATATATATATATATATATATATATATATATATATATATATATATATATATATATATATAATTTTAATACACATCCTAGTTTTTTTCCTATGCTATATCA
This sequence comes from Neodontobutis hainanensis, assembly GCA_024349245.1. Lineage (NCBI taxonomy): Eukaryota > Metazoa > Chordata > Actinopteri > Gobiiformes > Odontobutidae > Neodontobutis > Neodontobutis hainanensis. The sequence goes on along the minus strand of JALDNG010000016.1, from coordinate 4,661,390 downwards.
CTTTCCAGTGCAATTACTGTATGCATGCAGCAATGTATTAACAAATGCTATATTGTATGTGTAATATATATATATATATATATATATATATATATATATATATATATATATATATATATATATATATATATATATATATATATATATATATATATATATATATATATATATATATATAATGACCTAACTATAAATAACATCAATTTCTGTGTAGGTCTACCATTCATTACAAATGTATTGTTGCCAAAATAATTTGTAGATTAATATTCAAAATCTACCATTAAAATCCCCTTTACGGATTGATTTACCATGACAAATGAGTAAGAGTTTCTATTCAAATGTTACATGCCATGGATAAATCATGCTATGGCCTTCACAGCTTTTCTCTTCTTGAGTAAAATCACCCCACCTCTGATCCCCTCTGCCAAGAGCAGCAATCACGCTCTGCCTTGCCCTCCACTCTTCAAACACAAGAGCACTTGAAAGGCTGATTTCCTGCTCCTCAGAGGGAGCAGGTTTCTTTTGTCAACTGAGGAGCCAGGTCAAAACAATAATTGTTGGCAAATTATGCCTGAAAATTTAAAACTCTCATTTGATTTACATGTCATTTTCATAAATCTGCTCTCCAAATCTCTTCAACAGCTCCCAATGTTACATTATGGGTTTTCAGTGTTTATGAGAACAAATCAATTTCATTTCCTGTGTGTGGTTGTGTTTTTCTAAAAACAGATACACACGTTCACATACGTATTAATGCATGTTATGCTCTCCTGCTTAATGAGATTGGAGTTATTAACCAACTGTTTACTAAAAGGGAGAGGCCCTTTCTTTCCTCCTTTGTCTCACACTCATTCTCTTTGTCTTTCTTTCTTACTCTTTACTATTTCTTTCTTCGTTTTTTCTCTTCTTCTCTCTGATCCCAATCAGTGAAACAGAAGTGCCTTAGGGCTTCATATGAATGAGTGCAGCTGCCCAGTGCGGATTACTACCACACACAAGGCCATGCAAGATGAACAAGTTCACACAAACAAGCAGTAAAAAATAACACCATACAAACACAGTAGACTCTGAACAGACAAATGTCATTTATACGCATGCCCAATACATGCTGACACTTGTATTTTTCAGGCATATGTCGCATGTATTTATCTTACACACAAACACACATTCAAATAGAATTGCACAGAGGTTTTATCAACAGACAAAATTTTAGCACACACCCTCTAATTTTAGTACGTCACAGGAACGTGTGTGCATGAAGGAGGGTATGTGCTGATGCCATATGTTGCCAGTCATAAGCAAGTGACAGCTTATAACTTATAACTTATAATTACAACATTATATTGGTGGGTAAATTATTTTACTTATAGTTTCCTGCAATATACTTGACTTTCTAAACCCTAAATGTAGGAATTTTAACTGGAAAATACACAACCAATGTGTTTATGATGATAGACTAAAATCATAAAAGCTTTCCCAATAATTTTTTGTCTTTATGTTCTGTATAGACGTGGTGATGGAGCTCCAGTACTCGGACACATCACAATGCTAATTGGAGAATTTGCATGAATAAATTAGCCCACAGGAAATGTAAAAAGCTATAGAGAAAATATTGGTAAATAATTTAGATATTTCCAAGACAATTGCCACATTCTAATCCTAATGCCTGGTAAATCTCTGGGTCTAATGCAGTACAAGTGATGGTGGCTTAAAAATCCCATGCCGTGCAATAGGCTAAGGTTTAACTTTAATTACAGTACTGCTAAAATATCCTGCTCTAGAAAGGTTGGCCTTATTGTTACTGACTTGGTAAATTGGAGCTCTTGCTGAGTTCACCCACAGTGCTGGTTCAAATAGGTCCGTCTACTGAGTAGTATCACATCTCCATCTAGTGGTTGATACAGGTAAGAGAACAGAGGGACAAACTGTAGCGATGATGATGAGAATAAAGACCAAAATATTAAACCCATATACACTGCCTCTAGTAGTAAATAAACTGTTGCCAATAGAACATAAAAAGCATATTCTATTGGTTCTGTGACCAACTTAGGCAAGGTGTTCACTACTATAAGTGAGAAAAACAACCTGAAGAGCTATTGAAATGGCACTAAACAGATTGATTTACAAAACTTTTATGCCAAGGTGACCCAGGGAACAAGATCACTTTGGCAATCTTTGTTTTTGTTTTTTTTCCCCCATGTGATCCCCTGGTGGTCTTTTGACTGATATTGGAGGAGTTCAGCTAGAAGAAATCATTTAACAAAAGCAAGTACAATCTTCCTCCTGAGCAGGCACAGAGAAGGCTTCTCATCATCATGGGCTCAGCTTCTTTACATTGTACTTCCCCTGTGGTACGGCATTAGTCTATACCCAGGCACATTTGTCCGTATTTGTGGAGGCAGGGGGCAAGGAAATTAACACAGTTTAAAATGTTGACTCAAACACATAATTAAGTGTAGATTATGATTGGATAAGTTGACAGATGGAAGAAAGCGATCTTTGCTTTTTTTTTTTGCCAACTCTATGCCCCATTTTAAAAACTAGCCACTTGGAAAATGTACATAAATAACACATTACAGTTAACTCACTTGCTTAAACAGGTTTGCTTATTCAGAAGTTACATTTAAATTGACCCACCTGCCAAATAAGACTTGTGAAATGTTAATTTTAGCCTACTTTCAATTAAGGCTGTCAACGGTATTTAAGGTAAGAAATATTCTAAAGAATCTCAATCATCTGCAATACTTTATGGTGTTCAGATCAGATTCTTGAATCTGTAATGATCAACAAAGACAGGCATAAGATCAAACACACTGTAACAAAAAAGTGTGGGATCATTTGAGAAGTCAGGAGAGTTTCATACAAAGTTAGTTTTACTAAAAATTAAATTTACTTAAAGATACTTGAACAGGCCTTTTTCTTCTTTTTTTCCAAGAAAATACAAGATGAGCTGTTAAAACCTTGTTAGTTCATTGCAAACCTTTTGTGTCCTCCGCTACATTGTCACAGCCTAAGAACTAAAGCTAAGTTGTCAGCCTGTTTATTAAAGTAAGCATAGAAACTTTATGAGCCTATAGGCTACAACTCACCAATGGGTTCAGTAACAAAAAGCCAGAAAAGTCTGATGGTTAAACTTTTAACTAGTCTGGCTCACTTGCCCCCCTACTGAATGATTGTGTCCATTATTGATGATGTCATTCAAATATGCACAAGGACAAAATAAGTGACACCGGAGAATGTCATCTAATGATAATGCACTGTCAAATCCTGTGTATAAATGGTTGGATCACGGATTAAATGTTGGAGGTAAAATTTGATTACACAGATGTGAGTAAATGAATTTACTCATCTTAAGTAAGTTTGCCTTTATGGACTGTGTGAGTGTATGGTAGTGAATGTGGGTAGGGGTGTCGGCTCAGTGCAGTGTGATCTAACAGCAGCTGACAGGCAGGTTTGAGGCCTCTCTCTAGGGTCCTCTCTGTGTGTTTGTGTATGTGAGTGTGTCCTGCTCAAGTGATGTGTGCTAATTGGAAGCTCAGCAGGACAGGGAGCTGGTCTTCTCAAGTGCTCATGTACAATCATACTCACACAGTCTATCTTACTGCCATATACACACATAACCACACTCATACAGCTCAACTCAAGTCTGCTCTTTTAGCCTTTCTACATTTAACATGAGTCCAGTCTGCAGCCTCTTCACTTATTCATCCCGCTTCTCCTCCTGCTAACCCACCTTTCTACAGCACTAACCTGAAACGACAGCTGTGCTGAGGCCAATAGAGACCTACCGGCCTCCGCTGTCTCACTGGACATTTGAAAAATAAGCTGGCACACATACTTTATACACATTTTTGTGAAGTTACACAGAGAAAAAGACAGAGTAAGAGATCAATGGTGTACAAGGGCAGCTGCTATGTAGTGTGTGAGATCGATGGTACGCTCAGCGGTGTGTGAATGTGTTATTTACCTGGACAGGCTGGGGACCAAAGAGATGAGATATTCAACTTTAAAACATACTCCTGTAGAAGCAAACTTAGGCACACAACTGCACAACGAGAGAGCAGCTATCCATTGTTCTCTAACCATCTTCAGAGGTCAAAACTGAATGTCACAAGACTATTATACATCATATGCAGACCTGTAATTTCACCTCATTACATGCGCCGCCTGTGGATGCGCTTGTTTTAAGAGTTGTCAGTTACTTTACAGCATGTCAGACAGCCAGCATATGATCCTGAAACAGTATGACAGCTGCCATCACACCCTCTCTCACCCACACATTTACACCAACACTACACAAATGTGCATGATGAATGACAGGCTCCCACCCAGAGCCAGACCTGCTGCACCCACCTACAGCCAGTGGGCCCAGGGAAATAACATAGGTGACAGGGTCAAGGAACAGAGAACAGGCTGGAGGCTATAGACAGGAGACAAAGAGTTGGACAAGGCACCAAAGTGCTGGAGATTTATATTTCTACAAGCAAGAAAGTGTTATTTATGTGATGCAAAATATACAGTGATGAGACTGTTAAATATGTTACAACCCAAATAATGATGTCTCTCTCTGTAAGTGAGGGAGTCATTTTTTATTACTTTAATCCCTTTATATTCAAACAGCAATTTTTCTCATGGAGTGTTTCCTCAGTAACGTGTATAGGTGAGAACTCTGTAGGTTTTCCATGTCTACAAAATTTCAAATAGCATCAGACGCACATTGGTTGAGCAATAGGAATGTTTGCTTGCCACGTTAGGTTTGTCTGAGAAAAATGATTTTGCTGATGGCAAGTGCATCACACCTAAATCAATAAAAATCTAAGTTTAGGTAGGTATGTACTATGACTCTAAAGGGAGTAGGAAAATGTCAAATTTAAGGTGCAGGCTCTGACCTTCTTAATGTAACAAGGCAGTCTTGAGACTCAAAACTGCAATACGCAGATTTCTATGGTCACGACGACAGCAGCAAAGTGTGGACAAAACAATGAATGTGTCAGTCTGAGACAAATATCAGATATGAGTTATTTTCCCCATTAGTTTGTTCTGTATCATTATGTTGCCCCTTTTCTGTTGCCTGTGTGCCGATTGCATGTCACGGTTGAGAGAGCCTATGTGTCTTGTCTGATGATGACAGGCGTGTTGTTGACATCGGCGCTGGGTTATTCATCTGCTTGTTTGTTTGCATTTGGCTGTCCTCGGCCATACACTCAATCCTCTAGAGGTGGCACACTGACAATTTGTGGAATATAGACTTGATTGAATCTGATGTAAGTGCTGGGTGATGGCTTAGAGAAAGTGAACCAACAACAGGCTCATACAAGGTGCAAATCAAGACTCTGGAGTGGAAGAACTAACAGCTGCACATTGTGGTATGAAGTTGGGATGAGAAAAAAATGTAAGACAAGATAAGAGTTTTTCTTTGTAGCATTTACTAATAATAAATAGAGTTCATTTAATTTCTAATTACCTTTAGTTTGTCTTTTACACTAACTCTTTAAACTGGCACACATAGGCGCACACACAGAGATTGTGCTATGCTCAGAGGCAGACTCACCGTGGGCCTTTTCCCAAAGCAGAGGTGAAGTGTCCTGCTCCACTAATGTCAACATCGCGGCCAGAGTCTGAGTGCTGTCAAACATACTAGCACACAACCTTTTACAACTAACACTAACACAGGATGAGTGTGTGATTATGTACATAGCCCAAAATGCCAAGTGCTCTGCCATTCCTACTTGCTTCTTTCATTGCTTTCCCCAACCTTGGATTTGGACAGTGTCCTAACTTATAATATGTCTGTCACAATGTAATACACTGGATATATTAATATAGTAAAATATAATGGTAGAATGATCAAGCCTATATCCTATACTTTACTATTATACAGTCAGTTTTTACAGAAAATACTTTTGGACCTTTTTTTGACTCTTTGTCCAAGTCTATACATTACACTTAATATAGCCATATGCTCAAACTATACAGTTTTTGATTACCCTATAATGCTATACATGCCATATATATGTGTGTATATATATATATATATATATATATATATATATATATATATATATATATATATATATATATATATATAGATAGATAGATAGATAGATAGATAGATAGATAGATAGATAGATAGATAGATAGATAGATAGATAGATATATGTATATGTGTCATGCATGATTTGTCAAGTTATGAATAGGGCAGACACTCACTCAAGGAGCACAACTTCTAACAGACATCAAATTAGTGAGACAGGATGCAGGGAATGCATTTAGGTGTTGGAGCGTGAAGGGGTTCCCCTGTTAATACGCATATAATGATGTAGCTATAACTTCTCTATAATACAGTGCCCTGTCTCTGTGTGTCCGCTGCATACATACATTTTTATCAGCTCTGCAATGTGACTCACATCTCCAATATAAGAGAGGTAAAGATAGACTGAAGGGGGGAAAAAAAAAGAAACGAGGATGATAAACAAGGGGCGATGTGAGTGGGTTATTATTATTGTAGTGAGAGGGAAGTCAAGGTGACAGTGGCCTACATCAAGGCTTTATGAGCACGAGTGGCATGAGTTATTAGGTGTGTTTGGGTGGGTGTAGTGGACTAGCATGCCCAAACTAAAACTCAATAAAATCCCATATTCCTGAAAGCCCCATGGCAAGTGACCCTAGTGATAATTTCAGCCATCTTGCAGCCAGTGATTGTCAGTGCATTGTTTTACTTTCTAGCTATATAGCTCAAATTAGAGTCAACAAATTTCCTTTCAAATACAAATTACTTAACTAGAAGGGGATTTGCTCTTTCTTTCTTCCAAGGTGACACTCTCAATAACACTTTTAGCCTGTGTAAAAGTGGTATTAAACTCCTGCCACAACCCTATAAGACACACACATCCATCTGCACATTCACACAAATGCACAAAACATATCACAGCACACTTGTCCCCGGCATTCCAGTGATTTCGAGCATCATCTCTGCTCGAGCTGTGATCTTCACATATATGACACCTCAGCTCAACAAGGTTCACACAAACACACACGTAGTGAAGGCATGCCTCTGCGCTGTCTCTGCTGCCATCACATTCTCACTTCCTGATTCAGACAGACAGACAGCAATCCTTTGGGACACAGAAACACTTCTCTCCTTTGCTGCTTCGCCCCTGCCTCCCTGTCCTCCCAGTCGCCACTTTTCTTGATCCTGTGCTCCCTCTCGTGGGGATGAAGGAAGGCGGGGCTGGGGGTTAGGCGCATCAAGGCGGGTGATAAACCTATGTGGTAGTTTTTGTTGCTGTGGCAGAGAGAAGGGGATGTGGAATATAGGGAAGATATTGAGTAAAGCTAAGACAAAAAAAGTCTAAGTCAAGCTGTGAAAAACAACTGATAATCACAGCTTAGGGCAGTATAAGAATTTGATTATTCCCCGTCACTCTTTATTATCTGTCTCTAAAATATTTTCCATTTATGTAAAGAAATTGCAGGCTGTAAGATAGTTTGAAAAGACAGTCCATAAATTAATTACAGTTTAAGAGCTGAAAGTGGGAGAGTAATAATTTTAAGTGTAGCTATGATTTTATGATACTAATCAGTACCAGTACAAAGTGACATTTTTACAATTTAGAAAAGACAAAAAAAAATAATAATAGGAAAACACAAACTAATTAAGGTTTCTAGTACAAAACCTGGCATCTTGTGAGTTTAAAGAAATACTCCAGTATGCAGATTTGTGAAGGGTGCTTAAAACCAGTGTGCCGAATCAAGCAAAAACAAGAATGTCAAAATAATATTTCTTATTTTAGTGAGAAAAAAAAATATTTTTTTAGAGTTTGTATATTTTGGAAAACACACAAACTCTAAAAGGACTTTAAAATGCAAGCAGTTAGTTTTGTGAAAAGTAACTGATGTTTTATGCAACTTATACCCTTCTTTGTCCTCTGTCAGTGAGAAATAAATAGACAAATTGGACTTCTGACAAAAGTGCTGTGTTTCCCTTTTCCCCGCTTGTTTCTATACTGTCACTTTAGGTCACTGAAAGTCTACTGCTCTATCTACCTGTGTTTCAGCACATCACATGCCACGCTGCACTTAACACACACAGTCACACTCAGAGAGGTTCCACTAGTGGAAGCATTTGTTTATGTGGACTGAGTGACCTGGCAAAGCATGGCCATTGAAGAATGGGTTGGAAGTGATAGAGGTACTGTGATGGCTCTATGTAAGGATGTGAAAATAATGGGTAAATAATATATTCCACAACTCAATTATTGAGCAGATCCATTGATGTGTTCCTATGAGGAGATATGAGTCTAGACTTCTTGGTTCATTCATAAAAATGGGTAAATTGAGGAGGTTTCAGTGTGGTTTGTTATTTATTGTTTATTAATCATAATGCATAAGCATTGCACATTATAACAAACGGGGTAGTTGTATATAAAAATGTTATTGACTGGGATTGTAAATTGTACTATAAGTGGACATAAGCTAATAGTTTGTAAGAAAGCTGGTATATTGAGGCACCAATATGCCACAGTGCATACCACTAAAAAACAAATTAGATAAGAGAAGGCAGCTGCCTGACCAGAAATACTGGTATGGCAGCCAGGGATGGGGCTAAAGCAGCATGGCACACATCAGCCCAAGACATTTCCTCCCCTTTATGCTTTCCCTATGGGCTGACAGGAAGTATGGGTGCCCCTCTGCCCGGTAAGGGGTAAACAGCCACCTGACATCTCCCACCTGCATGACCTTTACTATGCTATACCCCTTGCTTGGCCCCCTGCAGGAGACAATCACCTCATAGCAAACAGCCCTGCAGGAGTTCCACATGCACAGCACAGTCGGAAAGATACACAAGTGGATAATGCAGACAGACAGAGTGCTGGGTAAAATAAGTAACATCAAGGTGAAAGTTGACATAAGCTAACTATGGATAGGGTAATCTTGTTTCATGCATATATCATTTTATTGCTTTATTCCCTAACATTACAAGACTTAAAATAGGAATTTATTCAGGAAGCTTTTAACCAAAATTGCCAAACATGATGTTTATCTAACTATTTTAAAATGAGGCTGTTTTCTTGAAATGAGACTTAATTTTCTGTTAAATATCATTTTAGATAGTGAATTATAGATATATATGAGAAGGAAGACTGTGCGATGTGAATAAAATCCTTTAATCCTAAATCCTTTAAATTTAGTTTCAATTTATAGATTGAATGAAAATGCATTCCTTTGTAGAATAAAGTACAGGGAGCTATTAATATTTCTGGGATTTATGTTTTATTTATATCATTTGATTTATATCATGGTCTAGATTTTATGCGGCATGGGGAAGGGAAGGACCCTTAGCTGTGACGTCATCAAAAGCGGACAAACATCTGAGCAACGTTGGATTTTCTGAAAAGTGAGTATACTGCTTGTCTAGTTCCTCAAATGAAACTCTAGACAAAAAGAGCTGTGTGTAAAAAGCTAACGAACACGCGAGAGTTTTGACAGTCACCCTAAAAGTATGCCATCCTCTCGTTTATTTTACATGCGTATTGTAGCTCGTGTTTTCGCTAATGCTATAAAAAGGGCTATTGTGATATCTTAACTCATTCTGGTGTTTGTTATATTTTATCTTTAGGTTCCCCGTTTCTCCTACTCCCATTTTGGTGTTCTTTCTTTGAATGAATCCAATATTTAAACAAAGACTACCTCCGTCTTTGAGGAGTCTGTTGACAGACATTGCACCGAAGGAGAAATGGACAGACATAGAGCCCGACACACAGCCCAGAGACGGCATTCTACTCCCGTCCAGGAGAATGGATGCTGGACCAGAGGAGTTTCTTTCCCCAGCCAATGAGAAGCATGCTACAGACTGCGAGGACAACAGCGAGAGAAGCTCGGTGTGCATGCTCTGCAAATGTAAACCTTCTCTTTACACCTGTCCTCGGTGTAATCTGACATACTGTACCTTGTCCTGTTACAAGAGCCCAGACCACTCTAGCTGCTCAGAGGACTTTTATAAGGAGTCTGTTCTTCAAGAGCTCAAGGAGATGGGAAAAACTGAAGCTGAGGGCAAAAAGAAAATGCAAGAGATTCTCATAAGACTCAGAAAGAAAGCAGATCAAACTGAAGGTGGGATGGAAAGTTTGTTAAGAGAAGAAGGCATTTTGTCAGCGAGATCTGAGCAAGAGCAAGGAGACGCAAAGATGAACATAGAGGCAGTGGAACTTTTATCAAGGCTTGCAGAGTTACAGGAGACTGGAGAGGGAAGTACAGCAGAAATTGAGACAATTTTGCAAAAACTCAAAAAGATAGGAACTGGAGATTATGTTGATGGGCTGCTGAATGATGATGACCAGTCTGAAAAGGAAGAAGAGAAGTCAGATTTGGCTGAACGACTACAGGGGTTAGATATAGATGTGCTTTCAGAAGAAGAACTTTGGAGCCTTTTGGACAAACAGGACCAGGAAAGGTTTGTGGGTTTAATAAAATGTGGAGCTCTAGGTGGGCTTGTCCCTCTGTGGAGGCCATGGTGGGAGAAACATGAAGATGGTGGGAGAGTTCTAGTAGAGGTGCTACAGGAGGAGTTAAGCAAACAGAAGAAAGGCATTGACAGCACTCCAAATACATCAAAAGAAGATACTCAAAGCAGTAAAGACAATCCAGGAGCAAAAAGGATAAAAGGGAAAGGAAAGCACATGAACAAATGTCAAGATTCAGCACTTTCTGGCGTGCCTCCAATTTCTGCAAGAATCCCTAAACTGAGCTTTTTATGTCCAAATGCCTCTCCTTTGGTCGGCTTCTCATTAGTTAATGCACTTTTTGGCTACACCTTCACTTTATTTTTGTTTAATGGAGACACTGAATCCCTCATGTTTGAACTGTGTGACATGGTCCTTGCTTTGTCTGAGGCGCTGAGCTCAAGCAGGGTGTTTAACTCAGTCCATGAGGCATTAGACTCTGTAGAAGCCCTAATTTTAGATGGAGGATACCTTGATAAAGATGATGCCCATGCCAATAACAGAGCAGTGGAAGCAGTAGCACACATTTTAACTGGCAGAAACAGACAAGATCCAACAGGATACTGCCTTTCAGCTCTGAGTCAACTCCGTTCTGTGCTCTCACAGGCCAGAGCAGCCTTATCTAAAGAGGGAGAGGAAGGTACTAATAGACAAAAGCACTTCCTCGCCTGCAAGAAGTGTGAGTTTCTTCAGGCCTGGGTGCTTGAAAATGGCCACAGTATTTATATCCTGGCTATTGAGCTGTGGCACGAACACAGTAAAAGAGAGAGTCAGAAAATCTCAATGAATAAGGCAAAGTCTGTTGTTGAGCAGAGCTGGAAGAAAGGGAAACAGAGAGGGGACAGTAAATTAATAGAAGAATTGAATTAACTGAGTGTTTGTTTTCTGTGGCATATGTGTATACAATATTGTTTTTCAGTAAATAAATAAAAATGTATTAAATATTCTGACATTTTCAATCAAATCAATCAAACTTTATTTATACAGCACTTCCTTATAGAACTCATTGCAACTCAAGGTGCTTCACATTAAATGATTAAACACATTCACAACATTTAAAAAACAATGGTTGCTTTGGTTCACTGTATTTCACTTAGTAAAATAGAATAGAGGTAAATTTATATAATAAAATAAAAGTGAACTAAAACATTACATAAAAGCCAGACTAAATAAATAAGCTTTGAGTTTTGGGCTTTCCTCAGATCCTCTGGAAGGCTGTAATAGCATTTTGGTGCATAATGGATAAAAGAGTCACCAGGTTTTTGTTCTAGTTTGTGGAACAACTAGTATGGCATTTTACACATTCACTAGTTAACGTGTAAAATGCCATAAGTAAGAACAAAATGCTGACTAGTGCTAGTGGATGCCAAACTGATGCCAAACTGTCAACGTGTCGACGTGTAAGTACATGTCAACATTTTGTAACCTTAGAACTGACTGAGCCAAAAATGTCTACTAGTGTAACTTGTGTGCAGCAAAAGGCTCACTAGTGATACTAGTGGATGAAACATTTGTTCTACTAGTAGACGGATGACTGCAAAATACAATGACTAGTAAAAAAATCTTTCCTCACTTATACTACTAGAAAAACCCAAAACGGTTCATCTAATGTACTAAAGTTAGGTTCACTAGTTCAAAAAGTGTCCACTAGTTGTGCTAGTAAGCAATTTGACATCAGTTTGGCATCCATAACTACTAGTAAGCATTTTTGTACAAACTTATACAGCACTAGTAGCAATTGTGACCCAAAAAGGCTTAAAGTGAAGAAAACTAAGGCTAATATCAACGATATCAGAATAAATTGGCCTCTGTGGGTGACGTTTCATTTGGTCACATGGTGCGGAAGTCCTTCATGCTGTGACAGAAAACATGGCTGCGCTCTTGAGATCAACCCGGCTACTCAAGTGTAAACCTTCAAGCTTGCTTCAGCTCACAGGAACCAAAAGAAATGGAGTGACGTTTGGTCGACTGCGCAGCGGAGCTATTGGTGGCAGAAACGCTGGTGTTTCTTGTCGCCAGGTCTTTACATCTCTGGAAAAAGCTCCTAGGTATCCCGCTCCCTGTTAGCTCTGTGGCTATACACGCGTGATGCTGAAATGTCATTGAGGGTCAATGACAAATAGTGGCATACATTTTTATACATCAGCACTACCTGCTTATTAAAACTAGCATGTGAAGTTAATTGGTTTGTTCGATATTTTACTTGAATCCGTCTTGCTCTTTGCGCAGTCCTGCGGGCCTCTATACTAAGGAATGATGTAGTCTGTAACGTTCATTCGAGTTACCTGCACAATTCTTGCACACAATGTCTTTTGTGTATTCTGTTCAGGGCAAGTTTACCATTAGCCAGATACATGTCTGATTTCATCAGGCAGAACATTTTCATCATTAGTTTAAAACACTGGCAAAATAGGCTGTATTAATTATACTAATCGGTGGTGGGCTGTTATTTTTTATTTATTTTTATTTTTTATTTTTAACCATTTATTGTCTTTATGGGCCAAGGTCACGTTACTAAACATAATCCTACCAGTTGCCCTATAGTTAAATGCCCTTTTGCCCTCAAAGCCTTGAAATTAGTTAATTTAAATGTTGTCAGTTCTACTCTGTATAAGAATAATAAGATGACTTGCTCTGTAGCAGCCTGTCTGCTGGTTGATATACCTTTCTAATATTTAGTATTTAGTAGTTTACATATTACACACTGCACTTTGCACTGACTCTTCTGTTCTCGTTTTAGTCGTGTGTGGCCATACACCGTGGGGTTTGTGCGCAACTATGCAGTGGCTACAGAGCACAGAGAGGAGGCTAATGCAGCAGTGCGGTCCAAGCAGGCACAGCAGTTTGACTGGGCACTGTCGAAGTTAGACAGCTCCGTGAGGAGGACCGGTCGAATCACCAAAACTCAGCTCCACCGTATCTTCCATGACATCTGCAGAACAGGTAGTGTACCAGGAAATACACATAAAGCGCATTATGCGTAATAAGGCATTAAAATATTAACTTGACACTTTCCTGTGGTTTGCAGGTTATCCCAGCGGTAATCAAGCATTGTTATTGCTGCGCAGCTGTGGATCACTGCTACCAGAGGTTCCATGTGCAGACCGCACAGAGTTAGCACACCACATCTGGGAGAAGTTACAGGAGCTGGGTGAGAATAAGCCTCTAATAGTCTAAACCATGTTTATTTTATAATTTTTTTAGAATATTTTTTCTTGTTTTACACATATAAACACAAATCAGCTCACAAAAAAAGAGAAAATAAAAATACTAAAAACAAACAACAAAAGCCCTACCCCATACCTATCAGCACCATAACTGCACCCTCCATCACCACTAGGAATCCCTGCTGAGCTGGAAATGCCCAGATAAAGGGCTAACCCACTAGTTTCACTCTATAAGTCAATATATGATTTTAACTAGTGTTGTCTTTGCTGAAATTAATATTGTGATGCAACCGTCTCAATCTTTTACAGGTGCACAATATGATGTTAGTCACTATAATGCCCTGCTGAAGGTCTACTTGCAGAATGAGTTCAAGTTCTCTCCGATGGATTTTCTGGCAAAGATGGAAGCAGCAAACATTCAGCCCAATAGAGTAGGTGGTGTGGGTTTTATAATCAAATATAGATACACATAATTAAAAACATAATTCATACTAATAAACACTTTATTCTGTACAGGTTACATACCAGAGGCTAATAGCAGCCTACTGTCAAAATGGAGATATTGAAGGAGCCAGGTAAGCACCTCTTTTGAATCAGCACTAGGCTAAGCATTTATTATTCTGCACATTTAAAGTCTAATCATTTGAGTTTTTCTGCTTTATTTCAAAGTTAACAAACCTCTGTTAAATTCCATATTGTAGCACTATATTAGGTTTTATGAAGAGCAAAGACCTACCAATCACTGAAGCTGTCTTCAATTCCCTGGTAACAGGCCATGCCCGTGCAGGGTGAGAATTCTTTCACCTTTTTATAATTATACCACTGTAGTCTTCTAAATAATGTATACTATGCTGACATGCTTTTTTGTTTCATTATCCAGTGACATTGAGAGTGCCAAAAGCATCCTAACAGTAATGCAAAGTGCTGGAATTGAACCAGGTCCTGAAACCTATGTATCACTGCTTAATGCCTATGCTGAAAAAGGAGACATGGAGAATGTGAAAGCGGTTTGTGCACTTATGTGGTTTACTGGTAGACTTAAGACCAAGGACCTGCTTTGGCACATTAGATGTAGTTAATTATGTTCCGCTTGGACACTAATCTTTTGATGAATTTTATCACACCCTCTCTTTTCTGTGTCTCAGACTCTAGAGGCAGCAGAAAGTGCAGACTGTAGTTTAATGGACCGAGACATTATGCAAGTTATCTTCACTATGGCTAAGGCTGGACAGCAGGAGCTCGCTCCAGGGTTGATGGAGCGTATGAGGCATGAGAGGGGCTACATCCCAGGTTAAAATTCACACGTCTTGATATTCCTTAGTATTATGTTACATTGATCAAGAAGCAAACATGCTATCTGATTGATTGTCCTCTTGACAAGTAACTGTTTAACACCAAATTTGTCTATTTTTATTTTTACTGTAGATGCGATGAATCTGTGTCTAAGCCTCATCACACATGGTCTGGAGGATACTGCTTTTCACATCCTGAAGAATTTTCCCACTTTACAAATGGATAACAGTAGCTCTGACTCTGTAAATCTGGGCAACTTCTTCCTCAGACATTGCGTAAACATGGACACGGTATTTAAGGATCATACCAAGACTTAACTTTCAAAATACAGTACAGACAATGTTACAAGATATATGTTGTATTTTTATAACCCTTCTAATGCTCTTTGCCCTACAGTCTTTAGAAAAGATTTGCCGCTTCTGCAAAGAGCTCCAAGAGGCAAACCTGCACACATCACCACTTACCTTTACACTCTCCTGTGCACTTGAGGCCAAAAAAACTGGTAAGATTAAAACATTTGGTTTACTAGCATTTAAACTCGGACTATAAACTTCAAGTTATTTCACATTTACAGTAAATAGTTGATAATAATATTTTGTTGCAGGTATGTCCTTAGAGCTGATGAAGATGTTGAAAGAACAAAAGTCACCAATTAGGTCTCACTTCTTCTGGCCACTCTTCACTCAGCATGTGAAGGACAACAACACATCTGGTAATGAGGCACACACAAAAACAGAAATCCATTGTCCTAATATGTCATGCCAAAATAGATAATTTTAAATTGGAAGTGCAGAGGGTGACTGTAGCTTTGTTAAGATAAGACAGGTTTGCTTATTCTAGGACATGACTGTGATCCAAGACATAAGTTTTAACAACTTCTTTAAAATGAAAACTGCTTTTAGAGAGCATATTATCAAAATGTGTTTTTCGTTCTTTTCTGGGTATTATGACTTCCTGAGTCCTCTGCACCAGAAAGAGCTTTTAAAGGAGTGTTTCTCTCAAATATTAATGCTGCACAGAGTGGTCCTACTGGGACAGATTTCACTGCGTTGGGGCAGTCAAGGGCAAAGAGGTCTGATCCTTGCACAGGAGAGCAAGAGGGACAGAGAATAGAAGCATGTGGGTTCATACACATAGAAAACACATGGGCCTCCCCAGAGAGCTCTAGGAATAGATCACAAAGTTTTGAAGAAGTTTCAACATCCCTCAACAGATGAACTTTGGGCCCAAAAAGACACTCGACTTTCAGCAAGAGCACTCAGACATAAATGTCATATTTTCTTTTATCCACAAAAGTACTCAACACCAGTGCATAATACCAACAGATTTAGAGAGTTGTTATTTGTCTCTGAGCTTAGTTTTGTTAGCATTTATTTTTGCACATGACAGTTAAGTTGTGTAATCAGCTTTTAAAATACTTTCATCAAACACTTTCTCTGGATTGAAAGAGTCTTCTGTATGAATTTATGTAATGTGTTGTGGCAGGAGAACCTCGGCCCTCTGTGAGAGGTTTAGTAGCCTAAAGGACCTCACTCATGTGCACCCACACAAAGGTCTGACACGTGCAGCAAAGGTCATTTTGCTTTAGTCACTTTTTTGGGATTTTTGTAGCTTCTTTGTAGCTTAAATACTCATACAAAACTTGGACTTACTACCTCTTTCTTTTGCCAAAATTAGTGACAATTATCAGTATGTTAGTTGAAAATGATAAAGTAGAGATGTCTAAATACCACGTTTTCCTCACAAATGAGCTTTTAGCCATACAAAAAACTTAGTTACAAAACATGCACATTGTAGTTCAATGTTTAATCTTAAACAAATCAGTTAACCCATTTATTCACTGTTTATTATCAACTACTCATAAGGTGTCTGTGGAAGTTCTTAGGCATCCAGGACTTAATCAAGAAAAGGTTTCAACAAAGGCATTTGGATGTAGGTTTGAAGGTGAAAAGTTTCGTCCGTTATCCAAGAATAAATTACTCGGTTTATTTTTCAGTTGAAATCAAGAAATATTTTATTAACCGACATTTCTTTGCATTGATCATCTCCACTTATCTGTAGAAAGCTTAAGTAATGTTTTTTCTGCCATGTAAGAATGGTAACTGTCTACGCAGGTGCTGCTTGGGGATGCATTGTTCTTCCTTAGTTGTGCAGGAGCCATTTCAGTGACAGATGGGCAGCATGTGAAGACATGTCTAAATTCACATCTCATTAACAAATGTGCACTGTCAAATGTGTTGAGCTGTGGCTTGGCTTTTAAGGTCTTTATTTATGCTGAGCTTCGGCTCTCTCTTTGGGGTTTTTAGAGCTATTAATAAGTGATGTATTTTTCCCCTGTCAGCTAATTGACGGCATTTGAGCTGGCAGGAGGGAGGCACTGGTTAAACCAGTGTGGAGATTGACTTCTCTGTTCGGTTGAGACCAATTCTCTTTCTGAATAGTGAGAGGCCTCAGTGCCTGAATTGGCACAAAGAAGAAAAAGGAAGAGACATGAGTTTCAACTTGCACAACCAATGCATTCAGACACAAACTCTTATTTAAACATGCATCTTAATTAATACCCATAACTGCAAAATGCCTACATCCATTTTGTTATAAGTAAGCAATGTGAACAAACTTCTCTTCTGCTCACACGCTTGCTTCCGATAGTGTTTGCTTTAACTCTCATGAATGATGCAGCCTTTCCGTTCCTCATTGCTTTCTCTTCACTCTTGCCACCCATTGGCTGCAGGAGGTGTGTGCGTGTCCACATGTGTGAGGGGGACTTTCAGCGGCCAGTGCAGGTGATGTGACTGATGCAGAGTGACTTGATTTCATGTAAATGCAAGCGCTCTGAGGGAATTCACTTTGGATTATGCGCCCCAGTGTGCACGGCCCATGAAATATTAAGCGCCGTGTCACTTTTTGTCCACAGGTGTCACTAGCGGGCAAGGCCGGCCGGATCCACGGATATGAAGGGTAGCAATGGGGGGTGGAAAGGGGTTAGGAGTAAAAGGAGGGGGAATCTTGGCGTATTTTGATGAGGTGTGGTTTTGGCGGGTGTAGTGGAAGCATATGCTGGCCCATACTTCCCACCTGCCGCCAGCTAGTCGCTGCTTGTCAGTCCTTTCGACGCATAGTCTTATTGCTTCTGACACAATGAGAAGGAGGCAGAAATGCATGAAGTGTTTCTGGTTTGTTTTTTGCAAAGGGATATAAAGTTTTTTTTTGTTTTTTTTTTTGTTGAGTTGGCTTTCCCTCCAGACTAAACTTATATTTGTGTGACCTAATCTTTAACCTACTTAACAGTTTTATTAATGCAGCCCTCTTTGTTAAAATAAACTGGGCTACATTTTTCAACATGTCAGGCAGCTTTGCATCCACTTCAATTCCCTATAAAGATGCCTACAACAAATGGGAAAAATATCCTTGTGCCCATAAAACTGAAATTTATTGCATCTTAAGTTTTAGACTTTGCCTCACAGCCATTAAAATCTACCTTTGATGTAGAAGAGAAAAACTGGAGAGACAGATGGTGTTGTAGGAGAGAAAGAAGAAGTGACAGGTACTCATGTCCAAGGATGGGTGAGATGACAGGGACCGGTTCGCTCCACTCCTGTTTGCCTCTCCTCCTCACTTCTCGTCTGTGACAGTTAACCTGAAGACATGAATCTGATGATGATATCTTGTGACCACTGCCATGCTTAACTCACTTCTAAGATACTTCCTGCCCTGATGGTATTTCAGACTTTGTGCTGACCAACCTGCAGAGGCCTTTACTAGTCTCATTCCCTTTTATGTGCCAAATGTTTTATTTAAATAGTTCAGACAGGACAGAGAGCAGAGGGGGTTACTCACATCAGACGACCACAAAACGACCTTGAGGGACAGGGATGCAAATGATATGACAAAACGTTATGGACTGCTGTCTTAAATTTGCAGTGTTAAAGTCCAGTTTTTGGCTGTTTGTATTCTGCTGTTACCTGGAAAGTTTAAACTGAAACACAAACTGCATAGTTGGAAAAAGCTAAAAATGTTGATGATCACTAAAACCACATGAGGCTAAAATAACCAGCTCCATTTATGTTTCCAGCTCTTCATTCACTTGTTTTCTGTCTGTTTGGTTCACCGTGAAATTGATTATGGATTATTCAGAAGGAAAGCAGGTGCATCCTTTCTCGTTCATAAAAAAAAACAGGCCGGATGAAAGCGATTAGGGGTAAGAATGGATGTTAGAACGGAAGAATGGATGGATCCTCCATTGAGAAGAGAGCTGAAGATTGCCTGTTACTTTTTCTTGAAAGCTGGCTTGCCGGATACTGGGAGGGGCAGTCGAATGAGTGATATGGCGGGAAAGCTGAATGGATGGATAGATGGATGGAGTGCTTCAGGTAGTCATACCTGGGTTAATGCAGGTTTTAATGGCATATAAAAGCCCAACACTCATCTTTTATTTAGCTTGAGTGAGTCTGCCAGGTGAACACATGCATCCCAAGAGGCCCAGAAACACAGAGCTGCTATAAATGTGTACATGGTAAACACGTACAGCATATTGAAGTCTGTCAAAGAAGCACTTTGACTAGTTTGCAAATGTTCACATGAGAGAACAAGGTGTATTGTTACTCTCAATGGTCACATGGGCACATTGATATTTTTGTCCATGAAGCCACATAGCAACACACTCAACAGCAAGCTATTGGTTGTTTAGGTCCATGTCTTTTATGTTCACAGACATGCAAAGTGTCTTCTCCATTTGTACACAGTCTTGCACGCTAATTGAGAGTATGCAAGTGGGTTGTGGCTGTTCCATATGCATATCTCTCCTGGCCTGGTTCACCAGGGCAAGACCTCAGGGCTCCACTGAAGGGCAGGGTGATGGAGCCAAGTGTCCACATTGTACTGTTTTTTTTGGACTGGTCTAAATTAGTTAGTAGAGTGTGAGAGCCTCTTTTTGCCTTTTTAGATTGGGAAACCTTTATGCCTGTATTTTTTGTGTGTGTCTGTCTGTCTGTCTGTCAAGAAAAATATGTATAGCATAAATGTAACTTCCAGAGTTATGTAATTGAGCACAAATGTAAAACAGGAAGTTGCAAAGCAAACTATTCCAACCAAAGAAAAGTTTTTTGCTAAATGTGGGTCTATGAGCGCATTTAAACATGCCATGATCTGACCTATAAAAAAATATATATCAAAACAGTTACAGCATTAAATTGAAATATTACTTTTCTTTTAGGTAACCTGAACATACATTTTCTGTGGCCTAACTGATAAATGTGGCTTTATTTTGTGCAGGTGTCATAGAAATTGTGAAGGGCATGGAGGATCTTGGTGTGGCCCCTGACATAGAGACTTTGACCACCTACATTCTCCCTGCCTTCCCCAGCATGCAAGAAGCCCGAAAAGCTCTCAAGGTAATATTCAGTTGTTTATATCTGTGCTATAAAATATTTGTATGATATTACTTCCATATATTTTTCTGATTAGGATGCTGGTGTTTCTCTGGAGTCAGAAGGTTTCTTGTCTTCAGAGGTTCGCTCGTTGGCTGTTAGTAATCTGGCAGAGCTGTACGCACTGTGTAAGTACTTTACACACACATTCCTCCAGTGCATCACGAGTGTCCGTCATCATACAAAATCGCTTCGCCAGCGGGCTAATTGGTCCCGCATTAACACACACCACGTTTGCCCACTTAGTCCTCTCTGCTCGTCAGGCCTTTTAAGAGATTAGTCTGTGTGAATATGTAAAAAGCGAAGGACTAGCGGCTCTACTGACACAGGAACTGGATAGAGGTGGTGTTCAATAATGAATGCCACCTTCTGTTTTCTTTTTTTCTCATCATTTTAGACTCCCAGCATAAAACAGCATGTCATTTTCTTTATTTCTTCCACCATTCTTTTTTGCACACATATACAGCTTTTTAAAGTAATTTAATAGTTTTAAATTTGTATCTTTTAATGTCAAATTACAGACATTTATTTCCATCCTGTACATTTTTATTGAGTTCATTCCTCACTACTACATACTGTGTCTACAATTAGAATAATTTTGATTAAAAAAAAATATTATTAATCTGAGTCATAATGTTCATCTAATCAAGTTGGTTAAAATGCTTTCAACAAACTGAGACTTCAACTTTGGAGCCTGACTAAAGGAATGGCTGTACCATATCCTCAGTTTCATTGAGCCTGTCGCAAATTATAAATGTTTAGTTAATGTGTGTTTTTATTACTTTATTTTCTTTACACAATCACCTCAGTATAATTAAACATTACATTTTTTTTTAATCACGTCTAAAATCAGTATAAAACATGCATATCCATTCAACCACCAGTTGTCCTCCTTGTCTTTCTCATTGCTTTTCTGTCCATTGTCTTTATTTTCAGTGTCAGATGCCTCCTTCCCTTCCCTGGACCTCAGTTTGTTCCGCGGCAGCCTCATCCATGGCTTCAGAAAGTGAGTCAATTAGATTTTCTCCAGTTTGCGCCGCCATGTGTTTTATTCAGTATTTCATATCTGTCCAAATTTTGCCTCATATCTCCCAACTGGCAGTTTAGGGAAGCCTGTAGCACTATAGAGGTCACAGCAGCATATGCTATGAATATGACATGTGCAGCCTATCACACCATCTACAGCGTCTGTCTGTGTGTGTGTGCGGCCAGCTGCAGGGAAAACATCACACACACATACATGGGTGCCTCATGCATATGGAGGCAGTCATCCCTTGGCTCCTGCCCCAAAGCACCGTGGGAGATATGTAAATTAGCAGATGCCCACCACTGCCCCCCCATAGTCAAACACATATTTTTGTTTTTTAACTTTTTCACACACACACACACACACACACACATTTAACTTACAAGGACCAGGCTCTGACCGCTGGGCTTTTGTTGCGGGGATGTTTATGAATATTTACAGTTTAACACTACACACCCACACAAAAACAGTCGGGGCCCAGAGCAAGGCTGGAGGTGAGCGAAAGAGAAAAGTGCTGACTTCTCTGCTGGGGCTGAAGTTATTTGAAACACTAAAGAGCTGCCGAGCAAAACAACTTTACTGCCACTAACAATGACACAAAGTGGCAATTCCGAAATGATTGTCCTAATATTAATGTTGTTTTCAGTTGGTCTTTTTCCTGTTGGTCTGGTCTAGATTGCCAAGTCTAATCAATGTTTGCACAGAAAAAGGAATTGATTAAAAAAAAGTAAATATTTAGATTGATTTAAATTTAAAAGTTTAATGTCAAAATTTTGAGTAATTTGAACATTAAAACTTCATTAGCGTCTACCATGCAACAACATGCAATCAGTCTGAATTACAAATAAAGGGATGAACTTTTGTTTAAAAAAAAAATGTAAATGAAGTTTACAAGGTGTTTTGTATTTGACCCTGCTGTTCTGCTTTCTTCTATCTCTGAAAGTACTAACACACATACACACTCCTGACTGTTAGGTTTCCTGACAGGGTCATAATTGGGCTTGTCACTTGGGAAGTGTGTGTGTGTGTGTGTGTGTGTGTGTGTGTGTGTGTGTGTGTGTGTGTGTGTGTGTGTGTGTGTGTGTGTGTGTGTGTGTGTGTGTGTGTGTGTGTGTGTGTGTGTGTGTGTGTGTGTGTGTAAGGTTGTGTGTGTGTGTGTAAGGTTGTGTGTGTGTGTTTGTGCACGCTGTGTCATTGCGACGGGGGACCTGCCCCTGTCAAAGACAAGGTCAGGGGATAATTTAATCATTAAAGACCTCTTCTACTCTCTTTTTATACCCTCTCCCTTTACCCGTCTTTCTCTTTGAGCTGACAACACCAGAAATGTCACACATTGTCATCATTTAGCGTGCAATGTGCATGTGTGTGTGGTTTCCCCTGCTTTTGTACTGCTGTCTTTGCTCTTGTACTGGGGGATTGGAAAAAGTGTAAACTCTGCCTTGTCCTAATGTATTGTAGTACACTGTCGTTTTATGAGAACATGACAGTTACATGGGTTACTTGTGATAGTTACATGATTTCACACATTGTGTATGCACTTAGGGCTTTCTGCACACTGCCAGAAAATTAACAAATCAAATTTATTTAAACAGCTTTATGTTTGAAGTTACCATTCCTTTAAATGATATGCCAATACATTTATGCTTTCCTGAAGGCTAAAAATGTAACTTTAAAAAACAAATTACACATTCATCATGTTACTTTGACTGAGCTCATGTCTTGTCCTTTACTGCCCCCTGCAGGTCTTCTGATGTGGAGAGCATGGTGAAGGTAAGACTTGCATAGTTCTCACATTGTTTGCAGAACTGTTCTGTCTAAAAACAAAAAGTATGGGTGTTTATATTAGATTAAAGTGAAATTATAAATTGTATTCTTTAGATTTTAAATCACTCTGTCAGTTTTCTACTCAGTCTTTTTGTGAATAAATATAGCTTTGAAAGACTTGTCACCAATGTGTAAAATTGTACAATTTTGGTTTTATGTAAATCCTTATATGGCACCAAAAGCTTTTAAAGTCAGTCTGAAAAATATTTAATCTGTAAAGACCTATAGATTTCCTTTGGAGTAATAACTTTGTCTAATCTGTGCTTTTGGATTAAATGTGTTTTTTTGTTTTTGTTCTTTTTGTTCCAGATTACTGATCTGCTGTTCAAAAATGAGCGTTTTTACAGGGAAAACTCCAAGCCTGCTGGTAAACACTTGTAACTAGTCTGTTTCACTGACAACTTCGTAACGGACAGTGTCCTTGTAAGCAAGTTTTGTGTTGTAGGTGAAAAGAGAAGTAAGTGATGAGCGAGTGGGTGTCTTCCTGTGTATCATCTATCACATATCTAACTCTGAGGATGACAAGTGCATATACAGTCACCTTGCAGCTATAATCTAGATGACAGACAAATGCACACTTTCTGTGTCTAGGCTTGTGTGTTGTCTTTGTATCTCTGCAGTCTCAGTAGCAGTAGACTGCTGACCGGCCCATTTTGCATCATGAAGCTTGTGTGTGTTTACGTTCAGGTGTGTGTTGAAGGAAATAGAGCCAGGCTGCTGACACAGTGCTGAGTAGTTAAAGTGTATAAATGTGTGTTTGTCAATTCAGAGTTGTGTGCCTTTTTCTGACAGTGTGTACGGAGCGTTAACATCGCTCTATGTTGTTGTGTGTGTGTGTCTAAGCTGGTCCCCAGTAGAAGAGCTGCTGTTTGTGTGCATCTCTGCTGGTTGAGGAGATAGAGACTGTTATCCATGTCACATCCAGTTAGCTGGCTTCTGGGAGACTATGTGTGCTGAAGTAGGGGGAGGCTGTCACTGCCAGCTTTTGCACATTCACTCACACTCAGACGGCCCAAAGCAGCCTTTGTCAGCAGAATATGAACACACTGTAGAGGTTACAGAAAATTGTATAAATGCACAAATGGAGTGAGTGACTGACATGTTGCCAAATGAAATGTATTCCCAAGACAAATCCTTATATTTTTGTGTTTTTTTTATTTTATTTTATTTTTTTTTCCCCATCCAGAAGAAGCAGCCTACTTTTTGTACAACCTGATTGACAGCATGCCAGAGAAGGAGGTTCAAGCACACGAAGACAAACTTCGGAAATACTTCAATCAGCTACATGCCCAGGTACAAGCACCTGATCATTTAGAATTTAAACCAGTTTATAAATTTTCAGCTGGGGTTATTTACAGTGTTGGCACAGATTATTTGCCACAGAACCACCTTTTCCCTGTGCTTCCTGCTTAGATGTGACCATGTTTTACTCTTAACTGGAGATTAAGGTCTTTTCTGGAGTGGAGTTTACTAAAACAGTTTCATGGACTTCTGAGAATGAGGCCATTTATTTTAAAATAAATCCAGCTGCATGTCTTGTTAGTTACTGCGTATTAGAAATGTACAATTTAAGATATCAAAGTGATTTCTTAACCCCTGTTGATCTTGTATTTGTTATTGCAGAATATAATTATTTCAGCAAACATCTACAGAGGCATCAGGAACCTTCTGGAGGCCTACCATGTGCCAGAGCTTATCAAGGTTTTTCTTTCACTGGTGTTAATATATTTGTATATGTACTTGACCAAGGCTAGGTAACGGTGTAATATTGGTCAGTATAGATGAACTACTTCTATAGCACTTGGATTTGCCTGACAAATGCTAATAATGTTTAATGTATTGCTGTATTGCAGGATGTTCTTGCTTTGGTAGATCCTCAACAGAGACTGTCTAATGGTTTTTTAACAGCAATTCCTCGTCCCATTGTAAGTGTATTAATCAGGAAAATGAACATTTTTGGTTTTCTGTAAACTGGCTAATGGTACACATCTTAAAAAGGGAGGTGAAAATAAGTTGGTGGCTCTGGAGAAGAGACTAGAAGAATTGAAAACCGAGAATAAACCCTTGGCCACAACATTGAAACAGATCATACAGGTGCTCTCCCTTGATGAGGTAGGACATGGCTTTATAAATAATAAACAGAATTCTCCATCTTTCTAATAATGTTCGTCAGAAACAAATTTTGTCTTCACTGAGAGTTTGTGCTTCGTGTGCCCAGAACCTGCAGCGTGCCCTTGAGCTTAAGCAGCAGTATGAAGAGGAGATGACAACTGGCGCCTATGCCATCCTCATCAACTTGTGTTGCCGCCACGACAATGTAGAGGAGGCGCTCAACCTTAAGAGGGAAATGTGCGTGGTTCAAGATACACACAGAAATAATAGACTCACACATGGCAGCACTGTGACCACTAGAAGCCCATTAAAGTTTAACTTGAGTGGTATTAGGGGAGACATTAATGCTTGGTCCAGCCACTTAAAACAGAGGAAACTCCTCCACTTCTTCTATGTTTCCTACTTGTTTTCAACATCTTGGTTTTAACATTAGGCAATAGGGCAATAGATGACTTGCATTACATTAATATATCACATCTTTTGTTCTCTCTGTATGTAGGAGTCGCAAGGACTCATCAGTTGCTCTGGATGCCAGTAAATATATTGCACTGGTGAAAACCTTCTCTAAGAATGGCAAAGTGGAAGGTAAGTTACTTTGTTGATTAGGAAATAATGTAGGAAAGTTTGGAAGCTTTAGTATTATTTGTACAATACTGAAAAAAACACCAAACAACCCTTTTTTCATTAAAATACACAGACATATTTATGTTTTAGCATTTACTACTTGTTCCAAGACATTAGCCCATAAAGATTTGAACAGAAAGGCCACTAGATGTGATTGTGTGTGTCCCCAAATCTGTCACAATCTTGCCCGTCCTTCCTCAAAACCACATTAGCTGTCCATTTTGGGAATGCTACGGTGGGTTTCCTTCAGCCTATCGAAGACCCAATTACCATCAGTTTTGCTGCTCTGCTTTTTGCACACAATGACAGGCAAAATGTCTCCCTTGTCTGTCCTCTCCTCCCCTTTTGCTCTCCCTTTCCGTCTTTGTCCACATCTCTCTATCTGACCCTCTCTGTCTCCGAGCATGTCATTCTCTCATTCTACAGGCACCCCCCACCCCGACACCCAAATCCATGTCAGGGGGAAATGAGAGAGGGGGGAAAATTACAGGACTCTGTGTATTTTTCCAGAATTATTGAAATCTGCCTTGATGCTAATGGCATATCATGTCTACCAAAGTGCTTGAACATTTCACAGACACACAGACGTGCACACACAAATTTGCATGTGAATTCAAGCAAAAGGCATTTGGAAGGGATGAAGCTTGGGGTGTATACGCAGCGCTAACGCATTTGCCATTAGCCAGAGTGTGCATACGGAGGGGACGCTTGTCAGCCACATTAGCACACATGGCTAACCTTGATGTTAGCCTGTCCCCGCCCAGACGCTGGTCCTCTGGGCTCCCAGCACACACCAGGCCCAGCTGAAGATCATGTCTCCTGGCATCTCGATTTATTTCTCGCCCTCTCTAATGGCTTTGTTGTTTATGCCCTTGATTCAAAGCCTACACTCCCGCCTCACCTAGTAACTTTCTACTTTGTTTACTTCAGACTTTATCCCAATGTCACCTTCCTTTCAACTTTTGGGCACACCCAAACCTTCACAAACTTTCCAGTCTTCTACATTTTACTAGTATTTCATTGGAAAACAAAAGGTATTTTATCTTGACTCTTGCGTTGAATATATGTTAGTGTACTGCAGTGGCATAATATAAGCCTGGTTGAAGGACCTCAACAGAAGGAAAGAACTTAAACATGCATGTATTTTGATTAAGGTCCATGTTAACATATTTACCTAATCCAGATGGCAAAATATTTTTCAATCAACCAATTAACCCTCATTTAATCATGAACAAGACTGTGAAGTTGTAACGGCAAAAGTAAAATTAGGTTCAGGACTTTACCTCCTTCAACCTTCTCTCTCAATAGTTATACACACATCTCACTCACATTGTCTCTTCTTGACCTGTCCTTGCACTCGTCTCCGTATGTCCACTCCTCTAAACACAACCTGCTCCGGCTCTATACCATCCTAGGTTCTCTTGTGTACCATCAGTGTGTTTTGGGAAAGACACATCACTAGCAGTCAAGCCATGGAGCATTAGATGAACCACTGGGCTGTATGATGTTTGTTTACCTGGCCTGTCTGCCTCCATCTCGTGGTGTGTGTGTGAGGTCTGGCTCAGTTTGCTGGCATGATGCTCGGTTGAGCTGATGGATATGCATACTGGCTAAACGGACAGATGAAAGGAGATGGGGGGGGGGGTTGAATACTGGACGGGCCGATGTTAGCTAGTGAAGCTCCATTTGGGCAGATTATGTCCAAGCCATTGGTCTCAGTGATTAGCGGGTCTGTCAAAGAGTGATGGAGAGAGGAGTGAATAGAGAGGGGCCTAGCAGAGATGAACAGACAGTGAGTGAGACTGAGGTTCATCTGCTTTCATAAACAGTTCACACTAATCAACAGGTCATGTCATTAGAGCAGCTGTTACATGTTGATACCACCA
The DNA here is from genome assembly GCA_024349245.1 of Neodontobutis hainanensis. NCBI lineage: Eukaryota > Metazoa > Chordata > Actinopteri > Gobiiformes > Odontobutidae > Neodontobutis > Neodontobutis hainanensis. The sequence goes on along the minus strand of JALDNG010000016.1, from coordinate 4,633,529 downwards.
TTAGATTGTCTTCCACCGATCATTTGTTGAGGCTAAGGACAGAAACTACTGCTGAGTCTACTGAAGGAAGAAGTTTAAAGTGAATATTGCTTGGGCCTCTGAAAATTTGCTTATCCAAATTTTTTTTAACTCTAAAATGAACATGTCAATATTGTCATTAAACATCCCATTGCTTTCTACTATACCATGTTAAATAAATCAAACTGCACCTTATTTTCAGTCAAAACAGAATGATTGAATTTTAAAAGTCTTAAAAAGTTACAGTCAAACCAGTTTGTGTTGCATGTTTTATGTGTATGCATGTTCTGTTATATCGCTAAAGAGAGAGATATTGATATATATCTATATATCGATAGATATATTTATTAATACTTCTAGATATATTTCTATATATTGCTATATCTAGATATAAAGAGATAAAACTAGATATAAATATATCTATCAGTTATATTTACCATGTAATCTAAAAGCCTGGCTCAGTACACATTATTATTCAGATTTATTCTGTCTCTCTTTCAATCTGCTGTATAGATTAGTATCTGTGCTAGAGAGCGGCTGTATCGCTGTCAGCCCATTAGCAGCTGTCTAAATAGACAGTAAATGCATCTTAATTACCTTACCCCCGATACATCTCATGTACACACATACACACACTGTTCATCGTTTAGCCCCCAGTGTTGTCCAGATGGGCACATGGCCTTGTAAAAAGCCCTCCATTAACGACTGGACTTGACCAATCTGATCCACCCCTCAGTCCGCTTACGGGGTCTCATAGAGGCCACGGCAGCCCCTTGTCGCCACATACCTATAATTTAGCCCCCCAAGTACTTTGCACATGGCCACGGCAAAAAGCTGGCCTCCATTGTAGGTGCTCAATAATTGTAGTCTCGTTTAGAAAACCGCAAGTAGCAATTAGCGCAGAGTTGGCATTATACAGGGTTGCATTTGCATCCCTGCTGCGTGCAAAATGCTGTTTTAATATGGGTTTGTTTTCCCCACATGGAATTAGCTAAAGAGGCCATATTCACACACCCTACTCTTGTCACAGCCAAAAGCTGCATGCCTCTCCATATCTCCCAGTTTGTGCTTTCCTTCTTTTACTTTTAATCATTCTGTATACTCAGTTTAGTTTTGTCTTCAATTACAGAAGCTGTGGACATCCTAAAGGAGATGAAGGAGAAAGATGTGGTGCTAAATGATAACCACATTACAATGCTCTTCTACACACTCAACTCGGTGGTGGCTAAAGGGGGTGCTGACACCATTCGTCGTCTTCAGGACACAATCTTCACCCTGGGACTGGCCAAGCCCACTGCTAACCTCTGCTCCCCACTTATCACTGCCTACCTGGACAGGTAAAGATGGATGTGTCTGCATTGACTGGTCATGTACAAATAAAATGCACATCCAGCAACAAATATTTCTCAACACAGCCTATTTATTTCCATGGCAGGAGCTACTCAACAAGCAGCCAGCCAACAAGCTGACTTTGTTTGCAGATTTGTCCTTTCATATGCCAAATGTAGTTGCCAAATGTGTGTATGTATATGTGTCGTGATGCGTTGCTCATGGTTCCCTATGATCATAGCTGGGCTTGTATTCTGGGTCAGTGATTTAGACGGAGAGGATGTTTTTGTGCGCACACCAACTGGGCTTTGTTTGAGAATTCACCAGCTGCAATCCATCCCATGAGCCCCTACCCCTGTTCTCCTGAAACACCCTCTGCCATAGTCAAAGATGCCTTGATGCACATATACAAATGACTGTTAGCAAACATTGCCCGCAAGGTCAGTATTACTGCTCCACCTTTTAACTAGGTCTAGTTTTCCTGTATGGTTGTTAGTTGTGCCATTTTTATATAGATAAGCTCATTAGCATGTTAATTATGTACAGATTACTAATTGCAGGATTTACCATGGCACAGAAATCTTGACTCTTTAATATACACCATTTTTCTGAGTTCATGCAACAGAAGATGTAAACCTTTGCACTTGACGCTTACATAAACATACACTAGGGTTCCCTTGCTGCTGTTTGTTTTGCCACAAGTCTGGCACAAATGAGTTTCCAGGTTCACTCGATAATCACTGCTTCTGTGAGATTAGCGGGCTAATTTACTCCTGGGTCATCAGCAACAGCCAAAAAACAAACACACACACAAGCACACCAGCTATTCACAGCCATGATCACAAATCGAGTGCCAGTTGTACACCCTCCAAGTGATACTGTGGTTATCGCCAATGAGCAAAACGGAGCAATCTCGCGTTTGCTGTTCTAACAGCACTGTCATTACAGTTATGAGTAATAGTACAGACTGTGTGAGCACCTGATTAAGTCCATGTACTACTTTTAAGATATATATATTTTTGCCTTTTATTTGAGAAAGACAGTAAGTAGGACAGGAAACTTAAGCTACTATTGACAAGTTTGGTTTTCTGCTGCAATGTTTGAGTGGTTAAAAACTGTCTAAAGGAGGGACAATGTTTAAATATACTTAAATCACTTTCCGATGATGCTTGGAATGACTTTCTGAATTTCATACCCGTCTACTTGTCTACATATATTGAGCTACTGCTATGTGACTGGAAGATTTGGTTTATGAGCTGGCTTGGAAGTGGCTTGTTAGGACACAGTCAATTTTCTATTTGTTTTTTATTCCAATTTATTTAGAATGTTGGGTTGCCATCTGGGTACTCCAACACTTGACTTCTGTGTCATTCGTCTGGCTCCTCTTTTTCTCCTCCTTCGGTTGTCCCTTCATTCTGTCAGTCAGCGGACAAACAGACTGTAGAGAGGAGGAGGGACGGAGGAGAGCGAGAGAAGAGGACAAAGCAGGCATCACTCCCGCCTGCACCGTCTCATCGCTGCGTCAGCGCTAATGACTTAATGAACACTTCTCCTGCAGATTAGCCCTTGACAGCCCATCATACGCACCGCCCCGTTAGCCTTCATGCTGTCCACACAGCATTGTGTGCGCTAGCTGGCTAGGTCGTCTTGCCTCATACTTGTGGTGATTAGCGACACAAAATGCTAATGAGACCACTGAAATGAAGAGCTGGCAGGAGATGATAAGACAGAGAAATGGTTGCAAATAAAATAGACTGGTGGAGGGCTGACAGGAGATGAGTGGCTCATTCACTCCCACTCATTTCTACTGTATTAGTGTGTGTACACTGAGGGCCAAATTATAAATTCAAGAGTACCCAACAACTGAAAAAAAAAACACATTGTGGATAAATGAAGGCAGCCACAGGTGGATGAGATGACAAGTGGATAAAAATATATAAAGAAGAGAAGACCAGCTTCATAGTTGGAGTCCTCAGACCACACTTTTGTAGCACGTTGGGCTCATTTACCTGTTCAGATAATGGCATGAGTATTAGTACTTACTTTTTTCCAGCACATAAAACGGCCAGCCAGCAGTGTCATGATTACAGTCTCATTTGCGGTTCAAAACACACACACACTTGGTCCTCCCCCCTTCGTGAGGACAGTGGCTTGATAACAGGCCTGCCGATCTCCTCAGAACAAAGACGGGGGACAGAGGGGGAGCGAGATGAGGCTAAATGAGCTTCCTTGTCTAATCCTTCAGGTTTCCATCGAGGAAAGCTCTCATTTTTTCAGGGCTTAATTGGCTGGAAAGTGGCTGACATGCAAAGTTAGGGACATTAACAGGGCTGTGTGCCACACAGTAAATGGCAATGCAAAGTGACAGTTAAATTGTACCTAAGGGAAATTATCCTTCTTTCGACATGCTAAGCTCTTTTTTGGGGTGGATCTCTGAGAAGAAAGATTCAGAGGAGGGAGGGTGTAATTGCAAAACCAGGCCTTTTTTTAGCCAAGAGTGACAGAATGTTTTTTGAAGACGTCTCATTAGAAAGCAGGGATTATAAGTAGGTGTGGATGATCATGATGAGGTGGACAGGCTCAGTGAAATTAATGCAGGAGGAATGTTTCAAACATACACCAGTTTGACTACTGTGTATAAATAGTTTAAACAAAGGCATCTGGACGGACGTTTGTTTAAACCTTTTCTTCATTATGTCCTGGATGACTGAGAACATCCACAGACTACGTACAGTATAGAAATGACTTCTGTCTACTGGACAAATACCCCAACAGTAAGGATAATGGTCATATAAACCATATTAAAGTAATTACAGTGGTTGTTACTGCCTTTTTTTTTTTTTTTTTAATTTATTTTTTTTTATACATTTGGAACACATACCCATAGCCCCTCCCTCTTCTAGTTTTCCCACTCTTCCTCTCATTTTTACCATCTCCTACTCACTTGTGTGCCATTCATTCAGACTGTTGTGCAGTTGAACAGCCTCTTGACTGGCGCTGATGAATAATGTTGTCACTGTTCATTTCAATTAGTGGACCTCTTTAAATTGTGACCTAATCATTTCTTTTCCTCTATGGCTCTCTCTCAGGCTTCAGCCTCTGAGAAGCCAAAGTCAAGGTCACACCATTCTCTTTTGTTTTTCACAGGCTATTGGTCTTTTTGGGCATGTTTCTCTTATCCGCTTGTCTAATTGATAAGAGGAGAAAACACTTCAGAAATTATACCCGTTGGGTCTCTATCTGCCTCTTTCTCACTCACTTCCTCTGCCCCCTACCTTCCCCACGGGTGCCCTATCTGCTTTGCCCTCTGTGTGATTGACACAGTAATTACCCAATCAACCGATTGATGGCAATGCTGTCACAATAGAGGGGATTAAGTGGTCTCTCGCGCCCTCCCCTTTTGCTTTGCTTCTAACTTCCTTTCCACATCTTTGAGTGCATATTCTCAGTTATCACTCCATCACAGCTTGTACATACTCTTTTGTTTGTTCACTTGGGAAGGATGGACAGCTTGGTGGTTGGGATTCAGGGCTTGATTGAGCAAGCTAAAGATGACATGAGATGGAGGGATCAAGATGGGGAATGGGGGGGGCTCTAATGTTGTTGCCATTGTAGTGAATGTGGAAGATTAGGTGGAAGTTCGAGGACCGAAGGACTCAAATCCACAAGGACATTGAGTCAAAAAGTGAAGAATTAAAAGTAATTCAGCAATAGAAATAAAATGTTTAAGAGTAATGTCAAAGTTAAATGTAATTCAATGATGTTTTGGAAGTGTGAAAGAAAATGTTTTATGCAAAAAACAAAATGTCTTAAGTGTAAAAGACAACCAGGAGTTAAAGTTAAGAAGGCCTAGAATCAGCAGGTTAGAATATAGGTCAAATTTTGTCTGTGAGCAGAGAACAGGAAGTCATGACATGCAGTGACACACACAGAGCCTGGGACGGCAGGTACACACAAAAAGCTCACAATAGACAGGGCACTTGAAGTTCACAGAAGGCCGTGCCACTCATGGAGTTCATATTAGGACAGGGAGACACACACAGAGTTTTGGACGACAAATACACACAAAGCTCACAAGACAGGTCACAGAAGTTTACAGAAGACCCAGTGTCCTACTTACAAGAGTTCACAGAGTTTAAAAATCTTGTCAGAGCGCATGTGTGTTGACGTCACGACTACACCCTGTCCAGATGGTATAAAAGGAAGACTTGAGACTCAGACAATTGGGTCTTGCCGTCTCTTTGATCCAAGGGCAATCCTGTATCAAAGTCAGAAAGGCATAAACCCCACTTTCCTCTTTTTTCTACTTCTCTCTATTTTCTTCTCTATTTTCTATATTTTCATCTTACACTAGGGGTTGAAAAAGCAGTACTCCCAAAGGAACTTGGACGTCCGCTGGGTTTAAACGTCTTCCCCTCTTGAGGGTTAAAATCGAAGGCGCCTACTGCCCCCCGAATTCTGCTCTATTTTCTATATTTTCATCTTACACTAGGGGTTGAAAAAGCAGTACTCCCAAAGGAACTTGGACGTCCGCTGGGTTTAAACGTCTTCCCCTCTTGAGGGTTAAAATCAGGCGCCTACTGCCCCCGAATTCTGCTCTATTTTCTATATTTTCATCTTACACTAGGGGTTGAAAAAGCAGTACTCCCAAAGGAACTTGGACGTCCGCTGGGTTTAAACGTCTTCCCCTCTTGAGGGTTAAAATCAAGGCGCCTACTGCCCCCGAATTCTGCTCTATTTTCTATATTTTCATCTTACACTAGGGGTTGAAAAAGCAGTACTCCCAAAGGAACTTGGACGTCCGCTGGGTTTAAACGTCTTCCCCTCTTGAGGGTTAAAATCGAAGGCGCCTACTGCCCCCCGAATTCTTCTCTACTTTCTCTACCTAACTCACTCTAAACTCTGAAACACACTCTAAACACATAGGAACAAACAACTTAAATATTCAAGTTGAGGGCAAATAACTAAAATATATTGTAAGGTGTAAAGATGTTATGTTGTGAGTAAGGAATAAAATTTTACATGTTAAGTTTCATACTGTAACTTTTGTTAAATCATTTTAATAAAAACCTAGTCCCAAACTAGGACAAAGACATATTCATTCTCCAGGTCGTTCTTTAAACTCCAAACAGCCTCTCCCATCGACACAGAGGTCTGATTATCAGAATCAGACTCACAAACAGGCAGGCCGTCCAAATCGTCCACTGGACATCAGAATAACAGGGAGATTCGACCGCCGTACATAAGCCTAAGGTAAGACCTCTATTAAAATCCTCTATTAAAAAATGGGACTGTCTTGAGGGATAGCGCTCATTAGAGGAGTCACACACTCGGGGCTTAAATTTACAGACGGAGCTGTTTTAGGGTTAGACCAGACTTTAACCAACCGACTTGCAATCGGGTCTGGCATCCGCCTACAGTGATCTGTCAGCCGTAGAAGTCATTAATGTGTAGAAGTGAGTACTGTGTTAGAGTCTCATAAAAATAGGAAATAACAGGAGTTAATCCTCACAGAAGGGACAATCTCCAAAAATTGTAACTAACGCTTGACCATTAGTGACCATTCGCGACATGGCGCCCAACGTGGGGCAGTGAGAAATAGGGATACTATAGGTAAGGCCCCTGTTTCATAAACTCACAATATCAACCAATATTGTAGTCCTGCCAAAGCCACGAACCGCTTCAAAGACCCTGAGAGAGTTAAGTTCAGGCAACGAAGCCCTGTTTTAGGAGGTAAAATAGCTGGGAGCGTCTTAGCCAAAAGAGCAAGCGATTTCTGGTTGGAAATACAGGGAACCATCGTAAAAAGGGACAGAGACGGGTAAACTGCAAGGGATTTGATCACTCCTATAGCTACTACCTATAAATCAATAAGCCTCTACCCACAGAGTTATCTGTTAGGACTAGATCCATTTGTGAGACAGGACTAGCCTATTCGAGATACCGCGATGATAGACCCAACCCGACAGGACCAGGTTCAGAGTACGGACCGCAGTGGCGGTGCCGTAATTTATAGAGAAGTTGACCTGGAAGACATTAAAAGTGTGCATAGTTCTTCCAGTCGAGTACAGCGTCCGTGCCCCAGAGCAGCAGACATGCCGTGGGGGACGGAAGAGTAACTCTGACTGTGGTAAAGTTCAAAACAATGCCATTTAGTAAAATAAGACGCAGTGGTATGGAACCCAGTTAAAACAAAAGTACTCCATAGAGGAGGATTTGCGAAAGCAGTATGATAAAATTTTCTATTAGAAAAACTATGACCAAGTAATGACATTTACAGAAAGAAGAGAGCTTCAGGACAGAACAGTTGTGCTTCAAAAGAATGACTCAGAACGAGCAGGCACAGTGCATCAGGTGCTACATGTAACATATGCATTATGCTCAGCATGTTGAAGCCTCAGTCTTAACAGCATGCTTACCTTAGATTAGTATTTGATGCCACATGTAGGCTACTCCAGCTAAGGTACAGACCATAATCGGCCAGTGTTCGGAGCCGCCTGGTTCGGCTACCATGGTGTTACTGTGATGCACGCGCTCACTAGACCCGTACAGATAGATACGGAGCACAATTATGTAGTGATATTCTTACAGTGTTCACTTGGCTGTTAAACCAGCCCACAGCACCATTTTACGAGCTGAAGTCTGCACTGTGAAGGCAAGATCCTGTGACAGGAAGGACAAAACCACAGACCTCAAGGTGCAGGCAGGCACTAAAGAGGAGTTTAGCAAACTGTTAAAGTAGTGTATGAATAACCAAAAGACAATATAAGAAGAAAAAATAGTCCATAACAGAGATATATTGGATTGAGTTGACTAAATTTGGCATTTAGATTGAAAACTACTTTGTACATTATACTTGTGTTTTGAAAAGTTTTGTACTTAGTGAGCCTCCAAGTTTGTACTTATATAAAAATATATAAATATAAAAATAAATAAACAAATAAAAGGGATCAGATAGACCCTTTTAGTTTTGCCAACTATATTGCTTATAGCTTTCTTCTTTAAGATCTGCAGTTTATTTTTATACATTTTTTCTTTAGTAGCTTAAATAGGTGTAGAACCACATAATATTACAGTAATTTAAATGTGAGGCAAATAGGAACCTGTACCAGGTCAGAAGAGCTTCAGAAGGAAGAAAATGTTTTAACTTGAGAAACAAGCCGACATATTCAGATAAATTCTATGTCAATTAATTAGTATGATTTTCAAAGTCTGAACATTTATTAATAAATATTCCGAGAAATTCAACAGATTCTATCTTACTAATAGCTCTGCCATTTGTCCTAATCTATATATAGTCAATGTTCTTTTGATTTACATTTTGAGTAAAATATAATGGAAATAGTTTTATTAATATTTGAATATAATTAAATTACATTTATTCAAGTGTCCACTTTTACCAATTACTCACTTTTAAGATTTTGAAGATGTTCCAATTTTTTTTAATGACAAGAATAAATTGTTTTATTAGCAAAAATGACCTCATGTAGAATGTTAGAGAAATTTACAAATCATTTATATTTAGGATTAAAGTGAGCAGTGGTAGAATGATTCCCTTTGAGTTTGTGAGTTATTTCTAAGTACATAATGCTTACTCTTAGATAGGTAACTTCTGCAGCAGCTGTGTGCCTTCAACACTGTAATGTTATCTAAAATAATTTTATCAGTGGTGTTGAAGGCTTTGATAAATTGAGAAAAACTACAATCCCACACTCACCTCTGTAAATGGCATATTTTTTTTATCTTTCAACAAGGTCAAGTATTGCCTTACAGTTTGTGTTATTCCTTCTAAAGCCATAGTGTGATAGGTTAGTGTATTACATTTATCCAATTAGAATCTTTTAAGGACAATTCTCTCCACGTTTTAGAAAGATTGTCAGTATAGGTATGGTTGATAATTTTGTTATTTGTGGTATGTTATTTTTTAATCACCCAATTTAAATGCTAGGATAATTTTTGCAACTGTTGTCAGTTTAGTTATTTCTACATAAAGCAGAGAGAGTATTATTATTATAGAGCATTTAAGAGGGACTATTATTTTGTTCATAATGGCTCTTATGATTTTACTGCACTTATGCCATTCACACCTGCTGTATTCGAGCTTTTTAGGTCCATAATTATTTTGTAACTTCTGTTTTATCCTTTAGTGTACCTTAGAAATAGTTCAGATTATTTTCTTTAAGTTTTTAATGATAGGAGGCTTTACTTAATGATCACATAGTCTTAATACAGAGTTTCTCCAATTATATTAAAGTAATTATTAGAATTGTTTTGCAATGTCAATGAAGAGTTTAATAGAAGAATGATCAATGAAATCTGTTAGAATTACACCTGAGACAAAGCTGGCATGTGAGCAGCAGAGACAAAGCATGACATAATTTAAACAGAAAACCACTTCTCTGCAGATGTAGGTCAAACGTCATAAGCCAGAGTTAGACTAAATAAGCTGCTCCTTGTGATATTAGACAATGCTGGAGGTAATGGACAGATTTATCCAATGAAAAGAGCAACAAGTGTAGTAGTGGCATCAAAAACAGCAGAGTATATGACAAAAAGGAGGCTCAGAGTTTGAGAATGCACAATAGAATTCACTTTAAGAACAAATATATAACAAACTTATTCTAATTGCTGGAGATACAAGCAGAATGGTCCATACCACATATGTCTAACATTAATGGCATCGCAGAACGAGCAGTCAGAACGGTGAAAGAAAACATCCTCCCGAACCTCGGAAAATAATTAGTTAAAATAATAAAACAACTTAGCTTACCCCATTCTAACGAGGGAAAGGATGTAATCACCGCTATAACAGGTGACTTTGTGACTTTAAGAGATAAAGGGCACGTTCACCTGAAACAAATTAAACCTTACCGAAAATAAAGAAATTGTTATATCCTTCGTGGATTAGCAAAATCCATAATTTCTGACAACCATGCACTCTTGGAGGGGGAAACGTTCTTGCAAAGGGCTGAAATATGCGCAGCAAGAAGAGTAACTCGGAGAGACATGGGAAACAGGGAAGTGGATAAAACCCCTTTGTGTGTGACTGGAGGCAAGGTGAAACTCTCTGGCGTGGGAGATGAAAATTTATTTTTGGGAGAGCCAAAACCTGGACACTAGAAGAATGAATATGTAAAATAAAAAATTAAAAAAAAAAAAAAAAAAAAAAAGGGTATTTGTTGGGACAGTGCTGCCTATGTGGGCATCAGTGTTTTAACAAAGTATGGCAAAGAATGAGGCACATTAGGCCTCAGATTCAGAAACAGGTTCCTGTGACGTTAGGACACATGGAGCTGGCTAGACAATAAAATTAAATATAAATAACTGTATGGTCAAAATGCTGGGATAAAGAGTCTCCCTGGTATGATGTGTGCTATATTGACTGCACCAGAGAGATGCCATGTAACTGCTTTAAGGCAGGAATATATGATATCAGACAATATAATTCTGGGCGAATGACCACCATGTATTACATAGGAAGAATAGGTTATAGGTTAGTACTATGACCTCTCAGACATCGCATCTAATAGATAACAATGGGAAGAACCAACCGAAATACATGATAGAGAAAGAATAATCACAGGAAAACTAGACAAAATTAGTAGCAAAGCAGACCTGGGCTCCTTCCTGGAGTGCCAGAGGTAGAAATGCCAACCACTCTTCCAATCCTGCATGACTGGGTCACAACTGGAACACAGCTGTAATCAGCGGCAGTAATTAAGCAGAACTGTGATGGCTGAATTTAAATTGATTAAGCAAATTTTGGGATATTAACGTATCCCTGGGAAAGAATTCTAGATTTTTTATTTTTCCACATTGGAAGGAACAAGCGGACAAAAAGGCAGGAACCCAAGGCTCCTTATTATTTAGAATGGCACAGGCCATCACTAGGGCCTGTGAACAAGGTTAATGGTGGAGCCCCCATTGGACCAGAGGGGGAACTCAAGAACTCAGGCACAGATGTACATCAGTCCATGGCGAGTGCTTTGTCAGCTGTCTACTCTACTTCAGAGCCGATAATGTCTGGGATCAGCGGGTGCGGGCGTTCTAGGAATCCTTGGGATTGCAGGGCCAGCACCCCCAAGTAGAGGACGAAACGGAGGGACCAGATGGGTTGACCCCCGATGGCCCTCTTCTCCTCTATGTTGCTGAAGATCCAGACTACAACACTGCGCTGTCCACGGTCACTTTTCACATATACAGCAAGGACAGCTGTCCTTTGTACAAAGAGGGAGCGAAAGGCCAAGCCACTATTTAGGACCCCTGGATGGAGCCCGAGGGTGCTGCAATGGTTCCTGACCCCTCCAACGACCATGGAGTGGCTTTTATCCCGCTACGCACTCTTCTTGCTTGTGTACCCTCCTCTTATGATGCTGAACTTTTCAGGCAGAGATGTTTTGATGCAGCCATGTCCCGCTTGAAAGAGCGGGAGCTTGAAAGAACAAGGGCCTATGCATTTCTGGCAATGATGAATGGACTGGACAGTCAGGAGCTCTCGGATAATGACTTTGACGACGATAACCCCGAGGGACTTTTTGACAACCCCCTACCACCACTGCCGGACATAATGGGAGACCTTCAGATGCAGGACAACTCCTTGGAGGACGACCTGGCCCTCGAACTTCCAGAGGGGGATGTAGTGAATGTGGAAGATTAGGTGGAAGTTCGAGGACCGAAGGACTCAAATCCACAAGGACATTGAGTCAAAAAGTGAAGAATTAAAAGTAATTCAGCAATAGAAATAAAATGTTTAAGAGTAATGTCAAAGTTAAATGTAATTCAATGATGTTTTGGAAGTGTGAAAGAAAATGTTTTATGCAAAAAACAAAATGTCTTAAGTGTAAAAGACAACCAGGAGTTAAAGTTAAGAAGGCCTAGAATCAGCAGGTTAGAATATAGGTCAAATTTTGTCTGTGAGCAGAGAACAGGAAGTCATGACATGCAGTGACACACACAGAGCCTGGGACGGCAGGTACACACAAAAAGCTCACAATAGACAGGGCACTTGAAGTTCACAGAAGGCCGTGCCACTCATGGAGTTCATATTAGGACAGGGAGACACACACAGAGTTTTGGACGACAAATACACACAAAGCTCACAAGACAGGTCACAGAAGTTTACAGAAGACCCAGTGTCCTACTTACAAGAGTTCACAGAGTTTAAAAATCTTGTCAGAGCGCATGTGTGTTGACGTCACGACTACACCCTGTCCAGATGGTATAAAAGGAAGACTTGAGACTCAGACAATTGGGTCTTGCCGTCTCTTTGATCCAAGGGCAATCCTGTATCAAAGTCAGAAAGGCATAAACCCCACTTTCCTCTTTTTTCTACTTCTCTCTATTTTCTTCTCTATTTTCTATATTTTCATCTTACACTAGGGGTTGAAAAAGCAGTACTCCCAAAGGAACTTGGACGTCCGCTGGGTTTAAACGTCTTCCCCTCTTGAGGGTTAAAATCAAGGCGCCTACTGCCCCGAATTCTGCTCTATTTTCTATATTTTCATCTTACACTAGGGGTTGAAAAAGCAGTACTCCCAAAGGAACTTGGACGTCCGCTGGGTTTAAACGTCTTCCCCTCTTGAGGGTTAAAATCGCGCCTACTGCCCCGAATTCTGCTCTATTTTCTATATTTTCATCTTACACTAGGGGTTGAAAAAGCAGTACTCCCAAAGGAACTTGGACGTCCGCTGGGTTTAAACGTCTTCCCCTCTTGAGGGTTAAAATCGAAGGCGCCTACTGCCCCTAATTCTGCTCTATTTTCTATATTTTCATCTTACACTAGGGGTTGAAAAAGCAGTACTCCCAAAGGAACTTGGACGTCCGCTGGGTTTAAACGTCTTCCCCTCTTGAGGGTTAAAATCAAGGCGCCTACTGCCCCGAATTCTTCTCTACTTTCTCTACCTAACTCACTCTAAACTCTGAAACACACTCTAAACACATAGGAACAAACAACTTAAATATTCAAGTTGAGGGCAAATAACTAAAATATATTGTAAGGTGTAAAGATGTTATGTTGTGAGTAAGGAATAAAATTTTACATGTTAAGTTTCATACTGTAACTTTTGTTAAATCATTTTAATAAAAACCTAGTCCCAAACTAGGACAAAGACATATTCATTCTCCAGGTCGTTCTTTAAACTCCAAACAGCCTCTCCCATCGACACAGAGGTCTGATTATCAGAATCAGACTCACAAACAGGCAGGCGTCCAAATCGTCCACTGGACATCAGAATAACAGGGAGATTCGACCGCCGTACATAAGCCTAAGGTAAGACCTCTATTAAAATCCTCTATTAAAAATGGGACTGTCTTGAGGATAGCGCTCATTAGAGGAGTCACACACTGGGCTTAAATTTACAGACGGAGCTGTTTTAGGGTTAGACCAGACTTTAACCAACCGACTTGCAATCGGGTCTGGCATCCGCCTACAGTGATCTGTCAGCCGTAGAAGTCATTAATGTGTAGAAGTGAGTACTGTGTTAGAGTCTCATAAAAATAGGAAATAACAGGGAGTTAATCCTCACAGAAGGGACAATCTCCAAAAAATTGTAACTAACCGCTTGACCATTAGTGACCATTCGCGACACCATATTTCTGGTAAATTGCTCAGCTGGGGGCTGAGGTCGTGGTAGTAGAGTGTAAGCGGACAACATGGAATCAAGGAAAGGGACAAAGAGAAGGCAAAAAACACTGCAAGTAATACAAATAAGATGAAAGTATAAGTCCAGGTAGAAAGTGGAAATGAAAGTGTAGGAGATAAAAAATAGAAATGTCATAGTTGAGGATGACAAAAGAGAGAAGACAGAGGAGGCTAAAGATCAACTCTGTCCTTTTGTGTATGCCGTTCCTTCCCTTCTAAAAGCCTGTCCAGAGAGGCATTAACCCGACACAGACAGGTGCATGTGGAGATGCGTGATTGTGTGAGAGAATGATGTATTGAGGCCAAAAGGCTTCATCACCTCCACTTGTGCTGTCATCAGTTCAAAGGCCTGTATTGTTGCGTCAGGTCACAGTACTTGAATACAAGGTCAGAAGGTTAACGCCCCATGATGCACTGTGTTCTCCACTGACACACTCCTGTACATGGCTGATTGGATGGAGCTGATGTCAAACTTCTACTCTTTTCTCTCTTTGTGTCTATGTCTAATAGTAATGACCTGCCCGGAGCTGTGGAAGCAGCAATGGAGTGTCAGAAGCGCTATAAGCACCTTCCTCGAATCCATGACATCATTGTGGGCCTGGTGCAGCAAGGAGACACTGATCTACTGCAGAAAGGTTACTTAAGCATTTATTAAGCACAAACATCACAAAAAGGACTTTGTGCTGACAGTGTTTTAGCAATTTATTGGGGAATAATATAGTTTAAATAGTAGTGTAGATGTTCACTTGAACCACAAGATTGGTAAATTAATACTTAATATGTATGTTTTTATTCGTTGTTAAATAAAACAATAGCTCTAAACTGACAATAACAATAAAAATATTTAATAGAATAAAAAGGGGGTAGAACTGTTGGCTTCATTAGTCAATGAGCATGCTACCTTGCTAACTTTTAAGTTCGATATGTTTTTACTGCCTGTGACACAGAAAATAGACAGTTTATAGTATTTTTTAAAATTAACATCTTTTTTATTTTATTTTGTAAAACAACAAGTAGATTAGACCCTGCATCTGTGTTAACATGGTCTGAGAGGGGAAAGAGTCTGTTGTTGCAATGATGCTAGACATAAGAGTGTGTTAGAGGGCCAAAGCGTGAAGGGTGATGAGGTCCTACTGAAGAAGCTCAGCTTATCACATTTTAACATTTGTTAAAGCAGTGGGGTAAAAGGGTCAACTTCAAAGTGTAGCTGAAGCAAGAGGCTTTTAAGTGCCAAAAGGTTGAACCCAAGCAGTTGAGCACCTCTTCACCTTGTCTGCCTTTCACCCTTTCTCTCATTCTCTCTAACCTCCACAAAGGTCATGGACTAATACAGCATTCAAAAATTAGAGAATGACTTTTGCAAAGCTTCAAAGGTTAAAAGGCATGTTGTAGTAATGTCTAAACCAGTGGATCTTGAAATAACAGATTTTACCCACAATTACAGAGGGAGAGTGAAAAGTCACATTTCTCTTTAGAGTAGTGTGAGTCTGGGATCACTCCAGCACTGTACTTCTGTTCAAGCAGTGCATTTTCAGTTTTAACCATAGCAGCTTCTAATCTTTATTCAGAAGAGGTCTTGCTTTGAACATGCAAAAATGGCAACCAGGTTTAAAAGTACAAATTCATAAGACAAAGCGAGGAGTATTTTTGTTCAGGATAAATGTTAAAAAAACCACTGTACAAAATTATTTTGAAGCGTCAGACTTTCACCATTGTGTAAATGATTTAACTGTCAATAATGTTTTTAATTTATGGCTTTAAAATATATAAACTTATTTTATAAACTCACCAAAACATCTCCTGGTTATTTTTGAATGACTAGAGTTTGTGTGGCACCTGGTTTTAAAGCTGTAGGATAGAGATATTGCAAATAATGCTGAAATCAGTGCTTTAGCAAGTTCACTTGGAGAGCTTAGGCTCAGGCTTGGGAATATGTTTTAGAGCAGATTTTGTGCTACTGCTTTGTGTTTGGGATACTGTGCCAAAGAAGGGAATCAATGGGAAAGGATGAAGGATGATGTGTTTGCTCACCTTGCGCTCTGTCTGTCTTTCTTTGTTTGTAGCCATGGACTTTGTGAGTCAGGAACGCGGAGAGATGACCATGTTATATGACCTATTCTTCGCCTTTTTGCAGACGGGACGCTACCGTGAGGCCCGCAAAATCATTGAGGTACAAACATTGACTCAAAGTCCTAACGGCAAATGGTTATAAATTCTTCCAGGGGTGAAAGTCACAGTATTTTGGTTTCTTAAAGTTCCAGATTTTAATTTTAGTGACTACTTGGACTCTTTAGAGAGTAACTACTTTTTAAATCCTAACAAGACTGTCTATTTTGATCTCTTGTTTTCTAAAATCAAACATCATTGTGTCGATCTCTGACCTCAATATTATCAGAGAATTTGTATCGCAGTGATCTTAAGTCCCCCTGTAAAGCCTACAGATTAGTGTGAGAAAGAGAGAGGGAAGGTGGTTTTTACCCAGGATGAAACTGGAGGGATAGCAGACAGAGAGATTGATGAGTAAACGGATTCTGAGGATGAGCCTGACATCAGAGCAGTGCAAACAAGGCCATTATGTTGTCTGAACAGGCCAAAATACCTTTACTGTCCTTTTCTCCCAATCACGTCCTGATCTGCACTAAAAGAGGGATTTGTCCCTCTTGAGGATTGCCAAACCCTCTGAGATATTAACAGCATGTTGTTATTGTATGCCTCCTATGCCACTCCTCATGGATTGTACAACTGTTATCCTACTTATAATACTGTGGGCTATGGATTGGATCGCTGATGTACCTCTGCATGTTTATGTCAAACCAGTTAGCCATATAAACATCAACAGCAATATATTAGATAAAAAGAAATGTCTGACTATCACTATTTATAATCAGACATGTCTTGCCAATTGTTTTTCTCTTGAAACAGCCAGATTTAATTAAATTATTTTTGTGTTGTTCCGGGCCGTTTGACCATAACAATCTATCATGTCATGACTCTTTGCCTCTTTTCTGTCCAACTAAACACAAGGGAAAAAATAAAACTGCCTACGTTGTACCAAGAACCACAGTTCCACATACAACCTTTTAAGAATAGAAAGTGTACAAAAAAACTTTTTGGAAGCCTCCTTGTTTTTTTTGTTTCCTTTCCCATTGTGTCTGCTCATTCTGTTTAATATTCACACTTGAAAAACTAACACAATTTGAAGAGTCCTAAATGTGCTTGTGATCTAAAACTCTTCAAATGGTTTAAAGAGCCCTAATGTTACCGTTAAGTTCTGAACTTCCTGTTATTAGTTGATACCGGATATAGCATTTGTGCGATTTAGACCTTTCTGTCACTCACTTGGTTACACAGACACAAATACTTTTCCTCTGAGGGTGTCAAGTGGTAGTCCAGAGTGCTGTCTCGCTTTAGACTGTGTTTGGTATAATTGGCAGCTGATTAATCACAGCTAATTAAATGTAATGATAGAGAAAGGTGGCCAATTTTGTGCTAAATGGTCATGGTAGGTAGAGGATTGTCAGGTGGCCGGGCCTATTATTGTAGAGCGTGCATGTGGTGTGTTGGTCAAGGTTAGGTAGTATTGCTATAGAGTGGGGAGCCATTACGTGTTTTTTATGTTAGGAAGAGGGCTCTGCAGGGATGCATCTGAATGTGTGTGTACTAAAGTGGCCAGGTGATTAGTGGATTTACAACATCAGGAATTGAGATGAAGAGGGTTAGTTAAGTGGAGTAGGGTGCTCTGTCATAAATGTACACACATTCAGGTCAGACGAGTTTGAAAAGAGTCAGTGAGTTTATTTATTTAATTTTTTCCCCACTCTCCCTTTTTGAAATTGAACTTGCATGTATTTCTACATTGAATGTTTGTTATATTTTTGATCGATGCTACTACTTATACATTTGGATTTTGTTTTTTGCAGATTAGGGAGATTTGCATTGATTCTCAAAGATGTACATGGTGTGTATTTTTGAGACTATCTGTGCAGGTGCCAGCAAGACTTTAGCAAGTAAATCGAATCTAGGCTTTAGTCCCTAAGAAGATTAGACAGTCCGAGAGAGAGTGAGTGCAACACATTTTAATTTGTCCCTTTGGCTGGTTAGGTAATAACATAATTCCTCTGCCTGGGACAGATAGAGGGATGTATAGAAAGGCAGAGGAAAGAAGCGGGTGAGATTTGGAGGAAAAGCGATGGATGGCTTGAGAGGAATAAGGATTGAAGAAGTATAATGACAGCAGGCAAGGGTTAGTTAAAGAAAAACGATGAGGCAGGTCTTTCCTCAACTTCCCCCATCAAGGTATGACGGGCTACATCAAAGAGGCCAGCGGGGATTGAACGTTGCTGATCCCTGTTCAGATTAACTTCCTAGCCGATCACTTTGCTGAAAAAAAAAAAAAAAAGAGAGACAGATTACCAGAACGAGAGAGATGGTAACATTTCTCAATCCCAGTCTTATTCAGATTTTATCAAAGTCCAGCGAGACAGATGAAATCCTGATCACTGTTTGTCCATGATAATAATCATCTAGTCAGTCCACATATCAAGCATACAAAAGCCCACACATCAATCTATGTCAGCCCTTATTGGATGGGTTAGCCCACACACTGTGAAGAAGCATGTGCATTACCAGTGTTTCCAAATACTGGAAATAAGATATGGACTGTGTTCTACTGTTACCAACTCAAGACACATACATATTACCATTCATTTCTATTCAGTCATTATTGAGTTGTCTACACAATTTACATTTAAGACGAGGGTAAGTGCCACGGAAATGTGCATTGAATTGTATATGTGAGAATTTAGCAAGAGATGATTTAATCAATCGCCATGCCCTTGTGTTTGTACCTAAATATTTAATAGCCTATAACCTTTTTGACCTCAGTCATTTATATTGATGTTTTGTCATGCTTGTGTATTTATGACTGCCTAGGTCTACTCATAACCAGAGCAGCTTGCCCTTCATTGTTATTTATTATTTACATTTGTCTGTCTTTCTTTCTCTAGACCCCCGGCCTGAGGGCAAGACCTGGACGTCTCCAGTGGTACGCAGAGAAGTGCATTGCTGCAAACCAGGTAATGAAGACACTGGTTTCATTAAAACCAAGAATAAAAAATAAATAAATTACGGGAAAATTACAGAAACTCTTGTGTGAATAGACGGAGGCCTTGGAGCAAATGGTAGAAATTACAGCAAAGCTGTTTGAGTGTGACAGAGATGAAATGTACAGTTACGTCCTCCGCCTGTGCAGTAAGTTTAATGTTTTATCGTGCATAAAAAAATTTTTTGTTGTATCTGGGCCTACACTTTTTATGACCTTCTGCTGCTATGACCTACCTTTAGCGCTCTAGCCCTTATGAGTATGTGAGGGTTAAATGGGGTAAGTGAGAAGTAAGAAGAAGGGATGGTGTGATTGCTACAGTGGAGAGCAGAGCCGATATCAGTTGTGATTGAAGTGTTAAAGCTGATTTGTCCATTACCCTCACTATGCCACACACTGTAACACATACACACAACAATAGGTAGTGTTTTTCCCAAGTTACAACATAGTTGAGTGTCAGTCAATCAGATTAGTACTTTGATTGCCCTCTCCCAGCATAAAGCTCTTTTATCTGAAATTACCCAATGCTTTTGGCTAAGTGGGCTTTTGTATTGGTGAAATAAAATACACAGGTTTGGTCCCATAACAATGCTTATTTTGTCATACTTGTTTTTACAGAAGACACAAATGACTGGCAGAAAGCAGATGCAATGTGGACAAAGATGCAGGAGGAAAACGTCATTCCAAGGGAGAGGACCTTGCGTATGCTGGCTGACATCTTAAAAAATAATGGCCAGGAGGTGCCTTTTGAGGTGCCAGAGGTAAAAAAAACACAAACTTCTCTGAAGCATTTACTAGGCAGCTCCATTATTCAAAAGAATAATTTACCGAAGGGTTTTTGCAGGCAATCAAATGGTGAAAGTTAAGACCATAATGTTTCCTGGAACTCCAGAGAAGTGTCTTGAATATGCCCGAGGTCAAACATACACTTTACAGAGAGTATTGTAAAATCAGAACTTGCCTGAAATGTCTAACAGTTTCTAAATACAAGTTGATTGGCAAAACAAAAACCCCTGTCCTTTTAGACACTTTTTTAGTAATTTAAAGCTATCCTTCTCACAGGATTCAAATCTTGCTGTGATTTTAAACCTGTAGACAAGGGGTTTTCTTAAATATAATATAAATGCTTAATTAATATAGAGCAAGTGAATCTCGACCCCTCATCACATGATGTAACCCAGAAAACCATTTCAAAATCTTATCAGCCCCCCTTCCCTTCTTTCCGTCTCTGCACTTAAGCCTCTGTTCATTACATGCAGAGAAAACAGGATTGAGGGTCTGATCTGAAGTGCAAGTCAATCAGAGCGGCTGCCTGATGAAAGGAATTACTGCCTGATCTGTGTGTAAATCTGTAATGCTAGACTAATTTAACCAGCAGCTAAATGCCACCATATGGCTGCATCTGGATACTTGGTTAAGTTCCTTGGCTGTACGCTGACTGGAAACTAAAACAAGGGGAGTATAGGGACATTTCCAGTATAGTCAGGGTGAAATAAGTGTTTTTTCCTGTTGTTCAACTCTTTTTGTTCATCTTTACTTTCCACTTTTGAGCATCCTGTAGCCTGAAGCATGACAAGACGAGAAGTGATTGCTGTAGCCTCGAGCATTGAACTTCTGTGACCCTTGGGGCTCCTTGAGTTGACACTCCTGCTCTGAGCACACATACTCTTTAGCGCACACACTTTTCTTCTGCCCCTGGGGTGCCAGACCTAATTTGCCCCTAGCCAATACAGCTTAACCCCTCCCCTCAGTGCTACATGGGTGAGTGCGCATTAAGAGACCATGCCCTGCATACCCGGCATTATTGCACTGTCATAAACAAACACACACATCCATTTTTTTTTCAGGAACTTGTCTGAACAACTTGTTAGAGTTGCAACACCAATCTGTATTACATCTTGATTTGTCCAACTATGTGTTTTCTGTTTAGACTTGGTATGAACAAGCTGCCGCCACAAAGCAGGCCAAGCCAACAGCAACAGCCCCAACCCCCGTCTCAATTGAAAGTGGTACTGAATACAATGTGCATCTCCTGACTCTGTGCAAAAGAGGCAAAGCCAGAGGTACATTTCTGTTCACTTTGGTTTGTTTTGCATACACTTAACTAAAAACTGTCTTAGAACCTGTAGGACTGTGTATTACCTGCTTTTATTTATTTATTGAATGTTAAAAAAGAAGAGTGTCTGTGAAGCCAAACAATAAATTGTAACTACTCAATTCTTCTGTATTGTTACCTTTTCTTTAGAGGCCTATGAGATTTTGAAGGAGGTGGATAAAAAAGGAGTGGCACTGGGTCCAGCCTCCTATGACCACCTGATTCGTGCACTGCTGGCTGAAGGCTCGATGGAGGATGCTATGGTTGTCAAAGACATGTATGTTTTCTTCTGCATTTAGTAAAAATCTATACATTTTCTTTCTTCATTATGCATGTTTCACTTATGCAGACGCTGAAGCTGGAAGTCCTGGCAGTAAACCTAGACAAATTCAACATGTGGCTCAGGCCTCACTTTGGTTGTTGTTAGTTTGTGTCCCCAGGTTACCTCAGGGAAAAACTACATCTCCTCCACAGACAGGATTATAGCCTGATTGTGTGCTAACACACCCCTGTTGGATATGAACAGTGATTCCCACTAAGCCCCAAGACATACACAGACTTACAATGACGTGCAGATTAATTTAGCTTTTCTGAGAAGAGGGTGACTTTGTGCAAAAACATCAATCTCCTTCCAATTAGTAATCTATCGTGCGTTGTTGTGTTACAAGGCCATATCAGGGCTGTGGCCTGGGGACAATGGATGAAAAGACGATGGTATTAAAAATGAGCTTAGAGCAGTGTTGATCTTCTTTGTTTGTCTTTTTAGGTAATCTCCCATTCTTTTTTTCTTTATCTTCTTTTGTCCCACTCTATGTAACATAATGGTTGTGCTAAAGAACACAGAAGATGAAACACACTAATGATGAAGACTCAATGCGCTGTAGGGAAAAGGGTTGTTACTAATTTGAAGAAAAGTGGAGAGATGTGTAAAACCATCTATTACACAATCAGTCTCTCTCTCTTCTCTACACGGTTCATTCTCTTTGGTTTTGTGAAATACTTGTATAATTTTTTTTTTTTGTGCAGTGTTTCAACAAGAGCAATGCAATATGAGCGATAACCCATCTCCTGTCTCTGTTTGAATTAGTTTATGGCTTCCCTGCCTGGATAAAAAGCTTAGTTTATCTGCTCTCTAAATGAGAAGTGGAATGAGCCGAGAGGAGAGTCGGCCAAAAATGGGCAGGAACTGGGAAAGATAAAAAGATCTAAATAGAAAGGAGTGGCAAATGAGGGGAGGAGGGCTAGATTTAATCACGTATGAGGTTAATGAAGACGCTATAGGCATTAACTCTTGGTGCAAGTAGGAGGGTGTGTGTTTGTTTTTGGGTAATCTGAACAGAATTGAGCAGCAGGGTGCTTATGGTGAGATTAAGGGATTGTAATAGAGTGGTGATGCAGATGAGAACGAGGGAAGGGGTGGTTGCTAGATTCATTGGCTCACAGTTTACCCTGGAAGGAGAAAACGATCGAGATTCCAAGTGTGTGTGTGTTAAGGAAAGGTGAGCGAAAGAGAGCCTCTAGAGATTTTCTGTTTGCCGATAAGAATAATTCGGACCTCCATAGCTCTGTCTTCACAGCAATTTGTTGGTGACCCTGTTACCGCCCAATCTCTGCCTTGACCCCGTCACAGCAGATCCTGGATGCCGCATGGCCTGGTGTCGCCGCAGTGATAAGGATTGCTGGGCTGATGCTCAATTGAGCGGAAGGATTAATCTGGTTGCAGGGCTATAGTAATAAATAAAAAAGCTGAGAGGCAGCCTTGATTGAGGTTTTAGAGGCCGAGAAATGAAAAGGAGGAAGGCTGAAAAGAACCACTAACCGGCGACAGGCGGAGGGTGGATGGGAGGGAGGGAGGGAAAGTAAGTCAGAAAGTGAAAAGCAGGTCCCACTCTGCTAGCATATGTTCACAAATACACACTTCAGCGAGAGGCTTACATAAAGGAAGACTTAATTCATCATTTCTTGACTGCTGTTTTTAGCACACACAGCAGGTGTTTTACAAGAGGCTCAGACACACATCATTAATATTATGGGCTTGTCTGTGCTCTTGTATGGTTATCTATAGCTATTGTCTCCTTTAGAGTCTGAATGTGATGTTATCCTCTCCTTAACAGAAAGTCATTGCTTAACTATCAGAAGATTACAAATTTTAGTGTTTAAAGTAAAAAAAAAAGTAATAATAAACAGTCTTTCTTTCTTTAATAATAAACTTCGGTCTTTATTTTTCTCTCTCAGTGCTGTGTCTCAGATTCCTAGTTTCAAAATGAGTGACATTGCCACTAACCTGCTCGTCATAACGCAAAGCAAGAAAGGCAAGGTGCAAGGTAAGAAAGAACAATCAGACAGAGAAGAGTGTTTTATACAAAAAGGCACACTCGCATTGAATTTTTGTCCTCTTCTACAGACGCTCTTCTGAGTCTTAAGTCTATGCTGCAGGCTGACCATGTCCCGTCCCCGCTTGCTGTTACCCGACTGGTGCAGGCTTTGGGCAGCCAGGGCAACGTGGGCGGCATTCAGGAGGTGGAGAAACTCATGAAGGGGCTCGGTACGCCCCTCAACCTGTCCAGCATGTTGTTTGTTAACAACACGGCTCTTGCACATATTAAAAAGTAAGTCTGTGTATTGCAACACTCATGACATAAATGTTTAATATTTCCGTTGGATAAGATAAGATATGACTTTATTGATCCCACTGATCAATTCATTTGTACAGCAACTCACAGGCAAAGTGCAGAAAGTAAAAAAAAATGTGCACATGCAAAAAAATAATGTATATACAATCTCGGCAGCAAAAAAGATTTTAAATAGAATAAAATAAGGTTAAATCAATTAAAAACAAAAGCTATCTATATACATAATTACAAAGTAAAGGAGGGAGAAAAAAATACAATTAATATAAAAGTTAAAGGTAAATTTGACATATTAGTGTTTTGTCACACAGACCAAGTACAAAGCTTGAAACACAGTTGAAGTAAAAGTGCTTATAGTAAGATGCATGTCAAGTACAAATGGAAAACAAAGGCTGAGTGGGATTATTCATAAAACCTTTTTAATGTAATGAAAAATGCCCATCCTCCTTTGCTTTCTTTTCTTTTCTCAAAACACCAGCGAGCAAATGTACACATTGTGCATCAAAGTTTTATTGCCACATTAGCACTGTTGTCGTCATACAAACTCGGAGGGACGTAGGAAGTGGAGAACAACGCAACAGCCTCACGCTTGATTGGCCACTGTGTTGCGGGCCTGTCAGCTTGAACCTTGACCTCTGGAAGCTGCGTCCTGAACAGCTCTGACACGTGCATCCCCTGTGTGCCTGAGTCAAGCTGACTGGTTAAGAGCACGGACGGAAAAGCGGAGCAGGCTTGCAACGCTGAGCTCCACATTTAGAGGGCCCCCCACTGAATTATTCAGACGGTCCCTTTCGCAACAATCAGCGTAGATATGTTCCCCCACCTCTCAACGCACATGCATATACATATACACAGATGCACACGCGCCGCTAGATGTTAAATATTTATCCCAACTGGTGAAGGTGGGGAGGACGCATGGGGTCCAGCAAGTGTTGCAACCAAGACCAAGTTGTTGGCTGATTTTGTTGTGCTCTGTTTAATTGTGATAACCTCAGCAAAAAAAAAAACTAAGATCTCATCATGATGAATAATGAGTCCAACAAACGACATAGAAATGTACGTTTTTTATTGTTTAATTACAGTTAGTTTTTTTTTTTTTAACCTTTGTGAATTTTCAAAGACGAGTAACAAAATTACAAAAATTAAGACTTGGACTGGATGTAATCTACTTTTTAGTGATGACCTGGAACCTGCAGTGGAAATGTTGGAGGCAGTCTACACTCGCACAGACAGTGTTGCCCCAAGTATGTCATTTGTCTTCAGAAAAGTCTTAGAAGATGGCAATGACAAAGCATTGGACAAATGTAAGACACATACACTATTCACCTTTTTATAACCTGCTTTAATGACATACATCAGTTTAAACCTCCTGGTTGAACCGTTGCAGTGAGTGCTATGGCCGAGCGACTTGCCAACCACTTTGCCTGCTACAGACCAGCGTTGGATCTTTTTGTCCAGCTGCTGGAAATGGACAAGGTGGAGGATGCCAAGTTTATGCTGGCTGTGAGTATGACTTCCGAAGCAAATCAGTTAAAAGAAGAAGGCATTTTCAATTTAAAGTACATCATAAAGGTTTGGCTTAATCATAAGACACTTTTCAAAGTGGATGTAATGGATGCAGTCACACACAACAGGGCTCGAGTGACTGCCGCGTCAACATACTTTAAATACTCTTTTTCTATTTGTGTGCGTCTCCATTTGCACTGAACCACACTTTAACTTGAGTTTAGTAACCTCGATAATTTAGAGAACTTTTTGCAAGTTTAGACCATTACTGTTCCCTGATGTATTTGTGTGAAGCCAGACTTAAGAAAGAGCTAACAATATTTTCCTTCCATAGCCACTGACTTATTCATCCAGCCTCACTGGATTTATGCCTTTATGTCCTTTCATCTTGAATAAACGCACAGAAACCCTTGCCCACATTCACCCACGAGTCTGGTGGTCTGAAATTGGCTTCCTACTACTTCATTTATTTAACACAGTTCATAGATTACAGCTCAGTGACTTTGCATTGAGCCTGGGGATATGAATATGAAGACTCTAGATGGTTAAGAGACAGGAAGATGGATGGGAGGATGGTGTAAATGAAAGAAACGAAAGGTTTCACATTAAGAGTGGACGTTTTAAGTTTCCTCTTCTCATTAACAGCCATTACTTGTCTCTCAGATGCTGAGTAATTATCCCACTCAGTCATTCAGTCGCATGTCTTACTAGAGTGCACAGAAAAATTTGTGCCTCCTCTATTGACTACACTTCATCCCAATTTAAACATCAAGTAGCTCAGACTTTAGTAGTTCTGATTAAACAAATCAATTTTAGCATCAGTGTAACTGAAATCAACCTAGTGGCAGCATGGCAGGAAATTGATTACTTGACAAGCCTTATCATCACTTGGTCTCATCTTTCGGTAAACTGGACATATGTGGATTGCCCATATGAGAGCACACAACTAGAAGTAAAATTACTATATAATTAAAATGAATAGCAGGAGCAGAAGACATGCTTCCTAAACTCTGACCCTGACAGACTGTCGCTTGCATACTAAAGAAGAGAGACATGTACTTTGCTCATCGTCATTATATGCACTTTTTAAATGCAGGCTAAAAATGACATAAAGATTGAGGCTATAATGTGTTTTTTATTTGCTATGTGTCTTGACTGTGTCCTATATTTATTACATTTATTTCATCAGTTCAATGATTAAGAAATCAGCAGGCATGTAGGCAATCAACTATATATGTTAAGCATCTCTATGAGGGTAAGCCTTGCTTAAATCTCATCGGCTGAGGAGAAAATAAAAGGCAGGCCAGCCATCCCCTCGCTGTGAAATCAGTAAGTTTCAACACTGCATGCTTTAATAGTTCACTAGGCTGACATTACTCATTATTAAATTACAGAGGTAAGCTGTAAGTTTTATCTATGTAGTTATTGAGGAAGACTTTAGGCTAGATGTGAGTGGTTAGGATGGTTAAGCCTTATGGGAGCTCTAGCAAAGAGGGAAAATGAGTTGAGTGAAGGAGCATACTGTTGGTCTAATTGCCTGTTTGTACGAAGATTATTCTGCAGTTGACTGACTCGGTAGCAAAAGGAGTTTGCTCTGTGTTTGCGTTGCTCCTTTGAGAGCCTTGCAGGCCGCTTTTTTCTTTCAGTTAGAGGTGGAAAAGAGAAAATACATACATTTTAGTAATCAGAGCCTAATACTGTTCAACCTGGAGATCAGTCGAAGCATTTCTACACCAAGGCTTCACACATAATATAGCACTAAAAATATAGAAAAAAAAAATACAGTGTAGACACAAAAAAGATGGTAAATAAGAGAAAGTAAAAATTATTTAAAAGGGTTAAACAAAATGTACAGAATAAAATTGATTTCTGCCTTTGTGTGTTTTAATGTAGCGCTGTAACGCTGTGGCTGAACAGAAGGACATGCTGGTGTCCTATCTCTCTAAAAAGGCTCAAAGTCCTGGACAGGTAAAGTCACACACAGAGATTATTTATAACTAAAAACATTTTTTTAAAGAGCATTGCAGTGTGTTTAGATCAGTGCAAATAATGTCAGTAATCATAAACTACAATGCACTTGCAAGAAACAGAAACTTGAATATCTACTAATGAGACACACTGACACATCTGCTGTCCATGTTTCTGTCCACAGCTGAGCAAGATTAAGAATCTGATGAACCTTATTCCAGACTTCACTGAGAAGGAAGTGCTCTATCCATATCTGATGAAATGCCACGGTACAGACGCACACACACAATACAGGCTGCTGGTCTGTGTAACATTAGCAGATGCATTAACAATGCATTAGGTCAAGTTGAGTGACTAAGTGTGTAGGCAACATTCAGAAGTTACCAGAACACATGTTGACTAATGAGTTGGCCGCCCTGGTTAGCGTAGCGTACTAATCGCAACACAGTTTATCACTTAATGTTTTTTTTTGCTTCAGTTTTTACTTTTTTTTGTCTTTTCTTGTCCTTGAGCTTGTCTTTCTTTATGCCCCTCCCTCTTTGTATGCTGTCCCTGACCTAACTAGTTAAACGTTATTTGCTAACTGTCCAGTAAAAGCTGCTTTATAAAACACTTTTACTATTCCTCTTCTCGCTCAGAGAATCTGAGTGAGAAGAGGCTTTTTACAATTTGCTTTACACAATTTGCATAATTTTCACATCTTAACTATTAGATAATTAGATCATTTTTGTGTTTAGTCATTTTTTTATAAATTTTTTTATTCAGTTTATAGTGTTCAGCTCGACTGACTTTAAAAACATTGGTGTCTGTGTTTTTGCTTTTCTGTTCTGGCAGTTTTGGATAAGGACTTAGAATCCGCCAAAGCTTTGCTGGAGCAGATGCAGAAGGAGGGAGTGGAAGTTGATGAGCTGTCACTCAAACGGCTGGCAACACTGTACCGCAAAGCAGGAAAACCTGTTCCCTTCCCTGAGCCCCCTGTAAGTGCCATTACTCAAAATATAATACAAGATGAAAGAACACAGCACCAGCATGTGTGTACAAATAAGTGCACAGCTACTAACCAGTGCTGTCAGCCACTGGCCCGGCGCCTCAGAGTAATTTAACAGCACACACTCGCCTGCAGCAAGGCCTCGTTTGTTTTCTGCATTGTGTCAGAAACTAGCTCACGGTCACAGAGTACGTATAGTGTGTAAGCGAGATGGTGTCACTGCAGTGGTCTTTCTCTTTTTCTGCCCCCAACTGTTGTCGACTAGTGCATCACACTGCACATTTTGTAAGTTGATGACAGCTTATTTTTGGCCCTCTAAGCCTCGGCACTTTGATGTACTGTCCCCTCAGGGCAGGTGTATAAAGAAGCCCACCTCTTACCTTCCCTGCCCTCACCTATAGCAACAAGATGGACAGAGAAAGAGGGCTGGAGTTAGAGCATCTGCTGCATAATTCACACAGTGTCAGGATAGTTAAGTGAGTTTTAAAGGTAAGCGAGAGGATGACGGAGAGGTGAATGTCAAAATGGCCAAAATCATTTGCAGTAGAAACGGCATCTATATATTTAGAAAAGACAATGGGACTGCCTAAATTAGACACAAGATGTTGTAAAATATTATCAAATACAGCAAATACTGTAAAACTACAGCATCCATCTGAAGGCCTTTGCTGCTGCTTATGTGTTAAAGTGCTTTATCAGCACTAATTACTCCACTGAGAAGCAGAAGTACAGTGTTGAGACCTGCTGTAATCTGCAATATAGCGCTTACCTTTTTGCCCCAAAAACACCCTTCAGAGAACACAGCACTTGGATCAAAGCACAGATTAATTATCCCAGAACAGCAGCATATGAGAAAGGTGTGTGTTTGGGGAATATGGAGCAAATCCCTCATTTGTTCTGATCAGAAACTAAAACCCAAAATAATTTTTTATATTGTTATTCTCTTTCTTTGTGCCCTGTTGCCAGGAATCCTTTAAGTTTTATGCTGACAAGCTGAAGAAAAGAGTATCCAAAGCCCAGAAAGCAACAGAGGAATAAAGTCACTTGTCCTGGTCTTCTTCCATTAAAATGTTCACATTTTTTTTATATTAGTTCTTTGAGGTATTGTGTAAGTGTGTTACAATGTCTGTTCTGTTGATGTCAGCAGGGAGGATACATTTCGAGGCTGTACATACATATTTATGCTAATAAAAGATGTTAGAATCTGATTCCTTTGTCTTGATTATTTGTAGATCACAATCTAACCTTCTGTTCTGCTTTTTGTCTTGGTATAGTTCTTAGTCTCCAGTATTTAATATTCAATTCAGTTCATTGACCTGTTGGTGGGAGGTCTACTACATTCATACTAGTTTTTACCCTAAACCTAAAGTTCAAGGTGGAGCCAGCCCACAAAAACTTAAATTCTAACAACTTGCAATACATCAAGCTGAGGTTATAAATGTTTGCAAAACAATGCATAGTTAAAGTTCGGATTTACAGATAGCTTCGTTGTAAGGGTTGTAAGTGATGCAAGTTAGTTTGTAATGTTTAGAAAAGCATGCAACATGAGAGAAATAACAAATGTGTAATTTTATTTAACTTCTGCAACATTTGTATTTGACTCCTGCACCAGTGCAAAAGTACACATCTTACATAATCTTCAATTTCAACTTGTACCAGCTTTTGTGACAGTGACTTAGTAAATCTACAGTAGGCTTTTTAGTGCTTCTTTTGCTGGCACACACATTGTTTGGCTTTACACACAAACACACACATAAGGCTCACTTTGTAGAAAAAAGGAGATTTAAAATGGAACAAGCAAAATCTGCAGATGGATATCTGCCAAGTGGTGCTCTAATCACTTGAAAGGACAAGATCACTTTGCCTCTAACACTACTGCGGTGCTCTGCTGCCCTCCAGCAGCAAACTGTGTTACTGCAACACGAGGACGTGTCTGAGGAGTTAAAGTGACATGTGTTCTTTTTAAGGGGTGTATATAAAACAAGTTTTTTTTTTTTTTTTTTTAAAGGGGACTAAGAACTACCACAAGTACCGTGCACAGCACGGTGCACACAATGCAATTCTTAGAATATCTTTATGCTGTTTAATCAAACATCATGCTATTTAGCCCTTGTACAAAGGTGATTACAACTAGTAGTATAATTACACACTCACTCAAAAATGTCTCACAAAATATAAACTTTTGCTTTTGAAAACCAATTTTTAATCCTTTCTTTTTAATTGGAAAAAAATTGGAAAATTCTGCATTTTTCCATAGTGCTTATAAGCTCATTGTCGAACCAGCCGACCAGAGCCTGTTTCCTCTTTTCTTTCATTAAATCATATTGATTTAAATCAATGTTTGGTATCCTAAAAAGCAATTTAAACAATTTGCAGATACTATTGTGTCACCAGTCTTGACTAGACTTCTGCTTGATGAACTTAAGACATATGTAGTAAAGAACCATGAAGCCCAGACAGACAGCCAGCAGCACCAGGTAGCAGGAGTAAAGAGGGTTATTGTTCATGCCCATGACTTCTACCACCTGGAAAAGAAAAGTCAAAGTGAACCAACCATGTTCAAACTTAAACTTTTTACTTTTAGACTTAAACTTAAAATTACATTTTAAACTTACATGTATGCCATCAACCTGAAAGGTGAAATTTCCCAGGGTGACAGGATACCTGTTGCCTCTGAATTGCACCTGCAACAATCCTTCAAAGCCCCAGCGCATGAAGGAGGCGTAGGAAAGCCATGATGCCACTGTAGGATTGTATAAAAGATGGATGTTACAATTAACTACAGATATTCACCTTTTATTTTTTTATTTCAAAATGCCTATCTCACCAAGCCACATATTCTCCAGACTTATGACAAAGCCCCCAGTCAGATAGAAGATGGTGAACAAGGAGTTTCCCATGAAGGCTGAGGTCTGCAGAGTGGGCAGTGCTGCAGCTACAAAAAGAGCCATGGCCCGGCTGCAGTAAACCATCAGCCACACCAAGAGGAAGTTGAGAAAGAAGCGATCTGGAGCAGCATTAAGGCCAGCCAGCCAATAGATAGGCAGCCCATAAACCAATGTGAAAACACAGTGTTCTGGCAACTCGCCCAAGACCTAATGATGCAGAAAATATAAGAATCCTTAGATTCAAAGTGTTTCACTGCTTTTTGAGAATGGTCATGCACTGACCCCTACTGGACATTGTGAATACTATGAGGTTTACCTTGGCAAAGAAGTAGGAAGAGACTGAATACATTCCGTCTTCCAGCTCATGGTAAAGCATGGCTCTTTCTGTGTGACCTTCAAAAACAAAAGCCAATTAGTACAAAACAGATATAGACTGAAAAGATGTACTGTCTATCATAAGTGACATTTTAAACACTTTGTAACTCTACATATCTTCAAAACAATTAAAATATGTAGCCTCACAGTTATTGTGCATTGAATGACCCACTTTATAATTGTGTTACTATCAGTTAACTTTGGCCTACACTATCTACAAAAATATTACTGTCTAGTAATCAAATGATCATCATCAAAACCAATAAATGCTTCTTATATCTTCCCTGATATCACTGTGAATAAAATGATGCCTTTACCCTTCAACACTTTCTCATGCATGCTCACATTTAGCTATGACGTCCAGCACCACAGCGAATGGCGTGAGAGCTCCGATCATGTAGAGGAGTGCCACAGTGTCTTGAAGGGACAGTCGCTCTGGTCCCGCTCCATAGTAGAGAAAACCGACCAGCAGTGACATAAGGAGGGCCTCAAAGCCGTGGACCAACAGAGTGACTAGGTCTCTGTAGTCGTTGTACATGTGGCGTCTGAAGCAGAAAAACATTTCCGTTGTAGAAAGTGTGCATGGTGTGTGCACTTTGTGTGTGCTGCTCTTACCTAATGAGCACAGTAAATTGATGTAGTCTCCCTGGTAGTTCACTTCTATGATTGGAAATTGTGACCAGCTCCTCTCCAACTATTTCCGGCATCAAAAGGCTTCAGAAAAAGAAAAAAAAGAATTCACGTCAAACCAAACCTTGCGCTATCGTTTAATGTTTAACCTTAAAGTGTGATGCAGAACCATGAACTAGTAAGAAAGTATTTTAAGAATATATTTTTGGTGAAATGCTTCTTTGCTTAAGTTATGAGCAAACACTGACAAAAAACACAAACAAAAAAAAGAAGAAAATTAGCCAACAATATTGATCTACTTGTTTGCTTGAGAAGAGGATGTGCTGCTTTGGTCTGGTTTCCACATATGATCATCTGTGTCTTTCACGTTTTCTTTGAACTGCTCAGCCAGAACTCTAGCCCGCTGCAGACATTCAGCCTCTCGCTCTGGACTGCGTCGGTCTATACTGATGAGATCAACTGAGCACACAATGCAACAAAATAAACAGTCACAATTGTTTGAGTGGTGCCTTATAGTTATTGTTCCTTGGATCTTCTGAGACCTTGGGGTGTTGATACTTACCGTAGAAGTCAGAGGGATTGCAGTAGCGAGGGCAGGGGTATCCCAGTGCAGTGAAGTAAGGCACCATGTCTCGAGCGGCACCGCAGTAAACAGCAGAGCCCGATGACAGCAGAACAACCAGGTCAAAGAGTTGGAAAATATCAGAGCGGGGCTGATGGACCGACAGCAGGATGAGCCTGTTTCCACGGGCCAAGCGGGACAGAGTGATCACCAGGTTGTGAGCAGTAAAGCTGTCCAAGCCTGAAGTGGGCTCATCTAGAATCAATATACCTAAAATACATAAACAATAAAACTATTTAACATATAAATCTTAAATACTTTATAATAAGGTCATGGACTTAAGTCTAAGATAAAGTTATAGTTGTGCTCTCAAATGGGGAAGGACCATTGATTTAAAGCGGAGTAATCAGTTGCAATGGTCATTTTAAAGTCCCTGTCCCTTTTTTTCTCACCAGGGTTCCATAGGAGTTGCACAGCAATGCTGACTCTTCTTCTCTCCCCTCCTGACACCCCCCTCACATAGTCATTACCCACTCTTGTGTTTGCACACTGTCGCAAACGCAGCTCAGCAATGACATCATCCACCTGAAACAGAAGAACGGCAAGAAAACGTGTTTGTGAAAAGGATAATATGAAGCTTGATTTTACCAGCACACAGAGAAATGAAAATGCTAAATATTTTTTATTTACATTTTTTTTTGTCTTACCCTCTTGTCTCTCTGAGCCTTGGTGAAGTGGGTGGGAAGCCTCAGTTTGGCCACAAAGGCAAGACTCTCACGGACAGTGAGATGAGGAAGAAGCCGGTCATCTTGACGAACATGAGCAATGGTTTTCCTCACTACTTTGGGTCTGTTGGGTTTCCTGTTGATTAGAATCTGTCCGGACGTCATTGTACCACCGTCATCTCGACAGGTGATGATGTCAAGAAGAGATGTTTTGCCACAACCTGTGGAAAAACATATTGCTGTATTATCGGTAATATTGTAAATATATGTTTATGATGACTGGTATCCCTTAAATGCAAGTGTCACCTGAGCTGCCAATGACGGCCAGCATTTGTCCACTGCAAACTCGCAGGTTGAGTTTATTGATGGCTATCTGTTTGTTTCCTTTGATCTCCCATGGCAGCTTGAACTCTGATAGCCTTTCATACCAGGGGATCTGAGCGGCTGTGTCCACCTACAGTAGATGCAATAAACATTTATAAGATGGCCATATTTGCAAACACTGATTATGTTTAATGTTAAAAAATGTAAGCAAATGGCTGCTGAGCTAACCTCGTACTGCAGGTTGTTGACCTCCAGCTCATTGCACCCTCCACTGTAGGTGAAATAGAGACTGTTGTCTTCTTCAGAAGAAAATAACTCTGTGTCTTTACTCTAAACGAAAGAAGTAGAATGGCCCCGGAGTGTTAAGTTCAAAAGCACACATTACGTCAAACTCTTGCCTTATTATGGCCTGCCATTTCAATTCTCTTCACGAGCAAGGAAGACTTTCATCATTTTAAATAATAAGTTAAAATCAAGATTATCTGTACAATGTAGGACTCTTTTAACAGTTTTAGCTAAAACATTTTAATGTGTAAACTTGTATGTATAAACAATTCCCACTGAAGAGATGACACAAGATGTCCTTACTTGTTAGATAGTAGCATCCAAACATGCCCACACATGGTGGAATACTTTAAGCTAAAAGCCTACGTGGTTTGTTCTCAAGCTTTGGTGAATCCAATAGTGGACTAACCTGTGATGAGCCAAAAGTATGACTGACACCAGTGTCTATGTCGGAGTCCATTGTGGTGCAGGTCAACGCCCCTCTATTTGCACTGCTGTGGTCTGCCTGGTCCTCTCTCCCTCTTCGTTTTTGGACCACTTTGTAAGACAGTGATTTCAGGCTCACTAATGAGCCCCTCTTCTTTCATTCACAAGCCTCCTCTTTCAGACCTTGAACACCTAAGCACATGTCTGTGTTCTCCTCAGTCTTGTCAATCATTGGATTTGTAAATGCCGTGTATTACTTGAAGCTGATGTCTGCTCAATTGATTGTCTGCTTTTTACAGCCTAAGATCAAAGTTCCTCGAGATAACAGAGTATTCACCGTGTGTTTATTGTCCCAGTGAGACCATACTGCTGGGCCGAAGCAGCAAATGAGTGCCTGAAACACAAAGTCTGATAGTGTAGAAACACTTGATTGAAGACTTACACATGCATTGGTAGGTATAATCTGATCTGAGACGGACTTGATGAAACACCACACATTTGGCTGGAGACATGGATGGATTCTACTCAATGAAGGCTGTGGAGCAGGAGAAGGACACAAAATTTAAAGAGTCATTCAAGTTAGTGTCGAAAGTGAAGCGGGATGTATGGAAGGTGAGTGGAGATGGTCAGGAGCCATCCTGCTGCCTCAGTGTCAACAACGTCTCCTACACAGTCAGGTAAACAATGTAGCCATGATGGTTAACCTAAATACCTGCACCATTTAAAAACATTGATAACATCACACACAAGAGCAGTTTTAGAGCTTGTCAATCTGTTTTTGTATGTCTCAGTGAGCGCTTGGGTCCGTGGTGGGATGTACCCTCCTACAGCAAGAGATGGACAAGGCAGATACTCAACGATGTCTCGTTCCATGTGGACAGTGGGCAGATCATGGGAATACTGGGCAATTCAGGTTGGGACTGTGCAAAGAACAAGGACAAAAATATTTACTCAAACAAACTAAATGATGTTTTGTGTACAAATAAATTATTGTAAACCAGAAATCTCCTGAAATCTACTTTTGTGTATTTTTGCCCATACATGACAGTAACAGGTCAGTACTTAAATAATATGTTATTCAGTAATGTTTGAGAAAACACAATTGCAAAGAAACATAATGAAACAATTTTCCTTGATGTAAATGTATGAGTGCGTGTGTTTTGTGTTGTAAAGGCTCTGGGAAGACTACGCTGTTGGATGCAATTTCTGGAAGGATTGGAAACAGTGGCATACTTTTGGGTGAGGTCTTCATCAATGGCAGAAAACTGAAGAGAGAAGAGTATCAGGACTGTTTCTCCTATGTGCTACAGGTTAACACACAAACAACTGTCTATTCAAGCTTGAAATGATATGTTTCACACAAGCTATCAATATATGGCCTTTAAGGAAGTCTCAGTGCAAGTGAAGTAGAATGTTAAAAAGGTAAAATGTATTATAAAGCACAAAAAAGTACATTCATTAAAATTCAGTATTTTGAAAGTAGTACAAATAACACAAACACTTCTCTCAAAGGTCACAAAGGTTTTTGCCAGTATGAGTGTTTAATAACACTTTGTACAGTGTGTTTGAGTTTCCTGTTCCTCTAATCATCACTGCACCATTTAGTCAAACCTTCTGAAAAGGTTGGCCTGGCTTCTGTCTAAAATTAACTTAACACCCTTGATAGCCTCCTCATATACTTAATCTCTCAATGAGAGGTGCTCAAGTGTAGCCAAAGCCTGAATTAAAAGTACTGGCTTTAAGCTGGCCTTGCTTCGTTTAAACTCATCTCTCTTTTCTGGCAGATAGCACCCCTCTGCGGTCTAAGCCTCGTTATTAACTTCCTCTGCTAAGCTGCAGATGAGGAGGTGATATGGGCACCTGATATAAGAGTCCTTCTGATGAGAGACTGAGGAGAAGAGGGATTGGGAGGCAGCATGAGTTAATTAACACAGTCAATTGTTTGAGCAGGTTCAAACACTGAGCATACAAGGATATACAGCAGTTACTTTTAATTCATGTGCTATGTTTTTAAGCAATTAGCCAGTGTTCTTAAGATACATACATTTGTTCAATACTCGGAAGTTTTATGACTCATGACTATTCATCTCCTCATCTATTGTCATGTCAAGTTTAAATAAGTGCTTTTATAGAAATGTTTAAGTGTCTTTTTGTTTAGTATATAGAACCTATACATTTGTTGTCTTACTAAAATGCATCTTATTTTTCTTTTTTACGTAGAGTGATAACTTGCTGGGTTATTTGACAGTACAAGAGACTCTGACCTTTACAGCACAGCTTGCCTTGAGGAAACATTCAACTGAAGCAATCAAGAAAAAGGTGATGTTTCTTACAATAGCACTAAAGAGTTGCTCTTGGTGACAAGACCTGTGAGGACCATTCATACATATCCACTGTTTTTTTACTTTCATTTTTTTTTCTATTGATACAAGTCAAAGAAATTGCCATAATGTTTTTATTAAAGCAGATGCATTAAGTTAAGAAAATATTTTTTATTCTTCTGGTTGTTATATGACTGACCTTGGACATTTTGCTGCAGGTGTCTGCAGCGATGGCAGAGCTGAGTCTGACACATGTGGCCCACAGTGTGATTGGAGGTCGTGTTTTTCCAGGGATTTCTGGTGGAGAGAGAAGGAGAGTCTCAATTGCCAGCCAGTTACTGCAGGATCCAAGTCAGTGGTTTGGCTGAAATCTCCTGGAATACAGAAAGACAGAATAAATGTCCTTTTATCATTTAATGGATTTACAAAATGTTCTTAACACCAGTTAAAAAAACTTTGTACTGGTAATTTATATTTACACAAAATTATGCAAGATATAATTATGATATCATTTTTGACTTTTTGGGACAGACATGTGAGGAATTGTGGCAAAACTCAAGAGTAGTTCTTAGTTCTAAAGAAAACTTCTGTGTTAAACCTTCTCCCTGAAGAGTTTTAAAAGTCCATCCTGAAGGGAGACAAAGGGATCAGAGTAGAAGATTAATGAAGGAAAAACAGCGTAAAGGACAGAGGGAGCGATGGAGAAGAGTAATGGAAGTCTGGGTTATCTCTCACAAAAGAAATAAGCAGGGCCCCACCTCAGACCGGATGTGTGCGTATGCACATCCCAGGTGTAGTTTATCTGGTCTGTAATGCTCCCGGGAGGATGAAGGGTCTCGGGCCTCATTCAGGATTAAATGGCCATGGTCATACACACAGTCTCACACACACATCAAGAGTTACACAGGGAGTAATGAGAACTTCCCATTTGCTGCTTCTCCAATCAACCAGGAAATGAATTAATCTCACAATTAAAGCATCTGCTAATTCCACTCTACTTTCATAAAGCAAAGAGACAATCTTTTAATTGTCCTAATTAGAGTAATTACCTAAAATAAGAACTTACTTATCTTCACAAGTCAAGTTGGGCCTACTGAGATTCTGCATGTGCTTAAAGTAAAAGTTTCAAACTCAATTGAGAGAGAACTTACTGTCATCCTCTTTTGGAAATGTATATGAAACACCAAGTAAAGTTTGTGGTGCTGTTGCAGGGGTGATCCTGTTGGATGAGCCAACCACAGGCTTGGACAGTATGACTGCTAATCAGATAGTGGTGCTACTTGCCGAGCTGGCCAGCAGAAACCGTATAGTCATAGTAACCATCCACCAGCCACGGTCTGAACTTTTCAGGGTTTGTATCTGAGACTAAGATGACAGAGTTATATTTTAAAGCAAGCTATAACAAACAAACTAAAGTGCTACTGTTACACTCCTTGTGTCAAAGAACTAGACAACTGACTGTTTTTGTCTTCCTCTCAGGTCTTCAGCAGGATCGCCATAATGAGTCGTGGAGAACTGGTGTTCTGTGGGCAACCTGAGGAAATGGTTGACTTTTTCAGCCAATGTGGATATGAGTGCCCAGAATACTGCAACCCTTTTGACATTTATGGTACTCAAAACACAGATGGAGGTTATTAACTATATATAGTGACACATTTTTGAGTATGTAATAAACATGTGGTCACTTGCAGTGGACTTCACCTCGGTGGACACACGCAGCAGTGAGAGAGAGGCAGCTACTTTTAATCGAATGCATGAAATCACCTCGTCCTATCAGAAGTCTGACATCTACCAGGGCATGCTGGAAAGAATAGAGCAAAGCCTGCAGCAAACAAACAAACCACCTATCCCTTTTAAGAGCAAAGAGTCACCCAGTGGAGCTGCCAAACTAGAAGTTCTGCTTAGGTGAAATTTCTCAATCATAGAGTGAAACCACATTTACACGCAACTCATAGCTGTCCCTGACTTTGTAAAGCCAGTATTGACCAAAGCCAATAACATGGATCCACATATTTATTGATTTTTAGGCCAACTTTCAGATGTTTAAGTTTTCTACGCCAACAGTGTTTGTATTCTGTCTACAGACGAACATTAAGGAACCTGTCCAGAGACAGAATGGGCGTCCTGATGCGCCTGTCTCAGAACCTGATCTATGGACTCTTTATTGCCTTCTTTGTCATGCGCTTGGATGAAGATGTCTCCAAAGGTGCCATCCAGGACCGCATTGGCATCATCTATCAGAGCATTGGTGCTTCACCCTACACTGGCATGCTGAACGCTGTAGCTCTCTGTAAGTGCACATAATGCACCCCAGTGCGTCTAAAGAAATTGTATTATTAACAGTATTAACAAGGTGTTCATTATTGCTAATTGTAGATCCATTAGCATTTGATAAGGTTACATCACAACAACTCATGTGAAAATCTTTAAGTGAGCAAAAGGCAAGAGCTATCTTTATAGACAGCTGTGAAAATAATTATCTCCTCTGTGGAAGCTTATCTTAGTACAGATAATGTGTAGAGTAGATTTAGACTATTAACACTTAAAACAAAAGAATATGTACCATAGGTCATGTCATGATCACTCTGCACTTAACCTTGGAAAGTACACGTTGGGTTGGGTTTGCTTGACCTTTGCTTTATTTAGAGTTCATTGAACGTGAATGCCTTTTTAGCTATAAACCCACAGTGACTACATTATCTGTATTATGTTTACACATACTTTACGTGTATGTGTGGGAAAATTACATAATTTTACAGAACAATACTTTTATAGATAGATATACATAACTCAAAGTAACTATTTTACAACTATAGCCAAATATATTAATTACAGCATTTAAAATATTTAACAATATTTTATTAGCATCAGTTTACAAGAAAAGGCATTTCAATCCAGCAGGTCCCAGCAGGTGGAAAGACATTAGGCACTGACCCTGCTGTATACAATACACAATTATTTTAGCCGTTACATTAATGAGGTTAATTATATATTTTAAATCACTTTAAGTAGTCCCTCTGGCGTTCGTTTATAGTAATCGCTCAGTCCTAAATGTTACCTGAAGTACTGGTCTTAGATACTGATAAGAGGTCTAATTAAACCTTGGCCTAAGGAACAGTGACACTGGAGTGGAAGGTCATAGGGGAAAAAACCCAAATAGCCTCAGTTAACAATCATCGTTATCATGATGTCCTTGACTCTCCACCCATAACAGGGATCAGGAGACTGTTTATAGCACAAACCAAGTTATTTGGGGAAACAACTTATATTATTTTGTGAAACTAATACTGAACTGAGAATTTGTGTGCAGTTAGTTAAACAAAGTGTTTAAAAATAATAAATGATGGAACTTGTATTCAATGCCACACATGGCACAAAATTAAAATGGCATTTTCTTTCTCTCTACCTTCTCTACAGTCCCAGCATTGAGAGCCATTGGTGACCAGGAGAGTCAGGATGGCCTGTACAGTAAATGGCAAATGTTTTTGGCTTATGTCTTTCACATCCTACCCTTCAGCATTGTCAGTGTTTTCATTTTCACATCCTTTCTTTATTGGTAGGTTGTATGGGCGTATGTGTGTGTGAGAGTATGTCTAAGTACTATTTTTTATTTTTCAGTTTTGACTTTTTCACATTCGCTCTTAGGACAATTGGCATGAACCCAGAGACCGTGCGTTTCCTCTGTTATACTGCTGTGGTCCTTGTGCCTCATATCATAGGTGGGCTCAAGTCAAAAATCTAAATCAAAATGTTATGGAACAAAGATTTCTAAGTGAGCAGCCTAGACTTTGTTGTCATTATTCTCAGGTGAGCTGCTAACTGTGGTGCTACTAGGAGTGGTCCAAGACCCTAACATGGTTAATACTGGTGTGGCTCTGCTCAATATTGCAGGCATCCTGCTGGGCTCAGGTTTTTTAAGGTAAATATTTTCTGTGTCATTTTCCACATTAAACAAAATGTAATTAATAATACTTGTGTTGTTGGCCTCTACAGAAGCACTCAACAAATGCCACAAGTCTTCCAGTGGCTCAGCTACTTAACCTTCCAGAAATACAGCTGTGAGCTACTCATAGTTACTGAGTTCTATGGGTTAAACTTCACATGCCGTAAGTAATTTATAGATTTTCTGTTAAATACATGGTTTTTGAAAAGATTTAGGTCAATCTCTGCTTTGTGGCAAAAATTAATACTTTAAATATGATGCACTGAGTTTACGTTAAACTGTGTATTGTAATATATTTAATCAAAGTTAGCCCGTAAGGTCAGAGCTTATAGTGCATCTTAAAATAATAAGCAATCCATCTTTTGCTAATCATTAATACTTGTATAGAGTGACAGATTATGTCGGATCAAAGTCTTCAAGGACATTGCTTGAAGCAACAAATAGCCTCTTACTAATTATAAGTGGACTCAATCTTGGTCTGTTCCTCTTGTTTTAGATAACGGCAAACCTTTGCCGGGAGCTTGTGTGGTCACTGAGGGCAACCAGATCATTGACCAGGGCTATCCTGGAGCTCCCTCACGTTACACACAGGACTTTGTCCTCCTCTACTCTTTCCTCCCTGCGCTCCTGTTGCTGGGAATGGTCAGCTTCAAAATCAGAGACAGGGTCGTCCGCCACTAAAACTACTTTAAGAAAGTCTATTACAGACAAAATGAGCCTTTTTTATCAGCATGCATAAAGTCTTTTGGTGTAATTAGAAGGAATTATGCTAGTTCTATACACTTAAAATACTTTATTTTTTGTAAAAAAACATTGTAAGATTTCTGTACAAATAATATCATTGTAAAACTGGTATTGTTATGGTAAGACAACTATAATGAATTATAAATAATGATATAGTAAAGTAATAAAGGCAAGAAATCATGTTTATTCTGATAAATGAATGTGGTGTATGTGTGTGACACACTGGAGTTTGTTGTTTCTTAGGGCTCAAGTTCTAATCCTTTCCACGACTTAGCCACATTTCTTTTATACTGCTCCAATTCCTGAAAACAACACAAAGAGAGATGGAAAAATGATAAAAGAAATGAAATGAGCTTTAAATAAACACTAATACACAGAAATTATCTAAGTTAATTTGGGAAAAATTAAGTTGGACATTGTCTGATAGTATTTTAATATTTAATCTTGGTATGGTCAAATCTTGGGTTTACAAGCTTACTTTAGTTTTTGTTAAGTGATGTTCACATGCTAACCCTAATGGTTTTAACGTTAGTAAAGAATCAACAACAGACAAGTTAAAGATCATTATCTCTTATGATTTGAGAGTGGAATGAGTGCAACATCAGGTGAGAGTCAAGCAGAGATAAAAATGTATGCTGTCTGTAATAGGTTACTGGAGTTCAAGAGCCACTGCCAACTAGGTCAGCAGGCAAAGAAATTATCTGTTTATAATCACTCGACGATGAGTTCTGTTAATTAGCCAATGACAACACTTCTGCTTAGTGTTGTCAAAGTACACCGTGGATCTGCAATTAATGAAGTGGGACGTTGATAGGCTAAGTTAAGTGGTCATCTAGCAAGACATTTTACCTGGTCCTTCTGGGCTCTCATGACATCGATCTGAGGTTCACTGTACTGTGGGTCCTTGGCTGGATCCTTCAGCTCTCTCTGTTCGCTGGTAGTCTTAACAATAAACCACACAGATAAAGTGATTCTAATTGTTTTACACTTGTCTCCTAGTTTGGATTGATTGTTTGTGCTTTTTATATATATTTTCTTTAATACCTCTTGGGGAAAAATGCATTCATAGACTTTCTTCCAAAGGTCTTTAGGGTTTTTTGCATGTAGTGACGTAACATCTGACGTAGGAGGGGTACCTGAAGAATAGACTTTATTTTATTGTTTATTTAAATAAAACTTTATAACTGTAATAAATGTACTATACATAAAATGATGTAATGTGTCAACTAATTCAAACATAATTAGCTGTAGCTCAGGTTTTCTCCACAGAGGGGCACTGTGCTCACCTATCTGGCTGAAG
Organism: Neodontobutis hainanensis; assembly: GCA_024349245.1. Lineage (NCBI taxonomy): Eukaryota > Metazoa > Chordata > Actinopteri > Gobiiformes > Odontobutidae > Neodontobutis > Neodontobutis hainanensis. The sequence goes on along the minus strand of JALDNG010000016.1, from coordinate 4,590,731 downwards.
GAATCTGAGCCAGCAGGAATGATGAGAGGTTTGGTGGAGTCGGTAGAAACTGTTTTTCTTTAAAAATAAAATAAATAAATAAGTAGTCTGAAGTTTTGCAGCCTATTGAAGAAAAGTTTCTTCTCACCCTTTGTCCACACCAAATGCAAGATGAGAGAAAAACCCTTTAGTTTTAGACATCAGGCTTTCTGACTTGATGCTAGAAAACTGATCATACAGTAGCACAGGATTAGAAACAATGCCAAACAAAACTTGTTTTACTAATTAAGTACACAAACAACTAATAAAGTAAAAGCAAACTTACAATAAGGGAGGCTGCGTAGTAGTGGGCAACAAAGCGAAGTGTTTTACTAATCAACTTCTTTTTATCAGAGTCAAACTCCTGTAACACATTTTGATTTTAATATCCGAAGAGAAGTGAAATAATTTAAGGAGGTGTCTATTTTACCTGAAATATGTCATACTTGCTGCCAATAATGAGCAGAGGCACAGGAAAGGGACTGATAAGTTCTCTGTCCTGTTAGTATGAGCAGGGTACATCTCATTATTACTGATTATATTCAATGTAAAAATTTAAATCTTAATGTTAAACAGATCATTTGTTATTTTTATGTGACATCAATAAAAAAAATAGGCTTTTACAGGGTAGTCCTTTGGCAGGACACGTGTTGGTTGGACAGACGTCTGATGTTTGCTGCCAGCCTTGTCTGTCTGCTGCGCCTGGTGAAACGCTTTCTCTGCCTGAACTTGTGCAGCCTGCAATAGTTCTTCCATTGTTCCCCACAAAGAGTTAGGTTTTGACAAGTCCAGGACAAGGATAACAGAAAGAGACCTACAAACAAACTGTATATTATCATATATGCTTAACAATCAAAAATATTATGAAATAATCATAAAAGGTCATAAGGACATACTTGATGCTGGCAGGGCTGATGGGGATCTGTACAAGGTCCGACAAAGAAATACCACCACCCAGCTCCCATAAGTGAGCTATATCTTTAGGCTAAGGATGGAAAATGTATAATGAGTATTTATTTTTAGGTTAACACAGTTTAATAGTGCTTTAAATTCTTTCTAATATTCTATACTTCTCTTGACAAAAATGCAACATAAATTAAATGGACTTTTGAGCCTCTATTATTTAAATCATAGAGACAACATGTGCGCCGCTCGTCTGGGTCAGAGTGGAATTGCCCCGTCTCCAGAGCCTGAGGCAGAGTACCAGACCTTAGTTGAGAACACACACATTGCTGAGGTTTGGTCAGGTTTAAAATGAGGTAGTGCTCTGGACCAAAACCATTCTTTAGTAATGTATATGTTCTCCATTATTATATTATTATATCTCATAATTTAATTGGACCACTTCTATTCCTAGAATTCAAAATAAGACCAATGAATTTGTCCAATATTGCACTTTAATTTATGGTGCTGACACAGGATTTGTAAAATTTAGTGTATTTTTTATAGTGCAGATTAAGGCATGTTTTAACTTTATTTTTTACAGCTCCCAAGGATCTACCATCTGAATCTGACAGGGCTTTGATTCCTGCCTCAAATGTAAGCTGTTCATCTAAAAGTTAAAAGCGGCCTACTCACTGTGTTGTGTCCTCTGGTCCTTCGGCCAAAACTGTACTCCAAAGCCAAAGTTGGCTTAGAAGGTTCATCTCTGTACGTAACATAAATCATTATTACTACACCATGCTACTATTTCTGTTATTACTATGCTAATGAATGTGATAATAGCATAACATAATAATGTGATTGGATTCTTGAACCTTCAATACTCACTTGTCAAGGCACCTGTATAGAATGGACGTCTTGCCCTAAATCATAAGAGAAATTGATCAGAATAATAGTTTGCTTTTATTTATTTTTTAGCTACAAGTAGTATAAATCTATATGTTTGATACAAGACCCACCCCGGCCTTGCTGCCTATCAGAAATACGGTCCTCTCGATAGGCTCCACACCTCGGTCCTCCTCCCTGACTCCGCTCTCTCGGTTATGAACCTCGGCTGCAGCTAGTTCCCACAAGGTCTCGGAGCTGAGGAACACAAAAACTACTCACATTCATAGTCGCACTCAAAATTTGGTTAAAAACAAAAACAATACGATATTAAACCTTCCAAAAACAATAGAATTACTCTAACCTTACGACTTTCGGCATTTTATTAGGTTCTCTTCTTCTGGCAGCAAGCTAGCAACGCAGTCCTAGGCGTTGCCAGGGAAACGGCGCAATTTGATGATGTATACGATTTACCAAGGTGTTATGGGAAATGAAGTAGGCTGATTTTGAAGAGTCATTACCTTTTTATTTACAATCTATGGTCAGTACCCATTTAATCTGCTCTAAACCATTAAGAGAAAAAAAAATATAGACGGTTTAACACAACCATTAACCCCAATTATATGATTTGATTGTAATCTTTTTTTAATGTATTACATGACATTAAAATGTATATTATTCCAGCAGAAAGTTCTTAAAGAATTGGGTGACAAGTGTGAGGCAAGTATTTATTTTGTAAAGATTAAATTGATAAATTCCATCAGATGTCCTAAAGTAAGTGGTTAACTCAGAAAAGAATGACCTCTTTCTCTGCATCATGTGACTTTATTAAGGGCAATAGAACAAAAAACAGTAATTAATAAATACATTTCAGAGGTTAAATTCACTTGTTTAAAACAGGGTCCAGGACGATACATTTAATTGTTTTGTTTTCTTCTTTCCACAGCAAACAAGTTAGATTGTGTCAAGATTTTTTCCTGGGCTGATCACAATAAGGTACATTTTCTAAAAAAAGACTTTCTCTGGGTCGAAGCACTGGAAAAAAGAACAATATTATAAATCTATAGTTTTTTGGCGTAAAAAAAAAAAATAATATAAAATATAGCAAGAGAGAACAACAACAACTCCTTACATAGTTTTTTTTCTGCAACATGTTCCATTTGTAATACAGAATCTCGCAAAACAATTTCCACATCGGAACCCATCCTGATCATCTACAGGAAAAAAATAATAAATTACATTTAATGCTACCATTTTCAGTTTTTCTCCCTTTTTACTATAGTGTAATGAACAGTATCAATGGCTAAGAAAATAGCTTTATACCTTCTCAATATTCTCTCCTGAAGTTTCATTTTTGTTTTTTCGAAACTCTTCATTGATTTTTAACCTTGCAGCTATGTAAAGAAAAAATCATCTTGTTACTATGACAGTGTTCCGTCACCAACATTTTTTGTTTAAACCTCATTCTCACCTGTTAATGCTCCGTTATCATCTTTGAACACCCTCTGTCTTGTCCTGTGCAATGCTTTAAACACTCTCAGGACCTGCAATGGAAATAGGCATGTTTTAGGCGATCAAAACATTACAAAGCAACAACACAACATTTTGGACAAAAGGAGACATATTTTTTCCCAAGATACACGCATTTAGACTGTTGTGTGACAGAAAACGTGAGCATAAACATCCTCACCTTCAAACGAGTGCCCATCTTGACTTGAACTGTTCACTTCCGGGGTAAAGTAGGGAACCAATCAGCTTTGATGTTAGGATTACACACCTTTCTGGCCAATGAGTGTTCTTTGAGACTTCTCACAATCCAAATTCAGCGACAGACGTCTGACTGCGCCAACATGGCTGATGAAATAACGAAGGCGCAGGCTGCCAAACCGGGTGGGGAGACAATATTTGGTAAAATTATACGGAAAGAGATTCCTGTCAATTTAATATATGAGGATGATCAGGTATGTATGCATTACTAGGTACTAACTAACAAAATAAATACTCGCAGCACACGACAGTGCATTGTTAGCTTACCCCGGGCTAACGCTGCAGAAGACTTGAGCAGAGAGCCCTTCATGTCTGCTCCAGAAAGTGGGCTGGGGCTGTAGAAATAATGGTAACTAAGGCGTTGGGAAATTCTCCTGCGGATTTAGCAAATATATATTAAATATATATGTTTTCCTGTTCCATGTTAAAATAAAAAATAGTCCTTGTTTAAGTAAGTTTATTAAAGCTCAGTCTGAGTTCAAGTTCGATGAACTCCAGCTGTATCATTCACCAAAGCAATGGTTGGCTGTCGTATTTGTGGAATCTTTGTCAGAATTTGTGGTACTTGTCCGAAAATCAACAGAATGTTACAACATCTAAACATGGATGTATTATTAGATTTGAATATAAGTCCATGCACTTTACTCGTATGACATTGGCCATTGTTATAGTGCGTCGCTATTTGGTTGGTGACACAAGTGTTAGGGTCCCAACCTCAGTGCACTCATTTAAACTGAAGTGTGGTAGTGCTGTGATAAAAGATGTTTTAAACATTTAACGCAGACTTGTTGCAGTCCTCTCAAATTATTCTCTTTGCTCATTTTTTATTACAGTGTGTTGCCTTCCCTGATATATCCCCTCAGGCTCCTACCCACATCCTTGTTGTTCCAAAAAAGCCAATTGATCAGCTTTCAAAAGCTGAAGAGAGTGACAGCACAGTAAGTGTGGTGCATGTTATACCTGACTTAATATTGTGTTGCCATGCAGACTGGTTGGCTTTAATTTATCCTCGTTTCCTTTTTGCAGTTGCTGGGCCACTTGATGATGGTTGCAAAAAAGTGTGCAGAGCAGGCAGGCCTATCTAAAGGCTACAGGATTGTCATCAACGATGGACCTGACGGAGGACAGTCGGTCTACCACATTCACATCCATGTCCTTGGTGGCCGGCAGATGGGCTGGCCTCCAGGCTAACAGCTTCTCTTCCTTTACCCAGCCAGCCAATAGTTGTCATGTCTGTCAGCTCAAACAATAGAGATCTCTTATTTGGAATAAAATGCACTTCTCAACAGTTAGAGTAGTATGTTCATTGCTGCAGTTGCCTAAATGTTGCAAAGAAAAAAAACTTTGAATAAATACGAAGAAACAAATGAACGTCTGTTTTATTAACAGTAAGAAACAATGCAGTTAAAAATATAAAATACATAAGATATACATCAAACAATTAAACAAAAATAAATTAAAGTTATTTAAATGTGTTACAAAATGACAAAACAACACTGGACAGGCGACACTAATAATAAAAAATAAACATGTACCTTGTATTCACAGTTACCCAATTTCTTTTTTGTCAATAAATTGAGAAAAAATAAACAAAGCATTAAATCAGCCACAGAAACAAGGCTGTCTCTCCTGATATCAGAGAGCTGATCATTTGACTTCTGATGCTGATTTAATTGCAATAAAACTACTGTAAAACACAATGTGCAAAACAAGATTTTTTTAGTTTCTTTTACCAATGCCCTTTTGTAGTCAAAATTGGCACTGAGGCATTGAAAAACATTGTACAGTACAATAAAAGGAGAAGAACTTTAGCATTTACTATTGTACCTAAATCACCATTGAAAGAGTATCTAATACATTGCCTTAAACACTGACTATAGGCTGACAATGTTTTATGAAAATATTTTGTCCCGAACAAGTAATGAGGAAAGCAGCAGTCAGCAAGAAAGAGGTTAACTGTAATTTCATTGCAAATATTACAGTATTAGGCTGGAAAAACCTACTAGTGGATATTCCAATTATCACTACACATATGTACAATACAAAGCTGAATTTGAGCTGTCTGCAAACACTTCAACCTGCCTAGGCTTTTGGAAATGCCATTTGTAAAGTTTTTTTTTTAATCTGAAGTATGTTAAGTTCTTTTATTGTTGCCATTTCTAAAATGTGTCATTGTTTGAGATGCTACTTAAAAATCTCATGATACTTAACAGTAAATTAACTTTATGATAATGTGGATAAGACATTGAGATAAAATAATGTCTTGACGCTAGTGTCTGATGGATTTGTTGATGGTAATTAAAAATGATTGCAGAGGAGTTGTGGGGTAACACAGGGACTTCAGGTTTAGATTTCACAAGTAAATCAATGACTTTTACAGGGAAAATGTCCTTTGGTAATTCATGTGAACTTAGATAATAAAAGTATTTTTATTGGTAGTCCAATGACTGTTGCTACAATGTGTTGTGCATATTTAAAGATAAGCATTATGAAAACAAAGAATGTTTAAGGGTAAAAGTGAAACAACTCAAATGGGTATAGGCATTAACAAGGGAGGCACAGTAATATTTTAACATTGTCACATTAAAGGGAAAATGGACGGACAGCTACCAAGCCACAGGTTAAAATGAAAAGCTATGTTGTATCTAGAAAAAAACAAAACAATTTGGCTTATTTAGCAGTTGTGTGTGTTGTGTGTTAATTAAGGCTTTCATGCAGTATGTAAAATTCTCTTTATGGAACATAAACTTTAAACTGCAATTGCAATGTTCTGTATCTGAGTAAAATCATGTCAAAGTGGTATCTTACAATGATTTTTTTCAGTCTGATATTGTAAAATGCTTGGAAATTATTTTACATTTAAACATTCTGTGTTTGTTATACAGCGGGAAAGAAAGTAAACAACCACAACCCAAAATATATATATTTTAAGGCATGAGATAGGGTCCAGACACATCAAAAAGGCCAGAAAAGATTATAGGAGTGAAGAAATAACTGAGGTCAGAGGTCACAGTCCAGGGAGAATGCAGAACTCAAGGTAGTAGGTATTTCAAAAGTAAAATTACTTTTAGTATGTCAATTTTGATCCATGATCCACAATATAGAAGCCACAAGCAGAAGTTCATTGCAGATCAGTTCTGGCAAATACGTTTAGAGGCTACATAAGTTCAAATGAAATGGCTACTGATAATTTAGTCATATTGTTTTTTACACTCTCTTGTTAGGGACACAGATCACCAGCTATATAAACTAGTCCTGTTCCCATTCTGTCTTTTTACTTCTGTACAATGGCCTCCTCTCCACTTGGTCGCATGCGGCTCAAAGACAGTCCCCCAACTCCTGTTAATCCCAGATTCAAACCTGAATCTCGTATTGTTTCCTCTAAATTTGAAGAAGAAGCCTTAACCCTGGTAGAGGTGGTCATTCCTCCTGGCCCAGAGAGGATTTCCGGCAGCGCTTCTTTGGCAGTCGACTGGGATCCCAGGCTGATGGCTGAAGAGGTGGATGTTTTGGCGCTGTGTGGTTTAGTGGGGGTTGTGGGACTTGCCAATCCTAGAGTAGCCAGTGCGTCAAGAGTTCCATCTGGATCTACCATCACATTGATAACTAAAGCGGAATAAAAAAAAAAGAAATTCAGGCAGACTGATGATGATTAGCTTTGGTAGAGGACAAACATATTTTGTACTTCACCTTGTAGTTGCTTCTCAACTCTCTTCAGTTCAAGCAGTATTGCAGAGAATTCCTGTACGAAAAGATAGAAATAAAATACATAAAAATAATGTATTTTACGTTATGTATGCTATGTAAATCATTGAATTAGGAATCTATACCTTGTTGGAGGTTTTCAGGAGAGGTACTTCACTTTCTGATTTCAGTTTACTCTCAATTTCATCCCAGTTCCTGTCCTTATCTTTAAACAATATCCTAAAGAAGCATACAAATGTTTTATTTAATACATTCTGGTAAAATAGTAAATATGCCCCATTTTACTTTTAGTTTTTTTGTGTGTGAAAGCATACAAAAATATTAAATTCTGATGAAATCAGGTTTTAATATAAAGGTCTTATTTCACCATGCTATTATTTTAAATAACGCCAAATGAGCAAAGATTGACATGCTTCCACAATTGCTTCTTGATGATTGCTATCCTTTATCTTAATCTCATGCTAAGACCCACTATGTTCTAAACTGGTTTTGCATATTCACCTGATTTTTCCTGCTGTTTTGTCGACAGATTGTCTGATCTTGGTGGAAAGCTGAGAAACTGATGTAATGAGCAAACTGTCCAATATTGCCTGAACGAAAGAACAAACAAACCAACCATGACATACATAAAAATAAAAGATTCTCATTGTATTGTAGCGAGGCTTGTGTTCTTACATCCTCCCGGTTCCAGGTGCGTCTTCTTAAAGCTCGTGGCTCCAGAGTGTCAGGAGCTCGAGGGCGGAGCTCCACTGGCTTTCCATTGATCTCTGGGGGTTTATTAGTTGAAATGACAGGAGGAATCTTCCTGAAGTTGAGGCTCTCATCAAACACACGATCCACTAACTAACAACAGAGAGTCAAAGTTAATACAGCGAATTTCAATTATTGGTTTATTTCTCTGTGAAGTAAATTGCATAAATAAAAGCTTTTTGTCTGTAATATTTTTTGGCAAACATAAAGGAATGAAAGTGGGGCAGAAGTAGAAATTAAAGCCAGTTGAAGCCGATGAAGTTAAATAGTATGGTTTCTGTTAAAAACATTTCATCTAAGTGAAACTTTAGGAGTGGCAAAAGATGTCAGAGCACTGAATAAATGTAAATAAGAAAGAAAGGTGCACCTGTCTCATGCTCTCCTTTATTTCCAGCTGCGTGGGGCGTGCAGAGCCTACCTCTTCTCTGGTGTCGATGGCAGATCCTGGCGTGGTGGCAGCCGTGCTGACAGTGGTGCTGGGGGCTGTACCCGATGAACTGACCGAGTCGATCTCACCCGCTACGTCGTGGATCTCGCGCGCTAAAATGGCCAGGTCCTTTGCCAGGTCCTGGCTGATCCTGCGCACACAGGGGAATAACCTGTTAACCATCAGACAGGGTTCTTTAGGACTCAAGAAAAAATAAACATGCAACATGCACAGAATGCACATATTATAAAAGAGCTTAACAAAAAGCTAAAAGTAGACAAGCAGAACATTTGGTAGAGATTATAGTAAGAGTGTAAACTACAGGCAAAACAATAATAGCACATTTCTAACTGATTTCATAATTAATATCTCTTTATGAAACATTTTTACTAAAACAGATACAAATTTTTTACTTTTAATACTAAAATTTGCAAATCAATCAAAGTAGTACATTAACAAAACAATGGCTATAAATAGGAGATTTGAAACATTATATATGTAGCTCAATACCTGGCAATCTCTTCACTATGTGCTGTCCAGTCCTTGATGTATTCTTCCTGCTCCTTCATGCGATGTTTGATCCCAACTCCACTCGGACCTGTCACCATGCTGGAACCTGGACTTGCTGTTGTGCTGAACTTTGAACTGCGATGGGACACCAGGTGATGTGGACGGAGGTGTGTGCGTCCTCCATGCTTTGGAGAGTTTCTGGTGGAGCTAAACTCCTCCTCTGATGTGGAGCCATACTCTGGTGGCATCCGCCTCCACCTGCTGCTACTGGCCACTGTTATGGAAATACAGGAGATTTCTATTGTCAGTATATCTTTAGACTCCATTATGCATTTGTTATTAATGAAATTAGTATGTACACTTGTCAGTATGAAAGCTTTGTTACTGAGCCAGCCCACAGCCAATTCTGCAATTATAATGTTGATGCTTTTTTAAAACCAAACCAAAATGCAAAGACATCATTACACTGCAAACAAAAAAAGGAAACAAACAGCAAATATAGTTGATATTTGAAATGTTTAAAACTCAGCATTAAAAATAACATACTAAGCAAAAAGTAAATTGTTCAGATGAAATTATTTCCAAACAAAATTATTTACCAGGCTAAAGCAAACCAAAGCTGGGGTTGTTAAATTGGCCACACAACACATTAAAAGAGGCTATTGTGATGGGTCATCAGCAGACAAATACATCACAACTTGAGTTGTGAGTAAGTGCTTAGGATAAGTTTCACCAGTAGGTGGAGCAGTGCCCAGTATGACTGAAGTGTCAAGCTGGACATCACAGAGGCTGGATGGTTAATGGAGTTACAACATAAGCTTGAACTCGGTCACTGTTTTAATATTTCTAGTTTCTCTTTAAGAATTTAAATTTTAGTATGGTCTATAGTTTGTTTTATCTATATATTTTGTTACATTTGTGCTTTTACTTGTCATACTAGAAACAATAAATATAAAAGGAATGAGGGCATAACATGCAGCAAGGTGCATAGGTCAAATCAAAACCCATTTGTAAGACATGGATATAAAACTGAACTGCTTCCGCAGTCTTGGTGAATCTTGTTGTAAGATAGCTTAATGTGACCAAGATCTGACACAGAAACACAAACAAATCTTGAAGCTCTACTTTTACAGTACCAAGGAATTCCTCCTCTGCAACACAGCCCTCAAGATCGGGCTGAGAGCTTTCTGTATAAGAAAAACCAATGCACAAGTTCAGGACAAAACACCGGAATTGTGCTGACGACATGAAATGACAATATGTAATTGTTACACTATGTCTTTCTGTGTTTACTCTCATGTAGCATGTGCATTCACCTGTGGGTGAGCAGTATCCAGCTGTAATAGGTTTAGTCTTGACTTCATTCAGTTTGGACACGCTGTTAGCCCTCATTCTGGGAGTTAATTTGTTTTCTGTAGGCGTTGATGAGCGTAATCCCAGGCGCAGAGCTGTCTCATTGCTCATTCGGGGAGAGGAGGTGTTGTTTCGGGTCACTGTACATTCAGAGTCACTGCGGGCTGAGATGGAGCCCAGCCGAGTTCTTCGAGGTTGTGCCAGCATGTCCAGTCGGGACAAGCCTTTACGGCCAGATGGAGGTTTAGACGTAGAACTAGTAGTGGACACTTCAGATGCCACAGACACCCTGTCTGCATCAGCTAGGTCTGTATCTGATGTGTCCCCCAACCTTGCACGACGAAGTAGGGAGGCTCTTGTTGGGCGAGGTTGAGGCAGGGAAGCCTGCTTGTTCATAGAAGAAGTTGTGGCTGCTTGCAGAGTTCGATTTACTTTGGAGGAACTACCTGTGGAGGTTTTATTGGACTTGTTATCAAATTTAGAGTAGGCATCTTCTGTGGGCATACGTCTGTGTGCTGAGTGGCCAAAACTAGGGCCAGAGTAAGTCTCTTGGTCTGAGGAAAGAATGTCAGAGATAGGAAACGATGTCTGATCATCATCAGTGAGATCCAAAGAAGGATGGCGAGCTTTAGAGGAAGACGATGGCTGGACAGACCGACGTGTTGATGGATCCACTGTTCTGATCTTAGTCTTTTTCTCTAGACGTTCACGGGCACTGGCATTAGTGACGCTTGTCTTAGAGGATGTGCTCATGTTACTTTTCTCACGGTGCATACTGCTGAAGGAGCGCCGCTTTTGCACACCACCACCAGCTGCCGCCTTACGTTCTGCCTCCCCCACCACCTGACTGGTGGTACTGGCCGTGTCAACGTCTGACTCAGGAGAAATGGAGTCTGTGCGATTGGGGAAGCCAGAACCCAGTCCCTGGGCTGTCATCCCACTCTTAATGCTTTTCTGGTCCAGCTTGTTTTCATCTCTTAGTTTGGCCTCTAAAAATGCCATGACAGCCTCAGTGTCTTTCAGAAGCGTAGCTGTATCCATGCTCCCTACAGAGTCACTGCGTTCCCGTCCATTACCACTTCTGTTAATGCGTGGGATGAGCTCTGCAGGTACATTAGCACTGGGCTTCTCAATAGTGAAGCTTCCTTGGCGCACAAGAGTCTTTCCTGTTTCTCCACCACTTCCTTTCCTCTCTGCAGACCTCTTCCTCCTCTCTGTGCTGCCAGAGGTCCGTTGAGTAGTTTTAGATGGAGAAGAGAGGGAGCCTTGTTTACTTTTACTGGTCATCTCACCGTTTTCCATGGGACATTCCCCATCACCTTTGTTGTACTTTTCAGGGGATTCAGTGTCCTGTTTCTCCCCAATTTCAGATCTCAGTCCAATAGCTTTGGCATTGGATTTCGCCAGAGGGTCATCCACAGGGAGCTGTGGAAGAGTCCTGCGCTTGCGATCATTCAGGCTGGAGGTGGATTCACTTTTGTTAAGCAGCACCCCCGGAGCTCCTGGAGGGCAAACAAAAACTCAGTTGAGACTTGAGCCAGTTTATACTGAATACTGATTGAAATCTTTTATTATCACCAGCAGATGATAATGAAATATTACAAGCATTTCATTTGGGTTTGATTGCGCTCAAGCAGTGTATCTATTGTTTACCTCTCTCTTTGTGCACAAAGGCTGCTGTCTCTGCTCCTGAGCCCTCGGGATCTGTCCTAGTGTGATTGGCAGCCAAACTAGCCCATTGAGAGACCCAGCTTGAGTCACCAGCAGTAGTCTGATTAGGCACAACAAAGGGGACAGCAAGAGAGCAAGAACATAGGTAAGAAAGGACAGATCAAATTTAAATAATTTCTGCATTTTTTTACTCTAAATTATTATCAGCCATATTTATGGGCAATATAAAGTCTTCATAAATGTATTCATATATTAAAAAAATTAACTGTGTACAACATCACTATCGTTATGGTTAGAAATATTGTCTCTTTGCTTGTTACAGCAAATTGCCTCAAGGGCTGAGTTTGTTTTCTTTAACCAGCATGATCTAGGTCAACTCTCTACATAGTAAAGCTCGCTCGCTCACTCACCCACTCACTCACTCACTCATTCATTCACTCACTCACTCATTCACTCACTCACTCACTCACTCACTCATTTACTCACTCACTCACTCATTCACTCACTCATTCACTCACTCACTCACTCACTCACTCACTCATTCACTCACTCACTCACTCACTCACTCACTCATTTATTCACTCACTCATTCACTCACTCACTCACTCATTCACTCACTCACTCATTCACTCACTCATTCACTCACTCACTCACTCATTCACTCACTCACTCACTCACTCATTCACTCACTCACTCACTCACTCATTCACTCACTCACTCACTCACTCACTCATTCATTCACTCATTCACTCACTCACTCACTCACTCATTCACTCACTCACTCACTCATTCATTCACTCATTCACTCACTCACTCACTCACTCACTCATTCACTCACTCACTCACTCATTCACTCACTCACTCACTCACTCATTCACTCACTCACTCACTCATTCACTCACTCACTCACTCACTCACTCACTCACTCACTCACTCACTCACTAGGGTGGGAATAAATTCAATCAATCCATGGTTGTGATGGCTCAAATAATGACATTCAACAGTGTGTCAGCAGTTTAACTGGAAAAGTAAAACATGACATGTTTACCTCTTGTTTTGTTTCTCCTGTTTCTTTGCTTTCTTCTTGGGCTTTCAATCCTGAAGAAGAACTCTGGTCCTGCTGCACGCCAAACACCTACAAGCATTTTTTATAAAATATCATAATGTGACACAAAACTAGTCAAGGTAAATTATTAAAGCAATTACCAATATACACAATATTTTATTACAGCAGAAGCCTTCTGATAAACAACTCAAATTAAAGCAACAAAGTATAGTAGATGAGTGAGTGGCAACAAACACTTATCAAAAACACAAGGACAGGAAGAAGTGCGCCAATTAGTGTGTCAGCTAATTGCAGGAATTAGCATATCAACACTTAGAGATTTGAATGTAATACACATGCACTAGAACAGGCAACTGAGAAGCACTCAGTAATTACCTCACTGTTGCTTCAGTGAGATTGCATTATAAGAACACAAAAAAATCTACTGCTTTATAATTTTACTTTCTATGTGTCTTATATATAGACCACCGTATTCTGTATTCTGCTTCCTGTTCCAATTTATAACACAAGTAGGCATTCCCTTTAAAACCTGATTTGTTGTTTTAGATCCTTTCTTGCAGGTGCTTACATTGTTTAACGTAATACCTTTCTGTCTGTTGTGTTCTGGCCTATCAATATATATTTCTGTGTGCACAGGACAGAGGCAGAAGAAGCAACTGAAAGGGTAACCTAACCTGGAGCATATATAAAGTGGGCAGGGCTTGATGGAAAAAGTCTCTTTGGGCTATCATAGAAGCATTAGGGTTTACCAATTAGACAGAGAGGTTTGAGTGGTGGTTAAGGGCTTAGTGGCTAAGACAACAACAGTGTCAACAAAAGTAAATAGATATACAGTTTAGGCCTTCTGGGAAACTAAATGTAGCTCATTTGTGCTTAAAAACTGACACATGTACTTGGACCGTGATATTGTTGTAAATACCTTATCTATCATGCGCCTGGCCTCTTCCTCTTCTGGGTTCCTGTTTTCCAGTTCAATAGTGTATGTTCCCTTATCACTGTGGTCATCGTCTGCCCCCCCAGAGGTCCCTTTTTCTCTCCCTGCGATTGAGGTGTCCTCGCTGGGGCTTGTGGGGCTACCTGTGGCAAGCCCAGTGCTGGTTGTGCTCCTGATACTCGGGTCTTCCGACCTCTGTTTGAGGAGCACACGAGCTGCATTGGGAGCACCGGCAGCCACTGTAGCTGGTATTGGAGCAGGAACTTTACCTAGAGAAAATACATATCGGAGAGAAATTAACCCAGCATTGTATACTGTGTCCTTTTCAACTGTACAACGCAAAAATATTACATGGAAACAGATGAAACATTTCTTAACTCAATATGTATCAAATTGTACAAACTTAATAGGATTGGAAAGATTTAATATTTTGAGACTACAGAGTTAGAAATTACCTGCGTCTGATGCTGTAGTAGCTGAGGTGGAAATGCTAAACACCTTAGGATGAGCAGGAGGGTGTGGATACAAACCCTCCCCACCCGGCCCACCTGTTAGCAAAGGTGCTGTCTGGGAAAAAGAATACGAGCGCCTTTTGCGGGGGTTTTCTTCATCATAGAATTCAATCATGAAAGCCGTGCGTGCCCCTGTTGTTGTACGTGTTCCACTAACATTTACGCTTCCACTTCTTGTTCCCCCTGCTGCTCCTCCCACTTGGCTGTGTGCAGCTTTTAGGCGTTCTTCCAGTGCATGTCGACGGCTAGCAAAGCGCAGACCAATTCCGTTTTCAGAATCACTCTGGGTACCATCTTCATGCTTGCTGCCTAGATGGAAAGGAAATGTTGAAAGTGTCATTGCCCTGCATATTTTGAAAAAAGTCCCTTTGGCAGAGATAATGTGGGTCACAATTCCACAGGACAATGTATAGGCACAGTGATAACGAGGCCCAGATTCTATTAATAATTTACTCTTAGTTAAATAGTTGGGCATTTGCTTCTTGTGGACATGGCCTTGGTACTATATAAACGGTGGTGATAAAAACAACTGTACTAAACACCTATAGAAATGAAAATGCAAATACAAAATTCACATTAAGAATCACATCATACAGAGCATCAACTGTGGATACCAATTGTGGCTATCACTGTAAGAAACACATTACCACTATGCTGTGTCCTCATCTTCCCAGAGTCACACCAAGTCCTGCCTCTTACAAACACTCGGTCACCTACCAAATTATTTTCTATTTCTGCAGTTTATTGCGTCTGGCTTCAATATACATATCCTCCTGGAGCTTTGCAGCGGCAGACAGTGTACCACGCTAATCCAGACATGCCACCCACACACTTACTGACCCAGCCTACTTCAGTGGCAGTTCAAAAAATTGAGGGGGAGGGGAAGAGGATACGGAAGGGTGTATAGAAGGAGAGAGGGCTCTTTAGTGATGGAGGAGGAGGGGGAAATGAAAGGAAAAGAGGCTGAGTAGTACGTTTGACAAACTACTACGGTATAAGCAATAGTGGATAAGAAACAGGAGAGGCTTATATTGTATTATTTCTTACTTTATAATACAGTTCAGAGTTAGTTTTAAAGAGGATTTTGTTAGTAGTTCTAAAGATTTCTGTGTTTTTGCTATTAATACAACATAAATGCATTGTTTTAGAAAGGAGTCAATTGCACCCTAGGAAATAAGAACTTCAGTTCAAATTCAAATAATGACTCAACGCAATCATCACCTATTGAAAAAAAATGACACCATAATAACAACAGATAAGCATACTGATAAGCAACCTGCACAGATGAGCAGATAAACAAAGAATAAAAGGCAGGTCCTTCTGTGTCTGGCGGACAAAGACACTATTGCCAGAGCCGGAGAGAACACTGGTGTCTGTGAGAGACCAGTCCTCTGCTCTGCTAGCGCCACCATGACTCACAGTGCACAAAGCAAACGCAAAAACAAGCACACACATAACTAGATTATAAGTGCACAATAACTAAAACCCCCAAAGGCCATACTCACAATGTGTCTATTTTCCTTTATGTTCTGTATGTCACAAGACACACACTATCAAGAAAAGCAGTTCACAATCTACTACTATATTCAGCATCTGTAAAAAGAAAAAAAACTCACCTTAATGACAAAAAAACAAGAAAAAAGCTTCTAATCTCAATCCAGCCCCTTCATTTTACCACTTTTTTCTGCTTCATTCACATCTGCTGAGTACATCTCTGACACACCCAGAGCACATTCCACCCTGCCTTCTTCACACATGCTACAACTGTGTCAGAAACAAAAATACAAGCACTGCACACTTCCTCCTCCTCCTGCGACTCCTGCAGTTCTCAAAAACCCGAAACGCACAGATGTTCGCAGCTGGTTTTTAAAGCGTCTATTTGCACATACTATTGTCCATCTCAAGGTCCCCACATCTGTATCACGGTTACTAAAACAACTATGTGCCTCAAACTGCAGTTTCCACTTCTGCAGCCTCCTTTCTGCTTTCACTGCAGTCCAGGCAACGACCACCCCTCTCTCACTCCCTTTCTGCCCTTCCTTTCCCGTCCAGTAACAGTCTTTGTCATAATGTAGTGTTTTCTACATTACGGAGTGAGAATCCCACCTTTCTCATGCCTTCCATTTATTTACCTGTGGCAAACAGATATGCATGGTCAGTGTCTGCCTAGCCTAGTGTTAACATAATCTGTTTACCTGCAGACCAAACCAAAAGTCAAAACACACCATTCTCACAAAAATCCATTCACTGCAGCGGAAGCCAACTCAGCACTTGGTTGGTAAGCAAACAAAACAAAGGAATATAAAAGAGGAAGGGATCTTAAAGACCAGTAACCAGCAGCAACCTTACAATCCACTGCAACAAGCACTTAATGTTCAAATAAGATACAGTATATTATTGGGTACCCACTGCTGTTCTAGGGAAGAAGTGGTTGAAAGGGAGTTGGTTGCTGAATGCTAGAGATACAATGTGAATGCAAAGCATTTATTAGGGTACATTTCTGTCTGCTGACTGCTAATCCTCTGTTTTTTTCACAGTCTGCATCCTTTAGGCATTGATATATGAAAACCTGAAAGTGTCTATTTAAGATACTATTTTATGTGACTGCAATATTTAAAATCACAAGTGTTACAAATATGGCCCCACAGAAAACAAACATCACCTTTCAGCCTTTTTAGGTGGACCGGTACGTCACTCTTGATGCTCTTGCTGTCCTCCTCTGTAGATTCGCTACGCAAAAGAGTGGGATCGTTCTGTGCCAGCCAATCAGCTACCTTGCTCTCAGATGCCATCATAGCGGCCTGCAGTGTGCTTAAGTCCCTTGCGCTTGCTCCTCCACTTCCTGTTCCACTCTTTTTAGAACGTGATCGGGGGTGGTCAGGTGTGAACTTTGAAACATGGTCTTTAATGGTAACTTTCCCTGGCGAGGTGTTGTCAAACTCTATGGTGAAGGAGGCATGGCCTTGAGCTAAGGAGAAAACCGGAAACACAGAAGAAGTTAGACATTGGTGTGGGTGGTTACCTTTCTGTTTTAGTTAGAGACTTTACACTGTCTTTAAGCCTCTTTTGAAGAGACCAAATCTACCACTAACGTTACTGTGGACAAAAGTGGTTTCTCCTCACCTGTAGCAGTCTGAGTGGGGCCCTCTGTGTCCTTAGTGGGAATCTCATGAATGCCATTATTGGCCATGTGATTCTCCTTGGTAGGAATATCAAAGAGACTGGAATCGTGCCCAGTGGATGCATCAAGGTCGTCCTCTTTAGCTTTCTCCCCTCGATGTGCCTCTTTAGTGTCTATGGTTGGACATTACACACAAAATATTTTTAGGGAATACTTTTAAGTAAAAAAGACAAGATTTCTCAAATCCTGAAATATGTCAGAAAAAATAAAACAGAAAACCACTGTCAAAATGCCAAGAGTGCAAGGTCATGCTAGACTCCATGCTTACTAATCCAAGCAGCATTAGCGGCATGTCAATCCTAAAGTTAGTCTGAATAACTGTCTCTCTCTACCATAGACTCAGATAGGACATTAATAAATGCATAGAATTAATATGTCTATTTTTGCTTCTACTTCGACTATACATTAATATTGATAAACAATGCTCTTTCTCTAAAACCTGTTTACCAGACTCACAATATGGAGTAATCATTTTTCATCTGTTCGCATTAACAAACAAAGCCACTGTGTAAGATGAAAATAATAAATCACACTTTCAGAAATTAGAAAGGGCCATCTGCTTCATGTTCGGCAATTGACTTTGGGACATATGGTATACTGCAAGAAATAGAATCTAGAATAAATTGGTATTGGTTTTTGACTAAATGTGTATTTCAAAAGAAAAGCAGTTGCTGGGCTGCATATTCCATCTAGAATGAACTAACTAATAAATTAAACAATGGCCTTTTGGAAGCTGGTTTTCTAAGTCTTCCGTTTAACTTCTTTGATAAATGAAGAAAAAAAAATCTCACCCTTTGTTAAAATTAGAGCCATGCAAGTTCTCTTTTTAAGTCAGACCTTCCACTGATTCAATATTGAGTCACATGGTTTTCTGGGAAATAACCTTAAGCAGTTCAAAGTTTGATATATACAAATGCTTTTGACTCATATATTATAAATGTCAGACCATATCCAAACAGTGACAGCACTACAGCTTCCAGTATTTCCCCTGAAATGGTTTCTATCAATTAAGCCAGGATTTAAATATTCAAACAATCTTTCTGTCTCAAAAAGGGCCTATATTAGTAGATCACTACTTCCAAAAATTTAAAGAGATAACACATTTCAAATTTATTATAGCCTCAGTACAAGAAACTATTTATACTGAATGCATCATGTTTAGTGTGAACTTAGCAAAAAAGAACGTCTTTATAAAGTGGTAAAAGAGTAAATTAAGAGCATGTAAAAGTAAACTGTTGCTCTAGAATTACTCAATTTACAATATTGGGATTAATTAAATGAGAACTACAAAATGATTAGCTAATCAGTGCTGCAGCACGGTGCGAGAGCATGGCCTGTGTGTTTAAGTGTATGTTTATGTGTGTGCTGGGAGTAATGGGGGAACTGGTGCAATGGCGTAACCTAATCGGCCTGAGTGACAATACACAAGGAGGGGGTAGGGTGCATTGACAACGCAGTCTATTCACTCAGAAAGAGAAAAGGACACAAACAAAACTGCACTGACATACACAGGCATGAAACTGGACACATACACGTACTCTGTTTCATCATTCCTGTATTTAGTGTGTATAGTTTATTTGAAGAACTGATGCAGAGAATACATACAAACACACAGATAATTCCCTTTTTTATGCAGTTCTGTCTTTGCTAAATCAACAACCCCAGATTCCCCAAAATCTAACATCATGTCACATCATTTAGCACTTAAAAGTGTAACAATCAGTGCTCCTAAAAGAGGAAATCTATTTGACTCACCCACTTCCATAGCAGAAGGAGTCAAACCCATTTGTTCTGGTGATTGGGACAGTTTTCAACTCACCCTGCCCAGATTTAATCCAGATTGATATCCCTTTTAGAAAAATACTTTCCTACGTTATGAAAGCAGTCCAAAATGTCTTCTTCTTCTTACTTTCTTAATAGCAGAAACTGTTTAGCACTGCTGAAGACATTCTCAGAGTGGACATCCAGATGTGACAAGAGATTTGAGAAAGCTCCAGTCTGCTCCAATGTTAGATTTAACCTCCCCCACTCTGTCTAACTACCCAGTCCACACTAAACCAGTCTGGGAAAGAGTAATTTTGATAAAGCCGTCTTTCAATTGGTGAAGCTTCTAATCCAGTTATGGTGACTACACACCACCAGTTAGCGGGATCCCCAGGTCCAGCAACAGCTACTAGTATAAATACACATGCTGCAGTCATTCTGACACACAAAGATGCTCTGAAATAGGCCTTTGTGTGCTCTTACATGTACAGCCCATTGTGACACACAGAGACACAGTCAGTCCTTCCATATTTTTCTAAGCTAAAACCATTTACACAAAAAGATTAAACTGGATACTCTTTTAATCAGTAAGTAGTTTGCTTATTTATACAAATAAATAAAAACAAGAATAACACATTCTCTGTAAGATTGACTTGACATAAGAATCAAAACATAGCCCATAATAACCTACCTGAAACAGTGATGTCATGTTTTTTACTGGATGATTTAGTTTCTTGTTTGAAGGAGTTTTCATCATCTGCATCTCCATCCCCCCACCAAGATGGCTGGCCATACAGAGGGGTCCCTCGATGTAACGCTGCAATATCCCCTGGCACAGATATGTAAAAGCACGTATTAATATATTGGTGAACCTTCAATATTTAAGAACATTATTCAATCATTTATACAGTTTACAGGAGTCTTGTATGTTTCCACAACATTGATGTGGACTGACCTAGTTAAAACTTCCCCAAGGATGGAACTGTTTTACAATTTCCATCAAAAGAAGCCCTTATGACACACTATATAAGTATAATAAACATCTTGACCTGTAAAATGTAAATGTTAGGTTTGCTCCATCTTAAACCACAAGGTCTGAAAAAACCCTTGTGTAGGAACAGTCGATTGTTTGATCAACTTCCTGTATTCTTTCCCTCTAAATACCCCCTTTTCTGTGCAATATTGATTTAATGGCAGTTAATTATAGATGCAGTTGACCAAATTGGGTGTAATAAGTAGAGCACTTTAAAGTAAAAGCTACTAAATGTATGTTCACTGTGCTAAAATAAAACCTGGTATTAGAGTAACAACACGCCAAGGTTTATAGCTTTAAAACTGCCACGAGGGTGCCATTAAAACACATTGGACATATGGGAAAGAGTGGCACACTTATTCAGACCAAATGTGCAAAATTATGCTCTTGATGATGGATAAAAATGGATTTTCAGAAAGCTGGTACTTGCAATAGATTGTAAGGGATTGCATTCTGTAGAACTCTGACCTTATTATTGCTTAATCTGCACAAACAGACAAACCCCACGTGGCCTTGTTTCAACATCTGGAGCTTAAAGAGGACCCCTGCAAGCTCTCCAGTATATTCACTGATGTCAGCTATTGGGCACACCCACAAAAATAGTGGGTGCTGACTGAGTGCATGTCCACCCCCTACTGGACAGCAACTACACCAAAATAATAAAAAAAAATAATTCTGCATGTACATTGTATTTATAGAGCACTTATTCCACATTCCAAAGCTTAGAAGAACACATTTGCAAAAGTAGTCTTTCATGTTTTTGTCTCTTACCTCCTATCTTGTCGTCTGCTTTGAGAGTGTCCATCAGTTTTGCTGATGGCTCTGTAGAGAAAGTGGCCCCGTCATTTGGCTTCTGGGAGCCACCAGTGGGAGTCTTGAGTGTCTTGGTGGGAGTCTTAGTGGGAGTCTTAGTGGGAGACCTGCTTGTGGTTACTGTGGCAGTGCTTTCACAGTTTGGCTTTTTGCTAAGCTGGAGTCCACTGGTGAACTTTTCATGCTACAAGAAACAAGGGAGAGTGAATGAAAAAGCTAATATTACTATGGACAGGTGCCGAAATAGAGATGTTACAATACCTTAAGAGCTTCTTCGGGCACAGTGAGCTCTCCTCGTACCACCGTGAAGAGGTTGGTATGTGAAATAGGCAGGTTAAAGAAACACTCAAAACAAGAAAAGAAGGAATATCTTCGGAATTCAAATGATATGAGTGAAGAAATGAAAGCAATGGTAGGAATTTAGAAGAAAGTAAAAGGATATCATATCCAAATCTCAGCTTGTCCTCCAACTTTAGAGTAATGTACATCTGCTCCTGAATCCGCACATCATTTACAAAAGTCTACAGAGGACAAAAAACAACACAGAAATGCATTAATAATTTATTATAACATTCAGAAATGTATTGCAGCAGGGTAACTCTACAGTAAAAGTAATAATAATGCTCAGTAGTCATTTTCCATTTCATCTTTTTATGCTACAACACCTCATTTTCTCTTTCTACTCTGCTGCTTTGGGGGGATCAGGTTTCACAGCACATTCCTGTCTTAAACAAAACAGCAGCTATACTGACCAAACTTAGCGTTTTTCTCAAGTTACACACTCAACTCTCCCAACACTGACTCAGCAACAAAAAACATCCTCTGAATCCAGCTAAAGAAAGCCACAGTTAATGACAAAGCAGGAAGTGGCTGTGACTCCGACTTCCTGTCTAAAAGCAGGAGAGGATGTGAGGGCTGTTCATATGAGTCTAATGGGCGATCACTGAGTGGGTATCACTACAGTTGACTAATGCCACATAAACGACAGCTTACAGATACTGAGCTATGGTTATCAGTGTATTATTGTTAACGGCTAAACTGTGTGAAAATGTACATGTTTTACAATAACTTTAATAAACTGTTGTTAGTGATTGGTGATTGAGGAGCAATAAGGATTTTGTTTTTGTGGTTGATTTATTGTTTTTTTTTTAATGTCTATCACTGAGAAACGTGTCAATGCATTTAAGGACAGACACTTAATTGTGGGCGTAAAGGTGACTTTTATATTTTGCAAACATGCCCTAAAGAAATAATTAGCATAATTACATTTTAAATTACTTTAGGTGTGATACAAATCTTTATTGACTTAGAGATTGATTTGTTGAGTACAAAGCTATTGTTTTCTACCCTTTCTACCCTCATTCTTTCTGATTGTCCATTCTATCATTTATCTTATTTACTTTTACTTTCTTTTGTCAGCATACAAGCCCCTTATTCATTCTGTTCTCTTTTCCTTTTTTCTCCATCCTGTAACCTTCTGCTTTGCTTATTACATCTGTGTCCTTACCCCGTTCAGGCTGCCCAGATCCTTGACCTTGTGTTCATCAGTCCCTGGCTCATAGTTGATGACTGCATGTTGTTTATCCACGCTGCGGGACTGCAAACCAAAAACATACACATTACGCAAATGTAGATAACAAACCCAGTGGCTACAGCTATAAACTTTTATTTGGGTGATCAAGAAGATGATGAGCACATGTTATAACCTATATTAGGATGTCACACATCGGAGACAAGTGGGGGCACGGACTACGGAGCAGTTAAAAAGCTTTTATGGTGCACTGTGATGAATGTGTGTGTGATTGTAGAGGTGACTTTGGTGGTGGTTGGAGAGAGCCGTGTGTGTGGCAGCCCCCCTCTTCGTCGGCCCCATGTGTGAATGGGGTGGATGGAAGCATATAGATGCATGCCATTTACCTTTGTGTCAGTAGTTTGAAGGTTATGCTAAGTTTCACACACAGTTTTGCAGACGAACATAAATGCAGGCCAAGGCAAAATATTTATTTTCCCTGGTCTTCAGATATGGCATTTGTAGAGGTTAAATTGTTTCTAGCAAAAATATTCAGATTTTATGTAGGCTGTTAAACATCTCAGGTTTTGTCAAACATATCTAGCTGCTGCCTCACACATAAGGAATGTTAACAAAGCCACAAAAATCTTTCAAAAATCCTTCAGATAGAGCACAACATGCCAAGATCTCAGTGAAACCTTGTAGTGTGACTTTATACCTGATTGAATCAAACTTGTGGTCACGTATAGTGTCTGAAATAAATTATCTCTGATTTGTTTTTACAATACAAAGGACTGTGTTGTCACACACTTTAATACACTAATACTATAGGCCAATTCAACAAAGATTTGACTTTTGCATGGTTAAGAGTATAGCTCCGTTGCTCTCACTCATGTCTGATATAAGCTAAAGAAGGCTGGGAAAATATGATCTGTGCATGAAAAGTGAAAGAAGAAACTACACACAGAGGGAATCATTTACAAAAGAAGAACTAGCCTGACCCAATGTACAAAATGGAGACAAAGCTTTTGTCTCTGTATTTAATATTCTTGGCTTTTTACTGAATATATATAAAAGCGAAAGCTGTTTTGGTTTAAAAGCCATGCAGTAGCACAGCTGTCAAAGCACTTTGTGTGTTTTGATAAAGTGTGAGTGCAATAAGAAGACTAATTTACAACACCGAGTAAAACGTGACAATGTGCTATTGTTCTCTCAGGCAACAAATATTTTAGATCAATATCCCCTGTCACTGTCGTATGTTTTTGTTTTTATGAGAGGCATTACACAGGCACCCCCTACTGTCCCGTCATGTGATGAGATCTAGGCTTGTTAAAAAGTCACATGAAGGTCAACTGCAAAAAGCTTAACAAACTAAAAACAGCGCAAAATGGCCCAAGTCTGGCAACTTTATTATATTACAGACATCCAAGGACACACAGGGAAAGGGCATAAAGAGGTTATAAACTTTACCACTTCTGTTTTCTGTAGTATTTGGATTTAAAACAAAAACAGAAATGGATGAACATAATTTATCATTCCGTGAATTTGGAGTTAGATATAAAAACTGTTTATATTATAAGCTACACATACAAAAGTTAATGTTTCTAAACTTTAGTTGTAAGTGTGATTCAATTGTTGTTACAGAACCAGCATGGATAATCCAAAAAGCTCTCTGAAAGAAGAAAGCGCCATAATGTTATTTATGTCTTGATTATCAAAACATTAGAATATGACTGGTACAAGTAGACTGATCTAAACATAGTATAATTTCATAACAGTCAGTGGTGCAGCCCACTACAAGTGACTTAGATAAGCTCTCACACAGGAGGTATCTGCCCCACTTTCTAATAATAGTGTAGTGACTCGAGGTACACAAGGGTAAACTTTAATGTGCTGCTGCAAAAACACACGCTACATGTGCTGGCAAATCAAATAAAGCCAAGTTAAGTAATATGTTAATAGTGTTGTTTTTACACTGTGGTAGCATTCTTACCTGCAGCATGAGTTCGCAGTCGTCCCGACCAACAAAGATCATTTCTCGGGGCAGACGGTGACGCGTGCCCCCACTGCTGACCAGGAACCAGGATGTCACACTCATCGCTGCACTCTGCTGCTGCTACCGGTACACACCTTAACATTAATAAAACAACACATGTGTGAGTGAATTCCTGCCAGTATATGAACATGAAAATGTAGGTGCTTTACCATGTTTTACACACCTCTGGTCCAGGTAGCTCACTTCTAATTGGCCACTTGGAGCACAACACAGCTAGGTCATCCTAGGGAGAAAATGAGCCTTTGAGTGGTGTTATCATTTAAACCTTAAATTTTGACGACAAATTATTTTACCAAGTACAAAAGTGTTAGACTAAATCAAACCCAATTTCACATCTAGTAATAGGAGCAACAGAAATGCTCTCAAGTGTTGAAACGAACACTAAAGCAGCCAGTTAGACACATCCTCTCTTTCCCTGTGCCTGGCCTGATCATAGCCAGATGTCAGAGGAGGAAGTGATGTAGGAATGTTGGCTGGCCTCCACAGCAGGACGTTTATTTTCTCTCTAGCCTCCCTTCTCCAGTCTCTCTCCTTCAGATGAGCCACAAAAAGAGGTCAAAGCCAGCCACTCTGTTCTACGTACTTTCTGTAAGCAGGCTGGTAAGTGACAACAGAGAATACAATAGAATTCCAAAAAACAACCATGAATAGAAAAACTGACCACAACATATTGTTTCTTATTCTGTGAGAAATGCTTTGAACTTTGTTGAAAGAAACTTTACAACTGTGTCCTTAACAGAACGTGGGAATCTTGTATTAATAATGTGAGACTGCTCTAAATACTGAGTTGCAGGTAATACGCAGCAAGAAAAAAAACATCACAGAATTAAAGATTATTCAGCAAAGCCCTTGCTCAGTTGACCTCATAAGCACTATGTACAGTTGTACTCATAAGTTTACATACACTGGCAGAATTACAAAATTTTGGGCCATTTTTCAGAGAAAATAAATGATAACACAAAAAACTATAGTTAGTGGTTGGGTGAAGCCATTAATTGTCAAACAATTGTGGTTACTCTTTTTAAATCATAATGACATTTGAAACAACCCAAATTACCCTGATCAAAAGTTCCTTGGTGATTTTGGCCTGATAACATGCACATTGTATAAAACAGGAAAGGAATATAAAAAGATATCCAAGAATTTGAGAATGCAAATCAGCAGTGTTCAAACTCTAATAAAGAAGTGGAAAATGTGGGATTCTGATGAAACCAAACCAAGGTCAGGTAGACCAACCAAAGTTTCAGCCACAACTGCCAGGAAAATAGTTTGGGATGCAAAGAAAAACCAAAAAACTTCAGCTGAAATACAAGACCACAAAGCATCCCACTTACAATACGCCATACAGCACAGAGACAAGCTTCAAAACTTCTAGAACAGTCATTTGGAGTAATGAGACCAAAATTGAACCTTTTGGCCACAACCATAAACATTACATTTGGAGAGGAGTCAATGAGGCCTATGATGAAAGGTACACAAGATCTACTGTGAAACATGGAGGTGGATGTTTTGGTAATGTGTGAGCTACAACGGCACAGAAAAAGATGAATGCAGCATTTTACCAGAAAAAAAATTGAGGAAAATTTGCACAAATCAGCCTGGTAGCTGTGCATGGGACGTAGTTGGACGTTCCAACATGACAACAATCCACAGCACAAGGCCAAGTCAACCTGTCATTGGCTTCAGCAGCATAAAGTGAAGGTTCTGGACTGGCCATCTCAGTCTCCTGACCTCAATATCATTGAGTCACTCTGGGGAAATCTCAAATGTGCGGTTTATGCAAGACAGCCCAAGAATTTACAGGAACTGGAGGCTTTTTGCCTGGGCAGCTTAACCATCTGAGAAAATAAAGAGCCTTATCCGCAACTACCACATTACACTTCAAGCTGTCATTGATGCTAAAGGTGGCAATACACGGTATTAAGAACTGCGGTATGTAAACTTTTGATCAGGGTCATTTGGGTAGTTTCTGTTTAAAAAGAGTAAACACAGTTGTTTGACAATAAATGGCTTCACCCAACCACTAACTATGAGTAAAAAAAAAGTTTTTGTGTTTTCATTCATATTCTCTGAAAAATCACAAATTCTGCCAGGGTATGTAAACTCATGAGCACAACTGTATACCATCTCAACATTAACATTTAGGATTAACATTTTAATCAAACTTTCACTTTCACCTTTTCTTTTCACTTTGACCGTTTCTTGCACAATTGTTATGTTTTACCTGAACACAAGCAGTTACAATAGAGTAGTTACCTCAACATAATGAAGGCTGTGTTTAGACATGGCATGGAGAACTTGAGCACACTAGACTGTTAGGAGAACCAAAGCATTGCCATTAAACTACAATTATGTGGAGTTTAGTCTCCCTAGTGAAACCAAAGCATCAGAAGGGTAGCTGCCTCAATAACCTATGAACACTGCCTGCAGAAAGCTAATGGGGTTGAGGAGCATGTGTGCAATGCAAATACAATGCATGCTGGTCTGTGTGGTACCAGTAAAACCTTCTCACTATCACACATGAAAGGCATGACACAGCTGGAGGAATGCACAGCAGAAGAACACATGCTCAGTTAAGATAAATGCTAAAATATGTGGAAAAAAAACAAGAACGCAAAAGAACAACACTTTTTTTTTTTTTACAAACAACCTATGCAAATTGAATGATGCAAATGCTTTTTAGTCAAAACAAATAAAAACTGACCATGTTCATAAATGCCCACCAAATATAATAAGGCTTCCTTTGTCTGTCCTTGCATCCTTCCTTGTACCTCCCTAAGGCCCTAACTTGTTTCACATGATTCAGAATGTAATGCTTGCCAAAGATACTGTATTGTTTTTCAGCTCAGTGACAGAGGTAGTGAGCACTGGAGTTTCCCTCATAGCTGTTCATCTTTAGTTTATTACTGCAAAATTTAGCTAACTTCAATGTGATGTTTCTAAGACTGCATTGTGGTATTCATAAAATCAGAACAATGGGCAAATAATGTGCCTTAAAATGTGCTGTTTAGGACATAAATTGGTATTTTACAGGTTAAGCTTGCTCTAAATTAAAAAGTGTAAATGAAATGATGCTTGATCCTTTCAAAAAAAGCTGTAAGCAAGTGGACCTTAAGTTAATGTTCCCTTTTATGAAAATGTGTGAGAGATGGTTTGAACAGAGACCAAAACAACCAAAGAGCAGGACTGGATCATTTTTCTTTCACTCTTTCAGCAGCTTTGACATTGAAGCTAATAAAGATGAATAGTGACCTCATGGAACTTGCAATGGGGGACAGGTTTTAAAAGACTGAAAAGACAAAGCAGGGTGATATTTTTCCTAGACAAATGCACAGTGCATGAATGTACAAGAAACACATTTTAGGATTTCTATTACTGATTATGATGTCCTCAAATCAGATTTACTAGCTGTGGCTTTCCCTACTGTTACATAAACAATGCTCTCCAGTGTGTTTGAATTCAAATCTTATCCCTCCTCTCGGGGGTCTGAGCCAACCGCACATAGACGAGGCAGCGCAGGAAGTGACATCAGTGGGGAGTCTGTTAATTTACTGTCTACACATAGCATCTTGCTGGATTGTGTGTCCCGGGATGATGCAACAGCTGGTTAACGCACTTCTCACTACTCACGGTTCCCACACATCAGCGGGCCACTGATAGTTGACTAACACCAGCATCACATTGCCAGCAGCTGCTGTAGACAGTTCAGTGTTCATTTTACCCACGCACAAGTTGAAGTGATATAAATCTAAAAGGAAAAAGAAATGAGGACGACTCACTCGCCCGTCAGACTTGTTTCCACATGGTCTCATGATGGGAGCGAAACTTAGCCATCATCAGGGTGTGGTATTTGGTCTGCTGTAAAATGTTGCTCAATCAGGGAATTTGTAGTAACTCTCTTGGTCATGGTTCATCAAAATGGCTCTGAGCACAATATGCACAAAGTTGCACTGCCATAATAAATACTTAGTAATAGCGAAAAGTCTTGCAGCATAACAGTTTACTAAATCACTGCAGTAAATAAAGATTCAAATATGTTGTAAGTAAATAGGGGTAGCAATCAAAAAATAATGGTGCTATAAGTGAGACAGAGAAAACAAATAACAAAGCAGCAGTCAAAGCTAAGGTCAGTTAGAGTCTTCAGAATAATGTCAATACAAAACAAGGACCAAAGGTTCTTGTAACCCTAGAGGGGCTTTGGAGAGCAGGAATGCCTCCAGAGCCTGAAGGTGAAAGGAAAGAGCCACATGAGACACAAAGTTGAGTCAGACAAAGGCCTGCTCCCCAAAGGTTACATCTAAAGTAGATTTACTACAGAGTAAATCTTTTGATCAGGTCTGAATCCCTCAGTCTCTGAACAAAAGCAAAACTCATCCTTCTAGTGAGGCAAATCTTTTTTTTTGCTCTATTTTACTTGTGTGTTTTTTTCTAATGTCACAATCACATCACATGTCCAAATAATCGCAATAAATAATGTATCCTTTTTTCTTCTCATTAGCCTCTATGTGAATACACTGCCAATATTTATCCTCCTTTCACTTTGCTTCCCTTTTCTCTATGTTTCCATTTTTGTTCTGTTTCTTTGAGTAAACAGACATAGCCAGCTCTGAAATAATAATGTCGACAATAAAGCCTAGATGGTGTCTTAACAACTTTTACATTACTGTACATTTAACCCACTCTTGCAAATTATAAACAAATGCACAAAGAATATAACCTAGATATCGGTTTCATTACGGTATTGTGGTGTTTTGTATCCTGGAAAAGTCTTGCCTTAGTTTTACAACAGTATTGCTCATTAAGAGATGGCAGGGTGAATTGGATGTGACATATATATATATATATTATATATATATATATATATATATATATATATATATATATATATATATATATATATATATATATATATATATAATAAAACAATATATATATATATATATATTGTATATATTGTATATATTGTATATATGTATTATATATATATATATATATAATAAAACAATGAGGCTAATGTTGTTAGTTTACACACAGTGAACATCTTTAGTTTACACATACAAAGGGTTCACCTGACCTGGGCATGTAACTATTACAGTTGGTAATGTTGAGGTGGTGACTATTTTAATCAGGAAAAATAATGATTTATCTGTGCCATTAGAATAGGCCAGCAGGCAGCTAACGGCATAAAACATTGTACTACACATCCTCAGTCCCAGAATAGCAGCAAGTGGGGAGATAATAAATCACTATGGTGTCAGGATAAGTCCTCATCAGCAGAAACCATGTGTGTTTGTACCTTATTGTGTCTGTGTCACCTTGTATATACACACTTTGTGGAAAAACTGTCCAATGCAGCAGAAAAGACCATATGGCACAGAGCGGCAGAAGCATGTATCACATGAACATTTGGTGATAGGGACAAACAAGCAGCACCTCCGTTTAGCCAGCATGGTGCACCCTGCTCTGCTGTTGTAACCATACACAAGCCTCGCCTTAACGCACACACACACCTCTCTGCTATGCACCCCAGTCTGCACATGACCCACAGACCTACATATGGATGTCAACTATTCAAGGTCCTTGAGAAATGGCCTGTAAAAGTAAAAAAAAAAAAAAAAACAACTGCCTGCCCTCCAGCACTGTTTGCTAAAGTACGGCTTTGTTCATGCAGAGTCCAACTGCAACAGATCAAGATAACAAAAACAGATTGTTAATAAGCCAATAGAAAATAATAAACTGCATTCTCTACAGTCATATTTTCAGCTCATGTGATTGATTCAAAGCATGTGAAGAGTAAAAACCACATAGAGGTATGTGCATTTATAAATTCGCAATAGATCTAGATAAATGTATTCAAGTATAAATTGTTTACATTTTTACATAAGGCTGGAGAAGGCCATTTCTTCTGTCACTGTGTAAAATCCTAGAAAAATCTAACGTTTTATGTTCCAGTTTGAGTAAGCTAACAAAAACAGACCACAGGATAATGACGGGTTCCCCTTTCGATCCACCTTTGCTTCTAAATCGTTATATTAACAAAAATGTGACACTCAAATGTTCTTATTTAGTTTTTTTAATACTGTACTGCATGGTCATGTCTAGGAAACTGTATGAATGAAAAATAAATCCTAAAGCCACGATATAAATTTTTTCATAGAAAATACATAGCCTCACAAAATAATATTGATTGACTTGGTTCTTTGAAATGAAATAAGTAGAATAATCTCTGTTTAATGGGGCCAATTTACCATTTACAACACTATATAACTTCTAAATGACTAATATTCTACAATATTATGAGAGAGAACACATATCAACAAACATCTCAGACATCTTACATTTATGACATTAATGATAAAATTGGAGTTCTACTTGGAATTTGCAGCTGTGTGGTTGTACTCAAGTCTCACAGTTGCATTACACTTTCAGTTACATGTTGAGATCCTAGAAGAGTTTGTGCAGATAATGGCCGGCGTGTGGCCCTTTAACAGCAGCATTCATATTTGCCACGTTTATCATGGAACCAACTTTTTTGCTGCCCGCTCAGCACTAGACAAAAATAGTGAACTGTCTGACACAGTAATCCACTCTCTGGCAGAGGAAGAAAAAAAACTAAGATCCAAGAGAGACTGGTGCCACAGGGAGATGGGGCTAGAAGTTGTTCTAATACAAAATCAATATCTGCAGTGGAAAGAAGCTCAAATACCATAAACACAAAGCAGAGTCGATATGTTCCATCCCAAAAAAGATGTGAAGGTCGCTTGATTCTTTGTTTTGTTTTAGGTTACATTTTAAATGTGGAAAAATAGCACGCCCATGATGTTCCACTACAAGGGAGAGGCTGATTATATTTGAAAACTGCTCCAGTGCTTTTTTTTTGGTTTTCTGCATTACAGTATTCTCTCAACACAGATTCTTGTCATCTACCCTGCTATTTGTTTCTTCCTCTTTCTGACTCAGCGCACTAATGTGAACTTGCCACTTGACTCTTGTAGCACTTTTAATGATTCCACGAGATCAAACCTATTTTTAGCCAGAGATACCCCTGCTACAACATCTGAAACACAAAACTGAGCGCTGTCTCACACAAGAGCAGCCTGCAGGTAGGTTTGTTTTCAGTCACATAAACATAGCCTGACCACTGCAGTAAAATGAACTCACTTCCTAAACTTCCTACTATACACAATGGGCATGGGCCGGACTGGGAATAACAAAGTGCTGCAAGCTAACAAGTAGGAACAAATACTGTGGAATGGAAAATAGTTTGCTTTTGGTGATAAACAACAAAATTCACATTAGAAACACATAAGAAATCAAATTGTTGGAAATACAGCAGTCATGTAAATAGGATATTGAGTGTAAACATTTTTACGGTCTTCTGAAAATGCATGAAAAGACCAAAATTCTAAATGGTTTGCTTTCTGAAGCCATTATTTAGCATATTTAGCATAATGTTTTTTTGTTGTTTGTAAATGCTAAGCCACAAACACAGGCTCTCTGAAAAAAGACTGGGTAGACACTACTAACTGAGCAATAGCTTGTGATTTACCTGTGTGACCTGCAACGTCGCATTTGAAGCATAAAAGACATTATGTTAACATCCAAATAATAATTCACTGGGACTAAAATGCCCAGGGTTTCTTGTGTGTCAGGGGTAGACTTGTATAGCTACAATTCTATGTGAGTATAGCAACAACTGTGTGACACTGACACAATCTTTAAAAATGCAATGCCTGTAGAGCCCACTGCCTGGCCACAGTTACATTTACGAGGAGAGCAGCAAAGAGGCAAAGAGAGAAACGAAGAAAACTCAAGCACTGCACAGTATTATCTCTGCATTCAGACCCGAATGGCACAAACCCAAAAAATTTGAATTCTTACAGCTGCGGGAGGAGGATAGAAGCCAGTGTTGTGCTTCTGCTTCCCAAGAACCCTTCAGTCCATTATGTGTTATAAACCAGACATGAAAAGCACCTTCACTTCTGTAGTGACAGTTATGTTATTACATGCAGACGATCCAAATTTAAAATAGGTCACTAACTCCTGAATGAAAAGCAGCCTCTGTTTCAGATGCTTCAAACTGTTGTGTCTAATCAGATAATTATTACACGTGAATTACATTAAATGCTAATTGGGAAAGAAGCAAATATTTAAAAAATAAAGCTCTGGGTGTTATATGATGAGATAAGGCACACATGTATATTCAGTAAACGCTACTCTTATGAATTTCTGACCACTGATACGATTTTTTATTCTGCATTTAAAATATTCACATGCCACAAGCCACTTTCTATTTTTTTTATTCTGACATGATGATGACAGCTAAAACCAAAGTGAACACAAAGAGAGCGGCCGGCCACGATAACAAAGCCTCCACAGAAGAAGAGGAGGGGTCCAGGGCTGGAAAGCACGCTGCAGCCATAAAACGTTACAACAAATCCTGCTAAATAGATAGGCCTACACATACTGCACTTAGAGAGACAACCCTTTAGACAATATACAATGAAATGTCTGTAGAAGCAAGCTTGTAGGAGGTTAGCTTGTATTAATGTACACAAAGCGTCCACTGTGAGCGACCTTCATTGATGTGCATCCTGTCTCGACTCGGTAGCCTCCGTTAGTGGCTACATATGGATGATGGGAAAAGCAGGTCAGAAACGGATAATAGCTCGGCACTGACAGGGCAACATTTAGCCAGCGTTAGTGTGAAGTGAACACAGTTAGTGCTTTACAGAGGCGAAAGCAAACTGGTCATGCTACTGACAATAGTGTCCGAAGCGAGCAAACACTGTGAGCCCGGTGTGTTTAGCCACCAAATGCGCTGTTTCCGTAGGCTATAGGCTGTGCGTGGCTACTTTGGGGAGTAAAACAATATGTTGTTGGATTTCAAAAGCAGAAGCTAAATAGCGAACCGGGTCATTTTTAAAACGACTTAACTAAATGCATATTCAAATCTAGAGCTGCAAGATAAGGAAAACGGGTCAATTTTTCTGTGTTGCGATCTAGCGTGCGTTTAATGGTTGAAAACGATACGGCCAAGTCAGCTTAGCAGTATGGAACAGTTTAATAAAAGAGACGTGGACGTTTTTTCTTACCCTTTTCTTTGATGGGGAGTTGCTGCTGCTGCTGTGTGGGAGCCCTGCCCTGTCTTGGTGCAGTTCAGTGAGGCGGCCTTCTCCGTTGCTCAGCAATAAACGCTACTCCCACAAAACAGCGGAGCGGACTCACGGCGAGCGCTGCGTCCACGCTACGGACGTACACACAGAGGGATCCTGTTTCACCTTTCAGTATAAAATATAGACTGGCGCTCCTACTATAAAGTTGACATACAAAGTTAATTGATGAAAAGGTGATATTTGAACATTTAAAATGTGAAATTATGGTGACTAGGCCTATATTATCGTGTATTTCAAATAGTATGAATAGTATGAGACTGCATGGCCTAAATCTGAAAATTTCAATTTCAAGAGGTTCAGTTGCTTACAACATCGGCTTCATTATAGAATTGCAATGATTTTAGTGGTGGACATTTTGTTGACATCTGAAAGCCCAGCACTGAGGTCCTTGAGGTCTGAATCTCTGTATTTTAGTGACCACTGTGTTAAAAGGTATAGTGTAAACCTTATTATTATATTGTAATATAGACAGTGTCACTATCTACCAAACAAAGTTTAGTAAACTCATTAAGTAATGAGTACTGAATGTAAAACTAAACTGGACTTCATTAAAGAAGAAACATGACCATAAAATTTCAGTTTTTATTATTTTACAGAATTGGTAACGTCTTACTCATCTGTTTGTGTATATCTGAACTGTAAATGGGACTTTCTGATGCTTTTTTTAATTTCACTGGAGATGCTTCAAAAAGAAATTAGAAATTTGTTTCTGATCACATAAAATGTATGTTTTATACACACATAAATTTGAATATTCAGGGGTGGCCAATTATTGTTCTCCACGGGCCACATTAGAACCTGGGACTCTTGTGGAGGGCCGGGTAAACACTGTGAACTCACTGATGCTCGATAAAAACACTATAAAAAGTGCTTTATATTTAAATACAAGTCATGCAAACTTTATTTGCACATCCCAATATTACAGACTTGCCCCATGTGAGAATGAGGGAAATTCATTCAAATCTCATTCACAGAATCCACTCATCCTCTCTTTTTAAGACAGATAATCTTCTCAGTGGCTTAATTTTTGTTCTATTTATGTTAAATTTTTATTTTGACATGAAATGATGAACTGTTTTAATTTCCGTCGTGTCGTAATGTCAATGGCTTTACGTCGCACTTCCCGCAGCGCCTGCGTCTACATTTCCAACACGCTTCCAACTCGACACAACCCAGCTCCGCCAGAACCGGGATGGGTTTCCTGGACGCACGCGGGTCTTGTGATATTTTTGACCAATTGAGTTGCTTTGTTAATTCTTATTATGAAGCAGAACAGTAAAATTAACATAAGCCTATATGGTTATACAATAATTAGGAACCGATTAAAATAAATCGGAAAATGACGCTATAACTAAACACTAATTTGAATCGTTCTGATAAATGAACGTATATCTTTATATGTGCAGAGCGACTATTGTGTTGTTAAAAACATTCACTGGTATGCATTAACGATCCTTATGTATAAATAAGTTACAGTGGGTTTTTTTCCTCAAAAATAATTCAAAATTGAAAAGGGTGCGTTTTGTTTTTTGTGACTGAGTGACGCAATCACGTTTCCAGCCCACGAACGAAAGAGGGGTTGGTTTTATACTCCTCGGCGCGCCGATTGATTGAGGATAATTTTGTGTCACGTTTACTAGGACTGTATTTTTCATAAATACATATTTTATATGTATGTAGATGCATTATGTCATAGTAGTTTTATAGTAATTACTGTGCAGCATGGGAGTTTAGATTTTTGCCAACGTATATTTAATTCTTTGTTTCTGAAGAGGGTTTAACTTTTTCTTAATTACTAGGGTATAAAACCATTATAATGGTATATAAAACCATTGACGGTATAAGGCCCTTCTACAGTCATTGTATAAAACTAACTACAGTACAACAGAACCGAATAAATGTGTGTCCTGTGTGTCTGTAGGTGTTTTGCTTGTAGGTGTTTGGGCGCCATGGGCGCTCTTAGTGTTTTGGTTAATCTCCGCCTCTCCGAGAGGAGCCGTTGAAGATCGAAGCGCCACGACCGTTACGGATTTGAAGCTGCAGCATCTGGACTGGAACAGGAGCCGAGGGCGAAAGAACAAACATGGACGGCCAGCGGGACGTTCAAACTTACAAACGAAACGTAGCGGAGAAAATGTATGCTGGCTCCGCGGTGGACATGGAATTAAAGAGGCAGAAAATACGACAGAGCATTTTATTCATGCAAAGCGAGGTATGTGCTGTACAAATAACTTATTTTTTTCCTTTTAACAAATGACAGGTGACGGTTAATACTGAAGTAACAACGCTAGGTCTACAAGAATGGAAGCAAATAACTAAGCATTCGTTTATTCTTGCGGGCAAATTAACGTTAAATAATTTATGTAACTTGTTTAACTACAATCCGGAGCCGTGCTATCGCAGTAGCTAAAATGATACGGATTTTTTTTATTTTTGGTCAGTCACAGTACTAACTAGTTTAGCTAGAGCATTTAAGTTACCACACGACTGCCTCTTCTTGGGGACAATGTGAGTTGTGGCCAATGGCTTAATTCAGCATTTTCAGCGCTATTTTACTAACATTAAATGAGTGGCCTTTATATTAAAACACTATCAGCGCAATGACTTGTATGTATATAAAGTAATTACTAAGTCAGGCAGTATTTTGACAATGTATGTAGTCTTGTTTAGTCTGCCAAAGTAATGTCCTTTCAGCCCAAAATCATAAAACGCAGCCCGAGCTTCCTTAATGACTCAATAGTGTATTAAGTGTAACACACATTTTGAAGGATATATTGTGCTTTAAAAAAAAAAAAAAAAGTAGTTTAAGAGTTTTGTGGCTTTGTGCCTTATCCATCAATAACATTAACTTGCTGTCCTTTACGTTAAAAAATCATGCATCAATACTTATTACCCTTTGTTGTTATTCGGTAGGAGAGTGTTTGGTTTGACTGCTTTTGTTCTTGTGCTTTTTTTTTCCCCCCTGTGAGTTGTTTGGGTTCTTGAGAGTTTTCCTCTTTGTATTGTTTCTATGAAGGACACAAACGTCCAGAAGAAGTTGGACTTTGAGATACGGATGCGAGAAGGGGCATACAAGCTACTCCTTGCTTGCAGCAAGAGAGAACAGGTCCTCAATGCTTCCAAAAACCTGCAAACCTGCAACACCCGAATCAAGGCTTATCTCACTGAGCTGCAGAGAGAGGACACAATGGAAGTAATGGCCAGGCAAGTTTGTTAAAGCTTCTGTTCAATAAAATGTCTCTGCTCTATTATTTTTTTATAACTCTATAGTTACTGTTATATTTGTAATCAAATGAATTATATTTCAGACTTTCAGATACACTTACAGATGACTATGTGCCTTGCAATGGGACAGTTGCATTGTCTGGTGAGATTTATCTCACTCAAAATTGTTTTTTGTCCAGAGATGATATGTATGATTATAAAATGAATTTACTTTTTCTATTTTGCAAATACAGGGCTGAGGATTCCTTTGATGTGGAGAGATTCAGATCACTTTAACAACAAAGGAAGTAAGTTTTATTTTATATTTTTGTGTAATATAATAATGTGTCATTTTGTTTGCCCAATGCATAACTGGACTCACCAATCCCATTAGGTTCTCGTCGGGTGGCACTCTTCTGCCTGATGCAGATGGGCTCTGAGGTGTTTGACACAGAAATGGTGGTTGTTGACAGATCAGTCACTGACGTATGCTTTGAGGGAGTCACAATATTGTAAGTGTTACATCTTTCACTTACAGTAGGGTATGAAGTGAAAGTCACTAAGGTACTTTCGAAATTGGTTCTTGTTCAATTCCAGCAAACGGGCTGTTCCCCAGTTTGAGCTGAGGGTGGAGCTGTGGAGCTGTGCGCTGGAGGAAGAGCTCACCTTGGTTAATACGCCAAAGAAACTGGCCAAGAAGCTCCGCAACTCCCTTGGAAAGACGGCTGGGAAGAAGCTCTGTCCTCTGCTGGACACTCCGGACCCTGAGACATTTCTGCAGTACAACCCACTGCCTTTGTAAGTTTAAAAAAAAAAAAAAAAAAACTGTAATGAAGAGTTGCTTTGAGATAAAATACCTAAATCAATAACTTGTAACTGGAGCAGAGGGCCTAGCTTTCTTCTAACAAACCTTGTCTGAATGAATAATTAGGACTAATAATATTCTGGCTTTCAAATAGTCTTGAAGCACCAGTTAATGCACTTTAACAGTTTTGGTTACATTCAGGTAAGACGTTTTTTGTGAAGCTCTTTCTCCACTGACTCATGTGTACGATCTCTCTGTCGTTACCAGTGGAGCAAAATACAACCTGCTGGCCTATACCACACTCTATCTTCCTCAGGCTGAAGGGAGTTTCCAGTCTCACTCACTCGTTGTCCTACAAAATGGTGAGAAGTTTATTGAATACAATATTCAGGGTCTTGGAAAGGAAATATTTGGGGATACATTGGTGGTTTTGTCTTTTCACTGTAACATTTAGGCAGTTTGGTTTCAAATTAAAAGCGGTGTTGGTGACTAGAGACAAAAAAGTTTGTCTTTGTACCTATATTCTACACCAAATCTGTGTAACTGCATGTTGTTGCCCTGAGATAACAAACAAGGACCTACAAGCTGGCAAAAATTGGGATGGGAGATTTTTTTTTTTGTTTTGTTTTTTTTGTTTTTTATATGTCTTGCTTAAAATAATTGCTGCAGTAGAGGGTTATATGACTGATGCCACTGTTGGTCCTCTTCATCACAGCTCAGTGGTCCTCTTGGCTTCCTCTCTATGGAAACCTCTGCTGCCGTCTGGTGGCTCAGCCTGTTTGTATGACTCAGAGCATGATGAGCGGCTTCCTAACTCAAAAGGTACACAAATATCTCTAGCTAAATATTAACATTGCATTAAGTATGAAACTTTTACATTTTTCATTGAACTTTTTATCATTTTAAGCAAAGTGTGGACGGCATGACTCGGTCTTGCCGTCTTTACTGTGAGCTGAGTGCCAGCTTTCTGTCCTGTTACTTTACACCAGAGGAGATTGAAGCCAAAGTGGAGCCCACTCTGAATGTGCCTATCAATAAGGTGAATACTGTTTGTAATAGCTTTGGTTTAAAAATGTAAAGATGGCATACAGCAAACAAATTAGGTGCAGAAACATATAAACACGAGCAGAATTTCTAGTTTGAGTATTTTAAAATTTTATTTTATTTAATTTTATTTTTTCTATAAATGATCTTTACTTGACACCTTTCCCGCCCTAAATTTAGTTTTTCTGATTTTCTTGCAGGAAACCCGGATTCGTGTGATGGAAAAGGAG
The DNA here is from genome assembly GCA_024349245.1 of Neodontobutis hainanensis. Classification (NCBI taxonomy): domain Eukaryota; kingdom Metazoa; phylum Chordata; class Actinopteri; order Gobiiformes; family Odontobutidae; genus Neodontobutis; species Neodontobutis hainanensis. The sequence goes on along the minus strand of JALDNG010000016.1, from coordinate 4,551,435 downwards.
TCGGCAGGGCAGAAATTCAGAGCTCTGTTGGTCAGCAACCCTTCACCAGAAGGAACTGAAACAGTAAGCTTTACCACAGACTCCAGCGAAGAGCTTGAGGAGTGGACTGACGCCCTGCACCAGCACCTCTATGATCAGAGTGAGCCTCTATCTTTATAAACAGACAACAATGATCATGTAAAAGGTCATGAGTGTTGTAAAAGTTAGATGCATGTATTCTTTATCTTTTGATGCCCTTTTACCACCAGGCCAGTGGCTACACTGTTGTAACCAGCTCATGAAGATTGAGGTCATGTCACCACGGAAACCATCACTGTTCCTCACTAAACAGGCTGATTCTGTTTACAATGAACTCAGTGAGTAGACAGACATTTATAATTGGAGGATTTTGAAGCTTCATAGTTTTTCTTTTTGTGTTCATAGATTAATTCTTGTTTGTGCCACTATTGTGTTGTGTATATGTTGTATGTTTATTTTTAAACTACACAATAACACAATGTGTGTCATTGACAGGTATTGTATCCCCGGGTAAATTTGAGAGTATCACAGACATCATCCACAACAAAATTGAGGAGACGGATGGCCATTTTCTGATTGGTCATGAGGAGAAGAGGGAGGTACCTAACTGGTCCACTCTGTTTGATGGGTCTCAGTCAGTTGTGATTCAGAAGAGTGTTCTGTCCCAAAGCAAAACATCCACCCCTTATTCAAGCCCTATTCAAAACAAAAGCTCAACACCCAGTAGTGTTAAAAAGCGTCGTGCTCCACCCCCTCCCACTAACCGGGAGCCTTACACTCCTCCCAACCGTCCCGTTAGACCCCCCCTCCCTTATGTCCAACGCCCTTTTCCTCACCAAGAGAAGGAGAATGCAAACACGTGTACTAATTCCCGGCCCACTCTGCGATCCAAAACAGGTAGACCGTCTCTGGACGTTAAATTTTCTGCTATTATTCAGCAGCTCCAGCGCAACAACACCAGCGGGCCTGGAGTTCCCAGTCGGAAAAACGCTCCACTAGGCATGCTCGATATCCAGCCACCAGGCCAGGCCTCTGTCCAGCAGCTGGAAAAGCACCCAAATCCTGAGGCCAGCACTGAACCTTGCTTTGTCAGACATGTCCATGGCACTGCGCCTGTTCCTGCTCCAAGGAGCAAATTAAGAAAGTCCTTCAGAGAGAGGATTAGCCTTAAATCCCTGTGATCTTCTGGTCTTAACATTTAATTATTTACATAACCACTAATATGACAACCACACTAACAGCTGACAGAAATGCATATCATTTAATATTTGAAGGATAACAGCAGTGAAGTGTCAATACACTGGGTATTGTTGTGTATCAGTACTCTCCATAAAAGGATCGGTCTACTTCTTATGTAACAAACGGTGAGGTATTGATAAAACTCCAGATTTTACTCCGCTCTGAAAACTTTTTCATGAGCAACTAAACCATGGATGATTTAAATGCTGTGTGTTGGCTCGAGCACTGCCTCCATCAATCCTACTAAAATGCAAAGGCTTATTTCTCAGCTCTGCCTCTGGAACAGGGGCTGATGAAAGAACCTTTGCAAAAGCACTCAGATTGGCATTGATCCATATGCTGACTGCGGACGAGTCACTCCTTTTGAAACTATTGACTTATTCCACTTACTGTGACGACTTTATGACCACTAGAGCAGATTTTTAAGGGAACAGGATTTCAGGAGCAATTGCAAGCACTAATGTGACTTTCCCATTTCCCAGAGGTCTTAATAATAAAGTGACTTCAGTGTCAGCGAGTACATAGTATGGTTGGCATTATTCAGTGTTGCAGCAAATAAATGAAATGCACATAATTGAACAGTTTTATATTTTTTTTGAGTGGCTAAAATGATGAATGTCTATATCGGTGTGTTTTAAATACATTTTGTGTGAGCTGCTATTTTAAACCACTTAATTTTTGGAAAATTCTTTGTAGAGCACATGTAAAGCATAATTTAGATTTTTACTGAGCACTTCTGACTATAAAAGGAGGCACAGTAGAAGCTGCAGTCTCATTTATTTCTGTCCCATCCTTTATTTAATCAGGAGAGGTCATTGTAGATTTGAAAGAAGTGGATTATGAGCCTTGATTTAAGCCCTGAAAGAACCAAGAATGGATTATTAAAAGGTTATGTCGCTCCTTAATAACAACCTTTAAAAAATGTTTTTATGCTTTGTGTGTAAATCCAGTCCATGCGTTGTTTTATACGAAGTGTATACTGTACATCACCCACATTGTGAATCTCCAGTCTGAAGATTGGTACAGCCATATCAATTACTGGATCTTTTAAAGTCAATGTTGTTTACACAAGTAGATATTTAGAGAAAAAAATATTAGTGCTTACAAAAACAGTGAGCACTTCAGTAACTTTTATTAAATGAGTAAAAGATAAGTTTAAAACTATGACAAAATGGACTGAATACTATTTCTTATCAAACACTATCAAGCCATCAGCATTTGGCTTGTTTTAATATTTGATGTTACTTTTAGTAAATTAAGTCTTAATTCTTTAGTTTTGTACAGCTTTTCATCTTGGTGTCACTTTTGTAGTGTTTTTAGACTGCACTGTCCTTAAGTAGTGCAATTTTAATCTTGTCATAGTCTATGCAATTTAGTGCAATGTAAAAAGCGTAGTTGGTTTTGTTTATTAAAAAGGTGCAATTTCTCCATTTGTGTAATATTAAAGATAACTGTTAATATTGCTGATTTGCAATAAAATGGCCTACATCCTACCCTGGTAAGTCTGCTTTTTATTGCTGAGCTCGGAAATGTTTCTGCATATTTTTTAATGGTAAAGGTCTACTGGGTGTGGCGATAAAAGGCAAAGCATTGCTTTTATTGCAGTCCAACTCGTATCCCATAGATATACATGCTCTGGCACATTTCTCAATTGCAGCAAAAGCTAGAGTCTTCTCTGGCTTTGAGCCCAGAAGTAGCCTGTTGTGAAGATTAAAGCAAGTGGAATCTCATTGCTGGATAATGCTATTACAATAATAAAAGTCCATTCACAGTGCATTTACTCTAAGTACACTGATACACAAGAACAATTTATTTAGCTTGGGCTATTAATGCACTGGTAAAGAAAACAAAAGGAGGATTTGTATAGATAGTAAAATATTTTAATTAAATATACAGAAGTCATATCATACAAAATGTCTTTATTTTTTGTCTTGCTTGCCAGCTGGATGATTGGTAATCTGTATCAAAAACACTTTAGGATGCACATTGATGAAAACATAAAAAAGTGAAACAGAAGAATATCCTAGTTTTTAAACCGTAGTGTTAAAATCTAACATGATCATGGTGACCTTGAAACAGAGCAAACAAGGACAGCTAGATTGTGTAACCAACTTTTATATTGTTTATATACTATTTACAGAGTATAACCGTTTATATGATAACAGCCACGCAGTTTATCTACAGTGATATTTACATCAAAGTAAGACGAGAGAAGGATTGCCATAAATTGATCCCGTATGAGTGATATCTGTACAGGGGCCTTGCCAGCAATCCTGTCAGTTTCACCTAAACACAGCAATGTACAGTACTTTAGAAGAAATGAATGTCTTTTTTTAAGTTCAGTAAAACTTTTACACAAATACAGCTTTTTTTTCTTTTGAAAGAACAGAATGTGTTCACTGTGTATTTCCTGGACTGCCGTTATAGTGGTTGTAAAAGCCAGAGCAGGTGTTGCCTTCCCACCTCGGGCTAATGGCGCATTGGAGGCATAGTTTATATGGATTCTGGTACCTTTTCATCGCTGCTAAAACACACATACAGCGCACATGCCCTGCAGATGACACACTCCAGACCTATGTTAATGCGCTATTTCTAACCTTTTAAAATATGTTTTTGACAATTTATTGATATATTCAAGCCCAAATACCTAATAGATCAAAGCAAAATAGCCCAGTGTGCCATGTGGTTTAATATTTATATGCCTACCCTGCTACAGGGGGTAAAACTTAACTGTAGTGCTAATTCTAATCCAAGACTGTAAAAGGCACAGATACTGTATTTGCAAAGCAATAATATCCTAAGTGACAACATTCCTTTAAAATCATACAGTGACACTTTTCAGCAGATCGCATAAAGGAGTCTGTTTACTGAAAGAAAGCCTTTCAAGTTCAAGAATGGAAAGATGAAATGCTGATTTCTTGTGGTGAGCATTCAACAGCAAATGGCTGCTTCATCACGCTTGTCCTAGGGACTTAAACGTTGCTACAATCTACTCATCACAAGGGCATATGGGCTTGATTTATATTCATCTGTGGGACTAAATAAAAAGCGCCTTTTTACTTTTTTTTAACAATAAAACATTCTAGATTAGTCAAGAGACTGAACAATACAAGTACTTGTGTTGTATGCAATTGAAATACATAATACTAAACCTGAAGTGAGTCAAAGTGAGTGTACAGTACGTCTGTCAACACAGCACCTCAGAAAGCAACGATAAGACGAGGTCATGTAATGCAGCACCACACTGGGCGCTCCGGTCAAATCTTAAAGCGTTCAGGTGGATTCACTGCGGCATTAACAGCTTTCAGCAAAAAGGAAATGTAAACATGCACAACACCACTGGCTTCAGTGTAATAATGCACTCAACAGCTGTTGAAATGATGGTGAGAGTGAATGAAGCGTTGCCATTTCAAGGACTTCATTTACATTGTTTTAGTGTTTCTAAGCAACAAAGTTTAGCCCTCAGATGCAGTAAACAATGGCTTTACTCTGTTGCCCTTCACTTTTTTTTTACCCATTTCCAGAGCAACAAACCTGACTCAAGATGACTGAGAGCGTCTACTGCTCGTGTTCGTGGGCACATACATAAGCATTGTGCAAATAAGAATACAACAAACACAAAAAGATACAGTAAGTGGTGATTAAAAAATACAGAGCAGTGCAAAGTAAATATCCAAATGTAAAATAAACCGGAATCTTCAGTCTGCCTGACCAATGAGTTTTCAGTTTTTAAAGTCAGTGAGCATAAAATGATGGGAAATGTAGTGATTCACAGTCTGGTGCTGGGGTGTACCGAGGACAGCTGGGGGGGCGGGAGGGTGGACAGGGGGTAGAGGTGATGGAGCAGGTCACCGTACAGGGCTGCTCCACCCGGGTGCCTGTAGAAATGATGCGGGCTGGGACTGGACGCTAGCAGATGCCTGTGTAACATCATGGAGTGAAAGGCTAAAGGGGGGACGAGGGGCGACACTGCTGACTGGCTCTTTAGGTACTGCAGGCCCGGATGCTGCTGTAGGCTGTCCTGTGCACTGGCAGACACCAGGCTGCTGGGCGGGTACATGCTGGTGTAGAGCGGAGCGGCATGGGGTAGGGGGTATGTGGTGGTGGGGTGACCTTCTGGGATATGATTGTTTAGGTGAACAGCATGCGCTGGTTCAGCTGGTTTGAGTTCCTCTGGGTCACTGCGTCGAACTGCCCCAGCGGGGTGGATGGGGGTTACCACTCGTACCTTCCTCTCGGGGGCGTCCTCAATTTCTCCCTCTGCTCCACTCCTCTTACAGGGTCGGTTTGGACTGGATTCAGATGAAGCCTTAGGGCTGGGGAATGACTGCGGGGCTTCAGAGGGAGTCTGTTTAGAAGGAGTAACAGTCATAGGAGAAACTCTACATGATTTGGGGTGTGACTCCAAACTCTGGTGCATGATGGGATATGACAAGGTGCAGAAAGAGGGCTTTGAGAAAGAAGACAACCTTTGAGAGTGAGGTTTAGAAATGCTAAAGTCTCTGGGTTCATCATCCACCTCTCTGCTCTCGTGATTTCTGTCGATGTAGTGGGATCTATAGGCCAGGCCCTCTTGCTCTAAACCACTACAGACAAACCCTTGACTGCCTTCACGCTCCCGACCATAGTGTTCCCTACTGCGCTCGCCGTTGGTAAAGCCTGAAATCCGGTCCTGGCTCAGGCAGCTCTCGGTCTGTCGGTACAGACTGTTGAGGTGAGGTGATGAGTAGCAGTCCCTTGTGTAGCTCCGCTGATGACCTGCTGGACTTTGGAGTAACTTCTCCTTGTCCCCTCCATCCTGGCTGTGAGCCTGGGGCAAATAGGGCTGCCAGGGTGCGTTCACTTGTGGCTGAAGATGACGGCTACTTCTGCTGTAGGTGTCAGAGTGCTCTTCAGCACTGGCTCTGTCTGACTGGCAACTTGTGGTTAGCTGTGGCTTGCTGCTCTGAGCGTGCTGGATGACCGAGGGCCTGAAAATGGTCAAGCCCTCAGAGATGGTGTCTGAGCCCTGTCTCTGTACTGTGTCCTCCTTAGCCTTTTTCTTTTCTGTGTCCCTCTCAGAAAGGGCAGAGTGACAAGTAGGGATTGTGGGTAATGTAGGCTGAAGGGAAAAGGAGAAAGGGTTGGACTCACACACTTGGGACAGGAGCTTCTTTTTGGCCAAAGGAGACATGACCCCCTGACTGGCTTTGTAGGCAGCCGCTTGTGTGGACTCCTTCTTTATCACAACATAGTCCTCCTCCGTGCTGCAGTCCACAGGCTGCCTGTCCAGCTGCTTACACATGGGCAACACTTTACCTACTCTTCCACCATGAGTTTCTGTAGAGTCCTTTACTCTTGAGGTGGTCTCAGGAAGGGCGATGTGTCCCGCTGTTTTGTGGTGGTCCCAGCGGTGAGGCAGGTAAGGGTTTTTGGGAATAAAATGCCCTTCAGTTTGCTGCTCACAACTAAGTTTAATTTGCAGCGCCTCGCTGATCTGCCTCCATTCGGGCTGGGGACAGGGCACTGTGAGGAGTGGCCTACCAAGGTGAGGGCTCCTGTAGTCTGGTTCTTTGGGGCAGAGCAGAGGCGACTGCTCGACTGATAAAGACTCTTCTTTCTTCAGGGTAAGATGTAGCTCTTCCTCTTCTATTACTATGGGTTCATCCTGTTTTACTGCAGACAGATTGTGTATCTCTTCTTTAGCCTTGGAGTCCTGCAGGCAAAAAGAAAGTCATTTTAAACACTCTTACAGAGACTCTTATTCAAATGTCTAATATGAATATATTGTATACTTTTGTAAGCAGCCAAAGCTGTAACCTTGTTACTACCTTAATTATAATAACGGTATATGTAAAACTATGTATGTAATAAAAGCCAAGATTATTTTGCATAAAAATGTGTTACACATGTATCAAACTTTAATTAAAACATGATAAATAAAAACAGACTCTAAATTAGTTTGAGAGTAAAGCATGCATGAGGCAGTGAGAGTTGACTGACCTGTGACAGTTCTTGGCCTTGTACAGTGTCACCTCTGTCCTTTTTGCTCCCCTGTTTGGGATTGTTGGGGCTTTTGAGTTTTTTGGCCCCCAGTCCTTTGGCTTTGCCTCCCAATATCTTCTCCTGGCTGCACTCCTGCTTCCTGGGTTTAGTCAACGGGAGGGGCTTGTCTTGCTCGCCTTTAATGTGCCTCTCGTATGGAAGGAGGAGCCTGCATCAAAGAAAACAACCAAAGGAATGGACATGAGTGTGTGCAAATCATTAGGTTTGTGCCATTACCCAAGCGTTACTTCAGGAACATAACAGTAAGATGTAGTTTAAACAAAGATAGTCAATTCATTTAAACTAATCTGTTGTTTTAAGGGTCCACAAGAAAGAAGGAAATGTTTTTATTGAAAGAACATAATGTACATAAGTACTATCATGTTTAGTAATATGAGGAGGAGAATGAGTCAAGCGTTGCCACAGGCACGCACTGTATCAAATGCTCTGCCTCTAAACTGTGTCGTTTTAATACCTGGCAAGCATTAACAATCCTATTGTAATTAAAGTGGGGAAGGGAAAATCCAGGTTCACAGTGGTGCCACAGTGTTTGTGTATGTGCCTTTGAGTACATGAGAGAGAAAGAGAGGAATAATGTGAAAACACACTTCTGCTGGGAAACTTCACATTTGGTTAGAGTTCAACCTTGAACGAACAGTTTAGTGTTGAATGTGTGTGTAACTCTAACTTTAAAATGAGGTAAATGGCTGAAAGAAACTGAATTGGTTTAGGTGAAAGAGCCACAGAGCATATTTTGTAATTTGATAGAGTAATATGATTAATCATGGCTCCCTTAAGGCTGCAATAAAATGTAGTAATACAATAGTTCTGCTGTAATAGTATGTATCCGTTTTGAGCTGATTGTCCAGGTGGCTGGAATAAAATCTTGGATTTTTAATTAAATTCACAATAAACAACAAGGAACATTGTGGAAAAAGTAACACTAAACTATTTCTGAATCATGTTATTTCCCCCACTAAATAGTTCCCAAGTCAGTTTTCAGTATCTGATGTCATAACTAATGGGAACACTAGGATCTGGCAAATGTAACAATACCCATGAGTAAAATAATGACATGAAGAAACTAGCAGGGTGAACTTTTCGACTTTTATTACATAGAAAAGTAATTTGAAATTGGCAGCCTTCCAGATACCAGAGACCAAGACAAGTGAAAATGACAAAGCTTCAATAAGCCACTCTGAAAATGTCTCAAGCTCTGTCAGTTTTTTTACAATGTGTAAAGCCAGACAAAGACATGACTCTCTCACTCTTAAGAAAAAAATATGGCTTTCTCATGTAATGACAAGAGACGGTTGCACAATTCCTTTTAAGGGACGGCGGTAAAACAAACATTGAATCAAGCGCTGTTTCGTCTTGTCTTCAAACGGAAGAGGAAAAAAAAGCCTCGGAGAGTTCAAGAGGCTCAGCGGGATTTTTTGTTATTTTTGCTCTGAACAAAAGTGCTGGCAGGGAGAGCAGTGAGACTACATTTCATACAGCTGGTCTGGCACAGGGCCCCAGGCCAAGAAAGGAAATGTACTATTAAATATGACTTATTGGAAAGAAGAAGAGCAAACGAGTTGTGAAAGAGGAGAGGAGAGAAAAGGGAGTATTATGTTAATAAGGAGCACAAGAGATCTCAATACTGTCACCCAGGATCTCAAACATGTAAACGTTTGTGAAATTTGTGACTTCACAGATCAGGAACCTCAACCTATTGTGACAGAAAAGTTAGATATAGACTTAGTAAATAAAAAAAAGGATTGCAACATAGATAAGAAAAAAATTACCAACCCCTAAATATTATTTACATTCTCACAATTGACTCCTAAATTGTGTTTTCAGTGGCCAGAATGGTACAGATAATATATTCCAGTCTGGTTGACTAATACGGGAATCTGTGGGAAAGGGATGGCTGCCTTGGCCCAGGTCAACTTTATGGAATGTCAATATAGGACGGAGGAGGGGGTGTGATGTTGTACGCCTTATAATGTAAGAGCTGAGCCCAGGGAAATAACTGCCGCTTTAAATAGCTCCAAATGAAAACAATGCAATGTTATGTTGGCCGCAAAAACAAAGGAATCTGACTCGTTCTTTAAAAACAATTATCGTCCTCTAACTCCTAATGTCGCATCATTAATGAGGGTGTTATGTTGGCAGCTATGTAATGCGTTTAATTTTTAAGGAAAGCTTAGTCATTCAGCCTATTTCAACATTACATACATTGTAACAATTATAACAGAGCGGCCACAATGAAAAAATAGAGTGAGGCAAATATAACTCTGACAGGATCGTGTAATATTAGAAATCATAATACAAGAGCCCTTATATAAGTAGTAATTTCCTGCAAGGAAGGGGCAGGGCAGTGCTTGGCAGCTGCAGCGGTTGAAGAAAGCCAAATGTAGTAAAGTATTGGAGCCACTTGGGGGCGTGTTTTGCTCTAAGAGATTCCAGGAAAGAATTTCATTAAGGCAGGAGAGGCACTATTTTTATGAGGTCAATAAATACTTAACTTCCTCTCATGCCAATTTATCACTCCCTTTTGTTTGAGCAGCCATTTTCAATGTTAGCAACTCTTTAAAGCAACCAAAACATGCACAAAGTTTGATGTTTCGAAATTTTTGTTTTAGAGATAATACATATCTGTTTGGTGTTTATAAATCCTCAGATTGAATGACTATCTTATTTCCTGGAGCATGACTAAGCTTTTTAAATGTCTCAGATATAATTGCCTGCACAAACAGCACCTCCCACAAAAAAGACAACTTGGCAAAAACAAGGTGTCTTTACCAAACAATGTGCTACTCATCTCAGTTTTGTGTTACAGGAACAAGCAGTGTGTTAAACTCCAAGAAATGCCTAAGTCACAAAATCAGTGGAAAAAGCCTGCAGGCTGTTCCATTCCCATCGCTGCTGAAATTAATTTTAGCTGGTGTTGTGTTAAGATCACAAGAGCAGGCCATGTGTAAAAAAGAAACTAAAAAAGAGCTTGTGGACAAGCCCCTGGGGGTGTTAAAAGATTTGGATGAAAGAAAATGACTTAACTTTTACAAGCCTTTAAGGGGAAAAGAATAAATTGAAACAGATTGAGCAGACTGTTTGTGAAATATGAACGCAACGATTAATCTGCATCACAGGAAACAATGAGGGAACTGAGAGAGATAAGATGCCAGTTGAGGGATAAACAGACATTGTAGCCACTCTCTCCGTTTTGGATTCAAGCCTCAAAGCCCCTCTTTTGTCTCAAAGCCAAACCACTTGAGGTGACCCTCATTCATGCAGTTAAAGCAGGAGGGCAGCACAGGAATGTATGAAAAACTTAAGTCCTTTGTCAAGTCTGGAAATACCAGATTTAAAATGACCTCTACAGTTCCCCTGAGGTTTGCTCTCATTAGCTGCTCCTGCAGCAGCTCGCTCTAAGCATTCAGAATAGCAGGTGTGAGCCACAAGAACCAGTGTGAACTGTTTAAAATAAATCTGAAGCAGTCTGCACAAAGACACACTTAAGTTGTTCACTTCTCCAATTTTGGCACATAATAAACATATGTTCCCACAATAAACCAAGATGTTTGGAAAAATGTCACTGATTTAACGTGCTTCACTGCACTAGTTATTAATCTCAGTAGACGTGAATAGACATTCATTCGGGCGATTGCCTGTCACATGTCACTGCTGTAATTTGTGATTCCTCACAGCCACTGGGGAAAGGCTCCTCAGACTCTTTGACTAAATTCAACACATAAAGGAACCATCTAATATTGTGATTTGTGCGATTGTTGCAAAAGGGCTTTTTATCTGGTATTTTGTCTCAGGGATATATATCTTTCAGAGGTTTAAATAGCTGTCTGCTATTTTAGTAAAAAGAACATGCGGCTCTTTGGCTGCAGTCCCATTTTAGCTGACATCCAGTTTCCCTTTTGAGAGCCATGGATTTACAAAACATTTGGCCAAGCATGATGCACAACATGTTGAGACATTGTTTTAATGATTAAAAAATGCCTACAGTCTGTCTGTGCTTCATGTTTTTAAATGAAATGGTTTTACCTGTGCATTATAATCTGTCACTGTCTCTCTCACTGCTTCTCGATGAGAATAAAAAGCAGGGAGGATATAAAGGTGATATCCCTCACCACCGCCTCCCATTGTAATCCAATGATACCATCAGCTTTAGAACAAGAGACCAGAATAATTGAAACCTGTGTTTGAGCTACAGTAAAGAGCAGATATTCTAAAGTGTAATGCACCATCTATGTATCTGCAATTCAGCAAGGACAAAGCAGAGAGATGCTGACGCGTGCAGGATAAAGAGCATCTAGCAGAGTTAAATTAAAACAATCTCCTGTGTCTTCTCCTCAGTTTCAAGCCTTTTCAATTTCTTAATTTTCAGTATGAGCACTTGCTCTAGGTTGCCTAATAATTATGTATTTTCATGTCTAGAGAGCAGCTTGAGTGAATATAGTGGAGCAGTGATGCTACAAGGAATGAATAAAGGCTGAATCAATAAAACATCTACTCAACTAAAATTGGAGCTGGTGCACAGCTGCCTTTAAAGAAACACATATCTGTTTGATCAGACCTGTAAAATACACATATGACGATTATGGACACAACATCTGGACAGAACCTTACGATAAAATGAGTTAATTCCAAACCCTTCATCTGCACTCTGAGCTATTGCCCAAAACCTCAGAGTTTTTAAATAGCAAATTATTCTAAATTGCTTTCTCTGTTGCCATGGATACCCCCCTCCTGCTCCAATATCAACCCTGTTGTGCAATTACATTAGACTGCCAAAGCATGGTGAGGTATTAAGAATCTGTAACAGGCAAAACGGAACAGATAAATGTGATGTTTCTGTAACAAGAGATCACGTAGGAAACCAGGAAGATTAAATATGTAGGAGCTGTTAAAAGGCGCTGACCTGTATAATGAAAGAAACAGCATGAAGTGCAAGGCAGGGAGCGTGTGCGTGTGTGTGGAGAAGAGGGTGTACAGAGAAAATGGCACAGAAGCTAAAAGGCAGTCTATTTCAAGGTTACTGATGCCATCTTTTTCATGACCTCATTTTTAATTCAGAGCGCTGGGCCCTGACAGCTAATCTTGGGAAACGGTTTAAATAAATATCATTAAAGCGTTCCCATAGCTGTGGCGGCAGACCTTGGTTTGGACATTTCTACATTGATTTTTCCCTGTGTGCTAATGAACACCACAGATTTATTTTTTGAAAAAATAGCAACTTTGAAAAGTACAATTAATTGAGGTTATCTCCCGTTTAATTTTAGCAATGTAACTCCATTACTATCAGTGATTACTGCTTTTTTTCTGGACAGCATAAATATAGTGATTATGCCTCGGGCTTCATCTTTCACAATAACATCTCCTAGGAAACCATTTCATATGATTTTACCATTAGAGCCGTAAGGGGATAATGTGTATAATTTAAAATGGGAACTGAATGCGTGTAGATATTCTGTCTATAATCCAAATAACACCAAGACAGCCAAGAACATATACTTAATTTAAAAACTATTATAGCTTAAAATGGTTTTACTTTCTCACTTAGGACATTTCTTGCTCTGCTGTACTTTTGTTGCTGGGGCAAATCACAACTGATTCTTCAGGAAGAGGTGGGAAAGCTAAGTGTTGTTCCAGTCTGTACACTGTACATTCTTTCAGTGAACTATATTTTTGTAGCACATTGACTAATGATTAAAGGGGGAAACAAAGACACCTCTAGGGAACAAACACACACTTCAGCGAGCCCACAAACAGACTCATTCATCATGCAGAGAGAATGGCCATGTTTGCTGAGTTAATACAATGAAGCTAATTGCCCTCCAAGCAGCCCAAACACCAAGGCTCAGCTAAAATTATTTCCCTGAATGGAAACTTGCTCAGCTGATCTCCTTCTCTTTGGCACACACACCCACATGCACACACACACACAAACATCACCTCCACTATCCCCAACACACCTCTCTCTGTCAGCCTGATATTCACTGCAGTGTGTGGATATTATTGCTTTGTATTGATTCAGCATTATTTTCTCTCAGTGGCTGGAGAGAGAGAAAGGCCAACGCAGCAGCAGTCACACCTCAGCGCTTCATACTACCCTTCCTGCATTGCTACGACCCTATTAATACTCTATATAAGTGGTAAACAATGTAGACTTACACATCTGGCTTCAAAATGATCCGAAACAATGACAGATTTAACTGTTTTGGGAGATTTGATAAGAATCACACAGACAAATGTGAATCCAACCATATTTGGCCCACAGCTGCAATGAAGCAAGGTGTTGAAAGCTGGCTCTATTATTAGTCTAAAAAAAATAAATAATAATATGGCAGGATTATGGAACTGTGCAGCAGCTCCACCATCAAACTGTACACTTCTTCTCCAGGTAAAGAAGCAGAGTAAGCACCCTGCGACGAAACATTTAGAGGCACACTGTCAGCTTGTGTACAGAACAATAACTCATACATATACAGCTCTACAAATTTCCAGGAAAAGCCACGCCTGCCACTGCATGCGCTTGCAAATTACTCCATGCAATCCTTACACAATATAAGGCAGCTATGTCCTTGTAATGTTACTATTTTACAGACAGGTGTACCAAAAAAATATATATATATACAAAGCTGGATAGAGAGAGAGGGCCATGGGCCTCGAGGAATGACCTGTTTCATAAGCGTCTGGTTATCGGATGCTGAAAAGATCGTATTTGGCTTTTGTTTAACCTTGGGAAAGTGTATGTGCATGCAGCCCCACATTATACTGAAGCAACTCCCTCAGGATCACATTCATATGCTGGCTTTGTTTTAGTAATAGCATGTGAGCGATTATGTAGCGGTTCAAAGTGCTGCAGTATCCCACTGATTAGATGAATACATTACATTGGTTGTTTTCATTTCATCTCACAAGTCTTTGGCAATGAAAACTCTAAATAAAAATGTTGATGCTTAATAATTCAAAACTTTACTATTATTTGGAGTGTTTAAATCCTATTAAGCCAGCTCCTAATGCAGCATGGATGGGGCTTACTGTATAATTGGTTCCATAGTGCCACGTCGCTGATCAATGAATCCTAGGGTAATTACTGAATGGAGTTGCATTGTGAATTGATTTAAACTCATGAGGATTGCATTAATGTACATAATCATAACTGCATGCTATTACAGCAAGAGCCTTGTGCACTCTCGCTGCTTTTATTTAGAGGTGACTTCCCCAGTATAAGATCAACATCTATTTCTTACTTACTGCCGCAGTGTTATAAATAAAGTTGTGAACTGATATTTGATGCAGCTGTGAAAGTGTTTATACACTAAGGGCAGAGTAAACAGCTCCATGTATCCATCCAGGCACAACAATTTGGCATAATGTAACCAGTTGACATCATATCTCACCTCTCGTAGTGTCTGCGCGTGCATGTGGCTGCACTTGTGCTGCTGGGGTTTCCGCCTAATTCATCATATACATGTTTCCACTGTCGGCGAACTGTGATCTGAGAGAAACACAGGAGAAGAGGGAGACAAAAACATGACAATGAGTTGAATTCTGTAAATGTTCAAATCCAAGAAATCTGTAGGAATGCAAAAACAAAGTGGCTGACGTCACGTTATAAGTCTTTGGGAGTGAGTGACTCATGATGTTCCACTATTGAATCCTTGACACTCAATTCTCAAACATAATAAGTTGCGTTCAGATCATGAAGTCAGTTATTCCTGCAGCAAACCTTTTATTCAAAAACAGAAAATGTCAAGCTAACAAAGCTTTGACATGAAACGTGAGATAATCAACTGCAGATATAGAGATTTAATAGGGATATGAGCCCCCCTTATATGAGCTGTATCCTGTTTATGGCCCGGTCTGGTTTTCTGTTTGGATTACATTATACCAGATAGCTAATGAAAAAACAAGCATGAGCAACGCATTTCCACACCAAACAATGCCTCTACTGGAAACACTGTACATAAATAGTGAGTAAACCAATAGCAGTTAAGATGCCAAGTTAAGTGTCTCACACTGTCCTGACAACTTAGTGTGTGTTCGCATTTATGAACACACTTCTGGGCATACATACGTACATACGTCAACCTCAACTTGGGAAAATATGACCAATTTGACCAATTTCCTTCTGACCAGTGCAGCGCAGAGGAACATGTGTTTTCCACACTGAGGGGGCTTTAAAACAACAGCGTCATTTTTGTGAAAAAACAGCTTACTTCTTGCCAAAACAGTGACTGACCTTAAGCACAAAAAAAAAAGAAACAGGGAGTAAGGCAACAATGTACAGAAATGACAGGGAAAGGGTGGATCAGAGAGAAAAAGAGAGTAGACATAAAGTCAAATGAAGCAGTCAAAAGGGGGAGACAGAGAAAAGAAGCGTGAGAGAGACCCTTGACAAAGACAAGGGAACATATTGCCACATATGTGAATACTTACTAACTCATATCCTCCAAGTTTTTGAGCAGCTTGAAACATAGTCCAAAGGTTGACTGTGGGAGACAGAAGAAAAACAAGGCAGTCAGAAACTCTGGGGGAAAACTAGTCTCAAACACATCATGTAATTCAGCACTGATCACTTAATATAATACAGTAGAGAATATGTTCAATATGTTTTTATAATTAATACTAATAAATAATTTTAATTAGTATTACTATTTTTATATAATACATTAATAATTGACCTACTTATCCATAAAATCAGAGTTCTTCATGTGGATATAGGCCTATCTATAATTTATATTTATAGATTATAAAGTATATAGAGACGAATAACTAGACATTTGGTCTGGATGTATGAAAAAAAATTATTTTTAATGTTCTTTGTAAATGGCCTGCACAGTTGAACAGATGTAAATGAAAAGTGAATACTTGAACAAACACCATGACATGATAAAATACAATGTGTGTCTCATCCTGACAGAGATTTGTTAACCCTCAACTGCAGCCTGCAGGTATGAATGAAAACCATTACAAGCATCAAACGCTTGGCAATATGCTCAAACTTCTGTTTGAACTAATGCAAATTAATTTGCATTGATTTCCCCATGCAAACACCATGTGACAGACCATATCAAAATACAAGTCTTGTGTAACATTTCGCCCAGAAAAGCTATAAATAATTTCTGTCTAGAGAAAATGTCCTACAAACAAAGAAGCACAAGTTTATTGGAGGACTTTTTGTCCCAATGACATTTGTATTTGCTTTCTGTAACATCATTGTTTAACATTTTTATAGGGCCTATAAATAAGAAAAGGAGGACTCGCCTGGGAAGAAATCCATCAAAATTCAATCTGTGCGTACACAAAGCCTTGCATTTGTCAAAATGACATTTTCCTATCTCCGCTTTTGACAGCATTGATTTTTTTCCTTCCCTCCTCTCTGCGACCGTTGTCAATGCACGGGTGGAATAACAAAGGGAGCTGGGTATTTTTTTTTCTGTTTGAACTGAGCACTTCGGTTTATTGTGCTTTGTGGCTGTAGAAACAGAAAGATGGTCTATTTAACTAGCTTGTTATGCATCGACTGTAATTACCACAATAGCACACGGGACTGGGAGGGAACTCAACAGATAAAGGAAATGAGAGAACATGCTTTTTCTTAGATGTCTTGTCATTAGCAATTTCTTTTCTTAATTCCCCTCTATTTGGCAGGGGCAATTATCACTGAGATAAGGATGACAAAACAGAAACACAATGCAGCCTCACTGACACACCAATGGCATGGCAATTAGACAAC
Source organism: Neodontobutis hainanensis (assembly GCA_024349245.1). Lineage (NCBI taxonomy): Eukaryota > Metazoa > Chordata > Actinopteri > Gobiiformes > Odontobutidae > Neodontobutis > Neodontobutis hainanensis. The sequence goes on along the minus strand of JALDNG010000016.1, from coordinate 4,534,409 downwards.
CAGGCTGAAAGAGAGAGACAAATTGGAACTGATGTTCACAATCACATGCTGATGCACAAGCACTGAGGCACACAAGCGGCTGTAATAATGGCTCACACAGACAGCATCAAGGGCATTTACAATATACAATGCTCCCACTACCTCCACTACTTCACTACACATCTCACTCAACAGTCTCTACATCCACAAGACTTCAATGGGAGCAGCTGTACAGCTAAGTCAATATTAATACAGGGCTAAAAAATAAAAGCAACCTCACATGAACGGGCTGCACCCACAGTTGTCTTTTTACCTAGTGTAATGGCAAAAGAGTGTTATTGTCAGTGATTTGACAAAATAGATTATCAGAAAAAATGTTTTCTAAAGCCTTGAAAGCCTTTTTTAATAAATACCTTGGTAATGCAGTGAAAGAAATATAAGCCTGTAAAGGACAATCAGCGCTAAATACTGCGGCTTTAAGAGACATGTGATGATTACAAAGTCAGAGTTAAAAGGTCTCAGATCAGCACCTCTGCTCTAAGATGTTTAATGCATACAATCCCTGGAGATACATATAAATTCCACATGAGCTTTAGCCATGCAATCAAGAAGACTCACGCGAGAAACAAGCAAAATTAATATTACTATGTATGAAATGAGTCATGATGAGTAAAAAAAAAGATTGACTGGATTTTAGTGATAGGTTTTAGGTGAAACTTACACATTAATTAACCATGTTAGTATTCAAATAGAATTTTTGGGGAGTAAATGATTTTAAGCCAGCAGCCCGTCTGGTAAATCATTCAACCATCTGTTGTTGTGTTAAGCTCCAGAGAACTTAATAAAAATATGATTACTGAAAGGCTACTAAAGTAACATCATTTCAATTTCCATCAGAGGAAAATGTGCTCTTTGATCTTTTAATACATTTGTAGTTTGTTTAAAAGGAAGAATATGAAAACATCGCCTGATTACATCTAAGGGTTTGTTGTATTAATTATGATATTTTTTGCTGTGTTTTTTTTCCCCTCGCTTTCACATGTACCGATGTGTGCCTACTGCCAAGGACAAAGTTTAAACAGCATGATTTCACTATTTAATGAGGCCCTTGCTTATGATGTGTCTGGTTTTGAGATTCAAAGCATGTACTGTATGTAAAACAGTTGGCGTGCGGACCTCGACTTTATTCTGAGCTCAAACTGAGAAATGCCAACTAAAAATAAAGCATGTTGTGTATGTAATTCTCCCTCTCTCCACTCTCTCCGTCTCCCTCAACCACAATGACCTATTTAAGCAACAAAATGTCGGCAATCAAAAAGACAGGATTGTCAAAATACTGTGGTGAGGTTAGCAGAGTCAAGGCGACCACAGCTTACATAGTTTATTGTAATAGATTTTACTTTCCAATAAATTGTTACAAACAATAGACAAATCTTTCTCAATGCCATTTCTTTAATTTGTTAGGGCTGCCGTGTCACAGTTTGATTTGAATAATTAAATCTCTGAATAAAAACTGTAGTGGTAGTAACTCTGAAAACCACAGTTAGAGCTAAAAGTCCTTGTTCTCTTGAGTTTTGCCTTTTAAACTTGAGATCAAATGACAAAAATATAAACTCACTTTCTTGGGTTTCAAAAGCCTGAGTTGTGTCTGCTGTGATGTTAACGTGCACGCTTGTGGCCCGTGTCCTGTGCACAGCAAGTGCAAGCTAAGCATTCAAGCTATATCAGAAATCTTTCATCTTGAGCAGACAACGTGTTTCCCATACATCTGATGTTCCTTTAACACATTTAGAGGACGTTCTTGGCCTTCACAGGAAAGACCTCTGACAAGAATGAGAAGATACTCTCTCCTTGTATAAAAGCCATGCACAATATGCTCTGACAGGCAGCCTCCAGAGCTTTTTACGAGATGCAAGATGGGATTTCTCTTAACATAGACAATTATCCCAACGGTTTGTTATTGCTTCTCATTGGACTTTTATTAAGCTCGGCATTATGCCTACAAAAGTTGGCTGCCTTTTCTGCTCTTAACTTCTACATATTAGTATAAGATGTAACCTTGTCTTGAAAGAAGAAAGGTAAACTGGACTGTCCAACAATAACACATAAAAAATGAGAATTAAAGTCCATTTAAGGTAAAGCCAGCTGTATTTCACTTTAGCCAATGGATACATGGATGTAGCTTTGGTTCAATTTCTTGATGGACTAACTAACATACTTCTCTTTTAAATTGCTACTCTTCAATGCCACATTTAGAAATTAAAATTAAATTCACTGAGGGGTCTCTCTGCCCTTTTAACATCCAAAAATAGTATAATGTTCTTTCATTAAACTCTGAAAATGCAACTTCTGTTTTATTCTGCCTTGTTAAATTCAGAGTCCAGATTATATATGTTTCAAGAGCATTAGTAACAGGATGAGCTAAATATCAGGAGCACAAACCAGAGCACACATGTTTATACATTACACGTCTAGTGAGAGAAAACAGAATGAGTTGCTCTACTCACTTTGTTTGAAGCCGAGGAAGGGGATCCTCTCAATGGGCGTGTCTCGTTCTTTCATGTACTTGTAGAGCTCCACTAAGAAGGTCTGCTCCTCTGCTCTGCTCCCTTCAGACAGTTCCTCCTCTCCCTTCTCCTCCATCTCAATCTTTAGCTCTTTCTCCTTCTCTTTTTCCTTCCCTCTTTCTTTCTCCTCTTGTACAGATTTCTTGCTAAGGCTGTGGGCCTTGTGTTTGGCTGGTGTGATTTTTCCATTGGGTACCACTTTACAGCTAGGCTTGACCTGTGACAAAATAGTGTGAAGAGTCAGTAGATGTAATTTTAGATGGAAATTGGAGGCTCAACCATGTCATTTAGATGATGCCTGGCAGTTTTGGCCAAAAATGTTAAAGTTCAAGCCCAAACAAATATTCCATGAGCCACAGAGGCAGCATCTCATTGATTGTCAATAGAGCAGCTCCTCTTGTCATCACAGATTAGGCTCGACTCCAGCTTCAAGACAGAATTTGTAATATTGATTTAACTCCCCAAGGTCATAAGGATAACAGCTGAGGAAGGTTTTTATGGTGGATTCGCCTCCACTTTGAATATAGCAATATTGAATAGGGGCAAGATAATGGACATCAGTCATACAGATGCTACTACAAACAGTTACTGAAACAAAATAACCTTGATAATAGAGAGCAGAGAAAAACACGGAATAAATGTACTTGTCAAAATAAAATAATTTAATGTTAAAATAACTAAATTACTTGCAGTTGTGGGAAAATGAAATAGGTATGCACAGAAAGTAGAAAATGAGAAACAAAGTTTCTAGCTTATCTTACAATGTGTAAAATAAATATTAAATTGTACTGAGAAGAAGCTTTTGCATTTTAAAAGGGGATCGACTGAGTCATATTTTACCATTTAAAAACCTGTAAACAATGAGAAAAGAGCTCTTATTCTAGAAATGTGATTTAATATGGAGCCTCTCTATACACAATTGTGAGCCGCTGGCCAAGTGCACACCCAAGTCTTTTCATCTTAGTGCAGTGCATCATGTGACTTCCGGGCTGGCCTAATTTGTGACCTCAGCAAATCCTGAAATAATAGTACTAATGTACATTTTGCACAAAAGTAAAAAATAAAATAAATAGGTGAGCTTTAAAACATTACCTTAGTGGGGGTTTTGATTTCTCCACTGCAGGTGTCCTGTGCTGAGGCTGCTGTTGAAACCTGGCATGACACAGATGACCCTTGACCTTGTGCCTGGCTCTGGGAGTCCCTTTTCTGGGACAGCGACAGTTTCTTTTTTCGAGGTCGGCCCTTCAGGTTGGGTGCTGAGGTAAAAGGAAAAAAAGGATTAGTGACCAAGATGAAATGTGTTTATCAGTGCAGAAAGTCTGGAGTAAGTGATTTAGGTCATTTAAAATTTACACAGCCTGACATAAAGTAAATACAGAAGATTTGAGTTTGCATTGGGTGAATAATGTGCATTTCATGGACTAAATATGGGTAAGTACGGAGGCTATGGGGGGAACATACTCAATCAAAGGAATGGAATTTCACAAGCCTGCTAGCCTGTAGCTAATTATTTTAAACTGGATTAGTGCGACATTGTACTAAATGGGGGAGCTGACTGCCAAATTGCTCCAGTGTGCTAGTAAACATAGTCCTCAAATTCCCTCTCAGTTTAAAAACTACATATAAATTCAAACAGATGTATTTTTAAGATCTGAGATGATGGCATCATAACTGTGAAGCACTTAGTACGATACATTTAATCACAGCTGCTGGTTAACCTACATAAAGTGGGAAAATCTCCACACATGCCTCTCACCACAAACATTTATTTTGTTTGTCACAGCAGGACGGCATGTCATTAACTATTGGATTTGATAACACAACACATTTAGATCACTATGACCCCATTTCTGGTTCTCTATAAGGAGCCGGCGCCTGTCTTTAAACTCAACGCTGTTAATTAAAAACACATGAACCTGCCTGATAGGAACTCTTTGTTTGAAAAGCAGGCAGATATAATTGCTCAGTTCACATTACACACACAATAAAGTATTTAAGCCTTCCAAGTCCTTTGTACACCCACGTTTATGTCAACCCGTGACTGTAATGTTACTTCTTGGCAGAGTGCCTTGCTTCCACACAGCAACACAAACAGAGATAAGCTCGATGGAGAAGTGGAGTAAGGGAAAAAAGCAAAAAAAAAAAAAAAAAAAAAAACAAGACAAAACTTCAAGTAATCCAAATTCAGTCACGTATTTTGCAGCATCAACATTCTTTCTTTCCATCTGCAATGACAATTAAATCACATTCAAGGTTGTTCTCTGCCAAAAAGACTTATTACAATTATTTTATTCAGCTGAAACTCCTGTCATGACAAAATAGCACAGGAGAATGAATAATACAAGGCAACAAAACAAGCAGAGAACTAAGGCAGCTATTAATAAGGGTAAAATGATTGCGACTCAGCAACCTATCACTTGAAGTTGTTATTTTCCCAACTGCTACGCCGGGGGAGAAACAGCTCAGGAAAAATTCCAAGGACATTTGTTGTGCATTTCTCATCCCATTGGCATTAAAAAAAAACTACTTTTCAAACACTGTAATATCTAATCTTTGCTTAGAAAAGGCTGGGTGTTGGTTTCAGTTTTTTCAAATCATCTGTTATTGTGCCTCTCTTAATCTTAGTCTTCTTCTAATTAACTCACTGGACTTACATAAAAGCCCATTTATTTATTAAATGCATGTGTTTATTTTGGGCTGACCAGATTCGCTAAAAAGCAACATACTGAAGCACAAAGTTCATCTGTGCCAAGCTTCTCATACAATGCTGTATTACATAAAGATGAATCCCACAGACGTCTACATCAGAGCCACCTATAGCTGTATGTCCACAATACAAAACATGTGCATGGAATAGTATTATGTAACACGATTGATGCAGTCGACGTGTGGCTTTTACTCTTGGCATACACTCGATTACTTTTACTAATGTGACATCTCTTAAAAACAAATGCTACCAAGGACTGAGTGAGGTCACATCCATAGAGTAGTCCCAACACTCTACACTGAGTTACATAACCTGGCTGATTACATTTTTTCAACAGGTCAAATACTGCTGCATAAGAAAATGCGGCAATTAAAGCAAAACACTGCTGCACAATGACAGGACAGGAGTTTAAATTCATTGATGTACTAATTACAGACTTTGCTGCACAAAGGGTCAAATGGGGCATTTTGTATTTGTGTAAACGTACGACATGCACACAAGGTCAAACGGAGGGTTTTATTGCAGGTTACCTGAAGTTGTGCTGATCTACTCTCCTTGTGGCAGGGTTATATAAAGGCAGAGTCACCATCGTCTTCAGGAAAACACAAAGAAAATCAAACATGGACGCGCTGAACGGGGATTGATTTGTACAATGGAAACATGGACATTTATAGTCTGTAGAGAACACATCACAGGGTAATGATTTTACCGCACCGTGGGAGAGGGTATATTTTTAACATCCTGTGGGCATTGAGTGTTTTTGTCAAGGAGACCATTTAAGTATACACAATACTTCCCTAGGCAGGCCAAAAATGGGGCTACAGTCATAAGCTAAAAACGGCAAACTACACTTCCTTTTTGCTTCAAAGAGTCATGTCTCAGCTTTCTGTTTGACTGGACTATTTAGCATACTGTAAGGTGACCAATTTTTCTACCCTAGATATAATTCTTATTTACAATTGAGGCCTTTTATTCATTTGATTGAGTTCATAATTAATGTTGAACCCACTGCTTTAAACTGAAAGAAACAGCGTACAAATAGCTGAACGTGTAGAAACAGATTTTGAATTATGGCTGGGATAGTGGTGACCATGCAGAGGTATATAGACTTTTACGGGTAAGGGGTCCTCCCAGGAGCGTGAATCCATCATGTCTTGTCACAGAGCACAGTCCCCGAGCCATGGAAGTTACAACGACTCAAGCTGCGATGTGCGCAGTCTGACAACTTGATCTCTGGATGCAGCCGAGCGCTCTCAGCTCTTAACAGCTTTACAAAACAGCTTTGTCTAATAATAATAATCATTTTGTTCCCCCTTCAGATTCAATTAAATGCAGCTCTAATACCTTGATTTAACTGCCATTTCCTTGATGTCAGTGAAAATAAAATTTAAAAAATTCATTAGAGATGACTGGGGAACGGGTTCTGATGGTTCTGTGCATCAACAGAGTGGAGCCACGGGGAGCTGCAACAAAATGGACTGATTGATTGAGAGACTGCTGAGAACGAGACACACATCGAGACGACAGGGACATTTGTGTGATGGATGCTTTATGAGATAACACTCACTTAATTGATTCAAGAAAAACAAAACATTCAATATCTGCATTTGTTCAGTTAATAAACATAGATAATATGAGTAATTCTTCTGATGAAAATTTAACAAGGTGGATAAATGATCACTTTGATGCAGGATAAGCTTTTATTTAAGAAGCATTTCATTGTTCTGTCTCTTTGAATTTTAATGGATCACCTTAAAAGAGAAATATAATATTGACATATTTTTTGATGCGCCTTACTAACACCTATAGCCTATAAATTATTTGCACCAGGCCTGGAATTGAGATATCTTTTTGAGCACATTCTTTATTTGCTTTGGAAAATAGTGTCAGGACCACCCCCAGTTCCAGCTGATACTATTTATTTATACTGTTTATTTCATTTAGTACAGTTAGATATAATGACTTTGAGATCAGCGTTTTTGTAAAAGCTAAATAGAGAAGCAGTCTATCTTGAGATTTTGGGAGAATTTTGTAAAAGTTTTAGTTAAAATGTGTATTGTCTTTTGACAATGGGCCTTTATGAAGGTCTAACTTGCATAAATCATTGTTCAAGTAGTTGTAAAGCATTACCTTCAAACAATGAAAAACAACAACTAGCTACACTCTGCTCCAAGCCAAGTCAATAAACCTGCTGAGCTTAATATGTTTCATTCCTATTTAGAAAAAATGAAATTACACTTTTTATAGATGTGAACACTGTTATGACGAATCAGATATAAAATAATGAAATATGAACATCTAAAAGTTTCGATCCCTCAGTCAAACTCACTGAATGAGACAAAAAAGTCTAACGTTCTCAAGAACTTTCCGTCTGTACTATGAAAACTCTCACTTATGTCTTGACACTACAGTTTACCTTCAACTGATTTTCTATTTTCCTTTTTCAGAATGAGGTCCAAGTTCAGACAAAGACTTGTGGGTGGGGGAGGCATGACAAGTACAACCGGTGATAAATGCTAAACATGTTTTGACATATTTTGTCACTTCACTTTGGTTGCAAATTCACTAAATATCCAACACCCACTCTGCAATTATCAGCATGTCTGGTTCCAAAGGTAACAGTCAAAACCTGGCCTTTACTGTAAAGTACACTCCCTCAGGCAAAAAAACATAGCTGAGCCTGGGATAGATGTTACTCTGTCTCTTTCCTTGAATTATTAGCTTTACACAACATCCGTACGTACAACGTTTGAATCACTCATTAAAACTAGTGTTAAAGCTACTTTTTAGAAAAAAACATCAAACAAAAAACCCCACAGTTTTAGGTCAAATATGTATCTGTCCCGAGAGAAGGATCTTCTGAGAAAAAAATTTGTAAAGAGACTATACCTGTGAATACGCCCACAACAAGACAAAGAAGGTCACACAGCTTGTGCATACAGGGTTACAGCAATGGAAATTTACAGCTTAATATAAAACAAAAAGCGGCTTCAGAGCTATGAGCACACTAATAAATTTACATATATGGCAAGAAGAATGAACAGAATTAAACATGCAGTGGATATCTGTTACAATAGAAAAATATAAACTAATCTAACAAACAGACAGTGAATATATTCCTGTTAATTAGCATCTACAACCCTTTCATAGAAACTCCAAAGAAACAGACTTTAATCTATGGAGCAGCAGACCATTAAATGTGTGATCAGTGAAGTGATATTACACTTTGGTGGAACATTTAAACTCCACTGCAGGCGCAGGAATGTGACAAGGGAGGCTCCAAAGCAGCCAGGCAACAGCACCAGAGAGAATACAAAAAAGACCAGTGATGACAGATTTCTCAGCCAGCAGTGACAGGCGACGGCGTGTCTTCACTATACATCAAACATCTTCGAGGTTGAAGGGATTTCAAGTGTTTTGCTCTGACCAGTCTCAGGAGCTTTTTAAAGCAGAAATAATGTCCATTCTACTGAGATATCTCACTAATGCTTATCTAACCTTGTCTCAGAGAATTTTGATTTTGTACTGTTTCCAGTGCTCTATTAAAATATGTCACACGTCTTATCTACATTTCAACATATTTGAAGTATTACTCTTTATCTTCTCATTTTGTCTGATCTGGTAATTTTATGTCTTTTTCTTTAGATATAATGTAGGTTGGGACTTTACATTTGACTTCAGTGGAGGTTAAGTTTACAAATTATTTTTATTACATGGAAATCATTTTGATTAACAGTTAAACCCAATCAAGGAAATCTAAAAACTAGAGATGGATTAACATGTGACTTCCACTCTTTCTTTAAAATAAATATCCTAGTTTAAAATGTTGAGAATGATTAAATTACAAACGTTTTGGTGAATTATCAAGGTCAGAAAATCAAGTCATTCATCATTATCAGGCCAAAACATTAGAGGTCATGTTGCCCAGGCCCATGCTGTTGTAAAGTCTAAAAAGTTTTTCTCCTTATTTTCACCAAACTCCATGAGCCGCTAAAACATAGCTGTCTTCTCACATAATATTGTTATATTATATGTAATTACATTATGAGGAAAGATAAAATGGATAAATAAATATAAATGTATTAGATATTGTTGTATTTGTTGTGTTGTTTACTAATATCACTTTAAAAGTAGTTACACTGATAATAGAGACAGTAAACCATTAACACACATTGAATACAGAGTGCTTTACATATTTTAGGCGTTCTGTATTCAATACCCAAATATCCCCATTATTTTGTTGCTGACTGTAACCGCAGCAGTATTTCGTGTATTAATATCAGCCATTTTTGACGTGATCATAATTCTCACTTTGTCACATCTGACAGCAGAGTTATGCTTCTGTTCCTGCACTCGAGGCATGTTTCTACACACAGTCATTTAAGACACAGTGACAGCACAAAAAAAATAAAATCTAATGAACAGTAATACTTCAAGCATCTTTGTAACCACGGGCTTCAAATATTACACAATGTACCCACAGAGTGAGAACGAGCGTGTGGGTGGACACTGCACTGTTTTTATTAATCATCAAACCATCCGTAGGTTGATGCATGATACATGTGTTAATTCATTTCTCAAGATTACACAGAGGAGATTATTATTGAAAGAGGAAAAAACAAGCCAGAGTATGTGTTTCATATTAGGTCATTGCTGCATCCTTAGGGGACTTTATATCAATAATACGGCATATTTTTATCACTAGAGCTATTCTCTAGTCTGTGAATACATCTGCAACTTAAGAGGATATGTTTATTCCAACATCGCTGAGAGCTATTCTGAATTTAATGAGGAATGCGTTTGGCTCTTTCTTGCGCATGACAATGAGTACTACTTACTGCTATTACAAACACATTTTTGCTTTGCCAGGTCTTTGACAACAACAACTCCACCTTTTAAAATAACAGAAGAAATCAGGCAGACACAGATAAAAAGCAATAAACAGAGCATCACTGAAAAGAGAGAGCAATAATTTAGATTTTCCACCAGTGTTTGGAGTCTATTTAGACATGCCTCCGACCTCTTGACTACTGACATGCTTCAAATTAGTGCAGTCCTCTCTATTTGAGCTTCGTTGGGCTTGTTTCTAAACAAACTTACACTATCCCCCAGAGATGCAGTCCTCTCACCCACAGGTCCCCACCACCTGCTACCTCTCAAACCCCTGACCCCGTCCACTCTTCTTTCTCCACAGTTTGAAGAGCAGCTTTTGGAGGGATTTCTGAGACAAAATGCTAGTGAAGTGCTGCTTGAAGTCTGCCAGTTGCCTAGTGAAAAGTCTCATCTCCAAATACATTTTTTTAAAGGTTACCAAAAATGCTATTATTATGCAGATCTCTTAGAAGGATTATGTTATGCTTTCAAGGTTTTGCTCGACAAATATGAACTTTCATTAAATTTCACATGCAGCGCTTGGAAAATGAAGCCAGCCATTCAAAATGTCAGACCGTTCCTCCAATCAAGATCACTCACTCTAATATACTGTGATGTATTTATATATAATAAATGACAACGCAAAGACATGGGAGACTTTCTGGTCTGAGGAGAATTCTCACCAGATCTTTTCCTGGTTGGCTCTGACACCTTGTTCCACTCTATTTCCCAAACCCATCATTTCCTATACAAATACTGAATTATATCGGCTACAGTCTGTTTTTATTTCCCTCAAAGATGATTCCTCTTTTGCTGGCAGACTGACAGCTGTGTGCCCATGCATCATTATCTCCTTCACAGAGCCTGTCTGTTGCCGTAGCCTGTGGCAGACCTCAATCAAATGGTTTTGGAAAAGACTAGTTTCTGCGGCGCGTTTGCCTGCTGCAGGTGGGCCACATATAAATCAGTGAGATGTAGATAAAATACAATGGATGACACATTTAAGGATGACCCTCGTAGTAAAAACATTTTGGGTTGTGAAATTCAATCAAGAAAAATCTGGGCACCGTTTCATATGTACTAGTTCATGGTCTTGACTCGGTCTTAGTCCCTAAAGTCTACAGCGCTTATTCCAATCTCAACAAAATAACACACAAGAGAGCTTCAAATAAACAAGGTATGGTTTTTGTTGTTGTGTTTTTTTCCAGAGGAACAAAGACTTCTGGAATCAATGTAATAAAGCTCATGTACTAGCCCAAGTCCCCTGATGTTCTTTAATTTGTCTGCATGCTGCTCATCTCTTAGAACTACAAAAATACCAACAAGTTAACTCTAATAGGTTAATTTGACTTTATAGACACACGCAAAGAGATAATGACTTTGTGAGGACAATGTTTCAATTGTGTTCCCAGGACAGAAGGTCACAGAGGCCGAGCGGGCTGTTTACGGTAAACGGAACAGAAAACACAAAGTGGAGCTTTTGAATAATATGGCTAAAGAAATGCAATTATACTGTGCTCCTATACTACTGGTTGCTCACTTAATTACTTGCTTTTAGTAGTTTTTAAGGCAAGGCAAAAGAGAAGGAATTTATACTGAGTAACATTTAAATGCTGCTCATGCCTGGATTCTTTGGGCTAGTCTTTTCGGCATACAGTCAGGTAATGAGATCCACAATAGAGAGACTATATGCTAATGCATGAACAGATAGTGTGCAGTAGATAAATCATGTTTATAGATTGATGTCCTCTTCTATGGCCTCTGTGAATATAACAAGATTGCTTCCAATTGCATCTAAATATCAGCTTTACGCATGCAAACATGGCGCATAATAAACACGCCGTCTATGCTAGAGTCGAGCTCACAGACTTAAAGCACCCCAGCTATTATTGGCTGTTTACACGCAAATGTGTTACTTTATTATTAAAAGTTGTTTCTTTGTGTTAATCCTGACAATGTGTCAGATTTACATCCTGAAATACAGTGGGAAAACACAACAATTCAACTGAACCATTTCTACTTACTTTCTTCCTCCCTGTGTCGCCGCCTCTTTTTGACTTTTCCCACTCTCCTGCAACTCCTATCTATTTCTCCTGCTTTCCTATAATAACCATGTGAGCGGCAGCAAATGTAATTACAAAGGGGTGGGGTGAGGTGGCGGTGGGGGAATGATGCACAACAAAACGCGACATTAAAATGCTATTATCAGAAAAGGAACATTTTGGCAGATATATGGTGGAGGGCAGCTCGTGCCATATGTTTGTAGGGACAGGGACAACGAGTCAGGTACTAATTATCAATCATCATCAAGAAAAACTGTCAAAACGCTGGGCTCGTCATGCTCTGTCTAGCGTTGCCATGGAGACAAGCCCACATCCTAGCAAGTATGTGTTTACCAAGACATTAGAAATATACACTCATATTTTTATCTCACTTATAAAATCATGTAATTGCTTATTTCGGCTTCTTCTGTGTCTGTGTGTGCGAGCATATTTTCTACCAAAGCTGTACTTGGAAAAATACATTTTTCAGGAATAATCTTGGAGAAAATTTAAGTTGTGGTTTTGGTTTTACACCGATTTATCTTCCTCTAGGATTAAGTCTGAGGTTGTTATGGGCTACAATTCACAATTGTATAAGTAAACAGAATACTTTCACTACAGTCAAATGAAGATAAATGCATTGTAAAAGTCTGAATTAAATAGTTTCTGCTGTTGCTGTACACTGTCTGTATAGTCAGACTGTCACTGTTAATATTACTCATTGGTAAAAGGAGGACATTTTCCTAAACCATCATGACTTTGTCAGTTTCAATTTTACATACTCTTATTGCTTTTTTGCATAGCTTCCTTCAGTTTGCCTTTTACATACACCAGATGCTTTCAAATCTATTTCAGCTTCTTACCTAACAAGATATTCAAAGCACTATAGAGCCCTGAACTGTGCTCTCTAACTTCTTATAAATCACACATCAGGAATGTTTCTGGGACGTCTCCAAGTGTTTGTAATGACAATGCCGCTTTTAGATGACAATCATATTCATGTGACCTCAATCTATAATCATTCCAGGAATTGGGAGGATTTCTCTGTTCATAACAAGCTTGAAAATTAAACACATGAGCAAATGAACAAGAAAGCAGTTAAAAAAGACTGCTTAAGTGTGGTATGAATTTCCCTGCTTTATTATGGCTGTCGTTTGGGAGAAAAGCTAGTGTTCTTAATTCATTATTTGTGTGCCGTTGTGCATGTTCCCCCCAGGGAGAGGCAACATTACTCTTTCATCAGATCAAATGAAGCAAAGCCGTGCCGTTCCAGGAAGAGCCAATTAAACTGTTCAAAGAAGTTTATTATTGCGACGTATTATGAAATCATTCGCATCAGGATTCATTGTGGCGTGCGTTTCAACAGGGGTGTGAATGTGTGCTCTTTAATGCTGCGCAAACTCATAAAAACCACAGACTCAACATTTCCATTTGCAGAGTAAATAGAAAATTATACGCACTCGCATTGCTGCGTGTTTTACAAGATACATTTTACAAACTTCATTTGCACTCAAAATAAGCTTAACACTGCTCAAATAAAAGCCTTAGTTTAATATTTTGTCTGTCTTCTGCAGTCTGTGTCTGCCTCGTGTGTTTGCCCCATGATGGAGGCACTTATTAACACACCTCAAATTTGAATGGCTTTAATCTTAACCCACTTTCACTGACTGTGCTGTGCAGTGACCTCTGACCCACAAATAAGTTAATAATACCACCTCATCTTTACTGTAGCACACAAAAGATCCCACGCAGAATTATTATACAATGACTTTCTTTTCATATTGGCCACTGTCCAGTACAGCACATTGTCCTTGCTGTGTGCATTTAATCTGCTGTTTCTTAAGAAAAACAATGACAAACACCAACACCACACAATGCAACGTAACTCTTAATGGCTAGTGTTCCGAGAAAGAGAATCATTTACCAAAATTACAGCTCCACACAGAGGGGACTGTACTAAATGCACACCCTTTTGTTCTCATAGTGTCAAATGTAAAACAGAGTCAAAGTTACATAATGTAGAGGATTTGCTTAACTGGGATAACCTTCAAAGACATCCACATCATTGATACTGACAGACTGCAGCAACAACTCAGTAGGACTGGGGCTTTAAAAAAAAAAAAAAAAAAATACAGTATTTCAATTTGGCTTTTGAAGCGCGAGGGAGCGATAGAGGGAGGGAACAGGGAAAAGAGAGAGAGAAAGATGAAAGGGAGCAGTGGATAAGCTTCAAGGCTTATCCTATTCATTACTGGGAAAGAAAAAAAAAAAAATCACGGCATCGACCTATAAATAAATGAATGCCAGGATAAACACGGAGCCTATACATCAATAAAACATATGTATTCTAATAGATCACGCTCTAGTTACACTTGATGGGATTGAGCTGGCCAATGAGCCCAATCCTAGGGACTTTATCATTTTGAAAAGCTACACGGCATTAGGCCTTGGTGATTGTAAATATCAATAATTTCCAAAACATAGTGGGCCAGAAGGATATTTTCATGATGTTGTCGTTTTGCTGGTTTATATAATTGTTTTCTTTTTATATTGACACAGTACAAAACAACAGCTGTCTGTCTCACTTATAATTGGTACCATTTGGCAAGCTTAAACAAACAAACTGCAATAATCTTTTTTTTTATTTATTTTGTGTCTGCGTCACTTTGGAAAAATTAGACTTAATTAATGTCATCATAAAGGATAAGCACTCTGCCCGTGTTGTGTAATAATGCTCCTTTTGCCGTCACTGTAGTTACAAGTAAATTCTTATGGAGGAACAACAAGCCTCCACCTGCGCAGGTTATAAAAGCTCCTGACACTTGAAACAACAGCCTCACTCCCTCTACATTAGCTCCAGCAGCCAAGACAGAGGGTTCTGTAAACAGCGTCTACAGTTACATGATGAGTCACAGGCGGTAACTCAGGTTTGAACACGCTGTTTTGTAATTTCCTTATTAGACAGAGAGGGAGCTTTGGCCAAAACACAAGTGGGATTTGTAGAAAAGGAAAAAAACATAAAAAAAAAAAAACATGTTGAAATGTAGACGTTTACAGGTTTCATCTTAACCTCTGGAGCAGGAAAGACCTTGTTTCATCTTGTTTGTAAATGTGCACAAATCCTCATATTTGTCTTGTGTATTAATGAAATAATCATCTGGGCGGTTATGAATGAGGTCGACTCTGCCCTGTTTAACGTAGACACAAAGTTATTAATGACAAACTCTGCTGTTTATCACAGTTTTAAATTACAGTTTCTTCCCCCGAAAAAAGACCTCATCATTTGCTGCTTATCTTAAAGCCTGTTAGTGAAAAGTCAACTAATTTGTAAGAGTCATTCTAAAGTGTTTTTTCACTTGCTGCTTTCAGACAGTACTTAAAACATTCCCTTTATCACGGTCAGTGGGTCATACTACAGTATATCTTGACCTGCTATATTTAGGCTGCTTCCAATAATCAAGTTTATAATCAGACTGTGCATTTTTCTGTGTTAATGTTGCATTCATCTGGTCCTCGGTAGCCATTGTTTTTCAGACTTCGATGTGTTCATGTGTTTTTAGCTCGGGAAGGTCGTAATGAGATGGATGTTGAGAAAAAAATGTGCTAATGTTATTTTTAAAAGAGTTAAAGTGCTGCTAAAACATCTAAATAGCCAATGTAAAATAATAAATTCTTAAATAAGCCAATATGGAGAAAAAATGGACATACAATCATATTATTGAGTTATTAACGTGTGAAACGCTTTCCTCTGCTCTGTTGATGCAAATAATGTCAACACAGAATCTCGGGCAACCCCGACTAACCCTAAACTGTTGTTTCAAATTTAGCAGGTGTTCATGTGCATTTTTCACCTCGGAAAAATGAGTTCCGGGTTCCTGAGGACCACATGAATGCATCAGTGGTTAGGAAAGAATGAGGAACAAAAGTTGAATTTATAAATTTTTTTTTTTTTTTTTTTAAAGTCACTGAGGTAAATATGCAGACTATTTACTATTGCCAGTCAATTTTCCCACAATCCTTGTTAGTCTTCTAAGAACAAAATTTAATAAATAGGACAAGGTTGCTGAAAAGCTTCCCATAGTATAGTTCCTGTTTGTTCAAATAGATGCAGTATGACACAATATATAAATGGAAAAACTGTGCCTTTTCCATACATGCTTCATACTAATGCTAGATGAAAAGCTGAAATCTCTTTGACAGTTGTTATATAAAGATGCAGTGTGTCATCAATTCAGCCTTATGTACAATGGAGCCATAAATAATCTGTCCACTGTGAATAAGAGCCTACATCTTATAAAATAAAGACATGGATTGAACATGAAACAGTTTACTGTAAGCCTCTGTTTAATACCCTGTTTAATGCTGTATATTATAATAAAATGTGTGCTCTCTTCTCCTCTAAATTTCTCCTCTTTGGCCCCCATATACCATAACATATGGACAATGAAAAATTCATAGGCCGGTGGTTAAGACAAATCTGCAGAGGAGATGGGAAAACATGAGCTTAGCAAGCAATTTGCCAATTACATTAACAGACGGTGCTGTCATGGGACCGTATTGCCGTATGCATATTTCATCTAATCAGATTTCATGTTTAAAGAAGAACGAGCAAGAAAGTGGTTCAAGTTGTGGAAACAATGACATCACGCTGCTGTGCCTTCATCTGGTGACCCAACCCAATCAAGCTCGGCATGTTCTCAGAGATATGATCTTACAAACAGTACAGATTTTAATCGTGAAAACCACTCTTTTCATTTTTAATAGATTTCAACGAGTGGTTAAGAACAGATGCGACCAAGTCAGACAGGCAGAAACAACCTCAGAAATACACAAACCCGAGTCAGAAACTAGCCCTAGCCCAAACTGTTCAGAAATAGGCTGTAAAATTGAACAGGGCATCTGGACAATGTTAATATATAAGAGCAATAAATAGTATCTCTGTATACGCCTTCTCCCACCCTGAAGGATTACAAAAGAGATTTCAAAGGATTTTAACAGCAGTGTTTCTTTTTAATTTAAAATCATACCGGCTCCGAGTGAGATACCTTTCTATCTAAACATATTGAGCTCTGTATAAAAAAATGGACAATGACAAATGAGGAAAAGGTATAGTCTTGTAGAAAGAGACAAATGCTTTACTTCAAGAATTATTGGCTCACTTACTTTGAAAATACTGTTGATTTAAGCAATGTGCACATGAGAGGTGCTAGGTTTCAGATGCGGGGGTGGGGGGGTGGGGGGGCAGAGGCAAAAGGAAGGTCAGCAGTTTTGGAGCAGAACTTCAAAATCAGGAAATATGGGGGGAATTTTAGTCATAAAATTTCCCTAAATGGGTGGTTGTCAGGGAGAACAAAATCCCTGTTTAAACATAGCTATGATATACATATACTGTGAAGTCAAGTCTACAAATGTTTATGCTGCAGCCTTAGCACATTGAGTGTCGCTGCCAAATTTATGTGAGTAATGCTCGACGGTATCATGACAGCTAATAGCCGAACTGTCATCTGTCATTCAATGCTACGAAAGCCTGGCCCACTCAAACTATTCCTGGCTTTTTCTCACAGCTGAACAGCCACAGAAATGCCAATATTATTACAGCACCATACAGTATGTGAGACCTTGTTTATACTCGGGTTTATGTAGGAGTGTGTTTTTCAACTGGCGCAAAGCAGCGAGGACAACTTTTCTTCCCTTGCCCTGACTGAGATTTCGAATATTGCTTTCCTTCCTGGCAAGAAATTAAAGCAGGGATGCAGACAAGCACGGGTATAATCAATCCCACACTGGCAAAGAATGCATGATAATTATAAACAAAAACTGTGTCATTCCCCGTGAGGCGAGCAGCTGCAGGGGTGACAGATGATGCCGAACATGAATATGGATCACAGGCCCTGAGATCTGGTTACTGACACAACCTGCAGTTTTGCTCGGGCTGGTGCAAAAGCAAGGACATTGAAAGTGACAGGAACATAAAAAAAACATGAATTATGTACAATACAGGAGGAGGAGATGCTTGAGACAGGCTAAAATATATAAATTGATAAAGAGGACATTATATCAAAGCTGCAGATCTAAATGATCAATATTATATCCGGATTTATTTTGAATGTGTGCACCTCTTACGCTTTATGTTGATAGCCATCCCTAGCAGCAGATCAAGAATAGACCAGCAGGCTTTCATCTGATCTTCACACAATAGAGACTTGCCAAAGAGCCGCAAAAGCACATTACTTCCCTCCCCTCTTCTTCTCTACCCCCCGAGGTTGCATGACACACTTTCATGAATTAGCCTAGACAAGACGGACAGCTATTAGAGCTGCCACAGCACATTTGGCTAAATTTAAAAGGTCAAAATTAGCATTGGAGGGAGCTGAGAATAAAGCCTCAAAATTACTCCCCAGGTCAATTTCTAACTTTTATGTATTACTTATATCTACATTACAGCTGCATAGTATTATTCCTTACACGCCAACTGAGCTGGTACTTATCCTTATAAAGGTGGATTTAATATGCCATCTGTAGCTCCTTTAATAAAAAAGCTGAGAACTTTACTCAGCATCTCCTGTGTGCAAAACCTGATGTGTGTTTTAGCCATAAGTATGACGCCTCAGAGACTTTAGTTCCCTCGGGTGAGTGAGGTAAATTACTTGGGCTTTTCTGTTTTGACACCAGTCACAAACAACTCTCCACATAGCACTTCAAGCAGAAATAAAAGCCTGTTCAAACCTAGTAAACTTTCATGTGAGTAACAAAACAGAACTCCAGTTCCTTATAGTCAAAATGTAGAGGTCCCTTAGGCTCTGAAAATAAAGCTAAGCTTAAATGTGGCTGACACAGGAATGGCATCATTGAGCCAAGTGAATGAGCAACAGCAGCCACAGGATGTTAGCCTTACTATTCATAACTTATTTTCCTAAGCCTAAAACCATTTTCCCTTCTGGTCTCACCTCTGCAGCTCTCTTAAAAAGCAATTACCTACTAGTGACTTTACAGGATAAGAAAAACAATGACTTTTGACCAGAAGAGCTGTAACTGGGAACGTCAAAAGTGATCCTGCACAAAAACCCACAGAGGTGCAGTATGCTACCGAGCGGAGGGAAATATAAAGAGAGATGAATCACATTATGCTTTTGTTTTAGCTTGGCGCGGGGTTAATAAAATGTGTGGATTCACGAGCGGCAGGAAAAACACAGTGTGAATGGCAAATAGGCATGTTCCTGCAATTCAAAATTCCTCACTGCAGCCACAAAATGCTTTTCATAGGTGTGACTGGCACGTGTTGGTGGTCACTGATGTTCATAAAGAGAGAGAAAGAAACTATTTGAGGACAAACTAAGTGATGCTAAATGAATAACACATTGATCTTAGGGTCATTAAAATCTAATATACATCTGTTGTCACTAAGTAATAAAAATATTTATTTTACGACCCAAAAGCAACGATAAACAAAGCTGTAGTCTACTGACCTCTAAAACTCAAATAAACTGCTATGTACTTTACAGATAGAGTTACATAGACCTAAAACAAACCCCACATGTAACTCTGTTAAAGATTCATACATGTTACTGCCCTGTCTCACTCGAGAACCCCGCACAAGAACTGTTTCAAACACAAATGAACCACAGTGTTGCGCTGGGTGACACATTGCTTCATTGTGCTTAACTCAGGCACAATGGTTTATTTGAGTCCATCCCACATACACGTTTGTGCTAGAAATACTCACCAGCCCACTTAATATGTGCCTGCTCTGAGCGTTATAAAATCCCTTTGTGTGTATGGTTGCTCAGTGTACTGTGTGTGTTTGTGTGTGTGTGTGTGTTTTTGGCAACTCTGGATGACATTATTCATTAGCACATAACTGTCTGGTTGATGGTAGTGATAAGAGCACGCCTTTAAACAAATTAAAAGACTCAAGTGCATTTTAGGGATTCCACTCGAAGTGACTCAACTGCTTCATGTACAAATTCTCTGATGAGACTTTTCTCTACCATTTCTACTTTTCTATTTAAAAAGTGACCAAATGATATGGTGATTACAACTCAGCATATAAGTTACGACACTGTGTACAATGTGTCATTAGCAAGATGTCTATCAAGTAAAATATGTGTCAGCCGGCTTAACTCACCAAACTCGTCACAGATACTCTCATTCTGCAGAAGGGTGGGATGTTCAAAGGTGTCTCTGCAATAGAGGATCCTCGTGGCCCCACCCAACGCTGCGATGCCTCCCAAAGCCAGCACGGTGTGGTCTATTAGCAGAGACAAAGGCTGCTCTCTGAGTCGCGCCAGAACTGAGCGGTAACGGCAATACTGGGGGTAACTGAGAACCAAAACTTTCCGGCTGTCCTCCTCCTGGCCTGTAAAAACACATATATACAGTGGGTCAGTCAGCACGTTGATGATTTTAAGTTTAAACAAAACACAGTGAACTGCAATTCTTGTGGAAATAAGATTGTCCCAAGCTTATTATATTTTATTCTCGCTTATATTTGGCTTATCATTATCTCTAGCCAGTCTTTTCACAACCTTACATTTTAAACTTCATCACAAAATTCTTGAGTGAGACGCAGAAAATGGTAAAACCAGTTTATTTTTGTTCAGTACTACGCACTCAGGTAATCCAATCTACTATGATACTCTTAAATGGCATGTGTCTCAATAAGGAAGCCAAAACTCTCACAAGATGATCCACAATTATTTTTAATTAAAATAATTTCCTTACAGTAATAAAACTGAATGAATGCTGATTTGTTTATTAGCCACGCACTAGGAATGCATGTTTAAATAAAATAAGTCATGCTGGTATCTCTGAATGCAGCTCTGATAAGAAAAATCCAAGAAAATCCAATCTCTTGCTCACTCCTGAAGTTAAACGGTCCATTGTTTAACTGGCTACCTGGTCTGTATTTATAGGCCCAGTTCAGATTTCTTTGTAAACAAAGCCTCTGTAAACGCTGTACATTAGCTCTACATTAGCGCTACATTGAGCGTGTTGTGTTTTACGCGGGTGTGTAATAAATACAACAGCATGAAAGTTGACTAATCCATTACCACCTGGCAAACATATTACTTCCGTTATCTGGGGAAAAAAAATACAGTACAGATTGAGTAGACCAAATAAACTGCCATAAATGCTGACCAGATAAGATGGTTAATATTAAAGCAAAGGAAGTAAATATTACACACTTCTAATGAAGTACAGTGTGTCCAAGGGCAAGTGATAAAGGATAGTATAATAGAGACAGATTATTATACATTACAACACAAACAGTATCAAGGCAGCAGTATTTAGAAAGACAATATGTACAATCAGGTGGTATCTGTACTTAAAAAAGTACTTTTAAGTAACACTGAGTGATTGCACTAATAATATTTAAATTTGACTAGTCTTCTTCGACCCTCAAAAATATAATCATCAACAGGTCATTAAGTGCTTCGCTCTGACAAAACAAGCAATGTAGACATAAAGAAAACAAATTAAATATATGGGCCAGTATTAATTAAGTCAATATGTGTTGCATTACATTGTGATTACTTTATGAGTTATGTGTAATAGTAATAGCACTATGTACTGTACACAACACAATACATTCAATATTATTCAATTGTTTGCAAATGATGATGAATGATGAATATTTGGAAAGTTTGGAGAGATATAATAATGGTTATAATGTATTTATGTTCAGGAGATGAACAGTCAATTTTATTCTATGCTCTTTTTTCAGATAATATTTTATTGTTCAGCCTGCCTTCTTGCTGTTCTTTAAAAGCAGGACACTGTGCTAATATTTTTCCAGCTTACAAAGCCAACTACATGGTTCAACAGTTGATGAAGCAGAGCCAGGCAGTTTCAAACAGGATTTTATATGAATAATTTACCGTCCCGTCTGCTTTTACAAAGCCCTTGAACATGACATTCATAAGAATTTCTGGCCGGTGAGTTATTATTTCAAGGATGGCCAACTAGCGAGAATTTCACCTTGTCTTCTGCAGACTAAACACTTTAACAAGTTTATGTTTTAAAAGGCATTTGTTTTAGCTTCTCATTTTATCATGAAACTAATAACCATGCAGTGTGCCTTAGAAAGGACAAATAGGACACAACACATTTACACCAGCTATACCTTAATTAGTTTTAATTTTGAAGTGGTCCACAATGGCGACCACTTCAAAAGTAAGAAGACTAAACACTCAATACAAAATTACAGATTGAAAAAATATGTAGACATTCCTTCATTAGACTAAAACTTGTTTCTGTGTACTATGCATCTCATCATCTGCAATTCCAGGCTCATGGCGAGGGAGAGGGGGCTTTGTTTCCAAATGTCAGGGACTTTGTTGTAAGCGGTCACCGTCAGACCTGCTTTCTCCAGGGGACCGTCACAGCATTTCCATTCATTAGATTCAACTTGGAAACAGTGCCGCAGGGCATTAATAACTGTACAAAGACATTGAAGAAGATGTGCGTCGGTATGGGGGTGTGTACGTGTCGGAGCATGTAATGTTGCTGTTGTTGAGTGTACGCACAACTTTAAAATTCCTTTTGTTCCTCCAGCCCAGCCTTTCTTACTAAAGAGTGTCCTTATCTTTATGTAAGCTTTCTAATTGGTCTGGGCTGTGGCTACATCACCAAGGAACAGAGAGACACTAGGAGAACATTATGCAATTTGTTTGTCTCTGTGGATCTGCTATTTTGTGTGTGTTAGTCTTCAGCCTCCTCCAGGGGCTCTCACTGCTTCCAGCTTGTGGCAGCGCAGTGTGTTGATCAAACAGCTGCGGTGTAGCAGATTATTTTCAGGACACACTGTAAAGCCTCTGACCTCATAAACTACAATGGTGTCAGGGCTGGAACTGCACTATACGACAGATGACATTACAACCGCTCAGTCAGAGAAGCGGTCAATAAAAGCTAACACACTACACTGTTAGACTAATAGAGTATATTGGTACTATAAGTGCTATATATGGCACATTGCATTGAATTTCCCACATGCATTTGTCTTCATGGAGTATTGAAAAGTACATATGTAACCATATGAAATAGGATTCAGGCAATCATTTATGATTACACAATCATTTGCACAAAATAAAATTATTTTTCTCACAAAAACATATCCCTGAGGGCAACTCAAATCAACAGTACATTTAATACTGTCACAATCTCTCTCTCATAACTCAGTACTGTATTATACTTCATTAGTTGAATCACATATAGATTTCCTTTATATATTAAATAGTAGCTTTTTATTGCTAAATATATTTACATAAGAATTAGTCTAATATGATTGAAGGAGGTCGAGTTTTACTCAAATGGCAGCAAGCCTTTACTCGTGCGGCTAACAGTTCTGGATGAATTTAAGATGTGTATTGCAATGTAATAATGGAACTGCAATGTATCAAAGGCCCGTGTTTTGCAAAGCATGACTCAAACTGTTTCATAACATGCAAATCTAGAAAAAAAAGATCAATATAAAAATTGAAGATTTGTGAGAGTTTGTGATAAAGTCAAACTTTGGTAATGGGGTCACTTCAAGTTTTAAAGTATACGCCCACTGATGTCAGGAAGACAATTATGTAAAAAGGATGGTCTGTTAAAGTAATTAGTGGCTTTAAATGCTTTTAAAATGACTCAGGTCACAGAGTTGTATTACACAAAGTCAAAATATAATTGTTCTTTTGTCTTTGTCTCTTTGTATTTTCTATCGATTTACTAAATTTAGGATTAAACAAAATTGCCACGGCTTGGTAAAACTGTTATGAAGAAATCAGCAAAGGGATAAACTTTATATTTAACTAAAATGAAATTAAGTCAGCAACAGTGTTGACTTGCTGTTGAGAAACCCTGACTGCAGTGATGTTATTCTTTCAGAAAATGTTCTAATGAAACAATTGAAGCTTAAAGGAACAGTGTTGGTGCAGAGCGCTGTTGTAAATGTATTGATTTGAAAATGTGAAATCAAACAGCTGTACTGAAACTATCACACTTCTGCGAGATGTAGTGCCATTTCTACATTTGGACATCTTTTCAGTTCTTTTAATTCACACATTACCTTTAATATACCACAGGTTCAGATTCAGAAGAATGTTCGAGATGTTGAATGTGAAGGTAAAGCTAAACAGAGAACACATTAAATGCAAAAGGCTGTGTGTTGCTGTGGTGCACAGCAGACTGGTAAAGCCATTAGCCCGTTGTATGATATACAGCAAGCAATAAAACTACAAATCTCACTGCAACACACTGTGATAGATTTGCACACATTTCAATTCATAAATATGACCAAATTATATTTAACAGCATGCCATAGATCTGATATTTGCCGGGATAATTTATTGGAGTGGAACGGGAAACAATGTACTAGAAGGATTGCAAATGAGAGAAACAGAGATTGGAAAATTCATTATGGGGAACAAGTTCTGACAATGCCTTATACCATAATGAAAGACAGAATATTTTGTCTAATTATAGCAAAGTGAAACGTTGAGGTCCTTCCATAACAAGTATGATAAATTAATAGTCACAATCAGGATCTGAGAAATGCTGCATGCAACAAGAAACTCATTAGCTGCAGTTAAAGCAGCTGCTCAGCTAAATGAAAAGCTACTGTGGAGCTTAGAAAGACTGTTTCAAGGACATATTCAAATCTATTGGACAATTTATGTAGTGGCTTTGATATTTGCAATAAAATATAATAAATAAGCGCTGTGCTGACATTTAAAAGCAGATGTTGATTAAAAACACTAATAACTCAGGCAACCAAAATATCATTCACAATTAAGCTGCCCAAAAACAACTTTCAGACTGGTGTGCTTATTTTTCTGTCACAGACAAGCAGCAGAAAGCATGAGAACCATTCATCATGTGCTCTATGTCACCCACTGTAGTCCTTAAATCACTCACTCTGCTCAAATTTGCTGTTGTCAACATTTCCACATTATCTGCTTGGCCAAGGAATTTACTGGATCCCCCTGCTGCTTTTGTGGGGCTGGTGGGAAATAGCGAGGAAGCCAGAGCCAATGATATAACTTTTATATTTGATTTTTTTTTTTTTTTTACTTTAGTGCTTTTAAAACAGGCCGTTAGCAGTATAAGAATAGCAGGAAAAGAGGCTGATATTTGGTATTCTCTCTTAGTCTTCGCAGTGCTCTGCTCCAATGCTCAGTATCGATCTTGTAGGTTGCCCTGTTTCCATTTAGCCTCTTCTCATAATATATAACACATCAGTGATGCATCCGCCTCGTCTCTTGTTCGGTGGCTCTTCACCGTGAGGGGGGCACGACATGAGAGGGGGAGATACAAGCAGCAGCAGACGCCCAATCTGGCTATTGGTTTCATGTTATTGAAACCTGACCAAATAAAGAGGCAGCAGCATCTGTCAGTGACACCAAATGGAAAGGCTGTGTGGAGAAGAAGGGATGGGGGTGTCACATTTTTACTAGAAGCAGACTTGACTTGTGTTTTCTTTGACATTACATAAAACAATAAATGATGTCCACTCTGAATCGTCACAGGATCGGTACAAGTGTTACCAAATTAAACAAAATGTGGCCGCATATTTCAAATGGCGAGCTCCATCTGCTTTTCTTACTCACTATGCATCAATAAATCACTTCATTTGAATCAAAACAAAGCAATGTGATGGCACTGCGTCATTATAGGGCAGACTGTTCCAGGCAGTAAACATGGAGTTACTTGTAAAATGTATTATGTATATGTGGCAGCAGAAAATAAGCGGTGTTTGTAAATGACTCAGTGGATGTTCATCAACATGGCATCAGTCACAGGCAGTGATGTGCTCTTTGTATCAGCTCCAAGCTGTGTCACACACACACAAACAAACAAACCCACAAAACAACCACACACTCAACTAAGGTGATATTCCACACAAAGTCTGCTGGGGCTCTGAGAGTGTTAAAAAATGTCTAATCTTAATATACGTCAGAATTACAGCAGTGTGTTCACAACAGTGCTAGTGTCACCTTGCTCATTTTTGTTTTGTATGTGCCATGTTTAAAGTTGCTTATGATAATATTCAGTTATTAACACAGACTCCGGCAATTCGATTTTATCAACAGCAACTCACAGTTTTTCCAAACAGTCAGACGTCTAAATAAGCAATAGTTACAAATATACAGACTCAACTTTAGTCCACAGTCTTGTTGACGTGTTCATTTGAATGTGGTGTTTTGTTCTTTATAGAAAATAACTGCATGTTGGACTAGTCAGAAGCGTAAGTGAGAACATTGTGTGAGGGATACGAAACATGTTAAAGGAGACTGCAACACTTCTTAGAGATTGTGATTTCATTGCAGCCAGCATATAAATATTTTAATAAAAAAAAGTTTTGATTTAAAAAAAACGAGACTATTGTGAACATTTGCTGTGCTGTGCAGATTCAAACAAAGAATGGAGGTGCTGTACAACTTTAAGAGATATGGCACTGTAACTTTCAGAAGGCAGGGCAATGTGCAAATTTTTCTAAGAGAATCATATTTTCACAAAAGGGCACTAACACCCAGAGGAAATGTTGTACTGGTAGAGAGAGTGAGAGAGTGTTCAACAAATAGAAGGAGAAAGAAAGAAAGGCCTCGATGCATGCTGGCTCCTGTTCTTAATTATAGTAAAGCACTAAAGTGCCTCATTCATTTGAGCTGGGTGGAGCACTGGCCTGTGACAAAGAAAAAAGAAACATTTATATAATTTCCACCTCAATTTATTCAATGGAGCAGCACGGGGATTGTGGACAGTGCTGTGCATATGAAAACATGGAGCTCGCACGTCAAAGCTGGTTGTCATGCACAGCAATATTGTAACAAAGAAAATTCAACTTCCCTCATTGTCCCTTATTTCAGAACAGATGTTCTTGTGGTTGACAGAGGAGGAAAAAAATGGCCACTCCATAGTTTCAAATACACACCCCAATGTTAAATGTTTTTTTATGTTTAACAGAAAAGTAAAGAAGAGTAACAACACAAGCACTTTCCGTTGCTTGATTTATGTGATTCTATTACATTAAACATTCTTTCCCCTGAGCAGCCGCAGCTCCATAGCAACCATCGCTCGCAGTCCTAATGTGTCTGGCACGTGGCCAGTAAGAGCTGCCTGCCTTATTGATTGCCAGATTGAAAAGTTTGTATTTAATAGGTCCTGTAATACATGAAGGAATTATTCAGGGGGGCTTCTTATCAAAAACCCAAATTGGTTCTTTCGAGTAACAAAAACAACAGGAGGCTCGCAACAAAAGGGCTTAAATCAGAGCGCTTGAATAGCGCCTTTCGTGCTTGACATGAAATTTTAGGTGTCTTCTCAGTTATCAGAGAGATTCACAAATGAAGCTGAAACTGTGATTAGTGAAAGGTTCAAGGGCCAAACTGTTGGGAGATGAAAGAGTAAAAACTGATGCAGGACATGTTGAGCGGCCTTGGTGTGGTGATGGATTGCACTTAAGCACAGTTCACTGTCTGTTCCCGGCTGCATACAGAGTAATGAAAGACTACTGCTGGGTGTTTGGGGTCAATCCACTTATGGCACAGTCAATTCCACAAGTAAAAGCAAGTCACACTGCAAGCACCCAAAAATATACTACATGAAACAGATTTAATCAAATACAGAACCAGCTTTATGAATTTACAAACGAGGGAGAATGGGGAAAAAAGCTACTTCTCAAACCAACCTAAAAGCCTCTACACCAGATGATGATACTCTATCTGCTATGATGGCCACTCTCATTTGTCACACCGCTCTGTCCGACACAAACTCAATTGAGCAGCTGAGATCTCAGATCTCTGAGGCTGTCGCCGGCACAGAAAGGCAGATATAAGTTTTTCTCCACATAGTCTGTGTTTGAAAAGGATTATTAACCCAACATGTCGTCCTCCTGCACAATGAAATGGATGACACGTTGGGCTATAAATGTATCTTTAATGGGACAGCAAGTTCTATTTGCGTGAATTGTGCTGGAAGGAACAAGCACAAGATACAAGAGAGAAAAAACACATCTTATAAGGAGATCGGCAATTGGGTCAAGCAAGGAATTACATGCCATCCCAAATCAAAGTTGCCATTTGTATTTCCTCAAAGAAGGGACCCTCGTTATCAACTTCAAGTCTACTTTTCATTGAGTACTCAGAGCAAAAATAAACATGATTTAATATGTTTTTAGAACAAGATTGAAGGGATAATAATACTAGAGTCTATGTGGGACAAGCATGTTTCCCAAAGGTAAATCTGTAATGAGAAGGAGAAGGGGGGTGTTTGTTAGAGATGTTTGGGGGGGTTGTCATTCAACATGGCTCCAGTGTGAATTCCTGTCATTATATAAGTCTCTCTCTGTCTCTATCACCAGGTCTGCAAAGAGGAGGGCGGCTTTAAATAAACAGCTCATAGAGTTAAGCCAACCGGAACTCTTTTCAATAATTACATCCAGCACAATACTCAATTTACATTGGATTTATTTAGTTGAAGGGCCTGTCAAAGTGGCAAAGAAAAGAGTGACATTAACAGCGGATGATAACAACTAGAGCAGCGCACTCCCCAAGGGGAAACGTTTTAGACTGTGGCTTAGAGGGAGACTTTACAGAAAGAAATATGTCATTAAAAACCAGCACCATCTGTTCACATTTCTTGTTTATGTGCTGTCATGGCTCTAAAGAACATTAAAGATACAAAATCCAATAACTAGAAATACTAACAGTGGGGTTTTCTTTCACATACTTTTCTGTGCAATTAGTAGTGATTACACATTCAACAGAGTCACAAAAAAGAAATAAAAGCACCCAGTAACTATTGTGTTTGCCACAACCTCTAATGGTCTCCTTTTGAAGTTCCCCATCTCAGCCCTATATAAACTGTTTTCACAAGACTTCTGTTCATGTGACATGCACAGTATTTGGCTAAACAAGCAGGTAATTTCTGATAAACTGTGACCAGCTTGGCTTTAAAGCTGCTCACTGCAGATTACAGGCTGAAACCTCAGATGTGACAAACCTTTTCTTTACCAACCGGGCTGTAATCACGGTACCACAGCACATATTGTGTCTGCGCTGTGCGTCCCACAAAGAACAGATTAAAAACGTAATTTGAGGCTACATGTATGGCCTGTGATGACTCTGTAATGCAATAATGTAATAGTCAATGTTTTAGTTTCCAGGAAGTTAACAAACACTTTCAAGAAAACTAAACTGTACAAGAGCCATGAGATATTTTTTTTTTTTATGTAAGCTCTTTTGAGAACTGTCACATGCTGTTTTCAGACTGATATGGACGATGGTGATGGGAATGAAAACAGCATGAACAACAGGAATTATTTAGCACTGCTGTGTACCTTATAATCTCTTGGACAGATGTACTAGTGCAACATGTTTGTGGTATAATCTTTATTTTGAAATATGACTATTATGACTATGGAATATAAAAGTTTGATAAACCAAATTGGCCTTGATCTTTTAATAAGCACCGAGGGAATAGTAATTCTGTAAGTGAGCCTTTGTTAACTATATAATCCTTAAGACGTCAGATGAAACAACAGCTCTGTCTGAGTTAAGGCTAAAAGGAAAACCAGGGGAAAGACATGACTGGCTGAATGCCTCTCATTTTGCCAAGTACTCCTCAGGCCAGAACATAACAAGGAAATGGACTGACAGGTTGAGAAAGAGGACAGAGAAGCATCAATGATCTATTGTTTGCAGCCAAGGCGCTCGCTCCAACTGCTCTGGCAGTCAATATATCAAAGAAAGCAAAATATATTACACCATCTGCACTGACATATTCCACAAAATACAAATGACATCATTTGTATTTCTTTGGCTTAATAAAAGCATTAAGAGCAGTTATGTACCCAGGCAAGTAATGAGAGCGTACAGCACACACACACACTGGCTGCTCCACCGAAGGTCTGGAATCTATCAAATCCCTCATTGCAATTATGTTCAATGCTGGAAAAATGCATTACCTCTGTGCTGTGAAATGAACACTATGTTATTTCTACAAGGCTATAGTCTATCTTCCATTTGGACTATGACACTATACATCCTGCAGCCTGCGCCCTGTTGCGTCAGTTCTGCCTTACAAATTATAACAAATATTAAGTGGATGTTGGGAGGCTGATCAGCAATCAGTGGTGAGAGCTATTTTTACCTTGACACAGGTCTGACTGAGTGTGTTTTCCCTATAATTTACTGCAGCAGAAGAATGAAAATGCTATTGAATGCAACACTTCATCTGTTCTCACATCCTTAAATAGAATGGATCTTAAACTGACTGCTCTTATGCAGTAATAGATAGAATAGAAGACATAGACCATGCTATGGAGCGCTCAGATAAGATCAGTAAAGGGATGCCTACTGGGGTGAACGTGTCGAACTGAAATGTGCATATCATGTTGACAGCAGACCATCATCCCAAATGCCAAAAGAGAAGCCTCAGCAACAAATAAAATATCTAAAACATACTTGCACTAGAGGTTAAACAAACATTACGCAGTTAACTCTGCATTTCTGGCACTTAAAGATAAGTGCTATTCTGATATTATCACCTTGCCAGACACTTTCCATGTGTTTAAATGTTCATTTGATTTTGAATTTCAAGTCATTTGTAGGACGGTTTTACATGCATAAAGCAGATGGACTGGCATGCACATAAAATATGCAGATCTGTTAATTGTACAATCTGTGATGTCTCAGGCTCCTTCGAAACAGCAGAGAAACACTCGCTCCTGAATCTATCTGAAAGCAAAACTGTCGTGCTGTGCCTCCCCTGCAGAAAATAAATGATCAGAAGTGAAATATTATTGTTGCTGTAATGCAGGAAATAAGCAGTGTTTTGATGAAGACAAATTTAGAAAAAAAATTTGACAGGCTGGTAGTTGGGTAACATGTGAGTCAAAGCAACAGAAAGTGGCAAACAATTTGTTTAACAAAAAGAAATAAAAACTGGAAAATCTGTTCCTAAATCAACATTCAATAACAATGTGTGTTCATGTGATTTGAAACACAATACACATTTATTATAGTTAAGTGAGATGGCAGACATGGCAATGACAAAACCACACACTTTTATTCAGTTGTCTTTTTAAGATGCCTGGCAGAGTTCACATCAACAGCATCTCTGTTGTTCAGACCTGACTAATGGAGAGAAGAGACGCAAGAGAGTTGTTTTTGTTTTTTCCAAACCTGCTTAATGGAAAGACAGAGCTTTTCCTCTCAGGCTATTCTCATTGTTTAACCATCCACCACAGACAAAAGTCACATTATGCAACATTCCAGAAATAAAATAACACCCATTACTGATGAATATAGCAGTTCTAAGAAGACAAGGGCCAAAACAGGATGTAGCTGAGGAGGTGTTGGTAAGCTCCCTCTCTTTCAGTGCATTTCTATGTCTTTCATTCCTGCTTCCATTCAAATTCGAAGCATGCTCAAACATCTAATAGATTTTTCCAGCCCAGCACACAATTTACTGCTTACAGATTTAGAATTCTTTGGCTTCCGGCCAGGCCACAGTCAGAAGGGAATTAATGATATGAGCACATCAGTGAGGAAAAACAGCTTGTGATGCTCTCTGCTACAAGTCTGAGTCTAATGAAGAAGATACTGCCATAAACCCAACCAGCAGCGAGAGGACAACAGCAAAAAAATAAAAATTAATAAATAAATAAATACAGGCCAGAGAAGGAGATAAATAATCAATACAAAAACTGAATTAAATATACTTCAAATCAGATTCTGGACACTTTCAAGGGTCAGTTTGGTGGAAATGTGTTTGAGGAGCAGCAAGTCAACAAGTGCAAGCTGCAGTCTGTCACATTCTGAATGGAGTAGTACAGTGCAGCATGTTTTACAAAAGCACTGCGTCCTTTCTGTCAGAGCCAAAACACAACAGTGTGACACGTTAGTTTTATCTTTTTCCAAGAAAGCCCTCACTCTGTCCCACGTTGCAGTCGAAACATAAAGCATTGTCATGTGTGATAGTGCCTCAATGTCCCAAATATCGGTGTGTATTGTCGCCGCAACAAATCAACCATGAGAAGACTGCATCTGTCTTGTTCCTTATCACCGGCTCCTAACCGCATAAACAGTCGGTAACGCTCCGAACAGTTGCTAAAAAAAAGGACAGAATCTACCCTCCACATCAAATTGAAATGTTCCGACTGAAATATTGTCGGGACATCAACTGAGAGTATATGAGCCAAGACTGGCATACGGATCAGCTGTTGCATCAGCGGGACATAAAGTGGTCTGTCCCACAAGCTAAAAAAGACTCCTTGAAGATATTGATACCCCTCAGTGGCTCACCATATTAAAATATATTTGCTTTAGCTGAAGGCCAGAGATGGACTAAAGAGGAAATGTCAGTATATATTTGACTTGATAGCTGATTTTATTGTTTTATTTTAGTACTGAAAATTTAGAAACTATTTTTTTTTAACATTACATTTCAGAATTAACTCTAAAAGAAATAATGTATAATAGTTAAATATGATTAGCAGGCAAGTTTTTGTAGTAACCGCTACATCATGATATTTTTCTGCTGGGGTAATGACTTTTATTTTTTGTATCCTCAGAGCCATGATCTTTGCAGCGCTGGGTTATAGTCTCTACTCTCTAAATGTAGGAGCTATGACCTTGTCTAATCCTCCTCATCATCACTACTCCTGCCTCCATCTGAAGTCATGTATTAAAGAATAAACAAGACAGGAATCATATCGAGCTATTTCTTGAGTGAGAGCCATCTTTGCGGTGCGTTTTTGTGATTATTTTCATCCCACAGCTCTGTGTTTCTATCGACACGAGCCAACAAAGTGTATCAGCAGATACAGTTCTCCGACGCTCGCCTTCGTAGTATACAACCAGAAACCAATTTCAGCAGGCAGCAATGAAAAAAAAAAAAAAAAAAGAATCAGGCCAGTTCTCTGGGGAAAGATAGAGGTGCAGAATGTAAACTTCTATGGCAAGCTACCCCCTGTGGATTGAACTGTAAAAAGAAGCTCTAATGCTCACTTCGATACAAGACTAACTGTGTGGACTGTTTCATTACCCAGTTATGAAATGTGCATTTAATTATATGCAAACTACAGATGCCATTATGTAGGTCTCACTTTTTATTAGGATTTTAACTCCTTTTGTTGGGACAGCACAAAAAACAAAGACAAAACTATTTCGTAAGAAAATTACTGTTAACCAATAACTATGTATCTGCCCGTCACCAGATGAAGTAATTTTTAGGGGCTTTTTAAGGACTAAAAGAAAAGTTGAATCACGCTGCATCCTCTTTTATGTCCTGTCAGCTAGACTGCATTTCAAAGATTGGCTGTAACTGGAATTTGACTTATGATAGCAATCATCTCTCTGCCTCACAGGTTTTAGAGAATTGCAGCTCTCTGTGAGTGGCAGGACAGCAGTGAAGGTCACATGTTTCTCTAATTAATTACTTTAGTTTGCACAGGACTTTGGTTTCAGCCCTGGTTTCTTTCTGACAAGAGAAAAAGAGCTTTGTTCTCTCACCAAAGTGAAATATTGATCAAGAAAAATCTAGAACAAATGTCATTTTATTACTAAGGAAGCATTTGTCTTGTGATATTTTTATATGTTGCCTGCGAGACAAATACAACATTGCTCTTAATTCACATTGGCAGTGTGCCAGGAAAAGTTAGGATACACATTTGGAAAAAAGAACAGTTTCCCTCAATAACAATGGCACACTTTATTGCTCTTTAGCTCACAATGCTTTTATGTGCAGCTTGTGGTATTGCTGCAGTATCCTGTTATGAGGAACAATCCAATTCCTCTGACAGAGTTAGAAATCTGCCTGAGAATAACAATCAGCAAATACATCACTCAGGTAATATCCAGCCAGCAGCTACTTCAAGCTATTCTGTTTACAAATCCAAGCCAGAAAAAGAAGGGATAACAATATCAGAAAAAAGCCTGACTAATCAAACTGTGATCACATTACACTGAATTATGGACTTTCATCCACGGGATGCTTTAAGGGTACTTTTACATCTGCTGCTGTGTTATGAATATTTCATTTCATGCAGTCAGCAGCATTGCAGTGGCATATTTCATATTTCTTATGCAAACCCTTGCTTAGAGTAACATGCGTCGCCTTGATGAATAAGTGATTTCCCCCTCTCAAATTCTCTCATATTGTTAGACTGTCAAGCGTCGACATGTGCCAGACACGTAACTAACAAACAAACAAATGAACAATTGAGTGTGCGGTTGATTGTACTGCGTAGTATTTGTGTCCATCTTTGTGTGTGTCTCTGGTGCCATGCCAGAGCATAGGCCTGTTCTGCTGAGTGAGCAGATTCTCTGGCCGAGTGTCCCATCGGAGTGACAAGTGCATTTAGAAACAGCCTGATGGAGTCATTAATGGCAGCTCCGCTCATTAGCAACACGCGCGCACACTCCCGTCCTGCACCCACACATCAACCACCGTCCTCAGTTAACCATAGCCTCCTTTGGGTTATTACTGTGACAGTGGATAAATCCATACGACCAAGCTTGTATGGTACATTTGTAAAAGGCCATGATATGCAATGTAATATATTTAAGATGCAGGGATTCATTTATGAAGGTGAGTGATGCACACAACCACAATCAAACTCTATTGATCTCTGGAATAACAACAAAGCATCCTTTATCGACCCTCTTGTCCTCTTTGTGTCTGAGATTGTAGCAATGTCGAGTAATCAAGGACATTACGCATCACACTCAAAAACCCACGTCTGGTTTTCCTGGAAAAATACACCACTCATCAATACATTTCAGCAGGAAATGGCAGATGATTTAAGCCGATTGCATGTTTCACTTCCACAAAACCTTATTAAAATATCTATAATTAAAAAGGAGCAGAATACTAAGCTAAATCACCACAGTACAGTCTGAATAAATGTGTGAATATTGTGATGTTCTAAGCTAAATTCTGTCATTATAATCACCATTAGGAATTATATCACAGCAATCAGAGAGAGAAGCAAATAAGTGGCTTCAAAGGGAACATTATGTTCTTTCTGATTATTAGGCTTAAATGCCACTGTTTCCTATTTGCATTGGGTGAGTCATCCGCAGAGACTTTATCTTGGGACTGAATCATGGCTAACTCAGAAGTGAGAACCGCCAGACCGACAGCAACAATCAAACATTTAGTGTCAAACAGATGCTGGCATTTAATGGTACTGCGTTTGTGATGAATACATGAGATAACCATTACAACCCTCGCCAATGTATGGGGTACCATTAAAGCTATTGTGGACCACGGTTTGATGCAGCTCTATTAATTATTATAAATGTCTTTTTGCAAAGCTGACTTTGTTGTACTCGCACTTAACAGAGCAGTATTACTGCAGTAATACTGCTCTGTTAAGTGCGAGTACAACAAAGTCTTGGCAAAACGTGTCTTCATTACCTCTAGCCTTCTGCTGTTAGTGTGATTCTCAGCTCATAATAATGGGAGCAATCCAACTGCATACTGATGAATTACTCCAGTCGGGAAAACACGTGTTTAAACCAACCAAAGGACATGACAGATAAACAGATTTATAGCAGAGATAAACACATAAAGATACAAACTAACACTATAGAAAACTGAGGTGGCCTGGAAGGAAATTACCCCCAAAAATGCCTGGAATAGATGAAATATTCAGTGGACGCTCACCTAGCTGGGACCTCTCCCTCTGCACATCCTTGAAGTTCAGGCCGCTGGTCAAGGTGCTTTCTCTGTAGCGGTGGAGGGCCTCCCGCCTCCCATTGGTCCCCAGCTCTCGCAGCACCGAAGGCTTCAGAGGCTCCACTTTCAGCCCGTGGGCCCATCCTGAGAAGTCTGGTACCGTCCACTTCACCAAGTCCTCCAAGCGGACAATCACCTTCTCAGACACGGCGATTACTTCGTGCTGCAAAAAGAGCAAAACACAGTCAGAACAGAAAGCAATACACAAAGTTCAAACAGGACAAACAATATAATGGCCAACCGAATTGCTATGTGTGTCAAGCCGCATTAGGGCTCTGGTGCATCTTAGTGTACGTAAATTAATGGAGGCATGAATATGGATGATGCGTGATTGCTGAATTGAATTTAGCCCAGCATTTAAATCAATGTCAATGAGGACACAGTTGTTTTAAGCTGTTTTGATCAACATTTATTAGGTTAGGTGAATATTTAGGTAATTGCTTCAAAGCTAATAGTTGATGTGTAACAAATTAATAAGGTTATTGTAAATGAATGACTTACAGACATTATTTCATTGCCCATGTGAGTTACAATTGTGTTTACTGTGTTTCTGCAGTGTGTGTTCTCTCTAAAGGTAGACTGAGTCCCTTTTAATAACTCTTACTTGAACAGCTACAAGTTAGATAGAGTGGGAAAGAGTCAGAGATGCCTAAATGTGTTTCCATTTGAAGGGCTAATGGCTGAAGTGCTTGTTACCAACAGAGTGGAGCAGTGTGCTGGAAGATGGCTATTACAGAAAAAGAAATCTGGAAGACAGATGTGTACAGCAAGAAATGAGAGCTAGCTCTTATTTATAAACTCTATGATGTTTGCATAGGTTTTTTCCGGTTTACCAGGCATTTGTCTGCATTTTATCACCAAAATGAACACTCTTTAACTCATCTCCATAGTTATGCTTCTGCCTGTGGAGTGTGTAAATGGGGGTGGATTGGAGTTGGAGCATGCCTACACAGCCTAATAAAATCCAAAGCAGTAAATCATGTCTTTGTGAATCTCAGTGTTTTTGTTGTACCTGAGTCAGATATATTTATTGACATTTTTATGATTCAACATTCAAGATGTTTTGTCCAAAAGCAAATATGAATACATGAACATATCATATCGTTTAGATTTTTTTTCTGTCTGTACAATTACTCATATTCAGTTCTCACGTCACCAGCAACTACAGGCATATCAAATCCCAAGCTGTTGGAGACAGTATTTCCTTATAAAGGAAAAGCCTGCGAGGGATAGCTTGATATAGCTGTGCCTCTCTCACTAAGTAGAAACATCAAACATGGGTTTTCGGTCTTTTTATAATGAGCTGTCTTCAGCTGTCAAGTGGTGGCGGGTGGTTGTAACCGGCTTTCCATGCAATGAAGAACTGACTGCTGTTCCTGCCTTCAGAAAAGCAGGCCATTTGAATAATGTAGTGCAACAGTAAATAGCATTCACCCTGCAGCCAAAAAACACATTGTACTGTATCTTGACGGAGTTAGGGACTGTACTTTGATGCAATCTAACAGCAGATAGAAATGTTCCACTTTAGTCCAGTCTAAAATCATGCACTCGAGTTAAACTGCTGGAGTATGAATCAAACTTTAATACGTTGGGATATCTAATAGCACACCAGGGGCATGCAGAAATCCTTAAACACACAGCAATGCCTCTTTATCAATCAGGTGAATGACACGGTGCCTTGTGTGAGTGTCAACAGATCTTGCTCAGGGACTTGTTCAGCTCGAGAGCTAAACACAACAGGTGAGAGCAATTCAGCAGCTGTCAACACAGTCCACAATATAATCAGTCTATAAACGGAGCCCTAGCTCTAAAAACAGGCTACATTAATTAGTTTTGTCAAACACTAGGCCTTTTTGTTTTTTACTCGTCACAGTTTGTGGTCTGCAGTGTTCTGCAGCACCTACAGTCAGGAAACTACGTGTGGGCTGGAGGTTTGCACAAGTCACGATATTTGATTGAGAAATATTCTGTCAAATACTGTTAATTTCAGCAATGTACAACATACCAGTGAAGGGAGTCACTATTGAGAAAGACCAACCACAAAAACGGCTGCACCACGGACTTTCTACAGCAAAGAAAATTTCAGTTTAACCATTGTTTGACAAGACCACAAACGTTTGTAAACCATACACTTGATTATTAAGTTTTAGTTTGTATCACAGACAATGATGACACTTTATTTTACACTACACAATACATTGTATCTACCTCCTTGTGTAAAAAACTTTAATAACATGTAACTACATAGTACATACATCATGACAGTATGTGTAATTACATATTTTAGGTAGGGTGGGATTAGGGTTATGCAATTAATCGCATTTGCAATTAAATCACAATATTAAAAAAAAAAACGCTTAAGCCGCAATTATTAGGAAAATATGTTAGTCACGTTGAAAGAAATATAAGTTGATGATTAACGAGAGACTAGTGCTGAAGCTATGGATTATTTTAGAAATTCAAGTAATCTATCGATTATTTGGTTTGATTAATCGAGTATTTGTATAAATAGCTTAACTGCTAATCTTTTGTTCAAATAAACAGATATAACACATAAGATTATCTGTTTGAAACAGTATTTATTCTTGATTGCACATCTAGCAGCATTGTAATGGCACTTCTATGTCACATTATATGTGTATTATAAAGCAAAAAAAATTATACTTAAAAGGCTATTAAATAAATAAGACAACTAACACAAAGCTAACAAACAAATGAGCTGAGTCCTTCACAGAGACAGTAATTATTGTGCTAATATTGAAACAACCGCTATTGGCACATGTGAGGACTTTAACCAAACAATTATAAGTAAAGCTGCAGAGATTAGGCTACAAGGGTTCAGTTCCAGACACACGGCGTTCTTGTCAGCTCACCGCAGAGACTACACTGGAGAACACACACTGTAAATGTTTGTACAACGGGGTGCTCCGGACATGGCACTAGGGTCACTGGAGGATCAGGTTAGGGTGTTAAAGTTGGGGGGGGGCAGATACAGTCGGCGCACATTGCAGATCTCAGTGGATGTGCCAAAGTGGCTTTAGCTGCCACAGGCATGGATGGATATGCCCTTGAATTATCGAGGAAAGATAAAAATAATTAAGGTATTTTTCTGATCAAATTACTCAATTTATTCAATAAATCGTTTCAACCCTACCAGAGACACTATTGCTATTGTTTCGGGGTTTTTTTTTTCATTTTGTACCGCTTGGTCTCATTAGGGGTCACCGGTGACTTGACCCTATCCCAAGACCCTTTGGGCCTTAGACGGGGTACACCCTGGACAATGGCCAGTTAGTTAGATCGACAATCATTCACACTTAAATTCACAAGGGACACTTTATATTTGCCAATTGAACTGTATGCTATTATGTTACATGTATATGTGTTACAAGGAGAAAATAACTGAGGCAATATTAGAGTCCTCCAAAGAGAGACAGGGAAGTCTGGTTAAAGCTTAAGATTGTGGCCATGTTGTTGTATTGGTACTAATATGAAGAGCAAACTCTTAACACTGTGTCCCAACAGAGGATAGGGGATGTAGACTATTACTGGCTAAATAAAAGTTATCAAAGTAGCTAAATTTGTTTCACTCATGACTGGAACTGGAGCTAAAGCTGAACAAAAAGACACCAAAAAGCATTCATTGGCTGTTTGAGAGAAATAAAGAGGGCTAGGTAAAGATCAAAGACCCGAGGGTTTAAACTCAATGTCCATGACCAAATTCAGGCCTGTAATTTAAAAGGTTAAATAAAAATAATAATATATATCTAATGTCTTAATAACATATAAGTCTGGCCACAAGAAACATGGGTTTGTTAAGTGGGGTTATATTTATTGATTGTGGCTATGTTAAAAAGCAGACAGAAAATAATTGCAATTGCAATGTTGGTTAAAGAAAAATCTCAATTTGATTATTTTCCAAAATCCTACAGCCCTAGTTAGGGTTAGGGTATGTATGTAACATGTAGTTTTGTGTTTTTTACAGTTGGTTACACAGTGTGCTACATTGAACTTATTGAGGTAGAGACAATGTATCAAGTGTAGTGTTATACATATACATTATACATCAACAAATGTCTTCAAATTGGTGTGTGTGTGTTTTTTTGTTGTTGTTGCCGTTTTTGTTTTGTGTGGGTATCCATTATTAGTCCTTTACAAAATCTATTTATTAACTAATTGGATAAGCACAGAAACTAAACCAGACATTATCAATTCATTAGCAGTCCAAAGTCTTCTGATCTCTAAGTATTTTGGCTTAAAACTTGTAACTGTGTAAATGCCGCCCTTCCACACTGTGCTGTCACATCGAGTTAGGCAGCTGATAGTTTAGCCAAGCAGCAGACGCAGCCAGCAGGCCACTTGATAATATAGGTCAGAAAAATGCTAGCCCACAGCTAAGAGGTGACAGGCCACATAAGCAGCCCCACAAACAACATGGTGTCATTTTAGTAACATGTCATACACCGATACATTATATATTTAAATAGCCTTCTTTCCTAATGTGTCCCTGACATTCAATGTCCAGGTATATATTGATTAACGGACACTGCACATTTAATGATTGAATTAAAATGGCAGGTAACACATTAACAAATGGCTGTTCTGTCCAATTTTTTCCATCAATAATTCATGTTATGCTGCAACAGCGTGATATCTCAGCAAACATTACAGAGTGAATTTATTACTTTGACTGCACATAATGGACTGAAACTGAAACTGAAAAAAGACTTCTGCTGTGAAAGTGTAGATAAATATATTTCAGCTACCCTTGACGCCAGCAATCTTATTGAAATTAGACTGACTAATATCCATATCATTCAATTTGTTTGGATAAAGGGGTGTACTGGTGGCAAAACAGCTCTTAAGAGACGTTCTCAATGCTATTCATGGTGATCCAATTAGAAACAATGCCCCCTGTAATATTCCATATCAGTCCAAACAATTCCCTGCAAGGGTCCAGTAAGTAACAGTAAAGGGAGACATTCCTAAGTGTCACTGTTTGGTGGCTCAGCATCTCATTGCTTGGACAGGACTTTTAGCTTTGGAGTTGAGGGGTGCACGCTCCCAGTGGGTGGGTGTCCTTCTATTCCACATACACAGCGCTCCTGTCATGCTGGGAGGCTTTCAGCCTGCTGCCGCACAGAGGTCAGCACAGGAATTCCTAAGGCCAAAGGAGATTAGTAATTGAGTAATGGACATGGTGACATGGACAATGAGGAGACAGAGACTCAGAGCAAGAGAACCAGGGTATGAAACACAATATGGGTTCATTATCTATGTCCCCTCCTCATGCCTGACCTTGGCTTCGATGTCCCAAAACAAACTTATCTTGGAATTAAAAAGGCTCTCTGGGGAGTACGCCAGAGACAATTGAATTTGATTGTGTGTGTTTTTTAGATGACAAAGACTCTAAAGAGAAACATTTAAAAGGTGAGAATGACTGTACGCTATGTTCTGCCCTTAATACAAGCACTTTATTCATTCATATGCATAAAGTTTCTGTATTATCTACAGGGTGCTGAACTCATCTTTTATTCGCTGATTCCATTAGAAGATTGCTCATACACAAGTTGGGTGATGTATGAACTATCGTTTTACAGATATAATGACAGAGAAAAATAGCTGCATCACAGGACTTTTCAAAAGCTTTCTCAAAGTGGGTGAAACATACATCATGTCGAGTGACACTGCAAAAAAGCTGCCTCAGCTCCCCCAACTCACAGCAACTTTGCAAGCTTTTTAGCAAATGCTCACAGAATATGATTAAATGCACAAACTTAATTTACTCTATTTAGGAAACTGTGGTTCAGAGGGAAAAATATTGGCTAGAGTATTAAGTAAGTGCTTCTCATTTATGGCTCAGTGTTTCTCAAAGGTTATAAAAACAATCCACTGTAGCTGGGGGCACTAAAGACATGCATCAAGGTAACTCCAGACTCTGGTGTTAACCAACCAGGTGCTGCTATAATATGTCATTACAGAAAACAGAAAAAAAATTCTTAATATTATAAAAAGGACAGAATGTCAAGTTCTTAACCAATAAGAAATGTTATTGGATTTTTTTATAATCTTTGAAGTTGTGACAGTTCCATTTTAGAGGTTTTAAATTACACTATCCTTAAAAACCTGGTAATAATTTACATACTATTTCAGCAATGGTGAGGAATTCACTGGAGGGCAGTGTTCAGAGTTAATGACTTGTTCTGCGGCAGGAGGAGGCACACATGCGCACACACCGCACATGCACACTGACCCCCCCACCTCGAAAAATTCCTGCCATTGTTGTCTGAATAGGGAGATTTGCTATATTACACAGGCTGGCCCAGACAACAGAACAGTAGAGATATTTAAAAATGGCCAGTGGAAAAATGTGCCACATCAGATTTACACTGAAGTCATTCAGCAGAACGACCTTATCCATCGAAATGCCACTCGCATATCTAAGCCACTTACACTTTACTCAACTAGCATCCCAGATGCCTAAATTACCCATTCAGGGTTTTTCCCTTAGGAAAAATCAAAGAAGCAGCAAATGAATACAATCTAATTTCCCTACAAGCTGGTTTTCCAAGCTCTGAAACACATGCATGGACTGCTGCCATATACTGAAGAAACGGCTTTGGATGCATGCCAAAGTGTTTTCCACAGCAATCAATACTGGCCTACTGCTGCAGTGTCAGTGTGTGTGTGTGTGTGTGTGTGTGTGTGTGTGCGTGTGTCAGCAAGAGGGACAAGACAGAGGAGAGAGGTCAGATGAAATAAAAAGGTGATGATAATAGTACGTTAATATAACATGATGCAGAAATATTCTCTCAAGTTGCAAATTTCTAATAAAGACCAACATCCTGCATTTGCAATGAAGTTGGATAAATAATATAAGATAAACATAAGTAATTAGCCCCCTTGAAGCAGAGGACACAATAAGTGAGTGCTGTGCTATGAGCTATTATCTTACAGCAGCTCTCTCCTAAAATAGGGAGTCCAAAAACAGAAGGTATTAAAGTCAGTAAGCCGTACCAGCGAGAGAGAGACAGCCCATTTGGAAGCAAAAGAAATAATGTGTCACTCAGTGAGTTTTAAAACACATGTGA
This sequence comes from Neodontobutis hainanensis, assembly GCA_024349245.1. Taxonomy (NCBI): domain Eukaryota; kingdom Metazoa; phylum Chordata; class Actinopteri; order Gobiiformes; family Odontobutidae; genus Neodontobutis; species Neodontobutis hainanensis. The sequence continues at coordinate 4,491,424 of JALDNG010000016.1, read as the reverse complement.
CTGTTTAGTCGGTGGCAGTTTGCAGGCAGACAAATACAGCAGAGGCCCCAAAAGAGGGTTTGTCATAATGGGTGAGCAACTCAACACAAAGCTTGTTTAAAGAGCAAGCAGTGCTCAACTGGTGGGGGTAAACACTGCATGTCAGAATGAGATAATATGAAAAATGGAACTTCCTTCACATATGGACTTAATAATTAACTCTGAATAAATAGTATAATAAATATTCTCTGGATGTTTTTTAGCAACTCAGCAAACACACAAGCCAAAAGTTGATTGTTGATGATTGAGTAAATTATGATCTGGCCAATGCTGACTTAAGGCTGCCTGTATTTAAAAAATATTGACCTCCAACTATGTACAGACAGAAGGAAAACAAGCACATTAGGTCATGGATTGGTTCCCCTTGTTGTGAACAACACATCAAAACATGGCAAACATAAAGCAGCGAAGGCCATGGCGCAAACAAATACCTGAGAAATAACCAGGAAATGACATCATACCTCAGCAATGCAAAGCCAATAATCTATTTCATATAGTTTAATAAACTCTTGTCTCATACATGTCTCAAAAGAGTCATACCATTTGGTATTTGAAGGATGTTTGCTTCAGGCATGAGAGACTAGGTATCTACACATGAGCTATAATCTCACAACAAGAAGAAAAACATAACAGCAACTGATAAAATGTCAAATGTCAAAAATGTTCTCTTTGGGGTTTTGGGATCCATGTAAGAGAAAGTGATCTGAAGCTGATTAATATCAAACCTGAGGTGTTACCTCATTGTGCTGCCTGTGCTCACTTAGTGGTAAAACCTTATGAAAACAGCCTACTTCCTGAGCGCTCAGTTATCTACATTATCACTATGAATCACTTGGCTCATTCAAGTCTTATCGTTCAGCCCGATTAAAGTTTTACATTTCACACAGATACAGCAGTCTGGTTTATAAGTTACAATAAACTAATATTACAGATTTTCCCCCTCTTAACTGTAACACAATGTTCCTAGTGTTTAGACACATTTATTATTTTGCAGCCGTAAGCAGGTGAACCTGTTGTCTACGTGTTTGGGTCTTTCTGTACACTGTCCCTGTTTTTATTTTTTTATTTTGGGGATTTTGAGATGGATCGGTGTTCCTCGCTGACTCGTGCAGTGCAGATTAGTGTTATGGGGCAAAGTCAGCGAGAATCTGAATGGCCTAACTGAAGGTCATAAACTGACTTGAAGTTGTCAGGGCGATTTCCAGGGTGTAATACAATATAAATACTCTATTTGCTGAGAGCGGGAGCTTTGACAGGCACTTTCATTTAGGTCAGCCTGCATGGACACTTACTGCACTTTTCATTTGCAAAATAATATTATTGTTAAGTTTAACTGTTTTTTTGTTTTGTTTTTTATAATCAAAGTGCAACTTGAAAGCAAGCATCTCTGGTGTATATGCACTATGCTGAATCAAATCACTGCATTATTCATGAGGGAAAAACAGCTTGTGTTCTTCTTAGTCTGACATCAAACACAATGTAAGCAGGTGATTTATCTGTGGTAGCCTACATTATGTGCTGCAACTTAACATTTCTAATAATTGATTTGCATTACAGCACAGCCATTTTGGTGGTTAATATAATCTTTCCCAGATATACCCAATGGACTGGAGTGTAAGTACTTTGCAATTCAAATAAGTCTTTGGGAAAGGGGCGGAGCTGGCATGTCATTGCGCAAGTGTGTCCTCGGAATAAGCGATGTGTGCACTTTAAGTAATTACAAAATAATTGCTGCGTGTTAAAGGCTAAAGCGATGGGGCTTCCTGGGATGATAACCGCTCATAGGGAAATTCAGCCACGAAGATGATGACTTAAAAGCGTCCGACAATAAATACCCACCTTAGTCATGAAAGAGAAATGTGATAGCCACTCTATTACTCAAGAGGAAAGAATGTAAGTAAACCATCAGCGGAAGACTCGAGTACAAACACGGCTTTGTCCTTCCCCAAACAATATAGCAGCAGCCGAGAGTCATGCCCATAGTGATCAAAAGCAGACAGTGGCAATTAAAGTGCACTCATATCAAAAAAGCAAACAACACATCATTTGTTTTATGGGCTGTCAGTAGAAAAAAAACTGTTCCCGATAATCAAAGTATTACAGCATTCAGTGTGGTGAAGTAACCGGATCACAAGCGCCACATATGGCCACACTCAATCATAACTATTGCCTTTCTGTGCCAACAAACGGCGTAATGTAACACAGGGGGCGGCGGGAAATAGCCCAGAGCCTCAACAATAACACATTGTCAAGAATGGAAATGTCCACATGGAAAATTATGTAAAGCACAGACAGGAGAAAGAAGAGTTCGAACGTGTCAGCGCTGGCTTTGCCCTGCCACGCTTTATGACTCGCTCTTTCAACATCCACCGGCATTACAAAATTATCTCATTACTATCGTAAAGCAGGATCTAGGTTTAGTTTGGTCCCGTACATTTATTATCTAGCTTTATCGTTTCGCAATATCCGTCCGTATGTCACAGTTCTGAATAAATTAAATAACATCCTATTGACGAAAGGATTGGTGTGGATTTTCCCCATTTTAATAACACAACTAACTCCATAGAGCACAGTGGCAGCCTTTATTGAGCGCGTGCTGGACAAGTGCACATTCAGCAGTTGGCACCACTAAAGACAAACGAGTAAAACAGGATAACCGATAACATAGCCTAACTAATAAAAACAAATAAAAAATAGCGCGGCAGAGTGATGCGTTTAGGTACTGTTTGGATTCATCACATTGCGTATCAGTGCTTATTATAATGCCTGTGACACCGGAGACTACAACACGCTGCCAACTCTTAATGCAGTAAAGATGCTGTTACACTAAACACGACAACACCACACGCGCATACTAATAATAATATTCCTACCTCTCCGTGTGTGACTGTCCGTCCCTGGGGAGTATCCTGTGGTAGAAAATAAAGTTTGGAGCTTGATAAAAGTTGCTTGCTTGTTCTTTCTTCCCAGAGCAGTTGAAGCTCCGCTATGCAAATAGGTTCCTCCGGTTTACATCTGACAAAAAAGAAGTCACCGAGAGACAAAATCCTTGGTTTGGCGTCTCGGTGAAATTTAAAGGCTTTATAGAAAATGTATGGTCCATGTAAACCGCAAGACGAGCCCACCCACTGTTGAGAAAAAAGCAAACAAATCAAGAAAATGAATGAATAGCTCATAAACAAACCGAAATGTTACAAACATTTCAACATATTCTGCGTAGGCTAATTGCGCGCTAATAACAATGTATGCAAGCTACCCGCAATTAGCAGTGTGTAACTATTTTTAGGCGTTAAACATGCAACACAGATGTGGTCATATTAAATGTAACGTTGAAACTTTTGTGGGCGAGGCATACAAGAGTCGTTTAAAAGGCTAGTGATTAGCGTAAAGGATAAATAAAATAAAAGGAGGCTCGATAACAAACGCTACCTTCAGTGAGTTCGGCTCCATCTCGACGTTATGAATTGATTAAACTCAACACGCTCTCCAAACTTGCTGGCTTGAATGGATTGCTGCAGGTCCTGGAAGGAATATAGACCTGTAGAGTTTGAAAACACCTTGTATGGGTCACAAAATTAGAGTATAAATTAGTTTTTTATGATAGAATTTACAATAAAACATAATGTATTCACACTGGTGGTTTAATTTTGTTTATATGCGTTCAGATAATTTATTCTACGTCTTGTATTAATCGTACTGCTTAAAATAGCCACAACATTCCGGCAAATATACTTAATTAGGTCATATTTTTAATAATAAACAACTAATACGTGTTTATTAACGTTTCACCTGTCGTGGTAATTTAATTATTTTGCTTTATAAATCCTAATTTGGCTCGGAAAGATGCGTTCGGGTGGTATACCGTTGCTGCGTGCTTCCAGGACATCTGCGAAAGACGTTCAGTATGAAAGCACATTTCTCACAGTAATGACACTGAGGCGCTTGCTGTAGATGCCTTCAAGAAACAATGTTACATGAAAGTTAATAGGGCTATCAAACGATTCCTTCGTAGGTACAATGGGAGCTGTGAGGTACCGGCTTTGAGCTTTGGCCAGAACTTTGTTGATATCAATTATTACTCAGCCGCTGTAGATACTTTTTTATTGAAAACAATAATAGCCTTTATTTTGAAGCAAACATAAAAAGACAAAAAAAAAAATGTCGAGTTAAGAACGCAGGCGTCACGAGACAGCATTCACGAGGCGGTCCATCAAGCCAACATAAATCATTTTAAAACGGCGCACTGACCTTGTGGGACAAAGGGTGTTTATTTTGACACGGGCAACACATTTGATTTGCTACATTTAAACCTCTTATATAATTAACTATAGACTCTTACTGAATGTGTGTGTCTGCTGTTAGAAACCAATATGAAAGGATACCGACACTATAACGTTTATGTTCGCTCAGATTTTGACAGTTTCTTTTACTCTGCTGGCTGCATGTGTCAGCTTGATTTTATCAGTTTAAATTTATTTATGTAGTCTAGTAAAAAGTACCCATAGTGTCCACGGCGTTGTGCTGTTTCCCCAGTGTCTTCCTCCTTTGCCTTGCATTCATCGAGCTGCTCTCCAGATCAGAGCGTGTAACAGCAACATAGACCTACTTCTGACATCAGCTATTTCGAGTGCACGATTACGCAATGCGCTTTTTTCCCCATAACTGACGGGCAGAGCATACAGGCGCATTGATTCACATTCAGTAAAACGTTTTCCTGTCTACAAATGTGACAAGCTTTCTTTTCTGTACAGCTGCTGCTGCTATGAAGCACTGCCTGCTGGGTTTTATAGATAGATGATATTCTGTAGACATGTCTCCATGCATAACAATCAAACCAGTTTAGGATAAATGTATAATGTTTTCTTGTAGTAATGAGCCTGTACTAATGTTGTTAATTAAACATATGGTTGTGACAAATGTTTACTCACATTATTCATTATTACTAAATTATCATTTGGCTTAGCTATTTTAATTGCCAAATAGTTAATGTTTTGGATTAGTTTTTATTGCTTCATAAGAGATAAATATCTTATAACCTGTTTGGCCCGTTTTGTGCAACTTTTGTTATTGCAGCTGCTGATGAAGGCTGTATTAATACTATATAACTTCAGCAATACTGTGTGACTATTAAATACTTTAAGTACCAGTTTAGTGCAGTGGTTCAGAGCAAACAGTGGATTACACAGGGGCTCATTGTCCTACATACGGCTTCAGCAGTGTCAGGGGTTCCTGCAGGGAATCCAATATAAACCAGGCTCTTAGTGTTATCTTTCCTGATTTCTCTCACAGCCATTTCAGATGCGGAATCAATGGGGTTGCATTGTTAATAGCAGTCGCCATAATGAAGTCCCCGGTTAATCAATGGCACCACTCAAGCTCTTATCTGGAAATTGCAAGTGTTTGCTTGTCAACAGGCAGAGCCCAGCAGCAAGTGTACCAGCGTTGATGCAGATATTGACATACACTGAGAAATGTTAATTGAAATTCATGCAGTGCTTTTAAAACAGGGAAGCAATAACTGCACATTTCCGTTATTGTTTGAGTAATATGTGATGTACAAATGCATGTTGTAATAATATAGATTTCTGAACAATACAAAAGTATATGTTTCTAAATCGTTATTGCCAGTGAGAAAAACATTAAGGCTTTTTATAGACTATGTTTAGAAACAGTGTGGCATGTTTTACCCAGGATCCATACTGGAGTTCTGCAGCACAAATCTCCAACACATTTACATAATTATTGAAAATGTTTTCAACTCAAGGCTCAGTTTGCATGCTCTGGCAGTACTTGTTATTGTTGAGCTATTGCAAACAAGATTGTTTATTGGGGCATTCTGTTTGACTAAATGGGATAAGATCAAAACCTCTGAATTATTTTGGTTTCTATAAAAAAACGTTTGGATTGCCCCATTCTTTCTACCGTTTTCATTTCCGCCTGCCAAAGCAAACAAATCTGAAAAATGTTATTTTTCTTAGCAAATGAACAAAACAAAGCAGCACGTGTGTGCGATAAAAAGAAACGTGGATAAACAATTTGAGGCAGGTCTTTGTTTATTTGTTGCTTATAGCAGACACACACTGCAAGTGAAAAACTGGTAAAGCTTAAGTTTTTTTTTCCAGCACAGGTGTTCTACATTCCACATAATGAGGCAGACACAGCAGGGAGCCTCAAATGTGGTTTGCAAATCCACCTTAAAATGGAGACTCGAGGTTACAGTAAAGAAACACAGGGTCATAAAAAAAAATACCTTCTTGTCACGTTGACCATATGTTGTAGTGATGGATTTTCATTTGAATAAGTTTAGCTACCCATTGTCTGATGACTGATGGCCAAAGTGAGAATGTTCTGAGGAATTAGGGCAACACTCCTTTTCTATCTGCATGTGCACACATGTTACATTATCTCAAATTATCTCGTGGATGTGCATCTATCATCAATGAAAGCTGTGGGACATTAAACATCCATTATGTAAATTTGTGCACAGGAACACATTTCAATAGTAACTTTACACCTGAGTCTTTAGTGCTGCCGTTATCACATGACAATGGCCTCGTCTGCAGGATGTCTTTAGGAAAGGTAACAGGAGCTCTGAGTAATGCTGCCAGGCTAATTTTAGCCTCACACTCATTATAACACGGTGTTACATTTCTCTGCACCTACAGTAGACACTGCATGCACCAAATCCAATTACCTTATAGAAATAATTACTGATAATTCATGTCAGACATGGTTAGCTGCTGGCTATTAATAACATTTAAGTGTGTATTAACAGGGGAGCTGCAAGTGCAATGTTGGCTGAAAATTAAGTGATTTAGCTCATAAATATTTGTGATGCTATGATATCTTAGAACATCAAAGAAGGTAAGACATGCAGTGTACTGTGTGTCCCTACTGGATGATTACTGCTCACAGATGAATTGATAAACTGTTGAAAAAAGGAAAAACTGCCATCTTTTGTTCTACTTTGTTCTTGTCTAATATCCTACTTCTTATGTGAGCAATAGTAGCTTGTTTTATACATAATTGATGGTTTCTGAAAAACACATTTCAATTACTCACAACCAAAATCATTTCCAGCACACCTATTATTTCATCCTTGCCTGCCTGCAGCCATTAGCTAACAGCAGATATTTATGGATGTGTGTTAGGCAAACATTTGCTTGCACAGTCTAAATGATTGCCATGACAATGAATTAATTGCCTGCAAAACAGAAATCCACATTCATAGGCAGCTATTACAGTTGAATTGTTTGATAATGTCAAGTGAGTCATTTTATTAAGCAGCACACTGATGGCAGGACAACGTGATTTCGAGGGTATACAAGTGTTAACAACACTGGGTTTTAGGTTATTACTGCAGCAGCAAATGTAAATTTGCCTCATTGAAAGAGAGTGCTCAGCTGAATCAAAAATGTGAAATTCACAAACTAAATAGGTTGCTTCATATCCCTTCCATCTGCATACACATCAGCTCACAAACAGAGAGGCAGCAGCAGACCAGAGTCACATTTTATATCTCCCCATCTGAAACCAGGATTAGAGCCATGAATAATGTATTTATGTAAATGTAAGATGGGTATAACTATAAAAGATGAGAGTGATTGAAAAGACATTTTGTTAGACTGAGTTACAGTTCCCTGTGAGTTATGGGTATTTTCACTGCATAGTGAGAGATGAACAGCTAGAAATGTACTTTACATTAATACCAAACCGGATTTAGGCATTTGCCGTCTTCACTCCGGTAAATACGGCCACTGGTCAGACTGTCGCCGTCTATGAAGCTGCCGTGGACATTGGCCTTGGTGTTAACCATCTGTCAAATGCATCACAACTGCTTTTCCTCTCACATAATAAAATGTTAAAAATTAGGCATAACTGTCAACAGACATCTGTGATCAGATAATCCGGTGCATGTCAACCTGCCATCTGCTCGGTGAATGCAGCATTATGTATATGTCAAATAACTCTGGCAATTACAACGCAGCCATTTTGCCCAGACGTCTCATAAGATATTCTCTCTGCATAAAAGCTCTATGGCATGTATGCAATACTGCTGTAATCCGTGTAAGGCCTGTGATATATCTAAAAATCAGACACCCCATAAGACAGACCAAGATAAGTTTTGAAAAATGACTGACAACTGCTGCTCCCTTAAATTGCAATAGGGAAGTAAATACAGCGTTTTGTTCAGAAGCTGCATATTAAGAATAAAATATCTCACTAATCATTTATTAAATTTTAAAAGTCATTACAGCCTTGAAGTTGCTATGGTGACAAAATGAAAAACCCACTCACTGTAAACTTTACTCATCCTAAATGTGATTGCGACTGCATTTTGTATGAGAAGTTAATCTCTCCACTGTGCTTGGCCTTTCTTTGCAGGAGAAATTAAAGTTGTTAATATCAATGTAAAAACATCTGTGGCTGTTTACTGTAAAGGAAATATGATCCAAGTGGGGAACCACCACAGCATATAATAGTATATTGTTTTGATTGTTAATGTAAAATTTATAACAGTTGTGAAGTTATTGTCACAAACAGAGAGTGGAAATTAACACAATATGTAAGACTCTAAATCCCTTTCAGAATTTCTTTATTTTGAGTTTACATCAAAGATTCTACTCTGGGAGAGCTTTGAAGACCTACTTTGTTCTGAGGCAAATCATATTTGTTCAGTAACCGCTCGGCAATGCAGCTGTTGAGGCTGTGAGAGAATTAGTCATGTGTTACCCATTTCAGTCCAATTTCTCCCATGCAAATGTCTGACATGTGTGACTCTGCAGGCAACCAAGTTGAAATAGTATTTCAAAATGCCTGAGTTCTATGACTCTTTAGCCTCCAGCTTTTCTTAAGTGGACCTTAGATTGAGTCTAACAATGCACATACTATATTGTCTGTGGCAGGCTTTGTGTGCTTTGAAAAAGCCATGTATTTAAACAAAGAAAGGACAGTATGTTTTCACAATTAGCTTCACTTCTGAAAACACAATTTACATTTACAAAAATATTTACCCAGCTATTAATTCAAAATTGTATCTGAATCCTTTCTGATGATCTCTCTTTTATTGACCTCCACTAAAATAAAGATGTGACTTGGTAAGCTTGCGTTTTGTCATTGGACACTGAGGGAAGGGCGCCACCTGTTGGACAGCTTCACATTTTAGAAGTTGTACTATTAAACCGGTTACAATGATATTTTTGACAACATGACATGTTGTCTTTGAAGGTTCTTCATCATCCAGATCATGGTATATTTAAGAGATGACTAAATGTTCATTTTGAATTGTACTTACAATACAATCTACAGAGGCCAACGTCATGAACAATGCAGATGCTTTAACATAACATCAATATATTGCTGTGATTACTATTTCGATTTCTTTGATTGTTTCTTTTCTTCCCAATAATTAATTGACTTTTGTGTCGACTCAGCAAACAGTAGAGCTCTATCCTATGCACAACAGCAAAGAGGGAATCTTTAGAGATACACAGACGCACTGACTAACACCAGAGCTGTCTGTGATGTTAGAGGGCTTTACTGTTTCAAACAACAGAGCAGGGTTTGTAGGCTACCACTTCCTGACGGATTGGCACTCCCTCCACTGATGGACTAAGGACTGGGTACAAGAACATTCTGCTAGTAAAATATCTTTCCTTTCTTCAGTGCTACATTAAAATTTTTGTTCAAATTCTCGACATAGTCACTCTCCACTACTTTCTAATAACCTACAGAAAAGTTAAAAACATGAGCAGCAAAAATGTTTTATATAAAATGAAAAAAATAACTGCAGATGAATATACCCAGTCGCCCTCAATATATACATTTTGTTATAATTTTAGATATTTTAAACAAAGGCAGGAAAAGCTTGTCTCCTGTATAAGGTTAGAAGCCACTGTTTCCTGACTAGCAGCCAACATTGATTGTCCGGTCAGCGTGTTGCCAAGTAGGGCAAATGCCTCTCGTCAGTGAGTGTTGTGTTCCTATGTACTTTGGACTTAACAAAAAAAGATAGCAGATCATTTAAAGTTTGTACACACAAGAAGACATGTAACAGGACTGGACATGATGTTGGATATGATGTTGGATTATAGCGTCATTCATTTAGCCTAAATGTATATATATATTTTTTTTTTTTATTATGTTTTTTGATATGGCAGCGTTGCTTCTTCACTGTACTACTCAAAAAACGGACATGATGAAATGCTGCCCTCTCCTGTGCATTCCCAGGAAAACCGCTTGAATTATTAATGCCACTTTTTTAACGCCACTTGTACACACTGTTAAAAAAAAACTGTCAAATTTACGGTAAAATCCTGGCAGCTGTGGTTGCCAGGAATATACCGTGAGAAAAATGTGGAATCTGTAAAAGACAATACGGTATACTGGTTTTGTAACCCTAAATTTTACAGTAGACAATGTATTTTTTTACCAAAATCATTGTAGAAAAAAACAAATATGTTTGTCAATTATATAGTAATTGTATGTAAAAAATGCAACTTTCCATAGCTTTTTACGGATATTTGCAGTAAAAGAAAAGGTATAATATAATAATATATACAGTAATTTGTTGTTAATTTAACAGTAATAGGATAGACCCTATTATGGTAAATAACTGTAAAAATAACAGAAATATGTTAAACCTTATTAAAACCTTTGACAGTAAAAAACACAGTGAAATTGTATAACAAATTACAGCATTTTATTTTGACCAGATACATTTTACGGTAAATTCCTGGCAACCACAGCTGCCAGGATTTTACCGCTAAAAATACGGTACAATATGAGAAACATAAATAGTTTACCGTGCATTTTAAATTTGCAACCGCTAAATATAGAAAAATATAAAGATGCTCATATATAACCTAGGTAGTGAATTTTACTGTTAAAAAATTAGCAAATTTGACATACCATTTAAAAACAGACTAAACATATCATTTTCTCTATTCCTACCAAACAGCATAGATCTTGAGAATACAGCATGTGTCCATATATATGGCTGGTAATCCATGGAGAAATGAATAAACATGAAACAAAATATGACCTGCCCCTGACTGATCAACAGTAATGAGTCACTGGGTCCTGCCTTGGTGAAGGAAAGCACTCAGTGGAGTTTCTAATGCGCATGGTGTCGAAGATACAAGCTCTGCAGGAGTACTTCAAAGTCCATAAGGAGTTCACTTTGGACTGGCAGGATCCCCTCTGCAGCAAGAAAATGGACAAAGTTTCAAAAGTTTGATCAGTGCTTGAGCAAAATGCACAGAAATTAACAAAACGTGCTGTCAAAAACAGATCTAATGATAAATGATTTTTTAGGTGTAAAGTATGCAGTTCTTAAAAAGGATTACTTCACTTTAAAAAAAAAAATAAAAAATAAAAATAAAACTTTTGCTGATAATTTACTCACCCCCATGTCATCCAAGATGTCCATGTCTTTCCTTCTTCAGTCGAAAATAAGTTAAGGTTTTTGATGAAAACATTCAAAGATTTTTCCCTATATTATGGTCTCCAATGGGACCCAAATAGTTCAAGGTCCAAATGACAGTTTCAGTGCAGCTTCAAAGGGCTTTAAACGATACCAGACGATGAATAAGGGTCTTATCTAGCGAAACGATCGCTCATTTAAAAAATAAATAAAAAAAGTTTAAGTTTTATAAGCACAAATGCTCGCCTTGCTCTGTTCTGTGATGCGCATTCGTGACGTCACGTAATATGCGTTGAAAAGGACATGTTTACAAATGTGCGGAAGGAGGACCATATACACCACATATTCAAATGTATTTGTGTCAGTTTATCGTTTAAAATGCCCATTTTGTGTGTGTATCCTGGGTGCTTTAATATTAAAAAGCCAAAAAGAAAATTTTCTTCAGGACAGATATTTTTCAAGCATGTCCTTTTCAACGCGTATTACGAATGTGCATCACAGAACAGAGCAAGGCGAGCATTTGTGCTTATAAAACTTAAACTTTTTTATTTATTTTTGAAATGAGCGATCGTTTCGCTAGATAAAGACCTTTATTCATCGTCTGGTATCATTTAAAGACCCTTGAAGCTGCACTGAAACTGTCATTTGGACCTTGAACCGTTTGGGTTCCATTGGAGACCATAATAGGGAAAAATCCTCGAATGTTTTCATCAAAAACCTTAAATTCTTTTCGACTGAAGAAAGAAAGACATGGACATCTTGGATGACATGGGGGTGAGTAAATTAACAGGAAAAGTTTTTTTTTTTTTAAAGTGAACTAATCCTTTAAATCTACTTATGTACATTGACAACGCAACCCTAATCACAATCATAACTTGTTGGAAAACATTGTATTTAAGTTTCCAATTGATTTATCATAGAACTTTAAGTTAATGACTGAATGCATGGTAATGAGACCTATCATTCAATCTACATTTTATAGCATCAGTTTCCTTCATCGAATAAAACTGCTCACCTGGACATGAACCTGAGCTCGGCTGATTAAGATTAGTGTCTCCTGTCCATCCATCTTTTGCAAAAACTTGAATAATACCACTGCTTACCTCTTATTGAATCGTTGGGTGCAGACTTAATTGAAGAGCCTCGTATAAACAGGGTGTGATGTTTAGGGAAACCAAAGAATACAGGCGCCATCATTTCTGCCAGAAGACTCAGGGGGGGCAACGAAGCTTTCATTGTGGACTGGCTAGATACCTTCTGCATTCAGAAAGAAAACAAAAAGGGCATACACCATAAATAGTAATAACTGACAAAAATAATGAGACAAGAAATTAAAGTAACAAGAAAATAAGTGCAAAACAAGTTTCCCTGTGTTGCAGTGTAGCTGAATGTTTTTCAACAATTTGATTAACGGTAAAACACATACCAAATATTTCCAGCCAAGGTTTGGTTCAATCTTCAGCATGCTTTTCCTGCCATTGTCTTGAAACTGTTTCACCTGTCACTCTCATTTGATGCTGTTTACAAAAACAAAACAGCAATATTGTAAAGAGACAAAGTAAAATTAATTAAATAAAAAAAAAAAAAAAAAGAAGGCCTGAAATCTCACCATATCCTGAGAGTCACAGGTCCTTGGAGTATCCTTATGGTTTCTGCTCAAATTCAGTGTCTGAAAAGTGCAGGAACAAAAAAAACTTTTTAATCAAAATAAAGACAAAATAAAAGATATTTGTGCATCCTCTTACTGGACAAGTGACCACGTGTCCTTCCACAATATGGCTCTTCAGATGAGCTATTAACTCTTTAGAGTTTTGACATTGACGTTCACACATCGCCATTGCACATGTAAACGCAGAAACCACCGCCACACCAGTGACATGGGTAGGGGCAGAGTGTCTTCGGTAAAAATTAGCCTTAAACGCACCATACCTGGTGTATGTCTGCTTGCAGTCTGCTTCAATACACCGAAGAAAACAACGTGGCTCATTCCGATGCAGTTTACAATGAAGCACGTAGCCCCTTGATGACTGAACTACCTTACCACAGAAATTACAGGTTAACATATCTCCATGTACTTTGGTAATTCCTCCCTAGCAAATTAAGCACGCCAAACCCAGAAGCTAATCAAGAGCAATGCTTCCCACACCACAGTAATGCTAACTAAATTCACAACCTCACTCATAAAAAACGAACTCCTAAAATTATCTATAAAAGCTGGGCTGGTGGGTTTTTATAACAGCGATAACTTGAAGTTGCATGTACTTACCTCGAATTAATTTTAAGTTGCCAGGATGTGAAGATGCTGGTCCAAGCAGCTATAAATGGCGCTAAAACTGCGTCCGTTAGCGAAGCCAACAAGTCTCCTTCAAGAAAAAAAAGCGCGCGGCACACAGCTCAGCAGCGTCATTTTCAGGTGACGTCATCCCGCAATGTAATGTCGCTCTTTGGAGGAGGTTTAATCAGAAGTCACGTCTCGCCTTGCTTCCCCTATTTTTGGTGAAATGGTTCGCTCATACTGCACAATGTTGCTATCCGAAAATATTTTTTCTCTGCCATTCGAACGTAAAACGTCTGGACACAGTTTACCAGCAACCAATCAACAGCGATCACACAAACTCAAAATTTAAGGCGGACCCACTTAAGGTGGTCTGATAATATGGCGTGAAACATAACATAAAGTTGTTTTAAAATAATAATTAAAAAAGATTATTGAAATCAATTTTATTCACAACCATGAAGTTTATTTTAAACATCTTCTTTTGCTGTTGATTTTTTATCAGAAGGTTAACAATGATATACTGCAGGCCTAACTTTTAATCTGTATATCAGTATCTGAATTTTAAAATAAAAATACTATCAATTTTATTGTCTTGTACTGCTGATATTTGTTTTTTTAATGGTATTAACTTGTTGTATTATTACGGTGGACCCTATTTTTAACATCTTGCTTCTGTAAAAATTAATGTTTTTGTTTGCTTAAAATCTACAGATTTATACTGTGAATTCCAATGTGCACAACCCCAAAAGATGTAGTTTAACTCAAATAATACCGTAAAATCTATGGTTTTCAGACATACTTAACATTACAATATTTAATTGTAAAATGTATGAATATTTATTTGTTTTCACAGAAAATATTTATAATTTCAACATTTTATTAAAGTAAAAAACAAAGTTTTATCCAGTTTCACAATTAACGGTTATTCAATCTATTTAATACAGTAAAAGGAAGTTTTCGGTTTTACGCTCCATTACCGTTGGAATTTGACGGTGTTTTGCTGTATATTTTACTGACTTTTTTTACAGTGCAGGAACAAAGCCTGCGTCTATCGAGCAAAGGCATGACGCACAATCATGAAGGATGAGGCTTTTCTCGTGGGTGGGGCTAAAAGTTTTGGGGACTGGGTCCGAAAAAAAGTTTTTTTCTTTTTTTTTTTAGGAGCAGGATATAACTTTAGGGAAAACTAGACACTTCATTTTCACGTGAATGCGGTGCTGCAGAAAATGAGCCTTCTGACGTTTACGTGTGCCATCATCACCAGAGCCTTCTTTATTCTTGTGTCCCTCACAGGCGCCTGGAGAGTGGCCTGGGTAAAAGATGACCAACACTACTGGCTGCTCACGTTCCTCTGTCTCCCTCTGGTTATTGAAATGTTTATAGCACTGAGAAGAAGAGACGGAAAAGATTACAAATGGTAAGTTGAAATGATTCATAAGTTGCATAATTACCTTAAAACGAGGCACCGACTTCTAACTGTAAAAACTGGGACATTTTGGCGCGTTTAAGGGCAGTCTATTGTTGCTTATTAGACATGCATGTTTATTCTGTTCACTTTTCACTGATTGCATGGATCCCATCCCCCATGTCCCCCGATATCCTGCATCCTGCCTGCTCCCTTGCTGCTATTGTTTAACTGTCCTGGGACAGTGATGGTGAGGTTTGGGTGGTACCCTTCAGCTCTATTCGGAGGCTTCCTAGTTTTATCTTGAAACATTACTCCATTCACAATATGTTTAAGATTAAGAGAATGTGTTTGGAGAACACACCCACAGTTTTTTTCATACTTGTTGAGCAGTATGTTCTTGGTAAATGGCTGTTGGTATGCTTTTCCTGAGTCAGGGATTACGTTAGGGTCTAAGGACAGGGGATGTTGGCTGATGCAGGCCTGTTACAATATTGAGCAACACAAAAATAAATTTC
The DNA here is from genome assembly GCA_024349245.1 of Neodontobutis hainanensis. Classification (NCBI taxonomy): domain Eukaryota; kingdom Metazoa; phylum Chordata; class Actinopteri; order Gobiiformes; family Odontobutidae; genus Neodontobutis; species Neodontobutis hainanensis. The sequence continues at coordinate 4,475,759 of JALDNG010000016.1, read as the reverse complement.
TTGTCCCGGCTTGTCTTTTGTTGCAGGTTTTCGCTGCCAATTTTTTTGTTTCTCATCAGTATCATTCCCTCTATCTGGCTCCTAGAGCTTCATCATCAGCAGAACAAATTGAGTCAACCTGAGGTATACAAAAACAGTTTAATTCTGTTCCTAGTATTTATCTGCCTCTAATAATAATTGTAAAAAAACTTAATTATAATCAATACTTGTGTGTGTGTGAGATTGACAGAATTGCCAAAGTTGTTAAAGTTGTAACTTGCTCTTGATTCTCTTTAGTGTAAAACACTTGACTCCTGGGAAAATCTACGAGGAGTTATTGAGATGAATAGGACTCAGGAGAACATTACAGATTACCTGAATTACTTTAAGGTAGGTTCACCAACCTATGTAAATACTCTCCTGTGCAGTGTTGTCAGAGTAAAAGTCAACTGGTAAGCAATAAAAGGAGGCCATTTTTTTTAAAAGATGAGTAAATCACTAATTAACAAGAGAAACTAATGTCTGTGAAGGTTGTCAGTCATCCAGGTCATCTTAAAAAAAGGTTAAAGTATGCAGTTCATTTCATTGAAGAGTGCAGTGACAGTTATGTTGGAGAGAAAAAACAACAGCTTCACAAGAGGATGTATCAGCACAGAAGAACCAATCTTGGAGGAGCTGAGTCTGCTGTTCACCTCCACCTCAAAGAGAAAGGGACTTCCGTTGAGAACAGCAATGTTCAAATTTTGTCCAGCGAGGCCAGATGGTTTGAGAGATGGGTGAAGGAAGCAATTTTTGTTATAATTGAAACTCGGTTTCTGAACAGAGGTGGTGGCCTCAGATTCATGTTCCCTAGTATTTATAAAAGTGTTTAAAAGAGTTGCACCCTAGAACAACAGCCACAGCACCAGAATGGAGCAGTGACACTAACGACTCTCAGGAGTCTTATGGTAAATGGTAAATGGCATGCATTTATATAGCGCTTTCCTGCACACTTCTCGGGCACCCAAAGCGCTTTACATCGTGCTTCCACTCACCCCATTCACACACAGGGGGGCTGCCACACAAACAGCGCTCAACCTTCTCCTACCACCACCAAACACACCTCCACAGTCAGACATATTCATACACCAGAGCAACCGGTGGGTTAAGTATCTTGCCCAAGGACACAATGACAGTATGAACTGTGGGGAGAGCGGGAATCGAACCTACTACCTTCCGGTTGAAGGACAGCCGCTCTACCACTGAGCCACTGCCGCCCACTTATGAGACCAGAACAGTCTGGTCCATCAAGTTTGGTTTCAGGGGAAACTCCTCCCTCTAGAGATATAAGCTTAGCTTTCTTACCAGTTAATCTCAGAATTGATGAAGTCTCTTTGAATTTGAGACAAAATGTCTTTGTAGCAACTACGTTGGGCTTTTATTAGATAGTATATTTATAGTACGCGTGGATAGAGCCTTGAGGGTATGAATGATGAGATAACAAAAAAACAGATTTGAGTTAATAATAAATGTATTAAGTATTAAGGGAAAAGGGCATAGGACCAAATAAATACAATACAACATAACATAAATTACAAAACTCAGTATTTTCCTGTTCAGTTCAAAAGGGTATTTTTCTCCATCAGTTCATCTGTAAATCCTTTAATTAGGATGTCAGTCATTGATTCCAGTTTATAGGTGGATATGGTCCATGTCCTAGAGATATTCCAGGTTTAAAAGTAGGTGAAAGAAAGAATAATTTGATCCTACCAGCTCGCCACTTGTCGTTGACAAGAGTCAGTAGAGTATCCAGTTTATATCTACAAAGAAAACCTACAACTATATCTACAAATTAACTGTTCTGTTTTACATTGCAGAATATTGATCGAGCATTCTCATCAGTCTGTCTCAACAACTGGATCCTGGCACTCCATCAGATTCTACTCATTCTCCTTATCGTAGGGAAATGGCTCCTTCCACTTGGAGGTGGGGTCAGCCGGGACGAGTTGTCGCAGCTTCTCCTTATATTTGTTGGCACAGCAGCAGATATCCTGGAATTCACCAGTGAGACGCTTTCAGACGTCAAGTGGGTGGCTCTCACCTCGTGTATAGAATAAGCACACTAGTCATAACAACAAAGATGTCAAGATACTTAAAGTCACATTGGATCAACAAACTCCAAAGAGTGACTCACAGTATACGTCTTGTGTCTGTTCCAGAGAAAACAGTCCTCAGCTGGTTTTTATAATCCTGGCTGTATGGACGTGGAGCATGTTGCAGTTTCCGTTTCATCTGGCTGGTGAGTGAATGCTTATGTAATAACAACATTATAACATCCCGCTCTACATCATAACATCTCCCCCACGGTTCATACTGTTGTTGTGTTCTTGGGCAAGACACTTAACCCACCTTGCCTCCAGTGGTCAGCTGTAACACTGGTAAAGTGCTTTGAGTGCCTACTAGGTGGAAAAGCGCTATATAAATAACAAAAAAAAAAAAAGTACAATTAACGTAACTATTTTAAATAAGTTACCTCGTTTTGTTAATTCTATCTATTATTTTTTTTAGTTACCATTTTAGTGTTTTCAGATACAAAAGAAAGCACTTAAAGGTTTGCACACATGACCAATCACAACATACCTGATTTTTATTTAATTTTGTCACAGAAAAATAAAACACACTTATTTTAAACATCATTCTAATATCTTTGAAAAACAACTTGAAGCAATAAAAAATGGTTCTCTTGATGTCAAGGAGGAGGAAAATTAATAAAGTGGCTATTATGTGATTGTTAAACTCCTCAGTCTGTTTTTTTTTTTATTGAAAAAAAAATGGAAATAGGAAAGGTCTCTTGAACTGTAACACATTCTGCAGTATAAATAATGTATTTTCTCTTTCATAGTGGTGAACACAAGGTCAGAGAGTGAGGAGAGGATCCAGGAGGTCTCCCTGATGAAGAAACACAGCACTGACCTGTGGAACATTGTGGAAGCCCTTTTCATCCAGGACGGGCCTTTCCTGGTGGTCAGGCTCGTAGTGATGACCTACTTTAAGGTTTTTCACCAGATGCTAATGTTCTTCGCTATTAAGAACTTCCTGGTGGTCATTCTCAATCTGTATCGGCTGGTTGTCATATGTCAGGACTTCAGATCATCCCACACTGGTGAGGGCACACCCATGTCTTGATGGTGGCATAAAAAAGTATCAGTAATTTTAACTTTTAAAATGGCCAATCAGCATATTTTAGGATGAAGACATACAATATGTTGAGCCAAATTTACATTTTATCGCATGTTAAGGCTTATTCTTTGCCTCAACACCGTCTGACCATAAACAGAAGATTTAGTTTGTCACTTGTATGTCACTTGATGGCAGGGTGGCTGACAGGGGGGGAAACCATATCCTCTGGCCATAGGGTTTGTCTAGGGCCCCATCAAGTCTGTCAGCGGCCTTGTTTGATGGTATAACAGGGTATTTGAGGGATCTTAAAAGGTATTAAATGTTGATAAATTACCATAAAAGGTATTAAAAATAATTATAATTTTGTGAGGTATAAAACTTTGTTAGTAGTTGAGCTTTGTCCAAACAGTTTGACTCTAAAGTTAAAGCAAGGCACCTGGACGAGGTTGAAGGTCAAGGTGAAGATGTTTTGTCTCTAATTCCAAGATATTTTTTCAATTCTGAGTTCAACTGATACAAGGGCTGAAATTTATCTCTAGAGGGAGGGGTTTGACCATAGTCATAGTTGTCATAGTTGTTAGCTTTGAAAGAGAGTCATTAAAGGCTCAGGTGAGTTCAGGTGCATTCAGGTGTTTGTTGTTCTAGAGCAGGGGTCTCAAACTTGCGGCCCGGGGGCCGACTGCGGCCCACAAGACAATATTTTGTGGCCCGCAGGACAATATGAATGTTTAATGTTAGTGCGCCCTGTGAGTTTTATATGAATGGCACGTTACCACGTTGTGTGTGAAAGGTTCCTTTTTGTGCAAGCTGGAACTGAACCAACCTACCATCACAGTGTGGCTCCTGGGGGCGGGCCATTGGCTGGGCTTGATGCAGGCAGAGAAACATTTCACAACTATGGAGAAGCCCGTGTAACATCACATAGCAGTCATAAACATTCCGCTTTTTACTGTATTTGAAATGAGCATGTTTGACCTTGAGCTGGACAAAGTCAATGTTACTGGCATTGGATTTGGCATCATGTGGATTGTATTTTGTTTTTCCATCATTTGAAATTAATTGATTTGTTTGAAAGTTGAATTTGACCGCCACTATCCATGCGGATTTGTTATCATAACGATTCTGCAAATTAACGCCGATGTTCTGTTGACAATATCACCGAGGGGAGTGGACATCCAATGGGGCCACTCAGCAGCTCATTCATGTTCTTCAATATTCCATTTAAGTTCAGAATAGCTCAGGTTCAGAATAACCCATTGAACTTAAAGAACTGCTAGTAATGACGTTTGGGAAGATTTAACAAAGCTTTTTTTGTGGAATACATGATCCGGCCCAGCTTCACTGCCTCCTGCGGCCTCCAAGTAATTTGACTTTGAGACCCCTGTTCTAGAGTAAGGTTTCAGAACACTGTTGTAAATACTAGGCAACATGAATCTGAGGACACCGCCTCTGTTCAGAGAGGGCTTTTCAATTTTAACAAAAATGGCTTCCTTCACCCCTCTCTCAAACTATCTGGCCTCTCTGGTTTAAATTTCGGACATTGCTGTCCTCAACGGAAGTTCCTTTCTCTTTGAGGTGAAGGTGGACTGCAGACTCAGCTCCTCCAGGATTGGCTCTTCTGTGCTGATACATCCTCTTGTGAAGCTGTTGTTTCGTTTCTCCAACATAACTGTCACTGCACTCGTCACTGAACTGCATAAACCACATTACTCTGTTTGTGTGAGGGGACCTCTTCTTTAGAGTGGACCAGCCTTTGATGCAGAGTATTCCCTGGTTTAAAGGGGAATGTTGTGTTTGTAAACAGGGGCGCCTGGAGGATTTTATCTCAGAGTATGCACAGAATTAGCACCGCTTTTGATCCACACACAAAAACAGGCTCTTCACAGTCGCTCAACAAACAGCCATCAATCTAAATAATTAATAAAAAAAAACAAAAAAAAAAAACTTGTAAACCTGTTAAATGTTAACTCTCCTCCTCCCAGTCACATCAAACTGTTCAAGCACTTTCTCACCCTCATGTCTTCAGGTGCCTATATGCTGAAAGTCCGCTCTGCCGAGGCAGTGGGCACTGTCATAGTTACAAAATCTTTTAGCACACAGTGTAGCCTATAATGGGAAAGAACTCTGCGTTGTTCTTTAAAAAAGTGACGTCACTGCAGCAGCGTACCATTAACTTGCTCCCATAAAGTACATCAGCTCTTCGTACTCAGTTCATTAATTTATTATTTCCCGTCACAACGTGTTATTTTTATTTTTCTCTTGCTTTCTTAATATTAAACAATAAATGATTAGAATATTTATTTAAAAAATATGCACAGACAAAAAGCCATCTGTTGAGGTACGCAGCATATACAGCTGCAGGCACCACTGTTTGTAAAAATTCCTTTTAAGTTTTTCTGAACCAGGCTCATAAGGAATAACTACATCTTCTTTGTCCCTGGTTTATGTCTGTTTGGTTTCTGAGTCCTCTTGGTTTTGTTAAATGTCCATCTGGGGTATCCACAGTCTCTCAGGGTTTTACAAATGTGTTCTTCTTCTTTCCATTTACCTTCTGAGGTTGTGGACACCTCTTGTGCTTTGTGCTGAAGAGTCCTGATGACTCCCAGCTTGTGCTACAGAGGTGGGAATCAAACAGTAAATATTGTTCTGTGTGTGTTGGCTTCCAATAAACTTCGACTTGTTGCCCACAATTTACAACAGTGATTTGAGACCTAAACCAAAACAGTTTCACTCCAGAACAGGCAACAACACCTGAATGGAACAGTGCCACTAACGACTCACCTGAGCCTTTAACAACTCTCACATCAGGAGTCTTACTGTCCTTTCATAGCTAACAACTATGAGACCAGAACAGCCTGGACCTGAGCTCTGTTACCAGTTGAACTCTAAATGAAAAAAACTCCTTTGCTTTCACCTTTTTTTCAAAATGACCTGGATGATTAAGAACCATCACAGAGATCTCCTGTGTTGTCTTTTTGAGACTTGGCTTAATACTTTGTCCAGAATCAGAGAATGGCAATTGTTTTGTCCCGTACCATAAACACATCTACACATTTAAATCATGTCTTTGATAAGCATCTTCTTTACATCCAATGAAAAACTATACACACAAGTAGCACTGTAGCATTGTAGCAGTCCTATTTACAGCAACATTACACTTTCAAAATAAAAGCCTGGTCATTCAACAGCAGCTGAAAGCTTTATTCTGGTAGAGGCAGAAAAGGACAGAGCCTTAGAGCTAAAAAAAAAGAATTCTGAACTAATTAAAGAAATGGCTTTACTACAACAGCAGCTGATCGACAGCAAGTTAAACAGTTAATTAAATAAAGACCAGAATGTAACTTTCAAGGTGTAACTTGTAATAATTTATAAATAGTGAGTGCGTAATATGTGTTCTAGTGTTGGGCTTGACTCCTAAAAACCTCATGATGTCATCATAAATGCACCAGAATGCAGAAGGAATTGCTTCTTTATATATATATATATATATATATATATATATATATATATATATATATATATATATATATATATATATATATATATATATATATATATATATATATATATATATTTTTTTTTTTTTTGTTAAACTCATGCAAGTTATTTAAAGTAAAGGGTGCCCCAAATGTTGTGTTAAGGGACAAAATAACCAATAGACTAATCAGTTAATCACAAATATAATAAGGTTAGTCAAAAAAAAAAATATTTTTTTTTTCTTTGGTTTCATTTATTCTTTTGAGCTTTGTTTCTTCTGAGGTTATCTGAGTTCTGTAGTCTGGTTGTGCTCTATAGATTTATTTGCAAACTACAACTGTTTATTAAATTAGTAAGGTATTGGAATTGCATTTACCCTGTATAAGTAACTTGTTTGTTTATCCTAAACAAACCAGTGCAGTTTAATATACACAAAAAGCCACATTAAGAACCAATTGTGTTAAAATGTGTTAATTATCTCCTTCAATATCAACATAATGTGGAATGTAGGATGTGTCCTGCTGGTGGTGCTTGAGGATTTCATTTAAGATTAGTAAAGTGTGGCGGTGTCTCAGGTGACTCATCTGATAGAGCACATACCATATACTCACTAGACCTTGGGACGATTCCTGTTCGGGTCATTTGCTCAGTGTCATTCACCTCTCTCATCCTGTTTTCTGTCTGTCTACTATCCTAGTAAAAAAAAAAATCCTAACAAAGTGATCAATGTTGGGACAAATCTATATAATACCAATCCAAAATGCATTTATTTACTGACATCACTGACAATAAAAGTGCATAGAGCATTTGCTGTCTGAAGTTAGTTATGGGCTCTGGAAAACATGTAGGAGTCCTGGTAAATAGCTATTTGAAAAAAAAAGGACAAGGCATTGGCAAGCTAGAGCTAAAGCCAGACTGGAGGAAGCTTAGGACGGAAAAGACCGGAAGAGAAGGAGAGATATACTGTACAGCACTAGATTATACAGAGGCTGATTATGTTGATACAATAGAGATGCAGTCTGATTTAAGAAATGATAATAGACACTGATGTTATCCCAAATGCAGATACTAATGCAGAACACTATTCACTGTGGATATATATATATATTTTTTTTACCATGGTTTGAATATATTACTGTAAAAAAGTACAGTTGGAGCATGTAACTACTTTAAAAGTACTTACAAAAAACGTTTCTGTGTAAAATGATGATTATGATATTATGATATATCATGACAACCTATCTGTCTAACCTGAAGTATTTTTGTTTTGATACAGTGTTAACCCCTGCATGACTGTAATGAAAAGGCTCTATTAAATGAAAAGACAGGTTTGTGAACATGCTTTAATGAGTAAATTATTATAGGAAGAATGTCAACTAAACAGTATTTTGTTAGGTTTCTGTATTTTCATTCATCACATGTTTACTCTACATTAAATGAAGTAAAAATACTAATACTGAACAAAAATAAAGTCTTCAACTCGTTTCTGTTTTCCTTGTTTCTTTTTGTTGCGCGTCACTACCACCTACTGGCCCAACACGGTAATTGCACATCATGAATTAGATTTTTAATCTCATACTATTTCTTCACTTACATTTGTGTCCCAACTATCCTGACATAATTTATCTTACTTTATACATGAGAACTATTTCTCTGTGCCCAAAGCTCCCAGTCAAATAGGAAGTCCTACAAAAAGCCATTATCTGTCTGACTGTAATATGACACATTTAGGGTTGGGCTTGTGTCACTTACACTCACTGATCACAGACGAGTGTTTCAGGTTCGGGTGGAGCTTGTGTTATCTGGCATTATATTCAGTGAATTTCCCAGTTCGTGGATAGTGCTGTGAGCGGCGGGCTTCTTCCTAACACTTCTCCTACGTCCTTGTCCCTTCTTCCACCGTCACTTTTCGCGTTAGAGCTGCCAGGGGTCGGTCATGTTTCGCTGTGGTATCGCCTATCCCAGATGCAGGTGGATTGTGCCCCTGCTGTTACTCTTCGCCATTATTTTCGACATAATCGCCATTGCCGCCACGTCGGGATGGGTCGAGGACGAAAACGCCAAGTCTCACTACGCCAGTATGTGGGAGCAGTGCCGAGGCAGGAACAACGAGTGGGACTGCAAGACGCTCATGCAGTATCGTAAGTTTGCACACAGGCAACATAGCAACTTCTAACATCTGGTACCATCTGGGGGCCATTAGGATTGACTTTATACATCCAGTGTTAGGTTTTGACTCAGTGCATGTCTCTCTGGGGCGTAATATTCAACATACCTATGAGAAAGACTCGACCTCTAACAACAACCCAATAAAAAAAAAAAAAAAAAAAAAAAGTAGGCCTACAGGCTGCTGGGAGAGAGGGAGGACGGAGGCCTACTCACTGAACTTTCGCCCTCACTAAATCCTCAAGTTTTATCAATGTTATCACTTTATTTTGATGAAAACTTCCCTTCAGAAAATTGAATCCTAACTAACTAATCCTAATAGTGTGACAACAATGTTACAAAGGGATTATCAAGCAGAAAATGTCTTTATTGTAATTGTAACTTTTGTATTGTATTGTATTAGGATGAAAATGTAGTAAAGAAGTAGCTCAGATGGGGAAGAATTTCCTTAGTCATCCCAAAAGCCTAGAGAAGCTTTTCATTCTGTGCATTGAGGTTCTCAGGTTGTATTTTACACTCTTCAATCCAACAGCCCCAAACAAAGGCATTATTGTTGTCTTATCTGAATGAGTGGAAGGAAAGGGCGAGCCTTGCCAAAACGCAGCTCTAAATCCAGGTAGACGTTGTGTATTATCTGTTGTTTTTAGAGTCCTTTTGGCACTAAACCGTCTAAGTAGTTTTGAAGTTTGTCTTGTTCTGTGTCTAGCTGCTGATTTGTACTTGGCCCGTCTCCTCTCAGCTCAGCAAGAAAAAGACTCTGCTACCTGGCAAAAGGTCTTAAAACATAACCTTGCCAGAAAGATTTAAGAAACAACAAAGGGAGCAAACAGGAACTGGACAACAGATGTGTTAAAGACACAATGGATTCCCCAACTAGCCCAAAACATTTGGCTGCTTCCTGTATAAATAGGAACATTGTATTCCAATAAACTGCCAGGGAATGGCAAGAATGAACACGTTTATATTATAATGTAATGCCGTGGCTGCATTTGTTTATTTGCATTTGTTGTTGCACTGTTGAATAGAATGTGTCATAGCAGTGGTTTTGCATTGGAAAAAGAGTTGGTGCGTAAGCCCATTCTGTTTGCCACAGAGACATTTGTGAACCAGTCCAACAAGTCAGGTGTGTGTTTTGGAGAGCCTTAGGCTTGTGCAGGTGCAGCAGTGAGGAACATGCACACACTCTAACCCTAATAAATGTGAATTATTTAGGGTGTGCACTGATCTGGCACCGGGGGTTTTGGGTCAATGGAACTGTTTTTGACTACACTTGGCTTCACATACTGCATAGCTGAGGAAAATGGGTTAAATTCTAGCACTTTGTCCTCCTAAAAACTTTACTGAGGTACACTATGTGAGAAGGACACTAGAAGATAAAAGTGAAGGGTGTGGAGTTGTTCACACATTCCAGTAACAGCAGTATCACTCCTGCTACATATTTGTCAAAATATACTTGACTTGGGAGCTAAGACTTGTTTACTGCTGTCAGAATACAAGTTTGTCCTAACATTTCAGATTCTAAGGAAGCACTGATCACACTTTCCCTTTGGCATATCATTGGGAACATGACCTCACCTCCAATAATGCCACATGATGATAATAATCATCATGAGTAATATGCAAGAGCCCTCCCTATAAGAACATCTTTTATACTTGTTTTATGTATTACTTTTACAATTACAATTACAATTTAATTATAGTTTTATTGCCTACACATTTAGTCACACTTTTAATTAGTGAGTAATTACTTTGTGCCTTTTTTTCAGCTTGGGCCCAGGCTGTGGCTGCTCTGATGATAATCGGCCTCCTCATCCTCATTATTGCCTTCATCGTCTCCTGCATTGCTCTGTGCCGCACAGTTAACATCACCCTCCTACCGTTTATAGGATTTCTGCTCATCATTGTTGGTAAGATTTTGGCAAAGTTACACACAACCAACAAGTTACTGAGAAAAAATGACGTGTAACCTGTTTAAAATGATGAAAGGGGACACCCACACGTTGATGAGTGGACATTTCATGACAAAAGCTCACGAAGGTGTGGTAGACAGACACTCAGGGAATGGAGTCAAAAGGGTGGAGTCTGACTTTTATTGCTCGAGGGTGGAGTCACTGTTTTTTTGTGTGGCATTACTATGGTAACGACTGAACCACTGCATTTATGTGACTGGCTCTCCCCACAGACAAGTAAAGTTTCACTGTAGAAAAACAGACACAAACTTGAACAAACACACAACGTACAGGCCGTGAACCGGTCCTGAGTACTTAGAAGATATATACAATCTTCTACAATTTCTGTGATTTAACAAATATTTTTAAAGTGAGCAAAAGCCATTCAGTCGATTCAGTCACATAAAAATAGAAATAAAAAAAAACATAATAATTGTTGGTCCATAGACTTGGTCACTGTCAAAGTGATGAATAAAATGCTACATTTTTCAAATATAATTCACCTGAAATTGTCATAGTATCATTATGGTAAATAACCATGTAAGTCCTTCATACAGTATACATCTTTACAGTATGTACATCAACATGTCCACTTCTCACAAACAGAATCAAATGGAGTTATTTTCACTCCAAGAGGGATTCAGCAATGAATATGGTTGTAACCTATATCATGTGTGGTATGATTATTAAGAACTGTTTGTGTAACTGATGATTTCTACTAAGCACTCAGCTTAGAAGAACCACATCAGAACCACACCATTCTAAATAAAGCTCTCTACATTTCTGAAGTAAAGCCACAAATCCTGGGGCTGTTTCAAGCTCATATTTGTTTTGTCACAAGCACTGACTCACCTTCAAACCTTCAAACATGCCGCTTGATGTAACTCCTTCACTTCCACATTAAGATAAATATCGTCACATTTAGTAATTATTTTATTATTGTAACAAGTGTCTACATTCAAATCAGAATATACAGAAATTGTAAAGTCTTATATTTCTTGTTTATCATTTGTGCAGTGATTGTGCAGATCATCGCTCTCATCATCTACCCAGTCAAGTTCCAGGACTTAATCATCGAGGGCCACTATTTCTTCACTTGGGCCTATGGTTTTGGCTGGGGGGCCACCTTACTGACCCTCGGCTGTGCCATCCTCTTCTGCTGCCTGCCGCGTTACGAGGATGAGTTGATCGGTCTGGCTAAAACCAAATATATTTACTCTTCTGAGTAAACCCAAAATACCCAACTCATTATAGTCCCTTTCAAACTTTCTTCTGTGCTGGATTTGGCTAACCATTAAACATTTTTACTCTGGACCATTTCACCAAAGATCGTGTTGGGTTCAGCTGTGGATTTACAGCGGAAGTCCTGCATCAAAGAGCAGCAAATGTATGATACTCTGGATGTGGACTGTGATTAGATGTCATCTCTGCTTTTTGTATGAATCTCTATTTTAGGTTTAAACACAATTTTCTACTGAAAACCTTCTTTTGCATTTATACTTTGTTAAAAAATTAGTTTTTGCATATTCCCGTTTGGTTTAAAAGCAATATTACCCAAGTGCACTTAAGCAAAGGAATGTAATTAACTTTATAGCATTTGATCTCATAAAACAGAGTCAGAGAATCCAGACTAAACACTTTGTATCGGAGTATCGGATGCAAATGGATAAGGCTTATTGCTAGAATTAAATCTTTTGTCAAAAGAATGAAAATGTACATTTAGAGTTTTTTTGTTTGCACCTTATAGTTTTATCTGCTTACTGTCTGAATAATTGTCTAATGAACTAAAGGGTAACACTGGGACGTTGTGGTGCTTTTATTTGTTTGGAACACTAATATACTTTATAAAAGTCACATTTGCTGTTGAGTGTTTTAATGCTCAGATTAGTGTTACATTAGTTTCACTTTGAGTGGAATTGTCATCTTAAAAGTTTTTGCATTTGGTAAAATGTAATACTTTCAATGGGAGCAATATAATATTTTATTCCACTCAAAGAGCTTAAAAATGTTTAGGTTGACTGGGTTTTATTTGTTTCAATCATTTGTTGTATTTTTATTTTGTAATAAAAATAAAACCTGATGCCTCTCTTAACAAATCTTAATGACTTACTTTACATCGAAAGTGTAAGCTTGGGGTTTATACCACGGAAAAAACGTGGCAAACCAGTAAAGTAAAGTAAATAAGTGCATTCCAAGTGGTCTGTAAACAGATAATAGGCTAATTAATGAGACTAAAATTGTAACAACAGAATAATGACTAGTTTTGTCATGTAATAGTCAACAGCTAAGATACACACTCTTCTTTACCAATGCATAAAACAGGTGCCTTGATGAGCGTTTCTATTTAGCATAAAACCGGCTGGTTCAGTTGCACTGGCTCAAGCTCTGATCTCATTTAAAGTTCACTCAGATGCATGTCTCTACAACTAAAAACTTGTTTTGAGCTGAGTGTAATCTGAGAAAACCAATCCATATAACAAACTGTTTTTAAGTAACATAAAATAAAAAGTCAGTCATCACCGAGTATGTCACTGATGAGGATCATACAGTCTGCCAGAGCCTGAACCCAATTGAACCAAAAAAAACAGAATCGTGGTTACTCCAAATATTTTCCTCAAGTCTTCTTTAATGTCCTTCCATTATTGAATTATAAGACAGGACCAAACAGTGAGTTAAAGTCCCTTGCACATTTTGTGCCTTTTACCTTGGAAAATCTGGGAAAATCTGTACACGGTGAATCATTTTATACCATAGCAGCCTGGCCCGGTGACAAACAAATATTATTTTTGTTTGATTCCAAATATACACCTTTTATCCTCATCAATAGTGACATCTAATTCAGTTTGCCATGTTCACGTTACAATCTAATACAACTAGTGCATCCTTCTGATTCAGCACATTATAAAAGCAAGTCAAGTTTTAAGAAGTAACCTCTCTATTGGTGATAATGTGGCATCAGAAGTATATGTGGTTTTCTTAAATATGTAGTCTTGGACTTCATATTATCTAAAGATATGGCTGTTGGAAAGATTATATTTCACCTGGATCTGTTCAAATGAGCACAAGGAAGACTCCACAAACAAATCACACATTTTTCTGATCTCTTGGTCTGTCCAAACATTGTAAGCTATGTAGGGCATGCCTGGTTTAAAGTCTGAGTTGCCTTGTATTGGGGAGAGTAAGGGGTTTAAGAGAGACTTCCCCTCCAGCTTTTGAACCACAAACTATGCTTAAATAGTGCTGGTAGTTATTGGGTTATTATTACATAAACTCTTTACAGATTTTATTTTCTTACAGGACACAAGGCCAAGTATCAAACAGGAAACTTATGAAAAGATCCCAGCTGATACAGCTTAAAATTAGATACATATAGACCTTTAAAGAAAAGAAGCCATAACTTTCCTTTTTGATTCCTTTTGTTCTACATAAAGTAATTCAGCCAACTGTTAAGCAGCTTAAGCACCTTGTTTGAAAGTAACAAAGGAATCATTTGTATAACAATCTGGGAAGACCATTTATATTAACAGTAAAACTTTGGTCAACAATGATAGAGGGAAAGTAAAGGTGTAAATATAGCCATAAACATCTTTTTAAACAGGGTAATCTGAATGACAAGATAGATCAAACCCAACATGGACCAAAGGAATGGGAAGTATATTAAGTATATTAATAATCCTCAGGATTGAGGAAAATAAATTGTAGCCTGAAAATATACCAAAGTGTTGGATAATGTCAATGAGACAACAAGACATCATCAGTGTATAATAAATCAATTTTATGATGAGTCTTGCCAGGGGTGATCCCCTGGCAAGAGGCTCTAGTGCTATAGGGGAAAGAGAGCAGGGTAGAGTTCAGGGAATTTGAACTTTAACCCAGGCAAGGCAAGGGAATGCAATTTTATTTATATAGCACAATTCATACACTGGGTAAGTCAAAGTGCTTTACAGGAAGGAAAAAAAACAATTTACAAGATTTAGAAACATTTAAGAAACATAAGAAAAATAAAAAAACATTTTAAAAGAAGAGTGCAGATAAAACACTTTAAGTTGTAATGTAGGCAGAGTTAAAGAGGAAGGTTTTTAGACCTTGGCCTTGTGTCCCTCTTAATAATATAGGTCATCTGGGAGAGCAGCAGCAGTCTCTCATATACACCGGCTCTCCTCAGAAAACCGTTTATGTTACTAAAGTAGATTGGGTTGTAACATAAAATTATTCTAGAAGGGTCCATCTAGTATTCCTTTGGTTTATAAAGGGACAGCAATGTAAACATTTTGAGCAGTTCTGATATTATCAACAGTGATATAGTGTTAGAACAAGGTATTGGGTATGAAGCACAAATCTGAGTCATGATTTATGAGATTCAAGCACTCCCAGTAAGACACACCCAGTAACAGACTTGAGACTCTGAGCAGCGTGCCCGGACAGCTCTGGGTTTAGTGAGAACACATGTGTGAGAGCGCCACAGAATGGGTTTGGAAGGAAAAGAAACAGAAACAAGGGCCAAACTCACCCCCCTTGGAATAATTAGATCTCTTGCAATTAAAAAACCAAACAAGAACAACAACTTTCCCGTGTGTGTTTGTTACACCCTCTGCTGGTGGGGACAGTAAATTGAAATAAGACATGTATAACACAAATTACAAGCTGAGCAGTCAGACCCTTTGACTTTGTAAACAAAGTGAAGTTCAATAGAAAAAAGATTAAGGCTAACAAGCTGTTCTGTGTAAATATGAGTCATCTCAATATTTTCCATTGTGCAGCAGACTGTAAGATCACAGACTGCCCATAAGGTCAAAGGTCACATAATTAAAATTTGATAAATTATGTGATAATTGAATATATATCTGTGGCAGTATTTAATCCTTTGTGTGCTTACATGTTGCTGTAGTTCTATATGATTGCCACTAGAGTCCAGTGTTGATCAGTAAATCATTTTCTGTGGCTTTTGTCAGGCATTTTTTTTCAGCAACTCACTTTTTTAGTTAAACATCAAATCACAAATATACCTTTTATAATTTTCTAGTATTATGTGGTTAATTATATAGACTTAGCGACACAACATTTCAGGATTTAGTTTGTCTGTCAAATGATTGTAGTGAGTAGACAAATATCCAGTCAAATAATAACAAGACAATTTGAAAGCAAAGAAATACGTAATAGTGGTAGATTTTGATCTATATACTATCACTGATTTTGATCCGCCTCCGTGGTGCTTTCCACTTCTGTGTAGAACCAGAAAAACTGTTCTGCTCAGGGTTCTCCCCGCTCTTCTGCCACCTCATATCAAGCCCATAGAATGTATCAAGCCCAGGGTTTTTTGATGTTCTCAGGGAACAACATGGGCTCAGAAGTCACTGTGCATCATTGATTTACATAAAGTACCAGGAAAAGTAGTTTAATTTGTGGCCATCAATAGAGACGGCAACTGCAGAAAATAGTTGAAATGGTGAATAAAGTGAAACATGAAGAAATTAATCTTGAGTAAAAGCTGGCTTGCTACAAAACTCAGCATGACACAGAAAAAACACAACGTCATGAGTGTGAATTTTCCACACAGACTATTGAGTAGGCCTACTACCTACTTAACATAACATCTGGTTTATCAGGAAATTTTAGCATGACAAAAACTGCTTTAATTTTTTTTTTTTTACATAGACCCCATTACCCAAAGCAATCTAGACAAGCTTGGGTTATGACCAACAGCCAGCAGCGATGATGGAGCAGTGAGATCATTCCTCATGAATGGGAATGCTCAGGTGACAGCTTTCTGTTTCCTGCTTAAATCCGGGGGCCTTTATTTGATGTACTGGGACACTGCATGGACAGAAAAAAGCCTCTCCAGGGTGAAGAGGAACAGAAAGGGAAAGTGGGCATCAGCACAAAGATAACAACTTAAAACACATAACACATAAAACACACAGATAAGAGACAAACGTTTTTGAATTAACTGGAAGTGGAACTTATAAAAAGGTTATAGGCCTTAAATAGACCAGCAAGCACACTGTAGATGTGTTTGTGTAGAAATTTAAATAATCACTGAACATTTGTATATGCACTACGTTGTGCTAGCTTATAGAAACTTAGTTAAAGAAAAAAAAACTGAGCAGTTTGCATGTTAAGCACACAGATAACATAATTTGTTAGCCAAAATGACTCAAAAGTACAAAATAAAACTAAAATACTAAGTTATACAGTGTAGGTATATTAGGATATTGCTTGCCACTTTTTTCAGAAATATTTAGCAAAAATAATTAATAGAATAATAGCTATATGATGCACTTTAATGATAGTAATAAGAATAATTTTCATCTTTTGATTGAAATTGACAAAATTATCTTTGGCAGACAAATGCATTTATCTCAGAGCTCATCCTTACACAAATAAATGCCTTTGAGGCGGTCACAGTTACACTTCTAGAGCTATGTTTTTCTTTTGTTTCACTGACTCATGCTGCTGGGCTGAACTCATTGTAGGTTCATGATTTATTTCTGAGGATGTCTCATAAAATCGGCTATGACGCGACCTGTCTGTCTCCCTCAGTAACGCTCCTTTGTGCACAGTAGGTGGGATATGCTGTTCACTATTGAATCAGACAGATAGAGTGCCCCCTGGCGGCACATGGCTATGACTGCGCTGGAAGTCACAGAGAAAATGGGTGGACGGAAAGTCCCTGTGTGGAAATCCCCTTGACTTGGGCTTTTTTCCTTTTTTTACAGCCAGCAGACGCGTATACTCTTTTGAAAGGCTTCGCAAACTGCGAGGTCTCTGAAGCAGCCGCGATAGCGAAGCAAACAGACGCTTGAATGGCGCCGAGGACCGCTGCGGTGAGGCTGAGTGAAGTGGCTGAGAGAGGACTAGCCTGAGCATCCGGGAAGGCTTTGTTATTAGCCCGACATTATACACAGGTAAGACAGCCGTCCTCTGTGCCGCTGCCTCCCCAAGTGGACTACATTTCTTATTCCGAGGGTGACATACGGGGGGTACATCACGTTTGGGCCTTGACAAATCTATGGTCGTGTTTCTGGGGACATGAAGGAAGCTTGAAGCCTGCTCACGACAGTGGCTTTGACAGCCATTGTTTACAAAGACGTCACTCGCGGGAGAATAATGCGCTTTTAAGCCACGAAATGGACCATCGGCACGGCTAAACTGGGTCCACACCCGCGGTGTGAGACACTGTTCAACCCTACATTGTTACAAAGGTAGTTGTCATTGGAATTACGTAAGCCTTTAACGTCAGCAAAGTCTCCTGTTATTGTGTTTTTGTGTAGCCAGCCAGGCTAAACCGCAGCCACCACCAGTGCGCCACACTGTCTGTCTGTCTGCCTAAAGTCTGCCAGCAGCATCAGCGCAATTCACAGCCATTAATGATTCCTGTCAACAAGCTCACTGCCATCCAGGTGTCTGTTGTCTTTGCCTAATGCCACTCACTAGCATTTTTAGCATGGCCTACCGTGGCAGTGCACCTGCTGCTGCTGGAGTTGAACAGCCACAGAGGGCACTGACTATTGGGAACTTGAGGTGTTACAACAGTGTGCAGTGACTGACAGCTGCCACTGAAGTTAAGTTAGAAGAAGAAGTTAAGTTAGTAAGTCAGCAAAACTCAACGCCTACTTGCTGACCATCACTTAATAGCTGCATCCTGTCAATGTGCTGACACTATACATTAGTCGCTCTTTTAAATCTATTCTTTAAACTTTACCCTCAGTAAAACCGTGTTTTTAAATTTTATTTTGTTATTACACTGTTATAATCACTCTATAGCAATAAAAACTGAGACATAATTTCACATGTGAATCTTTATTCAATCAGAAGAAATGTTTGGAAACTATATAAAATGGTTGTAGACTGTTTTCCTCATAGGGGAAGTGTAAGTAAAAGAGATTTTGTGCAGCCACTTTGATCTTTTCTTTGGTTTGTGACTTCTTTGAGCTCAGTGGGCCACTTTCATCCAGTGGGGAAGTTTGAACAAATGGAAAATTAAAAGATCAAACGTGAATGTTAAGGGTTTATTGTTGATATATTCCAGTTGGCTCATCAAAATCTTATAGCACAAATGTCGGGTAACATTTCTGTCGGGTGCTTTCCTGAACAAACTGTAAATTAAGTTGAGTTACAGACTTAATCATTAAGGATGGGGAAACTCCACTCAAAATTTCCCATCAGCCTGTTCTATTATTTTCTACAATAAAAATAACACATCCTCTCTATTTCTTCCCATACAGTTTCCATATTGTTTGCTCCCTGGTGGTTGGTTCATCCTCTTCCTCCCTACCTTCCACCCACCTGGCTCCCTCATCCACCATGTCGCAAGGTCAGAACTTCCTCCCCAAATTTCTGTTCGTGTCCAACCTGCTGAAGGCTGTGAAGATTCGTCAGCGCGTTCCCAATGATGTGGTGAAGCCGGCTGCCAGCGGAGGCCTCATGCACCACTTAAAGGGAATGCACCGCTACACTCTGGAGATGATTGCCATGAACCACTTCCCGCAGGCCTTCAGGGAGGTGGTCCAGGCCGCCATCCTCGACCGGGCCATGCAGGCGTCTTTGGAGCAGGAGAAGAAACTCAACTGGTGTCGCGAGGTGAAGAAGATGGTGCCTTTACGTACCAATGGTGAGGAAATGTTGGATGTTTTTTGGATTATTTTTTTGGCCTTTTTAGCCTTTGATTGATTTGACAGGACAGTAGACAGACAGGAAACAGGGTGAGCTAGTCGGGAATGATATGGTATGCGAGACGCTCTACCAGAGAGTGTCCCTGGACTTAGAGAAAAAGTTGTAGGGCTGCATATTATTTAAAAAAATATATATATCACCACTGTAAATTTATCTGGCCAATAAATGGGGTTCATATATTCCATCAGAGTTATTTAACTTAAAATATGGTCACTAATCTCGGGTGCCTTCATAGTTTGATTGCTTTGTTCCTTTTTTCTCAGACAGAAAAGGCACATTTTCATGAGTCAGTCCAATCCATATGTAGATTCTGAACTATCTAAATTACTCACAAGTGGGGTTATTGTAAGTGACAACAATCGAGGGACAGAGGTTCCGCTCTCGCATACACTCATGTAGCTGAGGTTTTTACTCAGCTACGTTCAGCGCTAAGTCATGTTTTCTGTTACGTGAATGTAACACGGGAACATCCCGGGCAGGCAAACATTTAGGGTTGATTACTTCTGATTTTAGCTCTGTACTGGGAAATTCTCTGGCGTCACTTGTAGGGCTTTTATTTACTGTTGATATTTCCACAACCTTTTAATTTGTAGCCTATGGGGTATGTCCCCTCTATTTCTGTGTAGGTGAGTGTGTGTGAATGTCAATAGATTTTTAAACAGTTCAAATATTTTTTACTAGCTTGACTAAGGTTTCTGTCTCCGTTTACAAAGTTCTAAAGGGTTAAGTTGTGGTCTTAATTGTGTCACTGTGTCTGCTGGTCCATCTGAGAAGTGGTTAAATAAGCTGCTCACTGCTCACAACAGAGGGGGAAGCAGTTATGAAGCGTAGATGAGTGGGCTGTGCTTGTATTTTTTGAGAGGAAATGGTAAATTCTATAAAGCTACTGATACTTCTAATATAGTAAAAAAAAATAAACCTTTATACAAACTAAATAATAGATGAGTAACCGGTTGGATGTTTAAGTAACATTAAAGGGAGGTGATGACTCAAAGAGTTACAGTAACTTACCAGCCATTAGTTCCTCTTTAGAAAGACCCCAAACTGACTAACACATCCGCTTTGTTCTACCAGTAACATACTGCCATGTGACAAGGATGAAAAAAATCTTTTGACCATATTCTGGGGCATCATCTTCAAAAGATCTGGACTTGACTTTGAGGGGACACACACACACACACACACACACACACACACACACACACAGAGGTCCGACTGATGGCTGCTGAGTCACTGAAGCTGAGCAGACACACACATAAGCAGACAGATAAAGCATGAGAGTGAGAGCACAACTTGATTCAGTCAACTGGGGACTTCTGCTTGCCTTAAAACCGAAGACCTCTGTGTTCCCCTTTTGTTACCTCAAAGCTAATCTTTATTCTCTTAGAGTCATTGAAAACAACAATCTAATAAAATGCCCAGAAAATGGGCCAGTAGTCAAACGCTTAATTGAAAAATCAGTGTGGCTTCTGTCTTAAATGTCTAGGACACATCCGGGGGTTTTTCCCAAACAGCATCCCATGTGTGTCATGTGTCCCCAACAGATAAGATTTGTTCATTAACATCTACAATATACTTAGGAGACACTTTGAGGTTTCCTTATAAGATGCATATTAAATGTCAATCTTTTGGGCACTTCTCATGTGCTCTATACGAAACAAGCCCACCTGCTGAAGATGACAAGTTTGTGGCATAAAGCCCCCACAGTATTGCAACGTCGTGGTTAGTTTCACCTGAAAGGCTGACCAAATAATAATTACACTGTGTTTTCAGGAAGTGTTCCAGCTTGCCAAAGAGGAAGTATCTATATTTAGACAGATGGGACAGGCAGACTGTCTTTTATCTTCAGTTGTTGAGCAGGGTCAAAAATATGTGTATTGTACTGTGTGATTATGCAGCAGTGTTTGTGCACAGTGCCTGTATCACCACTGAGTACTGTGCTGTTGAGGATGCCTTTTCTCACTAGAGAGCTGTGAATTTTTATGTTTTTAGTGAAGTGATGCAAGACTGCCGAAATGCAACAACATCTAGGTGGAGTAAAATGGAGCAGATTCTTTTTTTTTACCATCATAATCTTGGATGTTCCTTGACTCCACTGAAAGCATCCATGTCACATATTACAACCCCCTTTTCAGGCAATATTATTGTTAGAAAGGACTATCACATTACACAAAAACAACTAATTTCCTTTCAATGGAGTCAAAAATGTCCCCAGTATCCATTTGCTTTACCCTTAATTTCTAGAATTGTGACGTAGACGCATCAACAGAATAAAGGTTTGGTTTATGTTGACATGTTGTCATAGCAGTGCCAATAGTCATCTTTAAGGGTGAACATTTTCTTAAGTTGATCTCGTTTGTTCAAACAGTAACATTCCACCCAGTCCAGGCTCCGCCTCTGCGGAAAGTCCAGGACCAGCTGAGTAGCATTGATGAGCTGGGATCACAGGAGGGGAACAGTCATGCACACAAAGGCAGAAGTTAGGGCAGGGAAATTCCTGTGTTTAGTGCTGCAACAGGGTATTTCAGAGAACATTCATAAGCATGGGTTCAACTGTTTCACAAGGAGAAAAAGGCCCAGATTTGCAACAGGAGTCTAGATAAAATTCCATGTTTTTTCTTGAACATGCTGTATATGCAATTTATTTATTTAATTTTGCATGTATTAATTTCAATGTTATTTCATAGAATAGTATAATGGTAAAACATATACATTAACAAATGACAATAAAAAATATTAACAACAATAAATGATGGCAGAAGATCACACAACTCTCTCGCTAAGTTTAAAGCCACAGAATAAAAGGGAATTCTAAAATAAAATTTAGAATTTGTTTTTAACTAAAGTGTTGGATGGAAATTCATTCCAAAGTGGCAAATCAGGGGCAAGAAAAGATTTGGTCAATTTTGGTGTTAGGTCTTTAGATATATACAATTATTTAAACAATAAAATCTTAAAACAGATGGTATTTATATGGCAACACTTTCAGCCTAGTTTGAAGAATTCACTGAGGTTACTCTGGTATCCACTCAAACATTATTTCATTTAAAATTTTTTAATGTATTTTAGCAAAGCATTACTGCTCTTCAAATAGCGTGGCAGAAGCTGATTTATCTTTGAAGCTTCATAAATATCAGGGCCATGTAAAAGTCTAGATATCAGATACATGGTGGCAGCCTGGAAATCCCCAGACTCTTGTTTTGTTTGTGTGTGTGCATAACACAATTGTTGGTGCAAATGTGTAGACCTTTTTACATCAGCATTTGCATGTGTGTACGTTAATGTCTGCTCAGTTTATGCTCAACCCAGGTCTCCTGCGTAATTACAATTAAATTTACTGTTTTGCTAATGCCATATGTTCTTGTTTCCACCTCTTTCTGTGAACAGGGGATGGGAACTGCTTGCTCCATGCTGCCTCTCAGTACATGCTGGGTGTTCAGGACACAGACCTGGTGCTCCGGAAAGCCCTTCATAGTGTTTTAAAAGAGACGGACACAGGC
This sequence comes from Neodontobutis hainanensis, assembly GCA_024349245.1. Taxonomy (NCBI): domain Eukaryota; kingdom Metazoa; phylum Chordata; class Actinopteri; order Gobiiformes; family Odontobutidae; genus Neodontobutis; species Neodontobutis hainanensis. Next base: position 4,452,856 of record JALDNG010000016.1, on the reverse strand, counting down.
GTTTTTAAAGCTCGCTTTCAGGCTGAGCTACTTCAGTCCCAGGAATTTACACAGACCGGACTCCGATACACCACCATGGTATGAGGAGCTCTAATATCCTTATTGGTGTCTATGACAAAATCATCTTGAAATATGCTGATACAGGTTATTTTGTATGAACCATGTGTGTTTGTACCAGAACTGGGAGGAAGAATGGGAAAAGATTGTCAAGATGGCATCACCAGTTTCTAGTAGCAACGGCCTTCAGTTTGACTCTCTTGAAGACATTCACATCTTTGTGCTCTCCAACATTCTCCGCAGACCTATCATTGTCATTGCAGGTAGTTTTTCTTTGATCAATGCTAATACCGTTAGTTGAACTGGAATTGTGTCAACCCATCTCAACTGGAGTTTTTTACTTGTAGAAATTTTCAGAGTCAAAGGCTATTTTAGGTGATCCCCTTGAAGTTTGAATTTGCACTGTTAGATTCCTTTATTGTCAAGTCTACTTTCTTTTAAGGCTGATGCATTGTTTTCCTTTTTTGCTTTAAAGAGCATTTTAAATCATATCTATTTGTTCTTGTAACAGACCAGGTGGTTAGGAGTATGAAGTCAGGATCCTCTATCTCTCCGCTGAATGTGGGTGGGATTTATCTTCCACTACACTGGCCACCGGCCGAATGCTACAAGTACCCTATTGTACTAGGCTACGACTCCCAGCACTTTGCTCCCCTCATCACAATCAAAGACAGTGGACCAGGTAGAAAGATTTAAAGATTAAAATACACATAATCTTTAGCATGGTTTTGTAAAGTAGATGAAGAAAATGTTTGTGATATAATGAAATGGTTTGTTCTCAAAACTTCAGAAATAAGAGCGGTGCCATTGATCAACCCGGGTCGAGGTGGCTTTGAAGAATTGAAAGTTCACTTTCTAAAGGAGAAGGAACAGCAACAGAAAGAAAGGCTTCTCAAAGATTACCTGCTACTAATAGAGATCCCTGTCATTGGCTTGGGATATGACGCCACTCGCATCATCAATGCAGCACGGTACTTAGAAGTTATAATTTTATATATATATATATATATATATATATATATATATATATATATATATATATATATAAATATGATTATCTTGTGTGAAGCAAATTAAGAAAAAAGCAAGTGGTTTTACAAGATGTTTAACATGGTATTTGTTGCAACATAACTGTGAGGTTTTTCTTCTCAAAGGTGTCATTTCTTTTACAGGTTGGACGAGGGCAACCTTCCTGAAGACATGAACCTGATGGAAGATTACCTGCAACTGGTCAACCATGAGTACCAGCGCTGGCAGGAAGACAAAGAGCAAGCATGGGCAGCCCAGCCTCAACGTCCACCACCATTCTCTGTCTCCCAACTGTCTCTTATTGAAATTCGCTGTGCCACACCACGCTGCACCTTCTATGTCTCTGTGGACACACAACCGCATTGCCATGAGTGCTTTGAGAAGCGTCAGGCCACTGGTGGAGGTGCAAGGATAGAAGGGGTAGTGCAGGCAAAGGGAGGTGGGGTACAAGCACCAGAGACTGAAGTAAGCTCGAGAGGAGCCCGAAGCAGCAGTCCACCGTCGTCCTCTTCTGGGAGAGGGGTGGTATTATCTAGCCCCCGGTCTGCTCCACCCACGGCACCCAGCCTCAGTTTGTACAGTGAAACCCACGCCATGAAGTGCAAGACACCAGGCTGCCTGTTCACCCTAAGTGTAGAGCATGACGGACTTTGTGAGCGCTGCTTTAACTCCAGGCAGAACCCTGCCGCTGGAACTGCAACTGCTACAGGACCTCCATGCCCTAATGGGGGGCCTGTAGTCCCACAAGCGGGCCAGGGCACTGGCTGGACCCAGTGGGGAGGTCGTGAGACAGAGACAGAGCGCTGCAACATGTGCAGGCAGGAGGCTTTTAGGATATTCAATGGCCTGTGTCCACCCTGCATGCAGAGGCAGCAGGCTCCCGAGAGAGGGGAGCCACAGCAGAACAACTCAAGGACTGAGGCTTCATCTTCAGCATGGAGTCAGGCCAGGGATGCAGAGCAGCCATGTCTCACCCTCACCCTGGGGCATACACCAGCTTGGCAGACCCCTCTGGCCCGGCCTTGTAAAAGATCTGGCTGCCAATTCTTTGGCACACAAGAGAAGTTGGGTTTCTGCACTATTTGCTACGTAGACTATCAAACTAACCACCGTAAGTCCTTAAAATAAAATTTAAACTCACTGGAATAAAAAAAGTCAATTATAAAAACTACATCAAAACTATGCTTTTTTATGTTTTGTCAAGACCTGACTCATCCCCCTGCACCGGTGCAGAGCCGACATGGTTTGGAGGCAGGTTTTCAGAATGCCTCGCGGTGTCGTGGTCCTGGCTGTGGTGGGGTTGGTAAGGCCATGTTTGAGGGCTACTGCGATAAGTGCTACGTCAAAGAACAAAGAGCCCGGCTCCACCAAGTGGCCCCTTGCACACCACACTCTCCTCCTCTTGTCATGGTAAGAATTAGCCAGAAGCTTCTGCATGGCTGTACTGTAATCTAAGTTATATAATAGGCTTTGCCTTTTCTTGTCTTCTAATTTATACTTCTTTCCAGCACAGAGATGATTAGATTAATTCATATTCAGAAATGTAAACAGTTTTCATTAATGTAAAAAGTTGGATTTGTAGTATGTTGTAGCTAAAGGCTTTTCCTTGTCTTTGCTTATTTTATTTTATTTTATTTTTTATGAAAAGCGTGACCGAGCAACCAAGCCTCGATCATCACAGCAATCACAGACCCAGACACAGTGCCGTCGGAGTGGCTGCAGTAATGTGTCCCCAGGTTGCACAGACCTCTGTCCAGAGTGCCACACACGGGGCCAGGGCAGAGAGGGGGGCAGAAGGGCGCAGGCGCCCAAGGAAAAGTCCAAGCAGCGATGCCGGACACAGGGCTGTGACCACTACGCTAACCAAGAGAAACAGGGCTACTGCAACGAGTGTGACCACTTTAAACAGATTTATCGCGGCTGACCACATACACAACCAAGCAACAGTGATGACACATTGCTAGCACGCTAGAGCCGCCGCCCAGTGCCGGGCGCTCATGCCAGTCAATGCACCTCTGATACTAACTAACCAACTAACTAGCTAGTGACTAACTAGTAACCTTATGGCCTAAAAACCAACCCCCCATGTAGAATGTGAAGAGAGCGTGTATGTACATGGGGAGGAGGTGAGTGTGTGTGTGTGTTAACATTAGACATGGCCTCCAGAATACCTCTTTGTGCAATTATCATCTGATGTGCCGTGTGCATTTACACGGAAAGAGGTGTGGCTCCATGTCAGCAACTGACTTTTGTGTACAATATGTATTTAGGGGTACGTAGTACATCGTGCCGGGACAAAATGATTGTATGTTGACATAACAAGAAGCATCTGACATTGCTTTCTAGACCACAGCCAAGGATTTAAACCCCAGTGTGTTTGTCTGTCTGTCCTAATGCATCTGTGTATCTGTCTGCCTGTCTGTCTAGCATTGCTCTGTCGAGTGAGAGACGCAGTAGTTGGGGATGCCCAGCAACAGACCTATGTAGGAAAGAAAACAGGAGTAAAGCAAACTGGGCTAGAGTAAGAATTTTATTTTCATTGAAGGGCTTGAAAGAATTTGAAATGGCAATTGACAGTGTTAGCTCAGTTTCTCAAATTTACGTATTTGTTCACTTAGAAAATTCCCAAGATACAAATGCCAAAAATACTGTTGTAAAAGGATTAAGAATTATTTTTCTTCCAATTGACAAGCAATGGCAGTGTTTATATTTTGAGATAAAAGATACTATTCTTATTTCATAGATTTTTGTGATAAAAACATTTTTACTTAATATGGAACAAAATAAAAGACCATGAGTCTTAGAAATGTGCAAGACAGACAGGGCAGGTCCCTGCTAGTTTTGGTGCTACATGTACAGAAATCCAAGCCTCTTCATTGTAGCCAATATGCTGACGGACTCAGCGGGCAGAAGGCAGAGGACACAGCGGAGACAAGACTCATCTTTTTTCTATTCTGCCTTTACTTCCTCTAATTTCCCCCTTCCTTTCTAAAACAAATATGTTGCCTTGGTCCTTGTTTTCCTGTTTACTGACCACTCTAGCACCTAGAAACAAACACATACATACATACATACATGCATACATGCATACAGTACATGCATATGCACACACAAATACTTTCATTGCAACCATAACTCGAGAACATAACTACACACTCACAATGACACACAAACACAGCTCTTTGAGATTGTATGCCCCCCACCCTAGCCAGAGGGGATGGAAGCAAAATTAATAGCTTTGCTCCACCCACTTGACGTGCCAAGGTGACAATTTTGAAATTTTAGACAGCTATCCCATTGTCTGCTTTGGCCACTCTTGTTTATCTGAATGTGTTTGTGCTGCTGTTAAGGCAGCACACGATTGGGGCTTATCCTCGATACGTTTTGCCTTTAAGTAGTAATTAAAACTTCATGGACCAGAGGGGCCTGATCACTGATCCTGGATCAGTGCCCCCGCTTATAAAATGCTTTGTGAATATGGATCTCGGTCCATACTGTTGGACCTTCAAACACGATGCCTCATCTTTAATACATTTACATCCACATTGCACATTTGTGTGCATCTGGGAGACAACTGACATTCCTATTTATGTTCTGACATTTTGGGGATTTGTAATGTATTTTAATAGATTTAATTTCTGCCAAAAGACACATGTGCCATCAGCCACAAAACAATTGTTGTTACCTCCTTAAATATGGACAGCCTGGACCATTCTACACTAACTAGAGAACCTTAGGTAGACATCTCCAGTCTAACTACTGACTCAACCTCCTTAGAAGCTCTCACATGTCAAAAAAAATATATATACACAATCTTGAAATGTGTTACTACTGAGAACCTTTCCAGGTGGATGGGATCAGTTGTTTCTGTCATATATTTTTCACTGCTGTAGGCAGATGTCTATCTGAGGTTCTAGTTAGAAAAGCATAGACAAACAGGCGCTTGTTCTGCCTTTTCATTCACTGTATTTAAAGCTGTTGGGGCAGCCCATGTTTTCATGGCCTTTACGTAGAACTCTGTGTGCTTTAATCACCTCTAGATAAACCTTAATCAATTAAAGGCCAATTAGTGGTCGTCTCATCAAGAGCCCTTGGTTTGGTTTAGGGCTCTAAGTGAGTTTGACTGGGAGGAGATCAAAAAAGTTGCACATGACTTGTCTAAGCTGCTGAGGCATTTCGGAATGGTACTCCAACTTGCTTAGGGACATTCCAACAGTAGGAAGAGCATTCGCTGGTGTAACAAAACATGCAAACTGTGTGGAAGTTTTCTTTTGTGTGATTTTTTGACAATAGGGTATTGTATGAAAAAAGCCTGGTTTTATTTGTTAAGTATTTATTCATATCAAGATATCTGTATTGTGTGATTCAATAATTATTTATATGTTGTCCTGAAATGAATTATTTTTATTAAGAAATTTGAAATTTGTCTAATGTGGTTCTTTCTTTATGTTTTTATGCATACATTTGTTTTGATCTGTTTTGCAAAGACTTAAAATTGTCCTTTTAAGTTATTTGTGTCTTGCTACACAAAGACAAGGTAATTTGTTATTTTGGGATATTGCAACATATCGTATGCAAGGAAAGCAACCTCTAGCAGATATTTTTGAAAATTCAACTTTGCACACTTATTACAACATTATTAGTTTCTCTGTTTTGTGTATTACCTAAAAAAGCTCCCTTTTTGCACCAAATTGAGGTGTTTCTACAAAAGACATGAGATAAGTGATCACCAAAGCATGGTAGATGCTGCAGAGCACACCATTTCCCCTTGCTTAACTGGGTTATCACCTCCTCTCCCATGCCTTTTTTGGGTTTTTTTTTTTCTTGAAAGGTCTAAAGTGTGGGATTTTTTAAAGCATTTTTTAAAAAAAAGTTAATTTATTCCAGCCTAGTATTTTAGTATTATGCTTTAAAGGGAACCCCCTCCCATCTAAGTAGCACATTGTGAAGTGGGCGGGGAAGTTTAGATAGGGGAGGTATGGCAGTGGTGGTTGGGGAATGTGTAATAATTATATATAGGATAGGCCAGAGGTGACATTTACACGCATGTGGGACTGCAGAGTTGTGCGTAGGTTTGTCATCGGTCTAGAGCGTTTACCACAGTTACACACACTGATGTGGTTTCCTGGAACTACTCTGGTATGCAAACACATTTATTTGCAGAGTGCACTGTTTTACAAGTGAATACTTCACTAAGGCACTGCAGCTAAACTACAGTGAGTATTATTCTTCTATAAAGACAATGTTTCACTCTTAAAAAAAAAAACAATAGTTATTTAAATACATTGAAAACAATTTCACAATATCACCTACATTTTGTAACTTAATCCACATCCATGTGTCAATTTCCTTAGATTAGAATGAAAACTATTCATCTGCAGATCTGTTGCAGCTCCCTTTGTCTGAAACCTGTATGCAGCAACAACCACCAAGATCACAATAAGCTTTTCAAAGAATAGCCTTAAAATGTATATAATTTTGAACCTGGATTCTAAGTAAACCAGATTGTTTGAACAGTTTTTATTTTTCTGACTTCTGAGATTCTAAAAGGAATATTGTACATTAATATAAATATCTACATTCTCATTTCTCTAAAGCTTGTGAAATATTTGGCCCTATAAATATATATTTTTTACGTCTACATGAATTGGTCCACTAGAGGGCGTCATGAGGTTGTCAGGGTATATAGTGGCGTGGCTACATAGAGCAAATACAACATGTAGCCTTCATAGTTAATTCACAGGTATGTTAATGGTTGCTATGCTTCTTTAAGATATTTTTTTTATGTATCTAGGCTGCTTTAGGAGCACATCACGGTGCTTTTTGAGGGTAAAGTCACATGTTATTGTATCTGATAATAAACCACAAAAAAGTCGAACAAACAAACAAAAGACTGAACATTTGCTCCCTCTAGACGACGTATTTTTTTATTTGCCATTTGCTTCAGTTGTTCCAAAATGACTAGCACCCGAACTTTTTATATTGACTACAAATCCCAGTGTCTGCCGAGTTTGTGGGACTCATCACGGACAGGGGCGGTGTTGTCCCATAGTAGCACACAACCAACTCACCACCAGTGTTCTTCGTGTCGAAAACAAACGCACCTCTGGTTGTGAGGGCATGACTGTTGCTACGTCTGTAAGATATGGCTGCTGTGGAACGGTTGCAACTAGCTTAGCCTTGTTTTTGGGGTAATTTTCATTGTTTTAATAAAGGTCTGGCTCAGATGAAACCTTTAGACTCAGATGAAGAGGAAGCAGAGCAGCTTGGTGCTTATCAAAAGGAACTAAGCCGTAAGTTTGGGCAATTAAACGACATAAACACAAGCACAAGTAGTCTTTATGCACGAGAGCTATGTTGAATATAGTTACTGAAATATTAGTGAAGCAGGTGACCGTTAGGTTAGATTAACCTGTTAAACTAAAGTCTGGAATAACCTTTCCAACAATGAAACATTTGCTGACGTATTTAAAATTAACTGTGTACTTCTTGTAATATATGGGTTACTAAAAAGGTAAAGTTAGTGTCACATCAGTGCCACCTGTTGCTTTTCTCTTATGCCTGCCTTTCAAATACAAAGCCTTAATTGAAAAATTAACCTAGGCACCCACATACATTTCTCTCGTTAAGAATTGTATTACTATTGTCTGAACAACAGCTGTTTATTTCATTTTATATCAGTGCTGCACAATATATCGAAGATCCATCGCCATTGTTATATCATCGATCGCAGTACCCGTATCGCAAGAATGGCTTATATTGCAATAAGGCAATTTTTTCCCCCGATTTTTTTTTTCTGTCAAACTTCTCCATTGTCCAAACAAAGCTTTAAATCAGACTGTGGTGCGTCATAATTAAATAAAAATCCTAGTTTTGACTTGTTTAGACCTGTTTTAGTCCAAGTGTAACCCCCCTTTATTTGTACCTGGGCTGCAGTGATCACATCAGGTGTTTAATTCTGTATAAAATAGATAAATACAATTATTTGTGGCACAATGGTGGTTCACAACAGCTTCTGCCCCTAAACAATGATATTAACACAGGATACAATACAGCAGCAGAAACAGTGGAAATAGTACATTGTACAGTATAATTTACATTGGTGTACGAACATCGGCAGTTAACTAGTTACTCCCAACTTAAGTTAGCCTAACTGTTAACTGCCAAATCAAAATAACTAACAACTACTTAAACATTTTCTGTACAATAAAATGAGGAAAAGGTTTAAGTAAAAGCATCTGGACTCAGTTTTCAACTGAAAACTGAGTCCAGAGGCTTTTACTTGAACCTTTTCTTTAAGATGTCCTGGATGACTGAGAACCTTCATGGACATGTACAATGAAATATAAAACAGTTCCCAGGACACATAAAAAGGATTTTGATTTACTTTGATTTATGATACATACCTTCTTTCAATGCACTCGGTGGCAAAGGAGCCGACAAGTGATGCCACAGTCACTACCCGGCCACTAATGGTACTTTCAAAATAAAAGATTAGTGAATTAAAACAGATGCTAGGAATAATAACAGAAAATAGGCACATTTTTACGAAGTTCAGTAAACAAATTTAACCCTGTTACACTAGTATAATCTTTGATAATAATTTAGCTCTTGCTTTGACAAGTGGAAGTTAGTCCAGAGCATTATATTCCTTATTTTTATGTATAAGCGCATTCAAAAATTGCAGGTAAGCTCAATATTTTAAATAGTTATTGTATATCGTGCATTTTCCCAATATTGTTCAGCCCTTTTTTATATTATTATTTTATTTAAGCTTACTGTGTTGCTTTAGAACGGGCCAACCACAGCCTCCAACAACTCAGGGGCGCTCTGGAGAAGCCGAGTCCCTTTGAGGAAGAAGATGAAGCGGTCAAAGGCAGTGAGGGCAGTGCCTTCCTTGCCACAGCTGAAGATGACAAGTCTGCATGGAGCCCGAAAACGCAGAGTGAAGCAGGTGACTTAAGAGGACCCTTTGATATTTTTATTGAGTGTGGTGTACAGGCCTCCCAAAATGTATGTCCTAGTCTGTGAATGTTCTCAGTCATCCAAGTCATCTTGAAGAAAAGGTTAAAGCAAAGGCATCTGGACTTGGTTTTCCAGGTGAAGACGTTTTTTCTCATATTCCAAGACACTTTTTCAATTCTATTGATGTGATTTCAAAATTGAAAAAGTCTCTTGGAATAAGAGACAAAAGGTCTTCACCTAGAAAACCAAGTCTAGATGCTTTTGCGTTAATCTTTTCTTCAATGTATGTCCTAGATAAATTCTATTATTGATTGAAAGAGACTCATTGATGAAGCATGGCAGACAAAATTCTATATTATACTAATTTACACATGAATTTGTCTCTCATAGTAAATCAGCTGAAAAGCCTTCTTTTAAAGCAATGCAAAGAGATACCTGCACCTCTCTCTCCGTCAAAGAAACACTCTCCATCTAAGGTGTAGTGTTTAACTTTGTATGTTATTATATATTATTATTGTATTATTAATGTATTAACGTCTTCAAAATTTGATAGAGAGTCCAACATGAGGTAGGATCCAGTATACATACATTTCAGGATTTGGTCCCAATGATTTACAACCAGCCAGACTATATCCAACACCTTGAAGCAGAAGTCAAGTTCTGTAAGGTACGTTTGTGTGACTTTCTCAGGCTTCTAAATTACTTTTTATGCTAAGTTAAAATTTGTCCTGTGTTTTTTAGGAGGAGCTACAGGGGATGAAACAACGTGTCAGAGTGGTCGTGATGGAAAATGAAAAGCTGCAGTCTGAACTTAAATCAAGAGCAGTTGATGAATCCCTCAAAGATTACACTATACAGACAACGGTACAATATAATGATGCTTTTGTTTACAATAACCTAATGTGGTACTCGCCTAACAAAAGCACATCATTCACTAGCAAGTTATTTAGTTGCCTTTAGGTTATCATTAGTTTATAAATATGTAATTATTATTTTATAGGTGAACGAAGGTTTACCAGCTATTAGTCAAATGGTCTCCAATCAGTGGAAAAATGAAATGGTAGGAAAAAAAGTTTCTCTATCATTTTGTATTTTAATCAAGTTAATAATGTAAATAATGTGTGGTTTGTTCTCTAGGAACAACTAAAAGTCATTTACATTGCTCAGATAGAAAGCTTGGAGGCTCAGGTTATCTCTGTCAGGTAATTTTCAGACATGGACAATCTCCTGAAACATATGTGCATATCCATATTTAAAAAATATCTCTATAGTGTATTGTTTTTCTTTGTGTATGGCAGGAAGGAGTTGTCGGTGAGTCAGAAGGAGTGTGAGGATGTTAGACTTCAATTGAGACACAAAGAGAAGCAGTTGGCCCATGCAAAGAAAACTGATGGAGTTCCCAGCGTGTCAGGATTGTGTCTGAAGTGTGCCCAACATGAAGCGGTCCTGGCCGGGACACACACAAATGTCCATGTCCAGGCTATTGAAAGACTGACAAAGTTACTGAAAATCCATACACATAAAAAATGTCACTGAATGATTGAATATAAGAGCTTTACTTATTTCCACTGGTTGCATTTGTTTTTACTGTGTACAAGGGAACGAGATGAGTTGATGGTGGCCCTGCACACTGTGCGAGCCAGTCAGCAGGAGGCACAGCAGAGGGAGTGGTCAGCGTGTCTCCAGGTCAAACAGGCTGTAGAGATGGCTGAAGAAGCAAACCTACACAAAGCAAGGGTCAGAGAAATCACAACAAAACATTTAATTCAACATTAAATCTCATCCATTTTGTCAAAAACAAAACTCTGCAAAATATTTTGTAACTCGAATGTGTTATTTCTTTTTTTATATTTTTTTCCTATCCTTCAGTCCTAACTGTTTGTATCCATGCAGGTGGAGGTGCAATGTGAACAGTTGTCCAGGGAGTTGATCCGACAGAGGGAACAGTTGGAAAGAGAAACGCAAGGCTTAAAACAGAGACTCAGTGAAGCCAGAGAGGAAGGTCGAGTTGAGTCTCGCAAACAGAAAGAGCACCTTGCAAATACAGTAATAATTTAAACTGTTCTCTGGTTTCTATCAACTGTGGTTTTGTGGAAAAATATAAATGTAATAATGCATACGTGTCATTTTGTGTAAGGTTTCTAATCTTTCCCAACGTGTGGCTGATTTGGAAGGAAAACTCGACAGAGCAAACAGAGACAAGGCCTCACTGACCAATCAGCTGGATGACACTGTTCACAAACTAACTTCTCAAGAACAAGATAATACCAGGGTAGATACAATTTTCATCACTTCACTGAATTCACTTCCACCAAAAATATGTTTACATTTTTATGTAGTCTTGTGGCTCAAGTTTTGGGACGTTACTCTGAAACATACTATCTCGGCCGTTCTCAGTTCCACTAGGAGGCACCAAAGTACAATTTTTAAATTGGTAGTCATTATAGAGCAGACCTAATAAAAATATAACGTATGTGTAAATTTAAAGAGGGCAAAGCAATTTTGACGAAAAATGATGTTCTATGTCAGTGTTGCTTAGAAAAGTAACCTACATAATTTTGTAAAGACATTCCTAAATCCACCCAGGTGATGGTTTGAACAAAACGTGAATATTACACACAATTACACATAATTAATGTCTATATGGTTTGAAATTATTTGAAAAGAAATCACAGAATTAAAGTAGAGACTGGGGCTGTTTATTTTGGTTTAATGGGCAGAAAAGTAAATGTGTAGCAGTATTTAATGTAGAAGAAGAATTGTGTTTTAAAGTGTTTACTCACTGTATAAAGATTTTGTTTTTTATTAGTATTTGTTACCTTTTAGCTGAATGTGGATTTGCGATACCAGCTCAGCAGGGCCCTGCTGATGAAAGACGAGGCAGAGCGAGAACTCCGAGATCTCACCGCTAAGACACACAGACAGATAGAAAAGGCTGCACAGGTCTGTTTATTTTGAAGCCTATTTAATGACATGTAAATGTGGAAGTGGGAACATGGATTTCTCATACAATAAAGCCTAAATGGTTTATTTGTAATTTTAATGCAGTATAAGTGACTAGCCATTATATAGAGAACTGGATTGATTTAATTTCCATTGCATATTTATGGATAATTTACTGCGACTTCAGTTCTGATCATTTTGCTACCAAGGCTCTTCCTATTGGCGCATATAATTAGATTGTCAAAACTGGTTAAAGGTTTAACTTAATGTCTTATACTGCTTGACCTTTATATTTTAATCAGCTGTGGCCTTTTGACTGGAGCTGTTTGAGAGCATAAGGTGAGTTGTTGTGAAAGATATTCTAACCTCCCCTTCCCTCCCTTTCTCCATCTCTGCGGGACAGGAAGTGGAAAGGCTGAACTCAGAGTTGGTTGGCTGTCGGCAGTATCTGGAGGCGGTCCAAAAGGACGGGAGCCAATGGCAGGCCGAAGCCCTGAGCCTAGCAGAACAGCTGGCAAATGCCCAGCGCCAACTGCACCTCACCAGGTAGTACCTAATCCTATTATACATGCCACCACACTCACATACACACAAGCGTACACAGCGCTCCCCTCTGTCCAGCTCCTGCCCAGCCCAGTCCGGTCCAGTCCAGTTCAGACCACCACACCAACTGTACCGCACCAGGTAACCGCTAATCCTATTATACTAACCACACACACATAAACACACATGCGTGCCGCTGTGCTATGGTCCCAGTACCAACTGGACCTCACCAGGTCACCTCTAATCCTGTTAAGCATGCCACAACATAATGTAGCACACACACACACAAACACACTGTCCATTCTCTGCTACCAGGCCAGTGCCCAACCCAGCAACAGCTCCTGTAGAGCCAAAATGGCGCCTGAGCCTTTTTCTGTCCCTGGCGCAAGTCGCGATGCACACAGAGAATAGTGGGCTGGTGGTCACTGGACAGCCTGGCCTTATTGCCTTCTACCAGTGTCCTGCACCCGTTTTCACACTGGGCACTACCGGCTCCCCTCCTCATCACCATCATTTTTTCTTACTAGTCCTCTATTTCCGCTATACACTGCCTGTTTTCCATAATCAAATATCACTTTTGTGGTCCACCTTAGAATTGTTTATTATATTATTTTCATCCACTCCACAGTTCTAGTTACTACTCTTCCCTTTATTTTATTATTTTTCTTATTTATTAACTTTCTTTTCTTTTCTTTTCTTTTAGTTTTTTGTTTTGTACTGTCTTATGTCATCTGGCTGCTGAGTGCTAGCACATCAGTGAGTGCCAAGGCCATACCAGCCCATGCCAGGCACTCGGGGCACTCTCTCACCCCTGCTGCCATCGCTGAGGTGTTTGAGATGGGCACAGATGTGCCAGTGGTGCCCCTGTTGTGATAGAAACTGCAGGAGACAAGTTTGTAATGTGTGTGTGTCTGTCAATTCTGCGTCTTCTGTATGTGTCCACTTGCTGCTGCTTTAGTCTCTGATCCTTCTTTAAGTGTGTTAGTCTGTCAGCTGACCAGCGCTAATACTCTGACCGCACTCTGGCACGCCCCTGTGTCTTTAAGGGATGTGTTTGTGGCGTTTGCAGCCAGCTGTGGAGAATGACATGCATATTAATGTGGCAACATGATGACTTTGACCTATACTAGAGGAGTCACTGGACTAAACAATTTTAGCACCATGTGGGCCTGTGTTTGCGCATGAGAGAGTTTTTAGTGTTATCTATCCACAGATGCATATTAGATGTTTGACAGCTGTTGACTTGGCTGTACATGTAGCCATTCAAATTGAATCTTGTTTATAGTTAGAAAGCTATTTCTAAAAATGATTTAATGTACTTCTTACTTTAGAAACAGGTGCTGCAGTATTTTGAATGTCAAATATACCATAATCTTTTTTTCCCATTCTCTCTGTGGCCTTTTGGGGTTGTACTGAACCATGTGCCATCATTAATTGAAGTCTCTCCTTTGTTTATCTGCATGAATCTTGATCTCTGAAGCATTTGCAGAAATGTGTGTTTTACTTGAGCAAGAGAGTGACATTTAGAGTGTCCAAGCTGGAAGCCATTTTCTGTATGATCGGCATTTAATTCTTTGATTTTGGCTATGTGAGTTACTACTTACTTACTTTCTCTGCTCTTTGGACTTAATGATCCTAACCCCCTTTAATCTGAATCTTGATATCCATCTTGACTGAAACGTAAACTCACATTTGTTTTTAGAACTGCATTCATTTAAATGTGCACACTGAAGTACCATCCCTGGTACCTCCATATGCCTATACAAACGCATGTGTCCACACACGCACAGATGCATGCTTGCGTTGGCTGGTCCCATGGCGGCTGGTGTGCTGCGCTGCTCTCCAGGATTGGATCATCAGCCAGCTGTGAGTTGGACAGCCCAGGATCTGTCCTAATCCTCGTCACTCTGTTCACATCGCCGCACACACGTACACTTCAGTACCGGCCCCAGCTCAGCAGAGGGCTTTACCAAGTTTGGTTTGTTTGTTTGCTCCTGCCTTTCTTGCCTTTCCTTCATTTTTTCTTTCCTTGTCTCCACCCGGCCTTCTCTCTCCCTCTGCTGTGATCACCAGTCCCAGAGGCTCCAGTGAAAAAGTGTCCAGCATAACTTTAGTTTAAACACATGCCAGATAGACAGGAGTGTGTGTTTGCATGCGTCAGGGAAACTTAGGATAGCCCAAACCTGTTTGCCTCCTTTGTGTTTTGGACACAGAACAGAATCTTCCACAGGTTTTGTTATCCCCATGAAATCAAGCATTCATGTTCATGAGGGGGCTTGTTAAGAACTGTTGTTCAATTTTCAGATGAAAACATTTGTGTGAAAACTTTACTTGTGGTCAAATATCTACCCAGAATATCTACCCAGAAATTGGACTGAGAAGCCAGCAATTGCCTCAGCAATTGTTTTGGTTGTCTGCTTAGGTTCAAATGTCTATTAGAAACTTAATAAACCCAGATGTGCCCCAGGCACTGGGTCGAAACTTGTATTTTTTGTCTACATCTATTTGTGTTTACCAGAATCTTTTGTTAAAATGACTTGTGTTTAAAAAAACGTATTGTAATGTTTGACACGACTTATTGATTATTTCTCGACACAAAAATAATGCGTTGTTGTTTTGGTTGATCAAAACTATTCGTTTATCTAAAAACTTAATATCATTTCAAAATATTCATCCTTCCTATTTCATTCCTTGTGGATTTTTAATATTCATCCTTCCTATTTCATTCCTTGTGGATTATTAATGTGAAGAAAAGTTGGTTAACACTTTTATTTCACTCTACACTTGGTAAGTATCTACCTCCATTAATCACAATGTAACAAACTGTAATACCATATAACTACATAGTACATATATACCCTAACTGATCCTACCAACATTATGGAAGTACACATAATTCTATTATGTACAGTGTAGTTACATGTAATTACAGTTTGTTACACAAGGAGGTAGATATAATGTGTAGTGTGAAATAAAGTGTAACCAAAAGTTGTTAATTGTAAACCGGACAAAGCCTTAAATGTGTTGTGTTGTACCTCTACCATACCTTTTGTAACTCACACAAAGTTTCCCAAACTTTATATAAAACCTTGCCACTTTCTCCTTTCCTCTCCCTCAGTTGTATTCTGTGGTAGAAAGGTCTGGAAAGGCGGTGTGCAGGGCTGTATGTGTGTGTGAGGGCGGAGAAGTGTAAATGAGGAAGGTGAGGCAGCAGATGCCGTATCCCGCCAGAGGCTCGCTTTGAGGAGCGAGTAAAATCTGGGCGCGACAAAACTGCTGCAAACCAACTCGGCGGGAGGCCCTTGTCCAATCACGGCCCGGAATAAAAGGGCCTGTGCACCACACGGGCTGCGGTCGCTCCAGAGTGGCGGGGGCCATAATGAACCTTCTTGTCCTGCCAGTGAGAACCCACACACTTTAGCACAGCTTCTTTGTTTGTACCTGGTATTAGCTGTGTCGATTTAAAACACACACACTCAACAGAGGCCTGTTTTCATGATGATGTTTGTTGCTGTACTGCTTGTGTGCAATTAGTTGAGCCCATGTGCACGCTTTTGTGCAAATGTTAAGTGTTGGTACCTTTGGGCTACACCTGTGTGTGTAAAGTTTGATATGTGTGCCTTTGTGTGACAGCAGCGGGGCAGTGCCAGGTATGAGGCTGCAGTGTGTTTTTGTGCGTTTTGTATGTGTTTGTCTGTGTGTGTGTGTGCGCTTGTCTGGTCGGCAGCCATGTTGTTGGGTAGCAGATGGCACCATGGTTGGCAGGGGAGGGGCTGCTTAGCACAACTAATCAGACAGTTACGGATAGGGCAGCTGGGAGGGCCGTGGGCCAGCCGCGCCTGTGTGTATGTGTGTGCGCGCCACAGAGTGCCATGATGTTGACAGTGGTGGGCCCGTTGGCCCGGTGACGACACCTTGCTGCGTTCTTCTCTCCTCGCTGTCGGAGTGCCCTATCTGCCATCCTGCCTTCTCACCTCTTTCTCTCTGCACTCGCACGGTCTTTGCCTCAATCTGTTGAGACCTACTTGGTCCTTCATCCTTCTTCTGCTGCTTTGACTCATCTTCTGTCTTTTGTTCTTCTTTAACATACAGTTTGTGTCTCTACTGCATTATATCATTAAAGTTCATCTTTAGTCATCTGTTTAATGTGGTGTCACAGAAAAGGAATCCTTAAGTGCACTTGGCAGCACTAATGTATATGGAAATGTTCATAACCTTCATTCATAAGCACAGAACTAAACTGTAGATTGTCATCAAAGGCATCCAGGCCACACGTAAAGGTCATGACACTTGCTTACATCTTTTACAATTAACCTGTATGATATTTAACTTCTTTTAATTACAAAAGATGCATAGTGATATGTATGTTAAAGAATGCTATGCTCACTACTATAATCCAAACAGCCTAGATGCAGCCTAAAAGTTCTGGTAATGTGGTGTGGAAAATCACAGCCTATAACTATCAGGATTATTAAACAGAGCTGTATTCTCTCTGACCTGCGGGGCAGGGAATGGATAGAAAAGACAGATCGCTGACTGGGTGACCTCAGGCAAGATGGAAGCAAATCTGTCGGCTACAACTGTTATTACCCCAGCCAATTCTGCCCTGGGACACTGGCCTACATATCCACTACTGCTGGAGGACAGAGCACCAGCTCTCTGCCACCCATCCACCCACCGATATTCACCTCCTTTTATGCATCTTTGTTCTAATCTGGCCTTAGATAAATCACATGAACACTTCAAACTTAAATGCTTTTGTTTAGGTTTAGATATGTGGCATCTTATATAAATATTCTCTCTTTGTTATATGTTGAAGCATTACATGTGTCTTTTTATTCTTAAGGATCTTAATGGTGGTTCATGCATTCATGCACATTTGTGTCTTTGTGTACCTCTGTGTCGGTGTGCAGGTGTCATCTGGCCAACTTTGTGCCTTCTCATGGCCCTGCTGCAAGGGTTGCACCATCAATAGGCCTGGCTTTTATCTGACATGACAGAGCGTCTGTGTTCTCCTCCTTGCTGCTCATTTCACACTTTTCACTTTACTTTTATCTCTTTTTGCTGCTTTACCCACTCTGCATATAGCTATACTTTGTTCTCTTTTTTCCCCACCCCTTCAATCAATCCTTTTCTTTCTGCTGTCCTTTGTGGTCACAGCAGAGCCAGGCAAAACCCTGATGTTAGTAGGACCATCTCTCTGTGAGGGGGTTTCTGGTAGACCATCAAACACATAGGGGTTATGATGTGGGAGAAGGCCGCACATACTGCTGTAAAGTACTTCTAAAGCATACAGGAGGAGGTGGACACAAAAGTATGAAAGTGATGTGAAGGAAAATGCAGACTGCTTGACTTTACAAAATAGAATTAGGCCTCAAGATCTGTTTACTTTTCATACATAATAATTGGGTACTTCCTTTTGAAGATACATAAGCTATCTTTATAGTTTCTGTTTTATATACACCTATTTTTTTATCTAACTAACCTGTTTGATGTTAATTTATTACAGCAATTTATAAATTGCAACCATTGCTTGGACAGTATCGCACCAGTGACAACATAGAGACAAGGAGGTTCGAACTGCAAGTGGAGAACATCAAACAAATAATAATAAAAGTTGTGGGGAAGTACATATCACATTTACCAATGCAATGACACAATTTGTTTAGGATGTTGCATGTGTCCTGTAATATATTTAGGAGAAATCTTTCACAATATAGTCCATGGGAATATATCTGTAGAGTGTGTGGCCACTTCTTTAGGGATTGTCCAATATATATATGTGTTTGTTTAAAGACAGACAGATACTTACCATACAAACCATCCTCTATTAAAAAGAGTCAAATTTACACTAGCATGAGTTCCACAATATCATACTGTAACTAAAAAGGAAAATACTATTTTATTTATATATATATATATATATATATATATATATATATATATATATATATATATATATATATATATATATATATATATATATATATATATATATAAAAACCTGTACAATTGTAGGTCAGTGACAGTCAGGGGTTAAAAGTTGGATGAAGTTTCCCATGTAGAGTGTAAGGATAACAGCAAAGCACTGAGTCTAGTGAGTCTGTTTGTATGTAGGTGGGCACCGGGTGGGCAGCAGCCCTCCTGCAGAGCCACCTCCAGCCCTTGTGCCCCCTGTGGAGCTTAAAACAGCCCTCTTTTTGTGTATTACCTCAGAAGCTGCTGCTCGATCACTAGTTATCTGATCTAATGGCTGTGGAGAGGAGAAGAGAGAGGAATTAACCAGATAAGAGAAAAGTTCACTGAGTTGGTAAAAAGAGAGCGATAATCTTCCTGCCAATTGCCCCAAAGCCTCGAACAGGCTGAGGGGGCTGAGGCGCATTTGAAACGACATCAGGTACATCTCAGGTGTGAAGTGAATTCCAACACCGGTGGATTGTGCTCACACCAGGAGAGACACTCCATGTGGTTTAGCTTCATATTTTGCACACATTTCTTGTGATTGTTCCTCCTCTTTTCTTTTGCTGCTTTCAAAACTTTCTTTGACAACATTTTTAGCTAGATAACAACTAGACAGATTTTTCTTTTTTTATTTTACAATAAAATGATTATTTTGAATGTTTAGCACCCTTTAAAGTATATCATATAGTCATCAGGTATTCATAGATAAACTGGCAACCTCATCATTTCCCTTCTCCGTTTATTGATGTGACCCTAAGACGTGCCGCATATGTTATCCAGTAATAATTTTTGTAGATCACAAAATTGACACTTTGAATCCCGGGTTTCTGGATTTGGGTCATTATGAGAGCATATTGTACGTATGCTGTGAGTTTTTATTTATAAAACTCACAGATGCCTGCTCTTCCAGTACGCTCTTCCTGTGTTAAGACCATCAGTCATCTGTGCCAATTAGGACTTTTAAACTTCTCTTGCTGAACAGTTAGACGGTGACAGTGGCCAATCAGCCAGCTTATTACTTTAAAATAGAGAAAGAATTTGTGTTATTACTAATGTCTGTGCCTCTAAGGGTCATATGCTTTTATAGCTTTCACCAGCTTTATATGAATCCATTAGTGTGAAATAACCTTTAGGCCCAAATGAATGAGGGCTGTTTCTGACTAAAACTAGAAGAGCATTTTTTTGTTTTGTTTAGTTAAACAGTTGCAGATTCTGGACATCATTGGCTCGCCGCTGACCTTGGTGATGGCGGGGGGCTGCGGTGCTCCTTGAAGAAGAAAAGAGGCTTGGGCCACCCGCTGTAAACAAAGTTGACTTGCCGACAGATGGATTGAATGACAGAGGGGCTAAGCGAGCCAGGAATGGGCCTGGCAGCATCGCGCCGCGCAGAGACAAGAGAGAGAGAAGCAGAGAGAAAGATAAAGGGGGGGAGCGTGGAGAAGAGGTGGCCAACAGGAGAGGAGGTGTGAACAGGTGCAGGGCCGCTGAAGGAAGAGCCAGCAGATGGAGAGAGACACAGCCAGTTTAGTTACAGGAAAAAAAGGGTGGGAGGGGAAATCAGGAGGAAGGGAGGGGGGATAGTTGCAAAAAAGCGTTTGCGGCTGAGACGAGGCGAACAGATAGGTGGACAGACAGACAACGGCGATACATCAGGCTGCCTCTGTGCTCGATGTGTTTGTTTGATAAAAGCAAAGCGAAAGAAAGGGTGTCAAATGAAAGATGTGGGAGCAGCGCGACCGATCACATCACCCTAAGGTTTAATAAAATGTGCTAAAAACACATGGAGGTGTGTGTGTGTGAGAGAGAATAATGTGAAACTGTGTGGTCTGCTTCAGAGAACAATTCAGATGTTTATTGTACATGGCGTTAATGATACGGCAGCAAGGCAGTTGTTCAATATGTCACTTCATTTTGAGCATGACTGACTCAGCCGTTTTTGGCGGAATCAGTGAAATAGATCTACACAAGGCCTCTGTCTTTCAGTCACACATAAATGTTAAAAAAAAAAAAACATCACTGACACAAATGGATATATCAACCTTGTAGTTGAACGTATCAAACTGTTGAATATTAATGTGGTATGATGATTGATGTAGTCTATCATAGATAGCTGTGGATGCTCTGGTATTCCTTCACTAAACTGAATCATCATGAGTATCACCATTTTTATGAAATGATAAATGATCTTATTAGGTTGTGGTTTTTAGTTAAACTTCTCAAGCTCATTACTACCAAAGTGTGTTTAATATGTAAGAGCAGATCTGAGTGCAATGTCTTATATATTTAGGACAACTTCTAGTAAAAAAACACAGATTTCCAGAGACATTTTAGTGAACAGATTGGAGTCTATTGAGAGGGCTGTTATGATATAAATCCAGGATTATTGTCATTTGTAAATTTAGGATCTCTGTTATACATAGGGAAACTCTAAATTTACCCTGCACTAACTATAGCTATTGGTGCAGATGGCCTTCTCTGACAGACTACTGTAGAACTGTTGTTCTCTTCATTATATGCCTAACTCTTTGCAGGGATCATCAGTGTCTCTGAACAATCAGTCTTTTTGCCGCAAGCAAAGCTTTGGTGTTTGCATGTTGGTGCTATATGCTGGGTTCACAATCTGTTCACCTGCATGTTAATTTACCACCTGTTTAGTAACAAGAATACAGTTTGTTGAATATATGAATATGCATTAAATTGATGGTTGAGGGTTGACTTTCTTTCCCCTTCCCCATACTTAGACAATGTACAGTATGTTTATTCTACACTCAAGTCCAAACTCCCCCCTTTTAACATAATAAAAGTTTTGGACTGTACTGAATCCTGATGCATATCTAACATAAAAGCTTGTCACTAAACACAACTGTTCATTGTGTTGTAAATGTGATGTAAAGATGTCATTGTTTGTTTTTCACAACATATATGCATTTTTGTATATAGAATAATACACAGATTACTTTAAAAGTGAGTTATCTTCTTCTTTAGCCCAAACAGCGGTCAACTGTGTCTAGCGTTGGCGGATGGTTCTAGTTCCTCCAAGTCCACCGTCTGACTCTAATTTGTGCTTGTCCTCTGATAAACCGCGGCATTTGGTGCTTCTGGCGTGGGATGCCGCTTGCACCATGGGGTGCAGCAAACTCTGCGCTTGGTCAGGCCCTGGCACCCCACATCTAATGGGCAACAGCTTGAATAGTGCCCACTTAGGCAGACAACGCGGACTGGTCCCCCTCTTCTTCACTTCTCCAGCCAGCTAGCCAGCCACCACCTCTGCCACGTCCCACTTACCCAGCAGCCACTGTACCTGGCTGCTGCGCCAGAGCCATCGCTGCTACCTTAGGCCCCTGGCCCATGCAGCTTCCGTCGCACTTATCAAGCTGTCCTGCAGTGCGTCAGGCCAGGCATATTCAAACAGGCCCAGCTATCTGCTAACTGAACATTCACTCCATTGCCTCTGCGGCCCAAACACAGGTTCTTGCCACAGGCAGCAACCCAGAGCTCATTCACAATTAGCTCGAAGGCAGATTATTGTCCACGGAGAATTACCCAGCTCAAGCCGTCCAGATTCAGCCTCTGCTCACATCGGCCTCCACTCTCGCTCCAGGGCTTGGCTCTTTGCTTACAACACTATTTCTGCTTTCTCTGTTAAATGCTTTATTTGACAGTGGCCATTTTGTGAGCAAATGTTACTGTTAATTTAGTACATAATGTCAAAGAAGAAAGTTTAGTAGAATAATCACATACATCATCACTCATTGCAAATAATTGTAGGCCTTTGGGGCCAGATTTTATGCTTTTCTAAAACCTTCTCGTGGTGTCTGTTCTTTCCTTCTACCCACAAACTCTTTATTTAACTTTATTTGAACTTTTACAGCTTTTACTGTACTATAATATTTAGATTCAAAATGTGTACCTTTTTTATTTTTTAGCCTTTTGTCCCTCCTTATCCTCCTCTTATGACCACTCCATTGCTCTATTGCTGACTGCTGGAACTTTCTGGCTGGTTGTCTGATGCTAATTGGTGGGTACACAGGTCTGGTGTCCCCCCTCCTTTATAATAACAACGCACAAACACACATACATACAGATATACACAAATACACACGGCCCCCTGGAACCTCTTGCAGGACCAAATGGCTGGCAGCGCCTGCCCGCCATCTCCCGCTGAGCCCTGGTGTGCGCTTTGGTGGCTCAGGCTGCTGTTCAAGCCCAGCGGGGGTTCATTCACTCACACACACACAAACGCATACAGTCATACGCATAGGCGCATACACGCTCCTTGTGTCCCCTGCACACCCGCCACCCGCTTTCACACCCCAGACAGCAGGACAGCAGGAGAACACACACACACACGAAGGAACAGACAGACGCGGTCACTTTAGAGATGCAGGCCAAGCGCTGTAGGGGAGAAAAGTTTTCACTTAAACTGGAGAATTCTCTCTTCATTAGCGCCTTTGGACTTCAGGAAGAGTTGTGTTTATTTGTTCATCTTTCCATGTCTTTGTAGTTTTTTTTTTTCTCCTCTGCCTTTGTCTGTTTCTCTGTTGTGTGGTTACATTTGGGCTTAGATCAGTAAAAAAGTTTAGCGGAAATTGGAGAAAATTTGTTTTGTTTCTAGCCACCGGAGATGAGTACCTTTTGTTTGGATCATAGCTGCTTGATTTTGATATTTACCTCAGGGCTAGGGAAGATTAAAGAAATATGGTTGGTGGGAAATAGCGTGAATTCTTAATATAATTTGAATTTCTTAAAAGATGCCATCATGATGTCATTTTTTAAAGATTAGTGTGTAATAAAACTAAATTGTATTAAAAAGAAACGGTCAAGGTGAGAATAATCTTTTCTGACAGAGATTTTATTGAGATGGTCCTAACAGTGGCAATCGTCAATTAGTAGACAGCTGCCGTTTCGCTCAGGGGTCTTCAAACTGACAGGGCCTTAATGCCACTGCCTCCTCTGAGTTCTTTCTCTTTTGCTTTTTCTCTTCCCTTCCTCCTAATCAAGGGTATGCCTTAAGTTATTTAGAAAATAACACAGTTGGAATTCATTCTAAAAAAAGGTAATTATGCACAATCTGTGTTATTTTACATCAGCTTGTAATTGAGTAATTTGCCTTTTTTTAGCAGGGTTTATAAACTTTAAATTCCTAACACCATGCATTATTAGCAATTACATGCTACAATTTGCCGCTTTTCTTTTGTCAACAAAACAGCTGTTTTGCCACCAACCTCCTAAAATGTACAACAAGAACCTGCCGTCTGCTCAGAAATGATCAACGTGGCATTTAATGTACACACCAACGCTTAATTATACTCTCAAGTAGGTTGTAAACACAGGAGTAAAAGAGGGCCTTATTTTTATTCATTTGATAATTCTCCATCTGTAATCTCATTACACGTAGGGTTTACATATTAAAATGCAGGTTGTGCTTAAACCTATAAAAACGGACACGTACGGGCTGTAATCAGACGGTTTTCACGCTTTCCTGGCGGCAGATGATGAGTAAGCGTTCATCAAGTACATTTAACTGTTTGAGTGAAGGCTGGTTTTACACATGGTTGGCCAAGCAATGCTACTTGGTGAAATTGTGCTTGTAATAAACACGAGTATAGTAAATCTCATGTTCAGTTCATTTGACACGTTTGAGCTGTGTGTTTAGTTTCTAGTATTACATTGCAGTATCATTTAACACTTTGGCTCTTTTTCTCAGACAGGAAAGAGAAAGTGCAGAGCGGGCTCATGAGGAGCGAATGGCATCCACAAACCTGTCCGCGCAGGAACGAGAGCGGGATTTGGCCGCACTGCTGGAGCAAACAGAGGCGAAACAACAGCGGAGAGGTCAGTGACTTCACCCACAGCAGTGGCAACAGGCTCTGAGTTAACACTGAGTCAGGCCACAAGTACTGTCCGCTTTCTCATTACCTCACTGCCTCCCACTGACAAAAGACTTTACACTTGTTTCACAGCCTGTTATCTCTAATAAATATGTCATTAACTGGTTGCAGGTAGTACCTTGGACAGTAATCACAGTCAACCCTATAATCACAGGGCTTCAGTCCTCCGTGAACAGGCTAAGCGTGAGAGATTGTTTTCTTAACTGTCATAGTGGATAGTTATTACTTGGCGTGCAAACTTTACTTCACTTTAGTGTCCATTACAAAAACTTTGACCCCACATAAGGCCCAATGTCCTCACAGTTGTTATTGACTTTCTTTACAGGCCAGTAAAATATTTTCTAAACATTTTACTTACTTGAGCCACTTAGCGGCTTCTTTTTATATTTGCATGGTTGAGAGCAAGCAGAGTGAAGAAGAACAAAGCTGACGTGAAACAGCAATGAGCACAGGGTCAGAAATGGCAAAACATGAGACAAGGGACACGGAAGAGCTATCAGGGTCAGCTGTAGCGTAGATGAGACATGGGAGACTGTCTGTGTTTCCTCCACAAGGACGTATCAGCAGGATTCTTCCAGTTAAAAGATGGCCTCTGTTCTCAATGTGGCACCTTACTCCCCACCAGCACGACTAAATAGATGAGTGGGAGGAGGCAGACACCAACAGAACTTATGTGAGCTGATTGAGTCTGGGCTGCAGTGACCTCAAAGACCAGAACAGAGGAAAAAAATTAGCGTAAGAGAAAGAAGAGACCGGCGGGGCAGTGCAGAAGGGAGGTGATGGGTTCAGAGGGGCCCAGCGCGGAGCAGAGCACAGAGACACATAGGCCCGGCTCGGAGCTCTCTGTCTGGCTGCACAGCCGAGCTGCTGCTGCTCCCACATCTGTTGCACCATCTGGATCCCCCCTTCACACACTGCCTACACTCGGCCGCGCCCCCCTCCCTCTCAGCTCTTTATATTTACCTGTGGTTCCCTTCAACAACCAGGGAGCCCACTGGTACGCGCTACAAAGATGTAGGGCTCTAACAGGAGGACGGAATGGAGAGAGGGGGGTAAACAAAGGGTTTGTTTCTGGCGCGTGTTGGCAGCACACATGTTGTCTAAAGAGAGCTGACATCAGAGCGCAGCAGGACACTGTGGATGGGGAGGGGATGGAGGGATAGATGTCCTTTAGTAGCGTGCATCACTTCCTCTCCCCGTGCAACCCAACAGACGAGCTGGATAATTAGCTTTCTTGCTCTCCAAATCCCGCCTCTCTGTCCATCCGTTTGTCCTCCCATCCATCCGTCTGTCCCTGTCTCTCTTTCTCTCCGCTCCCTCCCATCTTTTTTTAAAACTTTTTTTCCTCATGTTTCTTTTTTTAAACGCGTACAGAGCAGCCTCTAGATGATATCAGATATTTGTTCCTCTCAGTGCCTCCCTCCCTCATTTTTCCTCTGTTTGTTTCCAGTGCCAGTTCTGCTGTGTTTCTGTGTCCCAGGGTTCTTTTTGGCCTACGCATGGCCAGACGCATTCAAAGCCTGTTCAGCTAATTAGCATTCTTCGTGCAACTTTTCCAGCACTGACCAAACTTTGTTTAGTGTAAACGTGTGTGTGTGTGTGTAAGTTTCTGGTCTATGGCATCAAATGTTTGTCCTTCATCTATTATCTATGGTCATGATGTGAAGACAAAGACCGTATGGCATTAATTAATGGCTAACCAGCTTTTTTATCAAGTCTATTCAAATCTAGTGCCATTGGTTTTAATATTTAACTCTACTTTCATGACTAAACCACCTCTGAACCAATCATAACATCACTTTAACAGTGTTTGGCAAAGAAAAGGTGACAGTGTAATAATTGATACGATTCATCTAGGTGTCAGTGTTGTGTTCTTCCCACCTAATATCTACTGTATGCAAACAGAGTGTGCCCAAGTGTGAGGTACTTTTCAAAGACTGTGAGTCCTTGGTGTTTTTGGTTTCACTTGACAGTAACAGAATGCCCGAGCAGGTGGATCATTCCCTCAATCCAAATGGCAGCCATTGTTATTTTAAAAGAGCAGACATATGTTGGAGAGTGAAACGCGGTTCATTTCAAAGGAATGATGAAAGCCCAGTGTTGGATTGTTCAGAAAGAGGCCCCCGTGAGCGGATGAGGATGTGGCAGGAAGGGCGTTAAAGGAGTAAGAAAACGCTTTCAAACAACAATCCCCTTTCTTTTCCACCTTGTCTCCCCTTTTCCACACTTTATATTTTCATTTTGTGAGTGCTGTACTTTCTCTGCATGTCTCATTCTGGTGTTTGAACAGTTTTGATTAGTATGTGAATGTTGACAAAAGCATTTTTGGGAATACATTCAAAGAGGCATAGCGCATTTTTGCTACACCATTTGTTACACTAGATCTTCATCTAATCTCTGTCCTTCATGTGGATGTGGTCTTTTACAGAGTGCAAACTAAACATTTTCTGTACCAACAGTTTAAATGTTTGCAGTTTGTAGCGCCTTTGCTCGTTAAAAAAGAAATAGCAGAATAATAGGGAAATTAAATGCTGTTACTCACTATTTTCCACATTTCTACGTTTGAATCATCCATGCCCTCAAATAACCAAAGTCAAAGTTATTGGTTATTATGTTTGTGCCAGTAAAAATGCACTTTTTTAGAGTTCATCTCTATACTCTAAAAAAGCTTGACTATACATACTATCTAATCTTTATGTAGCAAGTATGTTATAAACATGTTTTCTAATAATTGCATTAGTATAAATGTAAATTGCATATTATTTGACATAAATAAAATCTGTAGGTATGAATAAAAATCTCCAATGCTTTGTTTAGTTAGTGGAGACTGAAGATGTTCACCATAAATTCAGAATTAAATTTGTGGTTGTGCAGTATTAGCTCTGAGGCATTTACAGAGCTTCCGTCCCACAGTGAAGGTGTGTGTGTGATGTCGGTGGCCTGTGACCGCAGCTTTGTGCTGCAGCTGCAGGAGTTGGTCTTCTTCTGAACATGAGCGCAGCCATGTGGGCTGAAAAGAACATGGGCTTTAACTATTAGCCTTCCTATGTGTGTCAAATCACCCACAGTGGTTAACCTCACAGTAACCCAAAGCTTTCTCATGATCCTTTGCAGAGGCAGAGTTGGATGGCTTGCTGAGTTCACAAAATTCCCTGTTAAGGAAACTGAGGGAGGAATGCTCCACACTGGGGGCCCTGCTGGAGGAGCTGACAGAAAACAGCAGGTTATTGTTTAGCTCTTATTCATTTTAGCAACTCTCTACATATTTGGATACCAGCAATGTTCAAGTGCATTTTTAGGTCTTTCTCTTATAAAGACTTAATCAATCTTAACAGGATTCATAGATTTGAGAGAAATGTCTCTCATGTCTCTCAAATGTTTATGAGCGACCAATTAAAAAACAATTAAAGTCAACATTCAGAATCTTTTATTAATTTTAATTTTTTTGAACTCTTTGTTTAACTCTGTTGGCACCTACTGTTTTGAACATGTGTCACATGTTTATGTTCTCTATTGTTAAAAATCTTCAAAAATCAATTGAATAATAACGTTCAGAAACTTTGATTTACATTTACAGCTTACTGAGTGTAACTGGGTCTTTAATTTAACTATAATTTGCATTTACTAAATATAATTGTTGAAGTGTTTCACCTGCACCTGGCAACTCTAAATTGTCCCTAGTGAATGAATGTGAGCAAGAGAACCCCCTTGAAAACGAGATAATTCATCTGAAGGGATTAATCCCCATGAAAAATGTGAATAAATAAATAAATGCTAATGTTGTACATAAAAATGTTGTGTTCATTTAGTCGATCTGTTTTATCCTTTCATGAAACATCCTCTGTCCATCGAAGCTTTAAGAAGAGAGTGTCAACATACTACATAATGCTTTTCAGTCTGACCTGTTTTCTTGTTAACCTGATGCTACAGTAGTCACAGCAGGCCTGCCCAGCTCCATCTGCGCTGCCTGTGTCACAGTGTGTGTCGGTGTATTTTTGTGTGAGCAGTGTGTGTCTGTGTTGTGTGTGTGTGAAAAGTAACTCTTGTCTCAGTGTCCTGTCAGCTGTTGGAGCTGTGCTGCACATTAGTCACATGACAGCCCCCAATCTGGCCTTTCAGACCGCTCACCAGCCACGGGCCACACGCGCACACACACACACACACACACGCACACACACACACACACACACTGTACACCCTCTGTATTTAGTAATGGTCCCACACTGATGTCATCACTCTTATCACAGAAAGAGCTTAAATTCCTTCGTCCTGTCTATGTGTTTCTTTGTACCCTCTGACATGAAGCAACTGTAGATGTTTGTCGAGTGGTTTAGCTGCACTCTGGTGTTGGTGTGTTTTGTGCCTTGGGCTGTTTGAGCTCCTGGAGTCTAAGCCCACTGTAGCGGTTAAAGTCCTGCTGGACAGCCACAGCTCAGCTAAGTGAGGTTACGCTCCACAGTTGCTGTGAAGTAACTTAGAAAACTTACTAAAAGCAGTTCGTCACACTTTTTGTAGCCTTGTTCTTTGTACAAAATGTTCTGTCTCCTGGATTCAAAAAGTATAACGCCTTTTTTATAATACATTGGAATTGAAGTGTTTGTGAAGAACTTGTGTGATGTCACTCAATCCTAATATTCCTAATAATGTGTCCTCTACTGAAAGTTTACCAGTCCCTAATTGAGAGTACACTGACATTTAATATTGTTTCCTGGTTTGGTCATTTAAATGTAAAAAAAACATCTAGAAGTCAAAATAAGTGGCAAACCTACTGGACGTGTACAAACTAGACTGTCTCAGCATTACACTTCTCACCACTTTCAGCTTCTTCCATCAGGACTAAGGTACAGACTTTCCTGTGCACACTAAAACAAAAAGTCCTTTGTCCCACCTTGCAATTAAAGAGCTCAACCAATCAAAACCA
Organism: Neodontobutis hainanensis; assembly: GCA_024349245.1. Taxonomy (NCBI): domain Eukaryota; kingdom Metazoa; phylum Chordata; class Actinopteri; order Gobiiformes; family Odontobutidae; genus Neodontobutis; species Neodontobutis hainanensis. The sequence continues at coordinate 4,423,546 of JALDNG010000016.1, read as the reverse complement.
TCTTGAATCTTAGAGACTTTGCTCAGCACTTAGCACTTTATTTTAAACCTGCCCTTCCTGCTGCATCTTCTGTTGTGTCCTGGTATATCTATATACTATTTATTTATTTATGTACGTATTGTTCACTCAAGTTTTTAAACTATTTAATGCGTCTATGATCTGTGAACTGTGTGTGGTTTTGTGTGTGAAAAGTGTATTTCGCAAGCCGAAGACAAATCTTTGTGTTTTTTGTTTACAAATTGGAGACACTAAAGTTTAGTCTATAAACAACTATATTCTATAACCACTACTGTCCACCTGACTTAGTTTTGTGCTGTGTGTCCATCTCAGACGTGAAGTGGAACAGCTGACCCTGGAGAAGCAGCACCTCGAGGACACAGTGAAGAGTCTGAGAGCGCGCTGTTCCAACATGGAAGAGCAGTGTGTGCAGCACGGCCGCATGCACCAGCGCATGAAGGACAGGTACACAACCAAGCCTGCAGCACCTTATACTGTTGTAGCTTTGGGTTGTTAAGCTTTTATTTCACCAAGTATTTTACTAGTCTTTCAAATGTTGACAGTGCAATGAGTTTACGTTAAACTTGGCATACTCATACAAAAAAACAAGCAAAGACTGCAGTTAGAGTGATGGAAACAGGCATTTTAATTTTAATTCTGTTACTTACATGTTATTGTTTCCACATCTAAAAGAACTTCAACAAATCTTCAATATTTAGGACTCCTTAAAAGTTTTGTTTCAGAAAGACTATTTCTATTAAGCACAAAGTACAAATCAAAAAATGGCAATTAAAAGCTGCTGGTTACCTTTTAAAATCCCATTGAAATACTTTTGCTCCTGGCTTATGCTCCACTCTCTGTATGTGTGAGTGTAACACAGGGGTGTCTTCCTCCTGGAGCATGGAGCCCAGTTGGTACGCGTCTCCACAGGGTGCCTGGCGTTCAGCCTGGTTCTTCCACTGTGGGCGAGGGTGTGTGGGTGTTGTTGCCCCACTCTGCAGGATCACTACCCCAGTGCTCCTCCACCCTTCTCAGACGCACAAGCACACACACTCTCATCCATTCTACTCCACTGCTCTGTCACTGACACTACATATTGTCTACCACCCACCGGTGTTAACCTGTCGACAGTCAGACGCTGCCAAAAAAAACAAAGTTTACCAAGTCACAGCTGTCTCCTGGTCGTGTGTCACCGTTTTAGTGCGTTTCGAGGACTGAAAAACAATCCGAGTTGTCAAGAAGTGTGAAGTATGAATATTCTGTACATTTATGCACATATGTTCTGGTGGTATTTTTATATGTGTGTATGTGCGAGTGTATGGCTCGCTATTGCATGTTCTCAGGAGGTTTAGAGCAGGAATCTGACTGCCAAAAGTGGATTGGCTGGGAAGTTGGCACCTAACTTCTCTCTTCTCCCAACTGAGCCACGATAATCACTCTTGGCATTTAGTGAGTTTTATTTTCTGCTTTGACACTTACTGGGTTGATGAATCCTCCTGATATTATGACTCTCATGAGTTTGATTTCACAGCAGGTCAGTTTTTGAGAGATTGACCACAGACTAGTTAAAATTTTCTTATGTTGTATTTTTGGGAGTTATAATCTTTTAGCTGCATATGTACAGTTCATCCAAGCTCTAAAACTTGATGGTGTTGTGTGTGAAATTTCCTGTGCATATGGTATTTTGCTGACTGATAATTGAATGAATCTGTGTCCATACGCTGGGTATACATTATTTGGTTACCGCGGGCCCCATGCACTCGGTGGGCACCCTGCCGTGCCGCTCGGGGGTTAAGGTGTATGTGTTAACAAGCTGGTGCAAGTGGGTTCAATATCCAGAGCCCCGCCCTTCCCCACAGCCTCTCCATCGGCCTGCAATCTGTGCTGCGAAGAGCGGCAACAGCGCACCACGCACAAAACATTTGGAAAATCAGCTTGATTTATTTTTACATGGGCAAGCTGATTGCCAAACTACACAGGGGTTTTAGCACACAATGTTTTGCTGCACCAATTAATTATTTATTTCACTATTTCTGTGTTTCTTTTTTTTTTTTTTTTCCCTCCTCCCGGGGAAAGGAACAGACTGAAGGGAGAGGAATAACAGCACAGCAACTAATAGAACGATATATATTTTATTGCCTTTTACTTGAATTCAACCGTATATTCAGATTTGTTACACTGTTAAGTGTCGCAGAGGAGGATTACAGTACTGTATGATGTAGAAGTTAATTCAAGGTTGATACAAATTAAATAGGCCTGCTCAAGAAATGTATGAACTAGTCTTTGTTATTTTGCACTCCTCACACTTTGGACAAATATATTTTCATGCAAAACTCAGCAAAGACCTTTACACCCTAAAGATTTTTATTCCGAAATGATTATTAATCGGAAGTCAATGGACAGCAATCCATTACATACAAAAAAATTGCAAATAGCACATATCTCATATATGTCATACTTTACCACATGAATAATATGACGTCTTTGCTGGTCACATTATTGGTCTATTGGTTAAATTGTAGCAGTTTAGTTGATATTGGGAGAAATCAAACTGAAAATTCAGCTTGGCAATTTGTTTTCTGTTTTATTTTTAGGATTGTATATTTGTCTTTTCTTTCTCCTCAGTCTTCCTTCCATCTCTTACAGTCAAACTGGTCTGAATTTCCTCATATGCAACATCTCCAAAATCACATGCAATGCAAGAATTTTTCTTCTTATTGTTCAACTTTTTAACCTCTCTCCTCCTCTACTTCCTTCCTTTCTATTCTTTTTTCAATCTCTACCAAACGCCACGCAACCTTTTCTCACCCCACAGCTGTTCTCAGGCTGTTTCACCAATTATCACTACGCATGTACACACTTAGGTCACATACACTTACCCTTGTCACACACACACACGTGACAGACCCAGCGAACACCAACGCTCGCTTAGCCACACTTTGTGACAGCAGAGTGTTTGTCAGCCCTGTGTGTGTGTGTGTGTGTCTGTGTGTGAGCACTTGGATCACTCTGCAGCCCTTAAAGGAGTGCACAACATATACGCAGATGTGCCTGTAGATCCACAGGCTTCACTGGGCCATATGGGCTCCATGAAGAAAGATGGTGCGTGCGTCTGGAGGAGTGCTGCGCAAGGAGGAGGGATAGAGGAAGGATGGAGGGCCATGTGTGGTATGAGCTGTGCAAGCAGTTGTTGAAGTATGGAAGCTTGTGGATGTGTGTGTGCCTTTGCACCAGAGGCTCCAGGAGATTGGTTAATGGAACAAATGGTTGCGACGGGCCGGGGAAGAAGAACAGGCTTGCTGCTACCGCGGGCGGACAGAGTGCCCCGGGCGAGGGCTGCTTCATCTGGGCCTCTGCCACTCACACACCCCCACACCCTCCTCCCAAACACGCAGTGTGCTGCCATGCCCCAGAAGCAAAAGGACGCTTCTCACTAAACTTTTTATTTGCAAATGAAGTTGGCAGGAGCTGAGCACAAGGAAACAGGACGGCTTCATTTGTTTCATCTGTGTGCACACACTCAGGGAGACGCAGGGCTGATGAAAGCCTTTGATGAGAAAACGAACTGAGACCCAGTGTGGGTCTGCACTCTTTATACTTTAGACTTTACTGGGCTTTACAGTCGTGTTTCATGTGAGACGGAAGTGCACCAGATTTAATCCATCTGCCAATCCCAAATTTATAAAGTTATGGCAAAATGTAAACCCTAATGATTAAGTCATGACAGTTGTTGAATAGTTTATTGAGATACAAAGCTATTAAAAATAACAGAGTTGTTTTTGTAAAATGTCAAAATTATGCTGACTCCCAGTTAAATTTATCTTTATGGAGTGGAATACTCTCCTTCCATTTTTTCCTCTTTTCTAAACACCAGATGTGTATGTTGCCCACAGCTCAATAAATGTTTGATTTTGACACGTGATGCAAAAAGCAAAAACGTTATTTTCTATTAACAATATTGTTAAGTCAGTATTCTTAAAAAAATGCTTTTATTTGGTGGAGGAAACAACATGACATGATTATGAACAAGCTGAGGTCACATAAAAGACAAAGTCCTGTCTTAGCGCTCCTCTCTGTATTCTGTGTGAGCTCTCCTCTAGGTGGCGCTAATCAGTCGTTCGTTCGTTGCCTCTTCCCGTGGTCTGTCTCAGCGCTGCCCAGCTGGCTTGTGTAGCCGGGAGCAACCACAGAGCGGCCTGCTGAAAAAGCATTGTCAAACGGTGGCTTTACAGCTCTATCACTCACACACAAACACACACGCACAGACGCACACATTTGCAGCTCAGATGTCGGGCTGTAGCCAGAGGCTCGCAAGCTGGAGCGTTAACTGTGCAAAGCTTTAGGTCTCCAGCCCCAGTCAGTGACACTCGCTAACACTACTTCATAAAAGTACAACCACAAAACTAGAAACACCTGGCCCTTCTTTAGAAGTAACTACACAAGGAGTGAAACTCTTTAATGCCATGAAAGCAAACACTCAAACGGTGCTTTTCAAAGAAGTAGGTAGGCCTCACAGCAGCACTTTGACATCCACTAAATGATAAACCAGCCTCCAGCGGTTCTCAGAACGGCATTAATGCAGAGTCAAAATAAAAGACGACAACTTCTGCCCCCATTTACAGCTGCTACAGGCTGCACTTTGAGCCCAATCTGTCTTTAAATATAGTTGTGTCATTCACACTAAACCTGCAACAAATCTGAAATAGCGATGATCAAAACCATCCCCTCCTGCAGCTTTATTTTTTTTCCAAGAAATCTATTTTAAACAAGGTTTTGATCATGAGAGAAACAAAATAATAAATAGAATCCATCACCTCAAACATAAGGACATTGATTCTTCAGATGTGGAGGGATTATGTCAATAATGTGTCCTTTAAGACATTTGTGTTACTTTGTCACAATCCCAAAATGTACTTTACATAAAATCCTTGAGCTAATCCACCTCATTAAATAAAAAAAATGCACCAAACAAGTACTATAGTCTAGTCATTTAATTTTACAGTAAAAACAAAAAAAAAAACTTTTAGTAAATTAAAATCTTGAGTTGTGTTTTTAAATTTTACTTTTGCTTTGCGAAATGCAAACTGGAGAAACTTTAAAGTCTTTTAAAGGCTTCTAGAAAAGCTATGAAGTTTATCCTTCAAGTCAAACGTCTGAACTGAACGTTAAGTAAATCAAACAAACATCCTGATCAAAACCAACAGTGTTCCTGTGTCAAACGTCGTGTGTTAGCGAGAGCAACAACTGGCATGACAGGTTGGCAGAGTGGGAGAGGGGGCATCGCCTTCAGGCACACACACACACACACACACACACACACACATTCTTGAGTGCAGTCGTGTGCCAGCCAAGATTTAGCTGGAGCTCAGGGGTATGAGGGTGGCGGCGGCGGGCCTGGGTTTGGGCAAAATATGGTTTTGCGTGTGCGTGCGTGCGTGTGTGTGTGCGGCAGCTGCAGCCTTCGTGCCCCTGGCTGTGTTGTTGTAACCAGGCAAACCAGGGCCGTCTGCCTGCATTCTTCACCCCCCCAGGCCCCCTGCATGCTACACAAATAGGTTTACAGCACGGAGGACAGGCCCCTGGCTTTGGGCTGAGGCAGCGGTGTCGGACTCAGATTGATGAAGGGCCACATGCGTAAATAAGAATCGGATCAAGGGCCAAAGATATGGCTAACTGAATCGCTTTAATTAAATGTGACAATTTAGAGCCATGCCATAAAGTGGTTTTGTTACATTGATCTTTTAGATACTTCCTTTTTAGATGCTTGTTTATCATTTCCAGTGCTGTAACAATTTGATATCACACATTTAATTAACAATTTGTATCAAAAATGAAACCTTGATCTCACCAATTTTCAAATGTGAATACATGTCTTGCTTTTAAAAGTCTTGTATATTATGGCGACGTAAATAATTTGAGTGTTTGCCTAAAAAAATAAGCGATTGAAAACACGCCTTCAGCTCTGGAGGATTTTTTCGGGATTAAATAAATGGTAGTAATTGAAAAATAACAGTAAGATCTGCATCAGTCAATATAATGCTTTAAGCTTGAGCACATACAGTGAAACACTTGCTCAGATGTGTGTTTGAAGTCATCTCATTAACACATGCTCTAAAAAAATATATATTTTTTCAACATACATTTTTAACAGTGGCTCCACTCCGCTGATTCCTGGAGTATCACAAACCCACACACGCACAAAGTCATATGGGGCTGTTGAATGACAGACCCGAATGCAGCTTCCAGATTTCGTTTTTCTATTAGCATCTCTCTCTTGAACATGACGCTAGCACTTTCCCTTTGGACCGTGCCTTTAGGACATATGCTTCCACCTGTAAATAAATATGCAAACACACACACACACACACACACACACACACACACACACACACACACACACACACACACACACACACACACACACACACACAGCAGAGTTTAGACACTAGCTGTGGGCTGCGACTGATGTATACCACAGAGAGCTGATGGCGTCTGTGTGAGTTGTAATTAATCTCTTTAGTTGCAGCAGTCAATAGCGAGTGCGGTGGATGGAGGTGCAGATTGTGAGCCGAGTTTGATTATGGGGACGTCTGGGGAAATTATTGCAGAAGTGCCTCGCAGCTAAACTTGCTTTTATTATGTCTGCTGCAAAGTGAAACTCTTGCTCTGGAAGTAGGTTTTTTTTTTTTTTTTTTTTTTTTTTTTTTTTGGGATCGTGAATGGTTTGAGTGTTTGTCAGTGAACTGTAGGATCCAGCAGGTGGTGTCCTTTCTCCAGGTCAGTAGGGAGGCACAAGCCCCAGTGAACATGTCCCAGGAGATCTCAGCGGCTGCCTTTAGTCTCTGAGGCTTTGTTCACACTGCAAGGAAAAGTGGATTAATGTCTATTGGAAATTAAATGTTTATTTGTACAGAACCCTAGAAAAAACATTTCAACCAAATTATAGCAAGAATTAAAGCAGAAACACTTCAGAGATCAAGTAATCAGAAAGTTAAACAGTACCATTGTTAATTTGTTTTTCCCTTACTTGTACAAATATTTTTGAGCTGGTTTTTAAGTAATAATTGATGCAACTTTTCTCATCAAGAATATTTTTTACATTTCACTCAATAAATGAATACAAAAGCTTTACCTGCAGACCGACCAGATTGTGGTCAGTTACTTTCATTCACTGACTTTTTGTAACATTTTGTAAAATCTTTTACTTCTATCTAGAACGGATTATACAAGAGTTTTAATTTTATTCTTTTGTAATACATTCTAAATATAATTTACTTTATTTTAACATGGCATTTTTTCTTGGGGCTTGGGACTTATTTTAATATACTATTTAAGTTCTTGTTTGTAAAATATTTCACACTCTTTTGTGAGCTGCTGATGTCAATTTGTGTGTGTGTGTGTGTGTGTGTGTGTGCGTGTGCGTGTGCGTGTGTGTGCGTGTGTGTGTGTGCATGTGTGCGTGTTTTTTTGCAATAAGAGAAAAGTATATTTAAAAACTTCAATACAGTACTTTCAGACCAGTTCTGTCTAGTTATAATGCTGTAGTGTTCTTAAGTAATTTTAATATCTGTGCTAGCAAAAATCCAATCTGGGTATTTTTCCTCATAGTGTGAACATAGTCTATTTACTTTTTATATATTTATTTTTACTTAAACTTCATTTATATTTTCCTCCCCTAACTAAAAATCATTTATCTGTCTCCCGTGTAGCCATGCTCGAGTCCAAGCCTCTTCCCCTCTCACTTCCAGGCCGCAGGCAGAGGCGAGCCAGCCTGCTCTCCGCTGTGTGTTGTTTTATTCCAGTGCCCGAGCATTAAGCCGTATTAAGCCCTAATTAATGAGTGTGCCAGTCGATAGAGGCCAGTTATTGGATTTGCAGCTTTAGCTGCTGGAAGGAGCGCTGCCTTAATCACACACACTTCCATCTCTTGCGGCGTGGGGGTGGGGGGGTACAAGGTGAGCCCAGAGGTGGATTACCGGGTGTACATTGTGTAAGAAGGCCATAGGTAGGCTGCTCAGGTCAGACAGACACTGAGCTGTGTGCTTGTTAATTCTTGTGCCAGCTCAGAGATTTACTTACTGTATTACATAAATCTGCCGCTTACAACCTCAGTAGAGTTAAACATCTCAGGCCATGACCTGACCGACTGCTTTACTTCTTGCTCACACCAAGCAATAATTCATCTCTATACATTTGCCAGTGTTTTATCCACAATTATTCCTTTGGTTGAAATACTACTGTTTGTTTCTGTCAGTTTCTGTAAGACAAATACATTTATGTCAATTTATTGTCTTTGGATTGTCTGTGATCCTCTGTGAACTGTGAACCTTGGTGAAGAGCTCAAGAAAGACCTGTCGACAACACTTCATCAAACATTTAGAGCGCCAGAACAACAGGGTTTGTGTGTTGACCTTTGGGTGATGTGCTGTTCGTGCACTACGTTGGTTGCTTAGTTGTGTGGCTAGAGTGTGTGACTGTAGCGGTGCAGTTGTGAGGGCTACTACAGTGTGGGGTGGGATACTGCATTGTCTCCCAGTCAATGTCAGGGGGCTGTAGTGACACTAACTTGTGAAGCAGAGGATTGAGAAAGGGGGTAAAGGATAGAAAAGCACAATGCAGGCGACACCTTCAAGTGGGGCACGCAGCAGATTGCGGAGGAGAGTGGGGATGTTCGCCTCGGCCTTCTGTCACACAAACGCAGCACTGCCAACATGACCAGCAGGATAAGGGCATCTGTCCACACCCCCTGGCTACATGTTCCTCCCACCGCCCCCAGCCTCAACACTCATCCTTTTTTAATCGTCTTGAACCCACCACTTCACTTCATCAATTATTTTCACCTTTGAACCTGATTATGACAGAGATATGACTCTGTCAGGATTGGTCTGTATAGTGTATACTAAGCATTTATTTCATTTAAGCAAAGCAGCACATGCAGCGATCTTATTTACCATTCTCATCCTCAGCGTGACTCTAATTCATTCTTTTTATAAAGCTGCCATGCAGTGATAAATTTGATTTTTTTTAAATGAGGCAACCAAAATAATACCTCAATGACAACCTATTTCTGTGTAATTAACTAAAGACCAATGAAAATAATTGGCAATTGACGCACTGCTACTTTACTATGCAGTCTACGTGAAGGTAATTTCACAGATAAAACCCAAGTAAAAGATTTGCTGGTGTTAATTTTAAAGCATTAATGGCCACAAAGAGAGAGTGTGAGACATGGCTCCATATGCAAATGTGCATTCCTGGGAGCTGAGACTTTCCTCTGTCTCATTATCGGCGACTGAGCGCTGTGTGAACGAGTTCACCGCTGCACTGCATCAATGAATGAATGAATGAAATAATGGCCGACCGGTGGGAAATATTGCGCTCTCCCCCACACACCCATCCCAGCTGGAAAACGCACCTCCCTCTCACGCACTCATGCACGCAAAGCACAGTGAAAGAGTTCATTGTCTGCTGGCCGGCTGGTGTCACAGAGGACACGCTAATTGGGACGTCCCATTAATCAACAACTGCCCACAGAAACAAACTTTCTCACCAGATTCTACCTGCTTTTGCACCAACAAGACATAGCTGAATCCTGCTCAGTCAATTTGGCATTTATCACTATTCTAAGTTTTGTAATGACAGTTGCTGGTAACACAGTGTTTTTTATCAACACAAAAATAGGTGCAAGACTTTATTTCTGCTTCTCGCACACCTCTCCTTCTGCCTCTCTCCAGAATCCAACCTCGTCGACTGCCATATCCGTGTAAACAGCTCTCATTATTTGACCAACACAAGTCCAGTGACATTAAAAAACTCTTTGTTCCCTCTTTCAATATTTACAACATTTTTTTTTTTTTTATCAGCCAGGAGGGGACGTTTCAGTCAATATTCAGTGTGTATGTGTGTGTTGTAGGCTTCAGCAGTTGGACCGTCACTGTCAGAGCAGTGCCCAGCAGGTGTGTGAGCTGCTGGCCAAACAAAACCAGCTGATGCAGGAGAGAAACACGCTCACAGAGGAAATGCAGAACCTACGCATCGAGGTACAAACACAGACAAGTTAAAGGGATAGTCCAGGATTTTTGAAAAAGGGGTCTGTGTGATACTTATAGGTTACTTATTTTAGATTGTACTTAATTGTCAGCACAGCCTCGGTTTGGAGTAGCAGACGGGAGCAACGACACAGGCTTTATGCTGGAGGAGCCAGTGAAAATAAATTTTTAGAACAACACAAACTCACTGCAAATACATTACATGAAAGGTATTTACATTTTCTACATATGGCTAGTTCTTTTTTTCTGTTACTCATTTATACAACCCCAACAATGTCCTATTTAATTGCACAAGCACTTCAATGTAGCCATCTGAACCAAAATATTGTTGTATGGGCCCATGTAAAGTGGTACATTATTTAGTCTTTTTGCAATTGCTCCTGTCTCTTTCTCTAAACTGCGAGTCTGCTGAGTATTACTGACTGTAGGGAATAAAGTAGGTATCAAATAGTTGCATGACTGAGACACATGTAATTACTTTTACATTGATTTATTTTTTAAGTGCTATATTTCTGTGTCTTTGCAGCTTCCCAACATGAGACAAGTGGACGTTCTGACCTCATGACCAAGTGCGGCCTTCTCCTACCTCAACATATGCACAGAACAGATCAGTTTGTCACAGAAAGGTGCTAAAGGCAATTTTTTTTTTTTAATAAAAGTGGTCATAAAAGCTGTAATGTAAAATTTCTCAGCTCAGTGCCACTTCCTGCAGTCAGAGCAGCTGCTATGTTGCTTCTGTGATGCTGTTTGGATCAGAGCGAGAGTTGTAGGTCAGTAGAGTTATCCCTATTTTATTACGTTTTTTCTTAAATTTCCTTCATTTGAGGCTTCTGTCCAAAATTATCTCCTTAATTTTAGAAAGCTTGCTCAGTAACACTTTATAACTACACACCAGTAAGCAATAGTTAAGTATTATAAACATATTCATTTACATCACAGCATTACTCCTACATTGATAATCACAATTGGTTGTAAACATTGATTTCTGAGGAAAAAAAAAAAGTATAAATGATACCTTTTTTTTATTAATTGCGTATTCATTAATCCTACTACTGCTTAATAGTGTGTAGTTATTATAAAGGGTTATAGTCTACTCTAACTATAAGTAGCCTTGTCCTTATTTGTCCACCGGTCTTTAAGAAAGGTCGACTCGTGAGAGCAGATTGACATAGTGCTTTATTGAAGCTGTCTGTAAGAAGGAAAATAATGTGCATCCCTATCATATACATTTCATGTGTAAAAATACTAAGGATGTACAGTGTAAAAAACAGCTTCATGTTGATGGTAATTAGTTGTTTTCACATGATGGCGGCCTCAGTGGCCAGCAGCACTGCATCCTGACAGCATGAGGGACAGAAAAGGGCTGTTTGAACTGCTTTTGGGTGAAATCTTTTGAGAATGGTCTCCCGGCACTGTCCCAAGAGTCAACATCGTCTCACAATGTTGACCTGGCTCTTAGTGCTTGTTGGGAAACAGAAACCACTTGAACAACTGTAAAGCTACAGTAGAACTTCAGATACAATATGTAATATTATTCTTTTTGATTGTGTTATAAATAAATGCATCTCATGCATCTTGGGGTTATGAATGATAATAGACAAGTACCAGAGATATAACAGAGGGAGAGGGTTTCTGCTGCAGACATGAGGTCAAATACTTTCAGAAATCCTTCCAAATATTTAAGTTGTTCACTTGTTTTAGCGGTGAACGCCAGGCGCAGAGCTGTTTATTAACAGCAGGTGACTTGTATACAGAGCAGCTGAGGTCTTTGAGAGGGTTTTACATATGATTTAAATTCTACTGGAGTTGGATCTGTTGGGTGATAGATGTATAGTACAAACAGCAGCAGCTTAAAGAGTGAAGACCGTCAGTGGAGCATTTGAACAGTTGCACACTGAGGTTTCACACAAGTCAAGAGAAACTGTAAAGCTGTAACTGGTAACTCCAGTGTGCCCTACTTCACATTCCTTGTTGTTCAGAGAAAATGATGAGCAAAGTTACTAAGATCCACCTTCTCCACCTGGGTCATGGGAGGAAAAGTATCCTGATGGCTGAACTTTAACTTCACTTCCTGTAAGCTCTGGCCACTATCATCTGTGAAAGACTGTGAACAAGTTGGATGGAGAGAAAACTTTTAAAAGCAAAAGACCATCAGTTGATCTGCAAGACGATGCCTTCTCCAAACATTCAGACTGACCAATTTACTGGCAAGTTTTAGCCCCAGCTCGGACATCTCTGGCATAAGCGACACTGTCCTTCAGATTTCGACAGCTCGTAACATCAAAGCCAACAGTGGTATGTAGACGGGAGATGTGCTTTCAAATCCTCATTTTTCTTAAAAACATAAAAAGCTTAAATGTTTCTTTTAAAGCAGGGCTGAATCAGATTCATCTGATTCTTATAAAAAAGTAGTGGAATGGGGAAGTGCTGTGGCCAAAAGCTACAAAGCTGCGTTTTTATGAACTCTGGTTTCTAATGATTTTGGCGTTAAGTTGCGCATACAGCTAGAGCTCCTCAGTCGCTCGCAGACCTGGGTCAAATCAAAGCTGAAATCCTTCCAAATACTCGGCAACGTTCGCCCGAGCCTGACGCCGCTGCCAGCTGGGTGGGATTTGTAGTCATTTTGAACTGTTTAGCTTGTGCCAGACAGGCTCAATTGATCAATCTCACACAAGTATTTTTCATGAGACTTGTGAGTGCCGCATTGACTCAGGCCTGATAGTGGGGACAGAAGAGGACTACAGCATGCAGGCCAGCGCCATCCTTTTAATGCTGTTTGCCATTAAGCATCTCTGCGAGCTAAGAACAATTAAATGGATGTTCAAGAGTAAAGCGTATGGAGGAGTTAGAGCAGCAGAAAATGAGGTGTCATCTTAAAATATTTATATAAAGAAAGAAAAGGAGGCATTTATTTTTCCATAAAATTCTGAAGTCTTAAGAAAGAACATAACTACACCCCCTTCATCCTAAAAATAACGACAAATAAATAAATTAGAAAATAAATTCAAGTTATCCAATAATTATAAAACATTCAAATAAATATGTTGGAACTCAAGTCTTCTACTCCTAATAAGAGCACATCCCCTTGTACTCGACTTATGTGACATCTTTCTCGCCGAAGAACGTGAACACATGGTTTTATTCGGGTGCTAATTGAAAAGAATAATAACTGGCATATGTTTTGATTCTTGAAGTGCTGGAAGGAGGAGTTTGTTGACTTCCTCTGAGCTAAACCGTAAGGCTTACTCGGCTTGTGAAGACAGAAGTTTTTTTTTTTTTTTTTAAGGGGATTTGAAATGTTGGTCAGAGTGGAAGACATGACGAGCACACACAAGGTCCAGACCTGAGAGGATGACCGCACGCCTTCAAGACAGAGACGGCTGAAGGATAGCTCAGTGGGTTAGCTTGACCTGACTTTCAAACAACATTCTACTACCATTCACTTCCAGTAGCATCTAAAGCGCATTACATTCGTCTCGCTGCGGTTTTAAACTTCTACACATTTCCCTTCTTCTCGACTTCCACCTGCCCTTTGAACTCTCTCGTCCCCAACACAACCTGACATTAAATAAAACATTAAATAAACTTTTTTTTTTTCCCTACAAGCCATTGTCTGTCTCCAATGCGTCCAATGCTGTCATCCTCTCATTGTCACATTTTGGTCACAAAACAAAACACAAAAAACAAACACAATGGAGCAGGAAGGCGATCCGCTTTCCCTCCTACATTCTTAAGCCTTTTTTTTTTGTTTTCTTTTCTTTTCTTGAGGTGCCTTTTTCACTCAGCCCTAAGAAATAACAATAATCTTTTATAGAATAATGCAACAATAGAAAAAGTTAAATATAAAACCAATGAGTAGAACAATAAATAGAACAAATATAGCAATCGCTGTGATTGGTGTAAACCCATAATTGTTGATGCATACCTCAACAAATTTTTCAAAAAACCCTTGATATAAAACAGCGGGAACAGCGGATCGGCCACACTGACCCGCGTCCCTGCACTTATCAGTACATTAGTTATCACATTAGAAATATTCATGTCATTCTTGGAGCCATGATAATATGTCACAGTAAAGCTTTTCCAACATGGACACAAAAGTACCGTTTGTACTTTTTCCCTTTTTTGGGGACAATAAGGATTTAGAAGGCCTTCAAATAAAAGCTTTGGGAGAACAATCAAGCAGACTCTTTTCCTCTTATTTTCACCTCTGTTGCAAACTGCTTTGTGTTTTGGGTAATGGCTGAAGGGGCATCAGCATTTCGACGTGCTGTGAGTTGAGGTGCGTTCCCTAATACTCACCCATAATAGCTGTACAACAGGAGTAATAACGTAAGTTTGTACAGTGATAATAGCCGACGCCTGTGTAATGACCTGCAGCATTAAGCTCGTAGTGTAGCACCGGGGTTTCACTAGTCGCAGAAAGAGTAGAAGGAGGAGGAGTTGTAGTACCTGTAGGAGTTGTTGTAGTTGAAGTAGCAGCAACGTTAAGAATGAATTGCACTGAGCAAAACCTGAGTCGAATCCTGCTCGCGTCTGTCTACAGTATGAGGTGGATGTGATTTTACCATTTTCAGCTGCTTCCTCATTCAATCCCTGATTATTTACGCAAGGATTGAATCTATCTACTCGCAAAAGCCTGAGATACAACCAGTTATGGCAGTTTTGTTTGAATTTAATCTGCTCTAAAAAGAAGACGTCACAAACACTGTGTGTAAAATGCATCAGCTGCATTTGGTTAACTGCAGGAGCGCCTCGGTTCAAAACACAGCAGGCCAAAACTGATGCTTCCTGTGTTAAACTGCGCCCGAGGATGAGCCGAGGAGTTTGAGGTTAGTTTTACATTGTAAGGTATCTCTTCACGAAAATGTGAAAAATACAAATGATAGCACACAGGGGTGAAAATGAGAGGAGGAGCAATGATGAGAAAGGTAAAAATCCTTCCAGGGCAGGCTGGATCCGAAACTGCGGAGTCCCACTTTGATGACCCGCTGTGATGTCACTGCATTGGCTGAGTTTATTCCCGCCCACTGGCCGAGTAGGAGAACTGTGGAAAGTGTGGTCGTCTCTCGTTGTCCAGACAGTCCATCCCATCCTCATCAACTGAAACCATAACAAGTTAATAAGAAATCAACCAAAATGCCTTCTCATTTTACACTTAGAGAATTAATATGCCAAGTGAACTCATTACAAAGTGTTTGCTTTGTGGCACTTTCTTCTACTGTTGATTTACACATAAATGATTCAATTAGCGAGTGTCTCTTTTATGTGCCAATCTCCTGCTAACTAGCTGATGTGTGACCTACAAAACAAGCAGAACCTCGTTGTTAAAGCACAGAAACACATCGGGTTCCCCTCATGCATAATTCAGTGGCCAACATTTAAAAACCCGTATCTCAAGTTCCAGACGCTTGTGAGGAGCTACATGTGGCCTGAGGACTGTTCCTCCGACACCTGAGTGAACATACAATGACATGTTTAAATGCATTTTTTCATCCCACTTGATTGTGCTTTACAAAAGGAGTACCTACATGCACTTAATTAAACTGAAGAATGTAAACGTGAATAGAGGAATCCCTGAATCTAAATTTGTGAAATGTAAGAGCACATAAAACAAGTGGTTTTTATCGTTCCTATATACAGTGCTGTCCTGCAATTTATCTATAAGGCTCAAAAAATGGTATGCACATGTGTTCAGAGGTAGGCTCACATTTCTCTGGGGGAGTTATTGTGATGGTCTGCGCCGTGAACTCCTCATCAAAGTATCTAGTGTCTGTCTCTGACGTCACCTGAGGCTTAAAGGGAGGGACCAGCTGGAGGAAAAAAATAAAAATAAAATTCAGAAAAATTTAGGCAAGTTTTGAGAGCTTTTTAAACTCGGGAGTCAAAACAAAGAGGTAAGAGTGGGGTAGTAATCCAGGGAGAACAGTGAAGACATCTGTGGTGTGCTCAGAAGGTGTTGTCACACGGCGCAGGCTGCAGGGTTATATGTTACACCTCTACATAATGCTCTGCCATGTGCGTGCCCTGGTGCATACATTTCAAGTGTTGAAGTGGGACTTATGCCCATGTCTGCATGTGGCACAGGATATGTATGAATCCCAACACTATAAAAACCTAAACCAGGTAAATTCAGTTTTTCCCGTGATGTCAATGACAGAACTATAGATTTATGTTAAGCATTGGCCTCTAATTATTGTCTTGTGATAACTGGATGAAGCTGACTTCAGTTCTTTTAAACACTTTTGCATGTGTCATCTGCATACAGTCATTTTCATTTACCCAAACATATACAACAGTTGTTATGGTAATCCTATTCTGCCATTTTTGTTGTGTAGTGTTGAAAAAAACGTCTGAATTTTGCTTTGAACTCAAATAACACTGTGTGCTATTTACCTTTTTATCGTAGACGTCCTGCCAGTTGATACCAGTAAAAAAACTGTGTCTCATTATTTCTTTAGCATCGTCAGGTCCTCCCCCGAGCCTGATGAATTAAGAACAGATGTATATTAGCAATAATATATATTTGTTTAAAAACACATTGCCACGCTTATATCTTGACACTGACCTCTTGTTGGGGTCTTTGATCAACAGACCGGACAGCAGAGATTTGGCATCAGCTGACAGCGTACGCGGGAACTTGATATCTTCCATGAGGATGAGCTCAAACAGCTTCTCGTGGTCCTGGTTGTAAAAGGGCAGTCGTCCGCACATCATCTCATACGTGACCACGCCAAGGCCCCACCAGTCCACCGCTCTGCCGTAGTCGTTATCCTCCAGGACCTGGAACCACACACATGCACGCTACTTTTACTACTGCTTTTTATGGGACTATTCATTTTATTGGACATATGCTTATATTCAGCACTAATTTTATTGGGTTAGTGCTTGGAGGTGTTTGGACAGATGAAGCTAAGAGAAAAGCGGTGTGAGAGCCAACACAGGTACGACTTTGTAAAGTAAGCACAGAGGTAATGAAAGGCTGAGAACACTGTCCCGAGAAACAGACATTTAATACAGAGGCTAACATCACGGGATGGCAGGTCTTCAGAGGCCTCCTGTGACGGTGTGGGAGTCCATGTGCCTGCGCGGCCCACCAGATGCCCTCCTCGGCCGCTGCCAGCTCTGTCTCTGTTGCTCTGCTGGCAGGAACAAACAGGAGCAGCGTCCCTGGATGGAAAAGACAGGAAGCGCCTGCTGCATGGGTCAGGGCCGGTCCACCTCCGAGCTGGCGCTGCACTGTACCCTGCACTATACCGGGCCACTGTGTGCTCCTGCCATGAGCTGGAGGAATAAGTCGCTCCTGTATCAAAGTCCTGCGTCTGCCGGCTTTGACCTAATGTCTCGTTCCAGTTCCCTGTCTGTTCTTCATCGTCGTCTTCACTTCCCCATCCTCTAATCACATCTTTACTTCCTCGCCTTTAATCCTCTCACTTCTCTTCGGAAGAACGAGCAAGAAAAAGCAGTGTTTCAGGTGTTGTTGAGGCCCTTATTAACATAATAGGCTTATTAACATGTAACACAGTAATGAGTGTGCACTGTACTCTTGTGTGCGTGAGTGACAAGCAGATCTGGAGAGCAGCCAGCGCGGCATATGCTGCACATCTCGCCAATAATAATAACATCACTGTTAATAATGGAGCAGGCTGGGTGGACATGACCGCACACTAACACACATTAATATAGACATGCAAACAGATTTTTGACCAAACACTGTAGGAAGTAGCATAAATCAAGTGATTTAAAAATATACTGTACGCACTGACTGAACCAATACGTGCTGTTAAAAAGAACGGGACAGCTGGCAGATGCACACACAAGTGAATAAATAGATTCAAATGAAGCACTCAGAATAGGATAAATAAAACCTGTTCATCCAAACTGCACACTCCCTGACTTTTACAAATACATACAACTTGAAGAAATATGAAACACGAAATATTACTTAACTTAGTGCAATAACAGTTATTTAATATCAGTACATGAAGCAAAAAAAGCTACAGGAAAATGGTTAAATGTTCAACTGCAATAGAAGTATTTAAAAATAATAATAATCATATGACATTGCTTGTATTGTCTTTTAGTTAATTTTTGTGTTACCAAAGTTTTCCTCAGATTGTGCTTTACTTTGCCTGCTGCTGACAATGCTAGATGTCCCTGGATGGGAGCTGAGTGTCTGTTTCACAGCCGCTCACTGCTGGTCTGTTCTCTAACTGAACTCACACTTAACACTGAACTGCTAATGACGCAGACGGCTGCTTCACTTTGTGACTGTCAACATGGACTGCATTTTACAACATTGTCTGTGTGTGTGTGTGTGTGTGTGTGTGTGTGTGTGTGTGTGTGTGTGTGTGTGTGTGTGTGTGTGTGTGTGTGTGTGTGTGTGTGTGTGTGCGTTAAGCTGGTCACCCTGTTGGCAGCTGCAGACACAAGCTGGGGGAACAAAGTGTGCCGCCAGCTCCAGATATTCTATTGATTGGTACGGCTGGAGGGATAACACTGGCTTAGGCTGCTGGGAGACTGTCAGACGCACACACACACACAGCAGATGGAATATTTATCTGTCCTCATCAAATTCATAAAGTTTTCAGAGAGGCAAACTAGGAGGCGTTGGTGTTCAGTCCCAGTAGCTAAGGAGACATTCAGTGGTTTATGAAATTCAGAAATGACTTTTGATGGTCTACAACATCGTGGGCTCAGTCTTGTTCATCTGACTCTTTGAACAAAAAGTGTGCACCAATTCCTATGGTCCATTTCAATATGTATATATGTATGCATGTACATGTACAAGTGAGTGCAAGATTAGGTTTATGAATAGGTGTCTGTCTGCTTTGGTCCTGGGACCCAGAATAGTGGTGGCAGCTCGGCTGCAGGCAGGGAGCAGATTAATCCACACAGTGCCAGTATGATGCCCCACAGCCCCAGGCCCAGCTCGGGACAAGTGTGAAAAAAGATGTGAGTGGTTAAAAAAAGCATAGTGCATGTTAAAAAAAGGAAAAGAAAGGAAATGGGACAACTAAGAAGAAACTTAGGGAACCTTTTAAGAAGAAAAGAACATGCGTTTGAGCTGTCCCTGTTGGGGCAGCCATGTGGCAGCTGAGTACTACTCACGGGATGAGGCTTTGGCAGCCTGGATAGGGCTGCATGGGACAGGACAACACACACAGCCTGTGGCTGTCCCAGCCCAGATCCCCAGCAGGGAGCTCAAACACACCTCGGACGCTGAGCCCAACAAACAGGACTCATCTAGACTAGTGCTGGTGTAACACAGGCCTGTACTTCTACTGCTCTAATATTTAATCTTGGTGTGTTACAGTTAATGTTTTAATAAACCTTTAATTAAAACAAAACCTATTTGACAAATGATAAAACCAGTGCTTATACACTTCCTTTGATCCTTTCCTAACATTTTACAGTGTCAGCCTGATGGTTTATTAAAGACTATTTATCAGTACATTTTTGCATAAAACATACGTTTGTTGAAAAATCAAATCGCTTTATAATGGTTTTGTAGTATTTTGTCCACATATCATCTGGCTTATGATATTCACTAATGACACAGGACCTTTCACTCTTTTAGCCCTGAAATACTTCCCCTCCTTCTCATCTTCCTCTGTCCTCACCCCTCTTTCTTTTTAATCCCGGCTCTGGCTACTTTGCATCTCTGTAACTTGGCTCCAAGCGAACTGTGTTATTTTTACACGCGGGCGGGCGGCGAGCAGAGCGTGCGGGCGAGTGGCGACGGCGCTGGTGTAGATTTCCAGGTTTTTTCCGAGCACCTTCCTCCAACCTCGCCCATCTGCCGCCATCTGCCTCGCTTTAGCCCGCACTTTCTACTGCAGTCACACACACATAAACGCACATCCTGTGAAAAATAACCAACAGCCTCCAATCAGCTTTTGGCACGCAAAGGAAGGGACTCTTAAAAAAAAAAAAGAAAAAAAAGAAAAAGCACAAAATGCTGCGCCAAATTGTCCTCCATACTTTTTCAAGTAGGATATACTATGCCTCCACCACCCACAGTCCTGCGCACTTCTCGCCAGTTGATCTAGCGGCCTTTGTAGGAAGCAGCGCTGAAAGCTGGACGTCAGACAGCTGCAACAAAACTACAAGAATGTGTTGGATATGTATGAATATGTGTGTGCATCTTCGTATTTGGACACTGTACACCTGAGGAATCATATAAAAATGATCAGAAAATCAAATTTTTAGTTAAAACTTGCATTAAAAAACCTTTATAAAGTTGGGAGTAAAGAGAATACAATCTTTGTATGTATATAAAATAGCCTTTCGATTCCTTATACATTAGCAGTATTCCCTGTCGGTGAAGGCATCAGTCAGGGCTGTTAGCTAAATTTGTGTTGTGCAGTGGGCCTCGTGCATCCCTCAGTTCACAGGGCCGTCCCGGCGAAGCCTTGAGTGGTACAGAATCACTGCCTAATGGATAGACCGCCTGTGGACGCCACAGATGCTTTTATGTAGTACAAAGCCTCAGACAATCTGCACAGTTTACAGAACTCGGTTTACTCAACACAACAGCCAATGCAATCTGTGTCATTTATCATTTACGTTGTTCCAATCATTTGTCAGATATAAAACTGGAATGGACGTTCTTATTCAGCACATATGCATGTTGAATAAGTGATGTATTTTTGAAAAAAAAAAGCTCTACATGACTATTGTGCTCTAACAGTGTCTCAGTCCTTCTGCTTCAGCCGTTGTAGTAATATGAAAGTTTATAGCTATAATATAGTACTATAGTTTTGCTTTCTCAATTTGCTGCTTGGGGAATAGCAAAAATGACAAAGTAACTTTAAAAAAAACATGAAAGAAGTTCAATTACGTATTGCTTTAGAGAAAGAACTGTAAGTGAAAGGAAGCGTGAGGCAGGGTGACTTAAAGCAAAAAAACAATGGTAAAGAGAGAACAGACAAAACGAGGAGAGGTGTTACCTCAGGGGCGAGATACTCCGGCGTACCACAGAAGGTTTTCATGGTAGCAGCGTCTGTGATACCCTCCTTGCACAGGCCAAAATCTGTGATCTTGATGTGGCCATCTTTATCGAGCATCAGGTTTTCTAACTGGAGAAGAAAGCAATGAATCCCACAGGAAAAAAAATTAAGGAGCTAAATCCTATAATTATGGGATATAGAAAACTGTTATTACCATGCTGATACAGTGGTGGCAGCAGACACACTCCATACAGAGGCAAATAAACTTCAAGTGTGTCACAAAGCACTCAACCTTTTAATTTTAATGGTTGGAGTGTTTTTCTCACTCTCACTGTCGGCTGTTTCTCTCTCTTTTTTTTTTTCTTGGCTGCTGTGAGTGACTGGGGCTGGGGCCAAGGCTGCCAGGCAGACTCTCAGACAGAGCCATCCTCATCTACCTTTCTACCTCTGTGGTCCCTTTTTCCAATATTCTTCACAAATCCAACCTCCAGAGCTTCTCTATTTTGCATCTGTCCTTTTTAGCCTCAATTTCAACAAGATGCACAGATTTATTATGAATGGCACCATTCGGGATGGCACCCACTGTTCTGGCTTGTGTTTATGAAGGCTATATGTCACAACTGTATCATACAAGCATATACAGAAAAGCAAATCTGCAATGCCTTGCCATTACAGTTTTTTATTTACTTGGATATATGTCTTTACATTTTGCCCACTGTGGCTCAAACGGTGACAAAACTTTATATTTTGTTGGCTCTGACAGCTAGCTTTCGTAACATCAAGTAATTGTTGTGTTTGAATATCTACCTTTTGCAAACATAATACAGCTTTCTGATGTACCACTGTTTAGTTTGTTTTAGTTCAGAGACAGACCAGTTGAGTGTGACTGAAAAAAAAGGGTCTATTCTTTATGTTTTCATATCAGAGAAATATCGAGATGGCTTAGAAGCTATATATGTTAATTTCAAAGATTTGTTTTATGCTAAAAAGTTATACAACTTTGATTAAGCAACACAACAAGTAAACTCTGCTGTGCAGTGGCATGAGAGGCTGGAGAGACAGCTCTGGTTAGTCTATGCAGTCAGATGCCAACTATTTAAAACTGGGAAGTGCTGTTGATTCAAGACATTTGCCGTATGTGTTTGAGTGTTTTTAAAAAGTGCTCAGTGGTAGAGCAGTCGTCCTATAACCGGAAGGTTGGCGGTTCAAATCCCGCTCTGCCTGTTCAAACTGTTATTGTGTCCTTGGGCAAGACACTTAACCCACCTTGCCTCCGCTATATAAATGCATGCCATTTACCATTACACATGCCCTTTAACCCTCTGTCCATGTTTACCTTGAGGTCCCGGTATACAATCTTGGCTGAATGCAGGTAGTCGAGAGCGGAGACAATCTCGGCACCATAGAAGCGTGTACGCTCCTCCGAGAACACCCGCTCTCTGGACAAATGGAAAAACAGCTGCGGGAGAAGGAGAGAAGAAGAAAAGGGTGACAGAACGAACAAGAAAAAAAAAAGAGGGGGGGTGGGGGACAGCAGGGACAGCACAGCAATAATTACTGATTTATTGGAGGAAATTAGCACAACACAAACTGGCTGCCCGCACCATATTGAGATGATAGATAGCGGAGAGGAGGGGGGTGGAGGGAGGGGGTGTGGGGGTGTCTCGGAGGAGGGTGGGCGGCAGCTGGCGCCTCATCTCGCACACATATACCTCTTCTGTGTCACCCTCTGGGCGGCGTTGGCACGGTCCTGTTGTGGAGTTTGGTGAAAGGGCCAAATCAAGGGTTTAATCAAAACACCAGTCAAGTTAAAGATAGGGACGACCACTGCCAACAACCCTCCTCCCAAATAATCCACAACATTTCTGAAGTGACTGATAACATTTTAGTGATTAATAAGGGTTGAGAGTCTTTAAAATCGGTGTGCTCTGCTTTGCAACAACTTTTTTGGTATGAAGTATTTCTGGTATCAAGATAACAGGCAATTTGTGCTAAATCTGTTTAAATATGTGACCTTTGACATAAGAATTACCCCTCTGACACAGTGAAAGCTGAATTAAAAGGACTAACTCACTTTTAGACTTGGTCAGTTTGAAGTCTGATCTAAGGCTCTGACTGGAGAGTTATTCTGAAATGCAAGGTGTGAATGTTTATCATGTTAAAGACAAGCAGTTCTTTGCGATAGAGATCTTATAATTGTTGATAAATTTGTGATATATTGTGCTGCTCTACCATACCATTATTCCTTTTTAATCAGATCAAAATTTGAAAACTCAGCAAAGTCTTTCCTTCTGTAAAGGAATATTTGAGCTGCAGAGAGTCACACAAGAGAAAAGACTAGAGATGCTGGAGATGTTTTGGATGTCTTAGGCAGGAGAGGTTTAATGATCATTGATAAGGGACCTGGAGACAGGACACTCAACAGTGTAGCATTAATAACCCAGTCTGTCTTGCTTCTGGAATAGCACTAACCTATGTAGACTCGTCCTGTGTCATTGAGCAGGTGATTGTATTTAACCTTGCAGTTGTTTAAGCTAAAACAGAGACAGATACTACAATCACAGCCTTGATGTGAGGGAGGACCAGAACACAATCTTCTAACAGAGATTGTCACAGCTTAATGTACAGCTCTCAATTAAAGTTAAGGACATTACAAATAGAATGGATAATTCTGCAACACTGTCTTTCTATGTTTTTTTATTTTTATTTTTTTATCTATGTTCAAGATAATATAAGGTATGACCATATTGATCCCACAGTGGGGAAATTCACTTGTACAACAGCTCACAGATAGGTAAAGTGCAAAAAGTAAAAAGAAAGGTGTGCATGCAATAGAAAAAAAAAAATCAGAGTTTGCATTTTGTTTATTGTATGTATGCTTTGTCAGCTACTTGGCTAATGGCCTTACTTCTTCTCCCGCTTTTTTTGATTTTCACGCCTTTTTCTTTTACATTTTCACCTTAAAAGCCACATAGATTAATCTTTTCATAATTTTTTATTATACGTTTATGTGTAACCATCCTCTAGAATTAGCCCATTTTGAGCTGCTTCGGTTTAAACCCGACTCTACCATCTACAGCAACCTCAGAGGGTCAAAAGTGAAAATTCCTGGTGAGTTTACAGAAGGGCATACACATAATGCATAATTTATGAAAAACCAGCTCAGTTTCAAATAAAATGTGCCCCAATCTTCAAAAGTAAAATTTCCCAGTACAATGTGCACTATTTTCAAGGCATGTGAACACTTTAAATAGTTTCCTGGCACTAACTAAATTTCCAGGTTTTTCGGGACACTTGGGGAAACTAGTTCCATTCTCGACTCCAGCTGCACACCGTGCTGACACCGGCCTGCTGTGCCATACCAGTCAAGTTGGACAAATTACCCACGAGACCTTGGGGCACACATCTCTCCATTATTGCTGAGGGAGGTTTGCATATGGCCGCTGGAGTGGTGCTCGTGGACCACCTCGCTCAAATGGAGCACGTGCGTGATTGCGGGGCTGCAGTGAGAGAGGTAACACGACAGGTGGGCCTTCATCAGCGCACTGGCAGCTGTGACTGTGGCAGGTTCGTAATGGGGTGTTTGACTGCGCGAGTTCGTGCGGCATGTGTGGTCACAATTTGTCCGCCAAGGTAAAAAAAAATAAAAAATAAAAAAGGTGTGTGTTAGTTTTGCGGATGTGTATGTTTGATGTTTTGCGGCGTATGTGCGTTTGCTCAGGCCTGGCGCTGGCTGAACTGCTTGAGTAACTGGGAGGGGAGCAGGTGACAGTTACTCGGAGGGAATGAACCAAGATTGCAAAAACGTCCCGATTAAAAATCTGAGAAATGGAAAAGTGGGGGATTCCAAACTCATTTCGTCTCCGAATGTCATCCTGGCTATATCTGCCCCATAGGTATGTTCATAAATAGATACAAACGGGAGAGACAAGGAGGCGAGCAACAGGACAGTTGGTTGGCAAATTAACTGTGTTAGAAAGAAATCGAACAGTCAAACTTTCGGCATTGCTTAGTGTTTATCCCCTCTTAACATTCCTGTGCTGTTGCTGATATTACACACTACCTCCCAAAACATTCCAATTGCCCCCCCCCCTTTTTTTATTTTATATGTCCTTTTTTTTACCGTTCCATTATCAAAAAGGTCACATGTGTTGTTCCACTTTTATGAGTGGCATTATAAACACAGTACACTACACACCGACATCTCACACAACGCTCAACAACACCTCATGTAAGTGTAGTAAGACCAAAAAAAAAGGCTCAAACAACCACAGAAAAGGTCCAGTGACCGTGCCCCCTAACCGGACACATATGAAAAGTTTATTTTACATTATTTTTATTTATTAATGTTTCATAACATCTTTCAGCCTAAACTAGCAAAGATTTAGATACATTTTATTTTTGTCTGAACATCTATCTTAGATAATTTGATACTTGATATGCTAAGCTACCAACAAACATGGTAGCATCAACAAAAACATCACATGACAATGAACAGTTGTTGAACAGTCAGTTGTGACAGGCCTTGTGTGGTACATTCTTTTCAAGAACTGACTTGCCTTTTAATATTTATGCTCCTTTCTACCCAAATCAGAGACTAGCTGACTTAGAGGGGATATTGGTGGGACTCATTTCTCACATTATACCTGCATTGTACCAGCAGTAAACTGTGTAAAGTCACTGTCAGTTATTGTGGTGAAGTTGTGGTCTAACTGGCTTTAAGGAGCCCTGATAAAGCCCTGTAAGAAACATCAACAGCGCGTGCTTCTTACCTCTCCTCCGTTTACATACTCCATTACAAAGCAGAGACGGTCTTTAGTCTGGAACGAGTACTTCAGAGACTGCAAAGAGAATCACACACAAACAATGAAATACATGTGGTCGCACACAGAAACAAATTAAAACCTGCCACGTGAGCCATCGTCATATTGTCTTCATCATAAACAGATGCTAAACAAATGTAAATGTTGCTTTTCATTTCCAGAGCACTGGCACCTACAGTGCTCTGGAAATGAAAAGCCCACAAAGTTGCAGGATGACCTGAATAGAAACCATTGTTGTATTTCAATTTAGCCAAGTATGTAATTTTCTGCATCAACACAGTCAAGTGAATGAGTGAACAATTTCTCACACAGCAAGAGCCTGTTCTCAGTCTAACTAACACGGCAGGGGCAGCAAAACATGATCATTCATAGCTTCACAGCATAAGTCTGTATTTGCTTATTAAAAGCAAGTGTGCATGTAAAGTGCGCGCTCTGTGTTTGAAGCGGCGAAACAAAAGAACAGTTGTTCAGGGTCTCTTTGTGGCTGCAGGTGTGACACAAGGAAACTCAGATGTGAACTGTAATTATTCTCAAGACAGTGTGAGTGTGAGAGAGAGCGAGTGTAATGGCAGCACCACCAGTGTCAGAAATGAGCAGTGGCTGTGTGTGTGTGTGTATGCCTACATGAAAAGGGAAAAAAATACAAAACCAACAGATGCAGCCATTAATGTAGAACAATTTGGTGTCTAACTCTTAATTAGCCCCGAGAGACGCAGGTGTATAGGATCAATATGAAGCTCTGTGTGTGTGTGTGTGTGTGTGTGTGTGTGTGTGTGTGTGTGTGTGTGTGTGTGTGTGTGCACATTTGTGTACGTCATGCGCACCTTTACAGATGCCATTGCGTTTGCTCATGCACATATGTCTGACTGCAGACCGTTTGTGTTGTTTACGCGGTACTCACAGTCAGAAAGGGGTGTCTGGTGTTTTTCAGTACTCGGCTCTCTGTGAGCGTGTGCGCAACTTCATCCTGGTTCAATTTGGATTAAAACAAAAGAGATTTGATCAAACTTACCGTACATTACAACAGGAAACATCCACGACTGTCAATAAATCCAAACAAACCTTGGCTATGATGACTTCTTTTTTAAGGATTTTCATGGCGTAGTATTTTCCACTGGCTTTCTCTCGGACAAGTATGACTTTACCAAACGTTCCTTTACCAAGCAGCTTCAGGTAGTCGAAGTCACTCATTGTCTGGGAAACAATATCTTACAATGAATGTTATTTAAATTGTAACATTTTACTTAATTTGATTAAATAGTCCTTACAGAATAAACCCTGTCTCTTAATTTTACAGCACAGACCTTATAAAAAAACATTGTAACAAATATGAAATTATTTTACATTACTGATTTTTGGAGCTTGGCAATTAAGAAAACAACACGTGGACGTTAGAAGACGTGCAGCTGGAATCATTGACCTTTTATAGGCAAGCTTGTAGTGATGGTGCATGTGAGTATACTGTCTGTTACCTTGCGTTTGTGATGTGTTGTGGAGATGTCCATCTCCTCCTCTACCATGTTGTCAATGTTAGACGTGGGGCTGCACTGGATCCTTTCCTCTTCTTGTCTCTGCAGCTTATCAGCCACCATCTGGATGGCCTCTGTCCACTCATCCCTGTATTACAACACAAAACATGTCAGAAAGTTCTACGGATACTGTGCTTTGTCCTGCTGTATCTGCCATTGACAACTGGATAAAACTTTACTGGGACATGATGCAGTTTTAGTAAAAAAAAAAAAAACGGTCTTTAGTTTATTAATGTATTATATGTAGGTGCCACCTAATTTTTCTAAGTTCCTAACATTAAAAACACTGAGCTCAACAGATACATGGCTATACAGCTAACGGTGTAATTGGACAAGCTGGCACATCAATACAGTTTTGGTAAATAATACATATCTTTGATGGACTACTGAGCATAACTTTGGTTTATTGTAAATGTATACTCCATTTGCTGTATCATTAATGAATTATCATTTCTTCCCATTACATATTGTGACAGCACACCAACTCCGTTCCAATCCACACTTCAATAATATTACTGCTGCTTTTAACCAGTTTTAACCAGTTAGACCCTTCAATGTTTTTCAATTAACACAACCACCTATTTGTTCAGCAGAGGAAACATGGTCAACTAGAGACAACCAAATGAGCAATGATCATGGAGCAGAACTAATGCCTATACCAGAATGTGCACAAGTGTGTGTTCGGCCGAATTTACTGTGTGTGTAAGAAAGCATTGTTGTTTGCTAACATTGTTCCTCCCCATTGACTCTCCATTAGCGCAGTTGTTCAACATCTGTTGAGCCAAAGTGTGACGTGTGTGTGTGTTCGTGTGTGTGTGTGTGTGTGTGTGTGTGTGTGTGTGTGTGTGTGTGTGTGTGTGTGTGTTGTCTTTGGCAGAAGGCCAGCTATGCATCAGGATGTGCAGGCCTGCTACTGTATAATAATGATGAATAATAGCGTTTCTACACATCCTGCTCTGATAAACAAGAGAAAGAGTTTTAGCTTAGGAACACAAACTGCACAAACACATTTAATTTCAAACTCGCTTTAAAAATACTAAAAATATGTACCAGATGATGTATCCTTTGGTAACCTTCAAACTGTCTAAAGGTGTCTTCTCTCATCTACTCTCAAACAGTGTTAAGCTTTCGCCACATGCCACGGTTACATGTTCGTAGTAAACGTACTGAACCCAAGATGATATTCAAATATTGTGAAATCCTAAGTGCTCCACAAAAGCAAGTTGGGATTTACAAGCACACACTTTCAAACGCCTTGTGATGGCACTGTGGATGGTAATAATGAAACCTGTTTGACTCCCAAATGATCACCCATGTGTCTTATGTTTTGTTTTGTCCATATGTTTCCTTGAGGGATCTGGAAAAAAACATTTGTCTGAACCTAAACAGCGCTGTGTGTGTTTTTTAAAGATCTGACTGGCTTTTTTTTTTTAACTGCAAAGACTTCTAAACATACCCTACACTCTCCAAACAAGGGCAAACTTGAGTTGCACTAATCTGCAACAATGGAGCACTCGGTTTGAGGCAGCCATGATGTGCATGTGTGTGTGACTACATGAAAAGCAATGGGAACTCTCTCAAGGTCAGGCAGGAGATAAATGCTCCCTCTCATGGTTAGAGTGTTTTTTTTGTATAATGAGTTTTTTTGCTAATGAGAGATAATGGGCCTGCCTACAGTCGGGCACCATGCCAACACGTGCCACCCTCTCCGCTCACGGCTGGGGCTGCAAGAGCTGGATCCCTGCCAGTTTGGTACAGTACGACAGATACAGTAACTCACATAATCAGACTTCTTCAGTGACAAAAAAGGCAGTTCTTTTTAGTAAAACATCTGGGACTCACAGATTTGTTGTATATGCTGACCAGCAGAAATGGACAGTCATTAAAAAGCACATGTGCTCACTGACTATTCTTATTTGATTATCTAGCAGCAGAACTATTAGGAAGCAACGTATAAGAAAGACAAAGTTGGACAGACAGCTGCAACATACAGAGACAAACTCAAAGGATGCACAGAAGCATCTGTGGTCTTCTGGGCAAAGCTGTTCATTTTCAAGAGATAAACACCTCAGCTCCTCAGAAAGGAACTGAGCAGCTGGAGAATTTATGCCGACGTAACTTGAAAGGTCTCTTCTCCACTCGCTCTCCCTCACCTGCTTTTATTCCACACACATTTCCAGATAGAAAAAGACAAATACCAGCCATTGTGCCAGTCCATCAATAATTAGCCAAAGTCAGTTTTCCCTCTCTGTCATTCCCTAGGTATTTTTTTTATTGGAAGTATATAATACGGAATAAAATAAATGAAGATAGCGAAACAAACCTTTCATCTGGAGTGTCCACGTGGAAGGTCCTCTCAATGACGGTCGTCCACTGTAGACATCGTATGATGAAGGTGTTTGGCTTGGGCCTCTCTGTCTTCATTAACTGACATTCTGCAAACACCAAGGGATTGTTTCCATAAAAAAATACAAGTAAAAAAAAAAAAAAAAATTATATAAATAAAATACAAAATACATTTTATGCTTTACTTTTAAAAGAAAAGCCTGTATGTAACGACATGAAGTAATACGGGGGCAATACCCTGACTGACTACTATAGGTTCATCTAATATTCAAAATCAGACAAAATCCAATAATTATTTCAGGAAAGGTGCTCTTGTGTGCAAAGAGATGTGGTGTTTTGCAGCCCATATACATGTGGTAAAAATCCAGAGAGCGCAGTTTTTTGTGACAAAGGGCAATATAGTAGGCTATTACCATACAAATGCACAATACAGTACACAAACTGGGAAACATAGGTACACAAAGCCAGATGGGGCTGTGCGCTCGCTGTGGGAAAGAATGCATCTTCATTGTCCCTCAGCAGTCTCTGTGGTTATTGGGGACAAGAGCAGACTTAAAAGAACATTATGATCCATCTCTGTCTTCCCATCTCACTCTACTTTTCTCCATGGTGAATATTCATTTCCATAGATTACCCATTAAGGTATTACGTTTTAGGTTTTCCTGGCACTTGTCTTCTATCCTTACTTTCTCTGCTTCATGTAGCCTTTGTCCTCTAGTCTTTCTCCAATTACTCTCTGTTTAAGTGTGGCACAGCACAGCACGTCACAGCTCCGCCTAAATATAGACAGGAAGGTTAATGACAACAGTGTTCAGGTCGAACACACGTCTGACTTTCAATGTAAATTCAAGCGGTGCGCACACACACACAGTTACACAAAAAAGCTCTACCTGACTCGTGAACGAGGCCTGCTGTGCCGCCAGAAAACAAGGTCAGGCTACGGGTCGGTGCCAAAAGACAGTGATGCTCGTGCACGTACTGAAATTTAAATGTAAACTGAAATTGGGTTGTGTTGCCACAGCAGGCCATTGTGAAGTCTGTGTAGCAGTTTAGTGTGTGTGTGTGTGTGTGTGTGTGTGTGTGTGTGTGTGTGTGTGTGTGTGTGTGTGTGAGAGAGAGTGACAGGCTTGTATGTATGAGTCCCTCTGCTGGGAACAGGCCTGTACCCTCTCTGTTCCATCTGACCACTTCTGTTGTCCGCGCAGATAAACAAAACGCACACAAACGTACAAGTACACACGCCACCTGGCCTCCCAGCTTTGGGCAACAGATGTGGTAGTGCCAGCGCTGTGCCAAGCATCCGGAGCCCGATGTATGGCCTGGCCTGTCCTCCTACCCAAACTCTTTTCCTCCAGTCCTGTCTCCTCCTCTCTGTCTGTTCAACGCTGGTGATGCTCCTCTCTCTGTCCTCAGCTGCTCGACCGTATCTACTCCACTCCTGCTTCTTCAAGTTCCTCATCATTTACTGCCCAACGGGGTCCTCCCTTTTAGACTCATATCTTTCCATCCTCTTCAACAGACTGTGATACCCCATTCTTTATAATTTTTTTAGAGGCATCTGCAAATGTTTTATCATTTGTCATTATTTGTGGTACTGTTTCTTCCTCATCTCACATTCTTCTGAACACTTCTGGACCCGTCCTCGCCCTGTGTGCAGATGATGTTTCACATCATATTCTCAAATGTTCCGACTCTAATCTAAACTATAATGGTGTCCAAACCTTTTGCAAAGAGAAGTAAAATACCAAGGGTTTAGTGGCTTATGATAATGTCTAAATATAAATATAAGAACATATTGAACAATTGTCCTTGCCCTTTCTATGTCTCCTGGAAGTGTGACCACAATGCAGAAAGAGAATTATCATTTACATAAATTTATTTAGCAGACGCTTTTATCCAAAACGACTTACATTAAGCTTCTGTTCACCAGTGGACCACCACTGGAGGCAAGGGGAAGTCAACACAGGGACACAACCACAGTATGAACCGTGGGGAGAGCAGGAATCGAACCAGTAACAGGACGACCACTCTACCACTGAGCCACTGCGTGAGCATGATTTATTAATTCAATTGGACAGGTCTAGTCAATTATAAACATACAGTATTAGATAATTTTAAAGCAATAATAACTCACATAATGCAGTTCCTCAGCAGCTCATGGGCCTAAAGGCTCTGTTTAATGTCAAGGAACCATCCAAATAAGGTTGTATATATAACATACTGTATATACATTTATTCATTCATTCATTTTCTACTGCTTAGGCCTGTTGGGGGTCACGGGTGACTGGAGCCTATCCAGCTTTGGGTCTGAGGCGGGGTACACCCTGGACAATGGCCAGTTTGTCGCATGGCTGCTGTGTATACATATTCCTTTAATATTTAAGATCTGCAGCATGTTCTATACAATCTGACTATGTCTGTGATTGTCTCTTGCATATTTAGCTAAACAATCTCTGCTTTTAAAGATTCAGTACAAGCAGTGGTCCAGGATCATTGCACCTGCTTTTACACACTTAACACGTGTTACAATTTATTCTGTTCCTATTGCATTTTTGTATACATTGTATGATGTAAAAGTTTTCTCTACACTCTCTTTTTTGTACTACCTATTTCTTATGCTTCCTCTTGGCCAGGTTGTCTTACCTGAAAAAATAACAAAAAATAAATACAAAAATATGTATAAATGATTGTCTCTAGTGTTTATGAATTAGGATGTGTTTTTCTTTTATTTGACAGAAAAGACAGTAGCTCAACAGCAAATGGGGGAATGACATTGAGCAAACAGACCAGAGCCAGGAGTTAAACCCAGGTCTCTCCAGTTTTATGGTATGTGCCCTATAAGGTAAGAAACAGAGGGGCTCCACAAAGCCATTTTTTTTTTAATGCTGGATCAGTGTAATCTTTTATTGTCCCTCTGCTTTTATTGCATCAACAATGAGAGGTGATGGGGTGATAATGAGAAGGAGAAACATTTAAATGAATCTTGTTAACTCATTAGCTGGTTAATTACACATGTCAACAGTGTGTGTAGCCTGTTAAACAGGAGCAGACAGATGATGGACTGATAAATGGTTGGTTAGGGCCTCAGTGAATTCTGTCACACATTCTGTGTAAGTCATGACTGGTACCATGAGTTCATTTAATGTAATCACCATTGCACTGTGAGTCAGTGGGGATGGAAGCTGAAGGACATTTCAGCAACATCTGGAGTGCAATGTTAATGAGAATGGATGTCACACTAACATTATATTTATGTAAGAATAATAATTTGCTGAAATCAGAGCTAATATGATAAATATGATCTCAAGTGTAATCTCTGTTATTGGCCACCATCTGCCCAGGGATAAACTGTCATAATAGCTGTAGGCATTTGAGTTATAAACATGATGAAAATGTATTTATTGAGAGGGGACACATACTTACTTGCTACAGAGAAGTTATTTAGAGGATATGGCAAGTCTGCATCTTGAGGTTTCTCTTTGTAACCGATGAATGAACCGTCTGTCTTCAGCAGGAAGTACCGTGGTCGCCAATTCTTTATGTATTCACCTGGAAAGAAATGACAAAAACACAAAAGATATGGTTCATGAATAAACTTGGCTCAAGCACAGCTAATGTGTGTTCTTTTAGCTTCATTATATCATCTATTTGATAATGATACAGGATAGCAATCATATAAAGATGATTATTATGATTTTAAATACAGATTTGATTCCCCTGACAGATGAGCGCCTGTCTGTTCATGCCTGCCTCTCATCTGTCCAAAGAGTGTCTCTAGGAGTCCGGGAGCGCTTGCCAGATTCAGATCGGATTATCATGTAAAAATGACAAAAACATGTTTACCAGCACAACAGTCGAACTAACCCTGCCAGCAGCATCATCTGGCTGATACATAGGCAGGTGTCGTGGTGATGACCCTGCTATTGACCGCACACAAGGACTCCACATGCTCATGTACACACACACACACACACACACACACACACACAGCTGAAATTCACAGCGTCTCCAATACCAATAGAAGCAAAGAGAAAGTAACACTAGAAGGAGAAAAGGAAGAAGAGCTGACATGAGCCGGAATGAGATTACATGGAGTGGATGACCCTTCTTAGACCGCAGCAACAAATAACAACATCTGCTGAGCAGCTGGTGACAGAGTATTACCCAACTGGCTGACA
This sequence comes from Neodontobutis hainanensis, assembly GCA_024349245.1. Taxonomy (NCBI): domain Eukaryota; kingdom Metazoa; phylum Chordata; class Actinopteri; order Gobiiformes; family Odontobutidae; genus Neodontobutis; species Neodontobutis hainanensis. The sequence continues at coordinate 4,389,672 of JALDNG010000016.1, read as the reverse complement.
CAGACTGGCACTAAGGTGGCACCACAGCTTTATCAGATTACCCCCGGCAGGATTACACCAGTGTCAAACATATCTCAACACCACACGGGCAGATGCCATTTACTGCAAACAGCACACAGACGCGTTTGCAGATTCACTGTAAGTACAATTATCTGCATGAAGCCCCAATGACAATAATGAGAAAAACCTGACAGTCTCGAGTAGTTTCCAAGCTAGAAACTGTGTAAACAATTCCCTCTTAATTAAGCCGCTCCATGACATGTGTGCACCGTATTGTTATAGACAAAGCCATCTTCCAGTGCACGTTTTGAAAAGCACGACAGCCGCTCTGATCACCTTTTTTAGGCTAATTCTTCGGAAGAAGAGACCAGGCAGTGTATGCCTGTGTGTGTGTTTTATTTGTGACATCCATTTAAAGCGGAAATGACAGCAGGCCGTGCTCGTTAACACGTCGCCGAAAAACACCTGCTCCGCTGAAGGGACGGCGCGGGTGCGGGCCGCGCCAGTACCTCTGGGTGGAGGTGTGTGTCTGTGTGTGAGATGGGAAGAGTGGGGAGGGATTTGAACCTCCATTCAGGGACAAGGAGACATATCTAGACGAGAGCCAAACAAGAAAATGCAGTTTGATGCCAGTGCGTCATCAGGATTATCGAATCACACCTCTTTCTTCATCCATTATCCCAGCCGCAATCTTTTTTTATTTTCACAAATCCACCCACTCAGCCTTCTTTTCCCGTTTACTGTTTACTCCTGTTCTTTCAGTAACAAAGCATATTCTTTGGATAGCTTGCTACTGATAAACAGAGAGCTGTGAGAGGGGAGGTGGACTGGAGGAAGGCTGGTCGAGGGGGAATAGCCAAATAACCAAACCAGTACCTTGTTTTTAACTTGTACTGTGTGTTACTCAAGCAGCAAACTTTATCATTCTTGTGTAAAGCTTTGCATTTTTTACAGACACACGACGAGATAAAATCCTCTCAAACCTAAGGGCTGCCTCTAAGTGAAGTTTAGCAACTTAGATCTACACTATGTAACTGTATTTTAAAAAATTACTAAGCCTCAAAGTCATTTGGCTCCCCCCTTTCATTTACAGTGCACTCGGTTCACCAGATAATCAGCGCCCCACACATCTTATATAAAAGATAGATATTGAAACTTAATAAAGCCATGTCACTTTTGTAGCAGGGCAGTTGCAGAAAAAGTCCTACATAGTTTGCAGTAATGCAAAATTGCCTTGGTCTCTTTAGTTTTATTTATATGACAACTTTCCAAAATAATCTTATATTAGTCTCAACTATTAAAGCTTCTGGCATTGATTTATAGGCACCTGAGTACATTTGTATTTGTCTCTCATTGTCATTTGCCGTTTACCTTACCACTCATTGGTTAGGCCATACTTAACTGAATGGTAAAGTGATTATGCATTGTCTTAATTCATGTCAAAATTGTTATGGGAAAGATTATATTGGAAGGTCTGAAGATTAATGTAAATTATTTCCAATTATGTACTGTACATGCACTACTTAGATTACAAATCTTTTACCCATTTGTGTAATATACCGGGTCAGAGAAGTCTGAGAAGAGACGTCAGACATTTTATTCTGTCACAGCAGTGAACACAGAAGCTCCAGTATAAAACTCTGGCTAACTTTACAGGAATGAAATATGGATTGTTTAACAAATGGATGGAAATAAAAAGAAAGTTAAACTGATAAACTATTAAAAACTGGCAGTGATGACTGGCCTGCTGGTCCACGTCCAGTCATTTCTCTGAGTCAGATTCTAGATGAAGTGTCCAACCAATGGAAGCCCGTGGCTGGCCACTTCATCGCTCAGCTGTCCAGTACAACTGAAAACATTTAAGCAATCCTTCTGGCTGGGCTGAGACAGAGCGCGCACGTCCACTGGGGGCGGGGGAGGGGGCAGCCAGGGGTGGCACAGACGGAGAGAGGAGATGGACAGTTGTCCACACATGCCCGTCCAAACAAACACAGGCACGGACCATCGCAAACACGCACACACGGACTAACACAATTCTGGGCCATTCCAAATCTCTGAATGATCCAATGGTGTTCTGTCAAGCTATCCCGTCTTGGCCCTGCCTGTAATGAGTCCAGCGAGCTCTCCCACTCTGGACAGCTTGTCTGGGGAGCCACATGTCTCTGGTTTGGACTGCTGGAGAAAACAGAACAGCCGGTCTCCTTCCCACACCATCTCTCTCGGACTCCTCACTTCAGTTTCATTTAGTTTGCAGCACAACTTTACTTTTCCCTTAAGGCCAATTAGTAAATACAAAACTATAGAGTTCTTAAGACAACGGGAGTCTCTTGTTCCTTGTTAGAACATCAGAATATCAATAACAGGAGAAAGTGGGTAATGTTTGGACATTTAGATTCTAAAATTTTGAAGCTTTTGTGTCCGAAATAAAGTATTACTACTTCTGTAGTCTTCTTCAATCTTCCATATGGGCATATATTCTTTTTGTTTATAAGAGCACAAAAATGACAGAATCTAAGTTGGTTCTTGTTACAAATAGGAGCACATTGTCTGTCGCTTTCAATTTGTGGATATAATAAACCTTAATCAAGACAAAACAAGACTTTTCAAGAATCAATTTGATTGTCTGGAGAAAGTCTTGTTGGCACATCCGCCAGTTGCAGCTTGTGGATTTAGCAGTAAGAGGCAAAAATGAATCAGCTGTGACTGTGCCTCTTCCAAGCTTTCTGATTGGACAATTACAACATCGTACTGACTAACTGTCGCTCAATTAGCAGACTGATTAACTACTCGCTGGGAAACAGTGAGTGAGGAAAAAAAACAGGAGACAGGTAACAAATTGTCAGTCTGAACTTATGCCAACGAAACTGAAGTGAGTCACAAGAACTTCTCTCACTTCCTCAGAACACATCTGATCTTCTGCACAATGATATAAACAACAGAGACGAAAGGCACAAAAATATATATATATAAATAAATACTGCATGAGAAATAAATAACTCCATAACTATGTGAGCTCACCAGCCATTTGTTAATCAACTCAAACAGGGATTTAATTTAATGCTTTGGCCGAGGCTGGAGCTGATATGCAGATGGCGCAGAGATGGGGCTGTGCGACTGCCGCTCTGGGAACTGGAGAGGGGGATGCTGGCGGGCGGAGGTGTGTATGTGTGTGAGTATGTAGAGGGGGGGGGGTTGGAAGGGGGTATCGAGGTAGGGGCAGGGTGGGGATGCTATGCCACGTTCCAGCACACAGCAGCTCAGCAGCACGGAGAGAAATGCCTGCCACAGAACACAAACACACACACAAGTAACTTATGTGTATTTATATAAGGGAAGGCATCTGAATACACACTCTAAAAGTGCAATAAAGTGTTTGAGAGTTGAGCTTGTATTGCCTAAACATGAAAAAAAAAATCAAGCAATTATGAATTAAAATGCACTACCTGTACCTGTCCACTCTGAGAGAAGAGGAAGTGCCAATGTAGCAGACAAATCAGCCTGACATTCCACTAATCTTTCATGATCGTCTGCTTAATGCAAAAGAGGAAGGTTGTCTTCTTAAAAAGGGGAAGGTCTGACACAACCATGCACAACAGAGCGTGTCAGGGAGGGTTAGCACTTAAAAGTGAGTAAGCGTAAAAGTCTAACAAATATGGAGGAGCAAGTGGAGAATCAGGACGAGGGACAAGCTAAACATCAGGCGGGTAACTGAAGGAAAAGAAAAGTAAAGGCAGACATTACACATCTAGGCATAAAAGGTAGGATAATAAGACCCTTTGAGAGAAGACATCTGTCTGTGAGTAAATCCAGAGTTGGAGATTACAGCTCAGTCACAGGCAGAAGCAGATACGACTGCTTTGACTGCATCTTTCAACATTTCTTCATTTGACAAGACAGAAATAGCTTGTTTTTGAACATCTTCCTTGACGTTCACTTTGCTTAACTTCTGCGAGTGTATTTGTAAATATACAAATGTGTGCGTGACCTCGACCCCAGCAGTTCTAACTCCAGTCTGCTCAGACATCTTAAGGCGAATCTAGGCTTCATAAAGCCAATCCACTTACAGTGCATTAGTCTCATTACTGCAACCAGAGTTGTGTTTGTGTGCCATTGTGTCTGCTACGTGTGTATTTATATTTTGTGTATGAGGCTTTAAAAGATATTACAGAATACATAAAGCCAGGGTAGTAAATAGCAGAGGGCATTTGGATCATTATACGAGATGAGAATCTGCAAATGGCTGTACAAGAAATTGCAAATTCAACATGAATTACTGCAAAGACTGTGCAGCTGAAATCTGTATAATGTGGATTTGAACATTCAGATTGAAACAGATGCCTTAATTAAAGGTTCAGTAGTGGAACAATTAGTGTGGGGTGCAGAGCAGTGTGGGATTGGACAACAAGAGGATTTGAACTGGCACAAAAACGAGAGAGTGAAAAAAAAAAAAAAAGATTCACATTGAAATTTCACCAGAGCAAATACGCACAGTTTAACATGGCAGAAGCTATGACAGTGACAGAGCTCTGGGACAGGGCAGGGCAGCCAGATTGCGAAGGAACCCATGGGAGTATGGCCATCCCTGGGGGCCACTAGGAGATTGCACCCAGCCAGCTGCACATAGCCCAAGTCTCCTGGTACAAACAAGCCCTGGTGCCTTTCTGCTCCCCCAGCTGGTGCACTAGTAGCCATGCTCAAAAACTGGAAACTTCAAAGCTGTAAAGCAAAACCTGACAAAAGTAGAGTGATTAATCACTGTGATAAACAATATCTTCTTTCTTCGTCTTCTTAGATTTAAGCATGCACATAACTTCTCTCAGTGGCTGCAGTACCGACTCAGGCCAGTAGATGGTGGTGGCCCCCTGGAGCATGAGGGCCACCGCTGTGCTACTGACACAGAGAGTGACTGACAGACACAGGACGCCTCTCATCCTAATCCCCTGTGTGTGTGTGTGTGTGTGTGTGTGTGTGTGTGTGTGTGTGTGTGTGTGTGTGTGTGTGTGTGTGTGTGTGTGTGTGTGTGTACAAGGTGGGGTAGGGGGGCTGTGTGTCAGTTGGCCTAAGTGTGTGTTTATGTGGGCTTCACTGCGACCTCGTGCGTGTGTCTATTCGCACTTGAGTGTTTGTTCATGTCTGCAGTTGGGGAGGCAGGGTCTTCTTAAAGCTCCCAGGGATTAATGCAGTGTTAGCATATTAGCATCTTAGCTGGAGGGCCGCTGCTCAACACCACCTGTGCCAGACAGGAGGCCACAGCCAGCCACCCACCCCCCATGCAACTCGCACACGCAGACAGACAGCCGGGTCAGCGAAGGTCATTTAGCTATAGCCACTTCAAGCTTACAGCCTTACTGTCTTAGTCCATTACTGTAACGGCTGTCCCCTCGCTGTTTGTTACAACCTCATTATTCTGTCTTTACTGTAACGACTGTCCCCTCACCGTTTGTGACAACATCATTATTCTGTCTTTACTGCTCTCCACTGTCGCATTAAAAAGGCCAGCATCCTAATAACGTCAACACTTTCACATAGAGCAATGTAATAACCAGACAGGAAGTTATTACAGCAACTCTAGAGCTTGAAAGCTAACGTACCGTCACTACAGTATTGTCATCATCATGTACAATATACTCTGAAAACCTTTAACTGCAATTTAAGTTATGGCAATTAGGGCTTAGATTTATTAGAAAAATAAACAATATGTAATAACTATATTTCATATTGTGATAACAATAAGACCCACGATACGATAAGTAAAAGAAATACAAGGCTCAGGATTAACCTCCAGTGGTCTAATTGCTTTTTTATTTGGTCATTTGAACATTGGCACAGTATGAATCTGTGTCAAAGAAGATATCGTGCAGCCCTAATGATAATGTCAAAGGCATTCACACTTTCCAAGTCACTATATTTGGCCAATCAAATTCCAGTTGTTTAGCAGCTGTATGAAACCATATTCGGGCTGAAAGTATATCCACTAGAGATCGTGCCAAACATATAATCATCTCTCTTCTATCATAGTACAGTATAGGTTTTAGTCTCTTCCAATCCCTTTGGCACAGACTTGACTTTTTTGCCCAAACTATATAACCAATTTATTGCAACTTAGGTTTGTGTGTCAAATGATTTTTTTGTAATTTGTAATAAGAAGGAAATAAAAACCCATTCAAAGCTAACCAGCGCAAAAAGGCCCAGGGGTAAAGAGCTCAGTGACATTAGCAATGTTTTGATGCTTGTGTTTCAATGGGATCAGGCAAACTAATCAAATTGCACCGATTGCTGTATATTGCATTAGTTTTGGTCTTAAGATGGTGTTGTCCGGCATTACTGATTTTTTTATTGATTAAATTACATTAAGAGTTAATTGTCCAATATGTCTTTCTGCCATTTTATTCCTCTGCAGTCTGCACTACATTCAATACTGTAGTGTGCATTTATAATCACAAAGAAAGTCAGAAAAAGCCTAGGTTTTAAATCTTACATTCATATTTAAATTGCACTTTGATTTCTTTACTCTGATAGGACAAAAGACCGGCCAATCACAAGCTGGACTAAGGCAGTTGCACCAATCATTCTTTGTGAAAATGTGTCAATCAAAATGAGAAAGAAAGGGGCACAGCTGTCCAACTGTTGCCATGGGTGGGACCCTTTCCTGTCCAGTTGAGCAGTGGTGAACAGGTGCAGCGTACAGAGCCGTGTGCGTCGTGTGCATATAAGTCGCTATTATTTCAGAGTGGCTGGGTGTGTATTATTAATTCAGAAATGCTAGGCTGAGCGACAGCTGGTGTTACGTGTGTACAACTTAAGATGCACCCTTTGACTTTAAAGTACCCTCACCACCATCCATACAACCCCTCCCATGAGGCCTTATATGTTTGCTTGTAAACATATACTTAAAAATACATACTCGCCGGGACAAAAGCACAAAGTAAATAATTACTTGCTATAGTCAAAGAACCGTCAAGTGTAGATAATGCTCCTCTAAAACAGGCAGAGAACAGGACCTGCCCAGCCGGCCCTCACTCCAAAGCCTCCATTCATGCTTTGTACAGAGGGGCCGGCAGACAGACAGTAAGGGCTCTCAACCTCACGAACTGCTGCTCTCCTCCCCAAGTCCTGCCTGTCGCCCGGTCTGTCACTCTCCACCTGCCCCAGTGTATGATCTGTCTTTCAAACGTTGGTTTGAAAGTGTTAGTCAAAAATCTGGATTGTGTCTGTCTGCAGAGGTTTTTGAGATGTTGGACTGCTTTAGGGGTACAGAGAGCATTGTTGCCCATTAACCATGTAATTGGTGTATTGTTTTGTCCAGTTAAAAAGATACAATATTTGATTCCGACTTAGATTAAAGAAAAAAAAGTCTGATTCTTTGTTTTCTTATTGAAACTTTTCAAAACCAAACTGTACATTTGTGTACAATGAATATACCAATGCTATATGTGGAAGCTGCATTAATACAAGAATCCTGGACCTGCCTGCTGTGCTCTGCAAGAGATTTAATGAGAAGTCCGTCCCGAGGTCTATTCAAAGTGGAAATAATGTGCAGGAACACTCAAACCACGGAGCAATATCTGAAACTGGCAGATGTTCATCTCCTTTTCTTCTCTGTCCCCCCCTAGCCACCACCTCCATCCAGCAGTCTGCCGTTGAACCTCATACTGAAGTCGCTTGGCTGTGAGACATCTGCACCTCGCTCACTGTTTCTTCATTTCTTTTCTGTCTCATCTTTCCTCTGTAACAGATGCATGCGGAGAGATAGAAGTCCTTTCTTGATGACAGATGGCAAGTCAACAATTGTACAGCGTCAGGCCCTCAAACCACACACGCACACGCACACGCACACGCACACGCACACACATACGCACACACATACGCACACGCACACACACACACACACACACACACACACACACACACACACACACACACACACACACACACACGCACAAGCACACGCACAAGCACACACGTCCTCCTGTCCCTTTGTGCCCAGTCCCAGTCAGATGTCTTGATTTGTTCCTTACAGATGAGTGTTTGCATTACTGTCTGTTTGTGTGTCCCTCTCTACCTTGGTATATTGAGCTCTGGTTTAATGAGGATGCTTGGTGAGGAGTGGGGCCCAGCCAGTGGACCATATGGGGGACATTTAGCCCCCTCAGAAGAATGAGCCAAGTCTCGCTGACATGATTACCAGTGCCGTCCACTGCACTACACTGGCTTCGGAATGGAAATTAAAAATTTTACCATGGACAGTTAATTAATGACTCGGAGATTGGCAACCAGCACTGGAGTACAGTGAGGGAAGATGAAAAATCCCGACACTGTTTGGTGTCTTCTGTATTGAGGTAGCTGCCGCTGTGCACATAGAGACAGAGTACAGACAGATACTATGTGGATGTTACATTTATGAGCACACTGTACCTGTTCTGATTTTCAAAGTCTTGGTGACATTTTGTACATTAATATTCAATGCATATGAATACACTGTATTTGTATATCTAATAAATACACATTTTTATGCCGTATAAGAATATTTTTAGTAGAACAGTGTGGCACAGCAGGATAAAAGATAGTGGCTCTGTTAATCCTGTCAAAGACAGATTACAGGTGGGGAAATATAAATAGACCGACTGTCCCTTTAACCTGACCACTGTGACATCAGTGTGCAGCTCAACTGTTAAGTCAAGCACAACAGCCAAGTAAAATAGTCTGAAACAATTCCCATTTACAGTGCATGTTAATCTATGAACATATCAGAAAATAGATATTTTACAGGACTAAGAGCAATGTGTTAGATTACACTTCTCACGTGCAAAGACAAGGAAATAACAAAAATAATATCTATGCATTTTACAATATTTGTGTCTGTACAATGTTAAGTTGCAAAAAGCAAATAAATCCAAGAATGCTTGTTTAGGAAATTAAATAAATGCTACATCCATTATATTATACTGTACAAATTTTAAAAGGGAGATTAAGTCACACTACTGACTCACTATATAGCAGCCATTTGTCTAGAAATCCAAACTTCAAACTGTGTTGTTTCATAGCCTAAAACTGCCAAGTGTGGAAGTTATGATCAGTATTTTAAGTTGGGTCTTAAGTTGTTCATAGTAAATAGAAATGGCATTTACTGGTCACTCTGGAGGCCTCCTGCTGTCAGCCAACACTTCCACTAGCTGTTAGCCACAGGGCACTAATCTGTTGGCCTAAATCAGCCAAAGCAAACCCCCACTCTAACCTGCCTCCTTTAATCAGCCCCGATCCTTAACAATAAGTAAAAAACTGAAGAAGGCTCCACACAACAAATAAACAGATTTTTTTTTATTATTATCACCACAAGTGATGTTTGGGGCTTGTGCCCTTCATCAGACGGTCCTAAACCAAACTACCACATCTTGACATGTCCAACTGCCCCCTGCCCCATGTGTCTATAGCATGTAAACTCAATGCCTTGTACAACAGAGGTTCAGACTCTCTTCCTATTACTCTCTTCTCTCCTCCTCTATCCACATTTTCCTCTGCAGTGATCAGCACTGCACTCATTGATCTGTTCATTCATTTATCCAAGACTTCCTCTCTCTGCACCAGCTCATTCACTCAGCTGTCCATTAATCCGTCACTGTTTGTTTGGCCTCAGCCGGGTTTTTTTCCTCCTCTTATGCTCGTCTTATTGACTGTCTGTGTTTGCGGTTGGACAGCTTAAGACCATTTAGTCCAGCAGTCTCAGCAAAATTTAGATACATACAACAAATACTGTGCTATGTTTGTTAGCGATGGACCCATGCATTGGGACTGTAACAACTAGTAAGACAGAAAATAAATTTTTTGAAAAAGATCATCATAAAACGTTAAAGGTAAGCTAAGAATCTGCTCACTGTTGGTGAGTTAAACTTTCTATAAAACACTTGTTACAGCCCTTTGGTTTTGTTTAGAAGCCATGATTAATTCATAATTGCACATTTCAAAGTTTTCCCCATCAAAGCAACAGTTTAAGATTGATAGAATAGATATTGACACAATAGAATTGTACATAATAGAACTGAAACAATAGATGATACATCTTCAGTGGGTTTTAAGATGTTTTTGTATGCCAAACTATGAAATAAAGACTTTGTACTTGAGTAAAACAAGAGGTGACAGTGAGTCTGTTGCCTGCCTCTGTTTGTTACCCATCTGTCTCTCATTGGACGTCTGTACCTGCTATTACAAGTCTCCTCTGAATTAGGAGGCTCTCCGCCTCTGTTCCATGCTGCCTGTATCTGTCACATACTATGTGTCTCCTTGCCTGTCGCTCTGTGCTGTTTGTAGGCTCTGCGGACTGCTCTGTCTGTTTGCACCGCGTATTGCTCTGTCTGCCTGCCTGGCCCACTGCCATTCTCTGCAGTGTGGAGTGACTCATTCATAGGACAATGGAGACAGTTTGTAAAGCCACATTGGAGCGTACACTTCCTCCGGATGTGCAAGAGGATGCCATTCATAACAAAGCTTGTATTGTCTGTCTGTCTGCTGCTGCCCTGTGTATACATGAGACTTAGAGAAGGGGGCAGAAATAGTAATACTGCAAGACAGGGAAGAAACAGGGAGAGACAGAGATGGTACAGGAGTGTGAATGTTAAAAAAGGGGCTGGGTTGTGGTGACAGGTTCTAAAGGGATGGAGGAGGAAAGGAGAAGGGCGACAGCACAGACAGTGGCGGCAGCAGCAGCAGCGGCTGGTGATTGATATCAGAGATCTGGCACTGCCACCTGATCCAGCCAGCCAGCCTCCAGCAATACTGAACTCACTGAACTCACTGAGCCAAGATGGCTGCCGCACTGCGCTGCACCTAATGAATCCCACAAAGTGTGTTGGACAGTATGGCTCACACTGTGTTGGAATGTGGTGATATGTTAAATGCAGAGTAGCAGTCAAGCCCAACGAGAAACTTTAGAAAAGGAAAGTATTTCATAGTACATCATTTAGACTGAATGAAACCATCACACATGAAAGTACAAGGCATTGTTGCTATATGTATCCTGATAAGTCACTGAAAGACTATAATGTAACAACAAACTTTACCATCAAAGTTATACCAATCCTAAAACTTGTGACCCATGTTGGAGTGCAAACCACACAGAACTTACTCCTAAAGATATATAAAAAAAATAAACTAGGTTTGATTCTATGCCTGAGCTGTTTGGTCCTCACCTTACACTCCCCCACACTCCCATCTATAAACTTTCTACATCAAAATACCACAAGCATATTTAAAAACTAATCACTTAAATTGTTAAAGAATGAACTCCATGCAAATTGTAACTTGAACATCAAGAAAACCAGGTGTAGACACTGATCTGACATGACAACAAAAATGAGTCATTCCTTTGTTACAGAGCTACTGTATATTTAATCTCATTACTTGCTTTGAAGAGCGTCACCCTTGGGCCTGGGACATGTCAAAAAAGATGATGGTGCTCTCTGTGTCTGTCTTTGTCGCCCCTGTCCTCAGTCCTGACCATCTGTTGTGCTGACTGCTGTGTGGGCTGATGCTGTGGAGGCAGGTAACAGTATCTTTGACTACACCAGCTCAGTGCGACCTCTGTGGCCTCACTCTGGCTGACAGAAGGTAAACTTGTGCTCTTTATTTTAGATTGTAAAATGCACTGTACTTGCGGACAACTCTTTATGATTGATAGTTAATCTTCTGATTATTGTTGAAGTACAAGGAACACACAGACTGCTGCTTAATAAACACCTTTTTCATAGATGCCCGTGTAGTGAAGAAGATTAATACTGCAAGTGGATTGAATTTCCACTCTGCTTTAATAAGGGATGGAAAGGACTTTATGGACATGGTACAGAGCAGTGAAAGGCTCAGTTAACTAAGGACATGCTGTACTTTAAAGAGGTGCCGTTCTTGAGTTATGCCCTTGTTCTAAGCTGAAGGTATGCTGTCCTGATGTGAAAACTGATCAGTTTATTGTGCTATGGTTGTAAAGCATTTCACAGCTGTATTTTTTTCTGGCCTTATCTTCTAATGCTTGCACTTTCATTTGGATCACGTTACACTGTTTTATATTCGATATGATGCTTGATGATAGGAAGTGTTCTGTAATTTAAGCAGGACTAATTGATTAAGTACAGGATAAAAAAGTCCAAAGGTTGGAGGAAACGGAAAAGTCTTTGAGATTGGAGCAGCTACTGAAGACACCTCCTTTTCGTTTGGTGAAAGTGGTTTCTATTAAATGGCTCATGGGCTGAATCCTGAAGCCTTCAGTGTCAGAGTCTTCTGTGCGTTAACACAACAACACGCTGCTTCCATTGACATGTGTAAGCCGATCAAACTGAGTATATTGTCAGTTAAGGTGTGTGTTGTTGTCTTGTGTTCAACACATTTGTCATGTTTGTATTCTAATGGTTACTGGCTTCAAACAAGCCACAAACTAAATAGTAAACAGACCAAGCTAAGAAAAGTCAATGTTTTATTCTATTCAATAGGTTAAAGATGTAAAACTGCAACTAATCTAAGAAAATGTGGGCTTCGTAGAACAGCACTGAGTTTGCCCTGAAGTAAATGTCATCAATGTCAGTTGAGATTGTGTAAAATTTAATGCCTACAGAGTTGGCCTGAGCATAAAGTTTATGATAAAGTCAATAACTAGCTCGTCCATTAAGATGATAGAGGTGTGATTAAAGACACTTATGTTCAGAGAATCTTTAATTGCCAAGTCAATGAGCGCACCACACATGGGTCATATACGTCACAGCTGTCGGCAAGAAATTAAACCTATAATTCATTTCTCTAACACCACCAACACTGCAATTTATAGTACAGGCATTAAGCTGTAATTAAACCAGGATGAAAGTACTACTACTACTACTACTAAGCCAAAGCTGATTACAGACATGACCTCATCTCACCTCCAGTGAAACAATGGTTAGGACATCCAACTGGAAACTAAAAGTCACAGCCAAGAATGTTAGTTTGATTTAACACTCTCTTAAGAACTGTCCCTGACTGACCACTGATAATGAGAAGAACGGTAGGTGGCCACATATTGATATGTTCAATAATAACTTTATTATTATTATTACACAGCTGTAAATGTTGGGTTAGAAGGTCAAAAACAAACTGCCGCAGTACATTTACATTGTCATTCTACTATTTGTAGCTCATTTAGTCATGCTCTATCTCAGCCTTTTTGTTGATCAATTCAAAGTAAACAATGTTCTGTATAAAGCTTAAATAGCACAAGGCTTAGACAACATGATATAATAATGTAGAATAATTAGGGCATGACTGTGTGTGTGTGCGTGATGTGTCTAGATTTACCTTCACCTCTGTCTGGTCCTCTTTTATGTTGGAGTAAAAGCTGTTTAATGACTAAGACTGCAGTCTTTGCTGTATCACGACCTGGACAGTGAGTCAGCACCCGACCATGCTCCTCTCCACAAACACAGATTTAGCATACAATGCAGACAAACATTCACATTCTTGACACAAACGTCCCCCACCCCTACCTTTATCTGTCTCTCTCACACAAACTGGTAGCGCTGCGTCGTGACTGGGGGCGAAGTGTTCCTCTTTATATGCACAGACGACTGTCTGAGCATCACACTGCCACTCTTAAATACACTTCAGTCTAATGGAGCCACTACTGTATCTGAAACATACCTTTTTCTACAGATTTTAGTCAAGTCCTCTGTTATTCAAAGTGTCTGGCATAGCAGAGTTAGCCTACATTACCCAGAAACCTGTTGTGTGTTATGCAACATGTCACTTCCTGTTCAACAGTTTGTTTTACACATTCCTAGACACCATCACAGAGTCAGGGGGATGATGCCCATTGGACTACAAGCCTGGTGGAAATCCCCCCTGGTCCTCCCTTGAGACTATTCCAAAACACATACAGCAAGAATAGGGAACACAATTGTGGGAAGCTTGATGGCAATCTATATATTATAAGGCATCCAGCCATGACCAGGGTTATTTCTCAGTTACAAACAGTTCACCTGTTGCATGGTCCATTCCACTTTTTCACTCACCATATTCCCCACATTTCTGAGAAAGAGGAAGTAACATAATGCAACATCTTCTTGTTCTACTCTTTCTTTCTTCTTTTTCTTATTGAGTGAGTCTGTAAACAGGATGCAGTACTACCCAACACAACCCCCCCTTTTTTGACTCCTAACCATCCTTTAACCCCATGTCATATGACTTGTCTCAGTGACACTATTCAGGATGTGAAGACATTACAGTGTTTAATAACACCCTGGGGCAAGCACAACTAACTTGATTTCACAGAGCAGTAGTAGACGGGGCCTGACAGAACATTATGCACCAGCAGTTTTACTATGGCTTTTCATGAGCATGATTTTGTTGGTCCATTAGGACCTGGACCAAACAGAATCATGAAGAAACCCCCACTCCTGAACAGAGGCTTAGCAAGCAACTAGCCAGCCAGGTTTAAATTACTGAAGCACATCCCTGCAGGAGAAAACAGTGTGCTGCTGAACATCCATGTGATCACACACACATCCTCCCACAGCACATGTGGACCGGCACGACCAGGCCCTCAGTCTAGACGAGAGACACAGCAGCAGGGAACAGGGAAGGAATAGAGGGGTACTGTATGTACTCACCCCGTTTCTGTAGCCATCCCTCTCTAACGATGGTGACATCGCTCATGGTTCCTTCACGCCGAGTCTGATGCCGCTACACGCCTGCTCCACAGAGAGAGAGGGTGGAGGGTGGAGGGGAGGAGGGGGGCGGCTCTCCCAGCCTCCGCGTCACTCTCCCTCCCTTCCTTCCTTTCCCCACTCGTTGGCTGGCTCGCTCGCGCAGTCTCTCCCTCCGCCGCGCGTGCACACACACAAACTCAAGCGTGTGTATTTGCTGCGTGTTGTTTGCTTCCTGTTGTGGCTTATCTCCGTGCCTCCCTCCCTCCTTCTTCGTCTCCCCCTCCTCCGCCACCTCCTCCTCCTCTGTCGTTCCCTCTCCAGACCTTCCTCCTCAGAAGCAGTGACTCAGCCTGGAAGGAAGTGAAAGCAGAAAATTACAATGTTTCAAACAGAAAGAAAAGGAACTTTTCACTTTCTCAGCTGCCCCACTACTTCCATTCAAAACCTCTTTACAGTGTATTCTCTCTCACACCTTAAACAACTAGTAACTGACGCCAGCCCCATTTCCTTCTTTCCTTTAACTGTCTGTGAAACAGGATGAATTACTGCAAGCTTACTGCAAGCTCTCGATAAAGCAAAAACCGACCATGATTGCTAAACAAATGCCTCTCATTCATTCATCTCCTGGTGTGCAGCATGCAGAAGTTAGCCTACCTTTCCAAACCTGCTACATTGTGCGTGTCCAAGGATTTTGTCAATGTGAGCGTGTGTGTGGAGGCTGGTTTGTCTGCCAGTGTGTGGGAGGTGGGAGAGCATCTCAGAACTGTGGAGTAGGGCTGGGCTATAAATAGCAACAGCGGCAGTTAGGGATGCTCACACACCGTTTCTGCTCCTCTAGTTCTCTGTGCCCAAATCTCTGCACCTCTCTGTTGCCTCGCTCCCCCTCCCTTCCCTTTCTGCATAGCTGCCGCGTTCACCTCAAATGCTCTCTACTACAGGCTTTGTTACACAATGTGCAGCAGTACTACACTGCCGGGCTTGAATGAAGAGCAGCACTATGCTAACAGTTTTATGGCTATTGGGATGAAAATCAGTATTCAGACCAGATACTGTCTGCACTGCCGCTCACATTTTTTGATAGGCCACAGCTTTATTACGACAGCTGGAACAGTCCCACAAAAGCATACACACAACCTTATGCAACTTTTAGCTCTTTGTGAGCAGTTTGTAGAATAGTATTAGTTTAGAGTACACATACACACAGACACAAACATCTTTCAATGTATTGTATCTTTTTTTTTCCTAAATGGCAATACATTTTTTATTTGTTTTGCATCCAAAATTATCTACATACATTTAAAGATGTCCAAATGAGTTAAAGTAAGATTTGGGTATACATTGTGTCTAATATGAGCAATATTCATATCAAAACCTTGGAATTGTATTTGTATGTATTTGGCTACTCAGCGGTGAAGAGGCAGAGACTTCTTTTTTCAGCTCTTTCAATTAACATCAGTATTTATTTGGCTAAAAAAAATGTACTGAAAACTAAAATGTCCATCTCTGTTTAAGTTTAAATCACTGCAGATGTCATGTCATTGCCACACTGAAACTTTTTATATGCTCTGCAAAATTCTGGATTACGCTTCTGGATAATGCAATGTAATTCAACGAAGCTTCATTTAGCGTCGGCCTTAATCTGGACTAACGTGCCCCTGATCGCAGTCTTACTGTCGAGACCCGAAACGCTGTCAGCATCTATTAGCCACAGAAGAGACGAGAGGAGCAGAGGGGCAGAGTGTCCAGACAGTGGCAACCCTTTATCACCAGAGCAGCGGTTGCTATAGAGATGCGCGCCAGCTATGCCAGGGGAAACACTGGGCAGACAGCGTTCATTACAATGCATTTCAGAGAGGAAGCAAGGACAAAATGATCAGAGAGTAGGAGCAAGTGAGAACTTAAATACAATAATGTAGTGACCTGTCTGTACCAGGCTCAAATACACCGCTGCACAAGGTGACACAAGCACTAGATCAGGAAAACATGTTTGCCATATCCTTTATAAATAATTAATTTATCCACCATATGATTATATGGTCACACCACAATGTTATCTAAAGCTCTGATTGGCCAATTTATTTAGACAACTAAAGCATGAATATTTGGCACAGCACCATCTATAATTATATACAGTCACTGAGTATACCATAACATTAGTTTTTGTGATATATAGTGGTGCCCTAGTAACAGATTATGTCCTTCTTTTCAATAATTTATATGTTTACCTTCACATTCATCTCATCCCTTTACAGCCATTTTCTCAAAATCCAGTCAAATCAATTGTGATCATTAATCAAAAAATTGGGCAGGCTTTAGGCTTAGCAATGCTTTGTCTGATTGGTGATTGGAGTTCTAAGAGAGCAGACATTGTTTGTAAGGTTACTAAGATTGTGTACCTTACCTAAAAACAATCTAGTCTAGGCTACACTTCCCCTCACTTGACTTCTTCACGTCCCAGTTTGCATCCTCAGGAAAGGTAAAGGAAGTACACCGTGTACCATCCTTTTCTTTAAAATGCGAGACCATAGTTTGGCCAGAGCTCAAGGGTAATAAGGAGAATCCTTATTATGGATCCAGTCTCCGATTAAATTAAAGGAGAAGCAGTTGCAAAGCAATCAGACAAAATAAGTAAGGTTGGAGATTTTTGACAAAAGCAGAAAGATTTAATTCAATCAAATTTGTTGTAGCTTATCTTCTAACCCTGATTTATTGTAAACTGGATTTGATGGCAATTGTTAGGCATAAAATTATAAATGGCTTTAAATGGAATAGATAGGCCTACAGTTTTCTATGGTGAAACAGTATGTGCCAGTGTTTCTGTAGAGGACGTTATGCTGCATTGCTGCATTGGAACGAAAAAGATGGCTTACAAACATCTGAATCTTTAAATGGTAGCTTTCCACAAAAATAGCTGTCATAGATGTCTTCAAGCACTAACAACAGTTTAACAGTGTGTACAGGCTGCTTGTCATACTGAATCATTAGCCTACCACTTGTGTCTATCCACGTATCTTGGGCAGGACCCACATTTTGCACTGCATCATCTACGTCACTGGCTGTCAAACTGACGCATGTTGCACGCGGCGTGGCACTGGACACTTCATGTCACTGATAAACTGCGTACATCATCAATTAGGAACGAAAACAGACATTATTCTTAGCGGGCACGAGAAAAGTAGGTAGTCTAGGCTATTCTATATTTTGTCACAAACCAACACGTTGTCCCCGAGAGACCAGTCAAATACGGGGCCGCCATCATTATAAACATTTTCACGACACACAACTTGCGGTTAAAGTGACATAAATGTCAGTTGAATTACCTGTAAAGGGCAGGTGCGCTGGGATTCCCGTGCATCTGCTGGTCATAAACCGGGGTAGTGTTTTTTTTTTTTTCCTTCTCTCCCTTAAAGTTGAACAGGGAACGAGGCTGAGCTGAACTCTCCAGCATTAAAAACGAAGCGACGCCGCAAGCAAACCCTCGGTCCAGTAAAAAAGGCTCAAATTAATCTATCGCTGGATCAAACGAACCGACGCAGCTCACGGTTGTTTTGACTTTCAGGAAAAAAAAGTCGTGACGTCACCAACAGAAAAGGCAACCCTCGCCTCTGTCTCACACATACACGGCTTCCCCGGGTTTTTTTTTTATCTTTCAAACACCTCAAACACATCTGTACATGCAAACAGGAACATATCATACCGTTTTTCCTCGTCGTCCCGATTTCTATTTCAGCACAGCTTGTGTTTCTTGTCCACTGTAGAGCTCCTCATCATCCCATTCCAACATCCCGTTTGTCTCTGCCGGCTAATAAGCCAAGCACCGCGAGAACTGAGGAGCTGAAAGCCTGTCTGATCCGGGGCCTAAACAACGCTCTACCTTTGATAACACAGCGATCATGAAGAGGTGCACATAGGCCTACATAACTTTACCATTTCAACCATTTTAACATAAACCTAGGCTATATTGGATATGAAGGAATTAGACTACTCAATTCCTCTACTTAATGTAAAAGTAAAAAAACTACTCAAAGTATATGTCTGTGGAATAATGTCTGTCAAAGTATAAAAGTTAAAGTAGATTTTACGCACTTCTTCATGTGCCTTATACTTTGACAGAGTGCGCACAGAAAAATAACTTGTGCAAAAGTCAAACAGTTTTTTTATAAGATCTTCAGCTGTAGTGTTAATGCTTCCATTGCGGATCATATTGATGCATGTTATGGTAAAAAGCTGTGTGCATCCTCCACACAGGGTTTTGGCCTGTTCAGAGCATCCTTTATGACTCTATGGATCTGCTTTGTAAAACTCAGTGCTGTAGGTTTAGGTACACATTTATGTGCCACTTTAACATTTATATTAAGGTGTTGCATATTTACAAAAAAATTACAAACATAATTCACTTGTACTTGTGAAGCCAGTGTAGTGTAATAGAAAGAGGAGAAAGTGTTTGCAAACGGGAGGCGCCTTTTGTCAGAAACTTGGTGATTGGATGAAGCACCGACTAGTAGAGATCATAGCAACAATTCATTTGACATAACCAGAGTGCAGCAGATATAAAGAAAACACTAACAGTAACATTTTTTGCAAAGTGAATCTGCAAATAAAAGGAATGTTAACAAATACTACTAGTCTTTCAGTGTAGCCATGTTAATAACAAAGAGGAGAAGACGCTTGTTGTATTTGTCAAATTAAAAACCCGCCTTTTCCTGTTTGTGCTGCCACATCATTGGTCACAAGAGGCCGGTGAGCACGACCAATGGCTGTAAAAAATATGAACGTCTTCCGCCCATTTGCCCCCTATTCACCGATAAAATGCAATAAAATGCAATAAAATGGCGGTTACAGCCGGGCTTTTCGGCTTTTACTGAAAGTAAAACGATAGTTTTCAGATAGCATAAACAAAAATAATAACAATCAAAAATCCCCTCCCCCATAATTGTCATATTAGTAAAAACGTAGCTCTAGAGGCCAGAGACATCTTTTGTACCAGGCTGTAAACATGATTTTTACACTTGTAAAATCACTATTGGGTTTCTCCTTATATGTCCTCTTTTGGAGCCTGCCCTCTGGTGGATGGAGGTATATCGCTGTATATCGCTGAATGGTGGTGGCCTTACTCAAGGATCTTATAAGGGGTTCCCTGAGAGAGGCCTGGGTTTAACTCAAGCGGTTTGCTTGGCACAATACAAGATGGATTTACCTGAGTTTGGAAACTCCCAAATCCTCCAAAAAAGGTTAGCATCTTGAAACAAAAATGCCACAATCTCTTTTTTTCTTACATTCAAGTGCTGCATTGGTAATTAACAATCTATAAGGGTAGATCCATAAAATAATTAGGCACAGTCAAAATTAATTGGCTATTCTTTGAAACTTTTATAAAGCTTTTATGGTATCATTCGTATCAGGAATGCAATTTGGCATGCAGAAATGTCAATAAAGTGGCTTATCATTACTGGTGTTTCCTCCTTCTATTGTTTCATCCAACATTTGGAGTTTGAGAGCAGCTGAGTTGACAGGTTTAACTACAGCCATCCCCACAGCCTCTGGTATTATTCTATCGCAGTATCTTAATTACTGTTGACAGCCGGAAGGATCAGACAGCTGTTTAGCATAAGACTGAAATGATTACTCAACAGCTGATCGGTCTGGTGTAAACCAAAATGTTCAGTGGACATTTTTGGCTCAGGCTGTTGGGACAGTGCATTGTTTGAATTGCTCAGCTGGCTGTTGAGGGGTCAGCTGTCACATTACTAGACATCAATGGTCATGTCATTTAAAGTGTGTGAGTTTAAAGATTTAGTGTTCATCTTTTTAGCACTGAAACATCATCTTGGTGTCACTATTTCATGAAGTTCCCCCTCGATACGTTCGGTCTGTCCTGAGTTTTTTTTTTTTTTTGTTTCCAGATGGTGCATATTTGGGCAGTGGGTTTGAGTATAGGGCTGGAACAGTGTGTAGACACAGGTGAACCTTGTGTGACACATTTTGTATGAACTGTTGTGGCCTCCCTTAACATAAAAAAAAACTTTTTTTTTTTCAGCTGGCCTCTTGCGCCTTTTCACTATGTGCAGGGGGAGACAGAACCAAACAACAGCAAAGCACTGTGTGTTTGGGAGTGAGGTAGCAGAGGTAGTACAGGGATAAACAGACAGTTTGAATGAGAAAAAATCCCAGGAGAGTCCTTCTGTTGCCCTCACTGTGGCCACACATGGCCTTGTGACACGAACAGTCCCTGTTTCTGTCAGTTACAGACAAACACATGAAGAAAACTTTAAAAAAAGAGACCAAAAAGTAAAGTTTATTAATCTAAACATTATCCTTTTTTAAAATAATTGACTTTGGGAAATGCAATTTATTTGTTTATAATACCAAATTATATTTTGGTTTGTAAACAGTGCCTTTAAAGTATTTCAATAATTGTATATCAGTTGTTTCATTTTTCTTATCCTTAATCCTAAATGTCATCTCTCACGATCATATCTGTTTGTTGTTAGTTTTAATTGTGGCTGTTGGTTTAAGTGGCTTAAGGGACCACCTGGTCTAGGCCAATTTTGTGCACAGTGTAAATGCAGCCCATGTGACCACAGTGTAAAGAAACAAATACTCATCTCTCCATCCGAGCACAACACTGATTTTTTTTATCCCTAGAGGCAGAATGATGAACCATTTTGCACCATAAGAGCGAGTCTGTCACATCAGTCTTTATCATATCAGCTGGAGGAGCACAACATGCCAAGGTGCAGTCCTCTAGGTATGTGTAGTCATTAGTGCGTGATCATCACATAAGTGCACCACATGGTGTATGTTTGTGAACTTTTGGCTTGAGTAAGACTGTGTATCTGGCAGTCATACACCGATGTATTTCATGTTAATCAACATTTTAAAATGAAAACAATTTAAAAACATTTATGCAATCAGTCACAACATTTAGGCTATGACTATAGTACCACAGAGATACCACATTTTATCAGGATTTAGAAAGAAAGAACAGACAGCAACGTAGCAGACACACAATTATTCTATTTTAACATCCCTAAAATGCATACATGGAGTGGATGTTAAATTAAAACACAGAGATGGAGAATATTATGAAATTGATATTTTTTATCCTTACTCTTTCTACTTTCAATGCTCAGCTTTTATTTCTGCTTTTAATAAATATCTTTCTGAAAATAACAATATATCATAATTATCACACATACTTACTTATTAAGGCCATTTTACAAAATTTTGAGATTTTATCAGCTGTTATTGTTTTTTTGTTTATGCCTCATTATGGGAGCCCAGTGTGTAGATGTAGACTTTTCCATTAGGGACCTTACTCTAGAGTTTGTGCCCCCTAGCCTTCTATTTCTACAGCTCTTACAAACCTGGACCCCTGTGGGTTGGATGGGGTCCTCCTAAATGGATAACTCACCCAACTCTGACTCTCCACAGAGAGGGCACAAAGTCTGCACATGTTGAACAGCATTAGACAAACTTTCCACTCCTGTTTAAAATAACATCACTACTCCCTTCTCTCTGCCCTCCTGCCACACACATGTCCCAATACCCCCAAATGTTTCCACCTCCTTTACCTTCTGCAGCACACCCCGCCCCATAACCTCACTCCAGCCCCAGATCTCCAGCTCCCAAAGCCCAGGGAAGCAGCAGCCGTGCTGGCCAGCCAGCCCATCCCTGGCCCCTTTGATGTGGCTTCAGGAAAGGGAGGTGAGCCTCGCCCAGGAGACCCGCATGGAGGTAGGGACAGCTGCGGTCAGACAGACCCTGAGCATGGGACACACTTGCATATGCTCACAAGAGACAGGACAGAGCAGCTGCAGCCATGGTGTTGGAGGTGTGCGCTACTGCAGGACAGCTTGGGAGCCAGGATGGTCCAGTGTAGCTCTGCTTTCTTCTGTTCTGGGTCACCTATTTTGCACTCAGGTGTGTAATGTAGTCAGCAGAATACCAGATGACCAGATAAAAAATATATATATTTACAACTTTCTGTAGTTTTGATACAACAATTTCAGTGTTGGACTGGGGTATTAAACGTGATTTAAAATATAAGAAAACATCACACAGTTGTTTATTGAAGGTATATCTTAAGCTTATGTGTCTTAGTTATGTGTTGCATGTGTGTGTGCACTATGAGCTGACATATGTTGTACATCCATGCATAGCGTATGGTCACATATTCAAATATGCAGTATATATTTGCACCTGTGTCATACCTTCTGCCACTCTAACTCCAGGATCCAATGGTCTGGTTGCTCTGTAATGTGCAGCTGCCCTCCATGCAAGGGCCATCACTTAGAATAGAATGAATGTATTCAAGAAAAAACATTAAAGATTATTTTGTACTTTTTGTACATTTACTGTCAATAGCATAATGCCACATTTTAAATAACCATAAGCTGTAAGGTATCTAGTTATTGGCAGAATTTTCAAATCAGCAGCAAAATCTTAAAATTAGGTTGAAGGTAACTAAAGTGAAAGAAAAAAAACTATAATGAAAAACCTATTAAAACGAACAAATCACTGGCAAGTACATGCTGCATTTTATTATGGTAATGGTAGAAATCTGTTAGTACCTATTGAAGAAATCAGTCAGGACGGCATGGTCATGTACTGTATAATATATAAATCAAATGCTTTGTAAAACATTAGAAAAGATTTAGTTAAAGGTTAATAAACTCTCTTTAGCTGTGCAAGTTTCATGCATAACTTGCCCTAAAAGTGGAAATGTTTATTATTAACCATTGACGAAATTAATAAATTGAACTCACTGCACAATCAAAATGTAAAAAAGTGTTTGTATTTCAAATGTTTTTATGTTGTTATCACAAGCCCCTCTCTGTCCAGTTGTTCGTCCCAGTGGTCTGTCCAGACCCAATAAGCACTGAACCAGTCTTTATTCATTACCAACACATTGCTCGCTACATGGGCAATTTCAGACAAACAAAACGCTGCATTCACCTGCGGCCATTTTCTTTCTTCATATTGTCGTCATTATGATGAACTGCAATCCCTAGGACGCCGCTGTCAGTATCACACTCAAGTTCATCATTGTTTTCTGTAATAGCTGCATTTGTTGTGCTTATATTGTATTTTGGTTTGCTTTGGCATTACATCAAATATGGGATAAATTGATAAATTGCTCTCAAATATTGCTTGGTCAACAATTGTGTCCAAGACAGTTTAGACATTTTCAGGTGTCCTGCCTTTTTTGATCTAATGAGAAGTGAGAACTCAACAAACATGCTGTCTGTAGATTCACAGTTTTTCAGAATAATGAGGTGTATTTGACTCTGCAGTACAGGAGTAGCCAATGTTTTTCTTAGCTAAGTAAATTTGTAGTGTGTAATTTGTAGTGTAAAGTAGGAGTTTGATTTTACTCTGTGTACTATAAAAACTAGTTACTAACAAATTATTTGAATGTCAAACATAGTAGAAACAAAAAATACCAAATTCAGGACTTCTTTACTCTGCACCTTCACTCAGTTTATTATCTGTGATGTGTATAGAGTGACCAGATTTTCAAACTTCAAAACTGGGACACTTTAATTTTATAAACGCAAATCAAAGCATAGCGTCTTAAAAGATTTTATTTAATGAAAAATGCTGCGCAAAGTCAATATACCACCAGTAAACTTTCAATTAATGTGAACTGGTTTCATTGAGTAACATTTTTTTATTATATTAACATGTAACAAAAATGTGCTTTCCTAAAAACAAACAATTGTATTGTTCTATAAGCTCATTAGTAAATGGTAACTTTCTTTTTGGCTGAAGACAAACTGAAACAGTGAAAGCTGGAGAAGGCACTCTTAACAATAGCCTCACACTATTGCTAACACGCTTAAGCATGTTAATGAAGTTACATATATGTGAAACACTGTTGACCTTTTCCTATTGGTTAATATTGCTGTGACCATAGCAACTTTGTGATTGACACACATAGTCTACTGACAAATGAGTTACAAGCAAAGTGCGCTGCTTTGGCTTTATGATTGTCTTTGACGGTAAAAAGAAAAACCTGACAATCGGGAAAAGAAGAGGGGAAAACTGGGACATTGTATTGTTTTTGCAGCTATCCCCCTGGACACGGGACAGGGGGCTTAAAAAAGAGACTGTCAAAAAGGGACTGTCAAAAAGGGACTGTCAAAAAGGGACATCTGGTCACCCTAATTTATACAAAAGTACATTTCTTTTCATTTTGCACAGATGGTGGCTGCATGAAGCAACTAGAGCAGCCAAAGACCCTACTTACTTTTGGTGACACATGCATCTCTATTTCCTTGTGACATGTAGATATAAAATCTCTGTATCCAAAAGGCACACACACACTTGCTCATCGTCATTGCTCCAGATTCATGCTGGTGCCATCACAATATTTTGCTCAGCAGTCGAGTCAAAAATGCAGTGGGAAGATGAGAGAAGGAAAAGCAGGGGAGACCTTGGAACCTTTTATTTGAAAGAAAGACCACCATTGAAGAACTGTGTCCTTGACATGTGACTGAACTCAAAACAGAGGTACAACTGACATTTAAGGTAACCCAAAATGTCTTTGATAAAGTCTGCATTCTGCCAATATAAATGTTTTTATTTGTGAATATGTTTGTGTAATTCTATGTATTTTTCATCTGTCCTGGACACATTCCTGCATGACCTGTCCGTCCTGGGAGTGGATCCCTCCTTCTGTGGTTCTCCCTGAGGTTTCTCTTTTTTTTAATATTTCCTTACCCTGATGGAGGGTCTAAGGACAGGGGATGTTGTCTAGTGCAGTCTGTTAAGCCCTTTAAGGCGGCTGTTGTTGTGATATTGGGCTATACAAAAATAAATGTCTTGTCTTGTCTTGCAACAAGCTAGCAGAAATTACACTGGGACACTCTTCTTCTTAGACTTCTGTACCTTGGGTAAACACATCTGTTTGAGGACAGCACTGTTTGCTCTGTTATTCATGATGAATCTAGATTCAGACAGTTGTCCCCCAGGAGCACAGCAGCTCACAACTGGGGCCATAGACTTTAAAAACATTGTGAAATTTGGCGATTGAAATTGAAGCCGGAAAGATTGTCTCCAGAGGCTGCACAGGAAGGATATGTGTCACTTTGTCTCTGATATTTGTGTGTGTGTGTGTTTGTGTGTGTGTGTGTGTGGGGAGTATAAGAAAGGCACAGCTGTCAACATCTGGGTGCACAGACTGTGTTTGGCTTTCCAACAACTGGGTGAGATAAACATCAAAACACACAGTTTGGGTACAGCCAGAGGACACAGTGGCAGCAGCACATACACAAACAGGCGAATGCACACA
Organism: Neodontobutis hainanensis; assembly: GCA_024349245.1. Classification (NCBI taxonomy): domain Eukaryota; kingdom Metazoa; phylum Chordata; class Actinopteri; order Gobiiformes; family Odontobutidae; genus Neodontobutis; species Neodontobutis hainanensis. The sequence continues at coordinate 4,363,719 of JALDNG010000016.1, read as the reverse complement.
CACACACACACACACACACACACACACACACAGATATTCACTTCCAACGGATGGCCCCTGGGGGCCCCCACTTTCGAGTCCTGCCACTTCCTATTTCTGGTCTGTGCTTTGTTTTTTCTCAAACACCAGTCTCTGTCTGCCTCCCTTACCTTCTGCATCTCTTTTATGTACACAAATACACACTGTATACACACTGAGTGTAACACATTAAAACTTTACATGTGTAAATGCCTTTTTCCCGGGGCTACACACTCCTCAGAGACAGATGAGGAACTGCCTTCTCCTTCACAGAACAAACTACTGTTAACATCTGTCTGCAGGAAGAGGGAGACAGATGTAAATAAACGCTGTGTATCATGAGAGGAGATAGCTTAGTCATATTCTTCCAACAATCTGCATTTCCTAAGCAGACAGTGAGCAAAGTCTCAGAGGAAGTTTCATTTGAACTGATATAGCATTTACTTTCTTTTAATTAAGCCTTAAAGCTACCTGTTTATTAACATTGAGGTAGGGTTGAGCTTATTTTAATGACTAATACTATTTGTAGAAAATTCTGGTTGGTCACAAACCCTGGCCTAAATACATATCCATCCAAAACAATAAGAAATATTGGATCATCAGTCATATACTCTGTAAACCATTGTAAATCTGTATCACTGTTTAACCTTGACACTCACAATTAGTAAATTCACTAGCTTCAGCTTCTCCCTGTGACAGACAAGTCTGTCCTGAGGTGTGACAATAATCTGCATTGAACACATTTAAGCACCTCAGAAAATTCGCTTGAAAAATAGATTATATCAATGTGATCTGTGGTCTTAGTAAGAGATGAAATCCCCGACCCAAAAACAAATAGATCAAAACCTCATGTCCAGTTGTTGTTTACTTGGTCAGTGTGATGGCAGGCTCTGGAGGTCCTGCACTGGGGAGGGCTGCTGTGTGTCGTCCCACTGACAGCTCACCATATGGGGTCAGCGGCCATTCTGTAAGCCCTGTGGAAGTCTGCACACATGGATGTCACAAACACAGCTAAAGCGCCCTGACAGATGCTATCTCCGAGGTTACCATGGCACACACATAAACATAACGGACTTACATTATCCAGATTCATTCAGATGATTACGCTAATTGTGTCCTATTATATTTGATTGTCAATGAACACATGATTATTGAAAACAAAAACAAATGCTCTCTTGTTTTCCAGAAGAACATTTGGAGCCATATTTGTGGTTTGCTTGGATAACAGTGTTGCTCAGTGAAAGGACAGAGGATGACCCCAACAGCGACCCAAATCAGTCCTGTTGTTGTGTGTTAATCTGATCCAGGCAGAAATACATTTGCTTATTTAAAACTGATAATAAAACATTGAATTGGAACTTATAGAAAGGAATTTGTAAATTTATTCCATAATATTAATTCCAAAAGATCTCTTGATTGTCATACAAAAAACATAAATACAACTTTGAATAATTCAGCAACTAGTTGTCTTTTGGGATGATTAAGTTGAACTGATCTAATTTATTTGACGTATTTTAATTGTGTTACACATCTTACCCTTTTATTTTGCATCTTTATTTTTCTTTCCCACTGAGAAAAAACTGCACTTGTGAATTTACTAGGCTTGAATAATGAGACGGCAGCTCCCTCCATTTAGCCCGAGGCCTACAGCACTAACATCTGGGCCGTTTGGCAGGCTGGCCGCCATTGGCCTTGTTGGAAAGGCTCTTCAACGCTGCTCCAGATGCAGGCAAGGGAGGCCCAGCTCACACAGATGGAGACGCACACACAAAAGCTGGCACCCACAAATACACTGCATACAATTTGAAGGAAGCACATATATTCATATACAAGTTGGCACCCTGCACACTCCCCCACATGAGAGCGGCTGTGCAGTCATGCGCACAGACGCAAGTGCAAATACAGATGTGCAGAAAGGTACAGACACAATACACCGTAGACAAACAAACAGGCACACACATGCATCCAATCCAGCACCCAGTCCCAGATGGAGACAGAGTGGCAGCTGATGTGGTGGGCAGAGCTGGCGCATTGTTGGCACAGGTAACATGTTCTCAACAGCTGGCGCAGGTTAGGCATTCCTGGGAATTGGAGCCACAAGGCAAATGTTCCCGCTGGCTTGGGGGCTGGCGCAGTGGCAGACAGGCTGGCAGGCTGGCATACAATCGCCCATACAAACGTTTTACAAAACTTATGAATCTGAGAGAAATAGCCACACATATACTGTAATGGAGATATTTGATCGCAGTTGTTACAATATGATGATCTACCAATGCTGCATAAAAATATTAAACTGGACATCAAATTACAACTTGCTTAGTTTTTAATCTACTGAAAATGTTTTTTCACCTGTAAGCAATACAATAGAAAGAAACCTTAAGACCTTAGGCAATGAGAATGTTCAGCTCATGACGGCAAGCTTCGGCCAGTCACTTGCTCACATACTGTACAAGAGAGATTTCTCACATTTGAATAAGGGACGCTGTCATTGGTTTGTTGGTCTGTACAGCTTGTCAACATTGAATCACAAGCAGCAGAAAATCTTACTGGAAATGTCTATTCCAGTAACCTTGTGCTGCAGTTGAATTCTTGAGAGATTTGTGGCTTATAAACTTCCCAAAATACTTCTTGTTCTGCTCCAAGCTAAGTATTAACCTTTAAACCTTGCCTAACCAGCTTGTTGTATCCAATAATGTGGCAGCACTGAAAGGTGGGAGTGTTTTAGGTTAAAAGATGCAGCAAAAGTTGTACTGTTATGAACGTCAATGACAAGGAGTTGCTTTAATTAGATAAACTGCAGTTTATAAATCCAGTCACAACCAGGTATTCATTTAAACTACCTGCCCTTTTGCAACAGGAGCCCTCCCAGATGGTACTGTGGAGCAGACTATGTTCTGTGGAGTTATTCTATCTGGCAGTCAGGTTACTATTCCAGTGCTGTTTACAGAAACAGAAGTAGAGAAAAAAAAACTGGGTTTTGTTTGATTCATAGTAAAGTCGGGTCGCTGTGTTGTGTTGGGGAGTGTGACAGGAGTTCTCAGCTCCAGCAGTTTTATCCTTTTTATCCAGTGCGTCTATGTCCTGTAGCTTGTTGCTTGTTGTTTGTAACATACGACTGCTACTTTTTATAGCAATAATCAATTGTAGCTGTTTCCTCTTTCAGAAGATTATATTTCGCAAAACTTAAAACAGCTCACATGTTGTTCAGCCTGTCTTTCTGTTACATAATAAGGTGGATAACTAATACACTTGGCTTTTATGAAAAAGGATGAGGCCCAATAAAAAGCTACGGTCTTGGTATTCAGGAATATTGATGCCGATCACAAGAGAGTATGGGAATAAAAACATTAATGAAACTTAAGCACACAGCACCAAAACAAGAATAGTCTATAAGGACAGCCTGTGTGAAAAATCTATTCTTTGTTTAATTGAAAAGTAAAGCAAAAACATGTTGATGTCATTTAGCAGACCTCCAAAGACCAAAATGAGCAGAAAAAAAAACATTACAAATAAATCCTGTAACATGGTTAAAAAAAAGAGTCTGGATAATCTTTTTTCTGTGCGTGTTTTGTTTTCCTCTCCTTCCTTTGTGGACCAGTATTAGCCCTTTCACCGCCTGGGGGCTAATTTCCTGCCGCAGCTGTTGGCTAGTTGCTCTGACATCTGGACGGGGGAGAGACAGTCAGACTGTCAGAACAGAGGCTACAGTAGCTTCTTTCATTTCAACATAATCTGGGAGATTGCTGTGATCTTACAATAAAGATTTGAGGAGATCACACTGCTCTGTTTGCACTCTTGGCCTGGATGTGGATGTTGGTTGTCTGCTGTGCTGTGTTTGTTCAAAGCTTTGTCAGTGTTTCTTCTCATTTTATATTGTTGGTATGCATTCTCTTGAATATCAGAGAAGAATAGGTTTTTGCTTTTGGATCCGTGACTCTGGCCTTTGTGTGTGAAGTTAGCACGTTCAGGCAGGGTCAAAAAAATGGTGGAGGAAAAAAAATCTAAAAAAGCTATAGCTAATTAGCTTTTTGTTTGGAATAAACTCAGAAAATTGGATTTGTACAGAGGAAGTTTCTAAATGTCCAGCAGGGTGTCTGTCTGTGGCAGGACGTCTGGCCAGATGTAGAACCCCCCCACTGCTTGCACACACACACACACACACACACACACACACACACATGCACAGCGACACACACCCCCTCACATCCAGCACACAGACTGTTGGCTCGGAGGCGCCATTAACCAATTTAGCTTCCAGATGTCCATCATACAGCCACAGCCAAAGCCGCACAGCTTTCTGCGTGCTTCACACACACGGGTGAGAACAGCCCACACACACACATACATCCATGAGCTGTGATCTGCTGATGCTGAGCCTCGAAAGGATACATATAGATAACAAGATGCATCTACTTTGACACATTAAGCACAGCAGCCCTGAGTGAGAGCATTATATGATTGACGGGAACTTGAGAAACTCACTTCTTTATTTTGTTGTGAAATGATCTCCTCCATCTGGAGATAAGAAAGTTAAATACACAGTTGTTTCTCTTCGCATCTAGGCCCCTGAGACGCCAACGCACTACAACACACGCCAACTAAATTCAAAAGTATTTTTTACGTCACCAAAACATGTCAACTCAAGCAGGCACTACACAAGCGCACGTTCACTTTTCCAAAACGGACAGATGCTGCACCTCTAGAGGCAAAGAGACCCAGCAGCTGTTCGCCAGCCAGTCAGATGGGCTACCATTGATAGTTCATGAATATTTTACACTCAGTCAAAATGGCTGCATTCCAGACCGCCTACAACAGCAGCCGCATTGGGCCAGATGATCCCATCATTAAACTGTATGGACCGACTTCCTCCCACAGTCAGCTAAACAAACAGAAGTTGTAGAAATCTTTCATGACACAATGAGCTGGTGCAATGTTTGCAAGAAAAAAATAAGTTTGTTCCTTGTTTTCAACGGTAAGTTAAGTTGAAGTGAGATTTCATACACCTTTCTTTCACACACTATAGATGGGTGAGAAATGCTTAATCAGGAGGAGCTGAGAAAGACTGGGGAAAGTGTATCCAGTTCTGCTTTTATACAATTAAGATTTGATGTGACAATTTAGCATAGACTTATATACTTTCGAAACAGGAGAATCAACGTTACTATCAGCCACAAGTCCTTCCACTTGGGGTTTTGTGCAGCTGTTATGACAGTTAGAGCCCTATACAGGAGGCAATAGTGCCACATGCAAGAACTGAATTCCGCATCTGCCTGACAATCAAGACTTAAGAACATTTTTAGTAGTAATTAAACAATTATCCTTCTATTTCTGGACACAGAGGATCCTTTGCTTGAGTTTGGTTCTTAAGTGAAAATAATAAGTGGCATCATGACGCCACTCAAACTGAACATTCAGTAACAACCCCTTGTGCTTTATCAAACTGTACAATCAGTCAATTATTGAAAGGGCCTACTTGTGTTATTAAGACCATGTGCCAAAGAGAAAAGAGATGGAAGAATTATTATTAAGGCTGACTTTTTTGGTTTCCACTGCAGTCTGCTTTCTATGCTTTTATTTGATTATTCTGGCTCCCTGCTGCTGCGGTCCACAGCAAAAGAATGTCTCTCTGTGTCTTTCTGTGAATTACTTTTGGTGATTCCATGTGGCTCCTTTTATCTCCCAAATTGCATTTAATAAAATTGTAGCTGCACATTTTGTTTTGTTTTTAAGTACAATAAATACTTTTTACTGTGGAAAGGCACAGTTACATGTGTTCTTGATATACTCAAATGGAAATTGCCTCATCATACAATTTATCCTATCTGCAGTAGAGTTAAAGCTGCTGCTGTTTATATTAGACTCCTAATCAGATAGCACTTTCAGATGTGCTTTCTAACAGCTGTTTGCACCACATATCTTTGGATGTAAAAACAAAGCATCAACATATGCTTGATTTATTTAGTAGCTAAATGGACCTTCTAAATTTTAACGCCTACACTATGGATCTCTTTTTAAATTTACATAGTATTACATGGATATAAAATGTGCAGGGTCTTATCAAAGTATTACTCCAATAACCTTCATTGAACTGGAGTGAGCCAAGACACCAGCCTGTGTGTGATACGGGATCTATAGCGACCTCCAGAGGCAAACAGTTGAAGATAAGATACTATTGTGCTTGTACAAAAAAAGGTAAGCTGCCAGCTTGAGTTAGGTATAGGCACATTTTTGTTTTTTGATTTATTTTGTACTCTTTGAATAAATGAAACAACATCATTAAACTGAATAGACAATACATTTTACTTTGCTGAAATGTCTGTTTGTTTGTTTTTCTTCACAATCTTCTTAACAGAGTGAATAAATGTCTCTCTCTCTCTTTTTTTTTTACTGGCAGCAGGTATTCTGGCATCTGTCAGTGACTAGACAATATCTGAATTTAAAACATTAATAATAAAAACACACCTGTAAACAACAGTTTTTATGCATTTTAATGATCAGCTTCTAATAAGAACACTGGTTTTGTTTTCTAATGGGTCTGTATAAAAATTATTTTCCAATGACCGTGATCTTTAGTCAGTTAGTGAGGTGACTTTACTCCAAATAAACTCATGGTTTTGAACATTTAAATCCACTTTCCTGTGCGATCCTATGCAGCCGAACCGTGCCTGCCCAGGGCCTAATTGTATTTGTTATACTTGCGTGAACAAGGGGCTCATTGTAATGTGCTGGTAAACGTGGACCCCCAAATTGATAGACACATAACAGGGTCACTGTTCATTTGCATTTTAACAAATCCTTCAGCTATGACACCGGATTGTGTGAATTCATTACCATACCAGGCTGCACTTCATCCAGCCATCCATTAGTAACGCCAATTAGTTTACTGGGACAGGTTTAGGAGATGCAAATCGGCCACAGACTCACTTAGGCAACCAGAGCTGCCCAAGGTTTCCCTGACAAGGCTCTCATGATGGATGTCTGATCAAGGTTTTTGTCCTGGTGACCTACATTTGACAGGATGTATGACTTGAAACTTTTTCTTGTAACGTTACCTGATTACAGTGTATCTGACATAAGCCTGTAATAACTGTATTAAGCAACTGAGATCCATTTCATTTGAGCAGGAAGTTTGATTGCAGCATCTTAACATAATTGTTTCCTCAAACATGTCACTTACAGGTCCAACAAACACCATCGCACAGTTACTTTACTGTTACCCAACTTGTAAATGTGTAAAATATAACACAATAGGCCATGTTTTTTGTGTGTAATCAATAGGCCACAAGACCAAACATGGCAGTTTCCCAACCTTTTGCTGGAACTTCTGAATGAAATGTATCCCTGTATCCCAGCTTTATTGTACAGATGTCCAGTGACCATAATTGTTATTCTTTTATTTTTTTTTGTATTTTTGTCATTTTGAATTTTGTTTATGTCTGAGGTTGTTTTGTTTCTCCTGAACACATGGACTGTTAAAATGTTGCAATTGGAAATTTAAAGGCCAGCTGAATAAAAGTTGTGTATTTATAAAAAACAAGGGGCTCCATAGATGTAAAATAATAAAATAATAAAAAAATAAGTGGCATGCACCTGTTAATAATGTCGTGCAGTTAGTGGTTACATAGCTCATTTTGAATTTATTCTTTAATCTTTGGTTTGTTGATCAAGGGACCCATACTAGATGACTCCAAGGGAAGAGAGTGGTCTATTTTCCTGTCAAGGTGGTGGTGCACCTGCTCACATCAGCTCCTCCCCCCTAGCCCCAGCCCGGGGTGACTACAGTACCCAAAGCGCACCGCGGTGCTCTCCCTTCGCTCGCTCGCCCTGCGCTGCGCCAGTCCGCCTCACTGACTCGCAGAACCAGTTGGTTTGGCCCAGCTTCTTCTTTCCTGCCTTCTCACGCTGTGTTTGCTGCTGTTGTGTTTGCCTGGTGTCAACCTACGCCGACGAGAGCAGAAGACATATCCCTCCCTCTCCACTGTTAGAGGGCCGCTTCCAATTTGCCTTCACTTTCCTTCTCGCCGGCTCCATTGGCTTCCGTGCCGTGCCAGTCAACTCGCCTCCTCTCCCAGCCCGAGTTGAGCAGCAACAGCTCGGAAACATCTGGCCGTCGCAGAGTGCTACACTCCCCGTCCCTCCGACTGCTCACCTCGGCAGCCTGTTATGGAAATTAGTCTAAACTCAATTTAGTTTGGTCTCCGAGGGAAAGAAGGGGATTTGTCGGCGGACGCGGCGGAGACATTGGAGCTTCTTGTCTGTAAGTGTTGTCTGATAGAGTCCGATTAAAGCAGGCTCAGGAGAGGGTGGGTTACGGAGGGGAAAAAGTAGCTAAATCTTCCTTAGCATGACTGTGTTGTCTCCTCGCACTAATAGTTGCTATGTCGGCTCTCCCTCCGCGGTGTTTTAGCAGCTGTTGTCATAGCAGCCGGGCCTAACGCACAACTGTAAATAGCTCAATATTGTCGCCTGTTCGCCTTACTTTTGTTAGCAATGGTCGGGCTATAGCTAGCTGCGTGGGTCAGTGTGTGTGTGTGTGCACTCTTCTTGTTTGTCTTTTACAATTAATTACTCTACTCTCGTCTTGTCAGCCCGTTTAGCAGAAGCCTCGTAGTCTGTCAGTAGTAACGATGAAGTTTTATGCTAATTTTATCGCCGGGCAAAGCTGGTGAAGGGTCGTTGTTATGGCTGACAATTTAAGCAGCTTTAAATCAAGTTAAGGGTCAAATTGTCCAAATTGAACAAAACTTGGTGACAGCTTTAGTGTCGTTTGGCTAATCCTGGTCATTATTGCTGCACTGTCACATTAGAGAAGTAAAACAGAAATTGAAATGGCACTGACAGCACATAAAGAGCGAACAGAAAGTTAATGTTTGTCTGTGGATTATTAAAGCAAGGGTTTTCCTTTTGAAACTTAATAAAGAAGGTATGTTATAATGGTTATAGTTATTGATGCTTTTACTTTAAACAGTTTATTAGTCACTTTAACTGTAAAGGTGCTATAAACAGTGTATTAATGTATTGTAATTACTTAACCTTCTTAAGTTAGCCCATATTTCATTGTATTATTGGTTTATCTATATTTTAATGTTTACCCATTATGATCAATAATATCAATATATAAAGCTTTAAGTCGTTTGTTTGAATGAATGAAAAAATAAACTCTTGTGATTTTAATTAGAACAAAAACCATACATGTTGAATCACAGCTTTTGTAATAAGTTTCTCTGCAGCTTATTAAGTAATTGCGCACCTTTTGTTGAGTCTGTTCACTCATTAGGTTCTTTCTGATTTGGCCCCATTGTTTTCTTATTTTATTTTTGTTTCTGTCACTTGTCCAGAGGGTCCGTGTAGGGGGGCTAAAGGATAAATGAATGAATGAATGAGGCAGTGAATGAATACAAGACAAGGCAGTGGCGCTGAACCGTTAAGAAGTGGGAAACAATATCAGCTGCGTGCGTCTGTCAGTTGCAAATGCTGTGTTGTCTTTTGTTTATAGTCAGTGTAAGGAAAAAGAGACTGAGAGAAACACTTTAAAACACTCAAGTAAGAAGAATTAAAAAAAAAAAAGTTTTCCCCTGAAACTTTTATTTGCTTTTACTTAAGTGCTATAAAAGTGTGGGTGAGGTTGTCGAGTTTGTCACATAAACGGGATACAGCATCCCACTGCATTTTTGTGTTTCCATGTTGTATTTTTCCCACAGAAAGAAAAAAGGGGTAGAAAACAGTGAGGAAGACGGCCAAACTGCTAGACAAAGTTGCGTGGTGTTGGTATTGGTAGAATGAAAGAGGAGTCTGGTGGCAGGAGTGTAGAGGAGGCAGCATATGGCTGTAGAAAGAGCACAGCTGGAGGTAGCATCTCCATCTGAGGATGATGTCAGAGCAGCTGACAGGCTGCCATCCACCCCACCTCCTCCATCCCTCCACCGCCTCCACCCCTCCCCGCTCCTTTATTGTGAGTCTCAGCGGCAGACTGGGAGAGTTAGTGCTCTGAGTGTATGTGTGTGTTTGTGGCTGCCGATCAGCGCCAGTTAGGAGGAGGAGGAGGGAGGTGGTATCTCGTTCCCCCTCCAACATCTCCTCCACTTTGCATCTGTCCCTCGCAGTTTGAACAGCGTGTTTTTTTTTTGCCTGCCTCCCTCTTCTTCTTCTTCTTCTCTTCTACCCACTCATTGATTCGGAGAAAGACTGAGCGACGAGAAAGAGCAAGAAAGAAAGATAGAGAGGGAGGGATACACAGCCGTTTGCAGCCGGAGCCCAGCTATTCTGCTACAGTGGAGTTAATCAAGTTGATGCATACTGCTGCAGGTATCGTTGTGTGTGTGTCTACAGTTGGGGGTAGTTATTTTGTTTTGTTGTGGGATCTTTGTGCGGCGTGTCAAGCCACTGTGAGCGCTGTGTGAGAAACTGCTGGGGAGTGTTTCAGTAGTAAACTCGTGTTGCCGCTGCCTGTCTGAGGGGTAATTGCAGTCCGGGAGTTGGTACTGTGTTGTGTTTGACTCAAAAGACTTAGGCTACTGTTTTTTGTTTGTGTTGTCAGACTTTTTATCCGTGAGCATTTACAGTACGGAGTGTGAAGGCTAGTTTGAGGTAGGAATTTTATGAAAAATGTTTACATCAACCTAGAGTTTTGTTTAATGTGTAATTTTAAGTAGTAAGAATTATTTTTTACATAAAAAGTTGATGTGCATTTGAATTTAAAAAAAATTCTTATTAATACATTTTATTCAAGAAGAACTTTAGTTACATTTTAGGTATTAAACAAATAATGTTATTTTTTTTCTTTTTTTAAATCCCGTAAGCAGCTTTTATTTTCTCGCCATAAAATTACTTGAAAGCATGTGCGGGCTGCTCTGCCCACTTTTCTCCCCTGCTGTCAGCTGGAGTAGAGGAGACTAATTTAGAAGTTGCAGATTTGAGCTGCCTGAATTGGCCAGACAGCTGTAATCGCACTCCCTCCTAGTCTTAATCTCTTTATCTGGCTAGCAGCTGCCATATGGCCCCCGTCAGCTGGATCAGATGTGGGTAAGCCTCCCTCCCTGCCACAGCCTGGCCGTCCCGGGCTGTTCCTCTCCCTCCCTGTCCACAGAGTTTCTTACTTACACCCATGCCCGATCTGGTCAGTCGGCCGGGCCCGGGTGATGAGATGCTGCCCTCCTGAGTCTTGTCCAATGGCTCCCTCCTCACAGTCGCCGCGACGACTTTATTTTTAGCCATCTTTAAGGATTAGGATTGATGCTGTGACGAGCAGGGCACTTACAGTGATTGTATTGTAAATCTTCTCTTCTTGGATGGCGGTGGGTGGAGAAGGGGGGGTGAAGAACGGGGCAGAATCTACAGTGAGGCGGATGTGTTGGGATTTTTTTTATCCTTATAAGATTCTGAAGTGCGTGAGGAAGAGTCTGTGTGTGTAAAAAAGGAGGTGGCAGAAGGGTTTTGCTGGACAGGGGGAGGGGGTGGGAGGTGGTACACCCTTGTCCCTTTAAGCCCCCTCATTAAAAGCAGTCGGTACGAGCCCGAGGGCGAGCGCACACACATAGACAACAGGCAGACAGCACACACGCAGTCACACATCCGGACATTCTTGGTTTAGCTTCATTCAAATGAGGTGATTTAACTGCTTTGGTTAACACAGCGCTGAGCAGCAGCAATGTATTTCCTCAGACAGGACAAATCGACATGGTTAACAGGTGGGACTTAATCATTTCACACATTTCTGTCATGTTTAGGTTAATTCCTATATCTTATTTCTATTCTGGACTGCTCTAGAGTACTGTAAGTTAGATTTTCTTTTTGTTTGCTCGTCTAATCTTGCACTTAAAGCCGGACTTTGCAGGTTAAATGAGGGACAAGCTAGTTTGTTTTTCGACAGTGCTATTTCAATTGGCCAGTTTTCCTGCTTGACTTAGTCTGTGGAGGTGGTTTGTAGGTAGGATGTTGTGTGTACGTGAGGACAGCATGTGCAGCTGAAAGCCGGTTACCTAAAAGGTCTGTGCCAGGCCAGGCCAAAGTGGGTTAATAAAAATAACCAGCGTAGGAGCAGCGACAATCCAGGAGTGCAGGCAGAGGAGTTGGAGAGATGCAGTGAGAGAAAGCAGAAGCAGGGAGAAGTATTTGTCGCAACAATTTAGCTTTACCTACAATTGTTAACCTACAACCTACAAACAAGTCTTTGAGTAAATCCTAATTTAAACTTTACTCTGTAATCACCCCCTTATTTTTTCCAATAATGTTATTTAAATGTATAAAGATAAGAAAATCATACATCTTTAAAAAAAATATATGCCTCTTCACAGTTTAAAGATTTAAACTACAAACCATTGTGGGGTTAAAAAACTGAATCTGTGCGGTGATGCATAATAGTAAAAATGCTGAGCATTTGCATTTTAAATCTAAATTTTGTGCAAGAAGTTAATATTTTGCATGATTTTTTGTTTTAGTTTGAAAACATGTATTTATTTGTCGCCCAGCGTCTCTGTTGGTGCAAATCTTTCTCCTGCTTTTCTGCTTTACTCTGGGGTCATTTCAGAGGATCTTATGCCATAAGGATTTTTGACATTTGTCTACCTAGTCTTTTTTCTCTCCCATTTTTAATGTTGTATATTTTGGAGTGGCTTAATTTAAGTTGATTTTGTATGGACAACTTTGGTTGCCAGAGAAGTTAGCACTTCTTGATTTTATATTCTAAACTCTTTGAGTATTTTGTGTCATTATTTAATTGTAGTTTTGTAACACTATCTACACTTCTCTTCAAATTATTTTTACAATGATTTTTATTATTATTTAAAAATATCATACCTAAAGAAAGAACCTTGGTATCTCTAACTGATGTCTCCCTGTGTCTGTGTCTTCAGGTTATGAGGACGGCAGGATGGAGTTCCCAGACCACAGCAGACATTTGCTTCAGTGTCTGAGCGAGCAGCGGCATCAGGGCTTCCTCTGCGACTCCACCGTGTTGGTGGGTGATGCACAGTTCCGTGCTCACCGTGCTGTGTTGGCCTCTTGCAGCATGTACTTTCACCTCTTCTACAAAGACCAGCTGGACAAGAGAGACGTGGTGCACCTCAACAGTGACATTGTCACGGCCCCTGCCTTCTCCCTGCTCCTGGAGTTCATGTATGAGGGCAAGCTGCAGTTCCAGGACCTGCCCGTAGAGGATGTGCTGGCTGCTGCCAGCTACTTGCACATGTATGACATTGTCAAAGTGTGTAAGAAGCGTTTGAAGCAGAAGGCCACAGCTGAGGCAGACAGCACACGCAAAGAGGACGACGGAGGGTCCAGCTGCTCTGATAAGGCTGACAGTCTATCAGATGGCTCAACGGGACGACCAACCACTGCTGACAGTGATGAAGAAGAGGAAGGTAAGGCAGAGGGTGGGCCTCTGTGGCTGAGACTGCCGTCCACTGATAGATCGAGGACCCCTGCCATGGCTCCGTCCAGTCCTGGTAACAGAGAGGCTGAGACCCGGACAGGAGAGGCGCTGGCAGAGCAGAAGCTCCTCTCTCCTGCCGGCAGTCCCACCAGCTCCACAGGCTCTGTGTCTCAGAGGTCTCAGCATTCTGTGAGCTCTCGCCGAAACCACCGAGCACGAAAGGTGTCCAACGATGCAGCCGACTGTGTCCTGGACCTGTCTGTCAAGCCCATAGGCAGCAGCAACCACCACCCGCCGTACTTCAGCGGGGCAGCTACACCGGACAGCCTGCAGAGCCCGCTGGCCGTAAGGGTCAAGATAGAGAGGGGTGTGGCTTCAGACGAGGAAGAGGAGCTGGGAGCTGGGGACTACGACATGGAGCACAGTGGTCTCACCAAGGTGACACCCCCCAGCATCAACGGGGGCCTGGGCCACCACGTGGTAGGAGGTCCCCTATCGGCCCAGAGGAGACTGGGCCTGGAGGCCCACCTGTCAGCGCTGCGAGAGGCTTCTCTGGCTTCAGAGCTGGAGCGAGAAGACAAGGCCTCGGCCGCCGCAGATGACGAGGACCTACTGGGGGGTGAAAACGAGCGCACCCAGACCGACGCAGCCAGCATGGACAGCTCACTGCTGCCCTACGTGTCCAACATGCTGTCTGGCCCACACACGCAGATTTTCATGTGCCCGCTGTGTAACAAGGTGTTCCCCTCCCCTCACATTCTGCAGCTTCACCTCAGCTCCCACTTCAGGGAGCAGGAGGGCATACGCTCCAAGCCCGCCGGCGACGTCAACGTGCCCACCTGCACCATCTGCAGCAAGACCTTCTCCTGCATGTACACGCTCAAACGTCATGAGAGGACACACTCTGGTGAGAAGCCCTACACCTGCACCACCTGTGGCAAGAGCTTCCAGTACTCTCACAACCTGAGCCGCCACGCTGTAGTGCACACGCGCGAGAAGCCGCACGCGTGTAAGTGGTGTGAGCGGCGCTTCACGCAGTCTGGGGACCTCTATCGACATATTCGTAAGTTCCATTGTGAACTGGTCAACTCTCTGTCAGTAAAAAGTGAACCGCTGGCACTGCCCAATGTCAGGGATTGGGCAATAGAGGACAGCTCGCAGGAACTGTGGAAGTAGAGAAAGACTTGTGGGCTGAGGAGAGAGCAGGGGGCACGGGGAGGTCACAGGGAGGTTGCAGAGTCTGTTATCTCATGACTCATCTTCATGTACGTCGCAAATCTCGTTCAATTGCACTTTAATAGCACATGAAAATGTTACTACTGATTATTTTGTGTTTTGGGGCTTATTTTTTGATTTATTTTATTCTTATTTTATTTAATGTAAGCTCTTTGGTGGTTTTTATTGCGTCTATGGGCCTCAGTGAGAATGTCCTGCTTTTTAAGAGTTTTTTTATGTTTTATTTGTGTTTTATCTCAGACACAACACTCCGACGCTGGCCATCCTATCAGTCCCAGTTCCACAGACAGTCGAACACACTGAAGTTTAACACATGACTATACACTAAACGGGTACTGTGATCACCACCACACACACGTGTGTGATACTGCTCTACTCTGGCAAAAATCTCATCTGAGGTGCATGAGTGTGTGTGAGTGTATTTGTGTGTATTAATTTAATTGTCTACTGGCAATGAGGTGTCGTTAGCGAGGGCGCTCCCCGCTTCTCCACTTAAGCTCTTTGGTTTGTGTTAAGGGGAAAGCTCACTGACTGACAAACTGATGGCACTCATGCAATGCACAGCCTCTTTTTTCACTTCCAATCAATTTGAAGTATTTTCTAAAAACCTTTACAAATTATTATTATTATAATTATTGTTATTATAGAGCTTTTTCTTAAATCTAGCTGGCAGTCTTTAAACATCTCTTGTTGAAAAGGTATTTAATTTAAAGTTGTTGTATATTGTTCTACTATAGTTTTAAAACTTTAATCCTTTTTAAATTATGATGATAATTATTATTTTTTTGTTACTTTTTGTAATGGGACCTGCTGTTGTTGCATGACGTCCAAACCTGTATATTTTAAAATAAAATGTGAATTTGCTGTATTACTGTACACATTGTAATTGAACAAATATTTGATAACAGGCTTTCTTTTTAATTTTCTATTTTCTGTGATTATTACTCCAGGGTGCAGTCTGTTAAAAACTATTATTCTCACAACTATGGAAAATGCATGAACATTTGATTTTGTCTTTTTAAGTTGTGGTTTTGCAAAGGGGAGGAAAGATGTTTTAACAGTGAAAGGCTCATTTTCTTTACTGGTTGTTGGTCTGTCACAGGGCTCCTAAAAGAATGTTACCGAATGTGTTTCCGTCAGATGTTGACGTGACAAAGCATTTGAAGCCTGTGTCTATATGCACTGATTTCTCTGCTGTGTATGTGTTTTCATGTGTGTTTGTGAGTGCGCGACTGGGTTAAGACCAGTCAGTTGAACCTACTGAAGATCTACGTCCACCCAGCACTTCCTCCTGCTCTTCCTCAGGCGCTCCATGTGTCCACTGCTGTACCTTAGTGTCTCATCTCTGTCGCTCTTCTCCAGCTCTAGACAGTCAGGCCACCTCTCAGTGACTTCTGCTCATGGTTCACTTATTTCAGGTCTGTTGAGTGCAGTTGTGTGGCTCTGACTTGACTAAAGTGTGAAGGGGGCAGGGAGATGATGGAAGAGGGGTAAACTGTCCTGCTGAATGTTGAAGGGTCAGAAATACTTTCTTATTTTTTTCATGTGGTTGTGTAACTAACTTTGAGCGTGTGTATGTTACACGTGGGAGTGAGTGTTCTCAAACGTAATGCTTGCTCTGTGATGAGAAAATTGGCATGCCTGAATGCACCTTTTTAAGCTAAAAGACAAAATCAGATTTTTTGCTGAAAAGATGCCTTTATAAAAAAATAATTTGAGTATTTGATACTGTAAAGCGTTGCAAAATAGTTGTTTAAATTGTGTATAAATTCATGGAATTTATCAAAAAAAATGTCTTATTATATTTTGATGTGATTGGAGATTAATTGAAGACAGTTTTCCTTTTTGTATGTGAATATTACACTGGCGTTATATCAGTTTGGGTTTTCTATATTTTTTGGTCGAGTGTTTAAGAGCAGAAGGGCAGCTCTGATGTTGAACGCTCCACATTTCTTCCCTCTGGCGCTCCTCAGTGTCGGCCCCAGAGATGTGTTTGTGTGCAGGGCTGCGGCGGTTATACATTGCGCCCTGTCAGCTGGTGGCACCCACAGACTTTGCCAGCGCTACAGTGTGGGTGACATTGCAGCAGTTTGCATCGCATTGCCAACCTGTCTCTTATTTCTCTCTTCCAAAAGTTTTTATTTTTCTCCAGCGTCTCTGCATACGGGCTCACTCCATCCTGCTGATTTATTTTTTTTGTTCTGGTTGTACTTGACCGCCTTAAACTGCTGTAGTGTCCAGGCTGTTCTTATTTGATTTAATGGTGTGTGTGAAGTTTAAGGAGTGACGTCAACTTGCTTACGACGCTGTGAACTAACCACCCTAAAAAACATCTCAATCTTTATTATTTTTTAATTATTTTTTTGCTCGGCTTACTTGAAAACACAAATGGTCATAGACAGTTAATGAATGGGCAGATGAAAGGCAAAGGGTGGGGGGGCATCAAAGTTTTTTTTTTTTTTGTCTCTTTAAAGAGGACAATCAGTGGGAAAACAAGCTGATTTCAATTCAGAGATATTTGCTCCCGTTTGAGATTAAAACAATGTTCCTTTTCTTTTGTTCTTATTTTTTCAGATTGGTCATTTTTTAGCTTTGACAATCATAGTTGGGTTTTTATTTGTGTTTCTCAAGGGGAGTACATTCGAATTGTGTTTAGTTTTGTAATTTTTGGTGTGCTGTTGACATTTTTAAAATTGTGTGCAAACTGCAATAAATTATAAGAATCTTGAAATTCAACCTTTGTGTGGATATTTGTTTTATAAGTGTGCATAACCTGTAGATGATTGTTTGATATTTATTGTGAACACAGCTCACACATGCGCACAGACACAGAAGGGCCAGTGCAGGAGGCTTTGGCATCCTGTTCTATACTGACTTGTGATGTGGGTGTAAGTCGTGTATATGCATCCGTGTTTACAAGTTTGTGAGCGAGTGGCTCTGCTCTGAGCAGTGCCTGGACGCAGCATGGTGGCTTGTACACTCACGCTGCGTGCCCGCACAACTTCTGATATAACTGCTGCCGCTCTGGCCGAGGTGTAGGCTGCATTCGGCAAAAAAAAAAAAAAAAAAGTGCAGCAGCTTGTGGAGCACTAACCCCCTGCAACACACACACACACATACACACCACTGCCTTCCAAAGCTCCTCAAGTCCATTTTTCTAGTAAAGAAATCAGCTTTAGCTAATGTCTTGCTGCTCAGTAAACCTGCTCTACAGATGCATTAAAAGCCCCTGCACTCAGAGGCCAAGTAGCAGCGTCTATTAGGCCACTGCCACAGATGGTCTCTTCAGTAAGCCCCGAACACACGCAATAAGCTCACTCCTAATCTTCACCACATTGTCCTCTGTCTGAGAAAGACCAAATGTTGGTCTAAGAAATCGGAAAAGTAGAATCATTTTAGTAACTTTTTTTGGCAAAAAATATGTTTGACCTCTAACCAGAAGAAACATTTGCAAGTGAAATACATACATTTAAATATGGATTATGAATGAGCACAACTTTAGCTGGGAGTTGCGCAGCTGTAAAAGCTCTGAACATGCAACACAAAACAAGAGAGCTCCCATAAAATGATTCACTTTTCATTTTAAAACTTGCATAACAATGTACAATGCTGTTGCAGTGCAGTGCTATTTCAGTCGTCTCACGCAGACATGCCACAGTAAGATAACGGCTGTAGACAAAACAGCAAAAGCGTGTCCTTTGGTTCTGCACTACTTGGTGATCATTAATTGCAATCTGCAGCGTTCTAAGTGAACATCTGCTTGTAGACAACTGCTCTGTCTCCGTGAGCGCGAGGAGGCAGTGTGAGCTTTGCTGTGAATGTAGGTCATTAATTTGTTTCTGTCCTTTGTTTACTTAAGGAAGGGGGACAAAGGGGCAGCTGCAGAACCATTTGGCTGTGCCCAAGGCAGCCCAGCTCAACATGTTGGGAGGCTGAGACCAGCTTGGGCTCCTGTCTGGGGCTCGGGCCCCTACTCTGCGCTGCTTTGCGTGAGGGAACGGCCTCTGCCAAGCTGCCAGGAAGGGGTTCAGTACCAAGGGAGGGGGAGAGGGTCAACATAAGACTCTGATGTTGGACTGTCCTGATGTTGACCGTTGAGTTCAATACGTTTTATTGTTCTACATTAAAATCAGATCCATGGTAAAAACTCAGCATAAACTCTGTATAAACTAAATCTGACTAAGAACAACTGCTGTATGCGCTTTTATATATATTTTTAATAAAGCAGCAAAACAGTATTAACAGCATTCATTATTAAAGCTTCCAGCTCATACACTTCACTTGTTGATTGTGTGATAAAGGAATCGTTTCCCAGGCCAGGTCTAACCACTGAAGAGCTGACAGAGATCGGACAAAGCGAGAACAAACGTATGTGTGCCAGTGTGTATGTGAGCACAAGTGATCAAGGATTGTCTACATATTTAAAAGAGCTCCTTTGTCAGGCACTCAGCACAGCAGGACAGAAGGCAAGCAACAAGCGGCCCGCCAGCGAGCAGACAATACAGTGGCACTGCGCTGGCTGGGAGGGATTTTATTTTTTGGGGGGGTGGAGGGGTCTGGGGGCAGAGTATCCCAGAAAGCCAGCCATCCAGCCGCCTGCTCGCACCCTCCTCCTCTGTCCTGGAAACAAAAGACAACGCAACTTGAACTTGAAAATCTGTGTTTCTCTGTGAGAGGGGGCCCCAAAAACCACTTACCCACAACCCCCATCACCCTCTCAATCAGGGAAATATACTGTAGGTGCAAATATACACAATAAGAAGCATATGCATTCACAGTCAACAAGACAAGTTTACTGCACTGTTAAGGCCCACACAGGTTCATCTAACCTGTAATTTACCATATGTACATGAAGACAAAGACCTCCAGCTGGTGTGTCTACAGCTGCGCGGTGACAGGATTAAACAGTCCTTGTCTTTGTGTCGGTTGTTTATGAAAGGAAACACACATGAAATCTTAAAAGATAAAAGAGAGGCAGTAGACCATTTGCTCCTGAAGATGTCCATCTTTTAATGGGCAACAACAACAGAGGCGTTGCATAAAAGCCATGACGTGTTACGCTGCAGAAAATAAAATCAATGTGGGCACTACACAGGGTTAATCACACCTTATGATTACATTGGATGCATAATTTACATGATGACAAATGGCTTTGTATTTATGTCTTTTGTGTCATTTGTACAACTCTTTGCTCAACTACAGTTAAAATAATAGCAATGACAGAAGATGTCTGCAGGTGTTGTAAAGTTATTTGTTAATGTTTGCATCATGTTTAATTATACTGACAGGGTAAGGTATATGTTGACAGATAATGTAAAAGTTGACTTATTCTTGGTTTACAATGTCAAATTGTTAGTCACTAAAAAAAAACTTTTTGCTGTCTTTAAGCTTTTCTGCATAAATGAGCCAATCGTGACAGCTTATTGGTGGACCAAATAACTGCATTTGTGTCATAATTGTTTTATAAACGTGTGTGAGAGGTGAATCCATTTAGTCTGAGGTCAAAGCAAGGACAGTTACAAATCTTCCTTTGTGACATCTTTCTGTCCTCTCCACACTTCTCTGCCCTTCTCCCAGCTGTGTGCGTTTGCCAGATAAGGGGCATTACCAGGGCGTGTCCGGGTGTTGCTGGAAACTGCTGGCAGCCGTACACATGTGGACAACTCAGCACTTTATGATTGCCATGGTGACCTGACGGGGTCACGCAGGGAGGGGTCCTTTAGTGTCACCAAATGTAAACCTGCTGTGCTGCTGTGTGGATGTTACTTGTGTTATCACGTGTCTGTGTGTGTTTTATGTGAGTGGGACATCTGCTGCATCTGCCTGCTGAGCACTACACATGTAGACAGACACACACACACACACACACACACACACACACACACACACACACACACACACACAAAGTGAGCAGCAGTCAGACAGCTGTGCTGTTGTCCAACAGTCAAGTTCACTCTCACTGTTATTGTGTCTTTCCTCCCGCTGAAACACAGTGGAAACATGATGAAAGAGCCACACACACCGAGCCTTCTGGGTAATCCCTCATATTGTGTGCATCCAATACTATCAGACAACAAACTAAACACATGCACTGGTATCAACAGTGAGCACTGTCGTGTGTGTTGCTGCACTGTGTTTCATTTTCAGTGTTACATGACTCTGAAACAAACATATGTATTAATATGAGATAAATCCACTCTACTTTGTGAAGTATTTTAACAGCAATTTGTATCTTGACCGGTCATAGCAGTTCTAGCACATTTGTATTGTATGAGGTCAAAACAGAGCAAACATTTTCCTGCACCTTTTTTCCTGTGTGTTAGAAAACAAGCCCTGGAGCTGACGTGCTAGTGTCATTCATTTAATTTCATTTCTATTTATTCATCTTCTTCCACTTATTGTTTAGGGTAGCACAGAGCTATAGCCATCACACTTGAGGTGGGATACACCGAGGACAATCTCCAAATAATTGGAGGGCTTACACCAAAAAGTTACAAAGCCACAGTGACATGGTTATAATGGTTATAGGTTCATTATCGACTGTTTTTACAGTTTTGCATTTTACACATTTGTTTATTTCACTCATTTATGCATTTGTGCAGTAAAGTCATTTTTAAGAAGAGTGCTGATTAGATCGGACTTAATAAACTACTATTTGAGGCTGCTAACTTGAAAAATTGTTTTGTAAGCGCAGAAAGACAATTTATGCAAACAATATGTGAAAATATGTTTCCCTTCGCCATCTATTTGTCTATTTATCATATGCTCCGACGTTTTCTTGACACAAAGGAAGACATCGAAAACACTCCTGACAGCAGCGAGTGTACTGTGCGAGAGCGGAGCGTACACATGGCCCGTTGTGTGTGTCGGTGTGTGTTAGTGTGTGTTCTCTCACCCTATGATGCCAACCTCTTCGCTCCCTCCCAGCTCTGGCCAGGCACGACCCATCTGTCACATTCCTCCTTCCATCCCGTCTTCCATCCTCCCCCCATCCGCCGCACTCTGTCCATTCCTCCCTCTGTGAAGTCACCCTCCTGTTTGTCCGTCCACCTCCATTTCTCCATCACTCCCTAAATCCAACTCCCACCTTTTGGTAAAACTTTGAATTCTTTATTGGCCATCATTAAAAAAGGGAACATGTGGCCTCTCCAGCTTGTATCATAACAATAATACACACTATCAAAAGACAAAACTGTTGAGCCCCAAACCTTTTTCCACCATATCCCAGTGACTTGAGGCCAGTGTGGGACCCTGCAGGCCCATGTAGAGCCCTAAGGCCCAGTGTTACTGCTTCATGCTGAACCAAAGTGATCCAATCTGGGCCAGAGAGACAGGGGTCCAGCCTAGGGAACTGGCACTGTCGCCCGTGTGTGTGTGTGTGTGTGTGTGTGTGTGAGGAGTGTAGCATCAGGGGTGTAGCCTGGGGTGTACTGGCATGGCTGTGCATTGGATTATTGAAGGCAGCTTGGGACCATCTGTATGGTGCTGCGCAAGAAGTAGAAGAAGACAAGGGGAGATGGAGAAATAAATGGAGTTAATGCAAAATAAACAGAGCGCTGTTGTAAAACCAGAAGTGATTTAGTTTGACTTCACAGAATACTACTAGTCTGCTAAAAACAGTGCAATGTGCTGTCTAAGCAAAGGTCTCAACACCTGTTTTCAAACGGCTGTTTTATGGAATGCTTTAATAGCTTCTGCACTTAAACAAATAGACATGCAATGAAAAAAAATCATACGTTATTCAGTGACTATGGTATGATAAATAATGATATGAATAGGTAGGACCACAGTAGTGTCACCGTGCCAAATATGTTGTAAGATGGGGAAAGATTAAAGGTCAAGGCAAATGCAGATACCAACATGATGCAGTTGAAAATCTGAATCGACACATCATGTGATACCTTTAGAGAAGCAAAATAAAAGAGTATCCAGCAAAGTTCTATCATTCTTTAAATATTAGTAAAAATATTGCAGGCATACAACAGCAGCAGTGTGGTGTAGAATAGTATTGTACAGTGCAGTGTAGTCTAGTAGTGTATATAGTTTATACAGTAGTACATGGTATAGCATTGTCTAATTATTATGCAGGATCAGTCTTAGCTATACCTATTCATTGAAGGGTAAACACCTCACATTAACGCAGCAATTTTTCCTCCCCATTGTTTTAGTAAACCAGGTCTTTGAACGGCTCAACAACGCCCAAAACATACACTGCTGTGAACTTAATCAATAATATCCAGTCAAAATGAAATATAATATACTACTGAATGCACTGATGTTTTACCACTTTTCAAAGTCGATCCTGACAATTAAATGGCTGAATTCTAAAAACAGTGTACTTTATGCACCGTAAGCCTTTTGGTTGAACGAACTATGCAGATCAACAGAAATGTCTCCAGCAGCTGTGTGTGGATCCTCCAGAAGGTCTTCTCAAGAAGGCAGACAGGCTGGCAAGCAGCTGTGGCTGTAACTCTCTTTCACACTCACACACACACTAACCTGTGCGCTTTGCATACGTAAGTGCACAGCTACTGTCTCACACACACACACAAACACACACACACACACACACACACACACACACACACACACACAGTGCACACGCACACGAAACACAAGCTGTTGTTGCTTAACGACTGGGCTGCTCCGGAGCACATCTGCACTCTGCATTATCATTAGCTCTCCGCCGCATCCCCAGGATTGCTGACAAAGTGAACAATACCGACAATCACCCCCATCAGCTGTGGCCATATGGGCGCCATCCATAGCTGTAGCTGTGGTCCCTTCCCTCAGATGAAGGGGTGGGAGTGTAGTGCAGAGTTGGTGTGAGTGGTGAGGTGAGGAGGGGGGCACGGCAGCAATTGTAACAGCATCTGTTTGGCACGCACTTGCTCACTTGGCCATTTTTGAAGATAAAGCTGGAGATAAACTTTTTTTTATTTTTTTTTGCTGTTATCACAACAATCCCCTTTCCCACCCATCTCATTTGTCACAACTCCCGTCTCTAGTTCCTCCTCTGTTAGATGCATCTCCAGGTAGCACTCCTAATGTCAGTTGCGACTTGTAATTGCCACCACCTTTATCCTCTGTTCTAATGGGCTGGGAGTGTGTGTCTGTATGTGTGAGTGAGGGACTAGGCCCAGATGGCAGAACAAGGTGCACACCACCACTCTTCTGCTAGATCCCCAAATCTCTTCCTTCCCCGGGCCCCCTCTCTATCCTCTCTCCCTCCTGGACTTTGAACCCAGCTGGCAGAGGTGTTTTCCGAGGATCAGCAGCAGAATCCTTCACTGCTGTTCTAATTATCTTTCAACTCCAAAAGCCCACACTGTATATCATTCTTTTAAATCTTTCTCAAAGTTCTCTCCTTTTTCCTCTGCCTGTGATAGATCAGAGGAGGGAGCCTCAGTCTCTGCTCTGAATTGGCACAGGAACCTTTAGCATGCAGATGTCACCTTGAGATTAAAAGTGTGTTGATGCATAGTTTGCTCCCTGTTGTTTCTGTACAAATGGTGAAAAATGTCTCTGGGTAGAGACTGCTGCTCACGTCAAACAGCGCTCTGAGCTCCTCATTGCACACACAACAACCAGTCAAAGTACAGTCTATAGTGGGCTACCAGTTGTTACAGAGGTTTTTATTGTGATCTGTCCTAATAGGTGCACCGTCCATCTAATTAGTTTCTTTATGTAATGTGGCTCAAAATACATCTTTTATCTTCCAACATCTCCTCTGCCTCCCCAGCCATCTCCTTCATGATCAGTCTTATGTTCATTTGTCACTGCTTCGGGGTGAGCTGCCAGTTCTATTCTAGCACAGATCGTTTCAGAGAATCAGAGAAGCAGAAAGCCCCTGCCAACTCTGGTTGGTTTTAGAAACAATGGTCTATTCTGATATATGGTCTACTGTTATTGGTGTGGTACTACACATTTAACATTACATTAAGCCAATAAATTCAGTAAATAAAATAAGCACTTTTCTCTTCAGCCCAGGGTTTGATGGCCATGACCGAGCACTCTCAGGGTGACCATGTTCTCCCCGTGTTAATGTGGATGCTCAGGTTGTCCCCACCACTGATCAATGGACAGTTGAACGATTTAACTTTTTTTTTGTTGAAGATGTGCACTTTCATGAATGCAAGCTTTTTTGTTAATGGATATGTCCCATGTCGCTTTACAGATTTAAGCCTGACAAACCATTTTGGTCAACGAGACAGCCATGTTGAGAGTTAAGTTTGGGAAGAAAATCAATTTTCCCCAAGCGAGCAGTTCATCCCATTTAAGGATAGTGAAAAACAATTTTTGAAGGGTGTGGTTTGTTGTTATTTCAAAAACGATTTAACTTAGATTCACATTTAACCACACAGATGCTAAAGTCTAAATAGACCTGTCCTCTCTATGTCAGATAATCTATAGCTCGAGTTATCAAATCTAATAATACTTATCTAATAATAATATAATAATAATATAAATAAAAAGTCTTGTTGTATATTATTATATAAATTATTTATTATTTAGCCACATAAAACATTTGCTACACTATATAAATATAATTTATGTCTGACTGCTGGTCCATTCATAACTTTGAGCCAGCACATTTCAGTTCAGACTGTTCACAGAGGTTAGCAGTTACTTGAAGGTGCCATGAAGTCACATGTCTCTGATGCTCCATTTGCTGTCAGCTGTCAGCTGCTGCGGTGTTTCCCAGTTGCCACCCCTGTTCACTCTGTGGGCCACACATCAGTCACGGGACATGTACTTCTCTGTGCTCTCTGTCGGCCTGAACCCTCATTCCAATCAAGTAAACCATAAATCTAAGTCCTGGGGCAGAAATGTGTGTGCATAGCTGTGTGGGGCACATACAGTGGCTATACATAATGTCACTGAATGAGTCTGGCTATCATCTGCTCTCTCACAATTACCCCTCCCCACTCGTTCGGTTTAGAACAAGCACCTCCTGGGCAAATATTTAAAGTCAAAACAGGCGAGGCCCATAAAAAGCTGAGGGCTGCTGGTGGAGCTGGTTTGTGGTGTGGCTACATCTGTCAGGGGTTGGGGGGGGGTTGTCTGACTGCAGCTGCCGAAACGAGTTTGGACACTGCTGACGGCAGCACCTGTCCCATACTGGAGACACGGGGCCAGCAAATGTCCGGCCTGAAACACACACACACACATAGGTAGTCATGTGTCACTTCTGCAACAGGATATGTGGCAGTGACAAAGACTCACACACCTTACTGTGAGCTCTGGAGGGCCACACCCCTTTCCTCTGGCTGACCCCCATCTGTTGCGTCCCTCGGGAGTGTGTGACTGTGTGTGTGTGTGAGGGTAGGAGGTCAGGGGAGGGGACAGGCGTTCGGCCTCGGCTGCCCATTGATCAACAGCTGCTGGTCTTCTCATGCCGTGGCGGGGAGGCCACAACAGCTGGGACCGGGGCCAGAGGCTGGGACCCCCGAGTTGGAGCCGAGGTCGGAGGCCAAGGGGTAGCAATCTGGGACCAGGACCAGGGTTAAAGCGATGGTACTGAGTTCGGGTCAAAGTCAAACATGAATGAGATTTTAGCTCAAGTGGACAGAAGATGAGATTAGACTGTAAATGTGTGGACAGTAGGAGCTCAATCGAGACACTACCAGGAAGTGGACACTGCAAAAGTCAATGCAACATTAACATCTCGACATCAGTGACTTCTATTCAGTCAAATATTAGAAAAAAGGTGCACCCTGTAAGTTTAATTATGTTGTTATTATCTTGAATCTCCCCCCAGTATCACTTTATTGAAGTTTTTTGAATATCAATCTTTTATACGTTATTGTTTTGTAGTTGCTTCTCTTTTTTCTGACACAGTAGCAACATAGTGCAAAACTAGAATTTACTGGGCAGAACATCTAGCATTATCTGGCTAAACAAATTCAACAAAACAATACATTTTGGTTTATAAACAAGCAAAAAATCTTGAAGGGTGTGCTCAAAAATAGTGGAAGAGGATAAATGTTATTTTAAGGTCATTATTGTTAAGAGAAAAAAAAAATTCTTTCACATAATTTTTTTTACAAGATCTGCAGCACATAGTTCAGTGTGTGACTGTGTGGTTTGAAAAGGAGCTGATAGTGGGACTGACAGCTGTTAAAAGAGTCGACCGGCACACATATGCTGTGTCCAGGACTTTATTTTTATAATGTGTGTCCAGTTCAGGGGGTGGGAAAAACAGAAGCAGGTGAAAAAAGGTCAAGTGAGACGCTGAGGGAAAACAGCATGGCTTTTACAGTTGTTAATTCCACTGGGAGTTCATTGACAGAAGCCGAAGAACACAAACTGGAATTGCCCAATAACATAAAGAAGAATACTTTTACATTGACTCAACTGTTGCACTGTCGAGTGAGACCTTGAGGCTGAAGTTCAAAGTATTCCAGAAGATAAACTTAACACAATAAACTTGCTTTGGAATGTTTAAAAAGGGGAGTGTAAAATTACCTAAATGCCTCAGCCGACCCAGAAGAGGTTGAGTCACAGCAGAGGTCAGACCACATTGCAACACAGAGAAATGCCCCAGAGAGATGACAGGTAACATGAGAAGTCACTTGAATTCATTTCTACACTAATGCTTTTCCAGTTTCTTTTTCTAGAAATAATAATACAGCTCTGCAACAGTGTTTTCCAAGTCTGACATTGTTTCAATCCAGACAACCCCATTATCCTTGAGATTTAAAATTTTAAGACACCAACATGAAAAAAAAACACATAGTACATAAATACAGCACTCAACTTATAACTTCAATTATAGAAACAGTCTGATGTGGATGTAATCCTGTCTCATGCTCAGCCTGAAACAAAGATGGAACGTTATGTGGTCAGTTTTTATGTTTAGGATACATCAGATTATGGAATTTTGTCTTTTACAGTGTCTTAAAACAACATGTATGAAATCTGGAAGGTGATGCATTTAATGTCATTAGAAAACTGCTGCTCATCAAAAGACAATTCCCTGTTTTAAAAAGCTCTATTTGTCAGTGTCAAAGGTCATAACCATGGTAATGTTGACAAGAAAAAGATTTGAGTCAAACACATAACAAAAACAGCCAACATTCAAAGTGAGCTTTGTGAGTGTAGGTAGGTTCATCTTGGGAGACTGCATGTGGGAAAAAAAACTGATTTGCTTGTCCTTTCCCTTGAGAGCACAAAGCAAAGACTGTGGCGGACAAAGAGTGATTCAAATGAGCGAGGGGGGACAGGAGACAGCGACAGGAGTGAGGGGCAGCTGGTTAATGTAAACACGGGGCAGCGGTGCCCTCCTGCCCGCTGTGATCCTCTCAGTCACACAATAGTGAGGAGGAATCCTGGACTTGGGCCAGATGCCACTGAGCACTCTATGTCTCAAGGTGACACAGCGTATCCAACAGAACGGCCTACACACAGCTGTGCAGCCAGGGGACTGTGTTTGTGGTTTCTTAGAGGTGGTTGACTTAATTTAGATGTATTCAAATTTAGAGAGGAAGCTGGGAAAAGGCAGGGAAATGAGCTGTAGGTGAAGCTGGTCACATAAAGTATTAATGCCAGGCAATAACTCACAGAAAAGAAAGGTGTGTTTATAGATTTTTTAAGTATGGATGAAGTTTGGTTAACATCTGCAACAACAGGCTAATTGTCAGTAGGCCTATAATACTGACAGGTGTGCGAGCAATCACCTCATTTATAGGCCAAGTGCTCCCTCTAGTGGCGTTCATGAGGAAAACCTTGACACGAGTAGCGTGTAGAGTTAAATATTTTTTGCACGGCCAGCTGTAACAATAGATGAAGTAAATTCGGCTCAGCTGTTATAAAAAACAGTAAGAAAGATTCATTTGGAAATTTGGTTTGTCTTTTCAACATTTTGTGGCCAGTTCTTATAAAGGAAAGGTCAGTTGAGCTGTGGCTTACGTCCTTTGCTCTAAACCGGGCACGCGAAGTTAAACTGATAAAGTTCTCTTTGTTTATGATACAGATGGTCTTTCATTATTTGAAGCCACGGTCAAACAAGAAACACAGCACTGAATGTGGCTGTTAAATAGCTAACAATTTTTTCAAAAGATTTATTCTCATCAGAAGTCATGAATAAATTGGCCTTATTGCTTTTCAATGTTCATTCAATAGCATCTCGTTTATGATTTCTGTTCACTTGTAAAAAAAATGTTTAAGTATAAATAAAGTAGGCATGCATGGTTATACACCTACATGTCCACTAGGAGTCAGACTAGTGCCACTACTGGGCATTAAACCAATAAAAGCATCAACGTTACTTTTCCACGTCATGTTATGGACTTAATTTATGAACAGCCAAAATAAATGCTGAATAAGTAACTGATACTTGACTGTAAATACCCAATAACCGTTTCATACAATATTGGTAATAAACAAAGCCCACATTATACTCAGTTCATATATATATTTATCAAACCTGTTTAAAATGTTTTTTTTTGCGGCAAGATAACTCATTACAATATACGTTTTATACAATATTGCATTTAAAAACAAACAAAAAAAAAAACATTGCCAAGTAACTTGATTAAAATGTTATATTGAGTAAAGTACTGCAGTGTGGATCCAGGTCAAAGTGACAACATAAAAAGTGTGGATAAATTGATAATACATTCAGAGTTATCTCAGTGCAAAAAGATTCAAATTGACCACCACCTTCAAATTCATAAATCTCTAGCTACAATAAATTACATTTTTGGTTGAATTACAAGGCATTGTAATGAAGAACCTATACTTTCTGGAAACATACACAAAAAGATAAGTTTAAAAATATTAAAGGATCCCTTTTTTAAGTCAGAGTGTACTGTGGAGCTGACAGAGTAACACATTAAGCAGAAATATTCCAAAGCATCTAAAGTGCTGAGGTTAAACATGTAGTTAGAAATTTTCAGAAGCCCACTTATTTGGAATTTAGCAGGGTTCATCTATTCTGAACAGACATAACAGAGGAAACCCCTCTTTGTCTTGACTGGAACTGTTTTTTGGCCAGCTAACCCTTAATCATTATTATTCAATACAATGAATGATAATGAGAATTTATTAATTTTTAGCCTTGTTTTTATGCTAAAATTAGTACACGTTTTTAATTAACCAAAAACATCTGATAGTGGTACTGACTGTGTCATTAACCTTTAAACTATATATATTTTTAAAAAGGTCAAACTATTATTAAAATCTGATTTCCAACAGACTGGCACAACATATTTATAACAGCATAGATGAACAAAAAAATACACAAATATATGGACAGTTCCTTTCAGGCAGTGATCCCATGTCTGCGTGTGTGTCGTACTGGTGTTCAGGTCTTTCCTCGTGTCACCAAACTGTTAGTAACCGTTTGGTGATCCTTAAACATTCAAACAGGGACTCAAGACACTGCCTGGGAGCAGTCCGCTAGTGTGTCAATACAGTGGTAATGCATTACGTGGCTGACGGGACACATCTCTGTCAGCGACTTGAGACAGGTAGTTAGGCTGTGTGAGAAAAGAGGGGAGAAGGGTACATTTGACAGGCCGCTGTCCATTTTCTGCCTCGCCTTGTCCTCTCTCGGGCTAAAATAGCTGGATCATGGACTCTCTTGATTTGCCCACCCCAATCCATTTAACTGAGAAAGACAAAGTAGGGAACATCTGTCAGAGCAAGAATCTTTTGAGAGGTATATTAAGGCCCATATTATTTATACAGTACCAGGCACTCCCACATGCTCCTCGATGTATCGCACATATTTCTGGGCATTCTCTGGCAGCTCCTCAAAGCTTCTAACGGCCGATGTGTCGCTGTTCCAGCCAGGTACCGTCTCGTACTCCACCTCCACGCGCTGCAGCACCTCCTGATTGGCTAGAACACAACAATAAAGTGTTAGACTTGAAGATAGACATGCTGCTGACTACAACATGGCAAGTAAAGGCTTGGCAGAGAGATTATTCCAAAACACAGTATTCACACAGGTTAAAATCCATCTATACTGAACAAAAATTTTAATGCAGCTTTTGCCCTCATTTTACATAAGCTGAACTCAAAGATCTAAAAACACAATAGGCCCATTTCTCTCCAACCTGAAAAGCTCAAAGCCAGCTCGTTTTACTCAAGGCGAGGCAAAGCAACTCAGGGCCAACCATTCGGAATTGCAACGGGCATGACGTTATCTAGGCAACAATCTACAAAGAAGTAAACAAACAAACATGGTGTGCAAAAACATCTTTAAAAAGAAACGCTTAGCGCTGTCTGCTGTTGAGGTTTTAAACATGTAATGTAAACATTTAATTATTTTAAGCTGATTGAAAAGCAGAGGTCAACAAACTCTCCGAAGTCCTGCTCGCCAACTTGACTGTTTTGAACAAGGGACCTCCTAAGTGTGAAGCAAGGCAAGGCTCCACGATATTTGAATGTGATTGTTCGGTACAGAACATAAGAACTGACTGGCTTACGGCGCTTTGCCAAACTGAGTTCCTGTAAATAGAATATACACAGAGCTCATGTCAGGCTGTGCCAGGCTAATTTCTCTCAAATATTGTTCACACATCCGTCCAAATGTGTATAAGTGAGCACTTCTCTTTTGCAGAGATAAACCATCCACCTCACAGATGTGGCAGATCAAGATGCTGATTAGAGAGTATGATCATTGCACAGGTGTGCCTTAGGCTGGCCATAATAAAAGACCGCTCTAAAATGTGCTGGTTTTATCAAACAAGACAACGTCACAGGAATGTCCACCAGAACTGTTGCCAGTGAATTTAATGTTAATTTCTCACCCATAAGCCGTCTCCAAAGGCTTTTCAGAGAATTTGGCAGTACATCCAACCGGACTCACAACTGCAGAACATGTGTAGCCACACCAGCCCAGGACCGTCTCTGAGAAGATGGTCTAGCACCTTTATGAAACCAGCCACCGGACATCTGCTGCAACAATCGGTTTGCATAACCAAAGAATTTCTGTCAGAAACCATCTCAGGTAAGCTCTAATCAGAATCCTGAAATGCCACACCCAGATTTAGACAGATTTGTGAACAATATTTGAGAGAAATAGGCCTTTTGTGTACATGGAAAAGTCTTAGATCTTTGAGTTCAGCTCATGGAAGATGAAATCTCTCTTTTTAACTGACATTTTTACTAGTACTTCTGCAGTGACTTCTATAACTGTTATTACAAAACATTTTTTTGCACAGAGGAAATAAAAAATGGGGAAGAGCAGATCTCAACAGTATTATTTATATGCAACATGTTTGAAGTAAATGACTCACCTGGGAAGTGAGGTATAGGTTGGTTGTCTAGTTTGTATGCTGTGCCCACTTTAATCTCTGGTAAAACGTCCAGAATGTCCAGTTTAGTAAGTGCTATACTGAAAGGGACACACAAGCATCCATGTGCACATGGTGAGACATACTGTTTTGTATAAATAATAAATTGCCAGACTTTAAACGTACGCGGTAAAGCCATTTATCATGTGAGCATATTTAATGAGCACTAGATCCAGCCAACCACATCGTCTCTTTCTGCCTGTGGTCACGCCCACCTCCTTCCCTCTGGTTTGAAGCAGCTCGCCAATCTCCTAAAAAAAGTAACATTTTCATTTAGTAAGCATACAAGTAAAGACATATACTTGACAAAGACGTCTTTTAAAAAACTTTACATCACTCTGCTCTGTGGGGAACGCTCCAATACCCACTCTGGTGGTGTAAGCTTTTACAACTCCGTAAACCTCACCAACGTTCTGGGGCGGCATACCAAGGCCTGTGCACACCCCGCCCACTGTACAGTTCGATGACGTCACAAATGGATATGTCCCTTAAAGATCAAAAGGCAAAGTTAAAATTCTAATGGCTCAACCAGAGAAACACTAGTCCTTTTCCCACCTGCCCTGACTAGACTCATCGGCTGTTGACAGACAGCTCCGGTATGTTCAGTCCTATTATTAAGTCACCTTTCTAACATGAACATGGACAGTTTCTTAGCTGTTGTTTTTTGAGTGTTTCCCTTGAGGTAAATTCCTGAAAGTCCACTACAAGTGGAAATATGCAAACGGTTGTTATTTTTGTGTCTGACATTTTTAAAGCAAATATTTACAAACATCTGTGTCAGAAAAACCCCTCAAGCAACACAGAAACAGGTGCACTTAAACACAAATGCATGTAGGATACTCAGTGATGCATTTAAAAATGACACTGTGCTTCAATAAATACGAAATAGAAAACTAAATAAAAAGATATAAATGTTCTGTGAAATGTGACTGAGTTGTGTAAACACGGTATACAGTCAGGTGAGATAGTAAGTGCCCCCTTTTATTTGTATTTTTATTAAAATTTTAAGCATACCAAAAAGAAAATGACTGTAGTACTTCTTACTATAAGATAAACCCAACTCCTCACACAACAACATATTGCATTATTATTGATTTAACAAAAATGAAGGTGAAATGAAACCCCAGGGGAGAACTAAAATACCTCTGATAAAGCCACCTATAGCAATAATAACCTCTAGTGTGTTACCCCTGTATGACAGTCTCTCACATCACTGTGGACAAGGTGGGCCCATTCTGCCCCAGCCTCCTAAAATAAATTAAAGCACCATGACCCGATTTTCTTCTTTCCCATCCCTGTCTGAACCCCAACAGCAGCCAGCAAACTTTGCTTTTATTTGAAAAAGGCAACTTTTCTTTTTCTCTGCAAAATACTAATACATTACATCAAACATTGTTTAGAGCTTATCTTTTAGCTTCAAGTTCAGCTTCAGAACAATGCAGTCTTTACTTCCCTTTTCTCCATGTATGTTTTTCTTTTTGTCCTGTTTTATTGTGTGATTCCCTTTTTGACATTTTTTTTAAACAACTTACTGTTTTACCAGACTGTATAGTGACGTGATGAAAGCCTTAATTAAAGAACTTTTCTATGGCTGTTTACTGCTGGTCTTTCAGCGACACATCACACATCATCAAAAAGACCTGTACAAAATGTACAATTCAAATGTTCTCTGGGAGAAGACTTGATCAAACCTTAAATATCTGCTGATGGCTGGAACAATGTGTGGTCATGCACAATAAGGTGACTTTTGGTTTATTTTCTTACAGTGAATGTGCACTCTAAGCCTAGATGCCAGGGCATTTTAGTAAAATTACCAACCTTACCCTCAATAGATCCTAGGGGAATTTTCTAAAAGGCAGTAGAGACTTTAAGAGCAGATTCATCAAACAGCATTTGACAATTTATATCTGTTGATATTTTAACATCAACACATTTACGCTCACACACAGAACACTGGACTCACCAAAGTCTATGTCAAGCAGTGCTGCATTGGCACCCTCCACCACAATCTTCTTTGGAGGACCATGTAAAGCTTCATACATGTAGTGTACACCATCTCTGACCATTGGCTTGATCCGCTCCACATAGTCCTAAACACATGGAAAATGTTGTTGTACAAACACAGCTGTATTAACATTTTACTGAGTGTTTTTAAGGCAATTCGTTCTTACCTTTAGTTTGGCCAGTTCTCCCTTAATGTCAATCTCTAGAGTAGGGTACATGGCTTTATACTGCTGGGCCAATACTTTATACCTACAAACATTCCCCACAGACAGGACATGATGATGCATGTCAAATCCTTAGTTCAGTTATACCATTAAGTGGTAATAACAATGTTTGAGTATGAATGGATACGATCCTGTAATGTTTTAGCAGACCTTTCGGAAAATTGATTGAAATCTGCCAATAGGTCACATATCCTGAGGCCGCTGCGTGCTGCCTTGGCCGAATACACTGGACCTATGCCCTTCTTTGTTGTCCCCAGGCTGAGAATGTCCGAAAGAAGAAGGAAAAAAAAAAAAAAACAACAAACAATGGGAAGAAGAGGTATTAACATCAAGAGGTGATATAGAGCCAACTATTAAACAGTAGTGAGAAGACAGAGTTGTGCCTTTACTTGTAACCAAACAGTCTACGAGTTATTTAGTAATTTAAACCTCTAGCCTAGAAAAGAACTTGGCTTGTGCAGTACAAACCCAAAATAGCAGAACAACCCCAATAGTTAATGAGTCCCAAAAGGCCAAGATGTGCACATGCAAGTGGTGTCAAATGTGTTTTCAGGGCATACGCCTTAAGCTGGAGCTTCATGAACATCTACACCTACTGGCATTTGCATATAGAGCAAAAAGAGGGGAGGAGGATGTCAGCCTGACTCTAATCCAAACAGTGACTGAACACCTGGACAAACCAAACTCTATTAATAGACTTATCACCTGTATTCAATACTGTAAATAAAGACATGTGAATATTACACCTTCTTAGGATTAAGGTAAATCCAGTTGTCACTTACTGGTTAAACAAGTTTTTAAATGTAATTGACCAAAGAAAGTGAGGCTAGACAGTTTTTTTTATCTGATATCGTCATAAACACAGATGAAAATAAGATGTGACAAAAAAAATCTAACATTGATTAAATATGCCAATGACATGGCCTTAGTTCAATGTCTCACAAATAAACAATCAATGACTGGATATGTAAACTTTGTGGCTGAACTTGAAACATGTTTAGATGATAGCAGTTTATTGTTGAACACTGCTAAAAAAAACTGTAAAGAATTGTGCCTAAATAGCAAAAGAAACACTAAACATTATCAGACTGCCTCTTTAAACCACTTACACTAAATGGCCAGAAGGTGGAGCAGGTTACCACTTTTAAATACTCAAGAATTTTGGACAACTCCTTTACTTTTACTCATCATGGGAATTAAATCTATAAAAAAGCACAACAAAGACTTTATTGCAGAAACTGAAGAGTTTCAAAGTAAGTCAGCGTACTCTACAGAGAGTATACTGACATGTAATATCAATTTCTGGTTTGGCCATAAGTGTTAAAACAAATAAAAATTACAGTAAAGCAGTTCATTGTTTCATCCACAAAATCTTAGACACTATAACCATCCTCTCCCTCACCACTTTCAGGTTCTTCCTTCAGAACTAAATGGTGCACCCAAAGTGCCCATTCACACACATTGACACCTGGGGCAGACAGAGAGGGGGGGCTGCCATACACACTGCTGTTACAGCCTTCTGGGAGGGTTAAGTGTCTTGCCCAAGATCACAAAGACTGTATGAATAAGGGAGAGGGGGAATCAAACTGCCAACCTTCTGGTTATAAGACAACGGCTCTACCACTGCGCCCCCAAAGACTAAGACCAAGGTACAGACTTCCCTGTGCTCACTAAACCATCTATAAAAGTCTTTTGTCTCACTTGCAATTAAAGAGCTCAACCAATCGAAACCCTTTAGAGACATCTTCTCAGCACTTATCACTTTACGAGACAAGCCTTCCAGCTGTACAATTTCTAGTGTATGTGTGTATATCTATAACACACTTAATTATTTATATACATATTGTATATGTACTGTATGTACTTTTGAATTATTTTATGTATCTATAGATGTGTATCTGAATGAAATGTGTATTTTGCAAGCCAAAGACAAATTTCTGCTTTTGTTTGTATGGGAGACAATATAGTTTATTCAATAATCCCATAATCCTTGGTCATGTGTTATAACAAGTAATTTATGTTCATTAACATATAAAAAGTTAAAGTGAAATGTAATACATAGAGGTGTAATAACTGAAGCTCTAGAGTGTGTAGCAAAACAAACAAAAAAATATAAGTTAATATGTTTATAACTATTAAAAATTCTTGATTTTTTATTTTATTTATTTTTGGCAACTTACATTGCTACCCAACTGAACTCAGACTAAGCCACACTGACACTGTGGAGTGCTGGGTAATGCTGGGAATCCACTGGGATAGCAAAGCAGAATGCTTAAAGCTTATAATGGCACATTATGGCACCCGCATCAAACACATGCCTGTTCTCCCACTCACATCCATCCTCTCGCTGAAACACAGACAATGTTTGAATAGAGGTACAGCTTGAGCTTAATATCCTGAATTGTCTGGAAGCTTGAATGAACATTCCTCACATACATCTGCACAATTTGCTGACGGAGCTTATGATCTGAGAAAAACGTTTTAAAGCATGATGTAAAGTGCTTTGGGTGCTGAGAAATGCACAAAAAAGGGCAATAAAAATGCATGCCATTCACTTTATTCACGCAGCAATAGATATGTAGGAACCTGTTTAACTAGAGTCCAGTTCTCCTGTGGCCTTTGGGTAAATTTGATCCGTTTGTTTTTTGATATACGTATATTTGACTTTTGATATGGTGCTATCAAATTTTCATTGGGTGTTCATGGGGTTTATGCCTCAATGGGAGGTGATGTCAGGAGGTCTGTTTTCTCCAGCTCAGATAGTTGCCCCGTGACCTAATGCTTTATGGGCAGAGGATGATTAGGAAAAGGAAGGATAAAATTAAAAAAATAAATAATTCATACGTAAACATAAGAACCATAGTCCACATGAAGACCATAAGAGGCTTAGTGCCCCCCAAAAAACAAGGTGATTCACAAATGACTCCCAATACCTTCTTCAAACTGACTATTCCTATATTTTACTATGCACAGCCCTTACAGCAGAGACACCTATGAACAGCAATCGCATAAACAGTTTCCTGACACCACATGCCTCTTCTTAGTTTCACTGTTGCCAAATAAAAACATGTTAAGTACTTTTGTATCTGTGTATCACTGTTGCGCTGTCTCAGGTGCAATAAGACTGTTGTTATTGCAACGTTTGGAATGCTTATTATTTATATATATATAATATATATATTAATTATTTCCCCTTAAGTGAGTTGAAAACACTGTATGGTGCAATGACACCAGTGTGCAACCCATTTGCAGAACAACTTACACCATCATTGAGCATACTACTATAACAGGATTTTGCTACATTTGTTGAATACTGCAAAATGTATATCACTTGCAATAACAATAGATAAAAAAAGGTTAAAGTAAAAGCATCAGGACTCTTTTTTTAAGGTGAAGAAGTCCAAGAGACTTTATCAATTCTGAGATAAACTGGTAAGAGAGCTTATCTCTCTAGAGGGAGGAGTTTCCCCTGAAACCAAACATGATGGACCAGACTGTTCTGGTCTCATACGACTCCTGATGCGAGAGTCGTTAAGGCTCAGGAGAGTCGTTAGTGACACTGCTTCATTTAGGTGCAGAGTCGTTAGTGACACTGCTTCATTTGGGTGCAGAGTTGTTAGTGACACTGCTCCATTAAGGTGCTGTGGTTGTTCTAGGGTGAAACTCTTTTGTTCTAGGTTTCAAAACACTGTTATAAATACGAGGCAACATGAAACCTGAGGGCACCTCCTCTGTTCAAAGAGGGCTTTTACATTTTCACAAAAATGGCTTCCTTCACACAGGAGTCACACTTCCCTTTCAGAGCCAATGAGACCAGAACAAGCTGGTCCATCAGGTTTTGTTTCAGGGGAAACTCCTCCCTCAAGAGATAAAGCTCAGCTCTCTTACCAGTTAATCTCAGAATTGATAAAGTCTCTTGGAATTAGAGACAGAATGTCTTCACCTTGAAAACTCAGTCCAGATGCTTTTACTTTAACCTTTTTTGACTGAGAACCATCACAGACAATAACATTAGATCAACAGTTTCCCCCATTTTTTGCCGTGTGTGTGTGTGTGTGTGTGTGTGTGTGTGTGTGTGTGTGTGTGTGTGTGTTGCAGCCATTTTAATGCAACTGGTTTCTTACTTCTTGCCTGCTTGCTCTTGTCTCTGCTGTTCCTGAACGCCATCAACCGCTTGGTGGAAGTCAAACACTGTGAAGGAGGGAGAGAGGGGACACACACTCTCACACACCTCAAGAGAAGGCAGAGCACTCACATCTGGCATGCATTCTCTCATTGACAACATTCATTCAGATAAAAAAAAAAACTCTTCCCAGGGGCAACCTGGCCAGACTTACCAATATGGGCTCTGTCTGAGATGATCAATCTTTCCTCCCAGCCTTTGAGACCTACAAATAACATTGTAGGTAATGAAAAAAAAAAGAGGAAGTCATTTCAGCAATCATTTGAGCAAGTGCAACCTTTACCTTTTCCTTTGCGCTCATTCTTTTCAGCCTCTTCAAACAAACCAGGGAGATGGATAACTACACCGTTACCTTAAAAACAGGACAAACAAGAGTACATCATTTTATATAATTAACAAAAATTTAAACACAACATTTTTGTTTTTGCACCCATTTTTAATAAGCATGCTCTCTCACTTGTGGCATTGTCTTGTGTGATAAAATTGCACATTTTAGAGTGGCCTTTTATTAATGGCTAGTCTAGGGCACACCTGAGCAGTAATTGTGCTCTCTAATCAGTATCTTGAAATGCCACACCTGTGAGGTGGATGGCAAAGGAGAAGTGCTAACTAACACAGATTTGGATAGATTTGTAAACAATATTTGAGAGAAATAGGCCTTTGGTGTACATAGAAAAAAAACCTTAGCTCTTTGAGTTAAGCTCATGAAAAACGGGTGTCGAGTTTAAATTTGTGTTTAGTGTATTTGGATTTACTGCAGGACTATGCTCATTAACTCTATTAATGGCCATCTCTACTAGGTATGCCTGATGAAAAGAAAAAGTATTGGTACACAGCAGGCTGGTGGGCTGGCTGACCGTTCTCTTTAGATCTATTAAATGTCGGACAGTAACTGACAGATGATTAACTGAGGCAGAGTCGCAGTTTGAGTCTTTGTTGCTCTGAAGCCAGGTGTGCATTGACAGCATATTTGTGATAAAAGCGTTCCCATTAAACTGAGCAGAGTTGGTTCACACGGGGGTGTTCAAACAGCTGGGCCTAATTATCCTTTTAATTGGACTGGATTAACTGGAGGAGGTGAAGGCATTACTGTGACCAAATTAAAACGCTTCGGAGCGAACACTGTAAGACTAAATGTTGGGAGTAGGAGACAAATGTTCTTCATCTCACGACAGACTAGACTGTCAGAACACTGATGTTGTTCATGCAATTAAAAAGGAGGAAGATGATTATTTTTAATGCAGTTGGTAAAAGAGATTGTATTTATTGGTCTGAGGTACAACATAAATAAAGGGTTTATTTTCTCTGCATGTGTCGTTTACTACAGGTATGTTAATGAGCATCTCGTTAATGAGCAGCTGTTAACTTGCAGCTTGTTAATGTGTGTGCTCATAAAACATGTACTTTATTGGCTCATTAATACAGTTTTAGTGTTTATATGATACATGACTTACATTCATACACACTCCAACCATCATTCTGACACTTTTTAGTAAAGGGCAGACCTATTTGTAGGAGCCTATAACTTTTTTTTTTTTTTTTTAGTAAATTTAATTAAGCTTAAGACTAGTGTCAAGTATTAAAAACAGTTGCAGTCACCCTACACCAAGGTTATCTATAGATCAAACTAATTTTAAAGTTTCTAATTGTATAGTTTTCTTAAAGCATGTGAGGAACAGGAATGACAAAACTACAATTTTAGTAAAATTTAAGAATGGAGGTCTGTGTCACAGATCAAGTAGAAAAGGAATAAACCTGATAATAATATATAAAGCATTACAGTGGAGGTGTGTAGAGGGTAAAGAGAGAGATGCCATTAGCTAATGAAGTTACTGCAGATGAGTGGGTCTGGAGTAGTCTGCAGTCTGGCTCCGAATCAAGAAGATCAAACTCCCCTTTTGTAGTCATCCCAAGTGTTGATAAATGATGACTAACATGAGGCAGACAACACTGGTCACAGAAAGAGAGGAGAGATTGCCTGGAACTATAAATATATTATTAAGCATTGTACGCACCAATGAATGCAGTAACTTTGGGGTTGATGATGCCGCTGGGAAGGAGGTGAAAGTCATACTCCACTGAGTCTACTACCACTGTGTGTCCTGCGTTGTTGCCACCCTATTGAGAGAAACAGCAAGTGGTGAGAAGAAATAAACACTGAGACATAGAACGGACCTAATGGAGCCTGTGCTCATTTTTGGCAGAGCTGGAAGACAAACGGAATAGCTGAGCAACAACAAGCTGCAGAAATAAATGTCAACCAGTGTGGGTTAGTATCTGCTTCACTGCTTGATGTCCCTGCTAAGATCAGTTTCTTCCAAACAAACCCCACATAATGTACAATAAATAATATCTATAAAGTTAACGTTTACGTTTAATTCAAAAGCCATCTGAAAAAACACATAGCTGGAATAATGTGGCATTTTAACAGAGCCTGATGATTATTGGCAACTGCTCAAGTACTGTGCTATTTTACAGTTAACAATTGCAGACACCAGCTAAAAAGGATAAAATGTTGTTTTTTTCCCTAATAAGTGACCAAAATACATACGATACTTTCACTAATAACTGTAAATCTGAAAGTCCACAGCTACAAACTAAAAGCATATGTAGGAATAATAATGAGCACAATGCAGGTAAGAGTTTTAGCTTGTCTGGTAATCAGGATGTGTATCCTAAAGCCCTAGACTGTAGATATAAATGAAGACCATCATGTGCCTCACCCATGTTGGGTTATTTCTGTCTACAGCAGGGCCCGACGGATGCAGGGGGGGCTGCCTCTTTTGAAATACAATTCATCCAATCCCCTGCAGAACTGTACTCTGATTATGAAACACCTCACGATCAATGACTTACAACGTATACATTAGAAAGTTCTCTTGGTGTCAAGTTCCAGAATTGAAGTTTTTAGTTGCCAAGGCGTCATGAATCCATAAGAGGTTTATAAAACATAATGTATAAGAAGAAGAAATGAATGGTGTAAAATAACTGAAACACAAGGGAGATCAGGAACTTAATAATGCACAACGGTTTCTGCAGTTACAACTTTATTCTGGTAAAAACTTTCACACAAAGTAATGCTTGTTATGATCTCTATAGAAACCAGAACATAAACATGAACAGCTTCTGACAAGTACATTGCTAACCAACAGTCTCTGTGGAAATTGAAAAGCAATACAAAAACAAGAATGTTACCAAGACAAAAGAGCTTGTAGCTACCTGCCTGTGTTTATTTTACACAAACATTATTTAACTTAAGGGGATATGGTCAGACTAAAAAAATTTAATTTTGTCTAAATCTAGTTAACTTTAAAGACAGAAGAATGTGAAGATCTCCACTGCTCAAGCTTAAACATACAACTGCTAGTTTAGACATACAGTACATCTTTGGTATTCCTAAACACTGTAGACTACAAACCGTGTGAAACAGGAAATTATTGTGAGATTACAAAAGTATGTGCTTAAGTACAATGTTTAGTTCCTGTGCATATCTATAGTAATTCTTAATGAAGTCTTTGAGATGAGAAAGATATCCGATGAACTCAGAATTGAAAAAGTCTCTAGAAATATGAGATTAAACTTCTTCACTTTGAAAACCAAGTACAGATGCCTTTGCTTTAACCATTTATTTAAGATGACCTGGATGACTGAGAACCTTCACAGACACATAGGTGTTTTGTTCATCTGGTCACAGGCATAATGGATATTTGATATCCAACAATAACAAACACTGAATGTGCCACTGTAGATCTTCAGGGATGTGTCGCCCCCTTTGCTTCCGCAAACCCACCATTACCCAAGACTTTCAGGTATGTACTGTAAGCAAAACCAAGCAGAAGTGCTGGCAAGGCTTCTTTTATAAAAAGATCAACGCTAGCTCCAAAGCCAATGCATGCATAAACAAGCCCCCAAGCACCAGAAACAAACACATAACTTTATGTATAAGGGGTGAAGAAGTATTCTCTTGATCAGAAAGAGGTTATTTTTTACAAGTCTCCAGAATTGGCTGTGCTTCAGAACAAAGACGCCCTTAGGCCGAGGAGAATCCCTGTTATGTCACACTGTTATCAACACTACCACAGCTAAGTCTCCTGCAGTTTACAAGATTCTTAAATAACATCATAACATCCATTACATATTATTGATTAAGTAAAGTCAATAATTAAGATAATCTGTGTTTAAAGGGACAGGATACACTAGTTTCTGTTTGACTTATTAACGGTTTACACTAAAATGTTGTGATAATTATCATTAATTTATGTCCTGTTGCAATTCATCATGCCATTAACTGTAGTTCATTACTAAACATCAGCTTGTTCGTAAAAGCATGGCATTTCAAAAAACTTTAAGGGAACTAATGCAGCATCACAGACCACAAGAAACTCTTGTCTCTCAACATCAAGGCTATTTTTTCTACACACAGCAATGTACCAACTTGTAAAACATGTTTCCAGCATATTGTATGATTATTTTAGAATAAGGAAGTACTCTGGGTGGTGCTAAAAATGTCTCCAACTGCCAAAAACAGCAGCGGAAATAATGTCTTACTCACAGACCAGTCCAGTTGGCCCTTCAAAGACTGGACAAAGAACTTCCAGTGTAAGACTGGACTAAGATTAATTTTATAATAATATAATAATTCAAGGCCACACATAATAGCGTTCAGCTATCTATTGTAAGACAAGTGCAACCCACTAATTATTTTTTCCCTTAAACTTAGTAAATGGTGTGCAAGTCAGGGAAAGCTTCTTATTGGTCATCCTTTCAATTATTGAAGTTGTAATATTATTTTAAGTAAAGCGGTTAGAGAGTCTACAGAACACCTGACAGAATCTAGGTTTAACGGCGGTGATAAAAAGGCACCTGGTCACTTCACTTAGCGTCGATACAGTACTGCGCTCTGTAATGTGCACAAGACAGGAGGCAGAAAGCATAAAAATCGTCTGAGGGGCTAAACGGCTAGCAGCAATTCAAGGTGACTTTAGCAAAAGACGAAGAACATGAGAAAAATGTATTTAAGCTAACGAGTCGTCATTAGCTTCTCGGAGACGGGTTGTAGCGGCAACGGTCTCCACTCTACACCGGCTAGCTTGGGGGCGTGATTAGCCGCCTTTACCTTTGGAGCTACCCGGTGATTAACCTAGCTTAGTCAGGAATTCAGTATGGAGCTATAACGAACCTGACATCTGCACACCATATCCGCGTCTTGAGCCAGCAGGTCCACAACTTTGCCCTTCCCCTCGTCGCCCCATTGAGCCCCTAGCACGACGGTCACTCTGTTGCCGATGACCGGCATCACTGCCCGTTTCGGGAGACTGTCGCTGGCAGCTTCCTGACTCTCGCTTTCCGACATGTCTTCAGGTCCTTGGCTGTGGCTGACACTCAACTAGCTGTACCTCAGCGCCCTTTCGCACCGGGCTGCTGCAGCGAAGATAGGAAAAGATGAACCGCTCACTCCGCGGGGAAGGAATGACACTCTCCGCACATGCGCACAAGATCTGCAGTCACTCGAACACGCATTTAAACTTTTGAGGTGTAGTTTTCGGCGTCATTCAAAGCTCATCAAGTTGGACAAGACTTTTCATGTTTGAACAACACAAATAGTACTTTTTAATGTCTGTGATAATGTAATAACAAAGAGAATCCCTGTTTTGTGCGGGAGTAAGTCATCCTGTGTGTTGATATTATCTCAGTAGACACTCCCACTGTTTCATAGAGAGGGGTGTGTCTCCTCTGTTGTCAGAACCATACATACGTATACAGTATTAAGCACATATTAAGCCACTAACTATATAGCCTACCTAAAGTCATTAGGTGGAAGAAATTCCTTTTTGCTTTTTGTTTGAAAAACATAGCATAGGCCTAATTATAATATCTGTATCTCGTCATCTTAGTATTTGGTTTGACTTGAGGCAATGATTAACACCATAAAAAGAAAGAATGATAGTTCTTGTGATTAACTAAGCCATAGGCTATATAAATTTTATATATTTAAAGAAATCATTTCTTAATGACATAATCAGGACTTAATAAATACACAAACTGCAGCGCAATGCATGATCAGAAATGTTACAGCTGCCAATGTCGGACGGGTCACTTTTTCAAAGTTATCCCCCTCTCCTTTAACCTGTTTCCTGTCAACCTACTGGCTGCTGTCAATAAAAGCATAAAAGACCAAAAAATCTTTAAAATAACAAGACCAAATTTGCATAGCCTGGATTCCTCTCAAAAATATTGTAGCCTACGGCAAAAATACTGAACCTGTGAATTTAGATATGGCCCAGTGGCTCACTCTTGTGGCGACCAGACAGTACTACAGCGACCTTTAAACAGCAAAAATGTTTGAGTTACAGAACTTAAACTACATTT
Source organism: Neodontobutis hainanensis (assembly GCA_024349245.1). Classification (NCBI taxonomy): domain Eukaryota; kingdom Metazoa; phylum Chordata; class Actinopteri; order Gobiiformes; family Odontobutidae; genus Neodontobutis; species Neodontobutis hainanensis. The sequence continues at coordinate 4,319,010 of JALDNG010000016.1, read as the reverse complement.
TAAGTTAATAATTTAAATTATTTTGTTGAACACTTTTCACTATTACTAATAATCTGTTGAGATTATGCATTTTAGCCACATTTACAGTTTATTTTATAATATTGTATTAGGGTTTCACATAAAGGGCAATATTAATAGAGGCAAGGAATCTCTCAATTATAAACATTTTGAAAGTAAGTTTATTTACAATTAACAACTGAGCTTGTGGTCAATAATGACACCTAATAATTCAGATTCATTCTGATCTGGACATTTGTATTTATTTTGAGTAGAGCAGGGGTTCCAACCCCCGGGCCACGGTCTCCTACATTTTAATGGATTTTGGACGTTTGCGTGTACTTGACTGACTCACAGCTCTGTGTGTTGCCAATTTCGCCAATTCATTGAACTGAGCTAAAATTTGAAGGGTTTTTTGGATAAGAAGGAAAAGCCCAGTGATGAGAGGCTTAAGGCACTACTTCCAACAATAAGAAAGCTGTAGTAATAAGAAGTCCTACTTATGGCTTCATCTCAACAGGTGATTACACACTGCCCAAGCTTTTTTCCTATCCACAAAAGACCCTCAAACTTGTAATGAATGGACTTATAACCCATTTGTGAACCAGCCAGTTGAATTATTCTCCTATTTGTCCGCGAGGAAGACCTGCTTGACATCGTAAATGATGGTGGCCTGAAAACTATATTATTTTGAGACAACTTCAAACGACACAACATTCTGGATAAATATATAAGAAGAAGAATATTCTGAGATCACAACAAAAGCCCAGGGCTCCCATGGACTCAACATTATGGTGATGTAGTAATTCAATTATTTGTATTCCAAATGGTGTAGACATGGGTACATTGGGTAGACATCTTGCAAATGTCATTGATATATAATAAAAAATATCTTTGGCCCAAGGGCTGATCCTTGTGGGACTCCACAAGTGACCTGTCGTTGGTGAATTGCACAAACTGAAATCTCTACCTGAGTTAGTCACCAATTCATCTTTGTGCAATGCCACTGATGCCATACCTTTCAAGTTTTTTAACAGTATTTTGTGATTGATGGTATGGCTTTTTTCAAGTCTATAAAAATTTCTACTAAGTAATTTTTATTTTAAATTGCAGAGGTCTTTCTCCACAACTTAGATGACGAGGCTGAACAGAGATAATGATGTCTCAGAGGCGTTTGTCTCAGTTGATTTTCTGTCAGCCTGCTGAGTGATCTCTGGTGTTTGGCCTTGTCTGTGCTGCTCCACAGAGAAAAAGGGATGCTCCAACACTTGCTGAGGCTCTATGCGCTTGTGTTTGTCCACACTGAGCATCCTTTTAATAAGGTCTACATAGTTTCTCAGCTCCTCTTCTGTTTGACCAACAACCATCTGTAAGGAAACTATATGTCAGTAACAGTTACAGCACTAGATCTTTATAGATTTAACAAGCACTCACGTCTAGAAGTTCATCCAGAGAGTTAAATTTATAAACTCTGTTAGTGAAGTTGTGCCCAGTCCCTTTGACAAACTCCTCAGGGCTCTATAAGAAGATAATACAGTTATAGACTATTCACATGAAGACTCAGAAATAGACATGTCAGGAATGAACCATACCTTGAACCTCCATGTCTGGTTCATGCTGGCATCAATGCAGAAGTACTTATGAACGTATAAGGCACAATTCATTAGGTAGTCCGGAGGCTGTTCGATGGTATTCACAATGAATTTTATCTAAAGAGATGTACAAACATACAGTAAGTCAATGCTTTTATACTCAAATAAATACAAAAGTCAAACAGATACCAGATAAACCATAATAACTCTTACCATTTCATATTCATGGCGACAGGGGAAGACTGGGCAGCCCAGAGCAAGCTCCACTGCAACCAGACCCAGTGACCACATGTCAATGGCACAGTTAAAATCCTGGCCCAAGATGACTTCGGGAGCTCTAAAGAAAAATAAAATATATACATTGATACTGAATACTTAATCCTTAGGAATTTGCTGTCTGTTTTCCAGGGGCTTTACTCACCGGTACCAAAGGGACTGCACGCGGGACCCTCGGACTACATTGGGGGACTTGCGAGCCAACCCAAAGTCAATGATCTTGACTCGGATTGGCCTCTCCTTGCAGTCGACCACCATGATGTTTTCAGTCTTTAAATCCGCATGAATGATGTCCAGAGTCTTCAGGTGAGCCAATGCAGTGCTTAACTTAAATCAAAAACAGTTTTCTTACAATATGCTCCCCTTGGGCTTCACGTGTGCGTACAAAAGTCATAATCAAAGGAGAATCTGGTGCTTATTTGGTGAACCACTGGACGTAGCTCGGTCATGGCGAAAGGGGAGAAATTGCTCTGCTTCATGAAGTTGGACAAACTCTGGTCCAGGAGCTCAAACTCCAGACAAATCATCTTGTTGTGGAGGAAAGAGCCAAAATATTTGACCAGGTGACAACGGTCAGGATCCAGAGTATGCAGCTCGTCGAGGATTTTAATCTGATGAAGGTGCATTAGAGGAGTCAGACAACTAATTTTTAAATCTCTACCTACACTACAGGCCTAAAGTACAAGAAGGGAAATTATGTAAATTTGATGAATAAGAAATTAGTTATCTACCTTTTTTTGAGCGTTTAGGGCAGGACAGTTTTTGGTGATCTTGACCGCCACTGTCTCTTATCGTCCAAACATTTGGCCACTTTCCCAAAGGTACCTTCACCAAGAAAAGCGTGGTTCAGCTTTGCACCTTTGTCATGTACATTTAACATTGTATTAAAACCACTTTAGTCCCTAACAATAAATAACACAATCTGGTTTTGTTTTGCCATGATGAGCATGAACAACCAAACATTTTCATTTTGTATATTGGTAGTTTGTCTGCTCATTGTTGATTTATTGAAGTGCTAATGGCTTATCATTTGAAATACATAACCACTTGAATTTTACCTGACTTGCCAATTAATGGCATGGTCTATCTGAAGGAAAAGTCAGTGCAGAAAACAAAATGCAAACCAAGAGAGTTTTGCGTGTCTGTTCAGTTGGAGTGATCTGAATGACTGAGGTTTGGACCCAAGGGTCTAGAACAGTGAGGTCAAAGTGGGTCACTAGGAAACAGACAGTTGTAATAGTAAATAAATGCAGTAATGAGTAAATAAGTAAAGTTGTGTTTATTTAAATTAATTTTGATAAAGGATGAACCCAACATTATAATGATCAAACCAATTAGTTTAAGAGCTGTGTAAACAGTTTTGAGAAATGGGAAATCTGTCTTGACTCATTGATGTCAAACACAAAGGCATTCTTTTTTAAATTACATCGATTACTTTCTGTGGATCAACTATTGGCAGGTCATTTTTGTAAAGAGTTGTCAGTGAAACAGTATTGCTCTTCTGTAAAAACTGTAGCTCAAAATGAAACAGAAATCATTCTTACAATTAAAAAAAAAAAAAAAACTGGGACGGCTGTGAAAAGACTTCTGTCCCTCGTGGCCACCTTTTTTCTGATCCATGACACTTACATTCCTGAAATATGAGTAAAACTGTACAAGAACAATTATTGCAGATAAAATGTTGAGAGTGGCAACTAGGTATGAATATATGCATAGTCTGACTCAATGTATATTCTACTGCATTGAGTTAAGAGCTTAACAATGATTTTTGTGTTTATGGGGAACCTGTTTGTGATTGAAATGTAGTGATTTAACTCTAAACTCTGAGGCAAGGCTTGTGCCGATCCTTTAGCTGTTTATTGAAATACATGTAGGCTGACAATACTAGCCTCCTGGATTTCAGTGAAGACAACGATGTAGTTAATATGACTTACCGACAGGGAGCAGTGCAGTTATTCTGATTGATCCGTCAGCCAACCAGGACTGTGAGAGCCTTCACATCTTGTAACTAAACGTATTAATTGTGTACACGTTCAGGATTACTGACTTATTTTAAGCTTTAGTTGAGTTGTTTGTCTTCTTTAAAGACCACAAAGTTTTCCTAAACTACTTAATTTACCTCACTTCCATGTGACCTCCAAAACATCTCCATTACAAGAGCTGGAAATGGGATCTTGGTTTATGAGAAGCAGCTTGAGGCGATAGAGTTGTCTTCGACGGGAAAGAGCTTGTAACCCTGCAGTTGAATCTAAAACAGTTACTCTAATCAGGTCCTAATCTCCACTAAACATCCCGGATCTTTGGGGAAACGTTTTACACATTTTCCACGAGTCCAGTAATGACTTAACCTAAGTTCCTTCTTGAGCATTATTTGTGAAACTTTAAACTAACTTGATTTAGTATATGATACATAATATTGAGTCTTACTTTTATGAAAAGCTCTTGGAATTTTGACAAATTGCAGCCTATTTTTTATTTTTTTTTTACAAAAGAGGGTAAGAAGATAATCCTCTGTGAAGTTAAGTAAACTGGGGGGGCTTTATGTGGGTCAGGAACTATGTGTCTGACAGATTAGTATGGGAGACAAATGGTTAGTTTGGCTGCGCTTGCTGTGTGAAAAGTGGCATTTTGCTCCAATGGACCACTTTGGAATTTCACTGGAACCCAAAATCATTCTAAGCGTTTGTTGCATAACTGGGTCACTGAAATACCTGCACTTGTCGAACTCTCCACGCTGGGAAACACAACCTACAAGAGCATTCCAAATGTGCATCCAGAGGTGGATAAACCTCCACAAGGGTAGTGCTCTGGATTCAAAGTGAGGGCTGGGCTTGTTGTGAAAGAGAACAGCATCTGGACAACATCAACTGAAAAAATGCTCAAACAGCAAGGGTTGAGCAAAGGAGGGAAAAGTTGGTGTCACATGGTACTGCCATCTCCTTTTTATTTCCTTGGTTTTCATCTGCAACCATCCATCACAATCCATCTGTTGAATGTACAATCTATGTTAATGTTGGAGAGGTTTAGTGCTTTCTTCCTTTGCTCTTTTTTGTGTCTGTCCATTACATTTGCTTACATTCAAGCATTATATTTGTTGCACTAATAATGTAAACCTTAGGACAGATTAAAAAAAACATTGCAGGCTGCCAGGGGATATATTTGATGTGTTGTTTACGTTGTCCCATTAATCTCTGTGCGTATAAATCACATGCAGATAGCGGGTGACACTTATGGTTTGCTTTGGGAAGATTTCCACCAGTTGTTTCCTCATATATCTCAGCACACTCTTGCACTTTATGACTGGATCCTCCTTCAAGCAGGGAGGATTATACAATAGTTTTATGCAGCCCTCTAATTTAACTTCACAAAAGATTATACAAACAGACATAAACATTCACTCAAAAGTTAACTGGCTTTGCAGTCAAGCCCCTTCCTCTCTCTTTAAAAGCTTTTAATATTTTAAAACATTACATTTTCTAAGTTGTGTATCTGCAAATGTGCAATGGAGCTGTCAAATATACAGGGCTGGAGAAAACAACACAAAGAGCACAGGATGCATTGTTGTAAACACACACGTAAAAGGACACAACTGAGGTGACTGCGGCCCACACTTGACGTGTGCAAACTCTTACTGGCTTAGCCTATTTGCAGCAAGCCAAAGTTATCAGCTCGTGTGGTATTTGTCGGAATCTGCACCAGTGAGAAAACCCCTGCCCTCCCCTCTGCAGGCTACCCGAGTGCCAGCTGCATGAACAGTAGCGCTCAGTTGCTGCTGAATGAGACGACACAAAAACAGGCGACTGCATGCGTTTAGCCTGCTGCCTACAAAAACCGAGCTGCTCACATGTGAGATGCATCTCAGGGAGAGCGTATGAAGGTAGGTGCTGTTACTCATGTCTGGCTAAGAGGGGCTGCTGAATGACTGCTAAATGCTGACATACCCAAAACATCCTGAGTTGGAGAAGAGAGAGGCCGGCAGTGAAACAATGTCCTATCTATAGAGCAACTGTGGTTTAATACAACTTAGATCATGCTAATTTGTGATTCACAGCTTTTGGAGGACATTACAGAGATGGTGGGGGCTCCAGTGAAAACACAGTGACAAGGTCAAATGGTCAGTAACGCAGTAGGCTGCACGGACGTGACATCATTGAAGCCAAATTACAGCATCACGGAGAGACAGCTAATATAATGTATTAGCAGCCATCCAAAACACTGGCTCAGGGGCCAAAGGTGGGTCACCAGAGATTGCATTTAGGCCACAAAAAGAAGTAAAATGAGAGTCACTGTTCATTTACTCTAGTATCCTACCCAAGCCTCTCTCATGAAACCCCTTTAAAGGGCCTTGAGTATGGGTGCCACAGCGATATACCTCCATCCACCAGAGGGCAGGCTCCGAAAGTTTAAATATAAGTGGAAATCCACTTTACAAGTGTAAAAATCATGTTTACAGCCTGGTGCAAAAGATGGCTCTGGTCTCTAGAGATAAGTTTTTACTACATGACAACTCTGTTTTACTATACAGTAACAGCAACGGAGCCCGAACTGCCATTTTATTGCCCTGTAGTATGGCCAATATCGGTGAATAAGGATCTATGTTTATTTACAATCTATGATCCTACCTACCTATAGTCTACCTTTTTTTTCCCAATTTGAGGCAAGATCATTTAAAACATGCTGTTGGCAGCCCTCTGAATTGATCTGAGAAGATAAGAGGGTGTAGTCCAACATTTATTTTATGAAGTTATACATTAATACCGGTGCGTTGGTGGAGAAAGTTGAACTGGGTACTTTCATGTGGACACAGGAGGTTGCACTTAAACGGCAATTGTGATTAGAATGAGTTGAGCTGGCTACTTGTGATCAGATAATAAAAAAGAGAGTATGCTGTAACGTCCAAGGCATGCTGCGTATATGGTATAATCTTCTAGTAATTAATATATAAGTGCAGTTGCTGGGGTTATGGCGGGTCATGGAGGGTTATGTTGTTGTAGCTGCAGAGGAAGTTGAAAGCTGACCTGCCTTAAGACCGAGCTTTGCTGTGGGCTGGAGGTCGAGACTTGTACACAATCTGAGCTGAGGCGTCCCAATGGGTGACAGTGTGAGAATATAGACCTTTATCCTAAAACACTCTCACACAGCACACTGCGGGGAAGCATCATGAAAGACTTCTAGAATAGGGCCTACTGAGCTAAAAAAAAACACTACTGTATGGTTGTCACACTCCCTGAAGCTCTTCTCCTCAGTCAACCTCTCAGTGGGCTTGATACAATGTTGTTCACGTGTGTTTATAATGTTTCAAAGTTGCGTGCTTATCAGGCCTCAGTGGGATTTGAGAGCTTCTCCCTTTTCTCACAGTATGTTGTTCATGCATTTTTGTGCTGCCTAAATAAGGTGAAGTGCAGCTGTGTTGCAGTGTTACTTTAGAAAATCATAATGTTGATTTTAGTTTACTTTTGCTGATACTTTTAACGGCATTTATATTTATTTGATGGCACCTTCTACTATTCAACCTGAGCTTTACAAATGTGTCCTAAATGTGACCAGTTGTTTTAGATTTCCTTTTCCCTCAGCTCTTAATATACTCTATTATGTTTGTAGAGTTGCAAGCCTCATAAAAAATTACATTGTATTTCTTGTTTTTTTTAATGTTGTTGAAAGAGCATTCCAGATTTTCAACCTGACTTCCGGATACAAAGTTACATTTACATTTATCTGATGCTTTTATCCAAAGCGACTTACATTGTTCTACAGTAATTACCAGTGTTACAGTCACTGGAGGCAAGGTGGGTTAAGTGGTGGGTTAAGTGTCTTGCCCAAGGACACAACGACAGCATGAACTGTGGGGAGAGTGGGAATCGAACCACCTACCTTCCGGTTGAAGGACGACCGCTCTACCCACTGAGCTACTGCCGCCCAGTCAAGTCACAAGTTATGTAATGAAGTGACACACCTGCCCTTCACAAAGGCACATCTAAGCATAGCCTGTTATAGAGGTTTAAATTGCCCACTAGGTCTAAGAGTCAATGCTTGTCTGTTAGTGCATGTCTCTAAGTGTTAGCCCTGCAAATAACTGTCCAGATTGTAACACATGCTTGTTACCATGAATGAATATATGTATGACTTTATTATAACCATGCTCTCTTGATGTCTTTATTGATTGCTAAAATTGGATCTGGGGGAACATTATATTATCATGTATGACAATTGTATAAATTTGTGTATTTTCAAAATGGCTTTTTATTTTTTATTCCTGTGGGGAAATTCATTGTCCAGATAGACCAGGTCCCTCTCAAAGTCAGAAAATCTTGTGAGCCCCCCAATCTATGTGATGTATTTCTCTGGAAATTATATATATATATATATATAAAAAAAAAAAAAAAAAAAAACGAAGGCTGCTATAAATTGCTTAATAATAATAATAATAATAATAATAATAATAATAATAATAATAATAATAATAATAATATGTTTTAACAGCACAGAGAAGAACTGATTTGCATTTTACTTATATGGACAATCTTAGTCCAAAGTAATCTTTGTATTGCTTGTCTTTGTACAGCGCTTTGAGAAGTTGCCTTTAAATGCGCTTTATTAAATAAAGTTTATTATTATTATTATTAGTGGAACCCTGCTGTACCTTCGCAGCCCACCAGGAGGCCTCGGACTACAGTTTGAGAACCACTGCTATATATAGCGGGAAACCAGAGTACCCAAAGTAAACCCAAGCACAGGGAGAAAACAGAAAGGCCCCATCTGGCCCTGGAGTCACACTCTAGACTTTCTTGCTGTGAACCAACCTTGCTAACTACCGTGCTGCCTCAAACAACATATCAAATCCCAAAAAAGTAAGCTACCCCTGACTCATTTTTTTTTTTTTTTTTTGCCTGACTTCCTGGTTTCCTGGAAAAGGCATGACATTTTTTGTTTATGACTATTTACAACTGGCCATTCAGAACAGATGCTAAAGACAGACCACCTATTACTACTTAAAAAAAGCATTCTGAGGTAATAGGTAACATTTATATCTGTATGAGCTTGAATTGTGTTGTCTTGTGTTGGTCATCTGATCCAGTGTAGTGGTCTGACACAATGTCCTTGAACAAACAGTTGACTATTATTGGAAATCTAAAAAGAGAAAGCACAGATGTAGCACAGTAATATGATGTGGTAAAGTGACCAGGTAACTACTGAGGACAGGGCCATTTTAAATGTGGCCTTAAACCTCTTTATTTGTTCGCTTTTCATCTGTGCTTGCATCATTTATGACACATGATGGGGATATTTGGGGATTTTTTATTACAACACTTCCAGCATCTCTTCTCTTCCGCTAGTCAAACATTTCCAGGTGGAATATTTGACTGTTTTTAGGATTTTAAAGAGAAATGTGTTTTCATTAACCATACATAATAACTCTATGTGCCCGATGATTATGAGAATGGGCTCCTATTTACACAAGTCTTTATCCAGTTACTAGTTTTTCAAAAAGTGAATCCTTCCAAAACGAGAATGTGTTTTAATGCTGCGAGGGTTTGTCTGTTTGTCCTATAATTTATTATCTATTCATCCATTCACGTGCTGCTTTGTGTCTCAGGTAATTCCCTGTTTTCCTCCTATACACCACTATTGCTCTTCATTTATTTCAGTTAAACACAAGCGTAACACTTCCTCTGTTAACTGTGTGAGTTTCTGTAAGTATATGACTAGTGAGAGTCTGATTGAAGGTGTCTCGACCTGATTATCTATCTCCTCTATTTATATTATATTTAATGTGTGTTTATTTAGTTCATTGTTCAGACATGACACACATCAGACTCATGTAAAATAATGTATATTAATACTCGCTGTTATTTGTAAAATATACATCTTGGTAAATATGTACTTAAATTATGTACGTAAAATATGACACTAAAACACCTAAAATGACCAAATAACTGTGCTTTCACCTCTGGCATAATTATGCAACTTGACTTGTAAAAGAAAACTCAGCATAAACTCCTTTTCATGTCCAGCCTTTCATTTAACGATGTTCCAGCTCTGGCCACGCCCTGAAAATGAGTGCGCCAATCCGCCAAGTGCTTTGTGTTTTACTTTGTTAAAATATAGCCCTATAAGGTCAGGTTTGTTTAACATGTTAGAAGGGCGTCCACGCATAACAGTTTGCTCAAAGATTTACGTTTACAACTTGAACTTGAATCTGATGTGCTCTATTTCATTAGAGGAGGAAGCGGTCATGACACAATGTTTTTGTAAATCAAAAGCATTTTGATTACATCAAATCCGGCAAAGTCAGTGAAGGAAACTCCTTGTAATAATTGCAAACACATGGTCACAATGTGGTAAAAAGCTTAATAACACAATGTGCAGCATGTATTGTAATGGAAATGTTGTACCAATCATTTTGAGTCATTGGGAAGTTAAGAGTTGAGAAAAAAGAAACAAAATTATAATTATGCTTTTCTGTTGAGCATGCTGTTTAAATTTTTGCCAAGAGAGGGTTGCATTTTTGGCAGAAAACTTATTGAAGTTGGAGAATGCAGTCTTCCCAATATCCACTCCTTGGAGATAGTGAGGGTTTTCCTTGGGCTTTTCTTGGACTGTGTGATGTTTGTGATACTTGCTGATGTCTGAAGCCAAAACCTTATACATTTGCATTGTCACTGTCAAACAACAGCTAATAAAAAAGTGGTATTTTCAGTTCTCACTGCGTGTTTTTGTTGTGTCCATTATAAATGAGTCCTGAATATATCTGCTTTTAAGTACTTGTGAGTTAAGTGGTGTGAGCCAGAGCCAAGACCACACACAGCAATAAATATAGGGGCTTTGAATGGAATGCTCATGTTTTTTCTCCTTTTCTGGCATAAATAAAACTAATAAGCTCTCCATTAACAGAAAATCTAAAACAAACTTGAGTTTGCTGCACCAGAGAGGAAACAGCCTTCTGAGTGGGTAAAAAGACATTTGTGCACCAAAAACCACATTGGCACGTATCATGAAAAGAGGGAAGTCTGCTTTAGAAGAATTTTCATTACCACCTTCACGTGCAGTATGTAGGTAGCAGTTGCTGAACAGTTCCTGAAACATACTTTTACTTTTATTTGACCATTTAAGAAAAATAGTTGCCCAACTAGATTTCCTCTTCTTGGCTCAGTTTTGCACCACTTTTGTTTGCTTCATGCTCTTTCAGAAGACGCTGATTTGTCAATGATACCTAAAATATTCTCACTTTACTTTAGAGGCATTCTGATTTCGAAGTAGTAATATTTTTACTTGAGTACAACAACATTGTTTCTTAAAATTAAAGATTTTCTGAGTGGAGCCTGGGTTTAGGCTCAGTGGGAAGAGCATTCGTCCTATAACCGGAAGGTTGGCGGTTTGATTCTCGTTCTCCCCACAGTTCATACTGTTGTTGTGTCTTTGGGCAAGACACTCAACCCACCTTTGATGTTATATGTAATACATTCCTGCTGTAGATCATCCCTGACACCATTCTCGCAGGGTTATAACTACACTAACAGTCTTTTAAAAACTATTTAACAGGGTTTAGACAGATTTTAACACATTGGTTTTGAATATGTTGTTTTGTATAAAGCTGTTGCTGGTGTGGCCATAAAGAATACATTTTATCTTTGAAGCTGAGGGCCACATGAACTCTCACCATGAGCCATGATTGGCCTGACTTTGGACATGTCTGATGTAACTGGTGATGTAATTACTGGATGTAGACCTCACTTTAAACGCTGTTGTTAACTTTATGTGGGCCTCGAACACATTTGGTGACAGGACAGTTCTCTGCATTCGCATAATGTGGCTGATGCGGCTCACTTTATCATATGGTGTCACATTGCCAGGGTGTGCGTATGCAGCTGTGGGATCTGATGACCTGATCTAAAGCTCAGCCTGAAGGAAGAAATAGTTTGGAGTTATTAATAGACACTGCTAGAAAACCCAACTGTTACTTGTCAATAAGACACTTACAGTTAGATTTGAAAGCCTCTATCTGCCTGTGTTCTTTGTCTGTGCTACACTATATCAAATACCTATTAGTAAAATTTAAAAAAAGTGTTCTGGACTGCCTAACCTGAATGTTTAACCAGAACCAGAAGGAAATTAGATGCAAGAGGAAAAGGAAAGAAAAAAGGAGTTGCTAATAAGAACTAATTATTAATAATGTTGCAGATGTCATTAAGTTAACTGCACTTGGAGTTTGGAGTCCTTGATAAACTGGGGATAGTATTATCAGTTAATATTTTACTAAAGTGTGACTCCACCCATTATTTTTAGGAAATATGAGTTAGGTAATTTAGCAGAAAACTGTATTAGTAAAGTTTTACAATTTTTATCAAAGATGTCAATTATTAAGTACCTATAATGGCTGTTTGCACGAGTCATTTGAAATTTGAGCAGATTTAACAGTGGAGTAGCAAAGTGAGTGTGCCATAGATGGCCACAGTGCACTAGGCTGTATCATTATGGTCTGTCTGGTCGAAAGCCTGACTGGTGCCTTCCTGTACATACGTAGATCCACTGAGAACAATTGAAAAATGTTTTTTCAAATGTGCTAACAGGAAGTTAAATTGACATAACCTCGCTGTAAAAAATATCAAAATAAAATGGTAATGGCAGGAGTCCAAAATCAGAAAACATAGAACGAAGCCATGCCCTTGTCTATCTCACTTTAATTATTTTCCATATGAGCTGAGGCCAACAGGATGGCTGACAGCCACTGATAAGCTAAGAAGATGGGAGCAAAAAAACTGTCCTATCGATAATTTGGGGGCATGCAAAGGGTGCTCCAAGTTTTTTTGATCCTAGACAAACAGCAAAATATACACCGGACAAGCGAGTATTTGACCAGATGGAAAAGTCAACAGGGAATTCCACTTTCTTGAAAGAGGCTGAACATGTGTGTCATGAAAAAGGAAACACACATGTACAATGATAACATTTTGGATTGTTTGAAGGGATTACATGCTTGCATGCTTGTGACATTGTGCGAATGTGTGTACTTCAAGTGTGCCGAATGAGGCATGGGAAACATGCCTGGGACCGGCTCGTTGTGTCCACTGATGTGGCACCATAGACAGGTCTGGGTGTGTTTGAGATTTGAAGATGTAACGACCTGTTACAAAGGTTAACAACACGCCGCTGCTCTGATGGGATAACTGCAGTTCATAAATCCATTCACTGATTAGGTATTTATAACCTTTAGCAAACGCTTTCAGCAGAAGCTGTGGTACTGTGGAGCAGACTATGTTCTGTGGAGCAGTTCTGTCAGGTAAATAAAGATTAGGATCATCCTCATGCTAGGCTAAGAATGTTGTGATATTCATCTGCAAATCTGATAGAATGAACAGAAAGCAGTGGCATGCCTTGGTGAAAATATGCAATTTTTTTGAAAACCTTAAATTAAACATTTGATTTCTATAAACAATAAGGCTTGTTATTTACTGTTGGGTGTTTTCAATTTAAACTAAAGACAAAAGTATTTATTCTAAAATAGGATGATAGCTAGAGATGTGTGTTTTCCAAATTTAAATAAAGTCTACTTCTTGCTGAGATTTGGATTTGAAGGTTATAAGCACAATTCGTCATAGGACTGTTATTTAGTTGGGAAACTTTCCCAGTTTTCTGTGCAAGAATGCCTGCAGATGTTCAGTGACAACAACTATCCTAAAATGAACATGGAATGGAATTATAGCCTGAGCAGTGGCAGGTTTGGGGTCCACTCGTTGTGACACAAATTTTTTAGAACCACATGATCTTTGCGGACCCCCCAAAGTGCAGGTAAAGTGAAGGTTTTTGGATAACGCTCTAAAAACAACTTTCCTGGTCACTTTCTGTGTTCTCTGTCAGCGCTGCCAAAAACTTTCCAAATTCCTTAACCCAACTGAGATTTACTCCACTCTTTTTGGCCAACTTATACATTTAAAGGTTGAATAGGCCATCCAATAAGATTGCCTTTTTCTGCTTTTGTTCTTTTAAATCTCAGTATTTTGCTCTCAACACCACTTCCAACACATTCATCTCATGCCCTACTCCTCTTGTGTCTTGTTTGTTATGCCACAAACTTCACAGGATGTTCCTAATTTAGACATGTATGCATTTTTGGGGGGTTCAGCAGGAAACAGGAGGACTGATGATGCAACACAATAGCTTGAATAGAATTCTAAACACTTGGCTAAAATAAAACAAACTTAGAATAGTTTGTGGTGGCTGGTAACAAATTATTTATTCAAAAAATACGTCAATGCCGGATTTTGGAAGAAGAGTAGGTCTGGGTTTTTTCTTCAAACCAAAAATGTATGAGCTATTTCTTGGGCATAGACATGCTGGCTGGATCCCCAACATGGTGGATGGTTTGTGTACAAATACAGTTTATATTGCACAAAAATTAAACCAGCATCAATATGTAAGAGGCTGTATAATGCAAACTCAAGATTTTGCAATGCCTGTTGAAAATATAAACAATCAAAACATCCTTCTAAAACCACAGCCCAAACCCAGTGACACAAGCACATGAAAAAGAACATGGAGTACGTTTGACTTGTTGCAATAACTGTTCGAAGTTAGAACGCATTAAGAAATGTCTGCAGGAAATATAAAAGATTTTTCTTCACATTAAATAAAAAAAAATGTTTTAGATAATCTACTTGCAAAGTAAACAGTAATACCATGTCTGATAATTAGTTATTGATGGAGTTTGGTGCATAGTTGAACCACATGTGCACCACAGTTTCCATTAAGAAAGCTGACACTTGCTTCTTATCTATTTCCTATAATTTTATAAACTTATTTTTGTCTTATATTTGTTTGAATTCCCCCAATGTTTGGCTCTCTCTAAATCAAGACTGTGAGGTGGAGCTACCTTTCCTTAAGCCTCAGATGGAAAAGAAAGTTAGCATATTAATAAAATCTTCTCAGGCAGTGAGTGGTAGAAATGGCATATTTTTCCAACAGAGAGACAACAGCCTCTCAGTCCTCCTCTGTGACTCAGCTCCTTCTTATGGGCTTTGGACTGGTGCCGTGAAGAAGCAGACTGGTGCTCTCTCACACATGGGTCTCGGCCAAAACCACAGCAGGTTTTTTTTAGACGAGGCAGACTGGGTGTGGAAGACTGTGCACGTAACACTGTGAAGGATACAGCTTAAAGAGTCCAGACTCGTAAGCCACACAAAAACAACTATGGACGCTGCCTTGCCATGAAGTCTGAGACACGCCCACGTGTTGTGATGGACACTGATGTCCCTTTACACGCTATTTTTCTGAGTAAATACAATAAAGGCGTATTCACTTGGGGGACAAAATCATTCATCATATATTTTTAAAATATATCTGTGAAAGATTGCAGTTGTTTTTCTCTTTACTTTACAGTGGAAACAATGATCGGTTCCACAATGCATGCAATGTCTACCATGTGACCAGTCCAATAATTACAACCACCTCAGGCACATACTCCCTTTTATCCCAGCGTTGTGTTACTTTGTCCTTGTCTCTGTGCGTGTGCAGTTTTCTCTGACCTTCAGTGCAAATTTTTGTTGTGAAAATGACTTACACAAGAACAGTGCGGAGAGAACTGTCTGAATATGTTTTTAAAGGAAATCAGACTGGCACAATTATCTAAAAATAACATTGTCACATTGTGAATGAATAAACTTTGTCCTTCATACTTTAGCTCTACCTTTTCTTTTTTCAAAAGATGTTTGTCAGTGGCAATTTAACGTTACCACCATGGGCTTAATCACCCCCATATGTGAGACCTTCAGCAGTCATAACCTTTACAGTTTTAACATAGAGACTCTTCTATAGGCTACTCTACTTAATATAAATTACAATTATCATCGGAAATTTGAAATAATAACTCTAGTACTGGTCATTTTAAATCGGTACCGTTAGAATATTTACTTAAACCGTGATTTTTCCAACTTTACCCGTGTGGTGTTCCTTTTGAGCGATTGAGGTTGTAACATTTACGAGGCACCCAGAACGCCTCCTCGTCATTCACATAGTGGTCCTGCTCGAAGAGGACACACTTGCAACTTAAGAGACAACAAGGGTACATCAGGCTCCTCTGACTCTTACAACCAGGTAAGAACACGATGGGATGATGAAATTGTGATCAGTAATAACAACGGCCAGTCGGGAATACCTTTTGTAGCCCAATGTTTATTTAGTTTAAAGCAGAATAAGTAGCTAATGGCGCTTTTCAGTTCTTGTTAGGAGTTTCTTATATGTTTTGTGTTTTAAATTGGTTTCGGATTTTTCAGTGATGTAGTGCAGTTTATAACTTGTTCATGTACATCCTTTGGGGAATGGTTATTCCTCCTGACCCTCCACCGTTTTTCTTTTATCGACTACAGCTCAAAAATAGCGCCAAACACAAGCATGGTCGATAGGCTACCACCCAGCCGGCATGAGACTGTCTCGCAAGATAGAGGAAGAGTTGATAAAAAAGCAGCTTTGCATATTTCACATCCGCAAATGACAGACAGGTTTTTTTTTAGCTTAAATAACAATTCCACTGTTTCACCGCACTCGGACTTTTTCATTTCATTTTACATTGTTTGCTACAAAACCATTCTTGCAGTGTTGTAACATTTCTTTATCCCTGTGTGAAGTTGTAATATACGAAGCTGACGCAGTAAATTACTAAAGCACATGACACGCCGTGAGCACGTGCGTGTGTGGCCCTAATGAAAAGAAGGCGCTGCATCATGGGACTGGCTCAGGGGCAGTTCATTGAAAGCTTCATGCCAAATGACTCAAAGTGTGCTTGTTAGCTGTTGTCTATTCTTACAGACGTGACGACCCGTGAAGTCATTGTTGTACTGGTTATATATACTATGCCAGCTTTTGTCCTTGGTGTTGTACTTGACAGTGGGGCTGATTTCAAATATTGAATTACATGATAATTAAAGTGTAATTTCTTGCCTGGCTTTACATCACTGTCTGCTGTTGGCAGACCCCAGAGCATAAAAAAAGAGTAGAATGGTGGCTTTGTTTTTGGGTGAACAGTTGACAAGACAGCAACCCCTGGGAGCACATGAACATCTACTTCATGCTATTGAGGCTTCAGTTTCTCCACCTGTTCCTTGATAAACGGCAGAATTCAAGGACAAATGCCTAAGACCTCATGCCTAAGGATTTTTTTTTAAGTTCTTCAGACAAAATACAGTGGATTGATTGTAACGATTAATGTCTGTGAATTTTCTCAGTCGTCCAGGTCATCTTGTAGAAAAGGTTAAAGCTAAAGCATCTGGACTCAGTTTTTAAGATAAAGATGTTTTGTTGCTAATTCTAAGAGACTTAATCAATTCTGAGATTAACTGATAAGAGAGCTTAGCTTTATCTCTAGAGGGAGGAGTTTGACCTGAAACTAACTCTGATTGGACCGGGCTGTTCTGGTCTCATAGTCGTTAGCTCTGAAAGAGAGTGTTACTCCTGAAGTGAGAGTCCTTAAAGGCTCAGGTGAGTCGTTAGTGTCACTGCTCCATTCAGGTGTTGTTCTAGAGTGAAACTCTTTTGATTTAGGTTTCAGAACACTGTTATAAATACTAGGCAACATGAATCTGAGGCCACCTTCTCTGTTCAAAGAGGGCTTTTCCATTCCAAAAATGGCTTGCTTCACCCCTCTCTCAAACCATCTGGCCTCTCTGGACAAAATTCCGAGACTGCTGTCCTCAACGGAAGTTCCTTTCTCTTTGAGGTGAAGGTGGACTGCAGACTCAGCTCCTCCAGGATTGGCTCTTCTGTGCTGATACATCCTCTTGTGAAGCTGTTGTTTCGTTTCTCCAACATAACTGTCACTGCACTCGTCACTGAACTGTAATTACTCTGTTTGTGAGAGGGGATCAGTTTTAGACGCAAAGTGTTCCTTGGTTTAAAGTGGACTGGAATGTTGTGTTTGTAGAAAATTCTTTTACGTTTTTCTGATAAACCAGACTCATAAGGGATAACTACACCCTTCCCTTTTGTCCACGGTTCCTGTCTGGAACCAGTTTGGTTTCTGAGTCCTCTTGGTTTTGTTAAATGTCCATCTGGGGTATCCACAGTCTCTCAGGGTTTTACAAATGTGTTCTTTCCGTTTACCTTCTGAGGTTGTGGGCACCTCTTGTGCTTTGACCTGAAGAGTCCTGATGACTCCCAGCTTGTGTTGCAGAGGGGGGTGAAAGTCACACAGCAAATATTGATCTGTGTGTGTTGGCTTCCTATAAACTTAGACTTGGAGAGTGCTTCATTGGTGGGTATTCCGGTAAAAAGTGATGTGACATCAAAAGATACAATCATCTCGTCTGTATCTAGTTGTAGATGTTTGAGTTTGTTAGTAAAGTCCTGTGAGTTGATGATATGGTGTTGTGAGTGGCCTACCAATGGATCCAAAATGGTGGCAAGGTGTTTGTCTACATTGTAAGTGGATGAATCTGTGCTGCTTACTATGGGTTTGTAGTGGAATTTCTTCTTTGTGTATTTTGGGTAAGCCGTAGATACATGGAGTGGTGTTCCCAGGATACGGCCTGTAGTACAGAGGTCGATCAGGTCCTTCTTCAGCCTCTGCAGACAGTCTTATTACCTTCTTGTAACCACTTGTTGGATCTCTTCTCAGTGTCTCATAAGTGGTGGTGTCACTGAGTAAGCTGTTAATACTGAACTCGTAATCATCTGTGTTCAGGATGACAGTGCATCTACCTTTTTCTTCTGGCAGAATGGTGATGCTGTGGTCAATTATCCATGATTAATTGCCCTATTGTTAATTTTTTACCTTTTCTTTATTTTTTAATGGTCAATCAAAACCATTCATTACGTGGAGTTTCTGTCACTAGACTTAATCCCTCAGCCATTCATCCCATTTGCTTGCAGCAGCTCCAACCACTAGCAGCTGGAGAAGGCTTTGTTCCTTCCCTTGAGTGGCGGGAAACCATTTGATTAGGAAAAGGCGGTTCTCTGTGAGGACAATAGATTTGGAAACCCCTCCCACTATTGCAATGGATGAGCTTTCACAGTTCTCTCCCTGAGTTTAGCTCTAAAGTCGCTCTCATTTGTGCCTGACCATTGTTTTAGCTCTGTTTGGAGACAGGATAAGTGGAAAACTGAACTAAATTAAACAAACTTTGTTAGTAAAGTAAATATGACTGTTTCTGAGAAGCTTCTGTAGTGTTAAGAAATACGAAAGGGAAAAAATGTGTAGGGGCCAAAGGAAAAGAGAAAAAGGAGTTTGGAAGGAATGGGCACTGACAGAGAAGCACAGAGGGGCAGGTCCCAGAGACGGCTCACTGGGCAGAGTCAACCCTCCTAAACAGTATGTATAAATGCCCACCGAGCTTCGGGGATATTTGTGTGGTTGTGTTCGTCAGTGGAAGAACGCTCCTGTATTGTGTAAGTACAAAATAATGAATTTCTTTTTGTTAATATTGAAGGGGAACTGTTACTTCTGAATGCGCACTGAAGCATTTTGCAGCTTGTTAATTTTTTTTGCTGTGTGGCTGTTGATTATGTCATGCAACTGTAAAATGTGACGCATTAGTGTGGTGAGTGATGCGTGTTGTGTAATTTGTGCTCTTATAGTGTTGTAAACATGTTGTCGCTATCTTTGTACTTCAGACCTGGGGCCACCCTGATAAGACCTAATTTGAACACGACCCAGCAGCTTTCTAATAGTTACCATGACGGCCCTCAACGCACCCCGAGACAAGTAAGACTAACTAAAATGATAGTCCATTTTCAGTACAATCAGATTATGTACTCCTTTTATTAGTATTCTGACTTAATGTATTTTTCTGCAGATACAATGCTGTTTGGCTCATTTTCTTCATCCTGGGCTTGGGAACACTGTTGCCATGGAATTTCTTCATGACAGCATCACGCGTGAGTACTTTTAAAGCCATCTTAATTATGTGTAAGCTTTTAAAAGCAAAATAAGTCATTGGTGAAAGGAGCTAATCACAGAACATGGATGAATGTGAAACAAAGAGGTCTGTCTGTGGTACTGCAGTGAGTGGTCATTTGAATAAAAGGTGGTGCTCTGGGCTGGAAGGTCACTTCAACTCAGACATCATTGTTTTTGTTTTCCTCCTAAACCACCTGGATTTCCTCAGATGGCTGACCAGACTGCGCCCATGTGGATTTGAATGACAGTCTCTAATCTCTGCTCATTGTGTTTGAGCTTTAAGGGTTTCCTTGAACTGATTGACCGGGGAGAGTGAAAGTAGTATTATTATCTACCCACAGAGCTATATCTGTTGACACTGCACTCTTGAGAACAATGACAAGAATCTTTGTTGAATAGTAACATGTGCATTATTGTTAGTGCTGCACAAAGTGACCCACCTTTTGGTGAATTTTGCAATGATACTATGAGTTGTAATATTTATTTAGTTGGACAACAGGGAAGTTAATTAATGGTGCTAGTGTCTTTTCAGTGTGGGTCTGCTGTTACCAAACAATAGTCTGCAATTACCATAATAGCATCTACACGTGGAAAGCTTTTCAGCCAGTGAAGCTCCCATTGGCCAATCATTCTGAGCTGTTTATGTACACACGTATATTAGACATTGATTTGATGTCTTCCCTTTGCAGTATTTCACCAGCCGGCTGAAGGACCCAGAGGCGTCCTCAAATAACACTGACAGCAACACAAGGAATGTCCTTGAAGACAAGTTTAATAATGTCATGACGCTGTGTGCCATGGTCCCTTTGCTCATTTTCACCTGCCTCAACTCCTTCATTCACCAGAGGTATTCAACCTTTTACAAACCTTGTCAAAGACGCTCAGATTTTGTGAATATACTTGGCCCTGACTGAGTGCCTTGACACTCAAAAACACTTGATTAATTAGAAAAAAAGATTTCTAGGCCAGATTTATAGTCACTGAACATGTTTGTGTTTCTAGGTTGCCCATGAGTGCATATATATGTAACATGATCGTGTTATGGGTGTAGTCTTAATGCCCCCAGTATATTTGCTTTAATTAAAGAAGGATGAAGGGAGGTCTGGGCTGGACCCCAATATAATTGGCTCTTCCCTTCACAAACACTCCTAAGAATGCACCTACATCTGCTTTAATGCGTGCTGGCTTTCTCCAAGCTCTGCTACATTTAGTTATTTTTATACATGTATTAATACATTATTGCATTCTTTAAAATGAACATAATGTTTTTGTCCAACAAACCCCAAAGAAAAAAAGAAAAGAAAAGGGATGACAGCAAACCATTACTGCTTTATTTCCCTTCTAAAGTCTACTCGAGAGAAGTGTTTTGTTGACGGGTTCCCCTCATTTTCACAGAGTGCCTCAGAAGCTGAGGATCTCTGGTAGCCTGGTGGTCATCTTTGTGGTTTTCCTGATCACTGCTGTGGTGGTGAAGGTGGACATGGAGCCCCTGCCCTTCTTCTCCCTCACTATGATCAAAATTGTCTGCATCAACTGTGAGTAGAGTGTCTCTGTAATCCTCTCTCTAAAATGATGTGGAGTCCTTTCTTTGTTTCCAGAAGAGAGGAGGGAATGTTGTTGATAGAATTTTTTTTCATGCTGTTGTTGAATAAACATGTGGTCACAAGCAGAGGCCGCAATAGAAACACATTTCCTGGTACCAATTAATTAGCTTCAGAAGAGTGGAATTCCAGTGTCTCTGTTTGTTTGGAGTGACATGACACAGCAGGGATAAGCTCACCCCCTTCTTAACCCCGTATGGGACCTTCTGATCCTCACCATGAAGTTTGATGAGAGAGAGAAGACATTGTGACCCCGAAGCTTTGATACTGACATCCACATTCCTCTGAAGAGACTCAGAGACCAGGATCTCTGCTCTCAATTAAAACAGCACTGCAGCATTTTAAGCCTTAATGCTGTGTAAACTCACACACACTAAATGGAACACATCAGTCTTTGATAGTACGCTTTTATACAAGGCAAACCATTTATAAAACTATGTACCTTTTATTTGTATGTGAGGCAACCATGGCTGAATAAAAACAACAGGCTATAGCATTTGTTGCTACCAGAGTCGCACAATCTGCTAATATTTCTGTGCAGTGCTGTGTCAGTGACATGGTTCTTTGGCTTCTGTGTTTGCCTCTGCTTTGTGACATTGTACCCAGTGGCCTTCAAAGGGCACATACAGTATGTTGTACATTTCGAAATCCGGTGCAGGGTAATTTGAAAGGCTCTTTTTTCAGAAACAGGAGGGTGAAAGTATCAATGTTACACACTGACTTTGAAACTTATTGATAGTTGAAATATTTTTTTTTCAAATGATTTTTATTTACGGAAGCCGTAAGCGGCCATTAATAATTTTTTAATTCTGTAATTTTTCCAAGATAACAACTTAATTTTCACGTTATCTCGAGAGAAGAACTATTGTTTTCATGTTATAACGAATAACGGATAATGGGAGGGAAAAGAAAGTTATTGATCTATGGCCACTTACGGCTTCCGTAGTGATTCCTGGTGTAAGTAAACTAAACTGTCTCTCATTTTTCTCAGCATTCGGGGCGATTTTTCAGGGCAGTCTGTTTGGTCTGGCAGGGATTCTGCCCGCCACCTACACCACTCCCATCATGAGTGGACAGGGCCTGGCGGGGACTTTTGCTGCCTTCGCTTTGATCTGTGCACTGGCCTGTAGGTCTATATTAAAAATACAATAACATAAATTTTAACAACAAATGATTTACTAAAGGATTTTACATGATACAGTTAAATTTAAGGATTTGGTGAAGAACTCACATATTTGCAGGGATTATTTTCTAGGGATTCTGAGGATTGTTAATTTAAATACTAAAGTTGACTGAATGATCTGTCTGCAGCTGGATCTGCCCTGCAGGACAGTGCCTTTGGTTATTTCATCACGGCCTGCGTTGTTATTCTTTTGGCCATAATGTCCTACATTGTTCTGCCTAAAATGGTAAGACTAATTTCATCTCATCATTTGACTTACTGGGAGAACTGCAGTTTTAGAAAATGTGTTTATACATTGGCCACAGGAGTTTTTCCAGTACTACATGGAGAGCAATGGCTCGAGTCCTTCTGCTGATGAAGAGAACAAGATGGACCTGCTCAAAAAAGGTTAATAAAGGATTTACTATAAATGTATTTATAAGATTTTTAATAAAAGGAAAAATGGTGCATGCATAAAATGTGAGCTTGCGTATACACCTGACATAACAAAGATGTGTGTTTTTTTTTTTTTTTTACAGACGACTCTGCAGAGATTCCACCAGTGGCCAGTCTGATGGAGGATGAAGCCAGTCCAACTGTGTCCGTCATAAACATTTTCAAACGGGTATGCTGTTTTAGTATTGCTGTATAATTATTTTGCACTGGTTGCTTAAATATTTTTTTGTTAGTGTTATTTCCAGTTGTCACTTGATTCCCAACCTGTTAAATAATTTAGTTATAGTTTGTTCTGTGTCTGAACAGATTTGGGTGATGGCTTTGTCGGTCTGCTTCATCTTCATCGTCACCATTGGAACATTTCCTGCTGTGACGGTGGATGTCAAAACAAGTTTTGAAGGCAATGGAGCCTGGAGTAAGTCCCTGGGCCTTTTATTTAAACAGTGCTTCTTCACAAGAGCCCATAGTTAATAAACTCTTGTTTTCTCTCTTCTCAGACACCTACTTTATACCTGTGTCATGTTTCCTGCTCTTTAATTTGATGGACTGGGCCGGAAGGAGCCTGACAGCCATCTGCATGTGGGTCAGTATCTACCATATACACATTCATGTGACTGACCAGCAGGGGGCAGTCTTTACTATCTTTACTGTAGACAATCAAATAACCATTGAATAAGTATGTGCACACAGTCTGATAAAGATTCAAAATCAACATGATTGTCCATTTTGTGACATGCTTTGCATAAATATTTTAGAAATGTTTCGGGTTGGTATCTTGTGTTCGGAATAGCTTTCCCATAGTAGACCAGTAAACAAATCACTGAATAGCACATGTTCATTGTGTAGGTTTACTGAATGTCTTCTGGCCCATTGAAAGAAAATACCAGAGTTAGAAAGTACTCTAATTTCTTGCAGTCTGGAGGAGTTGGGATCAGATGATTAAATATGTTGAGTGCTGAGTACTCTTTATTAGTCCAGCCTGCCTTGTATGTCCTAGAATGTCCGAGACACAGTGTAATTGAATTTGGGGAGTTGAAAAACTTAGTGAACATGTTGCTATTGAGGCAGATAAGTGGTCAGCTGATTCCGGCCCATGTGAGGTTATTTATCATTATGTTACTGAACTGACCAGAATCTGCTCCCACTGAGCTGCTCTGCCAGGTCATATGTGTTCTTAGCTGTTTGTAAAATATGTAGATATGTCATTACGGCTATATATCCCGTTAAAAACTGGTTTCTTTCTCTCCCCAGCCTGGTAAAGACAGCATTTTACTTCCTATCCTGGCTGGTTTGCGGGTCATCTTCATCCCGCTGTTTATTTTGTGTAACGTCAAACCACGCAAATTCCTGCCTGTCATATTTGCCCACGATGCCTGGTACATCATCTTCATGATCTTCTTCTCCTTCTCCAATGGATACCTGGCCAGTCTCTGCATGTGCTTTGGACCCAAGTAAGAAACCATCAAACTGTGCCATAAAATGTTGTGGGATGTTGTGCCAAGCTCATGTCTCATTTGTTTTGTCCTTGTCTTATCTGTGTACAGGAAAGTGGCGCTGCATGAAGCAGAGACAGCGGGGGCCATCATGGCCTTCTTCCTGTCCCTCGGCTTGGCTCTGGGTGCTGGAGTTTCATTTGGGATCAGGGCCATTTGCTAAAAATTCCAGTAAACTTCAGTAGATGTTTAATAGACTTGACCATTGAGACTTGCACTGGGAGAACTTCTAAACAACAAACTAGCTTTGATCCTTAGAAAACATCCACCGAGTGGAGATTTAAAAGACTTAATGGCAACTATACAAGCCGAAATAGTTTTTTCTCCAAAAATTGCAAGGATTTCAGTCTGTGTGTGTTTCTCCAGTCTGGGTCTTTTGTTTTATCAGTGGCACTGATAAAATAGCTTTCTCTAGAATATTGTTTTCTAATAGAAGATGGAAGATATCCTTTGAGCTAAGTGTTTTTACAATTCTCTTATCTATTATTTTTGGTACCACAAATTTACCAAATCACGTAACCAAATGTTTAAGTGATCTCAGTTATACAGAACATGTAATGTATTATTGGAAATATAATTCTATCTATAGCAGTGAATAATAATTATTATTATGTACGTTCAGATCTATAGAGGTATCTTAGTTTTACTAGGCCCTTAGACTTCATTGCTCATTGTCTACTCTACTTGTCTGTCTACCATGTACTTAAATGGTATGGTAACTATTTTAGCTCTAATAAAGCCAAATATGTAAAACATAGGAAATAGCTAAACCTTGAAAGGAGGCCAATACATATTGCCATTTGTAGCATCATTTATTTGTGTCATTTGTCCTAAATGTCACAAATCCCAATCATCTCTGTAGTAAGCCCCTTTGGGCTCAAGTATTGGATGCAATCGTACACAACACAAATTATGTGAAAGTGGCTGTTGTTTTGTAGTTGACGATGGATGTATTCAGGTTTAATAGGAGAACGTGAGGTTTGTAGTGTTACTCCCTTTATGATGATGAATACCATGAGAATATGCTATGGTGTTTTAAACAAAGGTAAACGTGCCACTGTGAATGAATCAAAACGTGCTCACATTTCATGTCATTTCTCAACAAATGGACTCCTGAGTTTGTATAGATTTTATAGACATTTGGCCTGTCAGTGTTATATTTTGTATCTATTTTTCTCTGGCCTTTTGTTGTTTACACAGTATTCATTGTATCACCAGCTGTTGATATCCTGTTTTTAATACAACACAAAGTCTGTGGCAATGTACTTTTGTTGGGCTTGATGAAGTTGCATAGACTTTAGAAATGTTACTCAACAGTATTTTAAGTCCTACTACTTTGTAATAAACATGTTTTTAAGAATTTGTCTCCTCCTGTTGGTCAACATTTGGCAGTTCAGAGGTTAAGGTTGAAAACTGACTGAAAGATTATGAAACTGACTGTAGACTACAACTGATGATCACTAATCCTCTTTGTATTGGTCATGAATCAGCAGTCTCTCTTAGAAAATATGACCTATAGAAAATTAAACAAGATAATATATAAAGCATGTAGATTTTTTTTTCTTTTTATTTAAATTGCATTATTTTAAATTGACCTGGTGCTCTTTTCATTAATGTTTTTTAAAAAGTATCTGTTTATGAATACTTTAGTTATGTTTACAACACCTCACAATTGTTAAAATACTTTATCTTTTTATTACATGGCATATTGACATGGGTAAAATTAACCACAAATCAATAAAATTAAATATTAGGGCCACTTTTTTGTTTTCATTTCTTCATTCATGGTGTGCTGTGGTTTTAGCAATGAGAAAAATACCAAACAGTATCTGCAACATGTCAGGGTATGGGGTCTCAGACTAAACCCCCCTCCAACACCCCATTTCTTTAGGACAACATAACAGAAAGGTTAAGAATCCTACTGCTATAGCTTTGATTAAAATGCAGAGCAAACCACAGAACTGAAAGCTGCTGTGCTTTCCAAAACTATAAATCTCAGTTAAAAGAAAGAGAATGCATGACTTATTCTTAAGATAAACATTTTATTCAAAAATAAATTAGAACTTTTAAAAAGGCAGACATACAATCTCATCAACCCACCAATCACAACACTCCTGTCAGAATCTGAATAACTGTTTCTATATTGTCCATCTTAATGATGGGATTAAACTACAGCAGCAACTTACTGTTTAATTAACCAGACTGTTTAGCTCAATATACAGCCTCTGTCAACTGATTATCTATTAAACATGTACAGTTTATTTAAATAATAAATCCAACATACATGCCCAATATAAAGATCACACAGACTGTGCCGTGAAAGACTGGCGCTTGAGATGAGAGTCAAGAGAAAAGAATAAACTGAGTTCAGGGAAATAAAGAAGCCATTAGCATGGTCTCTGTGGTATTTTCAGTCTATTACATATGGGTCTGGCTCTTATTGTGGGATAGAAATTATTGCAAACTTTGGATTTCCATAAAAAGCATAGATTTGAGTTGTAATGAAGTAATGAAACGGAATTATTAGCATACACCTAATCAGGACGTCTGACACGAGCCACGTGGTCCTGGTGCTTAGGAAAACAGAGTGGCTTTGACAAGGCAGCAAAAAATTTAATAAATAAAAAAAAAAAAAAATAGAAAAGGACTATCTTCCCTGGCTGCCAGACTGCACAGACCTGGCATCTAGAGGAGCTTAATGCTTGAACTGTAGCTCTAACCGCATGCACGAGGCTGAATACTGGCAGGCCCACTACAAAACACTAAGGCCAGATTAAACATTACGACAATAAAAGAACCACAGGCAGCCGACAGGCTTCTACAGTTTTCTTTAGACCTAGAACATCACAAATTCAAAAAGGGACAGACAGGTCAGACTCAGATTCTACCTGAGCCCATATTGTGATTATTCAAACCTTACCGTTTAACATCAGATCGGAAATAAAGTTCTGCTACTGGTTTAAAAAGGGAAAACTGATGAGGCAGACATGATGCATTTTTAAGCTGATTTTTGTGCTTATTGGAAACATTTCTGAAGAGGCAAAAAGAACATACTGAGCATTGAATATAGTTAATTGTGACAAGACACTTAAAATGTTTGCATCTTTAGTGGATAACAGCAGCTCCCTGAAGTCCAGCACAGTCCTGAAGAGGCCCTGGACACATTCAGAAGATTGTTGATGTAAAGATGTGTGTGGCTACAGTGAGCACTACATCCATTACAGCATGGCACACTGGACGCAAGATGACAGCTCTTCAGGTCGTTTTGGCAAAAGGCAACGCCAGGCGACTAGTCAGTCCATTGAGAACATGCACTTTGTGCTCTGAGGCACTGGGGGGCGACGTACAGCAGGACCGACAGCAAATAAACAGATGAGATGTAAAAATCAAAAGGTGAGCTTTGGTGTTTTAGTTTTAGGATTGGGCAAGAGGGCAGAGATGAAGAAGATGGTCACTGAGTCTTTAGCTTGTTTTTGTGCGAGCCCGGCTCTGTCAAACTGGCTTTGAGGGAGTTCAATACCGTCTGTCGGACATTGTCTTCCATATAATTTTCACTTAGTGGCTTCAAAACCTGCAGCACAAAACAGAAAGGCCAAGATGAGAAAGGGAAATAAATTGGTGAGAAACAGTAAAATCTATGTTTTCAAAGAAGGAACAAAAACAAACGTTAGAACAAAAAGTTAGAAGAAACATAAGGAACACAAAATGTCACCAACAAAAAAAAAAAACTGAACAAAGCCTTAAATACAATTCAATTTTACATTTACGCAAATAAGACAATTAAAAACCATGTATGCAGGCTCTACTTCCTCCTGATCCTGAGATGGGCCTGGCCTGCCAGGGTTCATACATTCAGTCAGTAGCAGAGTTCATCTTTGCCCAAGGGATTAAATTTAGGGATCAGCACCATTGGGGGAAAAGGAAAAAGAAGCCAGCCAAATGTAGAAGGTAGAGTAAAATATTTTCTAAGAAATCTGCAGCTAGTTAGTCTTCTTGTAGTTGTTGTTAAGCGGAGCCAATGCTTTGAGTCCCATAGCCACTCCTGGAGGAAATGAAGGGAGCAAGGAGATGGGCCAGGCCAGACGGCTCCTGACCGGTTCCACGAGTTTGGAGAACACCTATTGGGGACACCAGGGAGGAGCAGGACAGTTAACACACAGCAGATACATGGCTGACACATGGTACAGGGAGGTAAAGCTGGACGTGGGTGTGAAAGGATGGGGCATCAAAGAAAGGAGTGGTATCCAGGGAGAGAAAAGAAAAGAGGACAAGAATGGTTGGGAACAAAAAGTGAAACATGACGCAGCACCTCTCACCTTTCTGATGGTCCTCTGTAAAGCACAAGCAAAGGGTACAGGAAGGTCGACACTTACCCAAATAAGGTTCGATTTTAAAGTGTGTAAAGAGCATAAAGTTTGTAAAATAAAAGTTACAGCTAAAAATGCATATATTCAGATTTGTCATGATAGCGTTCATTTATTAAGTGTTACTTTCAGTGTCATACCTATCAGATTGATACTGGACACAGCTAATCAGTCCCTCCAGAATTTGCAATTTTGTGGCCAAAAATGTCCAATGCTGCAAGAGCTTTTCTTAAAAGTTGCTATAAAAATGCATTTTTTTCTGTGCAATTCTCAGGCAAATTTTGACATATAAACCACACTTTTCTGAGGATTCCAGATGTTTCCACAAGCCGCAAGGTTTATAAAATGTTTCATGTTCCATTTGCGTAAAGCTGGTGCTATGATTTAATTAACGTGTTAAATTATTTTGGCTTAATTAATGTACTGCTTGCATCTAATTCATCTGAACAAGAAAAACATTTCCCTGTGATTCTTCTATTGTAGACTATGTCACTTCACTAGAGCTGCCATGGTTTAAAGATCACCCAGACTGCATAGATTAAACAAGAGCAAGTTTACAGCAGCAGTCTGTCATACACCTAACTGGCCGGCTACACCCATTCCCTTTATTAGCAAAGTGAAGTGTATAGAATCCAATATTTCAGTGTTTGGACATGCTCCCACCAAATTCATAGAAATGGCTTGATTTGCATCAACAGTTGAGATTGAAGCATTGCAAATTCCGGAGAGACTGGGAAATAAAAGGTGGAGCTTTAATTGACAGCAACTACTGCTGAATTAGCTCTTCACATTCTCCATTTAAAACTCATATCATGAAACCTATGAGTATTTACAGAACAGTCTTCACTGAACATAACTTTGACTTAAAAACTAAATTTAACTGTCTATTCTTGCTTTTGCTTAACACATTATACTCACTGAAATTACTTTAATACTACTGTAGTAAGCAGATGCACAAAACCAAACAAATGCACAATACTCCCACTTTCTTATGCCGTTACCCACCTGTTCCCAGAGAGTCTCAGCCACCTGGTCTATCAAGGTGCCCACCTCCCGGTACTCTCCCGAATATTTCACATAGGCCCAGGAGCAGAGGGCCAGCAGAGCCAGGCCCATGATCATGTTAGCAATTGCCGCCAAGGCACTCAGGCCGATGAAGCCCGTCACACCAGACACGATGTAGGTGACAAACATGACGGCGAAGAGTGTGGCTGGTGTGCGCGCCGCATAGAAGATGTTTTTGCCATCATTGTGTTTGTTGAAGTTGACGTAGGTCTCATCCAGCTCAGTCTCCAGTTGGCTCTGGTAGCGGTGGCAGAACTCCTCTCCTCCCATTTTCTTCACCGAACGGAAGAAACGAATTGAGTGTTCACGGAAGTCTTCGTGGCAGCGCTCCAGGTCGGCTGGGGCAATGTACGGCTTGTCTCCTCCGCAGATCTGGCAAAAGAGCATCTCAATAGCTGGAAAAGCTACCGTCTACTCCTAAAGTCATCTCTGAATGTAAATAAAAACATGCATGTACCTGCTCCATATTTCTGCTGTACAAATCTTTGGCTCCTGCCACAGCAGTTAGATTGTTGGCCTCTGCTGTTGCCTGACAAAAATAAAAACGTTATTAAAACGTAAATCTGCTCATTTTATATTGTCCCTTTTAATCTGTTAGCAACCTGCAGCATGGACTTTGGATGAGGCAGTTCCTCGCCTTGGTAGATCTTTATGTAGGCCTTAAAGTACTCCACCAGATCTCTGCAGGTGACTTTGTTGCCTCCAATCTCCTTTTCCACAAGTTTGTCTGGGGCCAACAGGAGAGGCACCAGCTTGACCAGCTCTCCTTTAAATTCATCATTGATATCTGAAAGCGTGCAAAACCATATTTGAATTCATAAAGTGTAATGCATTTCTGAATATAAACAATTACTGCTTCTCCACCTCCCAAAAATGTAAGCTTCAAAACAGAAATGTATAACCTTTATGTACAACTACTAATTGATTTGATGTACAACAGTTTCTATTGCTCTCCAATTCAGTGCTCCTTGTTTCTGTAATAGTTTAACATCCATCAACAAAGAGCAGCTGTGAAGAGACCAGCCACTATTGGGGAAGTAGTTGTTTTATAATAATATCATGATGCTTGTACTCACCTTTCAGACTGCCATCAAAGTATGGGTTTGTGGCCACCTTGAGGCCCGGATGTGGCAGCAGGAAGCAGCCGATGTTTGAGAAGCATGAGTGGATGTGCTTCCTCACATTCTGCAGCTCCTCGTGTTGATTCTGCTTCACCTGTGTCAGCGACAGGGCCACAGTCAAATGTATTATTTGTTTTTGTCGAGCTCAAGTGTGAGGGTGTAATACACACATAAAGCACTAATCATATTTGTCTAGACTCGGCAAACAAGAACTCTGGGTGTGTCACTACTGACTATCTAGTTTAGTCTGACAGAAAAAGAATTATCCTTCCCATTTGCATATTTCCAGGAGAGGCCAGATGTCATCACAATATAAATGCTTTCTAATATGACTTGTTTCGATTGTGGTTTTAGTGTGAGCATTACCTGAAGTCTTTTCTCCAAAAAGGCATTTCCTCCTATCAGGCCATAGTCATGTTCATAAGGATAACACCAGTCCCGGATCAGGAACATCAGGGACTATAAAACAGCAGCCACACACTATTATTTTTCAGGTCAATTCAGTCTTTGCAAAATTAAATCTGTAATAGGAAAAAGACCTGAAATGGTTTCGAGTAAATCTCTTCCATTGCAAGGCGGCCATATTCTGTAAAGAGCTGTAGACAAAAAATTATTATTCAAAAAAAAAAAAAAAAAAAAAAAAAAAAAAAGACATACCACAATGGATGAGAATACCTGTAGATGCTGCAGGTCATCTTCCTGAATGTTCTGGGAAAGATTGTAAACCTGAAAAACACAATGCAGCAAGGAAATAAAATACAAAGACACAGTTTAAAGGCCACTTTTTGCACCAGACTGGGCTTTTCCTAGAGTCACACCTGAACAGAGCTGGTCATTGTGCTGAGGGCGAACACTGTAGCACAGTCTTTAATGGTGGACTGGCTGTCGAAGGCTCCCTGAGTGTCCACTAGAAGCACAGCGACCTATTCAACACAGAGATGATATTCTCATACGGGCTTATTCTGGACCAAGAGACCTATAAAAGTATGTGCTAACCTTGCTCCCATCTGGTTTCTCCACCACAAACACTTCATTCCAGATCTGAATTCCTGTGGTTTCCCTCTCACAGCCTCCTCTCCAAGTGAATCCTGTAAGAGGCTCATTGTCACCGCCCATCCACTGCTCACTCTGCTGCTTGAAAAGGATGGCAACAGGAGAAAAATAAGAAAAAAAAAAAAGGAGGTAAGAAAATACACAAGGAGTAATGAGAAGAATGTATAGTTAAGAAGCGGGCAGAGAGAACAGTGATTTTACAGCCAAATGCAGCCATCTAAAGCACAACAGATACTTCTTTGAAGTCTTAAAGCATACATAACCAGGTATAAAACATTGGTGTTGGTGCTGCAGACTCAGGTTTCAGCCACACACATTCACTAACCACAACAAAGAAGTGTGTAAACACATCATTGCAAGCAAATCCTTTCCCTTGCTAATTATTTGCAAGGAAAATTCTACACAGGCACTGCTTTCAGATGTTGAATGAAAAACTACGATTTCAATTATTGTTCAATAATGAAGACCACATTACTAGAAGAACAGAACTATCAGGGAGCATTTGTTTTTTTCAAACCATACAACTAAACAACGGCTGAACACTACAACTTCTTGAACAAAGTGAAAGAAACACACTTGTTTACCCGTTTGCACTTTTGTAACTCCAGCGGCTGTCAGAGGGTTATAAAATATTTTAGTTTTTTACAGACCCTGTCACTTACAGAGTGCGAGAGCAAGGTGATTTGAACATTTCACAAGCTCTTTAGGTGCTATGAAATGATACGTGTCCATGTGAATTGTGCGCATTCAGTACTTTTTCAAAAGGTTTTTCCAAGAAGGTGTATTACTTTTCAAATTAAATGTTTGGGCCTTACTCAAAAGTGTTCAGGCATGCCTAATAATCTTGATCTTGAGCTTACTCCTCTGGTTGTATGAGTTTTATGAGTAAGAGACTCAACTGGAAACACTTGTCTTTACACGTCATGTAATGGCAACATGTGCCAGAATCAGTTGTAATTTCTAAAAGCACTCTTAAACCATTTTCTTTTTTTTCTCTAAATGGTGCTGAATATATTGGTTACTATTGATATTTAACAGGTGTAAGTGTAGAAGTCAGTTTATAAATAAATGTTTTTGTTTTGTGGCCACTATCTTGTAATGGTTCTAGACAGTGAAAGGAAGTATAAGTACCACACCTTGTTACTTAACCACAAGCTTTGTCTAGCCCAAACCTGATCTCACCTGATTGTACATATAGCGCAGCATGAAGTCCAGCAGAAAGGACTTGCCCTTACGAAAAGCTCCGGCCACAGACACCACCACCACATTCAGGTCCTTCACGTCATCTTGAAGCAGAATCTTCTCCAGCGCTGCAGCGTCCAGCTCAAAGCTGTGCTCGTCCTCATTGGCCAAGACAATCTGTACGGGCCGCGCCTTTTCTTCTTCTACAACCTAAAGAAGAAAGTTTGTCACCGTTTACTGTGGAATTCAATCACATCGTCACCATTTTAATGCAGAGTCTCTACAGTACAACACAACACCTTTTCTTCTTGGCTCTCTTCTTCTGGTGAGGGGCTGAGGCTGCCATCCAAGTCTTCCTCAGGTCTGGCAAGAGGAGGCCTTTTTTTGTGTTGCATAATTGGGACATCCTTCACTCCACTGAATCCTTAAATCAAACAGAAAACATTTGTGCAGCATATAAGAAAACAAATACACTGCAGTAGCAAATATAAAATAAATGAACCTCCAGCAATACTCATCTCGTCATTTTAGATACTGATAGACCACTGACATGCAAAAAACATAACTCACATGAGGCAGTAAAATGCTCTTGAAGTCATTTGAATAGTTCTGTTTATTTAACACATTGCACTGAAAAGCAAAATTCACATGGGAGGCTCTGTATATGGGTCAAACATGGACAAGAATAATTGCGGTTTCCTGTCCTGGGCTACATTCTGGTGCCCACTGTGGTCTGCCCATTAAGGTCAAGCTCAGAAATAGCCTAGTGTAAAAAACAAAAAATGAACACCACCATTTTGCATTCTAGCAAATGAAATTTTTAAAAGAGTTGTGCAATACCTTGGCTCACTTAGGGAAAAAAATAAATAAATTATAAACTATAAGTAATGTAAATTTGTCTCCTATTTCCTCTCACAATGTTCACTCCCAAATGTTGATTGTTTTTTTAATTAAAGCACATGTTCCTTCAGGAGCTGTGTGTCCTTCAGTTCTAAAAACATGTCAGCAGTTAGTGCCATAAACTTAAACACACACACACAGTGGACATCCACGGTGTATTATTTACATTTATAGTATTTTTGAAAAAATATTAAAAAAAAACTTTGCATATAAAGAAAAAAAATGAATAAAAGCCATATGTAGCCATATCTAAAGGAGGTCAAATGAGTACAAGAGGCACTGATACCCATGAGTACTCTGGACAACCCTACAATGGCCGATTCAGTTTTAGATTACTAAACTTGCTTGATCGGCTTCAGTCTGTGTCAGAACTGATGAACACATCAGAGAATCAAGGGTGAGAGTCTAACCTAATTAAACGAAACAGACAATGCGTAAAACATTCAAATGACTCACAATGAACTGGTAAGGCTAAAAATATTCAGCAATACTATCTCATCTAAATACCAATACCTGCAGTGACTCTTTTGTTCACATACAAAGCTCTAAAAACCTTGACATACATAGCCCAGTACAATTAAGTGTTTAGAAACTGCAAAAACAAGTGATACAAAAAAACTCTGGCTGTAAGTGGGACATCCACCACAAACTCCCAAAGGGCTGCAGAGCTGCTGTGCTAGTGTTTAAAAACCTGCTGCTCTTACAGGACTGTTACTGTAATCTGCTCGGCAAACAAATTAGCCCTTGCACAATCTCGTATCACGTTGACGGCAGCGGCACTCAGCGTGAAGTGGAACCGGCTGCAGACAGGGGAAACGTACACAAAGACACTAGTCTGCCGGGACTATCAGGCAATTGCCTGACTGATTAATGTACTATGCCATTACACTGGCTCCACAAAATAGGGGCATGACTAAAATTAGTGACCTTACTCCTGTCTTATATCCGTCAGGCAGATGTTCACTGGCCTACATGTATTTGCTCTTTGTGTACATCAACAGGAGACATCACTGTAGCAAGTGTGTTAACGCTCTCTCTGGTTCTGAGGAAGGAAACTCTAATGCAAAGAAAATGTGCTGCCAAAATAGCTTCTCAGTGCTTCTCCAAAAGATGGCCTATATCTTGGCACAGTGGCCCAAATCCTAGACTAATGTGCTCTATGTGAGGTACACTTTAGGATAAGGCTGCTTCACAGCTACTTCTCGTTCATGTTACTTGAGCTATTTCCAAGGCTAGTAAATTATATTGCATTTCCAAATCCTTTCTAGATGCACTTTAAGCATCAAGAAACTGTGGCCTCTCTGGACACAAGTCAAGCAGGGCAAATGTTCAGCTGTGGCAAACACCAATCAGGAGAGTGGCAATAGAGGACAAAGTGCAGATTAAGCGAAAGAGTTGGTGAATGTTGAGTTAGCAAATATTACCAAAGAGTCAGATGGCCAACATTTAACTAGACATAAGGTTATAATAATAATAATGCAGAAGCACTCCATTCATATGTCAATGTGGAGACTTGTATTTAATCAATGCAAGAGAAGATAGTATTTTGTTAAGACAGAGTTTAGATAAGGATAATGAAAACAGACATGAGATGGATGTGCAGAAGTTAACAGTTTTTCAAAATGAATGTATCTCTCTTTTGGCAGACTCTCTTTTATTGGCAAGCACTGAATTGACCATTAAACTTAATAGGTCAAGTCATACATTGGGCTGTGGGAAACTTAGCTGAATTAAACAAATTTAAATAACCATTCCCTTCAATTCACATGACACCCAGAATATTTTTTACTTAGAAGGCAGTTCAGACAACATACCTTTTAAATAAAGTAGCAATATAGTTAGTAAGGGATAATGCCTATGTAAGTGCTTTTAGTCATTTGTTTTAACATACAACTGAAGACTAAATATGCGTTTCTTGTGTTCTATTCATTAGCAATAGCCAGGTTTAGTGAGCTGCTAAACTTAACAAAACTAATAATAGGCGTTTTAAAAATATCCGAGGCTTTAGCGGGCTGAGAGGCTTAACGTGTGTTGTGTATATGTTGTACAATGAACACCCCTCACAAGGAACTGCTGTAACGCGGACTGTTGCAAAGTTCAATACTAATGCAGTGAGAGCACATGATGACTAGAAATTAGTGGTCCAGGTTAAAAACACAGCCAGGCCTTTAATCCATTGCAAAACAGGTGAACGTGAACGATAGGACAAATAAAAAAACAGGTGTAGTAAAAGAATTTGTACCCAGGGTTAGAGCTAGCCCCCCTTTTCTAGGTTTTAGTTTTAAGTTCGAGGTAAAACAAAAACGTTTCGAAAAGCCTCCTCATGCGCATGGACAACCTATAGACAATGATTTCATATTTTACATAATTGTGTTGTCGATACAAGTGAACTAGAGAGCACGCTTTAGCCGGAGGTGCCGCATTTGGTAGGACACCGTTGGTGAAAACACAGCCGTCGGGCTAACGGAGAGCGAGAGTTTGGCACAAACACGGCGAAAGCCAATAGTTGTATTGGATATATCAAACATGAAACCATGATGCGTATCCCGTTATGTTACAAAGCTATTCCACGCAGTCGACAACAGTTTACCTTCACCAATGACTCGGGTTTTGCCGTTGGACTCGAAGTAATTACTGTTCCTCAGCCCGCTCACCTCCGCCATCTTGGTCTGCTCAAATTTAACGCTTCTGACGTCAGAGCTGCCTATTTCTCCTCGTGCCGCCCGTTTAGGCTGCGGCTGGGTCAAGTGCACATAGTCTGGAGTCAAGTACAGGGAACTAATCATACTTCACACGGCTTTATAAAAAAAAATCGAGGAGGACAAGAAGTCTACTTCAAGCTTTGTTTTGATTTTATTTGTTTTTCTATATCTCCAGTCTATCATCAGTTTGTCCACAAATGACAATTTTGTAATCACCCCCTGCATTCTAGCCACTAAACGAATTTGGAAAAGGAATTTTGAATTTTTTGTCCATTTCCTGTGTGTCTTTAGGCTCATACACCGTTAGTATAAAGGGAAAAAATATTGCACTATCTAGCCTACATAGGGCTGACAAAATAATGGTCGTGTGGCTCTTATAATAATGGTGAAAAAATGTTGTGATTAGGCGGATTATGGAATAGACTCTCTCCTGTGGTGTTGCTGTGCATCTGTCATGTGCAGATATGCTGTTCTTTTAGCTCATAACTTTATGGTGTTTTAATTTCTCTCAGTGATAAGGATAGCCAAACCAGAAGTCATAAAAGCCATTCACATAAGTATATCCACTTACACTGCAGTGTTTACTCAGCTGTCCGTGCCCAGCCTTGTATACTGACATTTAGAAAATCCACTTCACATCAAAATCCACTTAAAATAGTTGCTTTTGGTTTTATTTTGAAGAAGAAAGAAAAAAAGAAGAAAACTGCCTGGTGCAAATGAAATAAAATGTTAAAGGTTTAATGGGCAGCAAAGGCACTTTTTATTATTTGTTTTCAGCAGTGTATTTGAGTCGTGGCTTTAAAGGTTAAGTATGTTTGCATTAGCCGCAGCAGTAGTGTTTGCATTTGTATTTGGCTAGTCAAAGGTTCAAGGTGATGGTAATCATAAAAGGTGGGACTTAGAACTCACAAACACAGATGCTTTCATGTATGCCTATTGAAGATGATAAAGAAGAGACATGTCAGATAAACAGATTCAGGGCTGTTCTTAAATAACCCTGGACATGAACTCACTGCACCAAGCAGGCAGGTGGTGATTGGATGTCCGAGAGATGCTGGATCAACAACTCTCTCCCAGGGACATCCCAACATATCCAGGAGATCCTGCTCCATCCCTGGATTAGCTGTGACATTTAGCTAGGACTTTCCTGTCCTGCATCTCCATTAGAACAACATTAAACTAATGCAACAATGATATTTTGCTTCTGTCTGTGTGGTGTAAAAATGTAAGAAACTGGTCACCCAACAGACTAGTCCCATGTTAAACCAAATGCAGGTTAAAGTATACAAAGAGTAGTAAGAGGTTTGCTGTTTTAATACATATGATGATAGTTTTAAAACCAGAAGTGTCAGAGTTAATGTTAATCTGTGTCAGTACACTTCTATTCTTAGCAGGTCCCACCGGCCGGTAGAAATATCAGATGACAAGCTCTGATAATTTTAGATTCTAGCTTTTGAAAGAGAGCCCAAATGAGCAGACCAAGAGCAGACTCCAGATGTGTAGGCTATACTGCAGGGTACATGTCTGATGTGGAAATGAGCTGGGCGTGACTGTAGCATTGTCAAAAAAACAGACCTGTATTTGAATTTCTACATAAAAACGTTTCTATCAGTCACTACTCACTAATGCCAGAACACTGTACATCAGGTTGTTGACATGTTTACTGTAGGCTATAGCAACCTTGTCAGGTTTCCTACCACTGTGTTATAGCCAGAAAGGGCCATTGTGACATTGAATGCGTCTGTCCTGATTAATTTTGTAAAAACGTTGTCAGATTGGAATTATCACAATAAATGTTAGATCTCAAACATTCAGTAAAATCGTGTGAGCACGTTGAGTGTAGTGGACAGGTGCACGATAGCTTGTGGCGGAAGAGTGCCCCACATTGAAACTGTCACCTGTAACCATGAACATGTCCACATTGGGGCACTGTTTTCTGAAAACCAACAGTAGTAGTAGTAGACCGTCTGCCTTAAATTGAAGTTTTAAGATGGACTGGACTGGCCTGGACTGGACTGGTAGGCTAACATAAAAACTGCAGACATGAGATCTGCTGAAATGATGACGACTGCCTGGTATCTATTATTTATAGTTCTGGTGTATAATCACTGTGCTGTGTGAACTGTAATGGTCCGAAGAAGCAACTAACCACATGGTGGCAGTATCAGCTTAAAGTTACCATTATCGTTTTAGTTCTGATCCTGAGAGTCCATCCAATTTGCCCTGCTTTGTTAACTTAGGCTATATTGGGCCTAAACCTTTAGTGTTAAATTGCTAAGTTTAACCAGACCATAAATAAGGTTCCAGCGCAAAGATAAAGCCTCTACAAGCAAGTATAGAAGTTTAATTGCAAATGTTGTTGAGATTTAACTTCAGTTACAATTAATGTTGTAGTTTACTTATACTTTCTCCATATTCATCCCATAATGTCAGTAGGTCTAAACCCCTCTGCTGTGTTTAATGTGTTTAACAGGTTTGTTGTCCTGCTCTGCATATGTTCTACTTGTGGTGCTGAATCAACAGCATTGTTGCACAGTTGTCATGACGTTTGATTGTTGTGCATCATGTCACAGCCGGACGTCCCGATCCCTGTGGTCATTATGATGATTAGACCAGCAGAGACCAGCTCTGTTGTACAGTCAAAGATGTCTTGTGTGGTGCTGCAAAATATCAGTCTTTTAAATCTTTTACAAAGCCTCCTATTCGTGATAAGAATTTGTACATCTAGACCTCAAACAATAATCTAATTTATAAGTAAGATGGACAAAAAACTAAACGAAAAAAAAAAAAAAAGATTACATTAATATCTATAATTCAATCAATTATAAATAAACACTGTTACAAAATTCACTTTTAAGCACATACAAAAATAGGCGTTTGTAGATAATAATAATAATATTAACTCCGAAACCAGCTTTTAATGTCACACCATAGTCACATAAAACTTGACTGATTGAAGTTTTCTTTTTCTTTTGCTTGAATAGAGTCCTCTGTATGTTGTTGTTCTCTTTATATCTTTTTTTTTAGTCTGTCCTTTTGTTTTCTTCTCTCCAAGCTCATTTAATCATTCTCCTCTTTAATAGGTAAACTTTTAGTTTTACCTCCCGGGTTCTTGTGGGATGGTGGTATCCCGGAGGGTCTGGAGCCCTTAGGGACGTATAGGCTCTGAAAGGGAAAGGCACTGCAGAGACTGTGAGGCCAGGCGGCCAACACACTGCGGCAGGGGGGCTCATCACTCTCTCCACACTTCTGCTGTCAGGGCTATTGTTTCTGCAGCATTACTCAGTCACAAGGCTCTGCCTCCCAGGTAACTCCACCGAGGGCTTTGACAGAGAAATGAGAGCAGAGCCCTAACCACTTCAGAGCTCCAGGTTTTATTCACAATCCTTATGGAAACAAGATGGACAAAATACACTGACAACAGAGAGAAATGTATCCTGCAAAAATGATCAGAGCAGAACACTTTAGAATGCCATGTACATTTAGTAAGACATGACATGTCAGGACATATACATGTAGCTCTAGTATAAGGTTCGCTTTTTTATATTGTCATACATATGTTACTTATTATGGTGCGCTATTGATAAGCCATATTTAAAACAACAGAGTCACACAAATAGCACTTAAATCTGAACTTGTTTTGTCTTTGTTGATATGATGTGTTGTCTTTTTGTTGCTGCCAGTGCCCAAAACTGGATGCTGTAACCATTTTTACACAATACACATCATTGTGCCATTAAATGATTAAATTACATAATAAAAATAGAAACAATAATCACTGTTTTTGTCCAGTAATGTCAACTGGATTAAAAAAAGGGGTTAAGCAACAGACCCTTTTCCACAATGACTAATTAAACACATTATTTATTTAAACAGCGCGAAAATCCCTGGTTGTAAAATGGCTTGATTATAGAGATAACTTATTTGTTGGTATAAGAACATTCTTTTATTTCTGATGTCGAAAAAATAAAACATGGACACATTGAATATCATGGATTTGCTGTTGTGTTTCCTTGGAAGATTATTTTTAATGACTCTGCATTGTTTGAATGGATCCCACCTTATTTACTTCCACTGACTACTCACACTTCTCTGGGGGAGCATCTTACCCCCTGGAGTCACGGCATATAGCCAAAAAAAAAAAAAACACGCTGGGTTTTTTAAACACTTCCTTTT
This sequence comes from Neodontobutis hainanensis, assembly GCA_024349245.1. Taxonomy (NCBI): domain Eukaryota; kingdom Metazoa; phylum Chordata; class Actinopteri; order Gobiiformes; family Odontobutidae; genus Neodontobutis; species Neodontobutis hainanensis. The sequence continues at coordinate 4,277,986 of JALDNG010000016.1, read as the reverse complement.
TACTCTGAATGTTTGGGCTTTTACTCAGTAATTATCTTTGCCTTAATTCTTTCAGACAACATTCTCAATACCGCAAGTGAGCAAATATGATCGTTTACCAAGTGTTTTAAGACTCCTCAATCATTTCCAAACAATTTTCCACCGTTTTTGTTTAAACATTGTCAACCAAACTTTACTTCACCTTCAAAATAAAGTTTAGATTTTGAATAACTTTAATAATTCAGATTTGGGGAGTAATATGTCAGACATCAGACACATGCACCAGCACATTTGCAGCATGATTAGGTCCTTGCAGTGCCTCAAAATGTAGAGTAAGATTTATTTTAATTAAAATACAGGTGAACACATACTAATGACAAATTTATTTCCTTCTTTTTCAGAAATGTCAACATCTTACAGTGAAGCTCAGAGCGGCGTGCAAACATGTGTCCTTCTGTCTGTCCCTCCTCGCTGCAGCTTTGTGAGCCCATCAAAGGGCCCTGAGCAAAGAGACATGGGCCTTAATTGTCGTGCTTTATAAGGAGGATAAAGGCGGGATGGGCATCAATTTAGGACGCCTTTATTAGACTACAAAGTGTGACAGACTGACGGAGAGATAATTGGCAGAGAGGGGGAAAGGACGGATGAAAGCCGGTCTGGAGGAACCTGACCAGATGAAGTCGCTCATCCTAAATCCCTATCTGCACCGCCGGAGTTTTACAACGGTGCTCATATTGACTTAACACGAGAGCTCTCATTGTGTAAAAAGTTATTTTGACTCGTTTTACTGCAGCAACGATGTCCCATAGCTCACATTACACCTTGATTAACCCTCTTATCCTAGCTCTGCTCCATAAAATACCAGCCATATGTACGTGTTTGCCAGAGAAGTATTCCACTGAAATGTCTCTACTTGTTGTAAAGGATTTGTCAGAGTTTAATTGTTTGCAGAGTTAAGAGTCATGCATTTGTCATCAAATTTTAAGGCGCTGATTTGCATTATAGGGCGCGCTTTGCAGTACTCCACAGCTTGTTAATGGGACTGGCTAATGTAGGCCTCCTTCTATTACATCAGGACTAATGTGTTTGTCTGAATAGATCAGGGCAATAGAAAAAGTTCATTTTCAAGCTGTTGTCTACTAACTGTAATTACACCATTTATATGTAGTTTTAGCATTCAGAAATCACCTCAAATCAATTAGTATTGTTCACTGAGCGTCAGCTGAAGAAGAGCGTCAGGAAATCAGGGACCTGGGATCATTTGGCCAATGGAGTGTGGTGATGGAGGAGTCAAAGTGCTGAAAGAGGATGGGAAAGTGGCCACTACAAGTTGAAGTTGTTACTCGTCTTGACATTTTACCAGAATGTACTTAAACATTTAAAGTTCAAAAGGGCCGTCCGCATTGAAAGTGATGAGCTGATGTGTTTGTGTGCACGCTGTCATTCCCACCAATGGGCAGCCTCTCATCAGCGGGTTCACACTGCAGCCACAGGCCCCCGTCCCCGGGCTCTCCAACCCTGACATGAATATATGAGTGTTTTTATGTGTGCAGTGAAAAGGCGTCGCTGAGTTAAGTGGCCTTGTTGTACTCCTCACGGACCCTAACGGCCTCTGGGGTGTGTGAGTGGAGGAGGAGGAGGAGGTGGGGGTGGATGAAGGAGAACCTCGTAGCACCATGCCTAATCGGCCTTTCTCGCCAGGGTCAAGACTTTCTGTCTGGGTCCGCGGTGCTCCCTGCCACTGAGGACTCGGCCATTCAGGCACACAATGTCCCTGTCAGTCCCAACAACACTTCCTGCCTCCGCTGGCTCCAGTGCTCGCAGGGATACACAATATTTCACAGCTCCCAACAATGGCCTGTCTGCCTGCACCCACCATATGGTTACTATGGGCCACAATATTGACACACATCACTAATTATTCAAAGAGCTGGGAGTCGAGGAAATCGACTGGAGCTAAAGGAGAGTGGAAAAACAATGTAGTAAAATGTGAGACAATGCAACTGTAGAAATGCTTTAATTAGACTGGAAATGTAATTGTCATGTTTTATTTTTTTATTTATCCATTTTATTGTTAAATGCTGAGTTCAGAAGCCAAATATGTCAGTCGATGGAGGATGTGATCCATATTTTCGTAGACTGTGTGAACAGAAGGACATCTGGGCTGCAGACTATAAGCATCCAACACACCTCTGTCCAACATATGTCTGTTCATATTCCCACTGGTTCCTTACGCCACGTGAAGCAATCCCTGACCCCACCACCGCTGCACATATTGGTTAAGAGTTTACCTCATTATCTTAATATGGATTTTAATATTTATTTTTATTTTGCAGCATACTGTATTCAAAATAGTATAACTGCTTCTCTTCCTCCTACAGACAAAAGTCATTTGTTGTTGTCCGTTCTACTGTGAAATTGTTCTGTGATTGTTTAATTGCGCTTCACTTGCAGTTGTGGTGTATTATTATGTTTTACCTAATGGTAAATATTAGCTGTGCAACACTTTCTCATCACTTGCTTGGCAGGAGGGAAACTAGTTTTCAAAATGACTGGACAAATCTCATTTCTTTAGTTTGTAATGGGTTGTTGTGATAGCTTCCAGTATGCACGTTTCTTTACAAATTTTTTTACATAAAAAAAACAGCACAAAATAAGATAACAATCTTTAAAGCCTTTACTTTTCTCTACACATTCCAAAGTAGAGCTTGTACATTTGGGTTAAAGACGTTACAGACCTGTTTATGACACACCTCCTTCCCTCACAGCCGCCCCCCCAGAGCGTCCCGGCAGTCAGCGTGATCCCCCCGCTGAGTGGTGGGAATGCTCTCCTGTGCAGCAGGCCATGACAGGATCATGTTGGGACAGGCCTCTTCTCTCTCTACTCCACAGAGCAGATGATTGACAGTGCTCGCTAAGGGGAAAGATTCCTCATCTGTCAGTCTGCTCCAGATAAAGATGCCATGTGTGGGATAGTGCACCGAGGTGTCATACGTTCCTCTGAGGGTTTGGGGAGTAAATGATGCAGCTGAAGATGAGTGTATAGGAATGAGTGACGTGCACCTCAACTAACAGAGCTGTGAATATTACTGATTTGTAAATGTAGAGTAAACCCAATATTTGGTAGGCCTTTTATTTATTTATTATTATTTATTATTATTTAAGGACTGGGTAGACAGACACGATTTAAAGTATGATGACTGATTGTAATTACTCCAACAAAGTAATATATTGCAAATATCATCAAATTAACATGCTCATCATCTTGTGCATTATGTGTTTTGTAAAGACTGCAGTGCACTGTATTCCATGTGTTGGACATTGATGTCAAAATAATTGGCCTGTTGGAACTCTGCATTTTATTGTGGTGCCACCAAATTGAAAAGTCAGCAGCATCTTTAAAGCTCCATTTTTAATTCAAGAACCTTTATTAACCTTCAGATCATAACATTACATTGTTTACCACATGTGTTCTTTTCTTTTAATTTTGCAATCTTACTTTGAAATGTTAAAGAGAAAGGATTGTGCAGTGCAAATGCAAGATTATGAGAGACTGGTAAATTTTGGTATTTAATTACCTCAACAGTTGATCAGACTGAAATTCTGTCCTACTCACCTGAGATGTGTAGCAACTGCTAAAAAAATTATAAACCATTCAACAAGAGGCTGAAGTGAGGAGAGCTCCCAGACCTAAAATTTGTGCCCTTCAGATAACTGACTGTATACAGTATGTCCAAGACCATTGTTTCAGTTTGCTTGCTGGATCTGGGGTCTTATTTGTCTTCTGTTTATTTTTGGTCCTAAATAACTCAGTCCAAAACAGAACAATGTGTGCACACTTTTAAACTTTTTTTTTATCTGGATCTGCCAAGTTGGCCATCTGGTTGATGCGCAGAAACTGGGCTCAGACTCCAGGAGTATGTGGCTCATAGTTGTTCTGAAGGGACTGGAGGACACCCGGGTTTGGAAGAATGGTGTGTATGGTTCGACTGGTAGACAATATGGTGGCCTTCAGTCACACATGAGATCTTAATATAAACACATTTTGTTGCTGTTTTTGGATTATTGGTTTCCTTCATTTGCCACTTAGTCATGATTTTACACCAATGTGTTCCTTTCTCGCAGTGAGTACCAAATCCTAATGCACCAGGTAAAGTTACAGTGTCAGCTGAGGTCGAAGGTTGCCCCAGGTCCAGATGCTGGTGAGCCTCCTGACTCCTGTCCCAGCTCAGTGTGTGATGGGCTGTGCCACATCTGCCTGGGCAGAGGTGTGCCATATTGCCTCCCATCTGCCTCATGGCTCACACACTGACTCCCACATGCAGCGTGCCCAGAAACTGCCCATTTTAACCAGGGCCATAAACAGAGTAATTCATGGGTGTAAAACAGCGGGTTTTTAAGAGCGCTCAGAGGAACGGAGCAGAGCTGGAACCTTCAGCAGCCGACGGACAGATTTTCTACTCCTGGTGGCTCTGTGAAGTACGCAATGAACACGCTGAGACTGATAGGCTGCAGCAAAAAGACACAACGTAAAAAATCTTCCTTTGAATTTCTCTCTTGTCTCCTTGCTTGTGTCGCCATCTGCTTTCTCTCGGCCGGCATCTCTCCATCTTTCTCCATTCCTTTTTGCCGAGCCAAGGGGGCAGTATGGATGTGAATGTCACCCCTGTCCCAATGTTACTGTGGGGAAATTGACTCCTTAGCCTCGGTGCTGTCGGTGGCCATATGCTGATGTTTTCATATTCCAGAGAAATGAGGAGTGGGAGTCATAAAGAGCGCTAAATTTTTTTTTGAATTACAGCCCTGGCTATAGCAATGGTGAGGAGAAGGAGAGGCCCCTTCTGCCACACCACCAGCGCCGTTAAAGCCCAGACCCATGTTCTTCTGAAGCCCAGCATTAACACTTCTCTCACAAACTGGTGGGATATTTGCACTTGCTCGTGTGGCAGCATCTTTAGCATCGGTTACTTATTAAACATTCACAGCCGGTTGGTGCACGAGGCACAGTTAAGCCGTGCTGCTGATGGGCGTCTTTAGGAGACACGAGCCTTGGAGTTATACGCAGCGCTTCCAGCTTATCTATATTTCATGCTTTTATCTGCTCTCATGGTTTAATTAGGCAGTTAGCGGCTCATTAAATTCTATTGAGAACAAACTTTCACCTCGTTGTGAAGTTGTGCTGATGTGGAGCTTTCCCGAGTCGAGGAAGGCTTTTTGATTACCTTGCATCCACAAAGTCATTGGTTATTGTTAAGTTGTATTGAAGGAGTGGGTTAGTGTTTCATATTATATTCTGGCATTTTTCCTTCTCATGAAGACATATGGAGGATTAATTAGAGGTAAAATAAACTCTAGGTAACGCGTCACACTTGATAATGATAATGTATTGAACAACACTGACTGAATGGAGCAGCGTTGGGGCTGTAGACAGGAGCACTGACAGGTAAGCTAAACGATTTACTGATGTGATAGTTAGAAAATGTTGTGTATGCTGTAGGCCTGTTGATTAGGTTTGAAAAGCATACAGTAGTCTTGTCTAGTTTTGATGTCTACACTAAGAACTAAAATATACACCAAAGCACTTTCTTTTTTTGATTTGTTTTTGAATATTATAGTTTTACATCATGAATGTCCCGGCGGGACATCCGTCCTAATGATGCAAATGTCAGAAGTGTTGTACAAATACCAGCAACGTTTTTTTTCACTGGCTGATGTGCCAACCTAATGGACTGAAGTAACTCACAGACTTATCAAATCAAATAATTTTTGCTGAATTATGCTGATGTCTCAGTGGACTTATAAAACAGGCTGAAACTGTTTGAGTTTCTGTTACAATGGTGTAAGTCTGCATTGCTTCGGACCACAGACGGCCTTCAAACCAAACGGCCAACCTGGTGCTCTTTATGAAATAACAGAATGACCAAATGATACGTTTTTAACCTTTAATAGGACACAAGAGGAAAGATAAAACTTGTTTCCCTTTGTGGCTGGGTCTGTTAAAACTTTGAAACCGTTAAGCCCATCAGTGGACCTGGAGGTCCTCTGTCAGCCAATCAGGGCTGTTATGTAAAGGGAAGGTTTTAGAAAATGCTGGTGTCCGGCCACTCCGGTATGGCTTGTTGCTGATAATCGGCGGCGTGGCGTGGTGCGGCGTGCGGCTGACAGATGCCTGCTCCAGCTGGTACGGGGGGGGTTTATCGCCCGGTTGGAACGTGGGTCCTCACACCCCTCCACTGTGCTGGCCACCGTCGCCTTGTTTAATGAGTCACGAATTGCCTGTTTGTCTTCTGCTCCCTGCTGTTTGTGCACTCCCCCTTCCAGAACAATCCCTGAAACACATGCTGCTGCGCTCCGCAGAGCAGCCAGAGCCACAGCTCAGCCAAACTGTTATAAAGAACAAAGTTGTCATTTTTTATTCTTCCCTTTTTGTCATTTTTTCCTTGGGTGTTCATCTGAGGCAGGGATGGCTTGTTCTGTAATAAAGCTGCCTTTTCAGATGCTGTGCCTGACCTCGCCAATATGGCTACCCTGAGAAAGCAGTGCCCATTTGAAGCCCCTGACAAACACATAAATGGCTCTATAATTGGGCAGCTTTGTTGTGCGAGGCACTGGCTCGTCTAAAAGTGCTGTTCAACACTTTGTGGTAAATGGAGTTACATTATGACAACACATGGCATTCGCTAAAGAAGCCGAAACTGGCACACTGAAAAGATGGAAGCAGGTGGTGCGGATGCAAAAATGGCTTGTTTTAAGTCACCAGAAAACCACAATGAGAAAAAAAAAAGTTTTTGCGACAAATAAAATAGATCACAAATTCATCTTGTGGCCAAAGACGAAGCTGTGTGATTCAACGAGAGAGGAAGGATCCACTGAGTCCAACAGTCCGAGTAAACACAGAGACGCTTGGACAGCCATCAAATGGAGCAGAGCACACACACTCACAGACGGACGTTTGTAGCCTGCACTGGGCCCGCGTTCTTTGAGCGGCCCAGACTTTTGCCTTAATCTCACCTGTTTAATGTGGGAGGTTGGGCGACGACTTCAGTAGCACGAACAGGTGGCTCCACAACTGCTGCTGGACAAACTTAGACAAACTGCTTGGGAAAAGTTTAGCAGAATGCCAATTACTCTTTTCAATATATATTCACTGGAAATGCTTAACTTGTTTTAATCTGGAGTCTTACGTTGTTGAAAATACTTTTTAGTGAGTAAACGTTGAAATTTCTCATTAGAAAAACTAGGCGCCACATCTGAATTTGAAACAACTCATGCAGCAGCAAACAAAACCAAATGATGGCTCTGTTAATTAAGAGATGTTTGGCAAGTCTTATCAGTGGAAGAAAAATAAACATGTAAAGAATGTGGAGTGTCCAAGAGTCCGTGATAATTTCCAGAAGAAGTGAGAAGTATCCGTGGAATCTTGGCAGCATCCGGATTCGTCCCAGTGCCGTGAAATCCTAGATTGGGGCGGCTCTTTCTGGCCTGTCCCGGGTTCTCATAGTGGCATTCTTCTCATTGTACAGGTCACCAAGACAGAAGCGGCCGACCTCAAAAGATCCTCGGTGGGGGGAAAACAATGGCTTCAGGCGGCCCATAAATGTCTCCAGTTCAGCTCCGGCCCATTGACTCCCTGTGCCTCCCGCCAAGCAGGACCCTGTCAGACCAGCCCCTCTCTCTAACAGCTTAATTAGCAGAAAGAACAACAATGTCCAGCCTGTTTGGACCTAAACACAAACAAGAAAAGGCCCAAAAGGTGCTCTCCCCTCCTCTCATTGTTCCGCTGCAGCGCTTGATAACAGAGTTGTTGTTGTTTTTTTTTTACTTAGTTCAAATAAAACAACATTCCGGCGTTGTTCCTTAAAAGACAAGACAATGGGTTGATGGACAAGTGTAAAAAAGGAGTGTCTGCAATGTGTTGGCCACATTTACAGGGACATTATGTGATTTACTGTTCTGTACTGCCTCTGTAACATTGTCTACTTGTTTATTGTGATCTCTGTTCTCCAAAAGCCACAGCGGTGCCACTTTGTCATTTGTTTGAGAGAGTGTTGCACCAAACCAAGATTCTCATTATGAGAGTGATGGCAATGATGATGGTGCAGTTTGCTTTGTGATGCTAATGTGAGTTCAAAAGAAGGGAGGCACTGGTGACGGCTACTGTTCTGGCTTTGAACCTCGTCCTGCCATTTCACATGTGACAGACCGATGGAGCGTGTCTTTCTCATCTCCTCCTTCAAAACTTGTTTCTGTCAATCACATTAGCACCATGCCATTAGTGCCATGTCTCTTCCAGCCCTGGAAAATGTAGCTTTAACGAAGCATAGTTCATAGTGCCCTATTGTGCCTAAATTTAAAATTAAGAGGTTATGGTCTATAATATATTGCTGTTTGTTTTCCACTCAACAACTTCTCACTCAAGTAAAAACAGAATGTCCAATCTTCCACCTCTGAATCTGTTCCTCTCCATATCTCTCCATTTGATCTCCATTAATCTCTCTGTCTGTTAGCGGCCTATCTCTCTGTATCTCCCCGCTGTCACTCTTTGTGCCGCTTCCTTTATGTGCGGTTCACATCAAACACTGGCACCAGATTGATTCTCATGTGAACAAGGCTGCAGTGGGGGGCCATGGACCTCTTCCCTGCGCTTTGAAGCTCCTTCACATACTGTTCCTCCTGCTCCTCGGACTCCTCTCCGCACAAACACACACCCCTCCAGACAATCCTGTCCTTTAGAGAAAACAGGAAACATCAAACTTTGTCTTCACAATCGGATGCCACTGAGACGCAAGGGTAAAGTGAAAGTAAGGTAATTGAATTATGTAGGGTCAAATTCATTTTAGAGGTTTCTTAAGGAAGAACAATCCCTAAATACACAACCAGCTCACCAAACTTGGGCACGCTATCGTCTATTGAGAACACAAATTTGGCCAGATAAATACAGCTCTCCTCACATCTTATATCTTGTATACATCTTTTATACAGTAAATATATTACATAACAGTATCATGTGAATTTGCAGCAGTGCCGTTTCATTAAAAGCAAAGCGTTGCTTTAACCAAAGTGCCCGTACCTGCAGCTCAACATAGCTTCCTTTAAAATGAATCAGGAGTATTTGTTCTTCTGAACATGGAGACATGTTACATACAGTATAAAGTAAAAAAGACCCATTAATGACTCTTCAATGGAAGAGTATTAACTGACATTAAACAATGAATCTACCTTTTCCTGAAAGACAGATAAACCCTTGTGTTTATAATCCTATACCTCATCTGTCTGAGGAGTTCAGGTTTATCACATCACTAAGTGTTTGGACATAAATGAGCGTTATATCGACACAGCCATTGTGTGTTTTTTACACGTTCTGTCTAGTCCTTCAACGACCTTCAATAAATCCACCGGAAACAAGTGATGTTGTGACTCTTGATTTCACTGAGGCTGACCATGAAGTTCAGGCCTGGGACAGCCTTGTGCCTAACTGCGCCAGTATTGTCAATTTCCTGACTGGATGAAGACAGACAGCCCATATAAGTTATTTTTGAACAGCGAGGCTCTTTGAGCATGTCCGTGGCTGAACCATATTTAACCTTTCGGTGTCAGACCACCCGCTAGTGGCTGGGCCTCTGACGGCCCATTCAGCACCTCAGTGGCACCCACAGCCACGCTGAATATGATGTAGAGCCGCTGCGCAGACGAACTGCAAAATTTATTTCTCACACAACCCAAACATCTTTAGAAGATGTGTTGTGCTCTGCTTCACAAAGGCTCCGTGGGCCACAATACCACGGCTGCAGTATAAATTAACCAAGGTTTGAGGTGGTGGGTTTTATGTAGAGAATGTCCACACCCTGCTCTTCCCATGATTGGACAGCAACTTTTCCCAGGTTATATCACACACAGGGGGTCGGGCTGCATGTGATAGAAGAGACAACTTACATCGTCATGGAGCTGAAGAATTTATGTGCACAACTAACTGGGTAATGTTCTCGTAATTCATGCCTATAAATACAATACACTATCATAACAGTAAATTTTAATGCTCTACTGTACATAATTGAACTATGTGAGACATTTTGTTGGCACAGATGGCAAGCACTGTTCACAAGCACAAACTGAAGAACATTAGTTTTAGCGTTTCTCTTTAGCACAAGACATTATCTCCTGAATACCTTTGAACTATTTTGTTGTTTCCACGTATCTATCGCCAGTCTTCATTAGAAAAGACAGTTGGACCATGATAAGCTAAACAGAATTAGCACAAGTGCTGGCATAAAGGAGCCTTCACAGAGAGTCAAGGCAAACACTAGAGCAATTTAAACATAAGGTGACTGAAAGTATAATAATTTAATAGTTTTAACTGAAAGTATAGAGAAAATCACATACGGGAGTTTGATTTGAAGAAGGCCTTTAACAATATAAATCACACTTTACATTTTTGGTCCATCATAATGGTTCACATATTCCTTTTTTTTATTGTTGGTTTCTTCCTAATCACTGCGCAGGCGTGTCGTGACCTCCGCTGATTGACACCCAGCAGTCTCCGATCACACAGCTCTGCCGCACAATCCCAGTGGGTTAATAATTACCGGGAGCCCGCGGTGGAGGATACCTGACCCCGAATGTGGCACAGCCAGGCTCTGGGCCACTCTCGGGACTCTGATAAATGAACTACAGGCTCCAGGGATTCCAGTTGCCCGTTATACAATGAGAGAGTGGGCAACATGCCTTCAAAGTGCTCCCCTTTGAAAAAATAAAAAACTGGAACAAATGTAAATCACATTGTGAATTAGAGGTAAGGAAAACCTGGATAATAGTGAGCTTTCTTGTAGTTTGGGTTAACACGGAGATGCTCATAGCTGGAGATAAAGTATGACGGAGAAGTCCAGCCGAGCCAGAATGACACGGTGTAGCAGGAGCCCAGAGCCAGAGGCCGGGGCTTTTCTCTGAGATGAACATTAATAATATGACGAGCAACAATGGGAGAACTGAGATCAGAGGGATCACCTCTATTGTCCGCACATCTCCTACTGACACCGACCACTCTGCCGAGGGAAGGAGAAGAAGAATGGAGAGGCATAACCTGGCCACTCATCAGGCTGCTCCTTTTAAAATACATAATGGTCTGCTGTGCTCCACTAGAGGCCTTTTTAACTGTTGGTTTTGTCCCGTCCTGATGGGAACAAATGTCGTGGTAAAGGCCATGTTTCAGCTCAAAGTGTTTAGAGTGTTTTTATGCAGAGATTGAACATAGAGACTCCAATCCTATAAACTACTTAACATATTTTTTTTTACTAATATTGTGATTATGTATGCTATTATTTTCTCAGTGTCTAAAATAAAGCATTGGACAGAATGCTTGCAATATATTGGCAACATATTTTTTTTTACTAATATTGTGATTATGTATGCTATTATTTTCTCTATCCTTTTTTTTAGATGCCCACAACCAATAAACATGACCGACACTCCGACACATTAACTTTCTTGTGGCCAGGTCTATATGTTATTAAGAAATTAGACGATGCATAAAATCTCTGACAGTGATTGTCTTCACATGGCAGATAAAATCATTTGTCACCATGACGGTGTCTGAGATTTGTTCTGCTTTACCACCAGTCGTTGAGAGAAAGCTGTATTTCCTTTTTAGTACATAGAAAAAAATATATATTTACATCAGACATGTTGAGTCTCAGGGGCCAGAAAATTGACAGTCATGTCGTTGCCGATTTGCGATGATACCATAATGTTACAATACAATCCGCATTCACACAAAAACGATCGATGTAGTACAAATGCCAGACAAGAAGGTGGGTTTTCTTTTGCTACTTTTTCTACCCCCCTCTTCTGTAGAGTTGTTGCTTGCTCATGTGTGTTGTACCTATGACGTCTTTGTATTCAGAGCAGGTGCTGTCTTCAAAGTTTACACAAGAAAAGAGGGGCAGCTGTAATGAAGCAAAAACACCTCCTCGGCCGGATTCAAAAGTTTGCGTTTTTGAGAAGTGAAAACCCGGATTTACTAAAGCGTTGTTGTGTAAACGGCCCGTCAAAGAAGATGTTGATAGCCCCCCAGATCTTTGCAAATAGGGCCCTAAATATAATTGTAGCCCATGGGCCCAGACCTTCCTATAGATCTGACCCTGTGTGACACTCCTGTTCAGAAATAATAGTGTCTTTAGGAGACGTAGCACATTTAGCCAATAATTGCGGTCTGATTTAAAAAAATCTTGTTTTTTTTTGTATTACAATTTAATTGCAAATGTGATTAATTAATCAGCCCTACCTGCCACTGTGCATTTCATTATATTATATAGTGTGTAGTGATAGCAGCTAAAGTACAAAATAATTACACACCACCAAGTATAGCTAATGTGTCTTGTCCCATATTTAATACAAGATTCGAGGTGAGTGACTTTTCCAGTCCAGGAACCACCCCAGGCCCAGAGGTGCTGAACATCACAAATGAGAGGTGGACTAGTGTCACTAGAGCAAAGGGTTCAGGGGCTGACCACAAGAGATCCCTTTGGTCATTAATCACAGCAGTAGACAGCCACAGACAAGCTCTTCCAGACTGGACAGGTCTTTGGGACGGGACCCCAACGCAGATGTCCTTGATAAAACATGGCATCCAAAATCAGAGTGGAGTTTTCTGATCTAAAGACTTTTTATGCCACTTTATATTAATCACGTTGTTACCTCACACTCCCGAATGTCTGTTTCGCCACACTCTTTATTGAAGCAAATGTTTTAATGGATTGATTAACTGCAAATAGAAGACAGCTGATGAGACTCAACAAAACAGAGGGCACTGTCCTAATTTAGCTTTTCAGTTGTTATTGGCCCTTAAGTCAGTGGTGAGCCCCAGCGCAGTGTTGTTTCTGAGATTGGGTCAAGACCTTCAGATGAGACAGTCACCGAAAGAAGATAAAAAATGACTTTACAGGAGTTGTGTGGGAAGGTAGAAGCTCACTCACCAATCCGTCTACAGTCCACTATAGACAATCTGTGTTCACACAAATGGGCAAAATCCATGTAAGAAGAAATAATAATAATAAAATAGATAATGTAATATAATAATAATAATAATAATAATAATAATAATAATAATAATAATAATAATAATAATAATAATAATAATAATAATAATCTAATAGATAAGATGGAAAAAAAAGTTTATATGAGAAGGACAGCTAACAGAGGAGTGCAAAAAACAGTCTATGTAGGACACTTCACCCCAGAGAAAAAACAGAAACCCTTCTCTGCAAACACCTCTTCCAATAAATAAAGAAATAACTTATAAAATTTAAAAATACTGTAGCTTTTACAGATGTATCCCCAGTGACGGACTAAAGATCCAAATCCAAATCCATGCTAAAATGTAAAATCTCTGTTTCTCTGTTTTCTCATAAAAGTCAAGTTAATCTTAAGCCAGGGCTTTTTGCCTTCGTTCAATAGGACAGCAGATCAACAGAAAATAGGGTGAGAGAGGGGAATGACATTGGGCAAATGGTTCAGTTTGGTTCAGTTTGGTATGAACTCTACCAAAGATGAACCTTTTCTGATGTAGAAATGAAAAAAGGTTGTCTGTGTAACATAAACCAAAAACATCCCTATCTTATTTGTTGAATACTTTTGTTTAATAATTTTTTCTTCTTAAGAACATTTAAACCCCACTGTACAGAGAGAACATGTTTCAAATAAACAATCGGACGTTTGCTATACAATTATTCTACATGAGAGGAATCTGAGTTACTTAACATTTTCCCTCAGTTCTCAGGTGGATATAAGAAATGAAATGATGATTATATTTTGTGTCGACAACAACAGAAGCAGCTATATAATTACATCAAGGTTTGAGGAGTCTTTGTTGTCCCCAAAGGGCAAGTTGTTTCTTACCAAAATCTTTAGTAATAATAAAGCAATAACAGTTTTCAGAGAGTAAATGTAAAAGTCTGACAATAAAAAACTATTTTCCACCTTAGTCCGCTCTGTTACATGTGTTTTCTGGCTGTGTTTATTCAAAGCATGATGGACCCTTAGGCGCACACTTGCTGTGGTGCAAAAGCCCAGCCTATCGCATAAGCAATGCCACTTTGGCAAATAAAGAAGATGAATGTGTACAAATCTGAAAGCAAACAGGCGAGATTGTCAGCACCGCAGGAACGCAGCTCGGGCCTGGTGAATGATGATGTCGCTTAGCCCGCTGACAGATCACTTAGCCGTCTGGAAAAGGCCACCCGACTCTCTCCTGCTCTGCTTCTCCTCATCTTCGCTTCTTCAGCTCCTCTCCTGGGACACAGACTCCATCCAGAGCCATTTTTCAGCCAATTTATTTCTTGATGTGGTCTAACCTGGGGCATGTCCCGCCGGGGGAGGCTTTATGTGGTGATTAATGACGGGTATTTAGCCCAGGTACCTATGGGAGCCCGAGCCCATCTGCACTACACTGACAGGTACAGGCACAGACAGCACAGGACAGGCCCACAGCAGCCTGCACAGTAGCCCACAGGTGTGATATGTGTCACAGCCACTAGAAAGACTCTATTACTGCATTTTAAACTCACAAGGGTCACACAAATATATCCTCTACTCTCAGTACATCCTGTGCTTCAGATGTTTTCATGTGCAAATAAAGCAAAGAGGCAGTGGCCAGATAATTTAGACATCCATTATACGCTTGAACGCCTTGTCTTCTCCACTCTATCATGGTCCATCCCTCAGCAGAACAGGCCCGGATGCCAGAAGGAGCCTAATGAGATTAGGCTGCGGACAGGTTGGTGGCCAGTAGCTGTCACAACTGCTCTGTCTGTGTCCGCACAGATATGAGTGTGAGGGGGATTCTCGTAAAGCGCCAGTATGTGACACCCGAGCTGTGCATGATGGTGATTAATGAGCGAGGTAATCCATAGTCTCGTTCTGTCAGCGATGGATGCTTCAGCACAGCCCTAGAGCCTGATGAACAGACTGCACAGCTCCATCACTCAAAGGTAGCACTAACACTAAAGACAAACTCCTCACATACTTCTCGACACAGTCCTGGTCGTTGTCCAGTTTATTGTAAGGGTTGTAGAATCACATTGTGCCCACTTAATTGATGAATTACTTGTTTGATAATCACACACCTCCGGTCTAAAAGAAGTACAATGTCGAGGATAGCTGTCCATAAAGCAGCAGTATGTGCACACAAAGCCCGAAGCCCCGTGGCCCCAGACCCCTTTGAAGCCCACTGAGATCAAAAAGCAGAGCTCGGCAGTGCACAGTCTAGGTAAGAAGCAGGGGCCCAACATGAGACCATTGGCTGGATGCGAGGAGGGAGGGACGCAGACAAAGGCTGCAGGACAAGGTTGCCCACTTCCGATGATAAAATCATATTTGGAGGGCAGGCGTCCAAGACTCCCCCCCTCGCCTCCTTTGCCCCCTCCGTTCTTCTCTGAATATGGACAATGACTGTTTGCATTTACAGAACCATAAATCAGAGGTGCCCATTGCCACAGAGCAGCTGGCACGTTTGCCAATAATTATAATTATTAATCATGCCAATTTCATGGTCTTCAGTGGGACGGCGGGATGCTGCACGGGACAGGGTGCGGCTGGCGCCTCTGGGCCTGCAAAGCAGGCTGGGAAAGGTGGCCTACAGAAGTTTGGGGGAGGAGGACACAATGAGCAGTATAGAAGAAAAAGACAGGATCTACAGATACTGTAGTTAGAGAACATAAAGAAGTGCTTTAGTTAATAATGTGTCTGTAGTTACCAGCTCAGAAGAAGCATACCAACGAGTTTGCTGACAAAAAGCCAATGGGATTTCATCATATTGTTAGAGAACTTTAAACCTTTATGGTATGCAGCTGCCGTGTAATTTATTACAACAATTTATAACCGTATAAAAACCCAAGCCCTCTTAAATCATTTTTAATTTAAACATATATTACAAACATTGTAAAAATAAAGATGTATGAAGGTTATGTCTAACACTAAGGACACAGTATATGTTTTGTTTGGAACACTGAGCAGACCAAAAGATTACAATACCTTTACATTTTTGGAGAATGGGTCAATTACAAAGCACATTTATCCTTTTTTGGAAGTCGATTACATCATTGCACCTACAGTATCTGTTTGCCATTTTCCCATCTGAATTACTGTCACTTGCATCAAATATAAAAATTTCTGTGGTATGTTGATGCTCAAACTGATACTTCCCACGTCTTAGCCCTGCACAGTGCTACTGTAAAGTGTAACTCACATTTACTTTTTCAGCTCCTGCGTCGTCCTCCTGTGTCCCTCTGCTCAACAGATGCCTCCCTCAGCCCAGCAAAGCCCTGTGACGCACTGCCAGCTTGTGTCGTGTGTCTTTCTCTAAAACAATACTAACCACGGACCACCGTATAATTAGCTGCCTATCTAGTGGAATATGGTGTTTTCCTTGTTAAAATGTGTGGGAAGATGGCCATGATGTGTGTGTGTATGATACAATATGTCGGTGTGTATGAGCATATGTGCTCCTCTGAGTCTATTGTCAAACTGTATGCATTTGTCACTGAGGGTTTTTACTGCCTGCTGGACAGATGGGCACTGCATGGGTGTGATCAACAGAGACCTGAACCCAATGGTCAGTACAAACCCGGCAAATACCAGGAGACCTGTGGGGTCCAGCTCCAATCGGCGGCTAACACATGTCTGCGTTGGCACAAACAATAACTGAACAGATGCAGTATTTAAATCTGGAACTAATGGCAGTTTTTAGATTTGTTTCTGCCAAGTTGTACTGTACAATTCAGTTTGGTACAAAACAAACCCTATAGAAAAGTGCTGTCGGTGGCAGTGTATGTGGCAAAAGACACTATGTTAAGAGAAATAACAAAATGAAAAGAGCTAATGAACTTCTGTTGTGACAAGAGAGAACAGAATAGGACATTGATTCCAGTTGTTTTCCAATTTTTTAAACTCAAAACACAAAAATGAACACACAAGTTCAATGTTTTGGGTAACAGACTCTTCTGGTCTTGTTTAAATATCAGAGTAAAATAGTTTTTATTCTCAAACCAACAACTCTAAGATGGCAAACTTAATTTGAAGAGGGATGCAATATTCTGTGACTTGAATGAATACATTTTATATTTATCAGAAACCTGTGCTCAAACATTCTCGGCCAACTCCGATCTTTCTGTGAGGAGTCTGCATATCCTCCACGTGTTACTGTGGGTTTTCTCTGGGTACTTCCTCCCACTGCCCAAAGACATTCATTAATTGGTTAATTGGCAACGCTAAAATGTCCCTAGTGAATGAATGTGAGAGTGAATGTTTTTCTGTCTCTAAATGTTAACCTTGCGACTAACTGGCCATTGTCCAGGGTGTACCCTGCCTAAGGCCCAAAGCTGCTGGAATAGGCTCCAGTCACCCGCAGCCCCTAATGAGACTAAGCAGTAGAAAAGGAATGAATGAAAAAGCATTAAATATTTGGTGTTCATTGCATCTGGTTGTTTGTCACAAGATCAAGACAATTTCCATTTCCATTTGCCTAAGTTATTATTCTATTTAGGCCAATTAATGAACACTGTAGTTTGATTGGTCTTAGAACATGTTCCACTATGTGCACCACCAGGGAAGAAAAATCATTTTCCTGCCAAAAAATGTAGACAATAGAAATGCACATTCAAGAATGACACAAAGGACCAAACAAGGGAAATGGGGCTACCCTAAATGTTATTGTAACAGTTCAAGAGAAAAAATAACCTTTACCTAAACACAGACCTTTAAAAAAATCTGATTATTTCTCTTCCTCTCTTAACTCCTCTCCTGGAGTTTGGAAAAGTGACGGCCGCTTTAACGGATGACCTCAAATCGGCTCAGTTTGCTCAGCTCTCCTCTTCTGACCGTCCCTCTCCTCTACTTGCCTTGCATAACACAGCGTCCCCTGGGCAGTCCCAGACAGGGGGCCGGGCTCGGAGGCCAGGCCCACAGACAAAGGCCTGTGTGCTGTTCCTATGCCTCCCCCTGGAGCCCCCCCGTCCTCCTGGGAAAGTGCTCTCCGCTGAGCTGCGGCCGTTAATAAGCTGCTAATGAGGAAACAGACCTCTATTCTGTGCTTACATCAAGACAGATGGACACACACGACATGTTTGTTTTACACTTCCTACTGATATGACGGATGAGAGGAGACAAGATCTCATTAGCTCTGTTCTATAGAAATAACACCGACAACATCAGTGGCCATTTAACATACATAGATCAACTAAGTAAAAGATAACAGGCTGATGTACTAACTGTTTTTATGTCCAAACTTTTTTTTTTATTTGGAAAACATAAATTACTGTGTTTCACTAAAATCACATGTATCCCTAGTGTAATATTTTTAAAAGCATCTTAAAAGGGGACACTATCACAAGACAACAATTAAACCAATGGAATGAGGTCTTTTTAATAGGATAGGGTAAGATAGGGTTCTCTTTTTTACTGCCAGTTGTTAGAGACATGTTTGCGCAGAGTTAAAGATGTGGATAAATACACTCTGATGATGTTGGAATGTCCCGCAAACAAAAAGAAATCAAAGCCTGTAGATTCCTGAACATCACAGTCCTTCTGCACACAGGCTCTTTGGGGTCTGGCAGACTCCTCACCCCTGGGCTGTCTTTTGTCAGAGGAAGTTGCATGCTAAACTCCACAGTGCCTCGAAGACACAACTGATGCTATTAAAGACGGCGACAGACCGAGGAAGTGTGCCGTATCAAACTCTGCTTTGTCTTTTTTTGCCTGTCACTGGAAGAAAAAGACTGACAGGAGGTCTTCACTTATGTGGTGTGCTCTCTCTCAAAGCCCATCCTCTCCGTGAGCTGACAGGAGGCGCATGCGGGGCTGTCCGGCTTCAACACGCAGGTATTCATATGGATTTTCTGCAGCAGGCCCCAGCAGAGAGCATAGGCACCGTTAATAGGCCACTAACGGGATGACCAGCCCCGGACAGCCCCACCTACCCCCCCAGCACTCACTCAGGACAGATGGAGGAAGGAGGACAGTCTTCCTGCTTGGCGGCCACGTGGAGGAAGGTGGAGAGGAGCAATGGGGGGCGTGGTGTGAGTGACAGGTCCTGGTGGGGCGTCAGAAAGCGACAGTGTGACAGTTTTTTGAATAAACTGTGTTGAGTAAAGTGTGTGAGGTCTTCACTAGGTGTCGAGCACAAATATCTTTATTACCTGTGAGTAAACAGAAAAAAGCCTTTAACCTGGAGCAGGTAAAAAAGAAGCAAAGTCCTAAAATAAGACAGTGCATCTTAGAGGTTGTTGCTGTTGTTGTTGCTGTGAAAAAGTGAAACCAAAATAACACAATTAGAGACTGTCACTTGACCCAACTTTTGGTCAATGAGCCCTAGTTACTTTTCTATATTAATCCTAAAACCATTGAGGCTGTTGCACGGATGTTGACACAAGAAACAGATTCTTCTTCTAATTCTAACTGCCCACCATATGAGTCTGTACAGATCACCCCGAAAACAAGAGAGTAACATTCAACTTACTGCTTTATGGGTCATGGGAGACTACACAGTCTTAAATAAATAGTGTTGTCCTTTCCTGACAGTATATAACGAGTGTTCGCCATAAAGTCAAGGCTATCATCATATTGCATTACCCTAAAAGCCTGTGATGAAGTGTTGTGTACAGCCACTCGACTGCTACAGGGTGGTGCATGGCTTGGCGGTTCTCCCTGGTGGAACTTACTGTCATGGTTACCAGCTGCTAGATTCCAGTGCAGCATCCAGTGGCTATTAGCGCAGCATCTGCTGCCGCTGACATTTTCAATATAGCAAAATCATAGCACTGCTGCTTTCAGGACATCACTAGAGGGAATGTGAGGGACCAAAATACTGTTTGTGAGTGTTAACGAAAAGGCATTTGTCAGAATGGTTTGGTGCAGTTAAACCCTGAAGAAGTTATATGAGAAGTGATTTTAAAAAAATAATGTTCAAAATGTAAATTGCATTGGCTTTGAGTATAAGAAAGAAATGAGGAGATGGGAGGCCATCTAATGCTGCAATGAACAATATTGTTTCTGGGTTATTACCAGCTTTTTCACATTAGGTTAAGAAAGCAGTACAGTTTCTTACAGGGATTCTGTTTAATGTCACATATTATGCTTGTGTTGAATGCAATGTTTTTAGTGAAGGTAAGTATTAGCAGCGGTGGTAGTAGCCTAAAATTGTACTTCAAAATATTTTACAATTTTACTTATTTTTTAAGTTGAAGTAAAGTTATCCAAATAATTACTCAAGAAAGAGTTAAAAAATGGTTGCTTAAAAGACTACTCAAGCACTACTTACTTTAACAAATAAAGCCACAAGAACACAAATTACAATTCTCCCTTTTTCACAACATAAAGCTTTTAAAACCAATCCTCACGGTAGGTCACGTGTGTTTGAACAGTACATTGCTTTATACAACTGTTCTTTTGCTCTCTGTGTGTGAGTGAAACATGGTTTCTATGTGAGGCCAGGGTGTTCTATTTCTTCACTTTCAACATTGGAGACAATAGCCTCTCTTTTTCATAGGTTTTTGATCCGACTGTTTGGTGAAACACAGTCATGTGGTAGATCCACTATCAGCATCTCTCTGGCAAAAACAAAGCACAGAATATGAACCATAAAGACATAACTAGTCGAGTGTAACTCAATATAGTTAAGTAAGAATAGCCTTTCTTTTTCACTAATCGGACCAAAGGGTTACCGAAAGAGTCCTGTCGGTACGGTACACCTTTTGGAATGCTTCAAACCTCTTATGTTAACTAAACCCCACTGGCCCGTAAGGCTTAATGCAATACTGCTGCTAATGTGGTTTGGGTGAAAGGCACGGTGCACCTTGGACAATTGCAGGGCGAGCACAGACACTCAAACATTCAGATGTGCAATCACTGTATGCATTTGAAAGTCACCCATCCACATCTAATACTTTGTTCCGGTTTTTCCCTGAAAAATGGTGTAGTAAAGCTTGATATAACTTGCTGCTAACATACGTCAGTCTCCTCTGTCACTTACAAACCTCAGATGACAGCATAGCCCCTCAGACTCCAACATTACATCTGTTCATTGACATGTATGTATTCAGAGATCACAGTGTCCGCCGCATAACACCACTAAACGCTGCGGCGCACACACTGGAATTACTCACACGTCCCGCCGTATCACTGTGTCCTTTCTGATTGGGTGAGGTCTCTGGGGAGTCATTAAGTACAAAGCGTTAACATCTGCCAGACATTACCGAGCCAGAGCAGTTGTGATTTGTCCATATGATGACTCTAGCCCATGTTGGTGTATGTGTGTGTATGTGTGTGTGTGTGTGTGTGTGTGTGTGTGTGTGTGTGTGTGTGTGGGCCCACTGCTGCTGTCACTTCTGGTTTTATACACGGGATAATGCTCATAATTAGTGTTTATCTTATGTGTGTCCCTCGCTCTCATCATTTTAATGCTATTGACTATTATAACATGAGGTAACTTAACATCGCATTTACACCTGACTCATAGTTTATAATGTGATCACATTGTTCAATACTGCACAGGCAACTGATTACATAAAACAATGAATTACTAAAGATGGAATAGGTAGAAATTATTAAAGAAAAACACCCATATCACCCCATATTATCTAAAATCCTCTTCATAGCAATTGGTCAGCATACCCCAGTCATTGGTATATCCAGTCACACACACATACATATATATATATTTATTCCTGTTCTTGTTCAGGAATACAAGAACAGCGACTGACCTGAAAGACAAGATCATGGCGAGAATGAATGAAAGGCAACCCCGACGTCAACTACAACGGCTAAGTGAAGTACCATCAGAAAGTCTCCTAGAAGATGTGAATGCAGCATTTGAGTGCGATCTCTACCGCAACCATCACTGAAACCAATGAGCTGATATACACCTCAGCAGCAGTGATCCTCGAGATGCTTGGATATAAGACCAAACATGAGAACCGTGAGAAACAATACCCACCATGGAAACAAAGGCTGGAGGGTAAAATCAAGAAGGCAATTGCAATGATAAAACAAGTACCCAATAGGTACAACCAGATGCCAATACCTGAAGCACTTGAAACTGCCAAACAAAGGCTCCAAGCCTTGGCCAGCCGCCTAAAGAGGTACACAAGAGAGAATGAAGCCAGAAGAATAAACCGGCTGTTCGCAACTCAACCTGCGAAAGTGTACGGTCAGTGGCAGGGTAATAATAACAGCAGAGCCGATCCACCAAGGCTGGAAACTGAACAATACTGGAAAAATATATGGGAGAGGGAGGCATCACACAACAGCGATGCACAGTGGCTGGTGGCTCTGAGAGAGGACCACAGCAACCTCCCTGAACAGAATCCAGTTACCATCACAGCGGCAGACATCCAAGAAAGAGACTCAGGTATGAAAAACTGGACAGCACCGGGCCCTGACAGGATCCACACCTACTGGCTAAAGAAGTTCACTGCACTCGACGAGCGCCTTGCAGCACAAATGAACCAGCTGCTAAGGGATGGGACGCACCCTGAATGGCTTAACGAAGGGCGTACAATCCTGATCATGAAGGATCCCACAAAGGGTACAGTCCCATCCAACTATCGGCCAATAACCTGTCTCTCAACAACATGGAAGCTCATGTTAGGCATCATCGCGGCTAAGATAAGTGGGCACATGGATCAATACATGAGCAAAGCACAGAAGGGCATCGGCAAAGAAACCAGAGGAGCCAAACACCAACTCCTGGTTGACAGAACAGTCACCCAAGACTGCAGAACTCGACACACCAACCAGTGCACTGCCTGGATTGATTACAAGAAAGCATATGACTCAATGCCACACACATGGATCACTGAATGCTTGGAGATGTACAACATCAACAGGACTCTAAGACACTTCATTGCAAACTCAATGAGGCTATGGAAAACCACCCTTGAGGCCAATGGCAAGCCACTTGCACAAGTATCCATCAAATGTGGCATATACCAAGGAGATGCTCTGTCCCCACTGCTGTTCTGCATAGGTCTGAACCCCCTCAGCCAAATAATCAACAAGACTGGCTATGGATACCGACTCAGGAATGGGGCCACCATCAGTCACCTCCTCTACATGGATGACATCAAGCTATACGCTAAGAGCGAGCGGGACATCGACTCACTGATCCACATCACCAGGATCTACAGCTCTGACATTGGGATGTCATTCGGGCTTGAGAAGTGTAGTCGAATGGTGACAAAGAGAGGGAAGGTAGTCCACACAGAAGGGGTCTCACTACAAGAAGGAACAATAGCAGACATTGAGGATGGTTACAAGTACCTTGGAATACCACAGGCAAATGGCAACCTTGAAGAGGTAACAAGGAAAACAGCAACTGCCAAATACCTCCAACGAGTAAGGCAAATCCTAAGAAGTCAGCTCAATGGCAAGAACAAGTCACGGGCAATAAACAGCTACGCCCTGCCAGTGATCAGATACCCTGCAGGAATAATAAGGTGGGCAAAGGAAGAGTACAGACCACAGACACGAAAGCTCCTCACCATGCATGGAGGGTTCCATCCCAAATCCAGCACCCTGAGACTGTACACTAGCCGTAAGGAAGGCGGCCGTGGACTAGTGAGTGTGAAAGCCACTATCCAGGATGAAACATCCAAGATCCACAAGTACATTAAAGACAAGGCCCCAACAGATGACATGCTTAGTGAATGTCTCAGACAATGGGGAACAGCGGAAGAGGAGCTGGAGGAGGGACCATCATGGGAGGACAAACCCCTACATGGGATGTACCAACAACAACAACAACAATAACAAACCTTATTTATAAAGAACTTTAACACTACCGACCAAAGTGCTGTATAGAAAGAAGAAATTTTAAATAAATTAAAATAATAATACACATAAGATGCTGGCAGGGAAAGCATACATGGAACGCCATAACGAAGTGGCTGGCATAGTGTACAGGAACATCTGCACGGAGTACGGACTGGAAATCCCGAGGTCAACGTGGGAAACACCTCCAAAGGTGGTAGAGAATGACCGAGCCAAGATCCTGTGGGACGTCCAGATTCAGACTGACAGAATGGTAATGGCGAACCAACCAGACATCGTGGTGGTGGACAAACAGCAGAGGAAAGCCGTTGTGGTTGATGTGGCAATACCAAGTGATCAGGAAAAAGGAACATGAGAAACTAGAGAAATACCAAGGGCTCAGAGAAGAGCTAGAAAAGACTTGGAAGGTGAAGGCGACAGTGGTGCCCGTGGTCATCGGAGCACTCGGGGCAGTGACCCCCAAACTAGAAGAGTGGCTACAGCAGATCCCTGGAAGAACACTAGACATCTCGGTCCAGAAAGGTGCAGTACTAGGAACGGCAAAGATACTGTGCAGAACCCTCAACCTCCCAGGCCTCTGGTAGAGGACCCAAGCTCGAAGGATGAGACCACCCGCGGAGGGTGAAGTACAAATTAAGTAAAGGAGTTATTTATATATATATATATATATATATATATATATATATATATATATATATATATATATATATATATATATATATATATATATATATATATATAAATAACCTGACTCTGCCAGATAGAACTGCTCCACAGTGTGTAGTCTGTTCCACAGTACCATCTGGGAGGGCTCCCATTGAAAGTGTTTGCAAAGGGGCAGGTAGTTAAAATGAATACCTGGTTGGTGATTGGATTTATCAACCGTGTTTTTATCCAATCAGAGCAGTGCCATGTTATTTACGTTAACAACAGTAAAACAGGCACTACGTCTTCAAAACCTTAAACACGCCTAGACCTGTCAGTACTGCCACCTCATTGGTCACACAAGCCATGTTTGGCCATGATTTGGATGCAAATACTTAGTTTGGAGCAGTTCAAGGTGGACTTTTGTGAGTTTGTAAAATTCTATGTATATTCTTTTTGTTTGGTTCCAAATATCCTCCTATTTATCCTCATCAATAAACACACCTATTTATAATAATAATAATCTTTATATAGCGCTTTCCCATCTACTGTAGTAGCACTCAAAGCACTTTACATACATTAGGCTATTTACCAGTGTTACAGAACATCACTAGAGGCAATGTTAGTTAAGTGTCTTGCCCAAGGTCACAACAACAGTATGTGGGGGAGAGTGGGATGTTATGATGTTTTTGGGATGTTTCAAGCAGGGATCGAACCGCCCACCCGCCGGTTGAAGGATGGCCGCTCTACCCACTGAGCTACTGCCGCCCTTCAGTTTGGCCAAATTTGCTTCACATCTAATTCAGCCAGTGCATCCTTCTGATTCAGCACAATATAAAGGCAAGGCATGTTTCAAGAAGCCGGGCATTTAAAAAGTAACTCCTCTGTTGGTGATAATGTGGCATCAGACGGAGGCGTTTGTCCTCTTTACAGCCAGGCTCCATAAAAACAGGAAGTGGTATGTAGAACCAGATGATGCCAAAAAACAAATACTGCACCTTTAAGTGTCTGACATGAAACAACAATGTGACAGTAAAGGAGTAGAACACCAGTCCAAATCACATTTTTCTGAATGTTACATGCACTTTAATGTTTGGGATGGGAGAAATCATTTCCACCAATAGCCACCCACATCCAAAATGTCAGCACGTGTTGACACAGTATTTACATTTGTTTGTTCTCCAACAAGCTGTCTGGGTGTTGTTAGCATTGATATTGATCAAAATCACCAACTGTGACGGAGTGGGCCTGGCAGCTCCATCAATGAGGCTGGGATGTGCCAGCTGAAAGCGGGCCAGAGGGAGGGGGCAAATGTGTGCTTTATCCTCGCACACAGTGTTCGTGAACGGGCTAAAGCCTGGGCTCGCAGTGCTGCCAGCTCATACACCTTTAAAAAAGTATAATGAAGTGGTTGGGGTCCTCAGAGAAACCACGGATAGTGAGTTTTACAGGGTCAGCTGGCAGGTGACAGTGGTGTAGCATATGGCCAGAAGGAACGAGTGAAGAGGTGTAATGTATATGTCGCTTCTGCTGCCAACTCATGCCTGACAGACTGAGAGGTTAGGCCACATGTTTAGACAAAATGTGGGCCGATGCCAAGCCACGTACTTCTAACTGGAGAGGTGTCATGTCTTGTATCTGCGCTGTGAGCTAATTACACTCTACCTGGTACAATCAGGGGAAAAAGAAGAAACGCTGAAAGGGTCATGCTAGCATTACCTCAGATACTTTCACCGCTTGTTTGTTTGCTAACTTAGCGTATTCCAGTGTCAAGCTACTTTCAAAGTAATAAAAACTTCTACATTTTATTGTCTTTAAACTTTTCATTTTATGTAGTTTCAAGTGTTGACCCTGCCCTCCTGCCAAGAAGGATAGAATGTTAGTTTAAGACACAATAGGCCTTCCTGTTTTATTTATCTACATCAGACAAGCCCAAAGTCCGCCCCGGGGCCCAATCATGGCAAAAAGGTGAGATTTTACGTGGCCCTCAGCTTCAGTGTTTGTTGTCTCAGCATTTAGACACAAAATACAATAAGTGTGCAAATTCATCTAAAACCTGTTCAAATTCATCTAAAACCTGTTCAAATCTACATACTTCAAAGGCCAGGTGCTGTCTACGTGGCCGTAGTGACAATCAAAGCCACTAAAAACTTGCTGCACCCTCAGATTCCCATCTTTAAACTTTTGTCAGTTTTATTTTGCATTATACCAAGGCACATTTTCAAGCCTTTCTGGACTGGACCATACAAAGAGAAGTCTGATCTCTTTATTTGTGTCTGTTCTTGGCTTCAGTCGTGGCTAGCTCTGTTCGCGACCATGTTTCACTTTGTCGCCCCAGCTCTTCCTGCTGAGAGGGGACTGTCACCCAGTTCTCTGCCAGGTCCGAGCTACAACACACACACACACACACACAGGGAAACAGCTTCTTCTCTCTAGTCTTGTTTTGTCTTTAACTAGTTGTTGCCCATTCCTCTGCTGATTTGATGCAAGTGCGAGCCAGTAGATTTACATAGACATATCTCTGGCGTTAACATCTGCGTCCCCCTGGCCTGCAAACTCATTTAAACACATGCGCTTCAGTCAAGCCACAGTTGACAATCAAGGACAGTTGGTTTTGAGCGGTGTCAGGACAGTTAGACTCTCACGGGGAGTCTCCAAACTACAGGCGACTGGCACGCCGACAAACACTCAGAGAGAGCATTTATGGCCAGACACTGAACGCCATCTGTCAGTCACCGTAGGAGAATATTACAGCTGACACATACGGCCACTTTCTGTCTGGCGAAAGCTGTATTTATTGCCCACCAGAACGGGCTTGTATGTTGACAAATGGGACGCAGAGTGTGTTTGTCCTGCATATTTTGAGCCCGGCATGCATTTGGCAGTTTGATTTGAATTCAGTTTGTAAAAGTATCGGAGAATACGCGTGGCTTGATGCAAATTTAAACCCAATTTTGTGAGTCGAGGTGAAACTTTTTTGGGGTGATTGATTGCACAAATGTTTGCAAAATGTCTGAGTAAAGTGTCCATAAGGTGTGAATGATCGCTTTATGTACCGCTTACTAATGCTTTACAGATGTGTTCGAGGCCATTCATTACAGACAATGTGTTGCTAGGTTGTGAAAAATCCATTGTCTGCTGCCTTCCAGATATTTAATGGCGACACTGACAAATTCTCCTTGTAACATCTGCTGGCTTTAAGTGGTAATAAGTTCAAACGCAAAATTGATTTTTGTCTAAAGTTTGTCTTTGAGCCTCTTCCCAAACATAACTGGTGACTTCTTCCGATCTTTGGCTATCAAATAGATATTTTGTGTAATATTGTTTAATGAACGCCACCCATTTATAGTTTGGTGATTTATTGGTACTTAATATATGGATATTATTTTGCCTTAAAACTTTTTTTCACTCTTCTAAAATCACGCCAGGAAGTTCTGATTAGTAAAAGTTATAATATTAAAAAGTGGCCCTAGTTTTTCTTGTAAAGGTGATTACCTAAATGATTTCCCCAGACAATGTAATGAGAGCAGGCTTTAAGAGATATTGCAAATAACTAATTTAAATATGACATGCGCTCTGTTGACCGACAGTGAGTCTTTCTGTAGCTCTTGGAATTTTGCCTAACCTGGCTTAAAGTTGCATTTGTATGTTTTCATATTCTGCAGGGGAGACAATGACCAGTAGAGCAAATTGTGACAAGAATAAAAGGTAATTCAGTTCTTATGTGTTTAAAATGAAACAATGTGTATGACTAAACTGCTTTATTCTGTAGAAAAATGAAAACTGTGTGAATTTAAAGTGGTGGACAAAATTATTAGAACACTTGGCTTATTTAAGAGATTTAACTTGTTTTTGTTGAATTGGCCATTTAAATATAACAAATGAAATATCCACAAAGTATAGAATAAAGCTGTCATGAAGACATTTAGATAAAAAAATGCTAGGCCTATTTTACTGTCAATGCTACACAATCATGTTCCTTTACAACTGAAGCCATGTTATTGTTTTTCAGAAAATATAGGGACACTATGTCAGAGAGATGTGCTGCTGCAAAAGGTGGACATACCAAATACTTGAAGTTACTAAGTTACTAAGAAATCAGTAGGACTCACTCCATCTGATATTTGTTGTGCTCAGAGTATGCTTTATGAACATTATGAAATGAGAAAGGCAAAAATAAAAGTCCATATTTTCAGATCTGCCAGGTGTTCTAATCATTTTGACCACCACTCGAATCTGTTACCTACATTCACTTTGATACAGCACTGCCCTTATCTGTCCTTTGTCATATGTATATCTACGCTTCATAATCACTGGCACCCTTAAGCAGCAGATGATGACACTTTCTGATATAATAAGACCGCACACATGTTTCACTCTCCTCCCTCTCAGACGCTGCGACCATGCATGGACAAAGAGAAGTGTCAACAGCACCTCCTTGCCGCACAATTAACATGCAAATGAGTGCTGTCGCTAATGTCGGTGGCAGAGCTGCTCTTATGATGGAAATATGCTTTCTGTTTTGGCAGTATGGGTTAAACATTAGTGTGCAGAATCAGCTGAGGGACAGGCAGGACGGGGGGGTGGAGGGTCCCCGAGGGGCTTCCCTTAGGGCAGTGAGGGGTAGAGGGATAGAGAATGGCCCATGCACCTGCTTCACTAACTAGGGCTAGACAGAGGCCGAGCAGGCGCTTATAATCAGCTGTCACACTGGTCAATAAGTTATCCCCTCAACTGCTTTTGTTCTAGGAGCAGCTCGGCTCATGAGGCCACTGACCCTTATTCTGGGGAAATTTATTTTCAATTGCTACCCTCAGGCTCAAGCCTTGAAGCAGGAAAACACACCAGTGGAACATTTATCAAATACAAAAACATCACCCATGCTCAGAGAAACTGCATCTCACTATACCACACCTTTTATTTTCAACTTGACAATGAAACACAAAGTTAGCCTGCCCCCGTTTGGATGCTAGTGTTTTGTGTGGTGCCTTGTTAGCATTTGTGTCCGAGCATAAAAAGAAAAGCCAGGACAAAGGCAGTCCCTCCCCAAAGTGTTAAATCTCCAGTGACTCCTAATATATTAACAGGTGTGCGCTCTGTGGAATAGCCTGCACTTTGTCAAATCTGCTGAAAAGACTCACTAAAGGCCACAAGTCTATTCAGTCATCACTGTTTTAAAAGCAAAGTGCAGAGGATTTATGCAGGTTATATAGCTCCCTGTCTGCTTATTTATTCATGGGTTTATGCAGTGGTACACAGCTGCATTAGCCCTGCGCTCTAACGTATGGAGACTCCCTGAGCTCCAGCAGAACATAACAGGACTCTGTCTAACCTTTTCAGTGCGTTGGAGTCTTAAATATTGATAATGTGTAACAACAAATAAAGGCAAAGATGAAAAGGGTTAGTTAATCTGAATGTAAAAAATAGAAAGGGCATGACAAACTATACCACATTTCTTGAATGTTTGTGAAATAAATGACAAAACCCAGGGGCAACAGTTTACTCATGATGATCGATGTCTTAATACCCTAATTCTAAAACCACACATAAAAAGCTGTAGTCGGTGCGTCAATTCATTCAATTGTAAAAAAAGAGAATATTATTACTATTAAGTCCTTTGCAGAGAACAAAACTATTCAGTCAATTTGATGCCAACTTTCTACTTATTCTCTGCAGAAACAACAGGCCAACTGAACCTAATTTTTTTTTTCAGTAAATAAACTGTCCACACTTCCAGTAAGACCCAGAAACATCCTAATTTACAACTGCCACTATTCCCATTTGTCCAGCATGTTATTAGCGTCAGTGTGTGCCTCCAACACTGTGCTCTGAGGCAGCAGCAGTTGTCTGTTTAACTCGGCTCCTAATTAGCCGGAATTAAGAAGTATTTCTGCTCCCATTGAAGAGTCCATTTCCTTTGAAAGCCGAGCATAATAAACCTTAAGTAATTACCCGAGCTCATGACTATTAACTCGCAAACTGCCAGCTTCCCTTGACAACATCCGCGTCAGTGTTGTGCGCTTAAAAGGCCATTGCAGCTTCCCAGCTATTTACTTCCCATCTGGCAGGTTTGCGCGCTCTACTCTCATTCCTAAAGACAAAAAGCAAGAGCGAAGTCTTTCAGCGCTTTCCCCCAACTCAGGCACAAACACACACCAAGCTCCCAATAAGTTACAAAAGGCCTTGTTCTGTTTTAATCCGCGCTCATTTGCATGCGCCGAGGCCGCGGTGGCGGTCTGAATATATCATCTAGTATAGTTTAGGAGCCTGTAATCCCGACGCCTCCGTCTCTGATGTCTTTCCCTCTGCCGGTCCCCCGTGAACAATTAACTTGTAATCTCCACAAACATACATTCTGTCGGCAGCGGAGATGAGAAAAGCGAGCACCCAAGGGACATGGCGCGCAACAAACCGCTCCGGTGCGCGGGGAAGTGTTCAGCTGGGCTCTATTAGTGGCGCACCGCGGGTCCCTCTGCTCTGCCTCATTTGCTTTTTACCAAAATG
Source organism: Neodontobutis hainanensis (assembly GCA_024349245.1). Lineage (NCBI taxonomy): Eukaryota > Metazoa > Chordata > Actinopteri > Gobiiformes > Odontobutidae > Neodontobutis > Neodontobutis hainanensis. The sequence continues at coordinate 4,247,044 of JALDNG010000016.1, read as the reverse complement.
TGTGTTCTCTGTGTGAAAATGTCACTGTAAAAACTAGAGATGTGCTGGACATGACCCACAGAGCGCGGCGAGAATGGAAAGTTGCTTGTGGGTTAAAACCTAGGCCACACATTAGTGTTAGATATTTTCCACTGTGTAATAGCGGTCTTTTTCATTATAGTCTATATATTACAGACATAAAAAGTAAAATAACAATAAAAGAGTTCATAAAAATTTCAAACTGCTACTAAACCTGCTTCACTCCTTAAAAATGTGTTTTGTATTTTGTATAGGCTTTATAACAGAGCACTAAATTGTTTCATTAAATTTGTCTTTCTGGGTCAGTGGCTTTAATTGAACCCGTTGAAGGGTGTGTAAAATAAAGGTGTGTTTTGTAAATGAGGCCCGCAGTCCTTTAAATGAAATGGGTAAAGTTTATTGTGATCAATATAATTGTGGAATTAATTAATTAACACTGACTAATTATTAGGCTATAAAACGTATTTTCTGCGTCTTTATGTTTGAATTAAATTAAACTTTGTGACCAACTTAAAAGGTAGCAACGTGTAAATAGATTTAATAAAATGAAAAGAGAAGTCGTCAGAGGTATGTGATCATACTTTGAATTTTATTGAAATGTACTCCAGGAGCTGGCAATAATAAATATCATTAATCAACAATGTACAAAAATAAAGACACTGGTCTCATAACAAATTCTGTTCAGTAAAATGACCATGCTGTAATCATCGCCGGCATTTAACACCATGCAGAAAATACACGGGAGCGCAAAGTGACGCACAAATCAAAGACATTTAGAGGTTTCCCTCGTGGCGGATACACTGTCATTATGTTCACACACAACTAGAGTCAGTCCTTGGTACAAGGCACAAATAGCACTCTTCGTTTTCACAAAATCAGAATCAAATTGGAGTCAAATAAAGCAGTTCATGCAGCCTGGTCACGTGCCACTGCCTCTAGACTCAACTTAAGACCAGTCCAAAGTTTTACCCCAACTGGCAAAATGATGAAGTCCTTGTTACAAGGAGAAATAAAGACTTTTCTTAGTCAAAACAAAAAACACAGACACAGCATGCATGCAGCGATGCCCAGACACTCTCTATATACAATTTATGTACAAGGTCTATGTACAGTTTACACACTGTTAGAGACTGTCTCTGTTTGAGTTATTTCATGGTGTCTTTGCTCTCGGCCGTGAGCCTCGTGAGGCCACTGGACGTGATGGGGATGTGCGGGGGCGGCTGGCAGATTGAGCAGGGGCACGGCAGTCCAGCCCAGTGCTGAAAGCCTGGGCCCAGGGGCAGCGCGGTGGGCACAGGGGGCGAGCCCTTCATCAGGGAGTGGGGCGGTCTCATGGACGCAAGACCGGGCAGAGGCCCGGACAGGGACCCGGTCGTGGAAGACGAGAGCAGGGGGTGAACTTGGTGTGCCGCTGCCGCAGCTGCTGCTACCGCTGCCGCCACGGGACCTCCCGGGTGCCCCGCGGAGTGGCCCCCTGCCACAGTCCCGCAGTGGAAGGCGGAGTGTTGCCCACCGTAGATCTCCCCCACGAGCCGCTTCATCTCGTCCAGGGAGCTCGTGAGCATCAGGATGTAGTTCCTTGCGAGCAGTAACGTGGCGATCTTAGACAGCTTCCGCACCGAAGGCCCGTGCGCATAGGGCATCACCTCACGCAGCCCGTCCATGGCCAGATTCAGGTCGTGCATGCGCTTTCGCTCGCGGCCGTTGATCTTGAGGCGCAGCTGGTACATCTCCTCCTCCGTTACCTGCTTCTTCAGCTTGTACTTATTGCTGCCGCTGCCCTTGGTGTCCCCGTGCAGCAGGTGCTCTACACTGCCGGGAGTCAGTTTGTGGCGCTCCGTGCCAGGAGTAGACGAAGACACAGAAGAAGCTAGGTGATGCTGGTGGTGCGAGAGATGATGGTGTTCGCGTAAGAACATGTCATCCATGTCCGGGGAAGAGGCTCTGCTGCTCGCACTAGAGTCGGAATGCATTTTATGTGCGCGTGGGCCGGGGTCCTCCCTCTCTCTCTTTTCACTCTCTCTCCTCTGTCTCTGCGGAGCTCGCGGCGTCAGCTGATGTCCCGTCCACTGCACTCGTCAGTGTGTATCTGTGCTGCAGGACCCTTACACTGCCTATTTATACGCGTGTGGAGCCACTGAGCTTTTCCTATTCGGCCGCGGGTTGAGAGGATGACGGGGAAGGGGCGGTGAGCTGGGACTGTCCCATTCACTGCCATTATCAGCGCGCGGTCGGGGGCGCAGAGACGCTCCGCGCGCACTGCTTTCTCTTTTCTTTTCTCTTTCTTACTCACGTCCAACCGTTTGTCTTTTACATTTCTTCCAACTATGGTCTTTGCTGTTTGCCGATATTTTTAGTTTTCCGTCTGTTTCCTTTTTTGTTTTTTATCCGGATCAGTTTGTTTTAACTTTTGTCCTTGCGGATGAACGGTCAGTTATTATACTTTATTCACTGTAGCCTATATTTTCAATGCATTTTCAATGGATTTTTAAAATCACTAGAGCTGTACAAATGTATTTCATAGTAGAAAGAACGCCTTTGAACGTTTACGCATTTGCTCAAGATAAAAACAAAAAATATTTGTTTGCCAAATGGTTTAATTTCATTTTAAAAAATCTGTAATTCAAAAATAAATGTTTAGATAATATGTGAAGCTCCCACGGTTTGTGGCCTGAGGGAGTGAGCGGGACAGTGGTCTGCGGGGAGCAGCAGGCCTCTGCGGGACACTCACTGCGCTCTACCGTATAGCACTGCGTACACCAGCGAGGCCTTTTGAAATAATAATAATAATAATAATAATAATAATAATAATAATAATAATAATACTAATAATAATAATAATAATAATAATAATAATAATAATTATAATAATAATAATAATAATTATTATAATTTTTATTTGTTGTTTTTCTGTATGTTTTTATACTAACAGCATTATGTAAAAACAATAACAGGACAATATTTATTACTATTGCTAGGCTTCACTAATATTGAGTAGAATTACACATTTTAAATAAATGAGTCAAGCATTCATTCTTTCATCGATTCAAGTGAACGGGCCATTTTAATTACACTGAATATAAGTCCTATATGCATTTGTTATGACTAACCATACTGCAGTGCCGCAATAACCCCAAGACCTCGCCACACTGGACTTTTAAGTCAACTGAGTGCTGTTCATTAAGCTGCTGAGGGCTCTCTCCTCTCTGAAGGGTCCACTCCAGATCTGTTTTGTGGAGGTGAAGTGGCGGACCAGGCTGTAACAAAAACATGTGGACAAACACTGACCACCACCAAAACTCCCTCTATCCCTCCACCCCCCCCATCTGCCTGCCCATCTTTCAGTCCACCCTCATAATAAACTGTCACAGATTACACACCGCTCTGAGCCCCACCAGCCAGATCCCCCTGGTCGAACCGTAAAAACCTGTATTCACGTTCCTCATTGTTGGCCCAGCAAAAGAGCCCGGCTCATAAAGGTGCGGCCAGTGTGAGGGGAAAGCGCTGCTCGCCTTTGCTCTCTCTTGGTGGCATTTGAAAGTGTAAAGCTTTGAATACCAATTGCTTGAACTGGACATATGTGAATCCGCTGTAAGCCTACTAATCCTGTCCCCAAGTGTTTCTTTGTGTTAGAGGGGCTGCCCCACACACCAGAGAGAAAGTGTTCCTAATCCCGCCAAAGTGGAATAATGTGGGACAGGGAGAGGGGAAGAGGACCTGGGACCCATTACATGTGTGTCTGTGTGGGAAGGTTAGATTTTGATTTGTGTAGATTAGACGCTTGAGAATGAAATTTTTATACTTCACTTCTATATATAGGCCATAAACAGAATACTATGCTATACTATAATAAATATAATATTTAAAGAAAATCAAAAACAGTGAAATACAATACCATATTTATAAAGCAGTTAAAAAACAACAACACTTTAAAAAGAAATGCTGCATGAAAAAAGCATGACACAGTTAAAACACTACAAACAATATGGAGTAAAACACAGGGACACTGAAATGCAACAAATCACACTTAAAAGTATGTTTTAAGAAGACATTTAAGAACAGGTAGAGACTGGGCTTGTGTTCCAAAGTTTAGGAGCAAGAACTGCAAAAGCTCTGTCGTCTCAGCTCAGCTCACAGACGAATGTGTTCAGGTTGTGGAACATCTGAACATCTGAGTCCGACTCAAGCGGAGTTATGATTCTGACATGATCCACATTTTCAGCACAGAAAGAGACACAAAAAATGCTATGCTTTTATTTTTGTTTCGCCTATTGTAGTGGAGCCTATGAGCAGAGTGTATTGGAGTCAGTAACAGTCCAATATATAAATAGTAAAGCAACAGCCTTAGCTTGACATATAGCTTTGTAAAGTTGGGCTTAGGAGTTATGTAAAAGCAGGTTACAGTTTAGGAAGTATTACGTAGCTTTTATAGTCACAAAGGTGTGTCTATGATGCTAATGACCAGGGGCTTCTATAAAAGCACAAGTGGACTATGGAGACAATTGGAATTCTAGCTTGATTGCAAACATTTTAGTAAAATGGCAGCAGTTGAATTTTTCTTGAAGTGAATCTAACACAGCAAGATAATATAATTTCAGTCTAGATGCTTATACAGCTTAGTTGTACTGGAACTTGACTAGGCACTCTGGAAAATTGTATTGCATTCGTGGACAAAGACAATTGTCCAGTTTAATGGCCTTATTGAGCAGTATTGTCAACATGGAGTCAGTTATTGAGAGTTACTGTCCTGTTCCTCTGTCTTTATTTTTTTCTCTTTGTCTTCCAAGTCAAGCGGCCTAAGCATCAGTTTTTCAGGCTGCAAAGGGACATTTCACAGAGAGTACAGTGTTTAGTGGAGTCAGAGTGAGCATTAATTGGGAGATGTGCTCCTTCACAGATCTGACACATGATTACACAGCAGCAGTATCAGTCTCTCCTGTGGGTGGGCCAATCCACTAGCCCCCTCTAATGAGCCCTGGGCAGTAAATAGTGAATGGAGCGTCCCTCTGGTAAAAAGTGAGGACCCACAGGGCAGTCAGCAGGCGTTACACTGTCTCAAACTTAAAGAAAGAGGTGGGGGTGAAACTATGGGCGAAAATGTTGGGACACAATGCACACTTTAGGTAGACACAAGGTCAAGGTCACCGCTGAGGGTCACGTTAGATTGATACAGTGACCTCTAACCTTACCTGTGCAGGTTGGACACAGAAAATGACAAATCCTTTTATTATATTTTGAAAGTGATAGTGTTCTTTACTCAAGGTTAAACTTACGTGATGGCTGATTTCAGAATAAAAAAGAAATCCTTCTTTCTTTACTCTTAGGTCTAGATGTGATGGTATGTGCTTGTGCTGAAAGACTGGTAGGATATGCTCTAAGTAGCTCCTAAAGTTAGGTATATTAATGTCATTACTAGTTTGCAAAGCAACAAACTATGATTATGGCAATCTGACTGAGTTAAAAGCCTGTTACTCTACTAACTATCTATTTATATTCACTATGGTCCCTGATGTGCACCACTAATGTCAGATTGTTCCACCTCAGAATTGAGAGAAACACCTCCAAGATGACACCATCTTATCTGGCAACACAGTCAATGTTCTTCTGTGGGTTTATTGCCAGCTTAGTTCCTGTCCTGTAACTTTCCAACTGATGATGGTGTTTGGATGAACACGTCTTGACTTTTTTGTCTTTCAGTCCAGAGAGGGTTTTTGTTCTTTGAACCTGGATGTTTTGCAGTGAGTCTACACAGATACACATATGTCCAATGTTCTTCTTATTGTTTTTTTCATTCAGAAAAGAAGCATATGTTTATAGTCCTAAATGTTTGGGGTATGTCATCTGGATATTTCAAGTGTGGAAATTAATGTAGATATTATCTCAAACTGTTTATTAGTACCCAAGTCCTATGTAACTGTAAAACTGTTAACCATTAAACTATATGCTTTTCATGTGTTTCATCAAAGGCATCATCAAACCAGAGCTTGAAGTTTCACATAAAGCACTTTCACAAAGGTTGAAGCATTTGAACGGCAGATGGAGGACAGCAACAGTGTGCGCTTGTCTCGAATGCAGCCAAGAAAAACACTCCATCAAAAGTATGTGGTCAAATGAGAGAGCGGTACTGCGGTACGGTGACACTTTGAGTAACTTTTGAAAGAAGCATTTTTTGCTGCACAGTTCTTTGGTCTAATACTGCTTAAAAGTGGATATCAATAAGATATGTGTCTTTCTCCTTCCTGTTTGTGCAAAGTAAACAAACCTTCAAATTACAGAAAGCCTTTAATTAAAGGGATGATCAAACAGTGAAATCCTGTTAATTACAGACTTCAGGAACATGAATATGGAGGTCCTAATTAATATTTGTTGGACTGTTTTGTTCTTAGGAATATACTGGCATTAATTAGGCAAAAAAAAGAAGTGAAATTAACATTTTACCAAAGAAGCAACATACCTTTGTGTTTTCATTTCATTCGTCACTCAAATGAACTTTTGGCACTTTTAATGCAATTGCAGCTTCTGAAAGCTTTCTGAAGCATGTAGATGATGAGAGATGTTTTACTCAGTTGGGGATTATAGTCCAACTTTGAAAACTGTCTTAAGTTTGGAAGCAATATAAACTTTTATCCAGATGATTGTTAATAAATCATTCTCATTGGCTGTGTCCTCAACTCGGTCATCAGTCATGATTCTTGGCTTCTTCACCATTGTATCACTGTCACTCATACAAGCTAATGCTCACTAAAGCAGCACACAGCGCACTTAAACAGCCTCCATCCTGTCCTGTAAGCTTTTGCAACAAGCTTCTCCTTTTAACCGTCCCATTCAGCTTGGGACAATTGCCCACCTCCCATCGACTCCCCTTTCAGCTCCTCAGCTCCTCTTCTGCCCATTCTGCTCCCTGTGTCACTTTGTGTCTGCTTCGGCCCATGGCAATGGGTGCACATGACCAGAAAATGAGGCCGGGGTCTTCATGAAAACCAGCATGTTTGTGTGTTTGGAGAGATTAAACGTGTGGTTTGAGCCGAAGACTGAGGCGTGAAGGGAGGTACATCAGCCCTCAGGCAGTGCGTCTTTAAAGGTTACGACAGAACAGCTGTGATATCAATGAGAGTACAACTCACGAACAATCTTTTCACACACAAATGTCTCTCATACAGATATGTGCCACAAAACACATATGTCAGGCCATTCAGGAGAGTTTAGGAGCTGCAAGACATATAGAAAATGTATTTCTGTATGAGAGTGTGTCATATTTCTCAAACAGCAGCTGCACCCTTCTAAATGTATTACTGTTAAAGTGTTGACTGGCACTTTACTGGCATTAGCTACATAGGCTATTTTGTGAGTGGCATGCGTCACACATTAGCCTATTGTACCAACTATCATCACTTCTGGTTGTGACCTCTCCCCAGACACCTCTTCCAACATCTCCTGTTGCACGCCACAATACTCTCACTGAGACATGTCCAGAACACTTTCCCAGAGATGGATCATGAGGGCACCTAAGCTGGCTCCTCTTGTGGTGAAGCAGCAGCAGCAGCTCACAAGCTTGTCGCAGTATCCAAGCTCCTTACCATATCTCTAAAGTAGCCACTTTGCAGAGAAACACACTTTGGTAACTTGTCCTTTCAGTCATGAACAAATGTGAGGGTAGATCGACAGATTGTAGCGGACCATTCACTGATTCCTCAAGAAGGGAGGTACAGGTATATTTAGAAAAATAAAATTTTTCATCATAAATTGCTTACTGTAAGAATGCATAGCACTGAAGGTCATTGCTTTGTGACTATATCAGAGACAATCTAATGATGAGGAGGCAGTAGCAGGGACATAAGGCTCACATTGTTCATCGCCACAGCTTGTCCAAACTGTAACCAGACCTTCTTTTCTGGGACTGGAAGATAAATCGTCAATAAAATTAATCTTCTGCACATTTTAGCGCTCCAAGAGAAAGTTTATGGTATGAGAGGAGAACAGACAAAGGAACTTTATCAAAGATATGATGTGGCCTGTGTCTCTTATCTCTACAGTCTTTTATATTTATAGACCTGTGTTCGGATCATGCACTTTCTGTATGGGTTTGGCACGTGCATGGCTTGTGTTTGTGTGTTTTGTCTGCAAGCAGCAATAATAAAAAGCACAACAGCACAAGCCACATTTTTCAAGTTTGTTTGACGCATTTAAAATGCTAATAACTACTTTATTATGTGCTACATCAAATGCAAATGCTCGGTTTTACTGCTGTGAAGTTAGGCCAGTGTTAGCATTTGCATATCTTATGTCTGTCTTCTTAGCATGCACGCACGATCTGGATAGCAGGCAGACTCACAATAAATAACATTAACAGGCACATCAGATAAACAAGCTCCAATGATGCTACTATTAGAGAATGCAGAGCCAAACATCCTTTAAATTCAGGTGTTTGACATCACAGCATATGGTCCCCCCAAATCAACCAAACGCCTGCCTTATCTGGAAATGTCAGGGAGAGCAGACGGATTAAAAAAACAACGCTTTAACAGCAGCCGCTTTACGATGTTGAGAAAAGGCTGCAGAGAAATTTGCCTCTTTAAGACCAACTGGCGGCTGCTGCTAGTGTGTGTGTGTGTGTGTGTGTGTGTGTGTGTGTGTGTTTGTGTGTGTGAGAGTGTGAGTGTGTGTCTGTGTTATGGTGACAAGAAGCAGTTACGACAATAGTTCAGCCTCTAATTGTACATAAGAAACTTCGTCTGGGTGGTTTAGTGTCATCTTCACCCTAAAGTCATAATCACTTTGAAAAGCCTTTCAGAAACACACCGATATATGGAGTCAACAATCCATAAAGTCAGCCATGTATTGCCATTAAAGCAGCTCTGCCTGTCACAGCAGCAATGCATTATGGATATCAGATGGGGTACAGTGACACTTTAAGGTGCACTTATACTGTTGAGCATGTTTACAGTTATGACTATTTTCGGCACAAATTGTTGTTCCTAACTTTGCTTTAACCCCCAGAAGTTATTGAGTGTGAATAGATCATGTGAAATGGGGACTAAGTTACAGAATTACATTTTCTATGGAACAAGAACCTATGCATAATAGTGTATTTGTATCAATATACAGTATAACTGTTTTAATCTTGCAAAGCAGCTGGATTCTCGTAAGATTTGTGTGAGTTTACAAACTCACACAAATCCATCTTGAACTGCTCAAAGCAAAGTTAGGCCTACCCGCTCATTTATTGTGACAAATGATGTGGCAACACTGATCTGAGCATGTTTTAGGTTTGAAGATGTACCGACCATTTTACTGTTACTGTAAATGGAGCTGCTCTGACTGGACAAATTGCAGTTTATAAATCCAATCACCGACCAGGTTTTTATTTAGAGTTCCTGCCCTTTTCCAAACGCTTTCAACGGGAGCCCTCTCAGTACTGTGGGGAGACGATTTACTGAGGATCTGTTCTATCTGGCAGAGTCAGGTTAGTTTTAGCTCCATCCAAATGAAAAGGAAAGAATACACACAGTTTTTGGTGATGTCACTAATGGAAAGATCAATATTATCTTTATTACATGTTCCAAAAACACCCATGAACCATTTTTTATTAAGCAATACTTTTACTCGAGTAAGGATTTGGGCTACTTTACTTTACTAATGCAATTTAAGCCCCTGTCATGTTACATGTCATTACAACCAAATTTCTTTAAAACCCTATTGCTGTAAGGTCACTTGTGACGATGCTAAGACACCAGCCTTCATTTGTTTCTCGTTACCCTCACTATAAACACACTTACTCCAACTGAGCGACTGTTCTGAGCCACAAACAAAATGCCCAAGTGTAGATGGTAATGCTCTCTTTTTGTGAGGCTCCCTTTCCTTGTTCAAGCCTGAACATAATCTCAGGCACTTTTTTTCACTCTAGCTGCTCCTAATCCGCTCCACAGCCGTGAAAACACTCCATGAGAGAGATGTGACCCGTTCTAATAGGTCCAGGCCACCACCCACAAACTGAGCCCTGGAGGGTCCAGCCAAATACACACACACCAAAACACACCCCAGCTCCTCTCGGCTCAGTGTACGTTGTCTTATTATAGCGTTCTGATCAGTTGGATTGAGCTGCATTGTTTGAAGTCCTATTATTAGACTGATTTGGCCTTAACAGCACTTGTATTGGACACTAGGCATCTGCGATGGTCTTTAAAGAATGGACAGGTCACTGAAGGGTGCCACACAAGATTTGAGAATTTAATTGGTCTGCCCTTATTTGAATGATTTTGATGCAGGTACGGTTATTACATGCTGCCGGCCAAATCCCCACAGTTTGAATGTTCATTTTAATGTAGGATTGTTAATAATATTACATTAACAACTTTTACAAACTGCAAAATGTTAGAAAACATTGCACGCCCATCTATGTTTCAAATGCAGGGTTTTTGTAAGCTAAATGACTAAAATAATGCAATGAACAAGCACTTGAAAAATGCACTTAGACAGTTATTCTGGTTTGCTGAAACTGTACAACATACAATACGCAACATGGCAATGTCATTAGAACTCACGGTATTTGTCATCATTTTCTTTGGGTGTTATAAAAGCAAATGGGCTTTAGTCATCTTAATCACAGTTGAAGCTGTTCTAGTTTCTTATACACCACTGAAGAGACATGTGCCTTTGTTCAATTGTATACTACAACATTTTACACAATGCCCCTTTAAAACATTTGCCTGTACAGTAACTTCTTTAGATCTAATGAAAAACCACAAGGTAACAGTAGTTTACAATTTGGAACCACATAATTGTGTAATTCTGTAAGCAAGGCATTATTTCATATTAACACCTGCTCTAAAGTCGCTTCACTGGCTTCCAGTTCAGAATTGATTTTAAAATACTTCTAATAGTCTACACAAAGCTCTTAAGGGCCACGCTCCTCTCTACATTAGCGCTCTACTGACTGCATACAACCCAACAAGAGCTCTCCGTTTGGTCCAAAATGATAGTATAAAAAATGTACCAATAATAACATATTTTTCTAAAGTAGACTCAAAACTTATAACTAGTTTATTAACCACTGTAATACATCTGTTCATGCAGTTCATATGTTAATTATTTTTTACTATTGTTTTTTTTCTGCATTTATTTAATTTCTTTATTTTTTTCTTTTGCTCTTTGCTACAACTTTTGTGTCATTTCTGTAAAACACATTGTTACTTTGGTACAAAATGTACTGTAATAAATTTTCTCTTCCTTCTTTTTCAAAATACCACTTTCTATTTCATTTTTATGTGATAAGACTATGACTTTTCTGTTCGGTTCAGTCTTCCTTATTGCTTTAATAGTCTAGCTTGAATCATGACAAAAATTAGGCTGCAGAATAGTTTTTTAGAGAAATGGGACCATTTACCCCGACACACACATTTCACGTCTCCTCACACACACTGTAACTAATACCCACGTGTTTAGACAGTTCCAGACTTTCAACATAGCCATGCTGTCAGCAGTCAGTTCCTCTGGCCGTGCTTCAACAGATGGCCCGACAGGTCCCTGGACAGGCCCGCAAGGTGGAGGGGGTGGGGGGACTGGGGGAGGTTGCTGGGGTCAGAACCCTTTGGGGATGAGAGCAGGGAGGAGGCATATGTCCATGGGCCCCTGCTGACAAACTGGCACACACTACATATACAAAAATCATTATAAGGGCATTGTGCAATAATATGCAGTTTATTTATATGATTTTATGAGGTATACATTATATTGCATATAAATGATAGCTTTTAAATTTACGACAAATCATTCGGAGTCACCCCTAAATGCTGTAAGATAGTATCAATGTGTTGTATCAGAGAAATATCAAGAGAATTCCCTGATAGTGCGGTTATTCCATGTTGTACCACTAGATAGAGTTGTGAGCTACGACAAACAAGGGCTTCCTATGCACCAGTGTGATAAGTATTTACTGTGGGGATCTGTAAATGTGACAGTAAATGTTTTGCAGCCTTTTGGAAATAACTTTTTTACAAAGTACTTTCAACTGACGTTAAAACTTGACTGATTTTTTTAAATGTCAAAAGTACATATTATCATTTTACTTTGCATCACTATGTTTCATCTCAGCATTTGACAAATAGGAGCTGGATTCCTGTGATGTGACTGTGCGAGCTGATTTATGACATCATGAATTATACAGAGTCACAAAGTTGGTGAAATCTGCCAGATCTTTGCAGCTCAGCTCCTCTTTCGCTCCATCTGCACCAAAAAGACCCTCGCGGCCCGACAATGAGGTGACCATGTCATCGCCTGAGCCAAAGCAGAGGGGATGTAAGGGGGGGTGGGGGAGGGAGGGACACATTAACAAGCTATAATCTCAACTGCCTTATCCATAATGCATTGTGTGGGCCAATTTACATGGTGCAGGTCCCTCTGGGAGAAAGGAGATCATCAATCACATTACTTTATTAGCTCCCTTATACACACACATTTACCACCCCCACCCCACCCCCATCTCCCCATCTCTCCCTGTCTGTGGTTTGTGGGCCTGTTTTGTCATGGTGGTTATTTCAAACTGCTGCTGCCTCTATAAAACAGCTCCAAAACAGCACACAGTGACAGGCAGGGGGAGTTTTTTAAACTGTAGTTTATTCTAAAGATGTGACAGGCTCAGGGCTTTGGGTGAGTCATGGGACATGACTAAATGTCAAGAATAAAAGCTGTTCACAACTGGCCTATATTTATATATGTGAACAAGTAGGATGAAGAACAATAGATTTAAAAAATACATTAAAAACCTAAAAATGCAAAGTTTTAATAACCAATAACCATGGAAGATAATATATATTTTTTTTACGTTAGGAAAATAACTGACAAAATCATATGTAGCCTATGTGACTATTTTTTGTGTCAGTGATAGCTCATAAAACTTGTGAAACTTTTCATTCTCATAATAGCTTTACTAGTCGACTGTTAAATGTTTCTATTGTTTCATCAGCACAAATGATTTTACCATTTTTAGGAGAGATGAAGGCTCTAAAGCATGATGAGGCCTTGCTGTGACATTAATAGTTGGCGCCTACACTTTCCTGATGCAGAGGCCAATCATGGGTCAATATGGGAACCTTGTCAGTGCAGGAGCCGGACACATAAATAGTGCAATAACACTGTAGGCCTACGTCTCACATTAAGAAATAGATGGCCACAGACGCGCGTGTGCACGACAGATCCATCAGCTCACGCAGACGTCCCGTGAATAAAAAGAGCTGTAATTACAATCATATATGTGGAGCTGCAGTCGGCCTTACCGTACCATCAGTATCACAAATAAGTAATAATTTGCTAATGACAACATTATGTTGAGTCAGTTTAGGGGCAATTAAAGTGAGTGATATTTACATATGCCTAATGAATCACAGGGCTGGCAGTTCAGGCGGGCCCTAATGAATATTCATCCAGGCATTTCTCCCCTGCGTGCCGCAGTTTATAAACTGAATTATGGCTGATTTGCCCTTTTAAAAATGAACATGGGCGCATCTTCCACAAGGAGACGGCGAACAATAACGCCTGATTATAAAAGTGTTTTACTGCGAACTGACGATGAGTAGACGGAGGCAGCGTGGTTATAGAAGAGGCGCAGAGGAGGGGAAGCCCACTGCTCAGTAGTTTAGTATAGTCCTGGCCTGGCCCGTTTTTAGCCAGACTAAAAGATTTACAGCGTCTTTCGGAGTGGCCCTTATATCAATAAACGGAAGTTTTTGTCTTAATCGTGAACCAGGGGTCAGGTCATTATGACACATGCTCATCTCGATGGTCCGGGTCTGAGACAGCTCGGGCCTTGGATTGTGAGCGTGCGTGTTTGTGTGTGTGCGCGCGCGTGTGTGTGTGACCTCTCAGGTGTGGGATCAACAGGCGCTATCAGCTCCATTCATTGCGCTAACGAGCCGGCCCCGGCCTCGGCTCATCAGCCTCTGGCAGGTGCTGCTACTTGTAGAGGCACGAGAGCGCACTGCTGCATCTGGAGGCCACGTTTTTCTAAGCGTTACATTAACAATACAATTAAAGGTAAAAACTATAGGCCATGCACTTTTCTACCAATAAAGGCTCCAGTTGTAGTAATCGGGCAAATAACCAGGCATATCACATCCAGATACTTTGCTCTGGTCGTTCTTCGGACACGTGACACTCAGTAAAAGATACAGCCTAATGATTGGATTCGTCCACATACAACTGGCCTATTTCACGTGCTTGTTCACAAAGGCACACAAAGTAGGCTAACCGATGCTACTACGCACATGAGATTCACTAGTCTACAAAAAAGAGACTCCAACACAGATTCAAAATTATCACAGAGCACGGCAACTGTTTATTAATGGAAATGTAACATTTTAATAAATAAATGGACATAGAATAATAGTAAACAAAGAAACTCTATGGAAAAACAACATTTAGTTTAAAGTGCTTTTTTTTAATACTTAATGAATTATATTTATTGATTATATTGTAGGCTATATAAGATGTATGATTTTGAGACAAACATTCAGGCTACGTTCCTCAGCAGCTCAGTCGTGTTCAACGTGCACCAATAAAAACGCCTCTGCTGCCATCTTGTGGCGCCTTGTGGGAGGCAACTCTACATCTGACAATGACTGGCTGCCTCTCGTGTCAACAAGATTTGTAAAGACGGACTGAATAAAAGAAGTTCCATCACAGAAACTCTTTGATTGCACTGGAATCGGTTTGGCTGTTCAAAAGCGAGCTAAAAAGTTTTTAGTTTTTAGTTTAGACAACAAACTACGTTATTGAATGTTAACCTTTTTTGTAGGTAACTGGTAGATTTAGTAGTTCTTTCCTTTCTCCTCGATAATGTGCAGCATTGTGCAACAGAACAGGATACGTCTCTTGAGAAAATAAAAAATAATTTTCTGGACAATTGGCGGTACAACACAGAGAATTAAACCAGTCCTGTTAAAGTACATTTTTGTTCTCATTCTAGACATTTGGATCACAGCAGCCATGAGACTGAAACACTGCCTCAGTTTTCCACCATTCTCACTCTGGACAAGTGGATGCATGTTTTATCTAAATCAGCGTTAACGTAAACCTACATAAAAAATCCCAAGAATGCAAAAAAGGAAGTGTTTATTGGTTGTACTCTTTTTGTGTTTCCTGTAAGCCACCTATTTTGTGGTCAGTATACAAAGCTGACATATATGACGGAGGTCTCTGGTAAATGGGGCAGTTGGAGGTTGGGAAAAGGCAGCAGCCCGTCACTGCCTATGTGTGTCTGGACAGTGTAGGATTTGACCTCTGCCCCAGATTGTAGCACAGAGCTGTAGATGATTCCCAATCTGGCCTGTTCATGATACGCTGCCCCTATCTCCCTTCCCAGAAAGATGTCTTGGATTTGTGATGGGCGTAAATCCAAGAACTCACAGCCCCTCCTTGAGTCTGTGTTTAAATCCTGATCTATGTCTGTGACCCTGTTGTAGATAAATGTGCTTAGGTCTTCTCCATTTTCTCTTTCCAGTTCAGTATTTCTGGCATTGTTTCCTTCTAGAATTGGTTTTGTTGTTAGATACACCACAGTTAGACGCTCCAATTGCTGCACAGCAAAATATCCTTCTTGGATTACTGGCCCAAGAGAGGCGGGACCTCTAGACCCACCTGCACCACAGCGAATAAGAGTCAGATGACTCACGTCTGAGTTGTTGAGCAGACGTTCTGTGTTAAAGGCTGATGTGTACCAAACAGTTAGTTGCTTCACCCGAAAAGCAGGAGAGGAATGCAAATGGATGCGGTTCAGCATCTCCTCACAGCTGCAGTCGGTAAGCGAGGAGAGGCTGCAGGGCGGTGGGTCCTGGGCACAAGAGTAGTAGTTCAGGCTGTTGCGGGTGACATAAGCCAGCCGTAAGTAGCCAGAGTGCTGTAAAGACACTGCCAGACCGAAAAGAACACACCAGAGGCAGGCCAGAGGACTGATGGCAGGCATCACTGCTGCAGGACAGTCAAAGGCACCATTGTGTTCAGATGTTTATGGTAGCATCCAGGTGCAGAGTACAGGCCTGTAGAAGGAATATGTAAGAGTGATCTAATGAGCAAAAAAAAAAAAAGAAAATGACAAATAGAAAATCTCAGGATTCTATTGAAAAGGAAGATAATGTTGGTGATATGTCCACACTGTCAACAGCAAGCAAGGCATCTACGAGGAAAGTTAATATTTTTGTTGAAACACACTTTACTTACATTTTTTATCCATAATACCATTTGCCAAAGTCTTTATGCTTGCATGCTTTATGGTATACCATTAAATGTACTGGCCAAATAAATGCTATATATATTTTAAATATGGTCTGTTTGTCATAAGAATAAGAAACAATGAGCAGGAAGAACACAGCCAAAAACAATAAAGACTAGCAGTGTTTGTGCGTCCGTAATTAAAATGTGAATAAAATGCGCAAATAAAACAATTTCTACAAATGTACAACACTCATAGAAAAGGGGTAGTATTAAATGACAGTGTTCTTAGCTTTTTTTTTTTTTTTTCCTTTTTTTTAACAAAGGGTCAAACAATTAGCTTTTTATGTAATTGGATTGAAAACCTGTGAGGTCGTTCCCCCATGCTTTTCTTATCCGTTACTTATTTTATTGCCAAGATGTGAAGAGGGGGATGTGGACATACTGACAGCTGGGTTGGATCAGACTTTGAGACCGGCGCACACTACATGGGCGTGTTCTTCTTAGACTACAGTCACGAATATTGGCAAGCACTCCAAGCCCACAGTGACGTACACACACGCACACACACACACACACACACACACACACACACACACACACAAACAGTTCTATAGAGCTTCATGTAATGGAGAGTGCCGCCCACAGACATCCTTGCCCTTAGGTCCTTACTTCAGCAGTTTTAAACACCACATGCTTCGTCTTCCAGCCGTACAAAAGCACACACACCCACACACACACACCCATATACAAACAGAACGATCCGGACCTACAATTCCAAGGAAAATATATTCTTGGAGAGGAAGACATTGTTTTTCAAATGGTGGGTTTTCAAAGTTCTTGGTTCCTGTTGGTTCCTGTTTCATAGTCTACTCTACCTAAACCACACTGACCACTGGATTTTTCTTTGAATCACTTGTTTCTATTGTTGAAAAGACCACATTTTTTATCGTCAAACAGTAGATACTATGCAGGCTGTAGCTGCTCTGGAAAAGCAAAGAATAGGTGGTGTTAAGCTAATCTACATTAAAACATTTCAATTAGAGGTTGCAATGACATCTTCTCAACTAAAGATAAACATGAGATAGAATTTACTTCTCTTGCTTTGATTTCTTAAATAATTTATAGGTTAAGATTGTTGTATTTTGATGAACACAAAGACATTAGATTAGTTTCTTCTATGAAGGGTGTAATGAATGCTGACACTGTGTATTCTGTAAATCTTTAGAAAACAGACAAGTCAGTTGAGCGCTAAAACATTTTAGACAAAATAGCAAGAATGTTTCCATTACATAACACACAACAGGACTGAAAAAGCAATGTGTGAGACTTAGCTCTCGAGTGTGGCGGTTGTACAAACTACAGAAAAGGAACACAAAGTCTCCTGTGAGTCCCAACTTATAAAGTATGTATTTTTCAGTATGTAAAGCTTGTAAAGTTGTGTTGTGCTAAACTCACCTCAAGCTGCTGCAGTGGTGCACAGATGTGAATGAGTCAGTTTAAGGCTGGGTTGGGGAAGGAAAATCACATCCAGATGACGTCAGACTATGGGAAAGTATCCTGCACAGGAAGTAGTAAATGAACAGAACATCTTGCCTTAGTATTGTAGCCAGCCTTACGTGTTTAGTAAGCTAATATAAATAAACATAATAGCCTACTTTGAAAGACACTTATTTAACACTTACTAACAGCATCATTAGACTTTCAAAAGATAGATAGCTCTACTCTTGTAGACTAATTAGTTGAAGGCTAAAGAGACCCACAAAGCTGAATAATGACTCTTGTGTTTTATAGTCATTATGGTTCAGGGGTAGCCGTTTTCATTTTTTTTTTAAAGGACGGTCTGGTCCCTTTCTTATAGCGAATCCCTTCCTCAGAATGCACACTTAATCCCTAACCCCTCAATCACTATATAGTGTTGCACTATATAGTCCTCTATATAGTTCACTCAATTAATGAACCGTTTTGGACACTACATGGTTTTTCTGTCACATAAATCCGTCGTGCATGTTAAAAAAAACAAAACTATTTAAGTTAAGCTAACGTTATTGATTTTACACTAGAATGGTTTATTGATAACAATTTACGACAGATTACGTTTCCACAGAAAGTCAAAACTTGTCTCTAACTCATTTAATTTAAACTTGTGGTGTACAGTTTAAAGACGCTTTCGCTGCTCTAGATTTTCAGATATTAATTGATGTTCTCTAATCAGCGTGTGTTTGTTTCTCTCGCCGCTCACTGAGCCCCTCCTCTTTCCCCTCACAGCTGTGACAGACAGCTGTCAGCTCCCTCCTCAGCCTGTCATGTGCTGCTCTGCAACAAGTACCGCCTCTATAAATATGCTCTTCGCTGATTGGCTGGATAATGCTCGCATGTGATTGGCTTGTGCTATTTTTGTCTCGTTGACATGCGGGAAGCCCTACAGACACAAGCGTCTCCCAAAGAACCTCCTAAATGGTCGTTACGATACGACGATATACCGCCGTCCACCAGAGGGCAGACTCCAAAAGTGGAAATATAAGGAGAAACCCAATGGCAACTTTACAGGTGTAATCAGTTTACAACCTGGTACAAAAGATGGCTCGGGTCTCTAGAGCTAAGTTTTTACTACATGACAACTCTGGGGAGGGTGAATTTTGATTAATATGTTTGTTTATGCTATCTAAAAACTATTGTTTTACTATGGAGTAAAAGCCAAAAAGCCCGGATATTGCCAAACTGTAACAACAATATTAGTAAATTATTAGCAAATAGGGGACCAATGGGCGGATTATATCCACTATATAAACAATCAATGTACAGACAACAGGCTGTGTTCTAATGCTATTGGCAAAGCTTCTGAGCCATTTACACCATGTTGCAAGTCTCTAATGTGTAGATTCACACCTAATAATCAAATTTAATTAAATTAAAATGACAATGTCATCATAATGTTCTGTGTCAAGCTAAAGGAACAGCAGCAGTAATTTGGAGGAGGAGAGGCTGAAGGCCAGTCTGAGTTGAACTTTCAGGAGATACAGGGACATGAGGCTGGGTCTGGTCTGTGCCAAGCCTCTCGTGGAACCTCTTAAATGGTCCTGCCATACGGCGATATACAGTGAAATACAGCAATATACCGCTGTCCACCAGAGGACAGACTCCAAAAGCGGAAATTTTGATTGATTGATTGATTTGCGGTTTGATTACTATGTTTATGCTATCTAAAAAATATTGTTTTATTATGCAGCAAAAGCCGAAAAGCCGCCATTTGATTGCCCTGTAACTGTTATAACGACAATATCGGTAAATAGGGGACCAATGGGCGGATTACATCCATTTTATTTACAATCTATGGTCTGTACATTACAGGCTGGAGAAGGAAAGTGTAGCCCATTTCTTAGCTTTAGGAGTGAGAGGGTGAGATCACCCATAGTTTAGATTTTAATTTTTTAAACCCAAATGCTTAAGACAAATGTATATCACAATTCACATAGTATGTGCAGTGCAAGGTAAAATGGTAATGAACATTTATATTTTATAACCATGTTATTGTCTAAAGCCACATGACTGTTTTTATTTAGGCTAACATAATGGTACACTTCATTTCTGCAAATACATGTTTTCTTTTAAATAAAGCTGTAAAAACATACCCTGGATCCTGGATGCCTAAATAATTTCCGTCCTGTCTCCAATTTACCGTTTCTATCTAAAGTCTTTGAAAAAGTTGTGCTAAAACAACTTATTCTATATCTATCAGAAAATTTGCTCCTCGAGCCGTTTCAGTCTGCATTTAGGGCCTTTTATTCCACTGAAACAGCTTTAGTTAAAGTGACAAATGATCTCCTCCTTCAGATGGACGAGGACTCATCGGCTCTACTGTTATTGCTGGATCTCAGCGCTGCATTTGATACAATTGATCATGCAGTGCTAATCAACAGACTTAAAGATGTTTTTGGCATCTCTGGCTCTGCTCTTGCTTGGTTAGAATCCTATCTGTGTGATAGGTCTCATTTTGTCTCGTTTAATAAATCCTTCTCCTCCACGGCACCAGTGAAATTTGGTGTGCCACAAGGGTCTGTACTTGGTCCCATACTTTTTTCACTATATGTTACACCATTGGGACAAATCATCAGAAGTTATGGAGTAAACTTCCACTGTTATGCCACATGATACACAGCTGTGATCATGCGACTCGAGGCCTGCCTCGTTTCAATTAAACATGGATGTCTCAAAACTTTCTTCATCTGAACTCTGATAAAACAGAGCTCTTGTTAATTGGTCCTGCCAGTCATCGGCACAAGTTCAACAATCTTACTGTCTCAATCAACAACTGTGTTTTGGAGCACGGCAACACTGCAAGAAACCTCGGTGTAATTTTTGACCCAAAACTATCTCCGCAGCACCACATTAGTGAGGTCACTAAACTGGGCCTTTTTCACTTGAGGAATATCTCAAAAATTCACTCCTGCCTCTCTTTAGCTGATGCTAAAATTCTCATTCATGCATTTGTCATATTCAGGCTGGACTACTGCAATGCGTTATTCACTGGACTGGCGAGGAAAAGTACTCACAGTCTACAAATGATCCAAAATACAGCTGCCAGACTGTTAACAAAGACCAGGAAGTTCGATCACATTACTCCGGTCCTGGCTTCATTACACTGGCTTCCTATTCATGTTAGAGCTGATTTCAAAATTCTCTTGTTAACATATAAAATCCTTTGCGGACACACCCCCTTCTACATATCTGACCTCATCACCCAGCATACTCCAGCTCGTACCCTTCACTCTCAGGACGCTGGCCTCCTTCAACTTCCTCGAATAAAGACGAAGTCTGCTGGCTACAGAGCCTTTTCTTATAGAGCTCCATTTTTATTGAATGGGATCCCGGTGGAAGTGCGGCGATCTGACTCTGTTGAGGCTTTCAAAAGCAAACTCAAAACATACTTATTTCACCAAACATATGGAGACTGATTGTAGTTGTAGGTACACACTCACACTGGTTATAGCTGTAGGTACACACTCACACTGGTTATAGCTGTAGGTACACACTCACACTGGTTATAGCTGTAGGTACACTCACACTGGTTATAGCTGTAGGTACACACTCACACTGGTTATAGCTGTAGGTACACACTCACACTGGTTATAGCTGTAGGTACACTCACACTGGTTATAGCTGTAGGTACACACTCACACTGGTTATAGCTGTAGGTACACACTCACACTGGTTATAGCTGTAGGTACACTCACACTGGTTATAGCTGTAGGTACACTCACACTGGTTATAGCTGTAGGTACACTCACACTGGTTGTAGCTGTAGGTACACTCACACTGGTTGTAGCTGTAGGTACACTCACACTGGTTGTAGCTGTAGGTACACACTCACACTGGTTATAGCTGTAGGTACACACTTACACTGGTTATAGCTGTAGGTACACACTCACACTGGTTATAGCTGTAGATACACTCACACTGGTTATAGCTGTAGATACACTCAAACTGGTTATAGCTGTAGATACACTCACACTGGTTGTAGCTGTAGATACACTCACACTGGTTGTAGTTGTAGGTACACACTCACACTGGTTGTAGTTGTAGGTACACACTCACACTGGTTATAGCTGTAGGTACACACTCACACTGGCCATAGCTGTAGGTACACACTCACACTGGTTGTAGTTGTAGATACACTCACACTGGTTATAGCTGTAGATACACTTACACTGGTTATAGCTGTAGGTACACGCTCACACTGGTTGTAGCTGTAGGTACACTCACACTGGTTATAGCTGTAGGTACACACTCACACTGGTTATAGCTGTAGGTACACACTTACACTGGTTATAGCTGTAGGTACACTCACACTGGTTATAGCTGTAGGTACACTCACACTGGTTATAGCTGTAGGTACACTCACACTGGTTGTAGCTGTAGGTACACTCACACTGGTTGTAGCTGTAGGTACACTCACACTGGTTATAGCTGTAGGTACACACTCACACTGGTTATAGCTGTAGATACACTCACACTGGTTATAGCTGTAGATACACTCACACTGGTTGTAGTTGTAGGTACACACTCACACTGGTTGTAGTTGTAGGTACACACTCACACTGGTTGTAGTTGTAGGTACACACTCACACTGGTTATAGCTGTAGGTACACACTCACACTGGTCATAGCTGTAGGTACACACTCCCACTGGTTGTAGTTGTAGGTACACACTCACACTGGTTATAGCTGTAGATACACTTACACTGGTTATAGCTGTAGGTACACACTCACACTGGTTATAGCTGTAGATACACTCACACTGGTTATAGCTGTAGGTACACTCACACTGGTTGTAGCTGTAGATACACTCACACTGGTCATAGCTGTAGGTACACTCACACTGATTATAGCTGTAGGTACACACTCACACTGGTTGTAGTTGTAGGTACACACTCACACTGGTTGTAGTTGTAGATACACTCACACTGGTTATAGCTGTAGATACACTTACACTGGTTATAGCTGTAGGTACACGCTCACACTGGTTGTAGCTGTAGGTACACTCACACTGGTTATAGCTGTAGGTACACACTCACACTGGTTATAGCTGTAGGTACACACTTACACTGGTTATAGCTGTAGGTACACTCACACTGGTTATAGCTGTAGGTACACTCACACTGGTTATAGCTGTAGGTACACTCACACTGGTTGTAGCTGTAGGTACACTCACACTGGTTGTAGCTGTAGGTACACTCACACTGGTTATAGCTGTAGGTACACACTCACACTGGTTATAGCTGTAGATACACTCACACTGGTTATAGCTGTAGATACACTCACACTGGTTGTAGTTGTAGGTACACACTCACACTGGTTGTAGTTGTAGGTACACACTCACACTGGTTGTAGTTGTAGGTACACACTCACACTGGTTATAGCTGTAGGTACACACTCACACTGGTCATAGCTGTAGGTACACACTCCCACTGGTTGTAGTTGTAGGTACACACTCACACTGGTTATAGCTGTAGATACACTTACACTGGTTATAGCTGTAGGTACACACTCACACTGGTTATAGCTGTAGATACACTCACACTGGTTATAGCTGTAGGTACACTCACACTGGTTGTAGCTGTAGATACACTCACACTGGTCATAGCTGTAGGTACACTCACACTGATTATAGCTGTAGGTACACACTCCCACTGGTTGTAGTTGTAGGTACACACTCACACTGGTTGTAGCTGTAGGTACACTTACACTGGTTGTAGCTGTAGGTACACTCACACTGATTATAGCTGTAGGTACACACTCACACTGGTTGTAGCTGTAGGTACACTCACACTGGTTGTAGCTGTAGATACACTCACACTGGTTATAGCTGTAGGTACACTCACACTGGTTGTAGCTGTAGGTACACTTACACTGGTTGTAGCTGTAGGTACACTCACACTGATTATAGCTGTAGGTACACACTCACACTGGTTGTAGCTGTAGGTACACTCACACTGGTTGTAGCTGTAGATACACTCACACTGGTTATAGCTGTAGGTACACTCACACTGGTTATAGCTGTAGGTACACTCACACTGGTTGTAGCTGTAGGTACACTCACACTGGTTGTAGCTGTAGGTACACTCACACTGGTTATAGCTGTAGGTACACACTCACACTGGTTATAGCTGTAGATACACTCACACTGGTTATAGCTGTAGATACACTCACACTGGTTGTAGTTGTAGGTACACACTCACACTGGTTGTAGTTGTAGGTACACACTCACACTGGTTGTAGTTGTAGGTACACACTCACACTTGTTATAGCTGTAGGTACACACTCACACTGGTCATAGCTGTAGGTACACACTCCCACTGGTTGTAGTTGTAGGTACACACTCACACTGGTTATAGCTGTAGATACACTTACACTGGTTATAGCTGTAGGTACACGCTCACACTGGTTGTAGCTGTAGGTACACTCACACTGGTTATAGCTGTAGGTACACACTCACACTGGTTATAGCTGTAGGTACACACACTTACACTGGTTGTAGCTGTAGGTACACTTACACTGGTTGTAGCTGTAGGTACACTCACACTGATTATAGCTGTAGGTACACACTCACACTGGTTGTAGCTGTAGGTACACTCACACTGGTTGTAGCTGTAGATACACTCACACTGGTTGTAGCTGTAGGTACACTCACACTGGTTATAGCTGTAGGTACACTCACACTGGTTGTAGCTGTAGGTACACTCACACTGGTTATAGCTGTAGGTACACACTCACACTGGTTGTAGCTGTAGGTACACTCACACTGGTTGTAGCTGTAGGTACACACTCACACTGGTTAAAGCTGTAGGTACACTCACACTGGTTATAGCTGTAGGTACACGCTCACACTGGTTGTAGCTGTAGGTACACTCACACTGGTTATAGCTGTAGGTACACTCACACTGGTTATAGCTGTAGGCACACTCACACTTGTTGTAGCTGTAGGTACACTCACACTGGTGATAGCTGTAGGTACACACTCACACTGGTTGTAGCTATAGGTACACTCACACTGGTTGTAGCTGTAGGTACACTCACACTGGTTGTAGCTGTAGGTACACTCACACTGGTTGTAGCTGTAGGTACACACTCAACTTCTCATATTATTATTACACCTGCCTATTTTTGCAGTAGTATATAGTATTTTCCTTTCTACCTCCTCCTAGGGTGGACGAAAACCTTTGATCTGCTAGGTGATGTGTACCCCCCACCACCCCCGGACTCTGCTCAAGTGTGAGGACCCCCAGCCCATCTGTCATCTACATTGATGTTGGCTGAGGTCCCATCAACCTTACACACACACACACAAGGAGTGGACACCAGACACTGTCAATATAAATGTTTTTTTGTAAATATGTTTGTGGAATTCTATGTATTTTTCAACTGTCCTGGACACATTCCTGCATGGCCTGTCTGTCCTGGGACTGGATTCCTCCTTCTGTGGTTCTCCCTGAGGTTTCTCTTTTTTCCCGGCTGTTTTTTTTTGGGAGTTTTCCTTCACCCTGATGGAGGGTCTAAGGACAGGGGATGTTGTCTAGTGCAGTCTGTTAAGCCCTTTGAGGCGGCTGTTGTTGTGATATTGAGCTATACAAAAATAAATGTCTTGTCTGTTCTGGGTGACACCAGCTGCAGTGAGTGTTTCCTGTCTAAGCATTATAACACATGTTCTACTTTTGAGTAAAAAAAGGTACCAATAAACCAATAGTAAATTTCTAATACTAATAATTTCTGAAAGATGTTTTTTCTGCGACATGGTGACAGAGAGGTTAGCACTCCTGCCCCACAGCATGAAGGTCCTGGGTGTGGACTTTGCATGTTTTCCCTGTGTCTGCGTAGGTTTGCTCTGGTTTCCTCTGGGTGCTCCAGTTTCCCCTACCTCTAACAACATGTACAAAATTAAAAATAAATGAATAAATAACATTCTAGGCCTTACATTACAAAAGGTCCAGTATGTGAGCTTTTCCCTAGTTAAGGTAGGAAGTCTTTGTTAAGTTCTGATGTTTAAAGCTGGTTTTAGCCTGTAAACGTGTCATTTTAGTTTAGTCCTTCTTTTATTCCTTGACAAAATAGCATAAATCTAGAATTGCAAAATAGAGTTAAATCTTTGCTATGGCCCAGAGCCTCTGGTCTTCTGGAGATGTTTTCTGTGGTTATTGATAATATATTAAAGTAAAACTGCAACCTTTTTCTTAAAATATGAATATAAAATAAAAATCATTAAAATAATTCATTATTAAAATTAAAATTAATTAGGACTGGTTCTATATATAAAACAATATAATACTAATAACGTATAACCCCTAATCTTTAAGTGTAAGCTGCTAGCTCCCATCTGTTAACATTATTATCCAGAACACAACCCAAATATACAGAGCTCAACTGTAAAGCGGTCGTCCTATAACCGGAAAGTTGGCGGTTTGATTCCCGCTCTCCTCAGTTCATAGTGCCACAGTACTGGTGTATGAATGTTTGTGACTGTAGAGGTGAGTTTGGTGGTAGTCGGAGAAAGATGTAAGCGCCTTGTGTATGGCAGCCCACCTCTCTGTCTGCTCCAGGTGTGAATGTGTGTGAATGGAAGCATCATGTAAAGCGCTTTGGGTGCCCAAGAAGTCTTTTATTGTGCTCAGAGCCTTAGTTACAAAGTGTTGCTTTATACATCAATGGAGTAAAAGTAATTAGTAATTTGTACTTTTTTTTTTCAAAGTAATTTATATTTGTACTTTTTAACACATGTACTTTTAATTGTAATTGGGTATTATTTTGGTCAATGTAACAGTACTTTTACTTGAGTAAAAATATTCAGTACTCTTTCCACCACTGTTATAGTTCCACTGTTTATAATGTAAAATATGTGTGTGATTATTATTATTTTTTTATCTAAAACATTGTTTTACTTTATTATCCTCTAAGTCCTGTGTGACATGTAAACTCGAACCAAAATTGACACTCAATTATTTAAATGTATTGGACGCCAATGCTAATAAGATTTTTATGTAACAAAATATATATAGTTGCTATATACAGTTGCTTCCAGGTCATGTGCCCTACTGTCTAAAACCCAAGGCCATCTCATTTCATCAGACTAGTGCCCTCGCTAAAATATTAATCTTTAGCAAATTATGCACAGCCTATTTAGACAATATGTAATATATTAATTCATATCTATAGAATATAGCTACGTACTATAATGTGATGTCAGTTGTCCAATATTCTTTTATCTTGCTACGAGGTTTTCCCAAAAGAACAACTGTTGTACCGTGAATAATTCCCAGTAAATTCCAGGTATTTTCCCCGCGACAGTTTTTGTTGCGTTCACGTGTAGTCAGACAGATTCGACACAGTGGCAATAGAATCCATAACATCCAGTCTCCTTATCGGACCCTTTTTAGTTTAACTAGCAGATATTTTCTTCTACAAACAACACTTACCAGAAGCTGTGTCAACATTTTTCGGTCAAATGGGATAGGGGACAAGTTAGTGAGGAAAGTGAAGCGGACACGGTGGAGGCGTGACAACAGAGGGAGTTAGGCGCTGTTAAACACGTCCGCTTTGAGCGTGAATGTTCCTGGTTTGTGTTCCAGTGGCGTTGCGCCCTAACATTACGCTGTAGCGGGATTCTCGCGAGATTTGGGGGTTTCTGTGAAACAGACGATGTGAGCAGTTCTGTCTGGGGGAGTCAGGTTAGTTAAGCCCCATTTCTGGTCGATTACGCATTATTATCATTATTATTAAGTTGGGGAAGCAGTTCTTTAGTTTTATGCGACCTCTGCTTTATTAAGGAGTCGAGTAGCTATTTTTATATTAAAAACAACGTTGAACTGAGTGGCTAAACATGGACCGCAGAATTCCCTACGCCTTTCTTGTCTGCTGGGTACTACTAAAGCTACATGTGGTTTTAGCCAAAGGTAAGTGTTATTTGTTACCCATGTCAAGGTGTCCAGTAGCCTCGATAAATGTATCAAAATATCCAATAAGCTGGTAGCTTTTGATGCTATTACACAGTTAGGCTCCTCTGCTAACAACAGCTAAGTACCATTAAACGTTGTTAGGAAGTTAACGTATTACTGATTAATATATATATATAAATGAAATAAATATGCACACATGTGTGTATTATATATATATGTATATATGTATGTATATGTGTGTGTATTGTATTGTACTGTATGTATATGTTATGGTATGTATAAATGTATAAATATGTGACACTGCAAGTCAGCTGTGTTTTGTATGAGACAGGGCTGGTGACTCCTAACTAGTTGGCAATAGGCCTTTTTAAATAGCTGACTGCACACTTTACTGTGACAAAAGAATTATCTTGTACTTCAACTTAGTAGACTTAGAACATGTATGCATTTTTTTCTGTATTATTTAGAAACCCAAGAAGAGTATAAACTGTTTATGACTACTAACAATTTTAAGGTGACTTGTATTTTAATCAAGAATCACTGTAAAGAGTTGCATTAAGATGTAGCTTAGCTGTTCCAACAGTTTTTCTTTGTTCCTCTTTACAGTTTTCAGTATTGCTCAAGCCATTTGAGTTGTGTAATTATTTATCCTTTACTTCTTATATTTTCCGAGGGACATCTTTAATAGCCTGCTGACAATCTTGTGGTAGCTAGATAAGCAGAATATATTCAGTTAAGGAAATGATTACTTTAGACTCTGGCTGTTATAAACTGTCACATTGCATAGAATTAACTTTTACATTTTTAGCAATATTTAGAAGACTGCATAAAACTGGTGGGTGTTATGTTATTGTGTATGATTGCAATTAACTACTCCAAATAGGCTACTGTCATCATATACTCTTTTCAGACTACAGATTTGGGAACTGAAAATCCACAATGTCAAGTACTGTACATTTATTGAGTTTCTCAGATTGAGTAACCCTTTGTGTTTACCTATTGTAGTGTGGGCTTTGTGGGAGCTAGAGTGCACTGCCACAGTGACTATAGCATAAAAGGTAGACAACAGGCTGGTGTGTCAAGTGCAACCTTTTCCCGTTCATTTTGGATGATCTTATTGTACAGTGGTGCCAGGTAGTTCCCAAAGAGCAGGTGTTAAAACAGAAAGCATCTCTACCATTGTGCTGTCTACCCAAAAAGTGATGAGACCTTGAATGCAACTTATGTTACTGACAGGGACTTTCCAGCTGATCATACGTTTAACCAATTTGCTTCACACTTCCAGTAGTGACCAGGCTGATTGTAAGTGACAACAGTGTGGTCATATTAATGGACTGACTCATATTAAAATTCCCCATACTACTATAGCTGTTTGATGAAGTGTCTCAGCACTTTTTAATCAGTTGTTGGTTATGTGAATATGCATTAAATGGCGGAAAAGTAAAAAATAGTCAGAAGGATACTAGATATTTAGTGTGACCTTTTCAAAAGTCTGTTTGGTCTAATCTATGAGCTAGATCAAAAATTTTCTGCAATACGCGTTACATATGACCTAATCGTTTTTTTTAAAAGCAGCAAATGAATACAGCTGATCTGATTGGATCTGAGAACCATTGAGTTGGTTGGAAACAATTTGTTCTTTAAGTTTTTGCAGTTTAAATTGCAAAGTTGGTCACTTTTTCTTCCTCATTTGTGTTTGCTTGTAGAGTCAGTTCAGTTTCACAAGGCAGTTCAGTTTGTCTGCATGTCTGTGCAGTCATTAAACTGCAGATTTTTTAAATAAATATTCATGAGGTAGAAAGGTGAAAAACAACTAGAGTTCAAGTGCAGCTGTGGTTAGCTGTGTTTGTTCATGTGCTTTTGTGGTTACAGCCTACAGTTACAACTCAGAAATGATGTGGTTAACACCTCTTTTACCCACATAGCTTTGATTTCTCTTCTACGCTCTCACACTTTTTGTTGTGTTTGACTTGCTGCATCTATTTTAGGTTGTGTGTCATCTACAATATTTAAAGAAAATGAAAGTAAAATCGTTGTATGCGTAGTATAGTTGCAGTGTCATTGTTTTCTGAAGGATCCGATGCAGAGCTACAAATAACCAAAAAGCCCTGATACATATTCTTTGTTTGTGCTATTTGGTGTTCAAGGGAAACATTTTGCAAGCTTTTGACGTAAGTCTGCTTCCTGTACCACAACAATGGCTGGCTTGTGAAAACAGGTAGCCTGGTATACTAGGAAGGTCTGGTCCGTTTCTCATAGCGACTCCCCTCTCTCTGGAAAATAGTCTGGCATACCAGGCTAAGGTTAATGTGTGTAGTGCAGAACTTGAACCAGGAAACTGCTCAAACGCAGAGGTTTAGTAAATGTTGTGTATGGGGCACATATAATTCACATATTTTACTCGGTCATTAGTCCCCAGACGTGGACAGGACATGTGATTGAGGGAAGCGTCTGCAGTGCCTCATTGATCTAATGCATAGTGGGCTCACTTCGGCGTACTGTACATGGAGGACAAGATTACCTCAAATTAATTTTAAGTAGAATTTAGAATTAAAGGTCTTGGTAGTGTTTTTTTTCCTCTCTGTGTGTTTCAGTTGTTTTTGACCAAAACACAGGCAATAGATCTTGAGCTCAAACAGTTTGGTGACCATTGTTTTGGTACAGTCTGAGGCTTTGTTTGTCCAAAATCCTAACATAATATTGAGGGGTCATAAACTGATTCAGAATTGAGGAAGTAATAAATCTGAAGTAAACACATTTATTACTTATTTCTAATTTGATTGTTTGGCACCCTCTAGTGGAAAACCTACAGCACATACCAAAGGTCCAGCTAACTCTGTCAAAGCTGACGGTCTCTTTTTCCACAGTGCCACCTCCGACAAATGTGACATTTTTTTGCCACAACATGAATAACACTCTGAAATGGAGTTATGACGAGCCATCGGCAGGCCTGAGGTTTAAAGTGGTGGTCAACTCAGTATCAGTGTAAGTCTGATATATATTTGGGTATTTGTCAATCAATCAATGAAACCGCTCATTAAAGAAATGCACTTTAATGTGGGATATATATATATATATGTGTGTGTTTTTTTTTTCTTTCAGGGAAGCTGTTGAATATTTGGTGAACGCGTCAGCTCAGTACTTTGACTTGTCTAATTTTTCTGATCCAGACAATGAATACTTAGTCTATCTGTCTGCTGTGAATGGAAATGACGAGTCTGAAGTGGTGCCTAGTGAAGATGGCATTACCTACAGCTATTTCAAGGACACAATGACAACCCACAAATGTGAGCTGTAAATTCATTATTACCTAGAGGTATTTCATACAAAAAATGGGCAATTTAGAAGATGTTTTGTATTGATATCTATCTGGATCCTTAAAAGCAATGACATAAAATTGACATGTCATTAAATGTTTTATTTACTTAATAAAGTATAGCTGGCAAAATCAATAAAAACTAAGCAGTCATTTCCTTAAGATGGCCAACGTTGTGATGACTGGGCAACCCTAGGCTAGCAGTTGCTGAATTTTAAATTAAAGCAGGCCATTAGCAGCATTTTATAGTTGTATACGTTTTCTCTTATGTCTACCAGGTAATGTGGACCTGCCTATTGTCAATGTCACTGTCCATGAAGACAAATTACTCCACTTCCGGTTCGACCACCCCGGCCTTTTTTACAGCAAAACTTACAACTCCAAAACGAGCCTGCCTAAATTTGATTACCATGTTGAGCTCATAAACCAGGTTAAACATTGTCATGTTTTTTTGTGACTGATATCCACATCATTAAGCCACTTGAGCACTTCTGTACATTTACCGCACTGTTATTTTATGCAGAAAGAGACACATAATGCCATCTGCAAAAAAAGGGTCTGCGAGGGAAAGCTTCCAGTGGATGGCAATAAAGAAATCTACTGTTTGAACATCACAGGAGAGATGAAGAAAATGTATGTTCAAGCTCCAAGAACGTACTGCTCTAAGCCTCTGACACCGGAGAAAAACAGTTGAGTCTAGTTTCATGTTTTGTTTTTACTTGACCTTACCAACACTACAATGACTTCATATATTTTTTGACCCATTTTATCTTCTGGCTAGATATTCTTGCCTACACTTTACCGATTGTGTTGGTCACGATTGGAGTTGTCATCCTTGGCTCTATGGTGTACATAAAAAGAACAAGACCATCCACTGAAGCGTCAGCTTCTCTGGTGTGTTCCCTTTTTTTTTCTTTTTTCAAAATCCTATGGACATTACTGTGTTCAGTAGAATATAATTTAACTAATTCTTTCATTTTGCTTGTTCATTTTCTCAAGAATTTTACCAACAACAATGGACCGTTGCTGACAGGGATGATGGATGAGAAGTTTTCTAAGATGCAGGTGGAACCCCCTTCCCCTACGCCCCTCATTTCACCAGACCAGGACAAATCAACGACCAGTAGGGAGGCTATTTCTGAATCTAATGGCTGGATACGCGTTACAACGTCCTCAGGTCAGGACGAGGCAGAGCCGGCGCAAGAAGGGCCACCAGGAGAACAGGAGAAGGGATACACACAAGGCACGTTCTTGGAGGTAGATGAAGAGGAGGTCCACACTGCATATGAGAAACGGAACTTGCCTTAAGAGTGAAGCACAAGTTTTACTCTACAACTGAAAATCAACATTCATTGACTGCCTTATTTGTTTCCTCAAAAATTAAGGGATTATTTAGATGTTAATTGAACCACAATATTAACAGTGTAACTTCTGCAATACTGTTACTAGTGTCTAGTCACTGACTATCATTTAGCATGTGAATGAAACCAATAGAGAAGCTGGCACTTTATTAAATTTTAAATGTAAAATTTACAGTATATCTGCTATAGGGCATCAATTTATAATTGTCCCTAGAAATCCCGAACATTTCAAAGTATAATCAAAAACATGAAATGAGGCTGAAATGAAACTTGACTTTTTAATTTTTTTTTTATTTGTTTGTGTAAATAATCACATTATCAAAAGAATAAAATACACGCACGATAAATTTACTCTGAAATCACATGCCACTACAGTATGCAAATCTCAGTCCAAACATAGGCTCATCCTCAATGGTGTGAAATAATAAGTAATCTTAAAAACACATCAAAAGCATATTAAATCCCAGGTAACAAGTAGAGTTTTTATTTTATTTTATGTACTGTTTAAGGACTGTCTCCAGCTCCTTAAAGCACCAACCAAGCTTCAGAATATTCTACACCAGTGCAATTTAACATTCAGTCTCTATATAAGCATTTTTACCAGCTTATGGCTTCCGCTTCATGAAGTTACAGCTGATGCATGCATCACTTGTGCTGTTACTGAGCTTGGTGGCAACATGGACTAGATTTACATAATACTCTCGTCTTTAAGTGCACTGCCCTATATTTCCTTATGGTCTTGTGTCATGATGCTGAACACTGATTATGTTTATGTGCCCCTTTCTTCTTTAGCATTGTGTAAATATACTACACCTTATGTCTGTTATTTATGTTTATAACTTTGAGTTGTTTCCTGTACTTGTCAAATGCATTATATTAAATTGGTATGTATTTCTTCAAGTGAACCCTGGAACGAGGAACTTTGTTGTTAGTTTTTGTACATAGCCCGGTCCAAGAAAATGTCACCACCAGGATTTATCTAAGCAAGAAGGTAAGAGCCTACCATTGTTCCAGCTGGCTGGAAGTGTGGTTGATTTAAAATCTGTGAATGACTGATTGGCGATAAAGATAATTGTGACATCTTAGGTGACTTTGTATTGCTAGGCTGGGTCATACGCAGATCGTTTATCATATAATTCCAGATATATTTCTTTTTGGCGTCATAGTAATCAATGGCTCTACAGCTAATCACTTCTAAGGATGCTCTCTTTTGCTTATCAGGATGTCAACATCATATAAAAACTCTAAGTAATGCTCATCGAACCATTCCATGCTGTACCACCAAATGCTGTATGAAGTGCTCCTCTTGCAAGAAAATAAACTGACCATCTATTCCAAATTCTTACTCGGGCTGCCTCTATCATCTCATTTCTTGCCAAACCTAATAACTATTTTAACAGCAATCACTTAAACATTTGGTAAAATCAAATCAAAAATCTCAGGGCTATGTTTAATAGTGAAAGTAAGAGCATTTCCACAAAATTTTCACAATGTGAGAAGAACTCAAGGGATTGTGACTAAACAGCTGTGTAGCCTTAAAAACCATCTGTCAGTGAGGCTAATGGGAAACAGGCTTCAGTTTACTTAAGGGCATAAAGATCGGACTCTGGAGCAATGGAAGAAGGTCATGTGGTCTGATGAGTCCAGACTGACCCTGTTCCAGAGCGATGGGTATCATCAGGGTAAGAAGAGAGGCAGAAGTGTGATGTACCCATCATGCCTAGTGGCTACTGCTTGTGGGGGCAGTGCTAGGATCTGGGGTTTCCACAGTAAGTCAGGTCTAGGTTCAGCAACGTTATGTGCCCAAAGTGACCTTACTACCTGAATGACCAGGTTATTCCATTAATGGATTTTAGAGCGTGACTTATTTTTTGGGGGCTGGGCAGTGCATCATGGACTTGTGTAAACAATGTGTGAAAGAGATAGATAACGCATAAGATGCCTTTTACACAAGCACCTTGTATCATTTGATTCAACTTTTATTTTATGAAATTGTAAGATGTTACAGTCTTTTTCTGTTTAATGTGTAACTGTGATTTGATACTGCAATCACTTTAGCAACAGAACAGACTGACATTGAATTTTCTTCATACGTATATTGCTTTGACAAATACAATTGTCAACCTATATAAATTAATAATCTTCTCCAATCGTGTGTTTACAAGCTCTGGACTTTAAATAGCCAAAGAAGAAGCACGTTAGTTATGAGCTGTTGTGACATTTGAACTGTCCATGTTGTTCCTCTGAGTGACGGGGGACCTCTGTGGTGTCATGTTCATCTTCCTCTTTGCTGTCTTTATGTGGGAGTGGGTCATTTATTTCCAGTAAGTAAAAAAAAAGACAAAATCCAAGTTTAGTTATTTCTTATATGAGGGATAGACCATGTCTAGCATCAGGGTTGACTGTTTTTTTTTTGGAAATGTATGAGATTGAAGTGTTAAAGTAGAAGATATTCATTATTACTCACGCACACATGACACCTGATTGCATCACACACGCCACACTACTACAGTGTTAGTATTTCAGGTTAAACATCTAGACTCCAGTAAGCATGAATAATTCCAAGAAATCTAAAAAAAACATCTGATGTATTTTTAGATTGGAAGTTTGTTATGATGTAGGCACCCAAACGCATTCTACTTTCAAATTGTATTTTGTAATGTAACAACATATTAAATAAATAAAACTGTTCTCAAGTGTCCTTTCTCATGTTATACTGTTAATGAATGAAGTAGTTGCATGTTGTACTGAACGTAAACAACCCGTATCATTACAGTTAAATAGAGCCTATGGTGAAACCATTGCTCAATTATTCCATACAATTGTCTTTTGGAAACAAAAGAAAGTACACATGAGACGTGTGAAACGTTATCCATACATGGTGTGCAAATGAGAAGAGGAAGTCCTTGCACGTTAAAAACCCCAGTGGGGTTTGAGCATCAGTTCAGAGTGTCATTATGAGAGCTCTGCTGCTGGGAGCCGTGCTGCTGGGGAACATGGGAGTCTGTTGCACTGAGCAAGGTAATGTACATTTCCTGTATTGAAAGCTGACGCAACACTTGTGTGTGTTCAACATTGAAATATGTAAAATAACAACGGCAAAGTATTTAGGTGATTCTCTGGTATAATAATAACGTAGCGCTGAGTAACTACCCTCGTGCTGTTACGAGATGTTGTAGCTGTCCCATTTGGTTTGGTCATTATAGGAGTCCTTCAGTGTGTAAAAATCCTGAAAAGTTCCTATGGTTGCTTTAAGCAGGCGGATAAGAAAATTTCAAATGTGATCAAGTTTGAAATTAGTTATTTTGCCAACACACAAACGAAAGGTGTCAATAAATTAGGATCTCAGCAGTGTTTTAATTTAAGATAATGTGAGATTTTACTGTTTCCTCAGCTCCAGTGAGCCCTGCTCCACCTGTCCAGGTGAGGTTTGTCTCTGTGGATTACAAAACAACTCTGGTCTGGACTCAGCCCTCCAACAGCTCTTCACTAAAATACTATGTCCAGTGGAAGATGTGAGCTCTTTGTTTTTTCCTAATCAGAAGGCTGTTTATGTAGTGTCTATATTCATGCTGTAAGCTGATTGGTTGTTCCTGTCTCTAGTTATGGCGAGCCTCAGTGGCTGGACGTAGACCAGTGCCAGGGCATTGAAAAGACGCAGTGTGACCTCAGTGATTTGACCTCTGCCCTCACAGAGTGGTACTACGCCAGAGTGCATGCGTCCTCAGCGTCAAGGAAATCGTCCTGGGCTATATCCCCGAGGTTCAGCCCCCGCTGGGACTGTGAGTCTGACATTTTAAACTCTTGTTTGAATTACAGAACATTGCCCTCTATATATGTGCCTTTACATCTCTCCAGCCCAGATTAGCCCACCTGTACTGAGGCTTCACAGCACAGAGAAAGGCATTGTGGTCCGAGTGAAACCTCCACGCTCACAGGTGCGGAAGAAGCACAGTGACCTGTACTACAAGATCTACCTCACACGAGAGGATGGACAAGAGGTACACCTTTATTTATATGACGGATGCTCACAGACAGAATAGCATATAACTTCAGCAATATTTCCAAAACATCAAGAAACTTTTTTCGCTTTAAATTGGAGTAGAGTGGAAATTAAATTTAGTTTGTTTTAAAAACACCAAGTCAGAACACAGGACACAAATTCCCATGAAAATACATCTTTAAACAAGTACTTGGCTACAGG
Source organism: Neodontobutis hainanensis (assembly GCA_024349245.1). Lineage (NCBI taxonomy): Eukaryota > Metazoa > Chordata > Actinopteri > Gobiiformes > Odontobutidae > Neodontobutis > Neodontobutis hainanensis. Next base: position 4,210,499 of record JALDNG010000016.1, on the reverse strand, counting down.
GAATGCCACAGCTTTTTTGCAAGACAACAGGATAGAACAGTTTTCAGGAGCCAATAATGGTCAAGGCCACTGGCATTACACTAAAGACAGGTAACCTTTAAAGCACTTCTGATTATACTGTTACAAGAAATTATAAGAAATGAGGAAGGGGAAGAGCATAAACAACAAACAAAAACTAGAACAAAATATTTATAAAAGGGAAGAAGACTCCTACTCCCTTTCCCCTAAAACTTTTTTTTTTTTTTTTTTTTTTTACGATGTACAAAGCATTGTTGTCTATGTCCATTCCTAAACTTTGAATTTTTCGCTGCCTCTCTCTAGGAAGTACTAAAAATGAACTGCTGCTTTCACAAACTCGTCATAAAGGATGTAAAGCACGAGGCTAAATACTGTTTCCAGGCCCAGATCATGATCCCGCAGCAGGCCAGAATCAGCACTCACAGTGAGATCAAATGTGTGACGATGCCTTAAAGTAAGAGCTCACTCCACTTGCCTTAAAGTAAGAGCTCACTCCACTTTTATTTGCATATTTGAACATTAAATTTACTTTGACAAACACTCACACACACAGTTTGGAAGGTATCTTTACCAAGGAAAGTAAACTCTCTACTGTAGGGTAGGCCTAACAAAAGATGACACAATGAGCAGTCAAGTGTCCGCTGACACGTATCAATCACCTGCGGCAGGTGGACGGAGAAAGGGAGAAAAAAATGAAACTCCTTAGGGAGAAATCTAAGCAGCAGTTATTCTACAATGTCTGTAATTACGTCTACACACCCCGACCTCCTCACTATTTTTAGATCAGCAACAAACGTTAAGATCAGATATGTGATAGCGATAACACACCTTTGTGCTGCTCACTGTCTTTTCTTTTCTCTCCTCCCTCATTATCTCGTCTGTCATCGCTGAAGATGAATGATCAACTTCACTCTCTGAATGACGAACATGTGCACCGCTGATCCCTCCTGCTTTAAGCATTGAGTGCTATCTTGAATGTGATGTTTAAACACTATTAAAGAAATTGTTGACACTATTGTTCATAAAATGTTTAAGTTTGTGCTGCTTCTCTTAAATTCCAAAGAAAGACCCAAGACAGCTCCAGCTTCATTTAGCCTTTATTTAAAATGTTGATATTCTTGATAGATCAGTGATGAAGAAACCAATACTGTAATGTTAACAATAACCACTAATCACTGATCATATAACCTCAACATGTTCAGTGACGTTGAAAAATACATTGCTCACAATGTGACGGGTTGTTCAATAAATGTTTATACTGAGAAGTCTAATAAAAACTCCACAATAGCAGCTACTAATCTTTTTAGTGGTTTTGGTCCTGGCGAGAGAGGCCTTAGTCCTGGATAGTTTTTAATTTGGTCCCATAGCTATCAGCCTGAACGCACCATTCAGAAGAAGATTATTGCTACAGTTAAGTCAAACTGAGTGGAATGTCATAGATATAAGTACAGTGGTCACCAACATCATCACTTTTGGCCAAAGTCTTCTGGCAATGACAAGCTTCAGCCTCAAGTTTGTGTATATAATCTACATCTGCGTAAACCTCATAGCACTAGTCAATATTTCAGTAAAGTTGCAGCTTTAACACGTGGCTGATCAGTTAGGCCTTGACAGTGTTGCAACGTAGACATAAAAGTCTTCATATACGGAACAATTCACATTCTACATCAGCAAAAGATGTCACATAGACAGCAAAGGAAGATAATATTTACAATATTTGAAAGTTGATGTTTATGTGTACTTAAAAAAAAATAAAACAAGAAATAAACAATCATTCAAAGAAGAACAGTGATTTAGGTTTTGCAGAAAGCAACCATCAGTCAATAATTCGAAACAGACCTTATATTTGTTTTAGAGGGAGTACCTGGGAGTGGCCATTTTGATGGAAGACAGTACAGCCCTTGAATAATCCTGAGGAAGCCATTTAACTGCTGGCATGTTCAATCTGATCAGTTCTTCATTCTTATTAGAAAAATGATTATTGTAGCATCTACTGGCACCATAAATGAAAGTATGTATTAGTGGCAGTGAATATAGGCTGTAAACAAAAAAGTTTCAAACATTAAATATAATTTTTTAAAATAGTTTATGAGATATGTTTCTCACACTTACGAGTCAATGTAAACTTTTGTTAAAGTACAATAAATGCAATGTGCATAAGTGTAAGGCACAAAGGACAAACTAATCAATGCTGAAATATGCATTTGTTACATAATGTATTTATTTAAAAAGAATTAAGGTCCATTTTAACAATGTAGCTTTTTTTGTGTTTTATGGCCACTCCCAGGCTGTGCAATCGTTCAATGACTAGAATGTTATCATTAACAATACCAAGTCATTAAGAAAAGTAGAAAAAATATCATTTCTATTTCTAATACTCTTAAAAAAATCTGTATTAGCAACATGTGACCCAATGGTCAGTAAAAAATTGATCTAGATAAAAGATTTATTTCTTTAACTCTCTAAAGACTTTTGGGAAGACCACGTGCACCCGTACAGACTGTCCTGCATTAACACATACTGCGTTTAACAGCACATGCAGTAAAAAATAACTTCCAGCACTTGGAGGAAATTAGAAGGAAAAAAATATTCACAGAAAAAACAAAGGATTTTGTTCAACATCATAAGGGCACATGCATGATTCTCATGTCAAAATCTAAAAGCGTAGGCACACGACTGCTAAAGTAAGGTTGAGTCTCTTCATATTAAATTACCTATAAAAATATATATAAATAAAAAGGTGAGGGTATTGTGTTGCAAAAGCCGTGCAGCTGCGGTCAACGTTCAGCTGCGCCAACGGAAAGAATGAGAAAAGGTAAAAGGTAGAGACCTATGAAGGCAATCCTGCTGTGTTTGCTCCAGTTTTACAACCGCTACAGTGTCTAAACCCTTAGACAAAAAAAAAAAACATCTGAGGTGAAGGTGCTCACTCTACTACACTAACCGTCTTGTCTTGGCTCTGGAAGACTCACAGAACTAAAGCAAAGTTCAACATTAAAGGACTTGTAAAACAGAACAATAAGGCAGCATGTTTCTAAACCACACTTTCTCAAAAGTCAGCAGGTTTCTGAAGGCTTCTATGAAAGGAACTCTTTCTCAAATTCAAAGACAGAGGGTCTGGCGGGGGAGCTCTGGATGCGGCAGAGCGGCACTGTGCAGTCTCTCTTCTGACCCTCTGTGTCCATGTCCAGCAGGGAGCAGCCCACAGTCACCTCTGAGGTCAGCACCATGTTGAGGTTCTGTGCAGCCTTCTCTCCGGAATAGTGGCCCAAGGAGTAGCTTTTGTTGCGCCCTCGCAGCAGGGCCCAGGCATGGGGTTTAGCCCTGAATGAGACCGGCCGTGGTCTGGGACAGGCCTCACCTCCAGAGGGTGTATCTGCCGCTCCATTCTTGTCCTTGACCTGCTTTTCCTGCTTCTTTTGCAGCATCACTGTGGCTGGGCCGTTTGCTATGACACAAACACATTTTAATTAGGCAGGAATTAAGTGTTGTGCAATAAATGGAAAGGAGCAAACAAGGCCATATTTCCAGTGAGTATTACAGAACAGAGTGGGTTGGTATTACTAGAGGTAGCCCCTGAAATGGCTTGGTGGGAGCCGTAAGCGGCCTCATCCTAACATCTATTGCTAATAAACCCTAGTTACTAGATTATTCAGACAGACAATCGTAAAATCAAGCATTAATATCACAGTGAATGGGAGCTACTCACTGATGTGGTTATTGTACTTCTTCCGGCGCAGACGTGTCCCGGGGATGTTGTTGCTCAGTTCTGGTGCCTGGCTTTGGGTTTGAGCGACTGTCTGGGGGGGTGTCTTAGCTGGAGTCTTGTTGGACTGACCTTCTGTGGACACTGCTGGAACTTGCTTGGGTGGCTCTGAGTGATGGTTAGTTGATGGCTCCTCTTTTGCGGGGCTGGTCTGGGGAACCTCAGCCTCGGACTGTAAAAGGCACTTGGTGGAGTTGCACTCCATTATGGCCGACATGGAGATGAGATTGACCGACGGGGCGGTGATGTGGTTCGTCGTCACATCATCTTTGCGGGAACGGTTGTTCGGAGGTGAGGTGCTACGACGAAACCTTGTGGCTCGCTGGAAAAGACCCTCCTTCTTCTTCTTCTCCTCTTTTTGAGGCTCTGACTCCTCCCCCGGACACGTGTTCTTAAGTGCCTCCCGCAGGTCATATCCCAGAACAACAGAGGCCAGCAGGGAGCCACAGCCGTACAGGACCGTGTCGGTTTTACGCCGAACAGTTGTCCTCTTTAGGCTATTAGTGGGTGTGTGCTGAGGGGTGGTGGAGGCAGATGAGGTGGATGTGGTAGTGTAGGGGTCCTCCAGTGTCTCTGCGGGACCACTGGGACTCACTGGTCCCATGTTGGCATCCCCCGGCCCACTGTGGCCACCAGGGCTCTGGGGCTGCTGCTCGTCCCTCCACAGAGGTAGATCAATGTAGACCTGGTTGGGGAACTTGAGCTGCTTTGGTTTGGTGCTGCTGTCAGAAAATTCCAGGGGAAACATTTCATCTTTACGGGCTCCAGCTGAAAACACAAACCCACATTTAATTTAAATTAATTATTATATAGCACCTTTCCAACCACTTTGTCTTTTTAAAACAAGGTTACTAAAGAGTAATTTAAATCATCAAAATGACCTACTGTAGATGACTACATACAATCTCAAATTAACTATAATCCATGTACAGTGTGTGTATATAACAATACTAACTGAATAACCTTACAGTACTGCATTCATCTTTATTGATTTTGCAGCCTAAATGAAAAATTTCTCAACTGAAACTGAAAAGCAAAAACTGGGCCATTGATAAAATGAATGTTCTACAATTAAAACAAATGTGCTGCATTTTATATTTAACACATAAAGACAGCATCCGTTTCTCTGTTCACCTTGTTCAGCAAAAAGGGCAGCAAGTGGAACAGACTTCTGACACTTGACGAGGCTGGTGGACCAGGGGTTACTCCCATCGGAGAGAGGCCGCACTCTGAAACATTCAAATGTGACTTGTATGAGTGAAAATGTACAAAACAAAAAAGCTTGTGAGCCAGTCCACTTTTACAGTACATTCTGCAGGTGTGTGGACAATACCTCTCAGCAGCAATAGGTCTCTCTTTGCTCTGCACTGAACTTGGGCCCCAGGTTCTTCCTTTCTTTTTGATTCCCTTTTTCACATCATCAAACTCCTCCGGCCTGAAGAGGGAGCTGCGACCCCATGTTCGGTTGCTCTCATCTTTAGTGACTGTCAAATAGGGAACTAGGTGTTAAAATACATTTATTAAATTATACTAAGCAATATCAAAGAAATAAAGGGAAGTGAACAGAATAAAGGAATTAGTAAGCTAGATATACATTTTTAAACCATCATCACCTTTTCTGCCCCCAAAAAAAGCAAAACAAAAAAGAAAGCCAAAGCATTATCACCTCCTCGCATTTGAGTTAGCCTCAAGGTGAGTTAGGACTAACTCAAAAGATATGCATACCTCATAGTAATTATCACAAGAGAGGCCCCTGTTTGCATTATTCAAGTCAGTCAGTGATGCTGAAAGAAAACAACAGTCTTGCACATATTGGTATACATCAATTCCCAGCGAGCACACAGTCTCCAGTGTTGGAAAAAAACATTAGGAATTAAAGCACCACACATCACATGAGGAGCTGGATGGTGTTAGCCACAGCAGTGATCAGAGCCACACCACTTTTACGTGTTGGAAGCTAAATTCTTGCCTTTGCTCTTGAACCCAGAATAGACCGAGAGCTCGTTGGTCAGATCAATGTCCTGTTGGTAAACAAACATACTGTCCCTCTGCGTATGGGATGTCACTGAGGAGCGGAAACATGCATGTTACCCTCACCCGACATGAAGATATTGCAATAATGTCTTTGTATATTATGGCTTAAAAATTTAAATTTTCACAAAAGCAATATAAGCATATAGAAATGCCTCAAACATAAGACTAATAGTTAAGACAGCAAAATAAATGCCCTTACATTGAATCAGACGAGTTAATTCTACAAATACTTATCATGTAAAAGTATAATGTAGTGCTCTGTCAATTACTGTATATAATTTTATGGGTTAAGTATTAAAGTGCCCAAACGCTCAAGTGAAGGCTAATCTTGACCTGTCCTATGCCTGAATGTCAGATGTGAAAACGTCTATAAATGCGCTGGAGGAATTTGTTCCAGTTATTGCAAGGGCGTTGGTGCATGACTAAAGCCATTATCAAACTGTTCAAACAACTGGCTAACAGCTTGTGGCTTTGGGGCTTTTGTTTACGTTGCCCCTTTCAACGTGAACGTTACTGCTCCCATAAAATTTGCAAGGAGCACAGTAAAAAAAATTAAATAATAAATAATGATTATATGTATGTTTTGTATGTGTGTAAGTATGATTTATGAACTTGACAGAGTACAAAACCATAACGTGTTACAGAAGTGTCAAGTGAAGTGTTTTACAGGCCCGACTGTAAAACCTACGCTGAATGGCTCGTAGCCGTGGAATGAGTGTGGGACTGCTGGGGGGAGATGAGCTGGTGCTATGTAAACTCCGCCTCTTGTCCATGGAGGGTGATGCCTGCACGGTGATCTTGTGCTGGAAGTCTACAACAAAACATATCTGCATTTACACAATGTAACAGTGTAACACAATATAAAGAATGCATTTTCTGTAGTTGAGATTACTGTGGTATTTTCAGATACTGTTTAGAGTCTAGGTAAACATTTGTGTTACCTGAGGGCAGACTGATGCGGTTTCCATCCTTCAGTTTGAGACGAGAACGTTTAAATTTGCCTTTCCTCTTCTTCACGTTGGGTTTGTCTTTGTTCAGTTGGAAAATTAGGATGTTGAGCTCTCTTTCAAGCACGTTGATCTCCCTCTCGGCAAGCTGCTGCTCCCGACGCTTCAACAGCTCCTCTTGAGATTTCTGCTGGAGAGCAGCTCTTGTCAGCTCCTCCTCCCTGGAACGCAGCTCCTGAAAGACGCAGATTGTAGGGCACACACATGTTCACAGGAGAGTAATAGACTATTGGTAATGATCACTGACTCATCTGTACAGTGTTTTAATTCTTGTAAAAATAAAACATTCTTCTATAGTGATGAATAGCTTTCAACTATTCTTTTTTCCCAGCTGAGAAGCAATCATTTTAACTGGAGGAAATCTGAACGCTGAATGTATTTTTCTTTCTTCTATATGCCAAAGCTTTAGCAGATAGGAAATATGATGTGAGATACAAAGCAAACTATTCACATACTAAACCGAAAGAGGCTGTAATATCATTTAGTCCACCGTTTGCTGATCCTGCACTTTCTCAAAACACTATGAACCCCCCACTTTAAGCCAGTGACATGAGACTTGTAAAGAAAGCAGATTAAGGTCTTAACAAGGGGAAGTACGCTGGAGCGCCCCAACAGTAATTATTTGTTTTGTTAAACATGTGATTATTTTGCTCACTCAAAGTAACCAATTAATCCTAAAGTTAGAGCTGTCCCAAGTAGGAAGGCATGGATTTGTGATTTGTACTATGCATGTACATCTCAATATTAAATAAAAATGCAGTGAATTGTTAAGAGGAAATTTACAAAAGGTCAAAAAGGTCCCACAAAGTCGCAAAATACAAGTTTCCATTAAGCATCCACCTGAATCTCAGTACTGTACTATACCTTCTCTTTGGTCCTAAGCTCATCAAACATCTCCTGGATTTCCACTCGCCAGTCGTCCTGCATGATGTGGAAGGAGTCCTGGGGCATCGTGGCCATCACAGCCTCCTCTATGGCAGAGAGCTGCTCCAGGATGCAGGAGAAAGAGGGACGCACGTGGGGGTCTTGGTCCCAGCATTCTGCACAACAGCATTGATTATTAACATTGATATGTCTGGTTCAAAAATACAACGCACGCACGCACGCACGCACGCACGCACACACACACACACACACACACACACACACACACACACACACACCGCCTCCTTGTGTTGAGCCTTGCCAAAGCTAACTAATTATGAGGTCCTCGAGGTGTATTTACAAAAACTACTTTAGGCCTCTTTGACATTGAAAAACAAAATAATGTACGATCAACATGTTGGGCAAAGTCCTTTTTGAGTTTTCAGGATTTGTCTTCATGCGGACTTTAGTACAATTTACCTTCCATGAGCTTGGCAAAGGGTTCTGGGCAAGTAGAGGGGATTGGTAATGTCAGTTTATTGACTGCAACACCGTAAGCAACAGCAAGACCGTCAATCCCTCGGTATGGCACCTCTCCTGTTAACAGCTCCCACAGCAGGACGCCATAGCTACCGGAACACAAACATAATTGTAAAACATTTGAGGTTTGAAACAAATGATAAAATAAAGCAGGTGTAACACTGTATCCTTGTTGCCGTACCTCCAGACGTCACTGCCTTTGGAGAAGAGAGATGACTTAATGACCTCAGGGGCCATCCATGAGTAGGTGCCTGCAGCAGACATTTTGGTGGTTTTGTGCCACTCCCTCGCCAGGCCAAAATCTGTGATCTTCAAGGTCTTCCTCCCAATGTCATCATTTTCAATCGTTTCAAGTAATAGAACTGGGGAAAAAACGACAACATGGAAAACAATTAAAGGGATACAGAAATTCTTGGTCCTTTAATGAAAGAATCATGGGTTTAAGGGAAAGATGGGATTTGGATGGAGGTGACAGACCTGTGATTGAGAAAATGAAGGAATAACCAAAAGGTGTGAAAGGCTACAATGCAGGTGAGGAGATGATAGGTGATATGTAAGACCAAAACAGTATGCAGGCCATTTATTACAAGGCTGACAGCGCCACAAAGCACCTGTCCTCGGGTCAACGATTTAGCAGATTAAAGACTGCACACTACACCTGGACTAAGACACAATTGTGTGTGAACCCAACCAATGCTAAAAAAAAGGCCCCACAACTATGTATCAAAACATTGCAATTTGTTATTCACATTAAGAACAGACGCTTTGAGGACAAACAGTAGACAATACAGATGGAGACAATTGCAGACTAATGCTTAAGTTGTGGAAGTAATAGTACAACTTGAAAAAGTCATAATGATTTCCATTCAAATATTCAATTCAATTTATATAACTTTATTTTTCCCGCTAAGGAACTTTCTTTGTGGTCAGGCAAATGAATACACTCATACACACACACACAGACAACAATGGAGATGAGTCCACAGTAAATAGCATCCATTCAATAAGTATAAAAAGATAAAAGCAGGCATAGCTACATCAACAAATAAGAATAGAACAATTTTTAAAAGGACACAGGGTTAATAGTGTTAAAGTTAAAATACTTGTTTACATAATAACGCTTGGACGCTGGGACAAATGAGGACATGGCTCTTTTGTTTTTAAAAACAAAGAGCCAAGACCCTTCTTCCAGAGGGTAGCAGCTTGCACTGAAGGATGAGGGTGGAGTCAGATGAAATAAGGTGGCCCTTTTTTAATGCATGTCTTTCAAATATTGTTACTGTTGACTTATAAAAACATCTATACCTCTAAAAGAACTACAGACCTTCATGCAAGCTCTTTTATAGTAAGATGGAATCGCATGAACAGACAACTTAAGACTTTTTGATCCTTTGATGTTCAAGGTATTATTTACAACATTTTGTTTTTAACCCCTGCCAAATTCTACTCCTATTACATCCTGTCCCATTTCATTGCTGACACGCAAGATACCACTGCAAGCCAAACCGCTGCTGCTTTTATAGCTTCTTCGTTCCAGCAGAGATTTTTTTTTAAAACACAAGTTTGACCAGTGTTATTTCCTTAAGTTAATTTTAAATGATTGTGAATTCTGTGTTATCTGATGGCTGTAATTGTTATTATTAATTGTGGATTATGTGTAAACACATTTTACTAGTTTTAATTCATATTTATGATTGTTATTATAATTGTCTTTTATGTCATGTACTCAGGACTCTCTTGTAAACGAGATAGCAATCTTAATGGGACTTCCTGATAAACAAAAGAAAGAAATATACGTTAACCAGGAACTTAAGGTAAAACATTGTACAGTGAAAAAAAAAAAAATTATGTCTGCTTCTTTTGTCAGCACTTCTTCAAACTCAGGGGTAAAATTCCCATGGGAAAAAAGAACAGGGAGAGATAAGGTTGAAGATACACTTTAGCTCTTTGGCAGTATGCACCTAAAAAAGTTACATATTTATTATTTGGTCTGCTATCTGTAAAAGGCATTTAACACTAGCTCATGCTGAACGAGCTGTTTTTATGCTGCCGGCTGCATTATCACTGCCCAACCTTGGACTTAACTCCTCGACAAAAAGATCAAACTAAAATGTGCCTAAACACACAGAAGTCATTACAAAATGGTCAAAGTTCTGTCTGTCTCAATCCTTTACTTATTTACAAGTAAAGACATATTCCATATTACTTCAAAACCACAATTAGGTGCAAACACAAGCATAAATCGACTGTGTAAACAACCAATCCCATTGATTAAATCTTATTGTTTCTCAAATGTTTTCTGAGACTGTGAAAGTACCTGCAGTGGAATATCATGTAGTAGTGTTGTTTTATGTGGCCTTATGCAGCTCCTATGCTCCATTAATAACAAGGCTATCGGTGCCATTACTAGCCTTGGGCACTGAGGGGATCCTCTACCCAGGCTGCAACAATGGGAATTCCATTACAAACAGGTTTCACAAGACCAATGATATACTCCTAATTCCTGTTGTCAAGCTCTCTCTCTCTCAGTGATTCCATAGATTCCTCCCAGCAGGCTCTGTAGGTTCATAATGACTTTTGCTGGGTTAGTTACACAACCCAGAAGAACAGCGGTTTGGGGATAAACCCTGTCTGCACCGATTGACCTATAGAATGTCATGCCAAATACTTTCTTTGTAGCTTCCTGATACTTCAGTGTCAGCCCTCTAGAAATTTCTGTTAAAAGACCTACAGTATCTCCTGTCTACACGACTCCATGCTGACGTGATTGAACAAAAACACCTTTTAACACAGCCTCCTTCCTCAGAATTGAGAAAGTCTCTTGGAATAAGAGACAAATGTCTTCCACTTATAAACTTAGTCCAGATGCCTTTGCTTCTTCAAGATGACCTGGATGACTGAGAACCTTCACAGATTTTTAACACAGCCATTTTGTTCCACTGCTTTCTAAACAAGAGTTTAGCCCCTGAAGCCAGCATATATTATTATTATTATTATTATTATTATTATTATTATTATTATTATTATTATTATTAACGTTATAAAGTAGGAAAAAAAAAGTTAAATAGCTTAGTATGCAAACAGACATTGCTGTGTTTGGTCAGAAAACACAGGTGACCAAGTCCTTATGCTTTGTAACAAACAACATAAACTCTCAACTATCCAATTGTCAATGTATGCAATAAGGAGGTGAAAACTAGGAAACTGTATTAAACTTTAGCAGCCGTATGGATGTTTGTGACTCAAGCTTAAAAGAATTCTTTAGCTGTCAACATGTGCCGTAAAATCCATTACTGTTTTGGTCATCATAAAAATGAATGATGACCACTGCAAAATAGAGTTCTTAGATGATTATTATCTAAAGCAGACATAAAGTAAATGCACAGCACCATTATTAGAACCACCATTAATAATCCTTAGAACAGCATATTGTCCAAAAGGGTCCAAGTGCAAAATGTGTCAAGTGTGATTAGTGGTATGAGTGAGTAGAGTAGTGGGGATATCAATCTGATGTGCAATCACTAGATACCTACTTTAGTTATTCATTATTGTCTGCTGCACCAGTATATTTTAAATCAGTGTTTCCCCAAGCATTTTTTCCCAGATAGACCCAATTTTTCAAAAGACCAAATGATTTGTAACCCAATATCCTGGTTTGTGTTACTGTAATTTTAGTCATTGTGGATTTTTGTGTCCTTTCGATAATTTTTTTGCTTTGTATTATTCCTGACAGTTCCAAATTTATAAAACCAGCTATATTTACATTAAATGCCCATTGAAATTTCACCAATATTTTTGGTTAACCCAAATAAAATCTCCCATGACCTACTTTTGGGTCCCAACCCAGTGTTTGGCAACGAGAGTGCTAAACTATGTTGAATGAATTTTTGATGAATGATGAAGTGTAATGTAATATTATATTCAATCCAAACCATAATGGTAACCGAATGTTAGCCAGAATGACTGGACAACTCACTTCACTTTTAATAGTATGCGGTGGTTGGTTGAAACAAAGTTAAAACTGAAAATAATTCACAAAATGTGCTATAAAAAAATTTAGACAGTAAAACAACACTACTGTGAAACCATTCATTAGCAAAACAAAGTAGACTAAACTACGAGACAGTCTTGCCAACAGCACAGGACACATACTGGTCTCTTCACTAACTAATGGCTCATGTCCAGCCTTGCTTTGTTACTAACCCCACTTTGAAGCCCACCTCCCATGACCTTTTCTAATTTCTAGTGTCTTTCAAACCTGATCTAGAGTCAGATCTTAAAAACATTACAGCCATTTGAGGTGCACCAACAGACTCAGCAAAAAGTTATTTTTGCTGCCTATTTTTCTTATTTTTTTTTCTTCAAAAAAGAAGAAGAAAAAAAGAAAGAAAGTAGACAACAGCATAATGCAACTGGAGATGCGTATGCCCCCAAGGTAGACCCCACCCTCACTTTCCAACAGTGGATCTTCATGCAAATCCATCTTTCATGGTGAAGAAGAGGGAAGATCATAAGCAGAACTGCTGTCTTCAAAGCTGATCCCACGCTTCTTCCCATTGCTTTCAGACCCTCCAGCTGAATTCACTGCTTTTATTGGACCTTTTTTACCTTGTTTAAAATTACCAACCTTTGAATGATACATTAGATTATGGAGACAAACTACAAATGCAAAATGGGATAGCAATGATTATTAAGAGAGTTCAAGCAAAGCAGCTGATTTTGTGATATAATCTTGTGCAATGACACCTGTCTATTATTATTGTTGTGTATAGATGCTCCTAACACATCCTCACATGTATGATAGAAAAAAAACAAAAACTAAACTAACTAAGATTCTAAATTTTCTTTTTCCCAACTGTGTGAGCAAATTAGACACAAGCCCAAGTGTGCTTCCTGTAGTAACAAGGCTGCAAAACATTCCCCGACTGGTCTGTCTCTCCCTGTTGAAATGAGAGTCCCCCCGGGCATTTAGGATGATGGGAAAAGGATCAGGGCTTATGGCAGGCTAAATCCATCTATCATGGTCACGTCTCTCTGGGCCACTTGCTTTGTCTGCTCATTTCCTCTACTTTTTTGCCTGTTTAAGTTCAACTCAGATGATAACCACAGCAATTCAAGACAAAAATATGTTAAAAAGTATACAACAATAACCCTTCTGCTGTGTTAGCATCTATTAAAGTGCTACTGGCCCAGGGAGGTGATTGGGTGATTTTGAGGGTAGTTCTTCTCAGCTGTGGGCCTTTTTCCTTTTCAGTCTGTCCTACAACAATAGGTGCAGTCAGGGAGAGGTCATAAAAAACACAGTGAAAGCATCTCCACTCCTCCTCTCTCCCCTCTGCCCATTCTCTCGTCAGAGAAAAGACAGGCAGTAACTGTCTGCGTGTCACCAAGGGTAATTGTGGGGAAGCCAGAGCAAAGTTGCCCTGCAACACCTAGTCAAGCTGTGGTAACACTTCCTCTTCATTCAACTTCAACCTAAATCTTTATATAAAATTATACAGAAGCTAAAATACTTTAAATAACATCTGCTCAGTAATTCATAAGTATTACACTGATATTTATTTTTTACACCAGTGGTCAGATTTTGGAGAAATGTGTAAAATGGCTTACTGGACCCATTTTTTTTATTATTTCACTTTTTAATGCACCTTTTTAAAGGGCCCTGGTCAAAAATATGATTTACGTAGCAATGCTAGTGGGCACATGCTAACAAACTGTACAAGTTAGAAAGGCACTCTAGCACACATTCCTCACATATTAACTGCTGCTGATGTGAAGATGTGAAACTCTAAGGTTTATGTGGGTTATGTGTACTGGCACTGGGCCAAGTTTCAGTGTTATTATTTTGTTCATATCTATTGCTCTGCAAATACTGCCACTCCTAACCTGAAGGAATGATTTGGACTCAAAGTTGCAAAATGATGAATAACACAAGGACACAACAGAAAGCTAACCAAAAGCCTACAAATTCATAAAAATAAAAAATAAATTACAGTAATGAAATATATTTAAAAATTTAATAGGTCAATTATAAAAAATATAGACATTTAAGGACAAAGTCAGAGCAAATTAAACAAAAAATATTTAAAAGGTAATACCAATGTTAACTTTTAGTATTTGTGCTGGCCCAAAAGCATAAAATATGGAGCAGAAAAGGGAAGGTAAGTAAGAAGGAGAATAAAGAAGTAACAAGGAAAACCCCCTCAGTTTCAGCCAATAAAAGAGTACTGCTGCTCTCTGGGAGATTAAATATGAACGGAACAAAACAAAACGAGGGCTTTGAGACCCTCCGAGTTCTAGCCATTCTTCTGGCCACAGTAGCCTAGCAACCGCTGCTTGACCAGTCCATTGTGCAAACGTATGTTAAGCTTTTATCCCTCATTAGCAACATTCCTCCCTGCAGGCTGGGATTTTCCAGATTAGGTTGAAAAACACAAAAGAGATTGGCCAAATCTCACTGACTTCCAACATATTACTTTACAGGCTAATCATTGATCAAATAGCTGTATGTTTGTCTGTATGGAGCATGTGTACTCTACAAGTTGATAAATGACTAGCTGAGAAGTTAAGTCAAGACAAAGATTAGGTGTTCTCTGTGTCTACCTGTGGGCTCATGTTTACTTATACTGGTGCAACAACTTATGCAATACAGAAACAGACGTCTTATCCAGAAACTATGCAAACTTGACTGCTGAGTAAAGTGAAAATATATTTGTATGAGAATTCTTAATCCTTTTTGTCCTAGCAGAACGATCAATGTGCTCAGCCAATACAAACAGATGACAGGCATAAACTAGCAGATGTGACAACTTTTCAATGCTGCATTATTGTTGATTTATACAAGAAGAAACAGCCCAACACACCACAGGGTGCCCTTTATGTGAGGGGCGGACAGTCTTTTGAGAACTCAAAGCCCTCTACAAGCGCACAGAAAATGTTCCTTTATTCCATATTTAGACAACTCTGAATATTGACTACAGATGTTCAGACTTCTAACCCAAAGACTATCAGCTCTCTGTAACTGGTGACAGCAATTGCAACAACTACTTCAAGTTAACAGACTGCTATGCTAACTCTGGGAACTCAAATATTCAGAAAATTATATTTTACGACTCTATCTTCTGAAAAGTGGTTTAAGTCACTTTATTTTATTTTATTTATTTTTTAATTAAATCCTAAAGAACAGAACTGGTGCTTCACTTAAAGCCAGTGTCTGTCTGTAGGTCACAGTGAAGTGGTAGGACAAACACTTTAGTGGTTGTGCCTGTTGCCCAAACACTTGATTAGCTCCTGCACAAGTTAAATACTTTCTCAATTGAAAGTAACACATGCATAATGTGCACATAATGTATGCAAATAAAATCTCAGCTTTCAACTCCTTTGTAACAAACTTAAATCTAAATTTAACTCCAGTGAAATACTTTGCTATGAGAATTTGTTCAGTATCAAAAACAATTTAGGACAAACATTGATCTTAATGTAAGTATTCATGATATTATTTACTGCATACTATTACATACACGTGTCTTTTAAAGTAAAACTACGTAACTTTTAGGTAGTAGCATCACGTAGTAGCATCACATAAAGAATATACATTCTCTTATTGATTTAATGATTCTTAGACACGTACTTGGTAGAATGATACTTATTTCACTGACACAGTACCCTCGGCTGGACAGTAAACTCCGAAATAAAAGATAGATAATTCCATGCCACTGGGATGCGCAGTCCTGAGTCGGCATGCTTAGCAGCTCAAACACAGGGAGCAGAAATATGCCGATACACTGGACCCTAGCAGAGTTTTATTTGTACAAAATGCACTAAAATGACCCTTCTGTTTCAGAATGTTTTTTCTTCCAAACTTGCTTGGTTTTAGATAGATTCCTCTCCAAAACAAACAACAGTATGTAGAGGGACCCCTAGTGGCTAAAAGTTACACAGTCGATTTAAATTCCAAAATACTCTCAACCTGACAACACTTTATTCAGTCTCAAGTGTAAGAATTGGTATAAGAATACACTTTATGATATGATTAAAGTAGTTATAATAATGTAATGTTATTACAACAATTGGATGACATACGTTTATATTCTTTTATGTTGTTTTAACCAAAAAGGGTCAGATACCACAGCTGCCTCAGGTCAATTTAGTCACAGAAAAGAGTTGTATTACATATCTGAAGGAAGACAGTAGTATTGACTTAAGTTCAAATCATTATGTAGACTGGGGACTATGGCACATGCTTACCTGTTTTCAATAAAACATTGCATCACAGCTCGTGGACAGTTGTTCCCAGTAATTAAAAACCATTTGATGGACTCATGTTAGAAGACTGTCTTCCTGCAGACAACTCCTGCAATAATGATTTGAAGATAAGCAGAGCTAAAATACTATAAATGCTGTTTTCTGACCATGTCTCTGTTTTTTGGGGGGTTTGAATAACCTATCACCTTATGACCTCTATTATCAGCAGTAAATTATATTGTCTGATAGTAAATATCTCTGGTGAAGAGTTTAGTAAATCACTGAATATTTGAACAACAGCATAGCTTTAAGTGAAGAGGGGGCTGGGAAGGTGTGCTTGTGTGTAAAAGGGTGAGGGGATAGGAGGGCATTCCAGCTGAGCAAACTGACCTTGTTTCACATCCTCTTGAGGGTATACCCCCACTACTTATCTTTTAAAGCTTCTCAAACTAAAAACCATCATGAGAAGCCAGTGCTACAATCAGTGAAGCTCAAAGTTACAAAGTTAGTGCTTCCTGTTATATATAAATATTGTTTTTCAAAGAATTAACGTGAATTAAATAAAACATATAGTTTACATAAAGTCAATGGAGCTGTCATCTATCAAAAATAAGACATCTCAAACAAATTATGGCATCAGCAGGTGGCTCCTGAGCTTAACCATTAATTTCTCTTTAAAAGTTGACTTACTGTTACTAGACTTCAAGTCCCGATGAATGATGGGAACAACAGCCCCCTCGTGCAGATAGTGCATCCCTCGTGCAATCTGCACGGCCCAGTTGACCAGGATGTGCGGTGGGATGCGTCTTCCAGTTAACACCCGGTTCAGTGTCCCGCCTCGGGCATACTCCATAACCAGACACAAGTTTGGCTCCTCCAAACACACTCCCTCCAGTTTTATAATGTTCGGGTGCTGCAGCATGGAGAACAGTTTCGCCTCTTGTTTAACACTGGCAGCCGTGGCTGTTATGTCCTCGTCTGGATCTTGTCGAGCTGCCTTCACGGCCACCTCCTGATCAGTCCATGTGCCCCGGTAAACTTTGCCAAATCCACCCACGCCTATGATCTCCTCCAAAACCAGTTCACTGAATGGGATCTGCACCGGCGAGCCTGGGACTCGCTCTGGTGCCCCCGTAGTCCCACTTGTAACTGGGATACGGTAAATGGCTGGCTGATAAGTGACATAGTTCGATGGGAAGATCCCGACACGATGGTTGATTTTACCCGTCCACCAGCCCTCGTCTCCGGAAATAGCAGCGTCCTTGGACAAGACCTCCACCACGTCCCCACGCCGCAGACTGAGCTCATCTTCGCCGGAGGCCTCATAGTCATAAGCCGCTGTCCACAGCGACCGAGTGGAGCACAGAGGAGCAGAGTGAGCCCACGACCGCACTGTGGGAGGCTCAGTCCAGACATGATCCCCGGTCCCACCGCCTCCCGGCCGCCGTTCACCGTTTGGGGAAGCGGCCTGCGAGACATCCATATCTTGATGGCCGTAGCGGCACCATAGGGTGCAGAGCTTTCAAGTCAAAGTCTAAGAATTGAAACGATAAAACATGTTTTTATAAAACATCATTTTGCCACCTCTATCACTTAAGCAAAGGAGAGCGAGGGGGTTCCCCAGCCCTGCGCAGTGAGGGCTCACGCTCCAAAGTCCTGTCTCCAGCCCCTTATCCACGTAGCCACTCGCAAGTGTCTGACGGTTATTTAAGAGCTAGCAAAATTACTGGCAAAAGCAGCCCAATGTACTTTACCAGTGTCACCGCTTTACGGACTGTCAATAAACATGTAAATAGTTAGGAATAACGCCGTTGTGTGCTGAACTTTGAAAAAAACTTGACAATTAATATAAATATCCAGCACATAGCCCTCTGCTGAAAGCTAATGCAAATTAGCTAAAGCTAACTGTACGCTGATGGGACTGGTTACAAAGTTTTCGCAGGTGCCGCAAGAGGTGCACCTGCACCGTCTAACCTAGTAAAAATAAACTGTGAGTAAGGCTTCGCTCTAAAAATTACCGCAAAGCTCTTTTCAACATATTTGTTGTGATGTTAGGTTTGTGAAATAGTTTTAATAAGTTATATACATATTTGGACGACATAACACACTTTTGGCTAGCGGATTAGCTTAGCATAGGACAGTCCACTATCTAATACTGCAGCTAGATAAGTTGCTCATCAGTTTTAACAACGGTTATTCCGAAAATATACTTATATTCTTGGACCAGCAGTAGAACCAAGGGTCAAAGACTTAAAAATTTCCCGAAGCACGTTGTTTCCAATAATATTGTGTAAAAATAAACAGCTACAAATATCCATCCATCTTATCCAAAACAACCCCCATCGCAGCATTCCTTAGTCGGAGTCGGACACAGTAGCAGTGGCAGTATCTGAGGACGCTGGTCGCTGCTGCTGGCTGTGGAGGACTCTGATTGGTAAACTCTGTAACATGTGACTGTCGCAACACCGGGGGAGGGGGAGGAGCCTGTGGAGGAATGTGGGAGCAGAGCGCGCCTTAAGAGAAACTATGGGAAAAGTGGATCATTATTGCCACATACACATCCACTCACCGCTTTCACACGACCAATGTCCTCTTTGAGCACAAAAACAAAACAAAAAGTTAATATGTGATAATATATAATTTATAAATAAATTTATTGTATCAATAATATTTCTCCTCTTTTTTTATTCATAATTACTAGTGGCTAATAGTTCTTTCTTTCTTTACCATATGCCATTTACTATTTGCGCACCTGGGTATGTAACTTGAACAAATCCTTAAATATAACTTGAAAAAATAATGTATATTATTCGCTTTGTTTTTTAGATTTAACCCATTTCTTCAAGTTGCATTTGTTGCTGTATTATTATTGGTGATATTGGCCCTATTTGAGCGCACAGTAAGAAAATAATGAAAGGGGGGAGGGGGCGATGAATAGTGGGAAGGACGCGGTGAAGGCTGCGAATCTAGAGGCTGCTAGAGGCAGAGAAGCGATCAGGGCAAGATGAGGATCTTGATAGCAGCACAGGAGGAACGGAGCGTACAATGGAGAAAGACAGGCTTTAGAACGACAACGAGGACGACAAGAGAGGCATGAAAGACAAGGAGACGTGCTTTATTGCCACAACATGGAGGCGTAGCGTTAGCAGCACGCCTTAAACAGGGTCGTTTTATTGTAGCCTAGCAGCAGCATCATACATCCGTCCAACCTGAGCGGAGAGGAGGAGAGCGAGGGAGACATGGGCTCCCAGGTTGTACAGACCCTGCGCCAGGGGGTCTGGGCATCTCTGACCGGCGGCTGGTACCACGATCCGGACCAAAACAAATTTAACAACTCGTGCCACCTCTATCTGTGGATTTTCCTCCTTATGTTACCTTTGTCCCTCCATCTGGTGAGTTTCAGCGAGCAGTCAAAACATGACGTTCAAGGCCGCTAAAGATTGCTAGAAGGGAGCACAACGTATGTCTATGCGTCCTTTTATCCTTTTACTGCGACTCTGCAAAAACCAAGCAGTCGTCATTGTCTGGTTGCTACAGAGGAAAATACAGGGCCAGAGGAATGGGTACTGGCGCAGTGTTTTTTTTTCCCGCATGCAGTGAGGGAACGCATGGCTGCCCCTGGATGTGGCAGTGGGAGGCATGCATTTGTGGTTTGCAATCATTATTATGTCCGGACCTTTGAGATAGGTCAAGCATCTCAACATGACCTCCAACATGTAGATTCTTGAAAGGATTGACTCACACTTGGATGTTCAAACTACAATGTTATATCTATAGATGCTATTGTTGCATTTTAGAATAGAGTTGTCCCATATGAAGATGCTGTCACAACTACTGCATGTCTATTGTCTATGCATTTGTAGCTGTCTGAAATTAGCAACAATTGAATAATCCAAGTGTAATCCTACACATCTCAGACATTCTCCAGTGAATCCACTTTTCTACTCTTGATCACTATCAGTTGTGTCTTGTCTTGTAGTGTGTTTGGAAACAGTTACTGCTTTACTTGCAAAAAGATAAGCTTTCTGGAAGAGATGTTGCTTTGTTTCAAATTTCAAGTGTACTAGCATTATTACCAAAGGTGACAGCGCAGACCTTCAAGTGATAGAATACTGCATAAAATTGGTTTGGTGCCAATCTTATTTGCTGTCTCTTCTAAGCAAGTAACAAGTAAAATAAATTAAACACAGCCATACACAAGGTCTAAATAGACAGTTGCTTACTAAAAATCTAAACTTCATAACTTTTTCTAATTAATTGTCTGAATAAGTGACAGAAAGTGCAGAATTTTACCAACAGATGATGCTGTTTTAACCAGAATCCTAAAACAACTGGAAGCATTATTAATACCATCTCAAAAAGTGGTGTCTTGAGCGATACAACAGGGACCTTGTTAATGATACCAAATCTTTTTTTTTTTTCTTCCACCTAGGCACTACCTCCTACGACCATGGCTTTAAGCATCTACTGCTCCTCCATCACTGTTTTCTTCATTCTCATCAAGTTGGCTAACTACCGACTACATGTGATGTTTGATGAAGGTGAAGCAGTGGTCCGGAGCAGCCTTTCGGACCTCAGCAAAGCTCAAGACAAGAAAAGTAATGCTTCAGAGGCCTGCTCTGCCAGCATAAGGTAACTACAGAAGGTCTAAAAGTCAGGGAAAGTGGCTTAAGTCCTTCTAAATGCAAGCCTGTATAGGTACTGTACTGATCATATATTAATAGTGTGTTAAATCATAGAATTTTTGTGTATGCTTCAGGAGGCCCTGTACAGGTTAATCTTACGCTGCATTTGACTCATCTCAAGGGGACACAAGAAGCAAAAATGTTGTTATATCAGAATCAAATATGATTATATGATTTTCACTTGATGATAATCCAAAGTTGTTCCCCATGCAGGTTATCATTAGTAAATGTAGGTCAGTGTAATAATCCCTAATTTTACAACTCAATTATGAAATTTTATATATAGAAAAAGTGTAACTTCTCTGTGTAGACTGTTGCCCTCTCATTTTAAAGAGTTTTGTTGGATGTGCCGATTTGGAGACCTATTCTTTACACCTGACACAATTGCTTCATCAACTAATACCTGAACAACAGTAAATATTGTTTCTCCCAATGTGGTATACATGGTATCTTTGTCTTTTGCTTAAATTTTTTCACCTTTTCTGTGTTTGTTGGACAGAAAAAGCAGTACGGTTCCAGACAGTGTTGCCATGACAATGTTGGGTCGGAAACGCACCAGCTCTGTGATCCAAGTCACAGTGAAACAAACTGAAACCGACCCAGGATTGATAGGAGTGGTAAGTTAAAATATATCATTAAATTAACATAAAGCTTAATTGCAGTGTATTCAGAAATAAACAGTTTTTAAATCTTTCTTCTGCACAGGAGGGCTTAAAATCAGACGAAATGAAGACTGTTGAAGGTGACGTTATCCCACTAGCTTGAAAAATACGAGATGAGTGATGAATTAGGCAAAAACAGTAAAGCATACATTAATATAGTGGAACAGAGTTAGTAATAGCTTTGTTGAAAATATGACCTAGAAAGATATTCATCAGATGGAAGTTTGACAGATAAGTATATTTAGTGTAGGGATAAATTGTGTCCATTATACAATTTGTCTATTGTATGAAATCAGTCACTATTTTGACCCCGCTAAGTTCCACTTCCCTAATACACTGTGTATTTTTTTCAGCAATGTATTCTGACAAGTTCCTCTTCTGGCAACACATAATTGTTACAAATCTGCCCAGACAAGCATTGGATAAGCTGCCAGCCAGTTATCCAGAACACAGGCAGCTGATTGCTTCCAGTAAATGCACAGTGTGACCTAATACACTGGTGATTAGTCAGAGCAAAGTCAGCTGATAGAAAAAAAACAAATATGAAATTAAAAACATTTAACATTAATGCGCACACTTAATTATTGAATATAATTTTTACTCATATCTGATCTAGGACAGTGTGAGAGTGCCGCAGTGGAGAGGCCAGGGGAGGGAGGCCTGCAACTGAGTCCAGAGCCTACACCAGATGACCTCTCCAGCTCCAATCTCGATCAGGCTGCCCCCCTGCTGCAGGCACAGCACAGGTCCCCATCCAGAGCTGAAAGGAAAGATTTGCGCTCCGAATCTTTTAATGGGGCTGGAAACATGGTGGCAGAAACAAATGAGACTTCAGTTAAGAAAGAGGAAGTGGACAGTGAAGGCTCTCAGACAAGGATTGGTCAGTCAGAAAAGGAAGAGACACCAGGAAAAATATCGGAAAAAGAAAATACAAACAATGAGAAAGTCTGTGAGGATAAAGAATCTTCAGACCAGGAAACAGCAGATGAAGGCCTGCCTCCTTCTAAAGGAAGTGAAGATGAGAGTGAGGAAGAAAATGTATTACAGAAGGAGTCCTCAGATGCCAACAATAACTCACTGGAAAGCTCACAGCATGACCAAGATGAATTTGTGGACATACCAGAACTACCTGCACAGGTACTAGATGAATTTGTAACTTCTAAAGCATCAATTATTAAATAGTTTTCCATCTTCAAAAAAGTTATTGTCTTTTTTTGTCATTGGGATTAGGCTGAGGCAATGGAGGAGACATTTTGCTCTGATGAGATAGAAGTGGTTCTGGTGGATAATTCAGGCCTGGGCCCTGTATCTTCTCACCTGGACGACAGTGACACAGTCAAAATCATCATCACCATGAGCTGTGACCCTCAGACTGCTGCTCAGTTGGAAGAGAGTGTGAAGCAGAGCTTGCTAGTAAATGCACAGGTACAGGTATCTTTTATATTTCTGTAATACATTTTTAAAATTATGGCTGCTTTGTGCTGTATGGTGCTTAAGTGCTTTGTTTGTGTGTACACATTAGGCACAAAAGGATGCTGGAGAATGCCACGTAAAGATACCTGTCATTACTTTTGACTCTCCAGATGAGGAACAGCATGAAGTGCAAGAAGGAGAAGAAGCTGCGGGGTCAGAAGACGATACCACACCCAAACCGCAACAGACAGTAAGCCAAAGTGAAGAGTTTTATCTGTGCAGGGAAACAACCAGCTCTGAATCAACCACTATGGAGTGTCCTGAAACAGGCCAGGATAATCTGGGACTACAGCTGACTTCTGAGAGCACACCCAGCCCACAAATGACCCATGACAACAGCTCATCAGGCATTGATGTACACTCCCATCCTGATGACACAGACCCCCTGGATGTTAAAGTGGATTCACAGGGGTTTCTGCGTATCCCACCAGCTTTAGGCCGATATGGACCTGGAGGAAGGACTCATATCCGAGGGTTGAGCATGGACAGTGGGAAAGATGCAGTTCTGCTGTCAGATCGATCCAACACAGTATGCTAAGTCAGATGTAATTTAAGTGCCTATTTTATTTTATTTATACATACTAACACTTGCCTCTTCATCAGACATCCATGACCAGCTCAAAGTCTGATCTGGAGGCTAAGGAAGGCCAGATTCCCAATGAATCCAATTTCTTGGAGTTTGTTTCGTTGTTGGGGTCCCTCAGCACCAGAGGGGGAGGGGCAAGCATGCAAGATGAAGACGCAAAAGAAGACAAAGAGGAAGTGGCTGCTCCACCTCAGGGTAATGCTAAACAAAAATTATATTTATTAAACAAAAGTAAAAATATAATAAATGTACCTACTAAAATGTCCATCTATCACAAGTTACTATTTGAGGTGTATTTTCACTGTGATGTTTACATTTACAGAAAATCTAAGTGCAACTCCCCCACCTGATGAGGCAGTCCCAGAGACCAGTTCAAACAACAAATCTGAGAGACCTAAACCTCCAACCAGCCTGCCCACTGTCGGGACACGACAAGCCATACCACCCACACACATCCCCATAGTCTCACCAGATAGGTACAGAGCACTGCAAAACAATATTATACTGAGAAAATTTTTTAATGCACACTTTTTTTTGCCCCCATTTTTTATGAGCCCAACTTAAAGATCCAAGACTTTTTCTACGTACACAAAAGGCCTATTTCACTCAAATAGGGCGACAGTTGTTCAGTGCTACTTAACCCTTAACCCCCCTTGCCTCCAGTGGTCAGCTGTAACACTGGTAAAGTGCATCAGCGCCTACTAGGTGGAAAGCTATATTAAAAATTACAAAAAGAAAAAAAAATATATATATATATATATATATATATATATATATATATATATATATATATATATATATATATATATATATATATACAGTATATATTGTTCACAAATCTGTCCAAATGTGTGTTAGTGAGCACTTCTCCTTTTGCCAAGAAAATCCATCTACCTCATGGGTGTGGCATATCAAGATACTGATTAGAGAGCACAATCACTGCACAGGTGTGCAACCAAATAAAATGTGCTGCTTTTATCAAACCAGACAATGTCACAAATGTTGCAAGTTTTGACGGAGTGTGCGGTGCGTGGTGACTGATGGAATGTCCACCAGAACTGTTCTGGTCTCCAAAGGCTTTTCAGACAATTTGGCAGAAAATACAACCGGTCTCAAAACTGCAGAACATGTGTAGCCACACCAGCCCAGGACCGTCTCTGAGAAGATGGTCTAGCACCTTTACCTCCCTCGATCCTCTGACACCAACCACTGGACAGCTGCTGCAACAATTGGTTTGCATAACCAAAGAATTTCTGCACAAACTGTAAGAAACTGGCTCAGGGAAGCTAATTTCCATGCTCGTCTTCCTCACTCAACCAGACTGCAGTTCTTTGTTGAGAACTGTGCCCCCCCATTTTTGGACAGAAATGGGCGCAAAAACAAAAGTGTTTTGAGTTTTTTTTATTAAACAAAATATACAATTTATAATCCAATTAGGTTTTAGTAAAATATATACATGGTATAATCTAAACACATATTTTTGACAATGCAGTCCCCAGACAGACCGAGAGAAGGACCCAGATTACGACTCTTTGCCTTCACAAACATCTCAGTCAGAGAGCTCCATGCTGCAGGTCATCTGCAGACCAGAGGCGACTAACAAAGAAGAGGCCTACACTTTCCATACTGTCCACAGTAAGTGGATAATTGTAGTGTATTATAGTAATCACATTGTGTTTAATATATGCATGTAATTGTACATTTAAGAAAAAAAAAATTATGTTTAGTTGATTCTTTTTACTTTTTGATAATTTGTATATTTTCTGTGAAGTTTCAACTCATTGTAATTTCCACCTGCGCATTTATCTATATTTTCCTTTGTCCCACCAGGAGATAGGCCTCGTAAACTGTATGCAGAGAGAGCCCTGAACCTGCCACTTGGAGCTGAGCTCATCGCTGGAAATATGTGGTACTATCATTCTTTACAACTGTTTTAATTGTAGCTTTTTTATATATTTTTTATTTTATCTTCACCTGTTTTTATTTGTTTTCTAAGCAGCTTGTTACACTAGTCTTATGTATATATTTTTCTGTGTCGTTAGTGACCTGCTGTCAACATCTTCCAACTCTGAATGTCAGGAAGGACTGGTGGGTCACTCTGACTGTCCTTTCCAACGGCGCATCATCCCCGCTCACAGGCTTCGTCCGAGGAGGACACACCCAGAGATTTTCCAGGTTTCTGTTAACTAAACATAAACTAAAATGTAGCTATTTTCACTTTGTGATATCAAGTAGCATCTTGACCAATTAAATTGTCTTAATTCACTAATTTACACAGTTTTTTATTATTCTATACACGCACATGTACAAGGGTGGGGTACTGTTTGGATTATAAATTGTCCGATGACTTTGTGTGAGGACATTGCAATAATGTGAACATTGTTGTTTATATCAGGAAGAGGACTCCTTGGATGAGTCATCAGAGGCTTCAACTCAGGAGAAGCCAAAGCAAAAGATTTATTATAAACTCAGACTATTTCCAGGAAAGTGGATTAATATTCTGTATGATCGTCTTACTTTGCTGGCTCTTTTGGACAGGTGCGTAATACAGAAAACAAATCAAGCCATTTTGCTCTATACATTGAAATGAGTATGACATTTAAATGACTATGAAATTTACTTCAGAAACCAAGAGGTTCTGGAGAATCTAGTTGCAGTCTTCATGGCGTTTCTGGTATCTTTCCTGGGTTTTGTGCTTCTCAACCATGGCTGCTTCAAAGACTTCTGGGTCTTCCAGTTTTGCCTGGTTATTGCCAGCTGCCATTATTCTCTACTTAAGGTAATATGCCACAAAAAGATTAAAGCTACTTCCTTCTGTGAACATTTTTTTCCTAAAAAGGAAAGGGCAGATCATAATGATCTGTCAGGCATGTTGGTTTTAGTTCACTTTTCAGTTCTTTTTTAGTGCTTCTTTCTGTTGTTGTCATATAATAATTAATTATAGATGATGTCATTTTTGTTGCTGTATCAGTGTTTGCTTACAAGGTTTAATTTCTGCAGAGTGTTCAACCAGATGCAGCTTCACCAACACATGTAAGTGTGTAACAATTTTGCTGGACACAAAAACACGGGAAGTAAGAACAGAATCCATTCAAAATCCAATACATTTTCTTCAGGGACACAACCAGCTGGTGGCCTACAGCCGGGCAGCCTACTTCTGTATCTTTTGCACTCTGATCTGGGTGTTGGAGCAGCTGCTCAGAACAAAGGACCTGCCCATCTCTAACCTGTATGGAATAACCATAGTCTGCCATGATGTTCTGCACTTCTTACGAGACTTGCTAGTGGGTAAGGGTCAATGTACAAACTGACATTATCAGACATATTTCTTTCTCTGCCCAAATTCATAGTTTACTAACACATCTATCAAAATGTTTTCTCATGTCTTAAACAGGTTTTACCTACTGCTTCCCTGTCACTTTCCTAGTGGGTCTTTTCCCTCAGATCAACACGTTCACTATCTACCTGTTAGAGCAGATTGACATGCACTTCTTTGGTGGGACAGGTTGGTAACAATTGTTTTTAGAAAGTTGACATTATGGAAGAAATATTATATAAGAGAATATTCTACAATTTAGTACTTACCCTTTGCAGACTCTGGACCTATATCTATGTAGCTTATTATAGTGTTAGTCACATCAAAAAGTTGCCTTTGCTGTCAAACAAGCAAGGTCTGTTATACCTCCATACTTTTTGCATAATTCTAATCAGTTGTGATCTTTTTGTGTCTCAGCTGCTACAAGTCTTGTGTCTGCTGTCTACAGCATCCTTCGCAGTCTTATAGCCCTGTCTCTACTTTATGGTTTCTGCTTTGGCGCTCTCAAGGTAAATAACATAATTAACACAATATATAAATCATCATTTTTGTGCACTGTCTCATTGTGTGCTTACAGGAGCCATGGGATGAGCAGCACACCCCTGCACTGTTTTCAAGTTTTTGTGGCCTTCTAGTGGTCTTTTCATATCACCTCAGTCGACAGAGCAGTGACCCCTCTGTGCTCATGTAAGCATTTATATTGTTGAGCGTGGGCAGACAAAAGTAGTTTTGTTAGCCTCAGCTAACAAATGTTGCTTTTGAACAGATCTCTGATCAAGTCAAAGCTAATGCCAACGCTAGTGGAGAGTGAGGAAGAGGAGGAGGAGGATACTGACATTAAAGACCCACTGCCAGAAAAACTGCAAAACTCAATGGTATCAATTTTATATAGACCGAATATTAAGTGTCTTTGTGTTCCAACAAACTTTAGAATAACATCGATTACAGGATTTATGCTTTTGGTCAACAATACTTTTGTTGCATTTTTAATATTACTAAAGATTATGAAGCCCAAAGAAACTATGCCAATAATCAAAGTAATTTACCTAAATGTTTGACATATCAATCCACACATTCATTATGAACTTTTCTGGTCTTGTGCTGTGCAGAAAGAGATTTTGCTGTCTGACTTGATTGCGTGCTGTGTTGCCTACATCCTGACATTTGCCATCACTGCAAGTACTGTCTTTCTCTCTCTCAAGGTATTGTTAAGACTCTCCTTATTCCTTTCATCTCTTGTATGTTTGTTACACAATGTTATATTTGTTATGTGAATCTTTATTTTTTTTTTCAGCCTTTTGTGACAATTGTGCTGTATGCACTTGCCGGCACAGTGGGCTTTGTCACCCACTATCTTATTCCTCAGTTAAGAAAGCATCACCCTTGGCTGTGGATCTCACATCCAGTTTTAAAGACCAAAGAGTACCACCAATTTGAACCCAGAGGTAATTGTCTTTATATCCCTTCTGTCTGCTTGGTCAAAATCTAATTGTATTCACAATAATTAGTCATGATGAGGGTCTCCATTTGTATTATGCTATGAATATTATGCTATATTCACCACAAAATGTTGGATTTGTAAACAAATCAGTAATTCATTAACTGTCTCTAAGTTTTTCATATTTGGTAATACTGTATGTTTGCGTTGCAGAGGATGCAGTGCTGATGTGGTTTGAGCGTCTCTATGTTGGGCTTCTGTGCTTTGAGAAGTATGTGGTGTATCCTGCCATCATATTGAGTGCTCTAACCAATGATGGCTTTGCTCTTAGTCACCGCAAGAAGTTGGGAATTCAGTAAGGAGACAAATACACATAATACATTTTGCCTAAACAAATGCATAGTATATGTCTGTTACATATAAAAATCTTTTTGTTATCTCTTATGTCATCTCCAGCTGCGATGTTCTGTTAACAACTGTTGCTGGGTTGAAGCTCCTACGTTCATCCTTCTGTGACCCCAGTTTCCATTTTTTGACTCTCCTCTTTACACTGGTCTTTTTTCACTTTGACTGTCCACACGCCTCAGAGAGCTTCCTGTTGGATTTCTTTATCATGTCCATCGTCTTCCCCAAGGTGAAGGAAAAAAAAGTTTTGATTTAGGAATTTGAATGTTGTATTTTGGTTTAAGTCTGATTGTGATTTCTTTTTTTTTGTTTGTGACCAGATGCGCGAGTTGCTCTTGAAGCTGCATTTTATTCTGGTTTACATTGCTCCCTGGCAGATTGCTTGGGGAAGTGCTTTTCATGCCTTTGCTCAGCCGTTTGCTGTACCTCGTATCCTTTTGCTCAGGCCTCAACATGTCTGCGACACAATGGTCTTGTTGTAGTTGTCTCGTCTAGTCCTTGACTAGTTGTGTTCCCAGACTCGGCCATGCTGCTGCTCCAGACGCTGCTCACCACTATCTTTTACACACCTCTGGCTCCCTTCCTGGGCAGCGCCATCTTTATTTCCTCCTATCCACGGCCCATCAAGTTTTGGGAGCGCAATTACAAGTAAGGCCCTCAGTGAAATAGAGAAGAGAAAAAGTATTACAGCATTTAGCCCAAAATTTGTTTTTGTTAAAAAACTAATTTGAGAGGCAATATAATGGTCCTACATTAGAAATCTAAAGACCAGCAAGGACACATTTTTAATGCGTGCATACTACAAGAATACTTTTTTTTTTCTCAAAATGTCAATCTCTTTAGGAATACGACATTTTTTTTTAAAGTTCAGAAATAAAAGGTTTGCAAATTACTAGAACATTATTCAGTTATTCCACTAAATTCTGGTTTTCTCTATTGATTCTGTTGAAATGCATAGTTATTTATTTAAATATATTTAAATCTAAATTAAGTATGAGCAAAAAAGTGATCTATGATAAAAAAAGTGGATCTGAAATTTGCCCTTTTCTGGGACTTGTTGACACAGTCTTCAGTTCCCTTTTACTGATGTAACTGAAGCTTTGATGTATTTGACAACTACAATCATTAGCAAATATCAGTTCAATGATTGCTAATGATTGTAGTTGTACATTGATTTTGCTGATAGTGTGAAATGAGAATGTCTGTGAAGGTTCTCAGTCATCCAGGTCATCTTGAAGAAAAGGTTAAAGCAAAAGTATCTGGACACAGTTTTCAAGGTGAAGACGTTTCATCTCTAATTCCAAGAGACAACATAATAATAAAATAATAATAATGTATGATGCTCAGTGTTTAGAGATGACTTTTCTAAGAAACATGTTCATGTAAAAGAAAAGGTTTCAGTCGGAAATATCTATCTATATACCTTTGCACAGTTACTGTCTTAACTGTTTATTTTTCCCCCCTCCTACTCAGCACAAAACGTATTGATAACTCCAACAGCAGACTGGTGTCCCAAGTGGATAAGGAGACAGGTGAGGTCATTTTAAGTACACCTCATTCTTCTGTGGGCTCCCCTGTAAACAGAAACACTCCATATGCTTTTGTCTATATGCACTTGGAGATTAATTTTCACACATTTTCCCTCCCACTGTCTTTTTTTTAACAGGTTGTGATGATAACAACTTGAACTCCATCTTCTATGAGTACCTGACCCGCTCCCTACAGCACTCACTTTGTGGGGATCTTCTTCTTGGCCGATGGGGCAACTACAATGCTGGTGACTGCTTCATTCTGGCTTCAGATTACCTCAATGCCCTGGTCCACCTCATTGAGATTGGAAATGGTCTGGTCACCTTCCAGTTGAGAGGTTTAGAGTTTAGAGGTAAGGTTAACCACGCGTTCTTCCCACATCTTCTTCTTCCTCATGATATGATGTTTATGAATGTTTTTTACTTGAATTGTCTCAGGTACGTACTGCCAACAGCGGGAGGTGGAAGCCATCACAGAAGGTGTGGAGGAAGATGATGCGTGCTGCTGCTGTGAGCCTGGTCACTTGCCCCATATGTTGTCATGCAATGCGGCCTTCAATCTGCGCTGGCTGGCGTGGGAGGTGATGGCTACCAAGTATCTGCTGGAAGGATATAGCATCAGTGAGAACAATGCTGCTACCATGCTGCAGGTGTATGACCTGCGCAAGCTGCTCGTCACATACTACCTGAAGGTGGGGATTAATATATATATGCTAAATAACATTTTCAGTTTGTACCACAGGCCAAAAGGAAACCAATTTTTCTGTGTGACCTTCAGCGTAACAAACTATTATGGCTTGCATTATTTTAATAATATAATATAATAATAATAATATATTGGCACAGACAATAGAAATATCATGCAATAGTTGTAAGTCTGCTAATGTCGGCTTTTCTGTTTCCAGAGTGTTATCTACTACCTGGTTCACTCTCCCAAACTGCCCACTTGGCTGAAGGATGAGTCCATCCAGGAGGCGTTGCAGTCATACACAAAGTGGCACCACATTGAGCGTGACCCACAAGTGTTTAGTGTAAAGATCGATGAGGACTATGTGCACTGTCTGCAGGGGGTGACACGTGCCAGCTTCTGTAACGTCTACCTGGAGTGGATCCAGCACTGTGCTAGCAAGATGGAAACGGTACAGGGCTTTAAGAATATAGTTTTTATGCAGTCCAATAGTGAAGTAATAAGTAGAGCAATTAAAACGTTTGGATGCCGTGTATAATATTTCTACAGCCTGTGGATTGTGATGAAGACTCGCCTCTGGTCACGCTTTCTTATGCTCTCTCTGTTCTTGGAAGAAGATCTCTTGGCACAGCATCTCACAACATGTCCAACAGGTAACAATTTATAAGGGCAAAATAAATTTCTATTTGAAATTTTGCACACAGAAATGGTTAACAAGCATTTTATTTTAACCACAGATAAGGGCCTGATGTTAGACACACGCACCAGTAGATGGCGCCTTTGCCCTTTGAGTCTGATATCACGAAATTTAATAAATGTTCCCAGAGAATCTCAGTCACTGATTCTTTGCTTCCCTCTGCTGTTGTATCTACAAAGCTTGGAGTCCTTCCTGTATGGGTTCAACACACTTTTCAAAGGAGACTTTCGTATTGCCACTAAAGATGAATGGGTCTTTGTTGATCTGGATCTTCTACAGAAGGTAGTGGCTCCTGCTGTCAGAATGAGCCTTAAACTGCACCAGGTAATTTTTGCTATTTTAATTATTTGCTATTTGCTATTGTTATTTGCTATTTGCTATTTAATTATTTTTTAAACATATAACACTCTAAAAAATGGCCACTAATCATTAGAAATGCTAGACACATGTTTTTATTTTGCGTTTATTCATATACTGTATGTGATCATGAAAAATATTTTAGTTTTTGTCCTTGCTTCACACTTTCAGTTTTACTTAAAATGTTATGTCAGATGGTTACAAGTAATTGCTAAGCTACTTGATTTCTTAATATAGACTTGAAGAAGTTGATTGATATATTTGTAATAGTGTTCAATATAGATTACTCAACTATTTGAGTACATCTCACTCATCTTTGTTTAAGGGTAGTTTCAAACACTTAAAACACAGCATGATTGAATACAATTTACATAATAAAGTTCTATATCTATATAAAAACACTATTACATATAAATCAGTCAACTTCCTCAAGTCCGTATTAAGAAATCAAATAGCTTAGCAATTACCTAAACATTAACATTTCTGAGTAAAACTGAAGGTTAAATTTTTTTGAGTGCAGGCATTTTTTTTTATTTTTATTGCTTTAAATTATCCCGTCCTTTCAGGATCACTTCACATGTCTGGAGGAGACGGAGGAGGCATCCATCTTGTATGAAGCCATCACAAACTACCGCAGCAGCTTGGTCATCTGCCACGAGAGTGACCCAGCGTGGCGTAAGGCCGTGCTGTCCAGCCGCGACACTCTGCTCACACTCAGACATATGATTGATGACGGCACGGATGAGTACAAGATCATCATGCTGTACAAACGCCACCTCAGCTTCAAGGTCATCAAGGTAAACCCGTTCAGACATATTTGCACAAGTGATGGATGCTTTTTAGGGTCAAAGAAGTACAACAACAACAAAAAAAAACATTCAGCACTTCACACCTTAAAACATAGTCTATAAGTTCACATGGTTGTCCAAGTAACTAATTCAAAGCAAATGTATATTTTCCTTGCACTTGTTTTTTTTTTTAATTTGTAAATATTGTAAATGTTAATGTAAATTTCAGCAAAAAGGAAAACAAATGAACTGCAAATATTGAAGTCCCAAGACAAACAAAATTAAACAATATATATATAGATAACATATAGAACTGCTCAATAAAAAATATATAAAAATTGATATCTGATGGTTTTCTAAGTGCCAGCCATTCATTGTTACTTTTCAGAAAGACCAAATTCCCATGATATCCACTCTCCCAGTCGTATAAACTATAGATTAGATTAAACATCAGACATTCCTATCCTCATGCAGTTTTTGTCTTCATGACACCTGTTCTTACACTAAGCTTTCCTAACATTTCTGTTGGTGCAGATCAATAAAGAGTGTGTGAGAGGCCTGTGGGCAGGACAGCAACAGGAGCTGGTGTTTTTACGAAACCGTAACCCAGAGCGTGGCAGCATCCAGAACTCCAAACAAGCCCTTAGAAACATGGTCAACTCATCTTGCGACCAACCACTTGGCTACCCAATGTATGCCATAGTTGTTACTAAACACTAAACAGTAGATACTTTTTACATGTCTATAGAAAACCAATGTCTCAAACATGACTGTGACTTGTTTTCTGTTGCAGGTATGTATCTCCACTGACAACATCATTTGCAGGAACACATCGGACACTACGCAGCATTGGAGGAGGGGCTTTAAGTCTGGATGCCATCCGCACATGGTTCTGCTCTAAATGGCTAAGGTCAGCAGCCATTTTTTGCTTTTAGACCTCAGTCACCAGAATGTGCAAGGGGGGAGTTTGAGTCTTCTCATTCAAGATTTATGTGAGATTATTAAAAATGTAGATCCTATATTTGTCTGGGAAAAAGGGCTACATGTAATTGCCAGAGCTTCTTCTATTTAGGTGCAATTACACATTGTTGTCACACATCTTTCCAAGAGCAATAGATTTGACCAAATTAAAGTAATACAGTTATGTAACACATAACTTTTTTTTTGTTTTATAAAATACTCTACAAAGTTGGAGTTGGCTCCAAATCAATACAACCATCCTTGTTATAAAGTATTCAGCTAATATCCTGGGTGTTCACTTGATATTGCTTTGCAACAAATGCAGATTAGGTTTTCCAGTATCCTGTCCGCTTTATCCCAACAGAAACTATTAGCTACCCGAGATAATAGGCTTCCTGCACATTCCTGGTGATTTGCATTTGAAGACCTGCTTGTATTTAATTAAGTTGTAGTTACCAGCAGTGTTTAGAATGTTTCTCAACTAGACAAAAATGTTTTTGTTCTTGTGCCTGATAGAGGTAAAACATTTAGAAAGGTAGCCAAAAGAACTTCAGCATTAATGTGAGCTCAGTGTAACTTTGTGGGCACTTTGATGCCCTGCCTGGTAGAGAGCGTGCCACATAGGCAGGCAACCCACGTTTAAGTCCAACTTGAGTTTATTTGCTCTGTGTCCTGTCCTTCTCTTTCTCCCTGTCAGGTTTGTCTATACTGTTTTCATAACTTTGATTAATTTGCCTTTTATTTAGTGTCTTGCTTGTGCTTGTGTTTGTTGTAAATCTCTTCCAGGATGAAGTGTAAATATCACTGTTCTATTCTCGATGCCTGCAAACAGAGTGACTCTGTGGATTTACACATATTGATTGGATGGAAGTCAGTCTAGGGACTTGTCCTCAGGCTTAATGTAGTTTTGAATACAGGTGGGGGGAGGCAGTGGGTGTGCTCACTTGAGAGAAAGACAGGACTGGATTTCAGGCTGGGACCATGGCCAAAAGCTTGACTTTCTGCTGCTGTGGCACTCACTTTCTCCCTGTCCCCACTTTTATTGGCCATTGTCAATAACTGCCTCTAATAAAATATATTACCTATGGCATGACATTTATACTTTGCATAAATTTCTATGGGTCAGCTGAAGTGTGTGGCTCTGCTCTGTTAAGCTTCTTAAGGGCTCAGTTTTCCTTTCAGATTAGATTAGTTTGTTAATCCTGTTGGCTTTAAGTTAAAGTCGTTGTCTTAATTTTACTAAGTAGCCACAGAGCCAAGGAGATGAACTCCTCCTCATCAGCCAGTACACATTTAACTAATTTAGGTGGAATGGAGGACTAGTTTGAGTCCTCATCAAACAGTTATGTAATTTGTGTCTCTCAGTGTAAGCTTATGTGTGTCCAGAGTGCATGCCTACTAAATATTTTATGCTCTTCTGCTGGTTACACTGATGCGGATATGAATAAATAAATCTCAGTGGTGTGTGCGTGTGGTATGCAGGGTGCGGAAGGATAACCTTACCAGCTGTAACAGTGGCGTCAACATGGAGGACGTGGACTGTGGCGCAGGGGGTTCGTCATCTCTGAGCCACAATCGGCCGTCCTCTGTCACCTCCAACAGCCTAAGCCTCTACCAAAACAGAGCCAGGACCACACACAGCCGCCGGCACCACAACTCCGGTACACACTTGCATACAGTATATTGCTCTAGGTCTTGAAGTGGTTCAAATGTGGTCTCCAGCATTCTTTATTATAAAACAAGTTGTACTTAATTTCATGTACTCAACTACAACATTGAAAAGGAATTTATATCCTGCCACTTGTTAGGTTTAGATTCAGCTAACTGTTAACAAATGTCTTTAAACAGAGATTGTAACGCAGTTCATAGAACCAATGTTATAACTTCATTCTGTTTGTTGTGTATATTTATTAAGTTTCTTTACATAAAGATTTAATGGACACTGTCATTTTTATTTTGTTATTGTATTATAGGCAGGAGAGAGTACCGCAGCCGCTCAGTGCAACCTCAAAGTCAGCGTCCTCCTGTCAGCAGCCAATCAGGACCCATCCTGGACACGGGTTCCACCCATGGTCTGGTGCAGCGCCTGTCCAACAGTCAATTGTCCTTTAACACGTCCATAGCCTCAATATTCTCCCAGGTACGCGCGCACACACACGCACGCGCACGCACACACACACACACACACACACACGCACGCACACACATACACACGCATACACACACACAAATACACACACATACACACATGGGCGCACGCGCACACACACACACATGCACGCACACACACACACACAGACACACGCATACACACACGTGCGCACTCACGCACACACATAGACGCACGCACACACATACACACGCATACACACACAAATACACACACATACACACATGGGCGCACGCACACACACACAAGCACACACACACAAGCACACACACACACACTTATACACACACACACGCACAAACACACGTGCGCATGCACGCACATTCACACACGCACATACACACATGCGCACGCACACACATACGCATGCACATGCACACACTTGCACACACAAAAAACACCTAGATGAATTCTGAGTTGTTAAGTTTCCTGTTTGTTCAGGTCCCGCGTCTCTCAGGAGCAGGTGGAATTAGTACGCAGCTGCAGGCAACGCAGCATCAGCAGCGCTCCAGCCAGGTGAAAAATAAAAAAAAAATAAAACTTTGTGTAGAAGCAAACTGGGATATACTTTTGATACAGCATGCTTACAGTCTTTGTATTATGTTATTTGTGATAATTCAAATAAAAAGCTAGATCCTTGACATGCAATATGTCATAAGAGTAAACAGCACTTAACATAATGTTGCATAAACAAACCAAGTAGACAAACCAATTAGCAATAATTGCAGAAACCTGAATATAAATGATTATATAATACTGTGATAATGTTTTGTTTTTCAGGTCTCCTCATCTTCCTCCACACTGAGCCTTCTCTTTGGAAAGCGTAGTTTCTCCAGTGGCTTAGTTATCTCTGGCCTCTCTGCTGCTGAAGGAGGAAATACCACAGACACACAGTCGTCGTCCAGCGTCAACATTGCCATTGGGCCTTCACATCGGTCAAGCAGCAGGGCCACACAGGTGAACAGCTTTCTAAGTGTTTTTTTCAGTGTTATGTGACAAACTTTCCTGTCTCAACCATATATTTCAGCTCATTTACAATCTCATGGTAATTTTCTGTTTAGTGGACCTCTGAACCATATGAGAGTATAGATGCAACCTCTTCGAATACAACTGTTGGTGCGAAGGACAGCATGAACTCTGGTGTTCGAGACTGCATCCAGGGACTGGACAAGACACAGGAGGAGTCCGAGTCGGCTTTAACAGCACCAGAGCCTCTGGATCAAAAGACGGACTGAAAGAGAACGCTCAAACATATGCCAACACACTCACAGTGCCCAAATAAATGCCTAGTGACATGGAGGACTGTATGTAAAAAACAAACGCAGTATACTTACGCTGATTGTATGAGAGAGCACTCATGGACGCAGACCTGGCATCTCGCCTGTCCTCAGCATGTGGTCTTACCCAGGTGTCAGAATGTAAAGTCAGAGTAGGGTTTGGATCTTGGTAATGGAATAAAAAAGTTTTTAAATGAGTTGGCTTTTTTTTTCTCTACTCAGAGTTGCAATTTAAAGACATGTACAGCATTAGAAGCTTTGATGGTGGGGTGTGTAGTTTTTGTCCGATTGTAATTGCACACTCCTACTGTTTAGACTAGAGCATGGGAAAAGCTATGGCAGCCTGTATTTAACCCAGTAGAAGTAGGTGATGGGGATTTCATTTTAAACATTTTGCCATCAATTCTTTTTTAGTTTAAAAAAGGAACAATGGTATTGAAGACTGGTGTGTGCACTTTGCAGTTCTGAGCTCAAAACTAATATGGCCCCATTCCTGAAATGAAGACACAATCACATTTGGGAAAAATCTATTAAGTATTTATTGTAAGTTGTTACATTTAGATTTCTTTCTCTAGCAGCACTATTTTAATTACAGATATTCAAGGGCAGTTAACATAGGTTGGAGTTTCCTTGTTAATGCAATGTTTGTCATGTAAACAGAGACAAAAACTCATTACAACTGAACATCTGCTGAATGTGAAGTTACAGGGCTGACGGACCACTTGTGTCTTTCGAGATTACAAGGAAGAAAAAAAAAATAGTTGACTGTGGAATCAAAATACAACCCTTGGTCAAAATAAATTAAAAGCATTACAAAATAAACTCAAAACAGCTTCATTAAGTGACAGTTACAGTTTCAGTTGAATCACGTGTGGTAGTTTTTAACGTTACGTTTTTAACGTTTTTAACCACATTGGTCAGCTTTAAAAAAATCAGTGCCTGTTTTGCAAAGTCTTGATAGTTACAATTGAAAGTGGTCAATTTTATTAGATGAGATAAGAAGATAGCATAGAGCCACAACAGCAAATTCATAATACAGATGTTACTCTATATTCCAACAACTCATTTCTCTAACCTCTAAACTAAATCAGCATTTTGGCACACAATGACCCCCTAGAGGCTTTGCTGTATTATTATTGTTGACTATTGTCATTTTATAAAATCGACTTACTACTTCTATTTGTAACAGCTTTGCACATTCATTGGCTAACGTCTGTTTTATCAAGAACATCCAAATTTTCTAAACAAAAGCATGGCCTATTTGTTTTACTCAAGTCTACCAAACAGTCACGTTCATGCAAAGAATTGCCAATAACAATATGTAATTACATATTTCTCCTAAGTACAATTGTTCCAGCCTTGTGTGAATTATCTCATAACAAAGCTGCACTACTTCCATTTATTTTGCCCATTAATAAATAAAGATTTTCAATCTGCTGTTGTGGAAGGCATTCATCATCCAAAAGAAGCAATGATTGAGAACCAATTGTGAACTAGCACTGACCTGGTAAACTTTGCAAGTCATGCAAGTGGAAACAATCAACTGTAGTTTTTTATTGTTATATAGAGAGGGTCATTTAACTGCAATTTATGAGACACGCAAAACATAAAATGAGTTACAATACACAGAAAAAAAGATGAACCTCTCAAAAGAGTTCCTGGTGTTTTAATAGTCTGCATACTGCAGTACTTGAATACATACTCATACAGTATCGTTTATAGCAAATAACTGAATTATTTCATTTATTTAGCAAAAAGCATGCTGAATAGAAAAATGTCACTAATCAATTGCTCAAGTGACAGTAAAATTCTTTTCACCCGCAGTTCACCTTATTGACGACTGTCGTCTATCTACAAAGGCATGACAAAAACCAAGAGGCTTAGGCATCGAAATCAATAAAGAGAAAAGTGATTGCCTAAAAACTGGAGTTGAAGTGATTTCAATTTAACCAGCTCAATAAGGATCTTCTTCCTAAAGTATCACGAACACCCCAGCAAAAAACGACAACATGAAAGCTGAGACAAACTGTGATTTTTGCTGTAAAAAGGGGCTGTTTTTGCTTTTAACTGCTCTTTGTGTGATGACACTAAGCGGAAGGAAGTGATAATCCAAGACAAAGTCGTACAGATTTAGAGAAAAGTTGAGGTCGGTTGTGAAGTGAAAAGAGGCACCAAATCCAACTGAGGGAACACCCGAAGCTTATTCAAACTATTATTCCGGAATAGTTTCTTTCGTTACCCATGATGCACTATGAGGACATGTTTTCTCATTCCCATCTCAGCTGTGGAGTTAAAATATCTGTACAAAGTTTAAAAAAGGAGACCTTTAGACCTAAATAAAAACTCAGCTTTAAACCATAAACAGGCTTCTGAGCTAAGTGAAATGGTCCTTTTATGTCTGACCTTTTCTAACATCACGCATCAGTGGACAAGTAAAAAATAAAAAATAAAAATAGGAAAACCACTTTTGCTGATGCACACCAACGCTACCGCATTAACACAGTGATAGTCTGAGTGGATGTGGCTACAGAGCTGAACAGAGAAAAGAACAATGTTTGCTGATGACACTGTGCTGTACTCATTTTATACCAAATTCACGACAGCCAAGTGTTCAGACTTTCATGGCATGTGGACTTCATTACACAAATACTTTCGAAAAAACTACAGACAGACATCCCAAAAGGCAGAGAAAATTAATATCTCAGCTTGGTTCCAGGTTTGCTCCAACTCCGCCCTTCAGACCATGTACAAAAGGATGAAAATTAACAACATGAATAGTCATATAATAAACATGGAATGACGTCCCTCAGTTAAGAAATACTCCACAGGGTCAGCCACCAGTTTGGTAGCCTGAGTAATAGTTTCCAGTTGTTTGTTATTGTCTCACCAAGACTCCAGCACACAGCCACTTAATGTCAGACAACACATTGATTTGTTTTCAGCAAGGATTCTTTTTATCATCACAAAAGCATATGCTATTTTCTCTGTATATTACTTATATATTTTATATTCATATAGAAACAAAAAGCGTACATTTTTGCTGAAAAGGATTGACGAATATCAGCAAAGGGCAATGTAAACCATGGTCCATCTACAACAGGTGAAAACGACAGTAGCTCGCCCCTTTCCCAACTCAGCCACAGTTATCAGATTTGCATAGGCAAAAATGGGATTAGCCCTTAGACAGTGGATTTCCTGAATTCTTTATAGAGATGCAAAATCTATTTCAGCTCGACACAATTCAAAACAAATATAGTACATACAAACAAAATTTATAACAATAATGTCCACTAGGCCAAGCGCTCTTCAACCCCTCTCAAATACATGTTTCTGTGCACATTTTGTTTACAGTGTTAGGCTTCAAGTAGATCTAAAATGACATGTACATTAACAACTAGATGTGAAATAAATTAACCAACATGAGAGGTAGTGAAAAGCCTACAGAGACGTTTGAATATATATAATCTTTTCTATATATGTATGTATACTGTATTTGTATATATAGAAAGGGAAAATAAAACGTGTCAGTAAGGCCAAAGCTTTGCCAACCTCCTCCATCCATCAGGACAGCTCTCAACCTTTTCTAAGTCAATAAAACTACAGCCTCGTCTGGAAACCTACTCACTTAGAACCCATGGTGATTCAAATCATCATCATTGCTTGTAAAATCCTCATTTGAAATGCAGTTATTAAAAATAAAGAACCTGTATTTATTTTTTTTCTCCACACAGTCACAAGTGTAAATGAACAAAAGGCAGAAACCTGAGTTTCTGCTGTTTAAATCCTGGCTGTAAAACACATCCAGATTTGACCTCACAGCGGTCAGACTCACGCCAGCATACAAGCTGACAGCCACTGTTAGGACTATTCAGTAATGTACACAAATCTTACCATTTATACATGTAAACTTGGTTTAAATGCACCATGATTTTTATTATCTGGTTCTTTTTAAAACATTCTTGTTAATAGCTGTAAAGACTCAGTAAAAAGGAGACAAAGCTGTACTGTGCAGATAAGGGATTTTTATGCTCGTGACATTTTGTCTACCAAGTCAAAATGTTACAGATGTTTCCAAGAAATAGAAAAATGTAAAGAGAGTTCCTTCATTAGGCTGTATACCTCTGCTTCTCAACAGGGCGCATGCATGCACAGCTCTTCAATAAAGCAGTTAAGCAATCAATCAAGCCCTTTTGGATATTAATGTAGTCTTTATGTAAGTACTGTATTGCCAAAAGTTAAATTACTAAATATAATATTAGTTGTTTAAGAAAAGGTTGCCCAAATGGTTTGGTTTAACATTATGACCTAACACTTATATTCTTTTAAAACCAATACTTCATTCAATACGTGTTCAAAATTCGCAAAATTTCAGTAATACTAGTAATACATGGTTCCCTTTACTAATAATTGTACACTGTTGTAAAAAGTACAAATTCCTATCATTCAGTTAATATCTGGCACCTCATTTAAGAGTAACATTAGAAGCTGCCAGTCACTCAAGAAAAAAACATTCAGTTATCCTAATGGTGTGAGTAATTTTGAAAAAGATTTCTTGGCAATCCAAAACTACAAGTACAAATTCAAGAGACTAGGTCTCTTAAAACTTGACCCAAATATACTTCAATGTGCGAGGCTTTCTTTTTCTAAATCTAATGACAAAGACTAATAACACACTTGGCACATAAACTTCAGGTAGTTATTGAAGAAGATGGCAACATGGACACCCATGTTCATAAGTGAGAAGTGGCACTGTTTCATTGACGCCAACCAACTAAACTTTAGGTTAGCATTTCATCATGTAACATGATGGTGTATTTGGAGGCCCAGATAAATATACTGCACTCATGCACTTTCTACAGCACATCCACAGGCCAAGAACAATGTTCACATCATCAAAAAACGAAATGTCCTTTTAATACTAAAATGTTATTAATAGGACATTTGGCTTTTTTTCTGTCCCATGTGTAAATGTACCATACACACATACAACTATTATCATAGCATGCTGGCAAATTTAGATTTAAAAACAATCCAGAGTGTGTGACGGCTGGCTGTGGGATGAAGGATTAGCATCGTTAGCACAAGCATGCTAACTGCTCGCTTACAGCATGCTAAAACCTACATAGCCTTGTACAATAAGGCTAAAGTGTTAGAACTACAAAACCTCTAGGCCAGTACATTAACTTGTTAGCATTAATATGCTGACTCTCCTCACTAGCTCTGAAAGGCTGAATGAATGACTACATGACTATATGCTCTTTTTCTAATAGTCTGTGAGCAAAACAGACTCAAGTGCACTCAAACAAGCTTGCTTAAAAGTCACATCTAAGTTCTCCCTGCTTCTTTGACATCATGTTTGGCACCTGGTTAACCTATCTACAGTGTCATTTATGGCATCCACCATTAGCAATTCCCTAAAGCCTTGCAGACACAAACTTGGGCTAAACACCCATTAATTCCTTGCAGATGTTCACCAAACAAAACCACCAGTCCTTCGCCTGTATTAATAAAATACTAAAATGTAAACTCATCTTCTCTACTCAAAATGTACAGAAGGATTTGGATTTAAAGTGGGGATGATGTTCCTCCCACTGGGCACCTGTGCTTGTCAGGCTGTGATGGTCTGAGTTGGAGGGAGGAGGGGAAAGGGAAAGAATGGGAGGGTAGGGTGTGTTGGACAAACTGTGGTTCAGAAAACTCCAGCAGCTCGTGTGCTGCCTTTACTTATGTCTGAAGGCATGAGTAATAATAAGAATACATGTAGCTGCTTAACCACAATTCTAGCCCTTACTTCTCCCAGTAAATATTCCTAAAAAAAGAAAAGTGCCTGGACGGATGGACAGACGGATAGACAGGTGAAGGAGGATTGGGTAGGTGCTGCTTCTGCCTTATGCAGAAGCTTTCAAATCTCCTCCAGTTAACAAGAGTTAAGCTTAACTGGCAGAAGTACTTTTTCCCTTCACTGAACATAAACAGCCTGACATGAGGACAGGTCATCTGTCCAAAAACATTGCAAATATACTAACTGTTGCAGTCCATGGCTAATGTTGCGGAAAAAAGAGCTGCATGTATAGCCAGTGCTTACTAGGTAAATGAGTAGAAAAGCCCTAACTTCCACCATGAGTGAGGTGTTTAGAATACAAAGAATAGAAATATATATGAAAAGATAGAACTAGAAGTATGAAACATAATGATCAGTGAGGACATGAAAGTGACAATAAAAAGCATAAGGTCTTAATATTACAGTACAAGAACAGTTGGCTTGTCCTTTTTGTGTCCGTCTCTCTCTTTTTGTCAGACTACTTGTGACCAACTGCTGGCCATCTGGTTGGCCATTCCAAACACATGCTGATAAGCAGGTTGGCCAGTCAACCACCACAAACTGCACAAACTCTTGGCTACACAATCACTGGCCAGCAATAATAGCCTTAAACTGACCAATAACAAACCAGCTAAGGCCAACCTAACTCCAGCGGAGAACTGGATCTAAATTGCTTTAAAAATATAAATAAAAAAAATCAACCAGCTATTTTGGATGTCATTCAGTCTCTTCAATCACAAACCAGGGAAATATTTTTTAAACCCAACTTCTGGCACCATAGTAGCATTTGAAGTTTAAGGAGTAGTCTTGTTGGTGTGGGACAGCAATAAAGGAGTGCTTAGGTGTCGAAGCAAGTGCGCCTCCTGTTGGCCAGGAGGTCTCTGTAAACCGACGAGTTGAGGAAACGGGGGAAGGAGTCTCGGTGCATCAGCGTGTAGATCTGAAGCTGGGCTTCTTCATACATCGAGTTACTGGGCTCTGCTAGACTCAGGTTTATACCTTCTCTGACCCGTGAGTCCAGACTCACCTGAAAAGAACAGAGTTACACACAAGTTCTTTCTAAGTGGCTTCTGGGGACTGTTACCTTTGCTTGGGGACAAAACTAACAGAGACTTAACCGACTCAAAAAAGAGTAGATACAATAGTTAAAAACTTGAAAATGCAAAATTATTATTTTTTTATTCTTAACATTTTTATAACATTTGCACATAACATTTGCCTAATATAATAACATTAATATAATATATTAATAATAATAATAAAGTCATTGCATATTTTAAGCTTTATTTAAAGCCATTTCTAAGGCTGAAAAAAGAGAGAATATATGGTACTATCAAACAAGTGTTTAAAAG
Source organism: Neodontobutis hainanensis (assembly GCA_024349245.1). Classification (NCBI taxonomy): domain Eukaryota; kingdom Metazoa; phylum Chordata; class Actinopteri; order Gobiiformes; family Odontobutidae; genus Neodontobutis; species Neodontobutis hainanensis. Next base: position 4,165,822 of record JALDNG010000016.1, on the reverse strand, counting down.
TAATGGCTGCTCTTGGTTAGTTACAAAACACAGTGCTTTAGGATTTAGAAATAGCTTCAGCTAAGCTTTTTAACTTTCCTTTGTGATAACTATGGCCATGCCGGCGTTTCATTGATGATAAAATAAAATACAACTTACCTCTTTGGGTGATAATATGGACACATAATCTTCGTATATGATCCTGGCCTTCTCATCCACTACTGCAGGATTGGTCTCCTTTTTTAGTTCCTCACAGGCCAACCAGAAGAGCAGGTTGTCCTCACTGTACTCTGAGCGCAGGAACTCACGAAAAACCTCCCTGCCTTCTAAAGATCGAAGCATTAGCTCAAAGCTCCGTGCCCACGACAGCACCTCGTCTAGACTGGGATGTCTGTGATCATACAAAAATGACAAAATTTGTAAGTGTGTAAGACAAACTGACTTACAAAATTTTTGGAAGAACTTACTGTTCATCCCCAGCTTCAATACTGTCCATTTTGGTGCAGGTCTGGCGTTCACTCCTTTCCATCCTGTCTTCATTCCTGGAATAAAATAAGCAAATGTAGGCAAAAGTACTATGCTCACAGACTTCTGTAGATTGACAGGACTCGCAGTGCTGATTGTTGGCTTTTGAACTACATATTTCTTAGATCTTCTGTAATATTACATTACTCTATTTTGTAATAGGCTCATTAGGAGGTTTAAAATGATCTCACAGCTAAATCAACATCCATCAAAAGAAACCACATAAGATACCTATATATTTTTTAAAGGTAAACACCATAAAAAGTTCCTATTTCCTAAAGAAATTAAAGTTAAATAAGAAAATAAAATAAAATAATAATAATAATAATCCACACCTCAGCAAAATACCTTTCCAAATACATTTTTTTCTTTTAGTTTCTAATCACACTGGAAATCAGCATGAATTTGCTGCCTCAAATAATAAACACTCAAAGCGCCTCAAATTCAGTCAATTAACAACAAAGCTTCAGTTAAAGCCATGTTAAGTCTTAACAAACGCTCACAGAGCAGCCTCTCTCTCTCAGTCACACATGCGGAACCACAATATAATACACATGGAACTGTCTATTTTTGTCCCACCATGAAGGATCTTTCCTTCCTCTCCCTGTCTCCTGTCAAAGTCCTCATTGTGCAGCACTAATGGGCTAAGCTAGCCACAGCCCCTGGGCGCCCTCACAATACAGCTAAATATACAGGCTGTTCTTCACAGCTGTTTTGCATGTGATGTGTGGATGGAAATAGAAAGCACCCAGACCAGATAAGGCCAACAAGAGAGGATGAGTTAGTGAGATTATAAGTAAGAAAGAGGAGGAAAACTGTAATTAAAAAAAATCCAATTTAACAGCACTATGGTTCTGACACTTTGTCCCATAAAACTACCAGACATTTATATGAAACTCATACAAAGTTCTTGGTTGTTGTGTTTATAAAATTAAGTAGATTATTAACTCCCAGACCTATCATGACAGGTTAAATAGACACACAAGACTATTTTACAGACTCATTCTGAATCTTTCCCTTGGCATTTGATTGCGGAGTCACAGACCACTCACTACAAGCTCAGTCCACAAGCTGCCACCACTTCAGATTAAGTGGTGTGAAAGAAGCAGTGCATTCACCATTCACTGAGTGAAAACAATGTTTTCTTTCACTCCTCTCACTCAGAAGCAGCCAAAGAGAAAGGCAGCTTTAGGAGCTGCACAGGGCATACAGCTTTTAGTGCCTTGCTTAAGGGCAGAACTTGCAACTAGTGTTCTAAAAGTAATGTAAAAAAGTTGAAAATGTCAGTATATTACATTAAACATGACAGGAAGCCTGACCACAGCTATGTGATGTGTGTACAAACAGTTTAAAACTGTAACCCCAAAAAATGAATAATGAACATATTTGTGATGTATCAACTAATTAAAAAGAATTTCAAATGCTTTTTTCAAAGGTATAGTTAACTAGTTTAAACTATAGTTAACTAGTTTACTGTAATATGACTCTGTTGGTTTGCTTATCTGGAGGTGATGGGGGCACACTGGTCCACACAGGATCTAAAGAATTTTAAATGGGCAGCAGACTGCTGTACTGGTGAGTAGTATATAAAAAAGGTTAATTATTGAGTCAGAAGCAGGAGCTAAAAAGAAACTTGGATATGTGTGTTCTAATAGTACAAGCATAAATCCTGTGGAATTAGTGCAGGCTGTCAGTGTCAGAGGGATAGACCCTGTTTGAGGAGCAAAAGTGTGTCCCACTCAACTTTTCCTTTCCTAAAAACTGAGCCACATCGTCTTTGGGGAATCAGTTATTTGTAAGTAAGGCAGCGCTGCTGACACAGCATCTCTTTTAGCCTGTGGTGCTTCATTGGTACCAGGGGCCAGCATTGTCACAGGATCCAGCAGCTCTGCCTCTGAGTAGAGTCTCATGTTAAGTTTATTTTAGATATTCTGTAAAAAAAAATGACAGGCTGTGGGATAAAAATATTATGTCTGTGGCTGCTAAGTGTATATTGTTATGGTCTTTCATATTGTAATTTCAGATCAGTACTCAAACAAATCAATTGTAAAATAGTTATACTACCAAGTACGTTTGTCCGCTAATAAATGTTGTGTTTGTGATCTTTATGGACAATGCTGCCAACACAAGCTTCAGTTTGATGAAATGCTGTTCTTACCAGAGACACTTGCAGCAGCCACACCAGCAGAGGCAGCAGGTGTTGGGTCGTGGCTGTCCAGGGGCCTGGGGTGGGGCCTCGATGTGTGCCGCCTGCCTTTTTCTCATCTCCACTCCACTCACACTGCGGGGCTTTACCATAGACACACACATGAACCGATAGCACTGAATTGCAAAAACTTAACAGAGAAACTGACAAGGAAATGCAAAGAAGTGTGCTTTTTGTAAACTTGTGTAAAGCTGAAAATCATACTCAGGCCTACAGGGAATTTGATCTCAGGATTTTATCTGTGGCTCACCAGCAATATATTTTATTAGGAGTTAAAAAAGCAAGAGAATTGTGTGTGTGAAAAGAATAGCTGAAGCAAGGGGGTTAGAATGGGGGTGTGGGGGTGGGAGCACTCAAGCAGGACAGAGAGGATTCCCTTCCTTGTACGGTACGAAGGTTTTTGGCAGAGGGCCAGGCCTTTCACTTGGCTTTGACAGACAATACACATGCATTTCAAGGGCTACAAACACACACAAACAAACAGCCTCTATGCATGACATACATGAACAAAGGCACCACTAATAACCAAAGTCATGTATTCACACACATGCATGATGTATATATATATTATATAGTAATGACAATTCAATTGAGATATTTAAATATAAAATTGGTAATAAAGTAATGAAGTTTTTACATTGAATTCAAATGTAAAAATAGGGCCTTAAAACTTTTTTCACTGGTAACACTGCTACCATAAACTTTTTCATTTTGTTGCACTGCAATCTGAATTATGGTTCTAATGCAAAGTGTCATTTCCATGCACATGGAAAAATAGCTTAGCATAACCACACTTTTAGCAGTCTTTTCAACACAGACATTTTGCATGTTGACTAGACATGTAGTCATGTGTTATATTTTTTGATTTTTTTTTTTACTGTAAAACTACTGTTGAAAAAGGTTTGTCTCAACTGTTATTTTCTTTGTTTAAAAACTACTATAGCTACCATATAATAATAATAATAATAATAATAATAATAATAATAATAATAATAATAATAATGGATTGGATTTATATTGCGCTTTTCTCCCGAGGGACCAAGGGACTCAAAGCGCTCAATGGCCGTCCATTATTCATTCATACACAGTCACACACTGGAAATGGTAAACTACAACTGTAGCCACAGATGCCCCGGGGCAGACTGACAGAGACGTGGCAGCCATTTTGCGCCTACGGCCTCTCCGACCATCACCACATACAGTCACTGAACATTCTTACACATTCATACGAGGCAAGGTGGGTTAAGTGTCTTGCCCAAGGACACAACGACAGTATGAACTGTGGGGAGAGCGGGAATCGAACCCACTACCTTCTGGTTGAAAGACGACCGCTCTACCACTGAGCCACTGCCGCCCACTACTATATATGGCAACATTGCCAGTTCAAAAACAAAATCTCACTTTAATGAGGAACTTATTCATTTGACATGTTACGGCCACAACATATCTAATCAGGTAGTTATCTGTGATTTGACCTATTTGTGTCAATTAAAAGTAATCATGCAGCTATGTTGTCCCTTTTAGTCACTATGTGCAGAGCTGCACCACTCATCCCCTGGGGTTTTCCTTGGCCTTTAGAGAGGCTTTGAAGGTGAATGTTCTTCTAAGTTTAACCATACCAAAGCGGTAGGGGTGTAAAGAGTCACTCTGACATCACAAAGCAGTCTTTATAAGAAAATATAGTGGCATTTACAGCCCTTTAGGCTATGTAAATAAGAAAATAATACATAGCTCTTTGTAGAGCCTGTGTATTCTGTAAATAGCATCGGCTTTATTGTATATATCAAAAGCATTTATCCTGCTGTGCGCTGTTATTGTAAACTACGACCCTCTCAAAGATCATTACATTCAACTGTGTAATTCATAAGAAAACCTAAGCTTAAAGTAGATAGCAAGATCTTACCTGTAAAGTCATGATTCAATTTAAACTCTTCATTAAGCACAGTGACAAAAAGGTAACCAAATAAAACATCCTTCTTCTGCTTTCTGAGGAACTCTACAATGTGTTGATGTTTTTACAACATTGACGGTTATACTGCCTGATATGCAAATACTCTGCCTAACAGCTGGAGTCACTCTTAGTTATTTAGTGTCCGGGCAGTGGCTGCAGAAAAACTGGTCAGCAGATGCAAATTACAACACTGTCCCAAATGCAGAAGCCACACAAAGAAGGCACGCAAATATTGAGTGGAAATAAAAATAATGGAAATGAGACAAGAGTAGAGAGGGATAACAAGATAGCAAATACACTGCCACAACATAGGCTTGACGTGGTTGATGATAAAATAAGCTTGTCCAACCTGTTTTTCATGATTTCTTAGTATATAGATATTTTCTTTTAGGGTAAAAACTGTGTAGTGTTATTGTGGATTTTAAAAATTGAAACAAAAACAAGTTTGATTGATATCCAACCTGGACAGCATATTCCACTACGTAATATGTAAAAAAGACATGATGTCTTCCTGTTTCTATTTGTATCATACAAGGATTACACTAAAAATGTTCACATATTTAGGCCAAAAGAAGAACAAAGTTGTTTAAACACAGATTACATTTCTTTATAAGATATAACTTAAGAAACTAAATAAGGGTCAAATGAAAAAGTGAATGGCACTGTCCAGTGTGCCCATGTTTTCATTATTGTGTGGAAACAGAAATGAACTCAACCTAAAGTAATAGTAATAGTATTAGTGTTATGTCAGGACCGGTAACTAGTAACTTTACAGAGCACTCTTCATGACATGCAGAGAGTTTAATTCATGTATCCTTTATGAAAGGTTGTGTGGCTCTGCATACTGTTAACTTACCATGAATTATTCTAAAAACAGATGACACAGAGCAGTCATGGCGCTGAGGTACTTCGTTGCTGGATGATGGCAGGCTGGTTGATTGGGTGACTGACTGGTGGACTGTCTGGGCCTCTGTTTGGCTATAGGGCTGGCTGTGTTTGGCTTGCTGGAGAAATAAGCAATGAGGTTCGTTTGACCACAGGGAAGAGGGGTAACTGGTTTCACCATCCCTGACCGACTAACGCAGAAAGGGACACAAGAGCTGGGCTGAGATGCACTAGTTTCCTCGCCTTGTCTCCTTGTTTGGTTCTTTTTGTTGCTCTCGCCGTTGCCTCCTAGGCTTCCTTGAAACTTGGAGAATGGGTCATTTATAGACTTGTGAGTAGATGGAGCAGTGAAAGTACAACATCTGAAAAAGCAGTCAAAATGCAGACTTTACTATATAAACCATGTAAAATATTGTCTGCCTACATAAAGGCATTAATTGTCTCTATGCAACCTTATATATATATAATTTTGTATTAACTATGATCTAATATTAGGTCTGTGTACTAATGCCATGCTATTACAACTTTTGTACATAAATTGGCTCAAGGCTCTGCTAAGCTTTGTCTATTGGTACTGCTTCTAACTGTTGACTATGGAGTCTGCTGTTTTGAATAAAAGAAAAAGGAGCTTATACATAAAGACAGTGTAAAATGCACACTAAAACTGTAGGCATTAATGACTGAGACTTATCCACTGATTGATTTAAAAATTATTAAAAATAAATTTGTCAGAAAGTTCATGAGGAGTAATTTTATCAAGCTGTCTCAAATTTATTTATTTATTTTTTTAAGTATGTTTTTTATTTTTTAATCACAAGATGAAATGGACGGGGCATGTTTATTAACTGTTGTTAATGTTGTTAATGAAGTAAAACTATTTTAGCTGTGTGTGTCATAAACACTGTAAAATGCTCTTTAAATAAACAACTTTTAGCTACCAATCTGTGAAATAATTGATACCTTGACAAAGTGGAGTTTGCAAACCAGACCAAAACAAATATACTGCTTTTATAAGAGTGAGTCTCAATAAATTAAACTAACTAATTAACTAAAACTACCTTTAAACTGATAGCAGCCTTTGGTAGTCTATGTGTTGCCTGAGCTGGGGGTATCACATCAAAACTGGTTCAAATGAATGAGGAAGTCAGGATGTAGTGATAAACTCCAGTGACTCACGCGCAGGGGAGGCTTGCTGTCAGTTGTGCACCATATGATCTTTTACAGCTCAACAGCAGCAGGATGTGCTCAAAAGCACTGCCCTGACTATCGAAGTGGACAGAGAATGGTTACGTGTATTGGACTATGGTGTCGCAGCCTGAGTCTGAGGGCCTGTCTGTAGACAAGAAGTGCTGCCTACTCGGACCCTGCTCAACCCTCTGCTAGCTGCCTGTTTGACATGGTTTCCTCCTGCAGCTGAGAGAGCCAGCCGGCAGTGGGAGAGGAGACCCCCTCCCAGCTGTCAGACCAGGGAAACAGGGCAGCACGTTGCTCACTGTCGCAGCCACATTGCACAAATCAAACACCACCCACTTTGTTGTTGCTAGCTTAGCAGCCTGCCCCAGGTCCGCTATGTGTGGCAGCGGAGAGGAGGCGGTGGCAGAGCAGCAGCTAGCGCCGTGCTAACGCCAGCTAGCCCCCTGTATGGAGCACAAGAATCACACTCTTACCCCTTTACGGCGGCCTGTCAGTGTCCTAGGCTGTTAGCTGGCAAAACGCAGAGGTCCGATGCTTCTTTAACGACATCGTAAATTGGAATCCCTCGGTGTAATGTCCATCGCCGCTGTTTTTCTGCCATCCGCCCCACTTCAGCACCGAACGCCGCCGAGCCCCTGGATGCACTGCGCAGGCGCGCTGTCACCACCGCTGCTCCGCGGCTGCAGTCGGTGAAGATGCACTGGCGAGGCTCCACACACATGCCCTGATAACACGGTGTGTCAATAATCCAGGCTGACAGGGCGCTGTGTGTTGAAGTAAAAATCAACACACATGGGTTACTGCACAAGAGGAGTTAAAAATATTGGGCAAAATGATTAAACAGAGTAGGTTATATATAATAACTTAAACAGCGTGTCGACTACAGATAGCCAAGGCTACAATGCAAAATACTTAAATTTATGTTACATAACTGTATTTCAAACAAACACCCAGATCAATTGCAGAGATATTTCGCAAAGAATATGCCTGTCTGACATTTTCCTATAAAAATAGCCATTTAAACTTGTTTGTCTTTTAAGTCCTTTATCCTACCTAGATAAATTTGCAGTTTGCAAAGAGAACAGGAAGAAGATCGTTCTCGTCAATGAGCTCCAGCAGTGGAAGTTTAAACCATATTTTCCTGCCATTAACACAGGGGGGCACTAAAACTCTGCTCTCCCTTTCACACACACCTTTGTCAATATGCAGTAGAGTAGTGCAAACGCCAATGTAAAATTTGTCAGATTAGCATAAAATTGTTTTTGTGATTACGTCAGTAAACAAGACTATGCATGTTGTTGATAATGTTTTTCCCTTATTTCCACCAACATACACATTGTATTATAACACCATGTTGATTCATTCATAGTGTTATATACGTACAACCAATTTAACCACAGTATCACGCCTCACAGTAGATTTATTATTTCCATTTAGTGGACAGTAAAAAATCTGCCAGCAGTATGACTCATCCTGATTTCTGAAGTGGTACCTGTACAGCTAAAATTGTGCTTGGAAGAAATGTTTTGGCCATGAGCCAGTCTCTGGATTTCTGTAATCTGCCCTGAATTTGAAATATGATTTTTGTTGTCGTCCAGTTTTTCTAAAAGCCCCTAATTGTAAAATGTGTCTGTTTGTCTAAGGATTTATTCTTCTAAAAAGCTGTTTTGTTAAGCCAAAGGCAACACATTCTTGTTGCTTTTTGCCATTTTGGTAAATTATGAGACAGGGTTTAATAAAGTTAAAGTGAAGCATTCAAGGAAATTAAAAACTTCCCTTAGCTTGTTGAAATGCTCCTTAAAGAGAACATTGGCATTAACAACATTGTTTTTATGTTAATGCTGTATAGAGGCTTAGAATAGACTCAAGGGAACTATGATAAGTGCTACTTAAAGGCACACTAAGATGTATTCAGATAATTTAATACAAAGGCAATCATAGCTCATACAAATTGGACTTTAAAATAGAGATGTTTTTATGTGTGTGGAGCATCAACACAGTGCCAAACAACCAGCGCACAAAAACAAGGTGTGAAAGTTTACTCAAAACCAATTGATGAGTTTGTTTATTATTCTCTGCAATAAAACATATATACCAAGCCATTTATGGGTCTGTTCTTTACAGTCATAACAATCTTGCTGTGGTCTGTTCAGGATGATTTTTTAATGCTGTCAAAAACATTTGTCACTTTTTAAATACCGCACAACCCCATCCAAACCATAAGCACACATGCCATGATCCATCCACAACCACAATATTTTTGATAACTAACCAATTTGGTTTTGGTAGCCATTTTTTTTTATAACCCACATCCACTTCCGCCCATCTATAAAAGCATCTAAATGATGCACTCTTCTAATGCCTCATGTTAGCACCACTACATCCCCTAGAGAGGACATCACATGTATTCTGTTTTCTGTAGGAAAATAGAAGAAGTGCATTGATAGCATGTACACTGCACATGCACCGACCCATTTTCTATTCATCTGGAGGCCCTCTATCTAAGCCATGTGATTCAGTAAGTCACTCTAAGGATGGATATTTTGAGAGATACACAGAGGAAAAGGTCACATGAGAAGAGCCCATTCTTGATGTTGATAGTTTATTTATGTAAGAAACCTATAACATCAAAGACACATCCATCCCAAACAAAGCTGTATTTATGTCCCTTAAAGAGCAATAGCTTTCAGGGCTTGGGAAAAGGAAATTGCTTTTTTTTTACTTCTTCATATCATAAGAACATCTTAGATATGGCCCAGAACATAATATGATATTAGACACAGATACTATTTATTACTTATTTTTTGTTTCTTCGCACTGTGATTGAAGTTTCTAGCAGAATTTAAATACAAAATGTTATATTGTTGTAATTTGACTTGAATTAATACACTGGTCAAAATGCTACTTTGAACATATTGCTTTTATTGCCAAAACCTTGCAATCCAAATGTCTATGTTCAAGAGCAGCTTTAGAAATAACACAGATCATCATTGATTGTGGCGTGCACGGTGGCAGAGTGGTTAGCGCTTGAACGACTTGAACATCCTCAGCCAACTCCGGCCTTTCCGTGAGGCGTCTGCATATCCTCCCTGTGTATTCTTTCCACCATCCAAACACATGCATGTATAGTTTAAATGGCAGATCAAAATTGTCCCTAGTGCATAAATGTGAGAGTGAATGGTTGTCTGTCAGTGTCTGTCTCTAAATGTCAGCCCTGTGACTAACTGGCCACTGTCCAGGCCCAAAGCTGCTAAGATAGGATCCCGTCACAATCCCTAACAGAACAAAGCAGAAGAAAATGAATAAATTAATGACTCATTGAGGATGTTTCTGTTATAACTTTCAGTTGAACACATAGAACAACAAAACAATTCTATTAACAGTTGATCAAAAAATATTGATCAACAAGAAAATGAACACAGCTTTACTGTTGTGCTTAATGCTTAATTGACTCATCTGTATCAGCCATTCAGACATTTTTTATATAGGACTATATAAATTATATCTGTTGGTGGTCAGTTTCTAGAGCATGTAAAAAAAATATTTTTCTTTATGCCAAGCCATCATTCTGTAATCAGTGGATTCTATGGAAGAGGATCATGACTGTGCAAGGAAAGTACAGCAAGTTAATTCTGTTGCAAGTTAATTCTGTTGCCAGGTTTTTGGGGCTGCAATAAAAAATCTTGACACAAAGAGTATGTGCAAAAAGCATATGTACAGTTACGCAACACTTTTTACCTTAGTGTAGCCTGACAACCATTAAAATAATATCCTCAGATTAATTTTGATGGTTTCTTGACATGAACCAGAACCTTTTGTAATAATGAATGTACTCAGCTCAAGAATGAATATATAAAGAGACACAATGTATGCATTAATTCTAGTCAGGTGCGTGTGGCCAGTTCAGTAGTTCACATGATCTGGAATCAGGGACCCTTGACTTGCTGATGAAAAGGTCATGCAAGAGGAAGCAACATCGAGCATCTGTATATACTGTGACAGCTTGGGCTCATTATTGTGAGGAAATCTGAAGAGGCACAGATCAAGTCCAGCCTTGCTCAGTGAAGAAGATTACACTGATTTGAATGTGAAAAGGTCAGGAGCTGCAACGGGACTGTTCAGACTTCATCATCACTCCTCTTAAGCATTCTTAAAAAAAAAAAAAGAAAGCCAAAGTTCACAATAGGGGAAAAAGAACATCTGAAGTAGTGTTTTTTCCCAGCAAGATAAAAATACAGAAACATATCTCTGAGTCCTCAATGAGGTGTTACTTGGTAATCAATCTGGGAGCTTGGAGCCTTATATTATTTATTTATTCACATTTTTTGTGAGGATTAATCCCTTGAGATGAATCATCTCGTTTTCAACGGGGTCCTCTTGCTCACATTCATTCACTAGGGACAATTTAGAGTTGCCAATTAACCTATACATTCATGTCTTTTGACGGTGGGAGGAAGCCAGAGTACCCGGAGAGAACCCACGGTAACACGTGGAGGACATGCAGAGTCCTCACAGAAAGACCGGAGTCGGCTGGGTTTTGAACTCACAACCTTCTTGCTGTGAGGCAGGAGTGCTAACGACTCTGCCACGTGCACGGCCTTTAGGTGGTGCAACCTAAACGCTTGTATAGATTATATTGTGCTGCTGAACTTACTTATGCCCCCGTGGCTTAACCAAAATGTGCATGCAGCATCATTGTTTACTAACAGTAAACTGAACAATTTTTATGATTTGACTAAATATATAATTTACCACAATCGCTCCATTTTATTATTTCCAAAAGAAAATCTTTGACTTTGTTTAGTCTAAAATAACACTGTTAAAGAATAATAACAATTATTATCTAGTCCAAAGCTGCTGGGATAGGCTCCAGTCACCCGCGACCCCTAACGGGACAAAGCGATAGAAAATGAATGAATGAATGAACAATTATTATTATTATTGCATGGCCAAAGTTGATATTTGATGATTGAGTATGTTTCATTAAATTAAAAAATAATGTAATTCTGTCTTTTGAATACATATAGCTGTATCATATACTTTTTGAGCCAGCTCGCACAAGTGTGGAAATCACAATTCCTCAGAAGTAGTTTGTTTTACATCATTTCCAAGTGTACCTATTTTACTTAAATTTTATTTCTTTATGTGAATGCTCATCTCAACAAATGTAAAACTAACTTTGACATGAATTGTTGTAGATCTAAATCTGTTTCAGAATTTAGATGTGGAAGTGTTATTTGGTTTGTTCACATATACATATCCAAAAATGATCTGCTCTGGGAAACGTTGAGGCGGATGTGAACAGCCCCTCTAGGGTATCCTTAAGAAGAAGATAAAACGTGGTGTTTTTCACATTCTTTCCTAACCAACAGACCCCCAAAAAAACAGTTCTGTAATCTGTGCTGTGTCTGCAAAGTTATCTGTTACGCTGAGGTCTTCGCTGTGTGATTTATGGAGCCTGGGCTCAGACGGCCTTCTGGGGCTTCTCTGGGCCCAATTCATTTGACTGCTGCATGTATATGTGTGAAACAGAGAGGCAGGAAGGATGCTGGGAGGAGGCATGATGTGGAGGTTACCGCCTGCAGTCACACGTATGCTGCCTGTCTGCTTGTGTAAATGTCTCACTGAGAGCTCATAAGGCCTGATGTTTTTTACAGAGACATAACAGGTTCAACAAATCTGTAGCTCTCCACAGCAGCAAGTGTCTGCTTTGAGCTGTGCAGTGCTGATGCAGGGTCTGCAATTAAAGCAACACACTAGAGAGAAAGATTTCAAATACCATTTTGGTCATTGAACTATCCTGCATAGTAGGATGACAAAACAAAAAGTACATTTAGCAAAGTGTGTATAGGATATTAAATAAAGCACTGTTCTATAGCACCCGGAGCTGGGTCAGAAACAAGGAATATGCATTATAATCTATTTTAATCTAATGTCTTACGGCCACAGGAAACCTTGCCCACTATTGATACAGATCTCCATGGGCAGCTTCTATCATACAAAAGAGTTTAAGTTTTTATATCACATAAAAAAGAAGTTAGCTGGCTAATTAAATAATGTGTTACATTACTATCCCAAATATCTCACATTCACACACTCGCAAGGATTTGCTTGGGCCAGCAGAGCTTTTACCGAATCTAATATAAGGCTAGATGTCATCAGTCTTGGTAATTTCTCTGTTCTTAAAATATATACTTTTAACAAATTTCAAAGGTTATGGTCACAAAAACGTGTATTTAAAGAAAAAAAATGTAGTCCAATGGGTCTCAAAAATGCTTAAAAAATAACGTAATGGTTTGGGGTGCACATTGTGTATGTCACCTTATCCTCTAAGCAGCTAGTATAGGCTCCAGCCCCCTGTGCTGTACAGAATTCACGGTAGAAAATGATGGAATAAATGAATTGTTTTGGTAAGGGAACAATACCACGCCCTGTAAAATGTTGATTAGTTTCAGCAGAAATGCTCTACTGAGCTGAGCAAAGTCAAATCTAAATCAAAACACAATGGTATGTATTTATTACTATGCAACTTGTAGAATAAATTTCCATGTTCTAGACCTAATTTGTAAACATAACATAATCAATCAAGCAACATTGTAAATTGTCATGCCTTCAACAGTTTATCTTCAGTGTAGTCCAGATAAAGTGAAATAGAGGGGAATGGCATTGGGCACATGACCCAAGCGGGAATCAACCCTGGTTCTCTCGTGTTTAGGCTCTACCAGGTGAGCTACTAAACCCCTGAGACCAAGAATTTTAAGGAGGGTGTGTTTCAATTAAAGAGAAGATCCATGCCAGTATGTGGGGCTGTGTCGGTGGGACTGAGACCTGTTGTAAACCAAGAGATTTTTCACATGTCGTCGTGGTTACAGTTTATCTTCAACCAAGAGCTGTACCAGACACTGCCTGTAACATCATCAACAGAACTGTTTCCAGGTGGTTAGCGCCCCTGCCTTACAGCAAGAAGGTCCTGGGTTTGATTCCCATCCAAGGCAGGGCCTTTCTGTGTGGAGTTTGCATGTTCTTCCTGTGTCTGCATATATTTGCTCCGGGTGCTCTAGCTTTCCCTACCACTAAAACCATGTACAATAGTCCCCAACCCCAAACATGGGGCCGGGTCTTCATTGTAAATGAGAATTGGTTCTCAATTGACTTACCTGGTTAAATAAAGAATAAATAAATAAAAAGAAAACAACAACAACAGAGAGCAGCTAGTGAACGTCTAAGATCAGTGAGCTGCAAGACTAAATGCCACAAGAACTCCTTTCCAACTGCAATTAGACAGGACAATTAATCAGTATATTGGCAGATGAAGTCTGAATCAACTCTTTTGAAGAAACCCAACAACAAAATTTCCCATTGGGGATAATAAAGTTGAATTAATTTGAAATGAAACAAAGACTTGTGTTTGCTCCAGTGACAACTGAAGAGATTCTAACAATTAATTATAAAATAAAGACCAAGTTGAAACTCATGTAGATGTGTGTGTTTTTTTGAAAGAAGCAAAGCAAGAGGAAATTACATTACTTCACACTTCCTTCAGGGAAGGAAGTTACACAATCCACAGAGACATTATAAACATATTTTTAGATGGCTTTTATGTCAGATTGACATCCAAAAGATTAATTCTACTTACCTGACTCTACACATGCATTTGAGAATGTCTCCTCACAGAGGAGTGAAAAAAAAAAGAACAAATAAATTGGATAGATTTTCTGTAACTCTTTGGACAAAGAGAAATGTAAAAGGTGTAGAGAGGCAACAATGGATGAAAGATAGTTTCAAAAAAGTTGCCCTTACTGAACCATTTTATCTCTCGGGCCCCATGACAGCTCCCCCAATGGCTCTTTCAAAAGGCTTCACTGCTGCTGCCCACCAAATTGAAACACTGTGCTGTTTGGAAGAGCTCAGATCTCAGTGGCAGATGTCCAGGGATAACAAATTCAAGACACAGTTTATATTAGAAGACATGGTAGATTTGTAACAGTAATCAGTAAAGTGATGTTTCATTTTACAGTGTGTCATAAAAACGACAAGATGCAACAAATATGAGTGATTATTAAGAAAATGACCACAGCTTCACAGTTTAGAGAGTTTAGAGAGTAATAGTGTAATCTTTATAAAGTAATGTCATCTGTTGCCAACGAGAGGACAGGGATGACAGTTTTATTTGTAATAGTGCGCAATAGAATTTGGTTTCCAGCAAAGATTAGATGCATTGGAAGTGTGGCAGCTGATGTGTGGGATTTAGTGGCATCTAGTGGTGAGTCTGTACAATGTGACTGACAGAACAATTTCAGAACAATCTCTAAACATGTCAGCAACAAACAGTAAAAATGCAAATGTATATGTATATGTATATGTATATGTATATGTATATGTATATGTATATACCGACAACTTGTAAAATAGCAATTGCTCATAGGCTCTTTCAGTAGCCTATGTATTATATGTGCATTGTGCTACATAAAGTGCAAAGACAAACCCAGAGACATACCTTTATGTATTCTTTTTTAACCTAATAGCAACTCTTAATCCGTACATTACTTTAGTATTGTTTTTCTGTGTGATAAGAGACACACAGCACAATCACTCAAGACTCTCAACTTATTAGGTTATTATTAGGTTTTTCTCAGCACCACTATTGAAAACCAACAATTTATTCTTTGTCTCTCCCATTTATTTCAAGGTCTATTTTATAAAACATGGTAGCCTACAGTAGAAGTGCTCATTTGTTCTGTAACGGCTGCTCAAGGACATGCCAATAGGTTATGTATTATTGATGCTGTACTGTCAAGTTCACAGAAAGTGGCGTTAAAAACAAGGCCACGGAGTTAATATGTGTGGGATTTCTGGGGCTAACTGATTCATCGGTGCCTCAGGTTAAGTTAGACTAGAAAAGTTCAATGATGTTTTCAAATCATCTTAAGTATTTAAGTAGGCTGTGTGCTTTGTTTGGTTTGCAGTGGCTGATTTAATGTTCGGTTAGGAATGACCAATTCTCTTTAAAGGTATTTCCCTGCAGTGGTAATGCTTTAAGGTTTTGGCTTACGTGTTTATTTCCATATTCTGCAGATCAACTAGCATTTTCACTCCAGCTCCAGAGAGGTGATTTATTTTTTTCCTGTTTTTGAGAAAAAAATCTAGGTTTTATTATTTGGGATTCTCATATTTGAGAATGTTATGAGTGCAGCTACTGACAAGGTTTGGCCACTTACACTTTTGCAGACAATGTGCTGATAGTAAACAAAGGACACTTCCATTGGGAACGCTGAATTAACAACTGTCAAAAGTCATACTGAGAAATTATAGATTTAAGACAAGCTCAAAACTTCAGTGTTCGTTGTTTTTTTTTGTACTTTTTTGTTTCTCATTAAATGTGAGCAGGCAGGGTGCTATGTTGTTGTTCTGAGTTAGGGGTGGCGTTCTTATTCCCTTCACATCCACTCCAGTTTTCTCTCCAGTTAATCAGGCTCACCTGTTCTCCACACCTTTTCCTCATTTCAGGAGCCCTCCTTCTCAAGTGATGTCCCCTTTACACTGTGACTAATTTGTAATTATTGTGCATTTAATTCTATTGGGGTTAGTTAACTCTATAGCGCTTGGTTGTGAACGTTGTAAGTTTATTTAATATTTGTGTTTTTGAATGTTATTTATTGATAACATGTAAGAATGTAAACTGCTAAGATACCAATATTGCGCAATAGCCAAAAGATTATGATATGACCATGAATGAATACATTTATTTGTACAATATGTTTATTTGATTTTGACATGTGCACACAAGAAAAAACAAAGGTTAAGTTTTAACTTACTGAGCTTTATTCTTACCTGGTGCAGATTATATAATGCTGGCCAGGTGGTGACCTGGAAGGTTGGTGGTTCGATTTCTGCTCCTCCCACAGTTTATTCTGTCGTTGTGTACTTGGGCAAGACACTTATCCCCACCTTGCCTCCAGTGGTGTTCCAGCTGTAACACTGGTAAATTGAAGGTCAATATAAGTCGCTTTGAATAAAAGCATCAGCTAAATGAATAAATGTAGGCTACTGAAACTACAGCTGGGAGCTAATACAAATCAACAGCTTTACATCACATCCTACTGGTCTAAAAGGAGGCTGTCGCAGCCTAAATCCAATCCATTTTAACAATACTAACACCAAACTTAAATTGTTTCTGTTTACTGACAGCTCCAGCAGCCAAACATTGCCTTCTGTCTTTACAATAGCCTGTATCCTTACACATTTGTTTGCCTAGCAACTGCTAATATCAAAATGAATCATTAATTACTGCTTAAATTTAAGTTCAAATATCCACTACTCGTCAAGTGACTCTGGTGTACATTCTGTAATAAATTACAAACACTTTAGTGAGATAAGTATTAATATAAATAGGCCACAGATTTTATTCAACAACTCTTGTCCTATTAATAACCGAAACTGACTGGATCATTACAACTCTTTTATGCCTCAAGAGGGAATTTCTCATATGTCTGTTTGCATAATTTAAAGTAAGCTAACGTTAGGATTGATTTCACATTGTAACAAATGACCTTTCCATATAAAGTCAAACTTGTCTCTAACTCCTTTGTTCAAAAGATTCAAGATTCAAGATTACTTTATTGGTCCCCAAGGGGAAACTATCTTGTGTGGATCATATTACATTTATACATAAAGACACAACAAAGATTACAATTCACACTATGTCAAAAGCTGTTTCATACAGCGTTTGACATGTCAAGCTTGCACTGCTCCCCTTTGACAATTTGCAAAGCATATGGTCTATTTTGACCATCAACATTTCTGCTCATTACTTTTACTTACTGTGGTAAACTTTGAGTGGGCTCCATTTCAGTTACTAGATATTCGGACACCACTACAAAATGGCGCAATGACTATATAGTGTACTAGATTGACGAATGTGCTGATTCGGACACAGCTTTGGAGCCTACAGCCTAAAAGAGCCAGCCTGTGTTTATGCACATTGTATTTTCCCAGTTGCCAGACTCTGCTTGTTTTTGGACCCTTGCCTGCCTGCAAACCTCAACCTATTGCTTGTTTTTTGCCCAGCCCTGCCCTTTAGCCCTCTTTTTGAATTTTGAGTTTTTCTTGTTCAGTTATGCATTTTCTTCTGCTTAGTCCCATTAGGGGTCGCAGGTGACAGTAGCCTATTTTTTTTAAGTTAATTGCTTCATTTATGCTTATTATTCAACCATAAAACATTTTCATTTGTATTCTTTTATTGGATTTTCTGTTCTTCCCTGATGGTGGTCTTGCTGCCCATCCCATTTTCTGTTTAAAAGTTGTACCTCGAAATAGTCCTTAGGGACTGCAACTGCATTAGCACTTCTCAGAAACATTTTAACTGCCATTAGAGGTTGAATAACAGAAACACTAAAAACACCCGGGAGAGTTCTTGAACTTTTGGGATGTTAAGGAAAAGGCATCAAGGGAAGGTGTTTGTGGTTTGATACATTACAGCCTAGAGATAATTAGCAGGTAGTTATTGTTACTTTTGGGCTAGCAACATCTAAGTAAGGTTCAGTTTTAATATTTGTCTTTAGCCTCATTTAATGGAGCTTTCCTGGACCCGGGTGCAAACTGCAGGGTTCTAATGCTACTCTTGGGCTTGTTTTTAAGAGTTCTGAAGAGACATAAAGTTGGCATTTTTTTGGTTGACATTCAAGGAGACGTGATGTGGTTTCCAAAATGGATAGTTTATCTCGAATTGAAGAACTGTTCAATAGTTTATGACCTTAAAGTAGCGTGCAACAAAGTACAGCCAAAGAGTAACATGACCATCTTTCAGAGTTTATCACAAAAATGTCTTTTTACTGTCTGGCATCAACCTGCCACACACACACACTCTCACATCTCTCCCTGGCTCAAGCCTATTTAAACCTACTTTAAATAATTTATCCCCATTGCTCAAAAGCTGTGATTAGAAATTCCTCATTCTCTGAGTGCGCTGGGAGACTGCGGAGAAAAACCATGAGCACTTTTCTGAGCCGCTGACAGAAAATGTCTCCGGAGCAGATCTGGGCGATAATCATTTGAAATCCACCTGTGAACTCATTCCACGAAGAAACTGTCCAGATGCACAACCTCAGATATGGTAATTTACCAGTCAATTTAATTTTCCATCTCAGGGGTTTCTTAAGCACCAAAACCAGATGACCGGTTGAGATTCTCTTCCTCTGCACAGTATCAGGTTAAAATATTATTTTGAAAAGTCTGGCAACCTTATTTTATTTCCATTGCATATATGTGTGTCATTTGACATACAGCTTTCCTAGCTGAATAAATCCCGTGATAAATTGCTTTACTTCTGGGTGTAACTCGAGCTACTCAAGTGACAATGCAGAACAGCTTCTACTGCTGCTACAACACTTTTTAAATACATTTTTTTATTTACACTGTGCCCAAACTGGGGCTCAAACTCATGGCCTCCTTGATGTGAGTAAGACACAATTTGCCCTCATGGTCAAAAAATGACTTTTACTCTTTTAGCTTTTTCAACTTTACTTAAATAAAAAACAGTATGCCATTATGAGAAAAAGGTTAAAACTTTACACTAACTAAAAACACTACAACCCTTTTAGTTACACATAAGCACTTTCCAACATTTCTGTCTAAAACACTCAGTAAATCTGCCTTTCTAAAGCTTGAGTCCTCATATAGAATATATTTTTAACAAGGCCTCTTTGACCTGATTGTTGTTATCACTACCTTCTTTAGTGGCTTCAGTAATAATGTCACTTTGACTCAAAGTTTTGGCTGCTTGTCGTGACTCATGCCCTCTTGGTTTCTTTAGAAACCCAGGTCACCTCACCCATCTCTCCAAATCAATAAATGAATACCCACTGCTTTGCTGGAGCATCGTCTTTTCTTTCATCAATTCTTGACAACAAATTACCTTTCACACATTCTTCCCCGTTCTTCCTCCTCATCAGTTCTGAGCTGCTGCTCTGACCGGAATGATGAGTGCAGTGGAAATTATTTTCAAATAAACTAAAGGTCAGCAGTACATGCACTGCACATGGCTGACAAAATCTCTGTATTTGGTCCAATTTTTATATTTTTCCCATTCCTCCACTTCAGCCTTAGTTTGTGCTGACTCTGGAGATTCTACTGACTATTCAATTCAATGTAGAGGAGAAAAGTCCTTTGTTTGTTATTTGTATACAGTAAATATACTCCTTCAATTACTTTCAATATTCACTAACTCTTACCTGGATCCATCATTAAAACCTCTTCTTCAGCTTGTCTTCTCTAATCTAGAGAAGAACATTTACAACCTTTATAACCTTTCTCCCACACTCATCTTTACCTATAAGAGATCACCCTCAGTCTGTAACTGCTGTCATAACAATATTTCATAAAATAATTTTACTTTCAAAGTTAATCATTTGAATCATAATGAAGGCTTCATCAGTTCAACTCAAGTGGGTGACATTTAAACCCTGCAGGTTTGTTCACACCTGGACACAGATGGGTGCACCAACAAATGACCTGTGGGTCGTTAACAATCTCTGGCCTGACAAGGGGTCATTAGCCTTTTGCTGAGATGTGAGGAGTAGTGTGGCACCACCTTGTTTGTGCAAGAAAGTGTGGGGGATTTTGAGTCAGCCCACCTGCTTTTTAATGAAGGTTTTTCTTATTTGAAGTCAATCCTTGGCCTTTTCAGCATGGAATGGACTTTGCTGGCCTCAGAAGGTTCAGTCAGAAATATACCACATACTGTTGGTGAACTAGAAGAATGTGAAGACCATGGCACAAGACCCTGACTTGTTATACTGTTGGAATAAATATTTTATTTTGTGTAAACAGTGTAATCTGGTAATCATAAGGCCTTTTGTAACCATTGGCAATCATTTTGGTGAAAATTGGAATGTCAGCAGATGAAATGAAAGTCTATATAAGCATATACCATCAAAGAGGCAAAGGGTGCAATTAGGGGCCTCAAAGAAAAAGGGCAGTAATTATCTTCATGGCGATTTCAGCAGTAATAATCCAAGTATAATTTTATTCAACTAAATATAGTCAATCTAACGTCTACTCTTCTTTCAAGACTCTTCAGAAGAAATTGAAATTTTCATTACAAGTCTGCAATCAAATAGCTTGTTATTAGTTTACTGGGAATTCAGCTGGGCTTACACAGAAGACAGTGTCACACTGGCCTTCCCTCTGATCTCACTTTTACTTAACTGTTACTTTGGTGTAAGTGTGCGTGAAAAGCATTTCTTGTCTGTAATTGGAAAGACTAATTAAAACCGGAGGGATGTCATCCATCTGCCCACTCGTAGCAGAGGAGGGCCGACGAACAGTCATGCAGTCAAATCCTCTTGCTGACAGAGGGTCCTTTGGGACCTTGAGCCTGAGGTATAGACCACATCCCCAGGTGGCGCCTCTGCATCCGACATGACACTTGTGAGCTCCTAACAAACTAATTAACAACTGTACTTCAGGTTCCTGCAGCTAAAGACATTTAGAATGAATAAATCATGCCCAGAAGCCAGCCGTGGTCCCTGGATACAATGGCTCTCTCAGGCCTAATTCAGACACGTATGGATCTCACTCTACACTCACTGCTGTGTTTAGTGTATTCACCTCACACTCGGCTGCATCTTAAGAACTCTTGAGAAAAGCCAACCATATGTTGGAGCTTAATATTGTTAGCAGTAGTAGTAGTAAAAGGACTAGTGACGCTAGAGTTGCTATAGTAACAACCAGCATTATTTGTATTAGCAAGACCTTTTTTATCTTAATTCAATAGTTTCCATCCCAATTGTCTGTGTCACAGTCTGCTGCAGTGAAAATGATCTATAATTTATTAGACCCACACAAGAGCACGTAGTCTAGTAGACCTTTAAAGCAGTGGAACAAACATGAGAGCCTTATCTAATATAGTTTGCTGCCTACTTAAACGTTCCCAACACGGGTAAATATGTTTTCCTTACTGCATAATTTCCATTTGACTGACAGTGTCTTTTCCACTGCATGATGATAATGGAGCTGCCTCTGATTTCCTGAACCAGAACCTCAAGTGCCCTGAAGGACTAAATTGAAAAATCAAGACATATAATGCTTCTTTTGGGAAATGTATTATTTATTTTTGTCTCTCCATCAGTGGAGAGACATTTTTTTTTACTTGAGGCTGAACACAAACACTTTACAGTCAATGTCAATGGAGTATTTGGGCTGTGGTCTGGTGGATATAAATTTTACTGAAAATCTTAGCGTTAAATATAAACTATAGATGTGTCTGTGCTGCTGTCTTTATTATTTTCCTGTACAAACCCAATGGAGCATCACAGAGCACAGGTTATCTCTTGATTATTTATCTTTTAAGTTTCTGTTGGCATGGTGTGGCTATATCAGTATGGCTTAGGACTAAGGGTGCAGTGTATTTAGCAAAGTTTATGGTTAGTGAGGAGGAAGTAAAAGCTTTCATTCTTGATGCAGAAGTGGCCCCTCCTCGTCAAAAAAGGATCACAGCAGGTTGGATGGATTTATTGAAGGAGTACTTAGAGATATCATAAAACAAAGGCTCTGAATATCATTAAGCACAGCTTGACAGTTTTGCTAACCTCTCAGTGGACGAGCCCTCAGCCTGCAAGGACATGACAGCTCAGTATCATCAACTATTCATTTATAACTGTCTTCAGCAAGGACTATAAATATGTATAAATATGACAAGGGAAGGATGCCAGTTCAAACTGTAAAGGGATTTGTGGTGTTTACTTGTGTTGTACAGAATCTATTATTTAGGTATTTGGTTTAAAGCTTTGTTTTGTTCAAGCTTCATTCCGCACTGAGGCGAGCTGCACGGTGGCAAAGAGGTTAGCACTCCTGTCTCACAGAAAGAAGGTCAGGGGGCTCACACTGATTCTTACCCTGGCCTTTCTTTGTTCTCTGTGGATTCACTGCTGGTACTCCTGGAGCTCTTCTTGAGATTTTATTCCTGGGGTTTTTTGGCACAGTGCTGTTGAACTCTGCAGCCTCAGTATAGATTTTGTACCATGTGCAGCCAGCAGCTTATATCTGTCTGGGTCGCAGCTGTTTTCACTGAGGAGACCATCTTAGCATGACCTTGAAGCAGGTGATGCAACAAAACAAGAACAACTCTTTGGATAGATTCAACAGTAGTTTTTTTTGTGGAATGAGAACGCTGTCCTCGTGTAAAGAAACAGCAAAAGAATATTTGCGTTTTCAGAGGAACGTGTTGTCATGTAAACGGTCTCTAGTGTTGGACTAGTTACTTGGCGAAACAGCTACAAGCCCAGCAGGAGAAAATAAATGAAAGTTCACAAGAGTGTTGCTTTAAAGTTATTCTCTAACCATATCTTACTCTAGAGATCTGAGCCAGTTTTGAAAAAAATAAAGTATCAGGCCATTAACTGTTTTCTGCAATCAAAAAACCTATTACCAGACTTTGGAGTCTGTACGCTGCACAAAGAAATGATGTATGTCTATGTTTATGTTTTTTGTCGACTCCACAAACCCTAAAATGGTCTCTTTTAATGTTAGTTTTGACAAGACATAGTGACAGCAAAGCACTACAAAAATTTTGCAGCTGTCGGTCTACCACACCTTTAGCACATTAATACCCATTATACATCGCAGTCATTGATCTCCCCATAATAAGTCTATCAATCTTTAGTCAATCGAGTTTTTATCAAGCTGGCATGTGCAGTCGGGACTCTGGGCTTTTGGTGGCTAATGAAGGATGGAGGCGAAGACACATAATGGCTGATTGCTGGTCATCCTGACGCTTGAGTGCCTGGCTTCTCTGTCGCTGCAGCCTGTCACCAGTTGCTTTTGTCGCATCTCGTCAAGGGGCACTGTCCTCCTTTTCCCTTCCATCCCGAGGTAAAAACAAGCACTCCTGTCCTTTCTGTTGTGCTATTACATGCACTTTACCGGTCTTTTGTTCCACGCTTGTCCCACATAGTTGACGTAATGATGGCTTGTCACTGAAGTAAATGACTGAGCGACTGACAGACGCTTTAGACAAAAACAAAAAAAGCACAGGAAAAACAAGCTATTAAGTTTTCTATTATGAAATTACAAAATCAGTTTTCTGGTAACAAGTGATGACCACATTTGTCTTTTTACTTTCTTGATTAATAGCAAAAATCAAATGAACAAGTTGGGTGGAACGTGAGGTTGAAAAGTAATATCCGGTCAAAGTTAATTTATTTGTCATTATCTTGGCTGATTTTCTTCCTCAGTGGATAGTGTCATTTTGTCATCATTGTGTCAATGAGCATTTGTGCTGTTGTCAAGTCCTCGGCGCCAAATGGGCAGCCAGTGAATTATCTTTCAAGACAGAGTTGATGGTTTTAAACATTCACATGCTGACGCAATAAAAGAAAAATCCATTTAAGTTTATTGATTGACAAATAACACTTTTCTTTTTTTCTTCTTCAGATGAGCCCAGCAGACCCTGATGCATCTCTCACTTTCTGCCGACACATTAGCCTCCTCTATGTTACCTTTATGCACATTTCACAGTCTTGTTCCAACAACACTATGCAACTTTTTAAGATTTGTACCTGTTGTATGTACTGTACGTATATAGAAGTCGCTCTTTGGATATTTGGAGGTTAAATACTACTTTATTTAGATCTATTTTCTCATTGAGTCTGTGAACAATAAGACCTATGACACGCTGGAGGGAGGCTGGATGTCTCTCGGCTGACCTGGGAACGCTTCAGTACTCCTCTGGAATAGCTGGAGGAAGTGTCTAGGGAGTGGGGAGTCTGGGCGTCTCTGCTTAGACAGCTTCGACACGGCCCCGGATAAGCGGAAGAAGGTGGATGGAAAGATTTACAGATTTGACATGCTTGCATTGAGAGCGTTATTCAAAAACACAGTTTACAAATAATGTATTTTTGTATTTTTAATTAAAGTCTTATACTAAAGAAATAAAACCCAGTTGCTTTGTGGACCTTTGTATCTTGGAAGGAGATTAAGAGTGATGAGTCTCTTAGATACTCCAATAAAACTCAATGGAGTCCAGCCAGCAGCTTAAATTGAACCTTGCAGGCTCTGATGACTCGGCTTAAACGGCTGTAACTATTTTTGCACCCCTAAAGATGAGTTAAACCTCAGCAACCCAGAATAGGTTAGTGTGAGGTTTGTGTGGCTTTACTCCACTGCGGTATTGATCTGCCAGTCACCATCCTGCAACATGAGACAGGACACTAAGACAGCTCAAAGCTTAGGACAAAGCAGTGACATTTGTGGCCAGTGTAATCTTACTCAAATGGCTCTGAAAATAAATGTCTCTTTTCTGTTAAATCCCCCAACAGCTCTGGTCTGCTTCCAACCTTTAGGTAACACAATGTCCAACTTAATTGTACTGAGGAGCAGCATTCATTATTCAGTTAGGCTTTCTTTCACACATCCATTTATTCACTCTAATTGGTCATTTGAAATGGATGAAGTGGTTAATTATCCACAGAGGATCTTTTAAGGGCAGATATACTCACTGTAGTCAGTGATCACACATCTTAATGCTGAGGTAGTTATTTTCATAACAAAAAGTAAATGACCTTGCTCATAATTCAACAAACAGACTACAAAGAGCATGTGTCACACCCATGCCAAAAGAGGCATAAAAAGGTAGACATACCTATATATCTATATGTTGATAGGAATATTTAGGTGGTTCAGCAGATATGTATATACATATAAACACATCAAAGTAGCAAAGAATGAAGAAAAAGTCTCAAACTCTGGAAAACTGATTTTTTTAGTCACAGGAATGTCTGTGAAGGTTCTCAGTCATCCAGGTCATCTTGATGTAACCTGTAACTTATTCTTAGTCACAGGTAAAAACAAGCAGTGTTTTGTAAAGCAACAACTGCTGTTCACAGAGCACAATTACACAAAATCAGAATCAGCTTTATTTATTTATTTGTATTTTTAGTATTAGTTTATTTATATAGAAATTCTGTGTCGGCAGCCACCACCAGGGGGGGCCCAGCATGTTTTGATTTTGGTGGGGGAAACTGGAGTACCTGGAGGAAATCTGGAGAATGTGCAAACTCCACACAGACATGTCCCGTCCGGCCCGGGAGTTGAACCATGGACCTTCTTGCTGTGATTGCATCAAGCAGCATTTTATTGTCATTTCCAAAACAGTGTGTTTGTATTAAATGAAATCTTTTCCGTTCATTGACCTCCGGGAGATGGCCAAATTTAGGCCACTAGCAGGAAAGTGCCACGTGAGCCCAGGTTCATTTCTGTCGTCTGTAATTGTACACACCACACTGTAGAGAGCACATGGCTAATTAGCATAAATCAGTCCAGATAACACAGCAAGTTACACACTATTATTATTAGACGTGAAGCTAAAGAGCCTTATATCTTTGTCACTTGTGACATTGTAGATACTAGTGCAGAGAAGTTAATAACATACTATTTTTAACAAAAAAACAAAAAGCAGTGGGATACTACTGTAACTCATACACACTTCACACCAGGTAACGTTATAAAACACAGCTCCTTTTGATCGTATCTTGTTCTTTTATATTTCTAGACCTACAGCCTTAGAAATGTATACACGTCTTGCTGCTTCAGTGACTCCGGAGAGTTGCAGCTAAAGAGCCGGACAGAGCTAATAGTAAATGTCTGGTTTGTGAGATTGGTTTAGACATTTGCCTGGTGCCTGATAAGGCTCAGGGAAATGAATTAAATAAAATAGAGCTCAATAACTGTACAATTAAAGTGCTTAATTAAGTCCGTTTGGTCATTTCTCACTCTCCTTTTTCAGATATTTGTAAGCACAAGGACACCGCACCCCTGCGTACGTTTTGTCACTTTACAAAATCAATAGATTCTGTGCAGGCAAGCAAACCAAACCACTCTAATTGACTCCATTACTTTTAATTAAACCTGGAAAGTGTGTTGGCTCCTTCTATTTACTCGCACTGTTCGAAGAGGCTGCACTAAAGCAATCACACCAAGCAGAGTATACACGTTAATTTACTGACGCAACCTTGATTCAACTCTTCAAGTAAAAGTTCCATTTAGAAAGACATTAGCAGTGTGCCTTTTGCCTCGGCGGATACTTAAAAAACTCATGCAAGGAAGCAATTAGTAAATATTTCAGCAGATATATTTTGCAAAATCTCCAGCCTCCCCTTTGCTTTCAATCAGTATAATGAGACGTCCAACTATGAGCTTTAGAAGTGTTCTGTTTGGAGAGTTGTTTGATTAGAAGAACGACTCAATGCTAAATGAGTTTGTCACAGCTGAATGAAACTGAATAAACACAACATGTATGGATTAAAAGATAACCCACATGTTTACATTCATGTATAAGCAGGAGAGAGAATCACAAGGTCAGATCTTGATGCACAGCTGCTGGCTATAGAAGTCATCTTTGTTCAGACTGCATTTTTTTTCAAAGAATTAGGTTTTTTCATCCCTGGGACAAATCTAAGTGAATGTACACTGACGCAGTGTTCAGGTCTGATTATCGTTCTTTAACCTTGGACCAGACGCATTAAGGATTCAGGAGAAAATTGAATTTGCAGATGCACATGGTATACAGTAATATTCCTAGGGGACAATAAATGACCACAAACGCTGAATGACTAGCAATTAAAATGCAAAGTAGAGCAGTAACTCCGTAAAATCTACCTCGTCTATGTTTTTCCTGCTATACATTTACATTTACGTGTCCAGGCAAATGGTTTTAGGTGTTTGCATGCCCATTTCTCTGCAGCAGAAGCAGTTTATTCAAAGCTCAGATAGAAGAACGTGACACGGCACGCATTAAACGCTGATGGACTTTCACGATACAAAATTCAAACCAGTCGTTCAACTTAAACTGTCCTATTTCATGGCAGAACAATCTAATTTATTTAAAAGCAAGCAACTTCTATCAGTCTTCGTCACTGCATTTTGTCAGACTGATATGAGCTTCTGCCAGTCCTGGAGAGATAAAATTCCTCCAAAATAACATGGCTAATACAAAATATACTGAATGCATCTAGTGCATGTTGCTCGTTACAATTGTAGATCCTCGTCAAGCAGAAGTGTAACCTGTTCCTTGTAAACTTTTGAGGCGTATCATACTCAAATCTGGGCCAAATAGTTCTAATACTTCCTTGTCTCTCGTGATGAGACTAAAAACAAAAAAGAAGCAGCAGGAGTTGGGTGCAGAAGACATTAATGCAAAAAAGTCACAGCAAACGGAGTCCCGGGTACCGCTCAAACACTAAGACTTTAGAAACAAACAACAGTCACTTTTTATATGTTTTTGACAATTCTCTACCCACGGAGGCACTGTTTTTTTCACCGTTCAATAATCAATCAACATTCAATTACATCACTGTAAGTTAAAACCATACCATCTGAGTCCAGCTGCACCTGCACCGCTAGACCACGTCTAAACCTGTGTTCTCAGACAGTGGGTCAACGTGACTTCACTTTTCCGCTGGAAAACCTTAAGATTCAAACCCCTTCCGACGAATCCCTAGATGTCATATCTTCAATGGGGCTCTCTAGTGTCTTTACATCTGTTTCATTGACAGATTCAGATAATATTATGAAAACGTAGTAATAGTGCATAAGGAGGCTGATTTCTTTTCCAGCTTTTTCCAGTTTTTAACCTCTTCAAAATCCAAAAGCGAGTGTAACAGAATTTGTGGAGAAAATGCACATCAGTGACTCATGGAAAACAATATGTGTTTGTACCTGCTGTTATTCATGGAGTTAACTTTTCAGTCAAAACAAGTTGACGTGAATCTGACAATTAAGCACACATCATTTAGCATCCCCCTTGTAAATGCATCCCCTTTGAGTTCACAGGAAAATGAGGAATCAAAAGAAGCTGTAATGATCAGCTATCTGCTCTGTGCTTTCACTTCTGGCAGTCATTAGTATAGTTCGTGTTCATCCTCTTTACGCTTGGGTCGGTAAATTTTCTTACGAGTCCTAACTTACTGGCAGCGAGCAATTTTAGGAGCAATGTAATTGTGCAAAACAGTATAAATCATACCTCTTTCTTTAGTGTATGTTTTTTTTTACATGTTGTTTGTGTCCAACTCCATAGTTGCCATTGCGCTATTCTTTTTTACTCAGCATGGCATTACTTGGTAAAAAAAATTTATATAACTAAAGATTTTAATGCTGAAGGAGCACAGGCCATGGTTGTCACCTTGGATGGCTTTACGATGTTGGGAGAATATCATGAATCTAGCAGCTTGGTTGTTTGTTGTGAACAAAAAAAAATGTGTGGAAAGCAATTTCTAATAATTAATTGTGTCTACACTATAATAAAATACAGAAAACTTTGTGCAGCTTTAAAAGATGCGCAGCTTGTACTGTGCTTCCACAGAGGCTTGGTACAAATCAGCATCCTGATTGTTAGTGTGGATAATAATCTAATTATGTTGTTTACAGTAATGGCTACCACGTTGCATACCAGCCTCTTGTCCATTATCTCATTGGTCCAAACGGATGTGCCATCTGGCCAATGGCAAAGTGCCTTGCAATGACACATCTCGAGCTTGTTATATGTCATTATCCAACTTTAGAGAGCAAAGATATGAGAACAAAATGTACTTTGAAACTATATAGAAGCAGCGCATCAGGCATTTTTGTAATAATATGAGTCAGTAAGCATCCCTTTGGCTCTGTACAGTGTGTGATTATTGTCCAACAGGATGAACCCTAATTATATTGTGATTGCAAGTGAAAAGATGAGCTGCCTAATATTAATTAACATTGTCCTTCGTGCTCCGTTCCCAGCAGTCGCCACGTCTGGGAGCCAGAGGAAGTGTCCCAAATGGTTATTCATTAAAAGCTGTTAAGTGACACTGATGAGTAAAAACTGACGAGGCACAGGATGAGCCTGCGTGGATAAAAGTAAGCAAAGACTGCGCAAACATAAACCAGATGTGGCCATAACAGTGATGCTTCGCAGATATTTTCCACGTTAAAGGCTAAAGACAAAACTACAAATGTCAAAACAATGGTATTGATGAGATGACAATAATAACACGCTGCTGTGAAAAAAAAAGAATCCAACACAAACATAAGGACTGAAAGTAATGAGTTTACACAAAGCTTTCTGTTTAAGGCCGGATCTGTCACTGAGAGCAGATGATAAAGTGACACTGGAACAACAACACACAAAGCTGCCATAAATATAAAAAAAAAACCTCTGAGGAAATCAGTTAAAGAAGAAAATGATGGTCAAATTACCAGTGGCATATATTTGACACAGTTCCAAGACTGAGAGAAAGAGCAATATTTTATGATGCAGGCGCTTTCGTAAGAGATATTTTTAACAAAGTTATATAACACTACGTTTTGGCATGGCAACTAAGCTTTTTATTTAGTCAAAGGATGAACTTTGTGATAATAAAACCCAAATATCTTCCCCAACTTCAATAGACGTTCTTCCGACCTGGATAAATGAACGTGAATGCCAGCTCAAGTCAGAAAAGCACCTCTAAAGGCTGATTTATGCTTCTGCGTAGGGTGCGCGTCGAAGCTACGGCGTAGCATACGCAGTGACGTGTACCCTACGCCGTACCCTACGCCGTAGCCTGACGCGCACCTCCTCAAAAATGTTACTACGCGTCGCGACGACGCGGACCGTAAGATCTGTGATTGGTCGGCTTGGATAGTATCACGTTTCCTCCTACGCATTTCCGCAATGGTCTTCTGCTCTCTGGACCGCCCGCCATTTTTAAATTCCGAAATTCAGTGAAGAGCCAACATGGAAATGGACTAAGTTACCGAGCGATTAATTGAAGAAGTGAGGAAATACAGCCTTCTCGAACGTGGGTTTAGATGTAGCGGAGTGCACGAAGAGATGGAAGAACTCTCGAGACAAGTGCGCTCGTCTCCGTAAAAAAACTTGCCTCAAGGAGCGGGGATCCAGGAGGAAAAACAATCCCAGCGTTTTATATATTCCTATCTTGGCTGGCACCTCATGTCAAACATCGGCTTACGGAGTCAAACTTTGACGATAAGGTAAATAATGCACGTCCTTTTATGAACCTCTATTGTGTTTCGGTTAGCTGACTTAACTAGCAATGCTACCACATGGGTATTTTTTTTGCAAAAATAATATACCTGTGAGTCCAAAAGCATGTGTAATAGGTTGTAATTATATGTAATGGGTTGTATTTATGTAATATAATAGATTGTAATTTTATTTGGCTTACAGAAAATACAAATGCAACAATTTAGCATTTGCAATGTATGAATATGCTGTTATTATAGCTCTATCTATCTATGATTTAACAATGAATGCATCATCTTTTATGTATAACTTATACTATTTGCTATTTTTTTCATATTCACAGGATGGGACTGATACCAGCTCAAACTCCACTGGTTTATCGGATGTGAGACCTCCAGCCAACAGCGATGATGACCGATTACCAAGTGGTAGAGTAGAGCCCCCATCACCAGTCATCTCTTCTGTCCCCAGTCATCTCTTCTGTCCCCAGTCATCTCTTCTGTCCCCGCAGTCATCTCTTCTGTCCCCGCAGTCATCTCTTCTGTCCCCGCAGTCATCTCTTCTGTCCCCGCAGCCATCTCTTCTGTCCCCGCAGCCATCTCTTCTGTCCCCGCAGCCATCTCTTCTGTCCCCAGTCATCTCTTCTGTCCCCGCAGTCATCTCTTCTGTCCCCGCAGTCATCTCTTCTGTCCCCGCAGCCATCTCTTCTGTCCCCAGTCATCTCTTCTGTCCCCGCAGTCATCTCTTCTGTCCCCGCAGCCATCTCTTCTGTCCCCGCAGCCATCTCTTCTGTCCCACAGTCCAAGTATAGCACAAAAAAGAAAGAGAAAAGAAAAAGATGACTGGGTCCAAGTGCAGGTTGCTCTGTTGGAGGCTCAGTTGGAGGAACGGCGGGTGGAGCTCAACAGAGACTGTGTCAAGGCAATGATGAGAGCGACAGGTTTGGACAAACTGTTGCAGATATGCTGCGGAGGACCACAGAGTGCAGGCAATGCATATGGAAATGCACTGTATCTGCAGTTTGCACTTTAGATTTTTTAGTTATTTTTTTGTATATAGTTTGCACTTCAGCTTTTTATTTATTGTCTGTTCACACCAGTTCATGCAGGTTATACTGTAGTTTGAATCATTTGTGAAGTTTCTCTTTTACATCTATTTTTGATAATAATTGTAGATCATTGCACATTAATACATTGCACTGTCATGCCCACATTTGTATATGGTTTACACTTTTTATTAAAAAAATACTGCTGTTTCAAAAATGTGTGAAGGTTATTGTAAATAAACATTAACTAATAGTTGCACATGTGTCTGTGTTTGCTCTTTTGCATCTGTTTTTAATTTACAATTTAAGACCATTGCACCTGTTTTTTTTACTATCTTTTGCATCAAACAATTTGTGTATATAGTTTGAACCAATTATGTTTGTTCCTGCTGTATGTATATTTTATGGTTAAGGTTACAGTACATTAAGATCTTAAAGTTAATTATTTGTATAGTTTGCTCTTTTGCATCTATTTAATGTAAACAATTATAGACCATTGCACCTTTACAAGGTGCATTGTCTTATACATAGTTCCACCATTTGTATGTATAGTACAAACTTAAAAAAAATAAAATATCCCTCATGTCATTTATTGGTGCATTATATTTTACACCAATACAAGTTACACACCAGGTTGACCACGACACACAATGTTGTTTTGCCTTGGCACAATTCCGTGGGGTGAAAAAAATATATTAAAAAAAAAAACAATTCCGTGGGGTGACTGAAATGTCGTTTCAAACACAGTGGAACCCGCTCGCGTCAACTAGCGTTTCGGCGGTGTACTGCAGAGCAAAACAGACATACGCAGAGGTATAAATGCTCACGACGGCGTCACCTACGTGCGTAGCCTACGGCGTACACTACGGCGTACCCCCTACGCAGAAGCATAAATCAGCCTTTAAACGTGGGTTGATAACGTGACCCTGACTTTTTATTGATATTGCTGTTGTCTTGTTATTCTGTGTTCGACACACCAACTTTTTCACTCACATAAGATTCAAGACATATAAAATCTTTATTGTCAGAATAAGGAAACATACAATTACTAAATGCACATTGTGTAATTGATATTGAGTTATTGGTTTTCTCATTTATTCTTCTGTCCACATTAGCACCGATCGTTATTGTCCTTTGCTGAGGCAAACAGTGGTGACTTTGAATATACTTCTTGGAACTGTGGAAGATATTTATTTTTTTTCATGTTTTTTCACTGAAGACAGCCACTGATCCTCAGTTGATTTGACAAAATGCACCCGCGGTACCTTTTTGGACGACCCACAGTTGAAAACAGCATTGCCATGACAACAAGCGATTATATCCTATTCTATGCCTATGTTGCATATTGTAGAGGGTAAAAACTGAAAAATGTACACCTCTATTATATGGTATATTTTAACATATACAAATAAAAAGTGGTTGAAACAGGGAGCACTTTTCTCACTTGTAAATGAAACTGCAATCATCCACTTTTCTCTTTCTCAGCAGAACTTGGACTGTCTCTCAAGGCATAAAATACTGCAGCGACAGTGGGAATACTGAAAAGCAGTGAAGTCCTTGCATGCGGCCATGGGCTGAATACAGAGAGAAGCGGGTAAAACACAAGATAAAGTAGGCAGTGATGTGCGGAGATGGATGGGTGATGACTGGGGGGATAGATAAATGGTGTAACCCATTGTGACATTGGTGGGAGCAAATAAATGGTGCGTATTTTTTCCACGTGCATCAGGCAGCTCCTCTATCATTTCCCTGGTCATTTGTTTCAACATGTGACCCGTTTGAAACTGCTGAGATAGAACAGGGGAACAACTGTGAAGGAAATTTGGAAAGATTTTTAACATGTCTTGTGATATATATGTTTATGCGTTGTCTGTCCTTGAATGCGTGACAAACTGTTGAAATGTATGATGCTATCAGAGACATCCTACTGGATTATGACTTATCTTGCACACCTAATTATACCTTTAAGGTACCACATGACCTTGTGGCAAGTTGGACTTAGATGGAATTTTATTTTTGGAAATATGCACTTGACAAGGCTGCATTCAAAAACAGCATGAAGCATATGAATCACCTGTGGATGTCCTTAAACGTAACATAAGCACCAATAATCTCAGAAGTGGCACCTTCATCTTTCTGTTACATCAGTGGTTATGTAGTTTCTCATTATGCTTTTCTTATGGCATTGGATATATGCTTAAAAAAATAACCATCTCTTTGAAGGTTGTGGAAAGCATCAGCTTTTATGAGATTAATTCATTCACAAGCAATAATTTGGTGTGATACAAAAAAAAAAGCAGCAAATGTATTTCAATAAAAATGTTATAATTATTTACTTAATAACATTCAATTCCAGAGCAAATATATTGTCCAATTGCCTCTTCAACAGGAGGACCATGTTAGACCTGTCACAGGCTGCATAGTCGTAGTGTTTTTGTAAAGTGTCACCACCATTTTCTAATCTAACACTGCGGTTTGTCACCGCTACACATCTTTCACACTGCCTTTACTCCTGCAACGTGCAGCACCTCCTTGTTAAAAAAAAGCAGAGGTAAAACTTTAAATAGTATTGTTACGTGATCTGTAAGTGATTAAATTCCCCCATGGTTCACAACTGGGTCACTCACTCAGTTCTGTTTATAATCAGCACTTTACTGTATTGTTTTGTGCTGCCACTTTTAAAGACTATAGTATTTTGTAACCATGCTTCTATTATTACACACATTTGAAAAGCTATTTTTTTTTTACTTTAGTAGATAGCTATCTACACACTTTCCATTTGGAGAAGCAAACAAGAGCAGTGCCACAGAGACTAAACTATGTATTCTGTTGTAAATGGAACTAAACCTAAACATTTCTACCTGAATGTTCATTGAAATGTGTGGTAGAAGATATGTCCACAGTTCTGTATACTGTATGTGGTTGAAAAATGGCCCAAAGTTTGATTCCAACATGCTCTGGGGTTTAGACAAGGCTCTGGGGATGTGTAAACAAGGTACAAAATCAAAGTAGTCATGTGATGACAACTCATACATCCTTTAATGAAACAGAAGTGAACTGTGGATGAACCTCAAGAGTGTCACATAAGCACACTGGGTCATATTTTTCTCCAGTTTGGTCCTTGCTGCTTCGGACTTGTGTTAAATAGTGCCTCTGCTTTGGGGCCTACCATTTGTGCTGGGAATAACCACCGTGCCAATAGGGTGCCATTAGAAACAGTGACCAAATTACCAAAGCACCAATGCACCAATGTTTATTTTTTTATGCTTCACCTCAAGCCGACCCAAAAATGTTATTTATTCTTGTTCTGGCTCCTTAAGAGCCATGTTGTCTATATTTAGTTTATGTTTATTATTCATACATTGTAAATGTTTCTAAGGGATATTAATGTGTTTGGAGTTGAAAGGGTGTAACCGGAAGTCATATGCGCCAGCTTCCTGTTCAGCGAAGTACTACACTAGATCGCCTGCATTTCTGAGTCCTGTGTTGAGCACAGCCTGTAAGTTGTTCAAATGGGTTATACAATTAATCTAAGCCACTATTTAGTATTTGCAGTCATATTTCTGTTGTTCTGCACTGGTGAATGTGTTTATAAGGCCTTCATTTGGGTCATAGCATTGAATTAGCGATTAGCGCGTTAGCCCGCTAGCATTAGCATGTTAGCTTAATTTCATTGTGTGTATTAACCTAATAATTATTGATGAGTCACGGTCTGATATGTTGACGTGGCATTTGTTTGTTATTTTATTCACATATATGTTGTAATGTTGAACAATCTGTGTGTTACAGTTTTACTCTCTCTGCTGATCGATTTAATAAAAGCCAAGTCATCAGTGGAAGAGTTCTCTGTCTGTCTAACTGCGCTCGGGGAAGTAGTGAGGGCAGAACAGTAAAAAGGCTACTCTACAGGGAACAGACTGCAGCCAACAATAATGCAGCCAGCGGAGGAGGACAACCTGGAGGTCAGATCAGTCTGCTCCGGCTCATCTCGCTCCTCAGCTCGATCAAGAAACTCCCTAATTGTGAAGGCGGCAGTAGAAGCACGCTAAGGCGAAGCTGCACGTGCTAGAGCAGCATATGCACATAAAGAAATGGAGTTTAAAATAAAGCAAGCTGAATTAAATGCAACATTAGACATTCTCAGAGAGGAGAAGGAAGCGGAGGCTGCACTGGCCGAAGCTAATGTGTTTGAAGCAGCAGCCGAAGAAGCTCTTCATAGTGAAATGCTGTCATCCGGTCCACCAGTACAACAATATAAAAATACAAATGGTTGTCATGGATACGCAGAAGTTGAACTAACGCCTCACATACTCAGCCAACTTCCAGGTCCAACACAGTCAGACAAATGCGCATACACGCTTACCTTGGATACTCACCGAGCAGCAGGAAAAAGACTTGAAGGACTCTAAAGATGTTGATCAAGTCAAGTTGTCTAGAGCAACAAGCCCAGACCCGGCCGTTACAGAAAATCACGGCCCATATGTTGCTTACCAGGACACTAAAGAGCAATTCAACACCCACCTCCCTGCTGTTACACCCACACAGCCACAAA
Source organism: Neodontobutis hainanensis (assembly GCA_024349245.1). NCBI lineage: Eukaryota > Metazoa > Chordata > Actinopteri > Gobiiformes > Odontobutidae > Neodontobutis > Neodontobutis hainanensis. The sequence goes on along the minus strand of JALDNG010000016.1, from coordinate 4,129,493 downwards.
CCCACAACTACATGAGTACAACAGCAGCCCAGCCAATGAGGTCTCCCGCCCCACTTATTCCACCACCTCAGTCACATTTCTACAACTCTCATGTAGTGGGTAATAACTTTGGTGACCTTGCTAGATATTTAGCAAAAAGAGATTTGGTCACGGACGGTCTAACCAAGTTTACAGACAAAGCTGAAGACTACTGGGCCTGGAAAGCTTCATTTAACAACACAATAGAAGGATTAGGTTTAAAACCTACTGAAGAGTTAGATCTACTGACTCGATGGCTTGGTGAAGAGTCTTCTAAACACGTCAAACGCATTCGTTCAGTCCATCTCAATCACCCAGCCGAGGGTCTACGTACAGTCTGGACACGGCTTGAAGAATGTTATGGCACACCAGAGGTAATAGAGAAGTCTCTTTTAGATCGACTCGAATGCTTTCCCAGAGTCTCTAATAAAGAACCTCTCAAACTTCGAGAGCTCAGCGACTTACTGTCAGAAGTTGACGCAGCTAAAGGTGATGGGTCCTTACCGGGTCTAGTGTATTTGGACACTGCACGTGGCATCGCACCAGTAGTGGAGAAGTTACCCATCAACCTTCAAGACAAATGGATGTCGGAGGGAACAAAGTACAAACAAAGACACAATGTCAGCTTTCCTCCATTTTCATTCTTCTGTCGCTTTGTACAAGATGAAGCAAAAATGAGAAACGACCCCAGTTTTAAGTCATACAGGTCAACACCCACATTTACTCCAGTAACGCATGACAGCCATCATGGAAGGTTTGGGAGATCAAGGGCCGCTGTTGCTGTCCATAAAACTGAAATAAATAAAACCTACAAGGAAAACTCAGACATGCCTACTGTGTCACCAAGTAAGCAATGTCCTATTCATAACAAGCCTCATCCTTTAAAGAAGTGCAGAGCCTTCAGAGAAAAAGCATTAGATGAGCGCAAAGCTTACCTCAAAGACCACAACATTTGCTTCAGGTGCTGTGATTCGTCCACTCACCAGGCAAGAAACTGCAAGGCGGAAATCTCATGTTCAGAGTGCAACAGCGACAGACATATTGCTGCACTTCATGCAGGCCCAGCACCATGGACAGCGCAAGACACACCAGGTAGAAACCGAACCTTAGGCCAAGGCGGGGAGAACGGCAGGGAGCTCAGTGGAGAGAATAACATGGAAATATCAACACTTGAAACCACCTCAGCATGCACCCAGATTTGTGGAAACGTAAGTGGAGGTCGCTCTTGCTCAAAAATATGTCTTGTCCATATATATCCAAAGGGCCATCCAGACAAGAAAATCAAGGCCTATGCTATCATGGATGACCAGAGCAATAGGTCATTAGCAAGGTCAGCTCTCTTTGACAAATTCAACATTCCTATGGACATTGTGTCACCATACACACTAAAGACATGTACTGGAATCTCCAAGACAATAGGTCGTGTAGCTAATGACTTTGTAATACAGTCAACCAATGGACATTACAGCTGTTCCCTACCTCCACTGCTCGAGTGCGACACCCTCCCAGACAACAAGTTTGAGATTCCCACTCCGGACGTTATACAAGCCCATCCACACCTCAAACGTCTGACAGGAAAGATCCCATCTCTCGATGATCAGGCTGACATTTTACTGCTGTTGGGACGAGACATAATCCAAGTGCATAAAGTGTATGAACAAATCAACGGCCCAGTCGGCGCACCATTTGCCCAGCGATTAGCACTTGGGTGGGTTGTTGTAGGCGAAGTCTGCTTAAGGGGAGTTCACAGGCCAACCGTAGTGGGTTCTTTCACAACAAACATCCTACAGAATGGACGTCCAAGCTTCTTTCCACCCTGCCAGAATAGTCTCCAAGTCAAGGAGCAGTTCAAGTCATTCACTGAACCTTGGGACGCTCGTAGTTCCTACCACCTTGGAGGGTCCATCTTCCAACAAAGTGAGAAGGATGAAAAGATAGCCCCTTCGCTAGAGGACCAGGCCTTTCTACAGATCATGGAACGAGACTTCCACCAAGACAACACAAACAGTTGGATAGCCCCACTTCCCTTTCGCTCACCAAGACCTCGCCTCCCAAACAATAGAACTTTAGCTGCCAACCGCTTGGAGTCGCTACGCGCACATTGAAAAAACGTCCTGAAATGGAGAAACATTTCATGGAGTTTATGCAGGGGCTGTTTGATAAGGACCATGCTGAGCCAGCTCCAACTCTGGGGGACAAGGACGAGTGCTGGTATCTGCCCTTCTTCGGTGTTTACCATCCTCAGAAGCCGGGGAGCATTAGAGTTGTGTTTGACTCCAGTGCTAAGTTCCATGGAGTGTCTCTAAATGACGTGTTGCTCACAGGTCCTAACATGAATAACAGTCTCATCGGGGTCCTTCTTCGCTTTAGAGAAGAGGCAGTGGCAATCACAGCAGACATACAGCAAATGTTCCATTGTTTTCTTGTACGAGAGGACCACAGGAACTTCCTTCGATTTCTTTGGTACCGTAACAATGACCCAAGAGAAGCAATTGTAGAGTACAGAATGAAAGTCCATGTGTTCGGCAATAGCCCGTCACCAGCGGTTGCCATCTTTGGCCTAAGAAATGCAGCACGCCAGTCAGACCCACAGTACAGCCCTGAAGCCAAACAGTTTGTTGAAAGGCACTTCTACGTCGATGACGGTTTAAAGTCCGTTCCCACTAAGTCCAAGGCAGTTGAGCTTTTAAAAGCCACTCAAGACCTGCTTGCTGCGTCTAATTTGCGACTGCACAAAATAGCCTCTAACAGTCCCGGTTATAATGGCGTTTCCCAGCGGAGATCTCGCAACTGGACTAAAGGATTTAGACTTAAGCACTGAGTTTCCACCTATACAGAGAAGTCTGGGAGTAAGTTGGGACATTGAGAAAGATATATTCACCTTCCGAGTCTCAAGGACCGACAAACCATACACAAAAAGAGGTGTCCTGTCTACAATAAACAGCCTTTTCGATCCACTGGGGTTCGCAGTCCCAGTAAGTATTCAGGGGAGGGCACTGTTACGAGAACTGACAAAGGAGACTTGTGGTTGGGACGAACCACTTCCTGAGACCATGTTCAAAGAATGGCAAGAGTGGAAAAACTCGCTCCAACATCTTGAGCAAGCCATTATCCCAAGATCATACAGCTCCTTCTCACTTGCAAACGCATCGCATAGAGAAGTCTGTATTTTCTGTGATGCATCAACCAAAGCAATTGCAGCTGTGGCCTACTTAAGGGCAGCTGACATCAATGGTAAAGTGGAAATTGCATTTGTATTTGGGAAGGCCAAGCTTGCACCGAAGCCTGAACTTACCATTCCTAGGCTCGAACTGTGTGCTGCGGTGTTGGCAGTGGAGGTTGCAGAGCTCATCAGCGATGAAATGCACATACAAACCAGTTCCATGTACTTCTTCTCAGACAGTAGAGTTGTCCTTGGCTATATTAACAATGAGTCGAGGAAGTTCCACGTTTTTGTTAACAACCGTGTGCAACGCATTCGAAGCCGGTCACACCCGACCCAGTGGAGGTACGTACCTTCTGAACGTAACCCAGCTGACCTCGGATCCAGATATCTTCCAGCAGACAAATTATCAGCCAGCTCATGGTTAAAAGGGCCAGATTTTCTTGTAAACCCCACAGAGTACATTTTGGAGGACGCCAACATGTTCGAGCTTCAAAATCCCGATTCTGACAAAGAAGTCCGTCCTTTGCTCACGTCTATCTCCCAAACAACGCACCCTTGCTTAAAGACTGAGAACCTGCAATCATTCTCCAGTTGGCAGTCACTTACCAGAGCTGTTGCTAGGTTGATTCACGTTGTGCACAGCTTTTCATTACAGGGGCAAAAGAAAGTTGCAAGGGATGGCATATGTGTCAAGAAGTCACTGTGTCAGAGTTTCAGCAGGCAAAGGAGGTCATTATAAATGCTGTTCAACACGAGGGGTTCCCGGAGGAGCGTAAACACATTAAAGAAGGAAAGGCCATTCAAAAAGGAAGCCCCCTGAGAAAGCTCTCTCCCTACCTAGACAAAGCAGGTCTCCTCAGGGTCGGTGGACTTCTCCATTCAGACCTTGAAAGCATTGAGAAAAACCCCTTTATTATGCCCCATCACCATCATGTCACAAACCTGTTGATCCGCTACTATCATGAAAAGGTTAAGCATCAGGGGCGCCATCTCACGGAGGGCGCTTTAAGATCCGCTGGTTACTGGGTCCTGGGCGAAAAACGTCTAGTCAGCAGTCTCATTCACTCATGTGTGGTATGTCGGAAGCTAAGGAGTGGAACTCAGTCACAGAAAATGGCTGACTTACCCAAAGAACGCTTGAGTGTTGAGCCACCATTTTCCTATGTTGGCATTGATGTATTCGGACCATGGATGGTTTCTTCACGTCGCACTCGAGGTGGTCTCGCAAACAGCAAACGGTGGGCAGTTATGTTCACCTGCATGAGTTCAAGAGCTGTTCACCTGGAGGTCATTGAGTCCATGGACAGCTCAAGTTTTATCAATGCCCTCCGCAGGTTCTTTTCCATCAGGGGCCCGCAAAACAGTTAAGGTCAGATTGTGGAACAAACTTGACCGGGGCTTGCAAGGAGCTAGGATTTGACACAAAGAGAGCTTCCGACCCGAGCATCAAAGTGTTCCTCAATGACAGTGGTTGCACGTGGATCTTCAATCCTCCACACTCGTCACATATGGGAGGAAGTTGGGAGCGGATGATTGGGGTTGCACGTCGTATTTTAGACTCCCAAATAGCGCAACTAGGACCACAACATCTTACTCACGACACCCTAACCACGTTCCTAGCAGAAATAGCTGCAATAATGAACGCACGACCGCTGGTTCCTGTGTCAAGTGATCCAGACTCCCCACTCATACTAACTCCGGCTACACTCCTTACCCAGAAGGTTGGCGCTCTTCCTGCACCCCAAGGCGACTTTGGAGAAAAGGATCTTTATAAGCGGCAGTGGAGACAAGTCCAGTGTCTTGCCAACTCCTTCTGGCATCGTTGGCGAAAGGAATACCTATCTACCCTCCAGTTTCGCCGTAAATGGCAATCTGCAAGACCAAATCTTCAAGAAGGGGACGTGGTTCTCTTGAAGGACCCTCAAACAAAAAGAAACCAATGGCCAATGGGGGTGGTGGTAAAAGCTCACCCCAGCAGTGACGGACGAGTTAGAAAGGTTGAGGTCAATGTTGTGAGAGACGGTACAAAAAGGAAATATTTAAGACCGGTCACAGATTTGGTTCTTCTGTTATCTGATGCTGTGAAAAGGTGAATTGAATAGTAAATAGTGTGACATCTACTGATGTCAGGCGGGGAGTGTTCTGGCTCCTTAAGAGCCATGTTGTCTATATTTAGTTTATGTTTATTATTCATACATTGTAAATGTTTCTAAGGGATATTAATGTGTTTGGAGTTGAAAGGGTGTAACCGGAAGTCATATGCGCCAGCTTCCTGTTCAGCGAAGTACTACACTAGATCGCCTGCATTTCTGAGTCCTGTGTTGAGCACAGCCTGTAAGTTGTTCAAATGGGTTATACAATTAATCTAAGCCACTATTTAGTATTTGCAGTCATATTTCTGTTGTTCTGCACTGGTGAATGTGTTTATAAGGCCTTCATTTGGGTCATAGCATTGAATTAGCGATTAGCGCGTTAGCCCGCTAGCATTAGCATGTTAGCTTAATTTCATTGTGTGTATTAACCTAATAATTATTGATGAGTCACGCGGTCTGATATGTTGACGTGGCATTTGTTTGTTATTTTATTCACATATATGTTGTAATGTTGAACAATCTGTGTGTTACAGTTTTACTCTCTCTGCTGATCGATTTAATAAAAGCCAAGTCATCAGTGGAAGAGTTCTCTGTCTGTCTAACTGCGCTCGGGGAAGTAGTGAGGGCAGAACAATTCTCCACTTGATTTCTACTCTTCAACGTCAAATGGAAGAGTGGACATCAGTCAAAACATAGGGCAGTGAGTTCTGAAGGCTGAAAGGTCAGAGACAGTGCAGATGAACAGATGGATGCATCAGTAGTTCTCACGCATTGCTGCCCCCAGTCCCTTTAGCAGCTCTGAGCCTCACTTGAAGCTTTGTGACTGGACTTTAATAAGCCTGTGCCTTCAGGTCTGGAGTAATGCTGACATGCTGGTGTGCATTGTCAAGGCATTCAGCTCGATGTCGTGGCTATTGTTAATGTCAGTGACACAGGGCCTGTAGATTACTGTTAAAACAAGTGCTGAACCGAACTGAGGACTGTATTAACATGCAAATGACTGAAAACAAGTGACCTATAAACAAAGTTAAATTGGAGTGTGCTGTGTAGAGAAATGGAAGAGTCTTGCTTCTCCTTGCTTCAGAAGTACATTCAGTGAAAAAAGTGAAAGAAGAGAGTATTGAGTTTGGTGTATTGCCTCTGGGCTGTACCTCCAGCAACCGCTGCTGTGCTTGACAATATTTACTCTGGAACAAGACAAAGACTTTATACAAGATTCTTCTTTTGGTAAAACAATACAGAAAATCAAGTCCCTATGTGTTTATGTTTGTAAGACACACTGGAAGGGTATGTTTTAGAATATGACTTTAAGATTAACTTCATCCAGTGTCTGTCCTTTGAATGTTTTCCTATTTCATCATCATCTGTCGTATATTTTATCAAAACGATGCTATCAATGTCACATCATCCTTCATTTAACAAAAGGGGCATATTCCATCACATTGACAAGCCATTAACCCGTTTTAACAGGTCAGCAATTGCCCAAGTGCCCCGGGTCAAACGCAGACTAAGAGTAACTTCCAAAGACTTGAGACAGTGACTGACATTGCGGCCATGTTTTCCGTGAAGCATCTTATCTTATGTTTTTGCATTGGCTCCTTTATCAACGTAAATTCTCAGATGCTAATTGTTTGATGACAAGCGGTCCATCTCCAGCGGACATTTTTCATTTTCACGACTTGTGGAGATGACTTTGGTGTAATTTGGCACTAGGTAAAAAAGAAAACATGTTTGGTTTATGTGAGGTTGCATGCTAATTAGCAGATCTCAGACAACTCTCCGTAGGATTTCTAAAGGTTTTTCAAACACAATGCATTTCCAACTGTTTTATTAAATGTCTCCCGCCTGTTCGGCAAATCATTTTCAGACTTTTTTCAAACTACGAATAATTTCCATTCCCATTAAATTTAACAGACCATTGTTCAAATGTCTGTGCATGTTTCTAATTGCTTTTATTCTCTGCCGACTTTTCTTGCTTTTATTAAAAATGAAAACCCACCTGTCACAATGGTAATGACATTTAATTCACTTAGTGGAAAAAAAAGTCTTCATGTTTGAGTTAAGCTCACTGGAGAGATCTGTCTCTTTCATATGCCTTGGGTTTTGTTACATAAACACACATGAAGCATATTCAATCACATACAGCAAGACAAATGGACAGAGCAAGCACGAGTAGATAAATATTTAACTTGAACTGCTTCTGCGTTGGAGAACACACTCGGCTGATGAAAGAAATATGTAGAAATGCTGCAGGCTGTTTTTTTGTGATTGTGCACAATTTAAACTAAATTTGCCTTAACAAGCAGATTTAAGGTAAATGAAAAAATATACACACCAAAATATTAAACAGTGTTCCAGTGAATTCATTTTAGCATACGGCCTTGTCACAGATACACACAAATGAATATACAATACAAACAGCTTCAATAACAGGAAGAGCACTTGCAGCATAAAGATATTTATGAGCTAAGCTGCTTTATCTGTGTATATTCCTCTCTAATGATATTTATATTATAACAGTAGTGGCTGCAAACACAAATAATCGAGTTAACTTCAATGGGCGACGGAGCCTAATGAAGCCAATACTTCTATTTGACACACATTGTTTATTCAGAGCAAAAGCCATAATTTGACATCTTTGAAAACAATATGCACTGGTGTTGTGCTCCAGCCACAGCCGCACAATCTCATTACATCCCTTTGCCCCCTACTGGGCCCCATTAGTCAGGTGCACTGGTCACATGTTCAAGTGAATTATCCTCCTCCAGCGGAAATCATATGAGTTCCTTGCATGTGCTGTAACCCACCTGTGAACCCTGAAAACTAGGTGTTGCCCCAGCACACTGTTCGTGTTCTGTCTCGCCATGGCAACAGGACTAAGTTCTTGCATGCTCTCATCCGCATCACAAATGCTGACAGCGCTTCAGAGAATCCACCATATGGAGTTTACTTTTAGCACGCAGCTATGATTGACAGCTATTTAATAAGCAGGCTCCTCTGTGATAATTTAAGGATTATGCGTCCTCATTGCAATAAAACTGACACTTCTTTCTTGGATTATTACGTCAGTCAGACCTTTTCAATAAGACAATCAACAAGGCAACTGTTCTAAACATTGTCTGACTCAAAAATAGCAGCATCATTTTTCCCTTGACTTTTTTTTTATTTTTTATGAATTATACCAATTAAAATGCCTAACTTACCACTGTGACTGTGATAACTGGTAATAGTACTGCTGATGTTAAAAAGTTGCAGCACAAACAGGCCTGCGGCACATTTGGCAGAGGATTTTTGGTCATTGTGTGCTTCTGTGGAGCTGTAATGAGACAAGTGGGGGCATTATCCTGATTGAAATCAATTCCTATTGGATTACAGTATGCCACATTCCCCCAGCTTCACTCATTACAATGCCTGGTAACAACCCTGGAAACACAGCCCACAAGTGAGAATGCTCTTGAAACCATGTTGAAGCTGACTGTACAGACGTGATCTAACAGGCCATACATTTCATTGTCATCACATTTTAAATAATGTTGTATTTCTTACAGTAAAAAACAAAACAAACAGATTTGTTTCATTGGTGTGTGTGAAGAGACTAATTTCTACAACTGCTTAAAAAACAAGCTCCTCTAAAGCAAATAAAATGGTTCAGTCATCAGAATAACTGTCAATATTCTGGCATAATACAGTTAGATCATTTGTATTAAGTAACCACATTAATGTTTTAAGTTGTTGAAGTAAAAGCCATTTACGTTGAAATAACTCAATCTGAATATGTTTTAGTAAATATATGTTTAGATCAATGCAGCATTTTAGTGCAAAGTCTTAATTAATTTACATTTTAACATTTTAACATAGGTTACCTAACTTTGTGTATTCAAGTTATCTGATCACAAATCACTAGAGTTCCTTACACTCTATTCAAATTATTTAATGCAGTCATTAAAATTATGATATGGGGAAATTCATTTGAGTTGAACTAACTTACAGTATGTTTCAATATTGTAATAGAGGTTTTACAGTGGAGGGTTATAATACTTAGGTCTCGCAAATCCTTAAATAACCACCAAAAATAAGCTGTTATTAGGCTATTGGTAGGCAGCTGCATGTATATTTCCCTTAATAGCTAAATAATCTCCAATGATCTACAAAAAAGAGCAAACGAGATCTAAAGCTAGTCTATGTACACTGACAGGTCAAAAGTTGCTGTGGGTAGGTTAGGTCACTGTCTTAAGGAAAAAGGTCACGTTGAAGTCACGATGAAAGACCTGTGTTTGCCTTGACAAAATATTTTTTTAGGGAAAAACATGCCAGAAAGAAAGGTAAAACAATGAGGCACAGTGATCGAGGTACCAGGGAAGGAAAGTAGGAAAGAAGGCAGCAACTCGAGGAGGAAACGAGAAAGCAAGGAAGAAAAGGAGCGAGCTAATTCCTGTCCCGTGCAGGTTGCAGTGAAGCGCGAAGCTCCTACTCAGCCGTGTTTCCGCGCAGCCCGCCACACGCACCGTCACTCTATCAACAACGAGGGGCTTTGGCGCTTCTTTCCGAGCAGACCACACTCCTTCCTGTCTTCACTGACGCCCAGTCCGCCCCTGACAGTACCTGAGACCGGAGCGAGCACATCACCGAGCAGCTGAGCACCATGGACAGCGCAGGCAACGGCACGGACACGGACTACTGGAGTCAGTTCCCCGTGCTTTACAAGAACAGCAGCTTCTGTCGGAACTTCACCGACGCCAACAACGCTTCGGGTTTTGCGGACGCGAGATGCGGGGCGGACCGAAGAGGACCTTTGGGCCACACGGACGACGACACAAACCCGGTTATAATAGCGATTGTCATTACGGCTCTCTACTCCATAGTGTGCGTGGTGGGGCTGGTTGGAAACGTGCTGGTCATGTACATCATTGTGAGGTAAGAGGAGTGCTTATCACATTTATTTACTGCATGTAACTGTTATGTTTTAGCCATATTGTTATCAAACTCCTAAACATGAAGTGCTTTAACAGTCCTCTTACTGCTGCTTAAGCGTACATGAAGGTGTGTGTGTCTCTATGGATCATTTGAGAGCGTGTGTGCGTTATTGACACTGAAGCCAGCTCAGCGGCAGTCCATGCGTAAAATCCCTCCAGCCTCACCTCATAGTAAGTTGCTTGTGCGCGCGTAAAGGCAACGGAGACTAGGGAGTGGATAGTAATAACCTTCAGCTCAGGACATGTCCAACAACTGGGAAATTCTGTAGAAATGGTAATGTACCTGAAAAAAGAATTCTTCTCTTTTTCCCAGTAGAATGGTTAAACAGACAAGCTGCACTGACCACGTGAACAAAGCAAAAATACCAAAATGCCTGGCCTGAACTGAGGTATTTCACCTTCAGTTTATGCTTTTTTTAAATTCAGAATTATTCAGTATATGATTATTCAGTTTTCATTGCTTTGTTTACTGAATAGAAACTGTAAACATTGATGAACATATGTAACCAATGATACATATGTGTAAATTTGCACAATTGTTGCAAGATTGTAATCTGTGTAGGCAGGTTAGAAAAATAAGACTTGTGCAACAGGTTATAGGTTATAAATTTAGTTTTTATTTCAGCGGTCTGTGTGGCATCTGATAGTCCCATGAGTCGGGCTCTGTAGTGCCACTGCCAGACCTCTGCTTAAAAGACAATCCAATAGATATCTATGCACAAGAAATGTGTCAGTTCATTCATTAGCGACGTGTTATTGGGGCTGTGTACAAAGACAAACTTTTACTCATTTCCTGCTAGTTAATCTCTGTAATCACCGAATGGTGCATGGAAAATGAAACACATTTATCGATGCTCATAATGGTCTTCCCAGGGGAGACCATGTAACCTACAGTCTTGTAACCACTAAATTACTTTTATGAAGGTGGGCGTTATACTTTGAACCTAATGTAAAAATGCAGGCAAATGTCTGGGTTAAGATTGTAATTTCCTAGAACATACCTGCTTTCAACAAACTGGATCTCCCTTGTTTTGCTACAATAAGCAGATTTCTACAGATAGAGAAATTGAAAAGAAGATTATTGATTAAATCCTGCTCGACTCGAGAAGTGTTCCTACAGAAGAGGTGAGCGCAGGTAAATAGAAACAGATAGATATATAGATGGAGGGGGAAACAGGTAAGAGACAAAAGTAGTGAGTGATGAGCTGGTCAAGAATGTGGAGAGAAATAACGCCGGCTGCCACAAGTAACAAGCTGAAGAGAATGAAGATAAAGGTGAACCTGCAGAGAGGTATTGACTCCCAACACCTCAACTTGAGAAAGACATTATCATCACATTGTTAAATCGACAATGCCTCCCACTTCAGACCAGATGCAGTGCACTCATTCGCTAGACTGCACCCATTACCCCCTTGAGTTGGAGTGCTTCTCCAAATAGTTTCTGATTTTGGTGTGCAAGATGTTTTGTGCATCTATGCAGGAGGTTTTCTCTCAAAATTACCAAATTACCTATGCTAGAGCGCTCTCTGGGCTCTCGTGTAGCTTCAGAAACAAGGCGGAAACTGCAGGGCGAGACAAACAGGGCAACGCACAATCTCTCTCGTATTTATCTATTTTTCTTTAGAATCCTAGTATTGTTTTTATGATGGGATATGTTTGCAGCAGTGTTTATGATGTGGATTATGGTGTATGGCTTTGTCAACATAGGCAAAGAAATGATAGATAATTTGTGCATTAGCTGCCTCATCCTTTGTGTGTTTTGTGGCCAAAGGACAAACCAACCTTTCCCTCTGGCCTCTCTTGACGTAATAAAAACAGGAAGACCTGACAGTGACACACAAGCTGCCGGCATGTAAGGAAGGAGTATGTGTTCATTTCAAGTTCTTGTGCTTTTCTTAATTTCCATTGAGGTAGCTCTTCTAATGGCACTTGTGGGAAATTGGATGACCATCAGAGTCATTAACATTCATGCTTTGTGTTTTTCCATATCTTTGCTGTCTGTCTCTCTGTTTTTTTCCTCTCTGCTGGCAGATTGAGAGCAAACCCCCATTTAGCTAATGACACTCTGTGGGTATTTACTTGTAAATGGGAATGCAGGCTTAAACTCTCAGACCACACTTTACAGACTTGGCCTTGAATGAATTTTGCAAGATTAAACTGAAGCAGCAATGGACAAGGAATGCTTTGTCCTTTCAATGTCTGAATAATGATCCAACCATAAAAATATAGTATATAAAAAACTCACTCCCAGTCTTTTATCAGCCTGCCCGTTCCCCTCTCACTCGGTCACGTTGTCCCTTTCGTCTCCACGCGAGCGTCCGCAAACTTCTTGTAAGCAAACAAATACAAGTGCTCAATCGGAAGAATTAATCGCGGTTGAACAGAAACCAATGGCTTTCCACGATGGAACACGCCACCAGCGCAGAGTGCTTCCTGTTACCATGGAAACACTGGGAGGCGTTTGGAGCATGATGTGAGCAAAATTACTCCCCCCCTCTCACTCCTACCTCTACCACCTCCTCCTCCTCCTCAATCAGCAGCTTCTCCCTGGTATCCAGCGAGGACAGCAGCTGTACCTGCTCGCCTCAAATCGATCGGAAAAGTTCAGAGTCAAACATCGCCACCTTTTAGACCCGCTGACCCCTAAATTTAAAACAATGCTTCTACCTTTGAGCTGCACTAAACCCCTAACTGCTCTGTCATGCTTTGTACAACTCAACATTTTCTCCTTTTCATGTCAAAAATACATCTGTAGGTCGTCAACCACTTGCTGGTTGGTGCTTCTTTCATGCTTACTGACTGTCTGTTCCAGTCTGAGCTGAAAATAACTCTAATAGTCTTTCTTTTGATGAGGTTAATTCTCACAGTCATTTAAATACATTCAGCGTAGTTTCACAAACTGTAAATAATGCTTAACATGTAAAAAAAAAAAACTTTGTTATGCCTCAGGTAATGATGATGGGTTCAAACAATATAGATACCGAAGATGAAAAACCAAATCCACACGCACATACTCCAGATTGAAGGCTAAAGAGGTGCTTTGAAAGTTTGAGGATGTCGACTGTAGACGATTGAACAGGTTTGAAATCTGGTGAACTAATATCTTGAAAAAAAGGGGATGATTTTGAATTTTGCCGTAACATTATTACTTTGGCTTTGAAAAGGGAAAACAAAGCTCTGAACCTACTTCCACTGGTCACACTAACACGTTCAGTCTGTCTTTGTGAAATGGATTTTGTGTAATATAGAGCTGTGGTTTGGTGTGTCATGACCCTGGCAGCACAGTTCTGATAATCTGACCGAGGGGGAGGATGTAATTGGTAAAGAGAAGAGGTCCGAGCAGCGAGCCTACAGTGTGTGGGTTAGCTCTATGAAGCTTGTCTCTCTTTAACTTGACAAGACCATCTGTGTATTATTGCTTAACTTCACCAAATTAGATCAAGATGGCTGGTAGAATTACCAGTCTGTGCTCTTTTCCATTAGGAACAGTGAATCTTGGGACCATCATGCATCACACTTCTCAGCTTTTTAATTTATTTTAATTTTTTTAAAGCACTCAACGTGGTGAAAATTTGGTGCGCAGTCATGCAGAGTGAAGGGAAATTCTTTAGCACTATTTTTTCGGAACAGCTGCACAGTGCCATGCTTCATTGTGTAGTATGTCCTTGTGCACTGTTACCCGATGCCAAACTGACAGAGTGATAATTGTACCATCTCTGGGTTTGATGCGGCGAGGTCTTTGTTTGTTCCAAAGTTCTGGCAAACTCACTTTCCACCAGATGAGTCAATAAAAAAATTGATTTTGGGCCTCACCTTTGCCTCTGGCAACAATAAAACTATCAGGGTGAAGACAGTGTTCAATTGAGTGAAAACTGAAAAGCGCCATGAATTTCAATCAGAAAGAAGCCCTTTTGCATTCTGGTGTAAACGCTTTTATGTGGCAGTACATGCAGGTCTGTATTGCACAAGAGGATGATTGATCATAGACGTCAGGAAAAGATGGGCAATTAGACTGTCTTTGGTCTAGTTAGGAATGAGGAATGAGCTTTGGAATACCTAAATATGAATGAAAGGCAAAACAAATGGATGCGTATTTTTCATTCTTTTTGTTATAATTTTGACAAAAAAGATGGTGGGCACAAGGGCAGGGTTTAGTTGTTTCAAAGGAGACAGACAAGAGCTCTTGAGTCTTTTGTTCCATCTGCCAATTACAAAGTGACTCATAGACTTTCTGTTATTCTACTTCTTATTATGTGTGACAGGTGGCATTAAACATGTCCCTCTTCATCATTTCTGACCTTTTGCCCGCGTTGGCTTCCAATGCATTGTGACAGTACGGTACATCCCATATTGTCAATAAGGCAAGAGACAGTTGCGTTTTTTTTTGAAGGAGGTTTTTACAAAAGCTTTATTCACAAACATGTCGAGAGAACAGTAAAGATGACAACTTTTTTATTTTCTGCTAAACTGATTGTACTATAGCCTTTTATGGCCATGACTTTTTGTTATGAATGCAAGCCAGAGGTGAAGGAAAAAGCCTTTGCAGACAATCCATTGTGCATAACCATCATGTTTCTAAGCAACAAGTGGCTAAATCCTCCATTTTGAGCACAACAAGGAATTTTCCGGTCCCATTCCCCATAGCTCCCATGTTCAAAAACAATCATGGAGTAAAGTGGAGAGCACCAATAGCATTGAACAATATATAGCGGGTTTGACTTGTTGTGCTGCATCCACATGCTCCTCAGAAGGTCCCAGTGAATCCTGAACGCAAAAAATCAGAATATTAAACTTTAAGTATTACAGAGGTTGTTTTAAATGTAATTTTTTTCTATATACTTATTACAACTGCCTTAACAGACATATGAGCAACTGTTAAATAGATGTACTGAAAAAAAAAATTATAACATTCATAAACTTTGTAATTGTGTGGGACCAAAAAAACCTCAACCTCTCATAGAAACTTGGCAAGCGTTATTCATTGGCCCTCTGGCTTGTCAATCCCTGTTACTATGTGTGATACTTTATGCATGCGTGTTCCAGTCGCTGCGCATGCGTAGGCAGTAGCTCCGGTGCTATATTCTTTCATGCATTGTTGCTTCGCTGGTCTGAAGTGGTAAAAGATGCATGTAGTAAACAAACACTTGTGTTCCAGTATTCATGCTTGAGATTTGAGAGGCGTTCTCTTGAAATGAGCTGTAAAAGACAGGGACTGTTCTTACACGGGCTCATTTCAAAAACTCACTAACAGTCATTGGTTTCTCAGTCGTCAAAAACATCCTCTGCAATACCTGATATTATTTTTTGATTAAAAGCTGAATGCTGTCAAATATCAAGTATAAAGCTTTACTCTGTTGAATATTGTACAAGTGATAAGCCATAGCTTTTCTAGTCCAGGTCACTCTTGTGTAGCCACAGTTCTAATTGAGAAATTAAGACTCATGAGATTTCAGTCGTATTTTAGATAAAGTGTTGTTTACCCACAAGGAAGGCTCAGCCACCGGTTGAATATTGCCTGCAGCCAAATATTATATATGGATAATGACCTGAATCAAATCAATATTGACCAAACCAGTGACTAGCGACCGTACTTTATTTGCCCAAATGAAGTCACCCAGACATGAAACAAAAACACTATAAATGGATTCATAAAAATAACATTCAAAGAAAACAAGGAGAATCTCATGAATTTGTAGTGACATAAAATGACAAACAAGAAGGTCTGATGGAAAGCACACAGCTGTTAATTGTGAAATTTCTCATTAGTTTATAGATTATGATTTCGGGGGACATTGGGGTGAATGTACAGCAGCTTTGGAACCTTGGACCTGTTCTTATGAGACACATTAGAGGTTTTTCAATGTGGAGAATTACTGCACACCACTGATGAATGTTCTGACCGTAAGTAAGAGGTATAGCTTATACCATATATCCATCTTAGATTGATCATCCTTAACTTATATTAATTAACAAAACTGCTCCGCAAACTCCCATAAACCCCCCAGCCCCCTTTTGGGAGTTTGCCCAACCGGTCCACATGTGTTTTGTGGATCTGGAAAAGGCATTCGACTGTGTCCCTCGTGGCGCCCTGTGGGGGGTGCTCTGGGAGTATGGGGTCCGAGGCCCTTTGCTAAGGGCTGTCCGGTCCCTGTACGACCGGAGCAGGAGCTTGAATCGCATTGCCGGCAATAAGTCAGACCTGTTCCCAGTGCATGTTGGACTTTTGCAGGGCTGCCCTTTGTCACCGGTCCTGTTCATTATCTATATGGACAGGATTTCTAGGCGCAGCCCCAAACCAGACTCTAGGTGGTCTGGTTTTGGGACCACAGGATCGCGTCTCTGCTTTTTGCAGATGATGTTGTCCTGTTGGCTCCATCAAGCCAGGACCTTCAGTGTGCACTGGGACGGTTTGCAGCCGAGTGTAAAGCGGCTGGGATGAGGATCAGCACCTCCAAGTCCGAGACCATGGTTCTCAGTCGGAGAAGGGTGGCTTGTCCCCTTCAGGTTGGTTGAGAGATCCTGCCTCAAGTGGAGGAGTTCAAGTATCTTGTCTTGTTCACGAGTGAGGGAAGGAGGGAGCGTGAGATCGACAGACGGATCGGTGCAGCTTCTGCAGTGATGCGGTCAATGTATCGGTCTGTCGTGGTGAAGAAGAAGCTGAGCTGTAAGGCAAAGCTCTCGATTTACCAGTCGATCTACGTTCCTACTCTCACCTATGGTCATGAGCTTTGGGTCATGACCGAAAGAACAAGATCCTGGATACAAGCGGCCGAAATGAGCTTCCTCTGCAGGGTGGTGGGGCGCTCCCTTAGAGATAAGGTGAGAAGCTCGTTCACTCGGGAGGAGCTCAAAGTAGACCCGCTGCTGCTCCACATTGAGAGGAGCCAGCTGAGGTGGCTTGGGCATCTGTTTTGGATGCCTCCTGGACGCCTCCCTAGGGGTGTTCTGGGCATGTCCCACCGGGAGGAGACCCCGGGGAAGACCTAGGACACGCTATGTCTCTCGGCTGGCCTGGGAACGCCTCGGTATCCCCCCGGAAGAGCTGGAGGAAGTGTCTGGGGAGCGGGAAGTCTGGGCGTCTCTGCTTAGACTGCTGCCCCCGCGACCCGGCCCCGGATAAGCGGTAGAAGATGGATGGATGGAACTGCTCCGCACTTCCAGACATTGGAATTCAGTGCAGATCAGTCCAATTTCTGCTCACACTCCACTAAGTATTCCTGTTGTCATTGCAGATAACACTTTATGCATCTAGCCATCTTACTTTAAAATCAGCCTTAGTTGATTTTAAGGCTGCAAAGAACTTTTTTTTTTTCTGGGTATTCTCTTTCTGATAGCACAACAACGCTTGCTTATTCCTACTAGCTGGCAGATAACCACCTTTTTCTTTATTTTTTTACATATATATATATTTACACTTTAATAACTGTTTCAAGTATCCACCTACGTCCTAGGACTGGAGACACCATTATCAGACTTCTCTTTCCAGGAGGCTACAGGAGGCGTAATGACATGTCGGTGCTAATGACACCCCAACAGTGACTGTATGAAATTGCTTCCCTGAGGTCAGTGGTGACAGGAGCCACAGTGTTAGGAAGCTACACTTAATCCATAACAATATGTTTTCTGCTTCTGTCCTCTTATTGTAAGACGTTTTTTAAAATATATATATATATGTTTAGAGATTTCTAGTCAAGACACTGTACAATCTCAAAACAAAATCTTTAAATCCAACAGTACCCATGGCTGGTGGAGCAGAGGAAAGGCTGCAGGATGTGTTTAAATCATGCATTGCCTTGGAGCCAGACTGTTATCATTCCACACAGCCAGTTTACGTCTATGAGATTACAATCACACCATTTATAAAACAACACACCGCTGGGTAAAGTGTGCTCGGGGGGAAGGGGGGGACTCCTCTCCATTAACGCTGTGTAGGAATCACTGTCTTATCTGAAAAGTTTTGGTCTCCAAAGATCCCTTCTATGCAGCATCACAGACGTTTTTGGTACAAGTATAAAGAAACAGCACAACGTGTTTTGGATCTCAATTCAAGTTCTTCTCTATTGTCTCTGGGTTTTTAGCTTTTTTGTAGGCATGCATACATGCTCAGTCTTCTGAGGCATTCACTTGATTATGTAGCAAAGTGTGATTTCCTCAGCCTCACAGAAGATCTACAGACGTGCAAAAAACACCCAGCCTTTCATATATGGGATGTTTCTCATCAACCTTAGATGTGACAGATCTCAAAGGGTATTCATTTCCTACCCGGGCACGGCATCATTGACAGACAGGGACACTAAAGACTGCAGGAGCCAGTGTATTTTTTTTTAATAAAATCGATGCCAAATAGAATTTTATTTATCTGTGCCTTTTCTTTAAAGATGTGGCTGTAATATAAGAGATGAATGAAGTCTAATGGAAAAGAGCACAGACTGAATAAAGACACATAGGCCCTTTATTGATCTGAACACACACTAAGCCCTAATGTCTGAGACTTGGTAGTAAAATAGTTGTCTCTTTCCTATGCCAATTAGTGGCGTTCATTCACTATCAACAAAAAGAGCTTAGCCTGATACATTCACATAACTGCTTGATCAAAAACAATGACATTCAAAACATTGTTTGACAGGGTCAGCTGTTTTTTTCTGTGTTGACTTATCACCTGTTCTCCAATAAATCAATAAACTTTTACTATCTTCAAATACTTAATAGTTGTTCTGCTCTATGCTTTTATTTTGGGGGCATGGTGGTATCTTAGAGAGGTCCATGTACGGAAGAAATGGATACTTTGTCCAGTGAATGAAAGTGAGAGTGTTAAGTGTTAGTTTTGCAATTAACTGGTACCCCACCTCCTCTTGCCCAAATCATCTGGGGCCTATCCCAGATAATTGTTAACCCTGAATAAGTGGTATAAAAACTGAATGAAGACGTTAAGAAATGCGTGCATTTGTACATTATTAAGGATGTCTTTCTTTCTGTACTTGGTTAATAACAGAAAATCTACACTTTGAATCAATTTTATTTCTCCTGCAGAAGGTCATTCAAATGTCTTTTTCTGCTCACTTGCCAACACAGAATAAAAGAAAATAAAGCCGTATAGGTTGGATACTTTTTAGTTTTTACCCTTTTGGTCTCTATAGACCAGGTGAAATATAATTTACAAAAGAAGCAATAAACCTCCACAGCAGATTTGCACAAATCCACAAAAATCAACACTGATCTGTTTCTGTTTAGGCTGAATCAATTTCCTGCCAATCAATTTTTGTTCTGTGTTACAGGGGTAATATGATTATCTGGTAATTATTGGTGTCTTTAGTGTCTGCCGAGTTATTATGGACATTTTGGAGCTGGCTCAAATGAATCTGATTCATTTCAATTAATTCATTGTGCAGTCCTGTAGTTGTCAAAAATGATTAAATATTGATGAACAAAGTTTATTTTCATTTGGAGACCCATAGAAATGCATGCTACTACCATGTTTATCTTTAAGCCCCTGTCACACAGGGCTGGTCAAGGCCATTGTCAGTCAGCAATGGCAAAATTATGTGTTTTAGTGTGTAACAGGATCATAAACAGGCAATGTGACAGTTGTACAACCAAAAAGTCCCTTCCACAAATATCTTACACTGACAAAAAAGTATAGTAACAAAACCTGCTTCGACTGTAAAGAACTTTATTGTCAGACCATTAATATAAAATTTGTCTTGCATAAAACACTAGTGCTCCGTTTATAACACAAAATACACAAGTGCAGACAATACAAGGACAAACACTCAACATAGACATTTAGTACGACTCATTTTTAGGGTTGACTGATGAACAAAAGCTTGTTTCAGTCAAACCTTATTAAAGTGTTGTACACTGTATCATGGATCTGATGGGAGAAGTGTATATTCAGTGTTCAGAACATGTTTGGAATCAGAAAAGATGTTTTTGCCAACAGCAGTGTGTTGGCATGTTTGGATTTTTCATACAGTTCATGCAGCAAGTAACTCACAATCTTTGTTTCAGTCCAGATTTTACGAAATGGACAGGTTGCTGTACCACACGGCGTTAGAATAATGCAGAACACTGAGAATTACAGATGTGACGAACAGAATAAAGCACCTTCAGCGCGTGGCTCCAAAAGACCTGAGGTGTTGAAGAAAGTATATATATTATATACATTATTATATTATATACAGATGAAATCAATATGATGTTTCCATGATCAAGTAAAATCAGTCACATCAAGGTATTTCTTTGATTCCACCGGTTGGATTGTGTCACTATAGATAGTGGTAGTACAAAAAACTGTTGAAGTCGAGCTCAACACAGTTTTTTTTGTTTTCTTTGTATTCATTTCCAGAGAGCTGTTTTTACTGCACATCACGACCCTGTTGACACCTCGTTGGTGCAGCCCAGGGTTGTCCAAGTTGAGCTGAAACCCTTTGATTCTCTAATGGCACAGTGTGAAGTGTATTATTCAGGCGTGACAGGGGCTTTAAATATGAGCACACAATGGTGAAGAAAGACAAATGTCTGAATCACTCGGCCATGGTCATTCATAATTTTTGTGGGGGTCCTTTTCAAAAAGTTTGGCCTGGGATTGGAACATATTTTCATTAAGTTATTCACTTTTACCTTATTTCCTTTATGTAACATTTCTTGCAGGTCTGCCCATTCAGTGACCACCAAGCCTAAAGCCTAAACCACTGCTGTTTGAAAAATATGCTTCAGCTATGCCACATGAACAAGTTTACCTCCGACCTGTCGGCTTTAACATGTGCTTTTTTAGCAAACGTTTTTGACCCCGTTAGAGACCAATTCAACTAAAAACTGACAGTTTTATTGTTCTGTAAAACAGGAGTGACCTGCTACTGGGACTTGAATAAAAAATAGATAATGAATTGTGTGACCCATTTTTGGCTAAAGCAGAAAAAATAACTGCCAAAGATGAATTATGGGTTTGCAAAAAAAACAAAATGAAGTTGCCCAGACAAAAAAAATTGAAAACTGTCCATGTGTGTATGAGAGACTTCTTGAAGCTGTTTAGTAGAATGAAGCCAAAATGGATTTAGCTTTTTTTTTTTTTTTTTTTGCAGAAGCTTGGAATCTGTCAGATGAGCTTTAGGTCATTATAAGAGCCAAGAGCCAGACGGTGAGGAGAAAAGAAAGCCAACGTGAGAGGGACATTTGCGGTTGTCTGAGGAACTGATTGAGGACTTGCTGAGTGGCTGGAAAGAGATGACAAAATAGCCCCTATCCTGACATGGTAGTGGTAATAGAGAAAACATATATCCCTCACCTAACAAGAGAAGAAGTGGAAAGTTGTCACTGGGGGAGACAGTTCTACTGATTAAACATTCTGAGGTTTTATTATTCCTTGCGTTCCCCAATCACTCTTAAAAAAACTGCCTATAAAGATTTCTTTTCAACAAGAGGGAGGCTGGAGTTTCAGCAAAAAAGGCCTTATTTAAATTCTTTTCTTCTAGAAAGTCGTTGACCATCTTGGTCGTTTCTGGGCTTAAATCTTAAGACATTTAAAAAAACAACGCTCAGCCACAAATGTACTCAGTGTTCCAGGGGAGAGCAATGATTAGTATCAGTATAGCAACAAAGACTGTGTTTAATATGTCACTTTTGTGTTCATTTGTATATAGTACACAACACATGACTACAGTCTACTTTCTCAAGAAACTTCATGGTGCAGCATGTATAATGAGGCTAACCTTCTTGCTGTAACGCTTGTGGAGCATAAAACAGGGAAAAGGCTGAGGGAGACAGGAAACTGGTGAGAGAAAATCCTCAAAGGAAGCATAAAGGGGCTATTGATTAACTCCTGGTCACACTTTACAGTGCACACCCAGTTTAATATCACTCTGTCAGCTACAGTAACTAAACAGTGCGGCTGTCACTGGACAGTGGAAAAAAAACACTGGACGGGCTGAGTTTTAAATAAACTGTATGTAGCTTTGGCATCCACAGAGGCCAGACATGCTCAGTGGCCTCTTGCACACAGACAGTGTTTTAGGCATTACAGATGTCTGTTTCTGTTTCACCCAAAGTTTTAATGGTTGTATCTTCTTCCAGCAGCTGCCCATGGATCATACACACAAGTGTGCAAACACTCCGGCCGGTTTCACAAGCTAATGATAACACGCTCCGTAACACACAGCATTTGAAAAACAAATCCGGCAAGTGGAGTTCATCCTGATGTATGTTAAAATGTAGTGATAAATCTTGTTTTTTGAGAATTGATACAGAAAACTAACATGGAACTTATCCCTGCACCTGGATTCTTGTGAGATTTGGTAGTTTCCAAACTCGGGTACTGTCAAACAGACTAGGTTTTGTGAGCACTGAGCAGTTCTATCTGGTGGAGTCAGGTTACATGGAACTAGCAGCGACGGGTAATAGCTTTTCACAATTTTGAATTTGACAGCTCAAACATGGCACCAGTCAGCACACACGCAGAGGAAGTGTTTTAAACTTTTTATTCATGATACACACACAATATGGATTCAACTATACGCAGTAAATGAGGATGAAATAGCAATAAAAGTATTGAGTAGCAATAAAAAGATCAATAAAACCATCCAATTCTACTGTATCTGACCATTTTAAACTGAATCCTCTGCAGCCAAAGAGTTTGCATTTCTCATGTCGTTTATTGGGATTCATGTCTGTCACATGACCCTCCCCTCACCCACTCCCCCGGTGAGCATCACACATAAAAAAACAAATAGTTATCACCTAATTGGCTGACACGAATGCACTGCCAGTATTGAATGGCCTCACGCTGGGGACAATTTTCAACAAGCAGTAAACCTGGTGTTTGAGCACAATGCACGCCGAGTCATGGCTCACACTTGAGCTTGTTTGTACAAACAACTCTGTCACGTTGCACTAATCAAACGTGATGCTGGAACTCGGGGAGTTATTAGTGGACCCAATTGTTTTTCTTAGTTCAGCTGAAGTTACAAATGCAGCTCTTGAGAGAAAAAAAGCCTGTTTGAAAATGATTAATGAGTTTTATTAAAAAGCCAGCCTCGAGGTTATTCAAAATTTCTTTGATAAAGAAATCAGGAGATCATTTGAGGTATTTGTCAGAGTGTTGTGTTGTTATTATAAGCTTCACCTCATTAGGCTGCTTTGGTCCTGGATACATTTGGGAATATTAAAAAACACCCATCATCCACTTCTTTATCAGTGCATGTCTGGTCATTTAGACATTTGAATAATGTGTCAAAGGTGGTACATTGTGTAAATATTGTTCCTTTTCTGGGGACAGTTTGCTTCTATTATTTAAAGAAAACAAAAAACATGTAATCCTCCCGAAAAGAGAACCACAACTAATGGACTAAGGCTGTGAATTATACATGCTTTCAAGGGGAAGACTGTTTTGGAGGATTTTAAGGTCCATTACTGCTTCCTCTGTGCTTCACTGATCGAGCCCTGAGTTGAAATAGAAAATAAAACTGATGGATGCGGTTCACTGGTGGATGTTGGTTCAATTAAGTTTGTATTTTTGCAAGTCTGGACCTTTACCAGCTTTTCTTAAAATATGCTTTTTTGTTTATTTACTGGAAAATAACAAGACATGGTTCTTTCTTTTTACTTCTTTAAAATACAGTTTTAATTTTTTTTCAGTGAAAAGCTTATAATAAGAAATGTACCAAAAAATAGCTACTGGCATTGAAATTAACCTTAACATTTGTATATCTTTCTGCCATAACCACAACACAATGATAGCACTGATTCAATTCCAGAAAAAAACAGTGCCACTTACATAGACATTAATTAAGCAACCAGTGTGCAAGGCTGAAACTAATTCTGCAGACATATTATTGAGCTGTTTAAAAAGAGGGTTAGAAGTGCAGCATGTGGAACACAGTAACATACAGGAGCTGTGGTTGAAGCTAAGTCAATAAAAAGCCGGTGGAAATTACCCCCGGCACTGACACACCACTCAGCGCAAGGTGACAGCTTTAACCACGTCCCCAGTCGTCTCAACGGTCCCTGCCCAAATAAAAGCCCCACATAACAAACATGTGCTAAGCTGTCAGTGCTAACATTAATCAGAATTTAATGAACTAACTGTCATCTCTGGTTGTTAAGAGGATTTGGGATTATTGAAGACAAAATAGGAGTAAATTACCTTTGTGGCCAGATGACAGTGTGGGTTTATTAAATCGAGGGCGTGTGAGTTCCATGTATCACTGTCACATTGTGTTCAGATGAGTTAATGACAGAACAAAGGGAAATGGTTGAGAAGGGATTACATGAAATGGGTTTGCCGCATATCAGACAGATCTTCATGCCAAAAGAAACTTGTAATGATAAGTAAAATATCAGCATAAAGTTGGGACAAGAATAATGTAATGTCAATTCAATTAATGTTCCTGTCCTGGATATAGCCTTATTAGAGCTTCATTACTGGCCTTGATTTTCTCTTTAGCGTCTAATGACATTCACTGGAGTTATTTAATAGCTCTCGGGTGCTGACCTTATCTCAGGATGTACTCATAGAAAGCCTTCTCACAAAAGAGATGTGGTTTTTTGCTCTGAATACAAACTCAAATATTAAAAACTGGTTATTTTCTGCTAAGTTTTACACTTTTAAGAAGGCATCTTTGGCGACCCTATTTCCTTTTTTAGGGATACAACAAAAGTTCTGGTTCAATTATTGCATGTACCTTAAGGGATATTTCTCTTTCTACAGTACCACACAGAGTGTCTGCTTTGGAGTGCTTCTGATCTATAATTACAGTTGTGCTCATACGTTTATATACCATGGCAGAATATGAATAATAATACCACAACCTTTCTTTCACTCAGTTAGTGGTTGGGTGAAGCCAGAAATTGTTGACAACTGTGTTTACTTTTTAGTAAAAAAAAAGTAGTAAATAAAAAAAATAGATTTTGATAACAATCAAACAGGTTGACACAAACCAAATCTGTTAAAACCAAACCGAGGTCAGGTAGACCAACAAAGATTTCAGCCACAACTGCCAGGAAAATAGTTTGGAATGCAAAACCCACAAATAACTTCAGCTGAAATACAGGACTCACTGAAAAATGTAGTGTGGCTGTTTCAAGATGCACAATAAGGAGGCACAGAGACAAGCCTCAAAACTTTTGGAACAAAGTCATTTGGAATGATGAACCAACAAGGTCATGGTCTCCTGACCTCAATATCATTGAGTCACTCTGGGGAGATCTCAAATGTGTAGTTCATGCAAGACAGCCCAAGAATTTACAGCAACTGGAGGCTTTTTGCCAAAAAGAATGGGCAGCTTTACCATCTGAGAAAATAAAGAGCCTCATCCACAACTACAACAAAAGACTTCAGGCTGTCATGGATGTTAAAGGTGGCAACCATAGATAGTATAAATATGGATGATATCCGCCCATTGGTTCCCTATTTACTGATATTGTCACGTAATAAAAACTCAGCTCTAGAGACCGGAGCCATCTTTTGTACCAGGCTGTAAACATGTTTTTTACAACCGTAAAGTCGCCATTGGGTTTCTCCTTATATTTCCGCTTTTGGAGCCTGCCCTCTGGTGGACGGCGGTATATCGCCGTATTTTGCTGTATGGCGGCGTATGGCGTATGGCGCCCTTACACAACGACCATTTAGGAGGTTCCATGGGAGACGTTTGGTGGCAACACACGATATTAAGAACTGGGGTATGTAAACTTTTGATTGAGGTCATTTGGGTAGTTTCTGTTGTCATTATGATTTAAAAAGAATAAACACAATTGTTTGACAATAAATGGCTTTACCCAACCACTACCTATGAGAAAAACATTTTTTTGTGTTATCATTTATCTTCTACATGGCCAAAAAAAACTTAACTTCTGCCAGGGTATGTAAACTCTTAAACACAACTGTATATGAGAAGGTGTGCCTTAAAAATACTCTGTTTCACAAAAGGTTTACTGGCGGGAGAGCTCTTTGATTCATTGATGAGGCACTTTGGCGTCCTGACTCATCTGCTGCTACAGCAACAGGAGATAATTCCTCCTCTAGGCTCCACAGTGCTGCCATTATCATTCTTTGTTAGAAAAAGAGCTTTTAGCCTTCAATCAAAGGATACAATGACATTTGCGTATATTTTTCTCCTCCTGCCTTTACACTTACAGACATATATTGATGCCCCTAAACCTTTTTATACATTATTTGATATAATCTTTACCAAAAGACTTTAAACATGAGCAACATTCATTTCTACTGACCTTATACAGCATTTTCCATTTAAGATAATTATAATTAATGAGTTAACATAAATCATCAGAAAGGATTTAGAAAGGATTGTAGCTAGCCAAGCCCAAACATCAGATTTTTTATTGGCGACAGTTATTCCAATAATCTTCTTCCTCCTCTAATGGACACATCCTTCCCCTATTCCTTCCACTGTCCTCTTCTGTCTCTCACTCTAAACTAAATGAAAAATAATGATTTCTTGAGGATTTACTGGGTTCTCAAAACCATTTCAACATCTTTGCTCTCTGCCTTCAACCGACTGAGCCTTTCTCCATGTAATACAAGCATTGGGATGGATCATCAGTATCAGGGATGTCCCTTTAAGACGCCAGCGTCGTCCTCCTTTTCTGCCCCCGCGTCACATTTGAAAAATAAAGACACTTATGCCACTACATGCAAATGGTTTGAAACCTTTTAGAAAGGTAATGATGAAATATTTTTTGCTTTTTTTGCTCAGATACACCAAAATGAAAACAGCCACCAACATCTACATCTTCAACCTGGCTCTGGCGGATGCCTTGGTCACCAGTACGTTGCCCTTCCAGAGCGTCAACTACCTAATGGGCACCTGGCCATTTGGAGATGTGCTGTGCAAGATGGTGATGTCCATCGACTACTACAACATGTTCACATCCATCTTTACCCTCACCACCATGAGCATCGACCGCTACGTTGCTGTGTGCCATCCCGTCAAAGCGCTGGACTTCAGAACACCTCGTAACGCCAAGATTGTCAACATCTGCAACTGGATACTGTCCTCAGCTATCGGTTTGCCTGTTATGTTCGGGGCCAGAACAGTCCCTACTCGTAAGCCTACTTCTAACACATAAGTTACTATACAGCATGGCAAATAACCATTGTAATGTTATAACAGGAAGCTTACACAGCTCACTTCAAAATGTAATCAATAGCAAAAAATAAAACCTGTTCTTTTGCTAGGATGAGAAAACGGACAAAATTTAAAAGTTCTTAAGTTCTCTTGAGTTCACTTTAGAGATATGACGCACATCTGCTATCTTCACATAGACCGCTTTCTTGATGTAATTGTGAGCCGTAAATGTTTAATACACTCAGATAAAGTGCTGTACGCATGGCTGGTGACTAATACAACTGTCTGAATGTTTTGGTTGCCACTCGCGTCGTCAGAGCTCTCTGCGAGGGTTTAATTGCTGCCATAATGGAGAGAAAGCTGGCAGAGAACTCAGTGAGGCATGATTTTTTTCTTTGTAGAAGGGAGAGCAATGGGAGATTACAGATCAGACTCGCTGCGGTGTAACTCTGAGGGAGGCGGAAAGGATATGATCGACAAAACGCTTCAGTTAACAATACAACAATAACTATTCTTTGTGGTTTAAATATAAAATGGTATTTTCGCATTTTAAAAAAAAGTAGAGGCAGGAGAACAGACCTCACTACTCCACACAAATATTCATATTAAGAAACAATCTTCTGTGTTTAAGGAATGAAATGAGTGAACACTGTGTTAATGTGGTTGTATGAAAGTTGCTGTGCTTGTCTCCAAAGCTAAGAACAGCGTGGACTGTGCGCTGGATTTCCCCCACCCGTCCTGGTACTGGGACACGCTAATGAAGATCTGCGTCTTCATCTTTGCCTTCATCATGCCCGTCCTCATCATCACCGTCTGCTACGGCCTCATGATCCTCCGACTCAAGAGTGTTCGCATGCTGTCTGGCTCCCAAGTGAGGCCAATTTCTTTGTCTTCCATAAACACGAGCTGCATGTGAAAATAAGAAGTAAAAAAAAAAGTATGCATAATGGATATGGAAATATTTAGTCTTTTCTTTTTTTGCTTGTTTGCTTCTGGGCCCATAGTTTTCACTAAATAAACTGCCAAACAAACAGCAAAAATTTGGCCTAAACTGCTAAAAAAAACACAAAGCAGCCATTGATCATAAGAAAAAGCAATTAAAGAAAAACAACTTTAGCCTAAGGTTGTAGCTATTGCAAGTTTGGATTCATGACAGCAGGTGAAATCACCCAGCAACAAAGTTTAACCCTAGGCTCCGTGTTTCATAATGAAACTGATCGATTAGAGAAAACACCATTAATTTTAATACAATGTGTTCAGGTACATAATTTTTACGCTTGTTGTCAGTTTGTTATTTTGAT
Organism: Neodontobutis hainanensis; assembly: GCA_024349245.1. Lineage (NCBI taxonomy): Eukaryota > Metazoa > Chordata > Actinopteri > Gobiiformes > Odontobutidae > Neodontobutis > Neodontobutis hainanensis. The sequence goes on along the minus strand of JALDNG010000016.1, from coordinate 4,100,864 downwards.
TTATTTCCTCCTTTTATTGTTTTCCCTCATCAAACATCAGGAGAAAGACAGGAACCTGCGCCGGATCACACGCATGGTCCTGGTGGTGGTGGCCGTATTCATTGTATGCTGGACGCCCATTCACATCTTTGTGATCATCACGGCCCTAGTGACTATCCCCAACTCCACGCTGCAGTCCATCACCTGGCACTTCTGTATTGCACTGGGCTACACCAACAGGTATCTTTAGCAGCACTGGTAAAACATGGTCATTGTAAAAACAAAGAGATAGAGATCCGAGGATCTGCATTGCATTCTGAATGAATCCCTTGCTTTTATTTCGCAATGACAAGCAATGTCTATCGCACAGGGCTTTTAAAACAATGGTTTGATTTAGTAAGAGTAGTTCAGTGAACATAAGCCTTGCAAGTATTGCTTTCATTTGGGTTTAGCTCAATTGCTTCTTCTGATACAGTTTGTTATATTTCTCACAGACATTGTTTTTAGAGTGGACATATACACAAATATAAATTTTGGATGTGTTCTCAAATAGTATTTATGTGTAAACAACTACATCTTTTATAAAACTTCAATTCAATGAAAAAATATGTTGCTGTTTTAGTCTTGCAGGCACACTATGTCTTGAACCATTTACAGGCTGTTTTTTTTTTGTGTTAAACCCCACTCTTGCTTTTCTCATCACTCTGCAGTAGTCTGAACCCAGTCCTGTATGGCTACCTTGATGAGAACTTCAAGCGCTGTTTCCGTGAGTTCTGCACCCCGAGTCCATCTGTGCTGGAATTGCAAAACTCGTCCCGCACCGGGGCTACAAGCCGCAAGCTTCCCCAGCGTGAGCACAACACTGCCAACACAGGGGAAAGGTCCAATCAACAGGTAGTTTAAATAAATCACAATATTTTAATAATACAATTATTATTATTATTATTATTATTATTATTATTATTATTATTATTATTGTTATTGTTGTTGTTATTGTTATTATTTGTTGTATTCCCTCCACCACTGTCTGACTGGTTCTACTTTTTTCATCAGACGAATCATGTCAATCTGTATTTATTAAACATAGCAATTTAGACACAAGACATAGGCACTACAAAATAAACAAAATATCCATGTTAGAGAAAGAACATTAGTTAAAGGCAAGGCAATTGTATTTATATAGCACAATCTATACACAGGGTAACTCAAAGTGCTTTACAGGAGTAAAAGACAATTTACAAGATTTAGAAGCATTTAAGAAACGTAAGAAAAATGAAAACATTTTAAAAGAAGAATGCAGACAAAAAACACTTTATGTTGTAATGTAGGAGGCGCTAAAGAGGAAGGTTTTTAACCTCCCATGAACATTGTTAAAGTTGAGGCTGTTTTTGCTGCATGAAACTTAAATGCTGCTTCACCGTGTTTAGTTCTAACTCTGGGCACGAGCAGAAGGCCTGTCCCTGATGTTCTCAGAGTCCGAGGAGGTTCATAAGCAACTAGCATTTCAATACATAGGCTAATAAAATATACTGCCATTGAGTCAATAATGTACTGTTTAATGCTCCCTCGTATTTCGACCTGTAAATGTGCCAAAAGTATCATGAGTGTGTGTAAAGAGATCAGATCTGAAGACACATTTGGAGGATGTCTTGGTTATGTATTTGAACCCCTTGTTTATAATGAGAGACCTCTCACATGAGTAATGTGTTTTTTTGCCAAAGTACATCTCATTGCAGCAGCACGTCATTTTATCTAAGCTCTGAATTAAATCAGTATTTGTTTTTTAGGAGCAAATCCTTTGGGTGGAGTTGTCCAAACATAATATGTGATTGTTAATGAAGTGTTTTACATCAGGGAGAGTCATCACATTAGAGAGAGGGTTGAATCACAGAAACTAGTGCTTACTTTCTATTCAGAATAGTGCTGGTGGTTTTTACACACTCAAGATTAACTCACTATTCAATGGGTAGTAGAAGTAAACAGTGTGAAAAGTGTACTATAACCAATCAAGAGCAAATATTGTGTTGCATATGCAACAGGAAAGTGAGATCTGATCAATGCAGATTTTTGGGGACACATGTAAATACTAGGTGTAAATACAAAGATAGCCACATGTGTCCAATGTAAGAGAAGTTGGATTAAAGTGGAAGATCTAAAGGAAATTAAAGTACAATGCCGACATGATGTGAACAGGACATTAGAATCACAACATTTTTCTTGTCACTCCGCAGGTATGACTAGCCTTGGAGGGGTCGTCGGTGGACTCTCGCTGCTGCAGTGGTACCACCCCCGACGACCTCAACTCAGAGATTACACAGGTCACTACAGGGCTCTAAACATCCCGTCAGCACAGGCAATTTTAACCCCAGCACCTTAGCGGGTCATGTGATTCGCTGGGACCTCGCCTGACCAATTTCTGCATGGCTGAGCAGAGAAAGGATTTTACTCTTGAAAACAAGACAGTCACCGCAAAGCGAAACGTGCTGCATGGCCTCATAATGCGAGAATTGTATGCACTAGTGACCTTAGACTCAATATTTTGATGCTTATTACAGATGCACCAGACAGATTCCCCACAGATTGAGTAGCGCTGGTGTTGAAGTTGTCCAATCCACCCACACAGACCTTGAGTGTGTTCTCTAAAGAGCTTCTTCGTTGCTCCTGGCCTTCGAGTTAATTCCCATTGTTGTACAAAGAGATCTATTAATTATCCAGTGTTTTCTAAGCACATCATGTTTTGTTCCACTTTTAAATGTTCATGTGTTGGTTGTAAAACCTGTGGTTATACAAATTGTTAAAAGATATATATATATATATATATATATATATATATATATATATATATATATATATATATATATATATGTATATGTATACACACACACACACACACAAAATTGTTATTTATTTAAAAGATTATCGTGACATATATATATAGTGACATTTATATCCTTCCCATTTCCTCATGTCCTTGCTTTTCTATAGCCCTTGTGTATAAAAGTTTTTCTATACTCTTCTTCCTAAATGGACATATATTTTGTGTGTTCTTGTCGCAGACAATGACAGATGTTTGAATGTACAGAGGAGAGAAATAGTTTACTACAGACTTTATACAAAAGTTGATTGTTTGCTTGATGCACAGAGCGTGAAGTTGTGTGGTACTGTCAGTGTATGGTTAATTCCCATCTATAGCAGCCTTCACAGCACGTTTAAAATGAGCTCATCCTCCGCTCAAGCACTTGAGCCGAGCAGCATTGTACAATGTATGGTGTCATGTTGTGGCTAATCGCTTGTGCTTACATGAAGTTTTATTGTGCTGTTTACTGTCGCCAGCTGCCTTTGCTGTAAGTTCACTTATATTGTTGCATCAATATTTTTTTAAACAAGTTGTAAAATGAACCATGATTGTACTGTATTTAAACATGCATATTACTCTCCAACAATGATGCTTTATCGAAAGAGAGTGTAGACATTGCTTTTATATTATGCTAAATCAGCAGGTTGTTGTGCTTCTAGAAATAACTTTGTAAAATTGAATATGCCTTGTTAACTAAAGAGATGTACTATAAATAATAGAATAAATGTGAGTATAAATAAATACAAACTATTCAATCGACGACTTAATGCACCTATAATGTTTTCCACATACTGTGCGCAGTCTGTATGTCCTCCTCGTGTGAACAGAACAGATAAATTGCCAATTTAATATATATTTTTATATAGTGCTTTTCTCCCAAGGGACTCAAAGGGCTTTAAAGAGTCCATCAATCATTCACTCCACAGTCACACACTGGTGGTGGAGATGAGACAGTCATTTTTGTGACTACAGCCCCTCCAAATACACTCACACCAGGGATTAACAGATGTCCAGGGTGTTCTCATTACTTCAAAATAAATTAATAAATTCACTGATAGGTGTAATGACCAACTATAAAGGTAAATTAAAGCCGCAAGCAGCGATAAAGGCCCTCGCCTCCCTTGCGACCGCGGGGACACATGAACTCGGAGGATTGCATTTCGTGCTTTAAATCGTAAACTTCACAGTAATGTCAAATAACGGGGCCTGTGCTCTGCTTGAATCTTCTTCTGGCTAGAGCCTGCTTCATCACCTCAGGCCTGTGCTACTGCCGGGGCCTGCTACACCACCTTGTATTTAGAGTTAAAGGTCACCACATTCCCTGGTTTTTCTGTGATCTGTCTGGACTTTTGAAAATAAGAGTTTATGCTTGGGCTAAGGCGAGAAAAACAAAGTTAGATTTGAGATGACTCAGAAAGCGCTGCATCCCCATGTTAAAAAAGGAAAAATTTAAATATTACTTGCCTAAAAGAACAAGTTTATATGTTCCAAAAAATTCTGAGGAGCCACCTCCAAAGGAAGCCTCCTGGCAATTGGGAAATTGCATTTTTTTCCCAAAGAAATGGCTGCCTCTTCAAAGGCTCATTACAAACACAGCCACAAATATATCAAAAAACAAACTGGTAACTTTTTTGGCACTCGTGTCTAGATGATACTCACCAAATTTGGGGCCTTTTAGAAGAAAACACATACATCAATTTTTGCCAGGCTTGAGTTTAGTGGCCAATAAAATGTACTTTTTGCGCACATTTACTGGGTCAAAATTGAGGATCATTTTAAAAAAAAATGATATGAAATGAAAAAAAATAAATAAATAAAAAAATAACTCGAGCAAAAACAATAGGCCCTCACGGTTATCACCGGCTCGGGCCTAATTATGCAAACTTAATTGTAAATATTTGGCATGGAATAAAAGGTTTAGAAGTGACATTTTTCCAAGTTTACTATGGTAGTTATGGTAAATTTTGTATGGCTTGTTAAAACCACATTACCATGCTAGTTCAGCTATTACTGAGCTGAATAGCTGAGCATTTGTTTCTCATCCCCATTTTGACTTGGTGAATCTAAATTGCTCCCAGTGAATGAATGGTTTTCAAATACATGTGACTACAAAATAAAACCAATGACAATTCCTGTTTTGTTTAATGAACTGAACTGAATCTGAGAAGTTTTAACACATCGGCCTCTTACGCTCCATTACAGTAGCAACTGTGTGTGAAATTACCTACTTAGCTTAATAACCAGCGATTACCTTTCAGAAGAGCATATTGTGCAGCTAATGTAATGAAAATATTAGAGTTTTCCACATCACATTGCTTCTGAGTGAGTCTCATGTGCGTCTTCTGTCCTCAGGGCCCCCTTCAATCAAACTTTCATGTCTATATAATCACAGACAATGGGTACAATGTCTACAAATAAATTATGAGGGAATGTAAACATTCCCAGACAAAATATATTTCGCAGACTCCCAGCAGCCATTACTCACGTCTTGTGGTTATTATGAAGCAGCAGCCGTTTGCCTATAAATTGTGTGTGTTACCTTCTGGAGGAATGTTTTACTGTCACACCAAAGTATAAGAGAGCCTCTGCTAGACTGATATAAAATCATATTATTGGAACATTCAGAAATCTCCCAGTGTAGGCATCAGCACATGAAAAGTAGGTTTGTGAGGATTTCGACCACTTTGCTGATTTTTACTTTATAAATGTGTAATTAAAAACACTGATAGAGGCTTGATTTTCCCTTAAGTGTTGCACATTTAGAACGCATTGAACATGGACCCACCCGGCACCCAGGTCACTTGAGACACATTTAATGCCAGTTGGAAAAACAGCCCTGCTTTGAAATCTCACTTTGGCTTTGTGGACTCCTTTTACACTGCTGAAGTGTGATGTCTATTATCAACTGAGCAACACTTCCACCATTTTACAAGACCATAGTAAAAACATTAAGATGTGGGAAAAGTCAATTGGCATACAAGTGAAGAACTATATCAGGTAAAAGATTGATTTAATTTTTGATACTTTGATACATTTACCCTTACTGTAAAGACTGAATAATGAAATCTGTTCTGTACTGCAGTGCCTATTCTGAATTTAATTTTACAAATCATGTCTCAATAATAACTATCAGGAATGTATTACTTCTCTCTTTCTAAGACCAATCTATATTCTTTTTGCTACTTATTTTTAAGCACTACAGTGTCTAAATTTGCACTACAACAAATTTATTTACTATTGCAAAAATCACAAATAAATAACTAGAAGCATTTGTAACCAGTTTGTCTATAAACTGATTACACCTGCTGTCAAATTCCTTTGTATGGTGTGTGTCTGTGTAGGTCCTCCAGCCTCTCTAATCTTCCTTCTTTGTGGTTATTATATCAAATTGTGCTGTTCTATGTTCTCTCCTCTTTTCCAATAACCCTTATGAGAGGAGTCTGGGCTGGAGACACGAGCCGTAAAATAGAATCCACATTGCAAAAGTCCATCATTTACACATGTAAAGTTCAGCACATCTTCGTCCTGTCTTGTCAAATAGAAGTTGTCACGGGGCCCGGCTCATTGTGATTGGACTTGGCAGCCTGATTAGTCCTGTCATAGCGATTATTATCAAGCGCCCCCCAAGGAGACAGTAGTGATATTGTGAAGGCTAAATGGAAATTCAACCAGGCTCATTCCAGACAAAGTGTAATGACCTCATATATTTCAGCAGCCAGCTCTTGGTCACTATGACCCCAGCAATTTCAGAAAACTTTGTTATAAAAAATTTACTGCATGTTATTATCTAAGTTGGCAGACTATAAAGTGCTATTAAAATGGTTTATATCCAGAGTGTTTTTCAACTTAATTTGTTTTCTGAGGCACTAACTATTTGTTTTCCTCCTCCACTGAACATTCAAACGTCAGTGAATCTTTTTCCTTGTCAGGAACAAAGCCTTGAGAACACAGCTGCCAGACTGATACTAACGTGTAAAGAATAGGCAAATTAATGAGTGCTGTTACTTGCAGACAAATATATATATATAGCATTTATCAAGCAACTGCAACAGATCCCCCAAAAAAGTGTGATTGTGTTTTTAGCTAAATCCAAATTCTATCCCTCAGGCGGCGAAACCACTGCACATCAGGATTGTCATATACAACAGTGCTCACCTCAGGCAATCTCACATCTTAAATGAAATGAAAACCCTCACTCGTCATCCCACCACAAGGAACCTTTGATTTTACCGGCTTCCCAACTAAAGGTGCAATTTCTAAAGCATGGAGGAAGAACTTTAGTCATGCGCTGCTGTGCGAGAATGAGATTTCTGCACAGGAAGGCTGAGGCAATAAAGTAAAAGGATATATTGGAGCAAGAGGCATGATAAATGAATAGCGCTAAATGTTAATGAAAGGTGCATGGTTGGCCTGTGTGTCATATGATATTCTGAAGATGAAAGGGGTCAATGTCATGCCGTCCCACAATTCTTTGTGGCAGTAACATTTGAGGCAGGTCTTAGCTGTTCCCAGAGGCTAACACTGTTTCACAAAGCCCTTAAGACATGAAAAGAAGCTGTTTTATCTTTTTGTTTTCATATATAGAAAAATTATCACATTCCCAACAATGCAATATACAGACTCTACGGTATGTACCTCTGTGGTGAGATATAAAGATTTTATTGAGGATTTTATTGAGAATAAAATTTTAAGTGTTAGTTTCATTTTATGGTGAACATGGTCATGTTTGTTTTCCTGTTTATTCAGATCAGTCTTCTTAGGATCTTAAAACTTCTATTATTTATTACATATAGCTAAACATATACACCATGAAAAAAAAATTCCCAACATTAACATTTACAATTAAACAAAAATGCTTGGTATAGCTGACATTGGGGTTATAATCATTTCTACTGTTAAATCTGAGGAAAAGAATAGCCTTTATATTTTATAAAAATGTGTTCCAGGCCTTTCCTCTCATTTATATTGATTTCTGAAATTTGAAAATATGGCAATGAATTTGAGTTGTGTGAGTTGTGTGTAAATGTAATTTGTTGCATTTTATTTTAGATGAATTCAGTGCTGAGAAAGACAGTAGAGTGACTTCTACAGTCTATTATTAACCTCAAAGATATTGTGAAAGATTGTTGATTAAAGGGATTGCATAAAAGATGTATTGTCATAAAAATGTTGTGGTCAGCATAAAGTTGCCCATGAAAATAATAAATCTGTGTAGTTAACGTGGAAATTCTTAGCCTGATCCACTATTAGCCTATTTTTTCTCTATAGCAGTGATGAGTTTTTAATAAGGAGTGGACAGGTGTACAGTATACACAGTTTACATTGTGGCTGATACTAGTCAGCCACTCAGCTCCTCTTTTGAGCTGCTGCCATCTGGGCGACGGTACTGTGCCCCCCTTGTTTCCATTAAAAGATCTAAGTTTTCTTTTGTCCCACAGTAAATCCCATTTAAATGGTTCTCTGAAAAGTCAGCTGGTCTGCAAGTCCTTTCTCCAGATCTTCTGTTACTGGGTTGGTGTTTTGTCTTCTTTCGTGTTTTTCATGTTGTGTGTTGCCTGGTGATATTGCTGCAAACCAATTTCCCCACATGGACAAATAAAGCTATCTGTCTATCTATATAATTTTTCACTGAAGTCCAAACAGCAGCCATATGTCTTATTTGTCAAGGAACTGTTTGTTCTTTTCAAAGAATACAATAATAGCTGCCACTTTTCCAACAAGAATAATATGCTGAGCAGGATATTAACCAGTCCAAGTAATTTTGCTACTCAGAGCGAGGTTAGCCAATTTTCAGGTTATGATATGTAATTTGTTAGTTTACAGTTTAGTGATCCGACCCATTTGTCAGATTTTAAATCCTAGCACGGCCCTTGAACTGAAACGTTTACCCTCACGTTCTGCTTGAGCTCTGTTCTCTGAAAGCCATTGAAAACAACTAATCACTGTTCAAATGGAATCATGCAGACGTTGGGTAAATCAAAAATGAGGTAATGTATGTGTGAGCAAATAATCCGGACAGACCACTGATTCTCCTGCTGAGCAAATCTGCCACACAGCCCATCTATTTCCCGGCCAATAAAGCAGCCACTGGTCTACTGGCCAATGAGTCGGCACACTTTGTCACTGGACCAACCAGCCATTGCAGTAACAACCCTGCGGGGAACACTTTGTTTTGACTTGTCTCTATTCACCGATACATCAAGAAGCTTTGGGATGGCTTCGTCTTAGGCAGTTGGTTTAAATCACTATATCTCTGACTCCTTTTATACTATGCTATCACTCAGAGGGACTGCGAGGGCACCGTGGCTCTCCAGTCAGGTAATATTCACATCCATCCACCTGATTTCATTACCTTTTCTCCTGCTAGTGCTTCGCTTTGCACTTCACCTTCTATTGGCTGAAATATTGGCTCTCCAAGTTTGATTATCACACCACTGTGACTTTTATTTTACCATATCTGCAAAATAGTCAGGACACCAAGTCCCCTAACACCACTTGATACCTTGAACAAAAGTCATTTGGCAACTGCTTTTGTATATACTTTCAAATAACAAGCTGTTCTCACTTAAAATATATTTAACATTATAAGCATAACCCAATCTATTTAACTCGTGTTCTTACTAACTCCCGAGGGATAAGCAGTGCTGGACTCAGCTGCAAATTATGATAGTAATATAATGTTTATACAATTAGGGACAAACAATTTTAATTTGGCATTTTGGTGTTTGGTACCAGTATGGATTTTTGAAAATAAGACATCACACAAAACACAGTTAGATGGCCGTTTTAAAATGTCATACAGTTTTGTTGATACACATAATATCCCAAGACAGATCCATTAATGTGCACAATCACATCCTGTCATTTCTGTTCATTAGTAAAAACACCACTTCTTTAGTGGCCAAGCTCATCACCCTATCCCTTTGCCTCGCAGCTCAGCTCCTTCTTTACCATGACAGACCGGTACAGCGACTGCATTACTGCAGAAGCTGCACCATTCCATCTGTCAATCTCCCGTTCCCTCCTTCCCTCACTCGTGAACAAGACCCCAAGATACTGTAACTCCTCCACTTGAGGCAGGAGCTCTCCACCAACCTGAATGGGACAAACCACCCTATTCCAGCCTTCGACTTGAAGGTGCTAATTCTCATCCCAGCCGATTCACACTCGGCAGCAAAACTGTCCCACCACACGCTGAAGGTTCTGGCTTGATTGAGACAACATGACAACATCATCTGCAAAAAACAGAGACGAGATTCTGTGGTCCCCAAACCAGACTCGACTATCCACTAAGCAGCAGCCCCGTACGGATCCTCCCACAAGTGATGGTTCAACGGGAGGTCGGCCCCACATCGCTCTTTCAAGCTAAGCCCAGCTTTATAAGTGCTGGCTAAGTGCATTATATATATCTAAATGTCTTTAAATTGTAGCACTTTCTTAGTTCACTGCCTTTATTATCTTTGTACAGGAGCTTGTAGAGAATGTTAATGAAAAGAATGATAGAGAAAAAAATAATAAAGACATATACTGTATATATTATACCATACCAGCAAAGGTTTGCCATTTGTGCCGTGCAAGAATAATTAATGAAAAATTTGAAAGCTACATGAAAGGGGAAAAAATTTGCAGAGTACACAGCCCTTTGTCGAAAAAAGATAATGAAAACTGAGAAGATGTTGAAAACTGAGGGACTAATAAACAGTGGATAGAGAACTTGCAATCCCCTCAATATGCATAAAATCACAAAGAAGAGATTGGAGAAAAGAAATAAACACGAGTAATAAAAACATATTTACCTCAAGGGACATTGGGGCAGCATTGTATGTAATTTATTTTTAAAATCAGTGGCCTAAAATAAAGCCTTAATACCACACTATTCAACAGTGTGTATCTTTATAGAGCCTTAGGGATAGATAATAAAAGTTATTCTCATATTTTGGTAAGTTGGTAACGTACAATACTTTACAAAGCTGATAACTGCTGTTTTAAAATAAATAGAACACAACTCTCAAACATCATTTATTATTTGATGGTTCTGGTTACATACTACATTTGACTAAAGTATTATAACGCATTAGTCAGAAGCAGAAATAATAATATCAGAATAACAACATTTTAACTTTAGAATTCTTGGGCAACACTGTTTATTTAGCAAGAACAAAACTTTCCACCGATGTTTCGCCCGGAACAGTTTTTGTGAAGAACGTACCGGAAGTCTGATTAAGGAGTCGCGCGAGTGGTGGCTTCAGCTAAAATTATAGATTTTATAGTTTCATTGTTTGCGTAAGTTCTGTTTATATTACTGTTCTCTGTATTGTGTTATGTAATACTAACGTTTTTACCTCTTGTGCGGACTGTATATTGCAGGAAACAACACATTGCTCACAGTTTTTAGCCAGTGATTCTTAGCATGCTAATGTGGCTTTGAGAACGCGTTAGCTAACGTTATGTGAAGGCTGATTGTTCGTAGTGTTTATTCTGTTTATCTAAATCTAAAGATAGTATAAATGTATTTATTGTTTTGGAATTGCTTTTTAGGTTGTGTTTAGTTTGAGGTCGTGAATGTAGCATTCGAATGATGGGTTAACTGCTTTATTTGTTTACTGTTTGGAAATTACTTTGCAGCTGAAGCCCAGGAGTATTTATTTATACAGTTTTCGAATACTTTCGAATAAAGTTATTAAAACCAAGGTTCCAACGAAACTTACATTATTTATTTTTTTCCCTCCCAACAGTTGATTTCCCACACACAATGACTGACCGATACAACATCCACAGTCAGTTGGAGCACCTCCAGTCCAAATACATCGGCACAGGACACGCAGACACGAGCAAGTGGGAATGGCTTGTAAACCAGCACAGGGACTCTTACTGCTCCTACATGGGGCATTTTGATCTGCTCAACTACTTCTCTGTCGCTGAGAATGAGACCAAGGCGCGGGTTCGCTTCAACCTGATGGAGAAGATGCTCCAGCCCTGTGGACCACCAGCAGACAAACCGGACGATGCCTAGTTTACACAGGATTTGTTGTTTTTTTTTTTGTTGGATATTTGGACATTCTGGTAATATCTCCTGAACACAGACACAAATGTAAATCAGCAGTTTTGTCTCTCCAACTTTGGGATAATTAAATGTTTATACAGTAAATGTTTTTTTGTTTTGCCCAGTATCTTTACTTTTTGAAGAAACACATTTTTTGTAATTCTGTCTGACGTCATTAAACAATCTGCATATTAACACGTAACTTCTGTGACTGTTTTTCAGTTCTTTATTTTCAGATCTAAAAAAAATGTTGATTTTTATGTGATGCAAAGTTTTGAGTATAAAGTTAAAACAAGGCACTTTATTGATTTGCCAAGAGAGAGCAACTGTGTATTTTATTCTTCAATAGTAATATTAATATGCATTCATATTCTCTAAATCACTTTTACAACGAAAAAATAAAGAACATTCTGTCTCTCCTGAACACTAATGTGGAGACAGATGTGTTGTATCCATCCGTCTGGGGTGTCATAACACTATATTAGCATTTTAATGTTTGCAGTTTTCAGCAGCATATTAAAAGATCATAAAAAACAAAACCCCATGATATAGTAAATATAAAAAATATGATTAAGAATGCTAACTATATGGAGTATGTTTTGAGGAAGTCATTCAGAGCAAAGCTACAGTTGTTACCTTTCCTATAGCTATAAAGTTAATGTGTAAGGGAGTTAGGGAGAAGAACACTGGCATTTAATAACTTGTATAGGTCTTTTAAATGTGCCATTGTCCACCTACACAGTCTTACAAACACTACTTCAACTTGTTTTCAATTGGTTGCCTACACACACTTAGGCCCTATTTCAACAAGCAGTAAAATCCTGTATTTCCTGTTTCAGAGTTTATCCTCTGTTGGTTCTGAGTCTCTTCTGTTGCTAACTAAAAGAGTTATCTGATTGGATTCAATTCCTTGCAAATAATTGCAGTACAGTGCGTATTCTATTTAAACTTACTTCTTTATATTTAACCAGGAAAGTCCCACTGAGATTACAAATCTCTTTTGCAGGGGAGTCCTGGCATGTGTGTTTGGGGGGGACTGTTGTACATGTCTTTTGTGGTAGGGGAAACCGGAGTACCCAGAGGAAACCTACGCAGATACAGGGAGAACATGCAAAATCCACACAGAAAGGCCCTGTTCTGGGTGGGATTCAAACCCAGTACCTTCTTGCTGTGAGGCAGGCATGCTAACCACTTTGCCACTGTGTGATATGTATTATTGATATAGTTTGAACAGCAGAGGATTTCCCTTTCATTAGTTTTTATAGTTATGTTTTATTTTTAGATCATTCAACTTCAGTATCCTGATTTGTGCATGAGTAAATGGTGTCATCAAACTAAAAAACTCTTTTAGCAGGCCTGAGCTGAATGCTCTTTGAATAATTTGAATAACTTATTTCTTCTTCTTGACTGGACACTGGAGCCTATGCCAGCAGTTTTGGGCCTTCGGACACTGGCCAGTTAATCACGTGGTTTTTACTTTGACACAGACATAGGAAGGCCCTTTGGGGAAGGATTTATTCTGATATTGCTGATATCCGCCTTATTTCTAGTGTGTCTTTTTTGGCTACTAGTCCTACTAGGGGCATATAATTAGCTGTATTGACCATACAAGTACACTAGTACGAGTAGATATTTTTTTTTAGGAGTTCTGATAAGAATAAAAATGTGTGCAATTAGTATTGAGTGTGGAATCTGGCAAAAAAAAAGGCTAACTGGAGGAAAACAAGCCTGAAAAGAGTGAAATGAGATTAAATCCTCAAAGAGCCTTCCATACAGACAATCATTCACTCACATTCATTCAGGGGGAATTGAATTTAGATTCATCAGTTCACCTTTATACAGTATACGACGGGAGGAAGTGCCCAGAGAGAACCCACAATAACATGAGGACAACTCTTCAGAAGACTCATCAGGAAGTGGCATGGTGGCCATTGGAATCCAGTCTTCCTTTCAATGTTTACCATGTGACTGCCAAGTAAATGATTAAAAACTTGATATTTAAGGCACAAAATTATTTGATGAGAAGCAATTACAAATTTCTCTAGAAGTATAATTGCTGGGTCTTGCACCCTTCATTTACATATCTGAAAATCTAGTAATGGTAATTCAATTTTAGAAGTGCATGAAAATTAACCTCCCAAGCTGTGGCACCAGTTCAAAATCTGCCACAACATGCACAGCTTTCTCTCCATTAGAGAGTGAGACATTGTGCAAGTGTTACATTTGAATAAGTGCTTTGATCATAAGTGTCACTTTATTATGATAAAAATGAAACATTTTTTATTCTGCAGACTGCCTCGAGTGCTGATAGTAAACTGGTCTCAGATGATAAGGGCACGAGGGAGAGTGAGACGCATTGTGTAAATCACCAGGAGCTCTGGTTTGACTCGCTGACTTCAGGTGATTTATCCAAGCGTACTGCCAGCCACGCTCCCACACACACAAGAGGATGTTATGTATTACTCATTGTTTGGTTGAGAGATGAGGCTATGGATGCCAGTGATGTTCTCACTTGTGTGTGCGTTTGTGCATGTGTTGGAGGGTTTGTTAGTGGGGTAAGTCCTCACCGTCTGTTACCGCTGTGAGAGTCGTGGGACTGGCAGTGCCAAGTGAGGCCTGAGAACTGTGTGAGCTTTGCCAGCTATGTCATGTTGTCATACAGATAGCCCTTTAACATCACCAAGATTTCTATTTTTTTTATCCTTGTTTTCTTTAAATGCAGACAAGCAATATTGAACCAAAACATAGGTAGACCACTGTACAACTGTATCCTGCAATTTTGCATGGCCTTTCCACACCTACCATAAAAATGTAAAGCTTTATATTTTTTATTCTAGTTGCATATTGGCTTATCTGGGCACGGACACAACCAGAGCCCCCTCATGTACCATCACCTTTTAAATTCTAATGAGGCTCGCGCTGAGAGTGGGCGTGCTTTGATTGTATGTATGAGTAAAACAATACTTTACAAAAGCTCTGCTAAAGATAACAGGAACAAAACACACACAGAACTGAGACAGTATAATGTAGGACGATCACACTGGCTTTTTTTCTTCAATCAGAACTTTATCTGGTGCTGGGAGCTGTACAGAGACCTTTGCTGTCAGTAAATATTTAATATGATATATAAAACTGACTGCACCAGTAAAGATTTGTGCACTATACATTATTATTTTGTCTTTATAGGTTTATGCCAAGTCAGTAATCATAAATGAGTAATACAGTATAACGTGGAGGGCATTAATGCATGGATTGTAAGTGGAAAAGGACATAACCATTTGTCACAGTGGGACGTGAAGGCAAAGCTCAGAGGATAAAGTGCATTAAAAAAAAGGGGGGTCAAACCCCACTAAGAAAATGACACAGGAATAGTCAGGAAAAAAAGCAGAATAACAAGGAGCACAAGAGGATATGAAGAATACAAATGTTGCCCTAACCCTATGAATAGTGTAACTCAAGGACACATCAAGCAAAAGTATTAAAATGTAAGCAGAATTTTTTTTTTATTATTTGCAATCCAAGCATTCAATAAAAAAAATATATATATGTATATATATATATATATATATACACAAATAATTCCCACTAAAATAGAGATTGGAGCCTGTACGGGGCCTTTTGGTGATGCATGGGGGAAGTGTTATTGTTAAATATTACATGTTTATCAGTTCTATTCAGTTCTATTGTACATACAGTTTATGATGATTTTACACAATATGCGGGGACTATCAGAGTGAAACAAAACATACAACTGGACAGTATGTCTAGAGTGGTAGTGGTAATTTAACAAAAAAAATACAAATAGGTTGATGAATATTGCTTACTTTAGTCATTTAAATAAATATACTGCTCAATTTAAAAAAAAGTTTTGTTTACCTATTAAAAGACATCGCACTATTGATAAATGTAAAGGATTTTGTTGTTTTCTTATATGGCCCTGTGTGATTGTGCTGAGCAGGAACAGAACTCCCCTTGTCCTTAGGTACAATATTATCATCTCTACATAACTCACAGTTCATTTCATTGACCTATTGAGTGGCACCTTCAACAACAATATTACTCCTGTTTAAACAAATATAAGGCTCATTGACTTCTGGCACTGAACCTTTGCCCAACAATATTTCCTTTTTTCTGCAAAGACTGAGTGTAAAATGAAGCACAAAATAACTTTTTTATTAATAATTCCATTTAAGCCACAGGGACGGAAAATGAATATTGACCCTTTTTCATCAGTGAAGACCCAAAGCTATTACAGCCTGACACCTTTAGGCAGCACGCCAGCGGTTGGACTACCATCTCACGCTGCCTCGAAGGCATTGTTAATGTCCCCACTTATTGTGTCAGGACTTTTTCAAGTGTGAGTGGTTACTTAACTCACCCCCATTTGCGATGTAAGGGTTTGAGTTGTAAAATCTGGCTGTCAAGGCTGAAGGGAAGTTTTAGTTAGAGGAGACAGTTTAGAGGGGAAGAGCAGAGGGCGCTGACCGTTAAACAAGTGTGTGAGGAGTTTTATGGTCAGTGCTTCGGAAGGACATCATCAGGGTTAGAGGACCAGCTGCTAGCTCACTTCACTTTTGTGCACTATAAAAAGATTCAAGTTCTGCACACACAGTAAATGTCTCGCAATCAGTTTGAGAATGAAGGAAAGATTCTCAGATGATTCATATTATTTGTGTAACAACAATTGCAGTAATTTCTCCCATGCCTCTCCATCTTTTTTTTCCCCCCTTGTTTTTTTTCTGGCAGCAAACTCCATTAGACCCACACCCAAATGGCCTGGTTGCTGCTGAAGAGGATGTTTTACAGGTATGGCTTAAATAAGATACTTTAATGGTCATTGGTCACATGGTTCATTCTT
The DNA here is from genome assembly GCA_024349245.1 of Neodontobutis hainanensis. Taxonomy (NCBI): domain Eukaryota; kingdom Metazoa; phylum Chordata; class Actinopteri; order Gobiiformes; family Odontobutidae; genus Neodontobutis; species Neodontobutis hainanensis. Next base: position 4,084,127 of record JALDNG010000016.1, on the reverse strand, counting down.
TTAAAAAACGAAGAGTACTCTTTTAAAAGTACTGTACCAGCATAATGGTCAGAGAAATTATTTATGAAAAAGATGTTTATGTTCATTTTCTCCAAATAGAACACGAAGCATGTGGTTCAGGGCTCTGTTTGGCAAACATGAGTTACGCATATTGGACTATGATATATTGTAAATAATGTATTATTAGAAACTTGTAGAAAATGGAATGAGACATTAGTTCTTCCAGTTCCTACAGCTGCTCAGAGTGGACAAACTAAGTACTGCTGGAGGAGAAGCACAAAGATGTGTAAGGAATGAATGAACAAAGACCATCTTATGTTTGACTTTTTATGTACAAAAACAATGCAGACCCTTTGATGTAACAGCTTAGCAGATATACAGCACTGTCATACGACTGCAGTATGGCTTTAAATGTCATATACATACAATAGGTGTCAGTGTAAATGGTCCAGTCCTTTATCACTTACAGGCAGTCACTGTATTATAACATGTATATCAGAGTCTATACACAAACAAACCTCCAACAAGAGTAAAAAATAAAATGACATTTGCTGAAGCACATTATGGCTCTTAAAATTAATTTTGGAAAGTGATCAAGCGCCAAGACACGTTTTCCAGGACTAGTTTGTTTTGTTGTGAGTTGCAAATGTGAAAAAGGGTTTCGCTTTCAATGGAATTCTACAATTGTAATAACTCAATCTGGCTGATTTTACTTTAAATATAAAACAAAACTTTTGATTCACTCTGAATCAGAATAAGCCTGTAATGTCTTAATAGATCTGACACTAATCAAAAGCACTTGTATTGAGCCTGAATTCCTAACATTAAAAACAGTAATAATAGTGTGTTTTTTTTAATAAAAGGGGGCATGGCAGTAAACATTTAGTTGTCAGCACTGTTCAACATCAGTGTCGGAGAGGACTTCATCTACATTCACATCTACTGCATTTTAATGTAGTAAAATTTATTTCATGGTACGCACATGCTTGAATATACAGTCTGTACAAAAAATTCAATATATAATAACACAGACATAAACGTGTATGAATACTGCTTCTACTTTTTCAAAGACTGTACATCCACTAGCTCGGCACATTCATACGCACACGTCTGTCATTTCTGGTTTCTGTTAGTAACAATGATGAGCATTGTGATGTACGTCAGCAAGCTCCAACTCTGGATCACCTTTACTACCCCACTTCATTTCCACCAGGACATGCAGAATAAAAATGGGTTGGCTATTAGGAGAAATATTCTACATTCAGGTTTGACGTTAAAGCTGTTTTATTGATAGAAAATGAGACAAACTCAAGCACTTGAATTAATTCCAATGCTGTGTGTTCCCATTTGCATTTCCTTCACATCCTTCTTAAATTGCCAGTACTGATTAAAGCACTGATTAAAGCACATCACTTGAAATTAAACTCTATTCAGAACTTCAATTATTGTCCACCCTTTTTTATCTACATTTCATTCATGTGCTTCATGGGAGTTAGGACTGAAAATAGATTTTAAACTACAGCACCCACCAGCTGTCAAAGTCTGACTCAAATGTGGCTCGACGGCCGTCTGGTCCACCCAAGGTACGCAGGCAAATTAACTTTTGAGTATGTTTAAATTTTGGACAGGAAGTTAAATTAAAAAATTGATTTAGTATCTACATTTGATGAACTACAAAATGTTATTGTATGGCATAAAATCATTTGTAAATCATTACAAATCTAGATTGTACAATGGTAGGATTTAGTGTAAAATTCACTGAAGGAATCTGAAAACAAATGCTGGATGTGGGTTCTGACTAAAATAATAACATATAGATATGCCTGGCTTTTAAAAACATTCAAGCTGATTTGAAGGATTATTCTTCACTCAATGCAAAATAGAAGCTGCTAAAATTAAATGTAACCCCATTTACTCTGTCCCATGAATTTGCTTTGATAACAATATTTAAAAACACATTACATAAAAAGCAGATCCCTCCCCCCGAAAGCATTTGCCCCACTGTGACTCAACATCGCAGCAGGAGAGGATACAGATGCACGTATTATCAGTTCAAATGAGGGAGAGGAGCGGCTTAATGTGAACTGATTATCATTGCACTTTGTAGCTAAAGCCTAAGGTTACCAGTGCTCCTTCTGCTTTGCAAATGTAACACTTACTGTTTTTGAAAAAAAAAAAAAAACACCAAAAAATAAAACCCTCATACCCATAGAATCCTTGTGATTATAATGCCCTCTAGTGGCAACACACTTTCAATATGTTAAAAAATAAAAGCCTATTTCAGCTCCGCTCTAGAGGCTGACTAGCTCTCTTCACTCTAAGCCACGGAACAGCCAACAGTCCACATTTGGCATTTTTGGCCGTGTGACAGAACATACTGTAACATATAAAAGGTAAAAAAACATACACTTACTCTAACCACATCCACGCTCATTCATCATAATATACTCCCTGAACCTTATTGTTGATGCAAATCTTGAAAAAAAAATATTACATGCAGCTCTTGGCCATTGACAATAAATTCTTGGAGAGCTTCACAAGACATGAGATATGTGCAAATGTTGTCCGCAAATAACCGAGACCTAAAGACCAGGAGCTGCCACACGAGACACATAAATATCTGACAGACTGAAGGAGCACTGTGGGCTTCATGGTCAGACTGGAGGCCGAGGAGCAAAAGATGCTGACGACCATCTGACAGAGAGGATGCTTAAGGCCGGTGGAATCTGAAAAAATAAAACAGAACTAAAAGTGACCTAAGATGCATTCTGGGAATATATTTGGATATAGAAAGCCTTTTGTTTTGACGAATGCTACATATGCCTTTTTTTAATGTTATTCTTATTTTATTCTTCCTCAGCAGCCTCTGAGCCCCTCACTCGCTGGACATAATACTTTATGAAACGCACTATAGTGAATAATGTAATGTATAGCAAAAATAATGTCTGTCTGCTCGCACACAGAAGTCAGTTAAAGGTTATATACCATTCAGTTACAAGTAATACAGAAATGCTTTCAACACTTTTTTTGCAAATGTATAAAAATGTGGATAAATTATTCACAATTTACTGGTACTAGATTGATGTCTTGAGTTTGACGCCACTGATCTAAGCCTTTTACACAAGTAAAAATATATTCTTATTACAGGTTTCTATAATTATTTGCTATAATGATTAAACCATCACAAGTTCATAACCATAAAAAGCAAAAGCAATTTACAAAAATGTCTTACATTAAATATCACTGGTTTTTAATTTTAAAACATAATGATGCTTCGAAGCTCACGGCACAGCTCATAAATGCAGAATACAATGAAAAAGACATTTCTTGAGTGTTGCTATATTACTGTCATCTCAACCTGGTGATGTATGGGCTGATAAATCTTTATTGGTAATCAATGCCTGGGGTTAATGAACTGGAGGTGTACATCATGACCTGAATGTGCTCGGTGTGCTCAGTGGAAATGGCTTTAAGGGACCAGAATAATATTAATATTGATCAAAGGGTGGCTAATAAACGGTTGGCTTCACTGTGAGGAATAACTAATGAAGTAGAATTTATGGTCAGCTTACACTAAACAGCAGCTGCCATCGTTTGCCATGGACCAGTAATGAGTGGAGAGAGTACCTGGTGAAGTGTTTACTGTCTTCATGAACTTCCATCTCACGGCTCTTAAACTCATTTAGCTCCTTACGAATAGCGGCCTGAGGGGCACAAGGTAAAAGATGCACATACACAAGAAAGAATATTAAGACCTGCATACAGTTGAATCTAATTAAATATATAGAAAACCCATTAGATCATAACACACACATTTATAAGGCTTTTTATTTCCAACCACACTGTCAGTAGTGAAGCTGTGCAAACAACCAACAGGTGGTAAAGAGTGTGTGGTTTTCATTTTTGTAGCCCCTTTGTTTTGAGTTAATCCCAAGCTGTTAATCCTCACACTGGAGGACCAAACAGGAAATCTGGTAGTTTGGCTCAGGTTCACATAAATTTGGCCCATTTGGTTTATAAAATATATGCCATGTTAATTATTAATTACATATAATTTTTAAAGGAAAGGTTCAAAAGACACCAAAGGCAGTTTAGAAGCTGAGGACAGTTTAATAATGAATTAGAATGTTCTTAAATATATAAAAACTTTACTTGAGAGCTCCCAAACGTAATTTAATTATGCCAAACCTTTTCTAATATATCCATTAGTCAATGAAAAATGATAATGTTGTTTGTGCATTACCTTGTCAGCAGGGGTGAGGCGTGTCCAGGGTTTATCGGCCCGTCGATCATAGTCTTTGGCATCTGTGACCTCCACATACTCATTAAAACGCAGGATCCTACGAGCAATCAGCTCTGCCACTGTAGGCCTCACACTCAACTACAGAGAAGACCAAAAATGTCAACTTCCAGCCTGAAAATACATCATAGATTTAATGTGATGAATTAATAAATAAAAGAATGAGTCATAAAAGACACAATCAGCAGACATATCTTTGTCCACTAGGGGGACTCATTTCCTTTCAAAGGCCAGCTTTGTCTTGTGCCATGACTCATAAGGTGGAGCAAAACATATTAGTGGCTAAATATAGCCTTCCTCTTCTCTGTCCTCTTTTTCGTGTTCTGTGTGTGTTGCTGTTTACACTACCTTTCTGGAGAGCCGTCTTTTAATCTCTTGTTTGGCTTCTTGCTCTTCTGCTTCATTCTTTTCTGCAAACAGAGAAAACCACAGTGGCATTTCACACCCTCTGTACCTGCAACCAGCTCCTTCTAATTTAACACCCTTGATTTGCAACATACTTTAAAATGTGTACCTCAAGCGTGATTACATTTCACGAAACAAATGTGGTCTTTTATATGATTTTTTTACCAGTAATAGCTTACAGCAACAATATCGACCATGTGACTTGTGGTAAATGTGTGTTTTAGAGAGTGTTCACACTTAGTCTGCTTCATTGAGTTTGCTCCAAAACAGAAAACGACCTATATAGTTCGGTTTGTCAGCTAAAAGCCCCGGTTCACAGTTGACCGCTTCTCATTTTATTTAGTTGGACTTTGTTTTAGTTTGTCTTTTTCTGACCTTGAGAAAACTAAATGTTAGGTGATGTTTTGTTCACACTTGATTCAAACTGTACCAGAGTTCACTTGAAAGCCCTCCGAGACCTCTGTTTTGAAGGGGTCTCTGCACACTGAGGTTTGTCTGGGGCGTTCACACTAACAGAGCTAAAAGAGTGCCAATTCATTTAAACCACACCAAACATAGCACATTTAGTCTCTTGTAATGATAAATGTAAATAAATTTGTGTGTTACTCACGTCTGAGAATGTTCCTTTGTTCTAGCTCTTCTGTGGTAGGTCTCTGGCTTAAGCTCCTGAAAAAAATAATTCACAAAACATGCTATAAAGAAATTATATAGTATGTGACAAAAAACTATTTAGACTGTTTTATTATGCAAAATGAATACACAATGTTCGGCCAGTTTGGTAATGAAACCTAACACCTAGCTAGGATTTTATGAAAAAAATATTTGTACCTGACTAGTTTGCTGCCTATTTGTTGGCGCAGCTCCTGCCGCTCCGTCTCGGAGCTTCGAGGCAGAATGTTTTTCTCCTCCAGCTCCTTTTTGCTGGGTCTGTTTCCAAGTTTAATATTGAGAGTGTCTCGCCTGCGAATCTTGCTGGCCAAAGAACCTGGAAAAGACAGATCAGGAGAAATGAGCTTGACAACAGGGTTTTAACATGTTTTATTTATTATTTTAATGACAACTTACTATTTGTGTATTCGTCATCCTCTTCCTCTTCTTCCTCATCACGGTACAGGATTGGGCCATCGGAGTCAGAGTCACTAGTTTGACTGTCTCTCGGCCTGTCAGGGATCACTGTCACCTCTGGGTGCTCTGTGTTTACACTGAGACCTTGCTGCTTTTCCGATCGACCCTTCGCTGACCTACAGAATGAAATAACCAACTTTGAATTGACAAAAGATTATTTAAACAAAAATAACCTGCAGACATTATGTTTTCTTGCAACGGATAACCACATCTAGGGTTGAATGTGAAAACCTTTATAGTTTTTGGGTATTGTTCCCAGTTAACTGTATAAAAAGACGGCTCATAAAGTAGAACCAATGCTCTTAGACTAGGACAGAATTTACCGCCATAATGTGAAGTAGACTACTCTGCAACAAAACCATGTCTGACTCTAACTGAAAGTAGATGCAGATGTGATAAAATCTGTAGGGCCCTTTAAAGCCCATGTAAACTACACTATAGTCACAGATGTACATTACTGACACACAGCTCTATTATTAACTTAAATGTTAGAAGAAAAACCAAAGTGCGAAGTCAGTTTGAGAGGGTAAATTCTCACTGTAGTATTAGATCATTTATCAGTGTTGATGATGAACAACAGAGGTTTAATTGTCTCAGTTAATCGACAAGTAACAGCAGGTGTTTCAATGAGCCGAATGTTACTGAACACATTACCGTTTGTGCTCTCGTAAAAATTATATTTAAATGCTTGAGTAATGCAGCACAACAGTTAAAAATAACATGCTTTTGTGGCACATCCTGCTTGAGTCACTGACATAGCTACAAAATGGACAATGAAATGTGTCTGATGACTTTTCAACACTTTTTTTAGAACTTTACGTGATGGAAGCCTACCAGATTCGTGTTGAGGAAACAGAAGATGAATAGTTAATAATACTTCTATTGCGCCGGCTAAACTACAAAATAGACAAATGATGGCCATTCTAGTAAGAACAAAGGCTAATTATATTAATATATATATATATATATATATATATATATATATATATATATATATACAGTATTTATATATATTAGTAACCACATCATTTATCAATTATAAGTTACTACTACTTAATTGTGTGTCAGTACTATAAAGTGTTACAGAAAAGAGATAGTTCACCAAAAAGTGACATCATGCCTGCCATTTTTGAAAGTTTTAAAATCTGCCAAATCTTTGACCGTTCTAACCGGATTGATACCTGGGACTGTTTTTGACAGCAGACTCAGTCTGCCCTTTTGTCTCTTCTTCTCGACCTTGCGGTCCTGCATGGGCCCGTTGTTGCCCTTGTGAACAGCCGTCTGTCTCCTTCTGTGTGAAGGAAGTGTCCTCTGTAACAGCGTTGACGTAACGGGACTGTGCAGGACCCTCTAGTGTCACACCTTTGCGAGTCTCCTCAGCTGCGCTCAAAGAAGTCTCTACAGATCGAGGTGTGACTTTACTTTCTTTTGCTTCTGAGGGTTTGGAGGAAGCCGGTTTTGTTTCCAAGGATTTTAAGTCAGTTTTGTGACCCGAGGCCTGAGAGTGAGTCTTGTGTGGTACAGAGGAAGTGGTGTCTGGTTTCCGGTTTGTCTTTGCATCGGTGCCAGTAGTCCGTGCAGTAGTTCCTGAATCCTTAGACGCATTAGAACGAGTGGTTAGAGTGGAAGTTGTGGCCGTTTTTGTTGTGCCGCCCGTCTTCTTTGGCTGGGACAATTTGGCTGAGGAGAAGCACAAACATTTTTTATTTTGGTTTTGTGCCGACAATGTGCAGTCTTTTCTTCTATAGCCTTAACCCACAAGACATTTAATGCATGTATTCATTATTGTGTAACAAACCAATCACTATTATGCTATCAGCTGCAACATCTCAATGTGATCAAATTATATTCTCATAAAATCTATTGCTGGCGTCAGACAAAGAATACAAAAGGCACTACAGACTAAAGTAGCTATTTCATGTTTCTCAGAAACATCTTTGTGTTGGTAAAAATACCCTGAAGAATGTTATGAACTGATAAAAAAAAATTAAAAAATACTTTTGTACCATTTCCTAATGACAAGGGAAAAAAGCATGAATGTCACATGAAAGCTGATTAATGTGTCCTTATATAGACATTTTCATATACCATTGAAAATATGCCATGTGCTTGAGAAATATACAATTTGTAAATACAAAAGTACATACATAAAGTATACCAAACAACACACTTCTAAAAACATCAACATGAGCTTTTTTTACGACCAGGTTCATGCATGCCATGCGATACGACTTCACACATAGTTGTAATGTAACGTACAGGCATTTACACAAGACAAAACAATATTCACTGCTGCTACTACAACCCAGGAGTTTTATTTATAAATCCCACATTCATTTACTCAGTTAGTTTTGAATCACTTCAGTATGATTTCTAATGGGAATGGGGAAAATAATGACAAGACGGGAGGATGCTGGGTTGTTAGACCTTTTTACTTCAGACTGTGAAATGAAATTTACATTCACATGCAGGAACCAAGCTAGTACAATATCTCCAGACCTGCTGAACTTACCATTCACACGATTAGTGTTGTTATTGTTCCGAGGGTTAGCTTTAGTTTGAGTGGAAACGCCTGCCTTCCCAGTGGTTTTAGCAGTTTTTTTAGTGCCTGAGGAACCTTCCTTGTGCCTGGCTGTACCTGCAGTGCTGCCTGCAGCTTTGGAAGAGGCGGGCTGAGTGGCAGTATGCAGTTTTTTAGCTTGAGGATCTCGAGGGCGTGCCTGGTTTGCTCGTGTGAGGGGTTTAGTATCACATCTCTCTGAGCAGGTCAGAGGAAGCAGGAAGGAGAGCATGATATTAAGGTTAAAATAAAGATTCAGTTTAAGATAAAATGTGCATAGCTAAACATATCCACAAATGGACATCCAGGACTCTTACCAATACACCTGCAGATTAGGAAAAAATTATATATGCAATGTTGGATAGTGACGCAGCAATATAAAGTGACCCAGGTTAAAACAAAATAAAAATTTCAAAACTTTATATTTTCTTCAATTTAAGGCTCAAATATTTCTACAAATTTTTTGTAATATGAATATTATGCATGTTTTAATATTGTGGTTCCATTAGAAAAATAAATGAATAGGTAAAAAAGGACCAGGCTCCAGCCTCAGGTAAATAAATATCCTTTAAGATCAGTGTGTTTGTGCCTTTCTGATTATTGACAAGCTTACATGCATCTGTAAATGTCTGTGTTCAATGCTAACAGAGTTGAGATGAAAACAGCACAACACTTAGCAGCATCGAGCAGAAGAAGGCCTCCTAAGGGAGAGCAGGGCATTAGCAGATGGCTTCTGCTTGGTACAGACTGTAAATGCCTGCTGCAGACTGATATAATGGGAATATCTATTTGCACACATTAGACACGGGCAGTGATCCCACAGAGTCTTCAGTGTCAGTCAGATAACTGTTGTTGATCCACATGCATTCCTCTACCCAGAGGAAAAGACTTTAGAGAAACGTAGTCTAAAAAAAGCTGCAACATTTAGCACTAGTTGATAAGAACTGAACAGCTAAAAGGGTTTAAAAGTACCACATTCATGCTCAATACCAGCCCCCACACCATTTGGTGTTTGGAGAAGTAAAACCACAACGCAGTCCAGTCTACGATCCTCACACATTAGATTTAGATTCAGTGTTTGCATATTTATTTTTATTAATGCCCTTAACTTTAAACTATTCAAATAAACCAGTCATCGGTTACTTGAAAAACATGCGCATGGAACAAAAACCTTCCACCTTATGAGATCAAATGGAAAGATCAGTTTAAAAAAAAAAAAAGTGAATTTGAAAAGAATTACATGACTTAATACGCTAATTTTAACATTCTGCCTAAACATTAAAATTGAAGATGTTGCTTCAGAACCAGCCTGTAAGTTACCTGTCTTGTCCTCTGTGCTGCTGACAGGTGCACTTTCCTCCAGTTGTGCGTCCGGTGACTCAATATCAACCTTGACCTCCTCCGATGTCACACTTGATGTAGCGTGGCCATTCAGATTTTCACTGCTCACTGGTTCATCTACAAAAGAACGACTCCTTTCAACCACGAAAACTTGAAAGCTATAATGCATTGACATTTGACATTATCTTATCTTGACAACTGTGCAAAAATAGTTGCTGTTTGTTATAACTTACAACAGCCTCCTATCCAGGATTAATTTTTTTTTTAAATTTATGATGTAAAATGCAATTGTTTTCTTTATTATGTTCCAGCAATGTCTTTAATAACAATAATCAAACCATCAAACCTTGGTCAGGAATGAGTACTCCTTTTTCAATGAGCTCTTCCCGGGTTTGTCTTGTTGATATCTTTCTCTCTAAAGCTGAAAGGTAATAAAAAATAGATTTTACTTATTTTGAATTCCCCAAAGCATACACTGTATTATTTGAATGTCATGTAATCAGTAAAGCATAGTTTGATACTGCATATATTTTCTCACTGCTACTGCTTTTAACAATAAGAATATTCAAAAGCATTTCAAGCATTGTGCAAAACCGTTCTCACGCTCAATCCACAAAGCTACACAACCTTTTGAGTTTATTATGAGGAAGTACTACAACAGTCCTGACATCCTGCTGAAGGCACCAAGACCCTTGACTGCTCCGGATCCTAAATCAAAACTTCTTGTGGGATCACAAAGACATCTGCGTGCCGTGTGTAAATGGCACATGCAACAGTAACAGACATAATACAAGTAATCCTATATTTTCATACTGGATATTCAGATTGTCAAAACACGATATGTATTAATGAAGTTCCCAGATGAAAAAGCTTTTGTTTGACTCAACAAGGTTAATAGGTAAATACCGACAGGTGCAGAGGGTGGTTCACTGTGAGGAAGGCAGGAAACTTCCAATGCTCAAGGTTCAGCTGCTGTTTAGGGTTATGTGTAATACTTTCTAAATGCTGGGAACATGTGTGAGAAACAAGTGATAACACAACCAAACATACTGAATATAATATCCATTTCCAAATCAGTGATGTTCTTTCTTCATTACTTTGCTTCACACCTGGACAGTAACTTGAGACCAGAGAGGTGCTCCACTGACACATAGATAGAAAATGGACACAGTCCACGCTGGCATACAAGAGGACAAAAAAGGCTTCCCTTTTACTTATGTAACAAATACGTTTATTTAGACACAACAATACTGCAAACCAACAGCTCATCCCTTTGTCAAACCCAGCTCAAATGCAGACATTGACAGTGCACAGCTCTTAAATGAGAATTAAACCTGTCCAATGTCATTTAATCAGCCAACAAACACACACACACATACATACCATTGGAAATAACCTGGAACTTCTCACTTGTTTTCTTTTTTCTCCATTTCCAAGGTTTGAAGAATTTTCCTAACGATGACAACTTCCCTCTCTGCTGCCGGGAGCCATTTGGGGTATTAGTGGCGCTGTCCACCACCACGTCACAGCCGGCCAGGGATGAGGATTTCTCCAACCCATCAACTAAAAGACACAGATAAAATCAGAACAACAGTAAGTCACTTTTCCAGTGAGCTGAAGATTTGTCCCAGCCCAAACCATGTGATGCCATTGCACCCTCTGTTATTGCTTTGAATACTGTGTTTTCCTATAAGCAATGATATTGAAAAAAATCCAAACTCAAGATATATGCGATATGTTCAAAACTATTCTTAAAGTGGGGCAATTGCAAAACAGTTAAGCAACTAACGTCATGAACCAGATGATCATAATTATAGTACTGATGTCTAATAGGCTATCAGCTGCAGAGCAGGATATTTTTCTTGTGTGCCCTTGTGTGTGCAGTGCGTCTGTGTGTCTTGGCCGGATCCATGTCCTTCCACAGCCCCTCCTCTTCCTGCTGAAAGATTAGACATGCTGTGAAACTTCTGGACTAATGCGCAATGTGTGGATGAGGAAATGGGAGGAAGTCTGTGGGTTTAACCTGATATAAGACTGCTAATATGTATTCCAGAAAAGATTGATTTAGAATATATGGAAATAAAATATATTAGTAATATAACAGACATACACAGAGAGGCCTAAACAGTGTATTTAGAAAGTGAAAAGAATTTAGTTTTTTGTTTAAAAGTTTATTGCATCAAGTGTTAATACTTTTATTAAAGCAGCCCTCTGAATATATTTGGGTCTATGGTCTGGTCACTGTGTGAACACAACTACGTTTTCTTTCTGGATTGTATGAACATAACCTGTGTCATTTTAAAAAATATACATGTCATGATTTGTAGTTTAAGATGTGGAATATGCACATTTCTAGCAAATGTCTATTACTGCACTTAAAATATAGAAAAAATATTTAATTGCTGTCTGTAGGTTAAATATATACAAATTTGTTTGGATATCACATTTACATCTCAACAATTATATCCCACGGTCTCTTAGAAGGCTTATTCAATATCCCACTGATTCCACACAAGCCAAAAGAAACATGCTCAACAAGTTCATTATTTGTACTGGACCGGACTCATTCACAGCAGCGTTGGTTATATTCAGAGGAGGTGTTAATGCTGTGCAAATGGATATAACTACGTAGATCTCAAATCCAAAAAAATAGCAGCAACAGTCCACTGGCTTTACATCAGAGTGCCCTGACCATGACACTTTCTCTGATAGTTCAACATTTTGCAGATTCACTGAACCAAATATGATATTGTTACAGACATCAGCTCAAAGTGATAGACTTAAACTGCCTCAAAGGGCTGCTTCAAGCACAATAGTATTTCACTGACAACGTACCGCTCCACCTCCGACAATAAAACAAGATTTAAATATTTGTTAAGAAAGCTTTGTGATTCTAACAATAGAGGAAACACAGCAAGGAAAATAGGACAAATTCTGTACTGTACTCGAGCACACAGTTTCCCTAGACACCAATCAGGCCCTCTTTTTCACCTACATACATACACTAATTTCCCTTTCCCGTGTTGATTCCAAATTACAACAATAGGTGCACTTGAGCAGCTGCTCCGGACGGGAACGGCATTAACAGTGATTATCATTCACATTAAGACAACTATTAAACAACTAGTGGGAGGCAAACAGGGACAGTGTGTGGTCTCATTCCTGGAAGAGAAAAAAAAAAAAAGAAACAAACATCACAACTGGTCACAGAGAAACAGAAGACATTAAATACATCAACATTTGCACGGAACAAACTGATGGCTCAGGGTGAACCCACACATTATTGTGACTTCCTCATTATGGTTCTAGTCTAATAAAGTTTAATGTTGCATGTTGCAGTGGCTGAATTCAAAATGAAACACATTACTGGGTTTTATTTGCAACAATGCGCTGACTAGAGTTGTCATACTTGAAGTGTGAGTCAGGGGTTGGATTAAGTCACTGTGAATAATCAAGAGCACAACTTCCACAGACAAGTCAGTGAAGCAGTGGAAATAATGTCAAACTGTCCACAATACTTAACATACTTTACAATAACACACTAACATAAAATGTAAAATGTCTACTTTGATGTTTAAATGTGTTCAGACAAGACAAATCCAGCGGCGTCGGGACAATAGTAAACATTTTACAGTCAAATGTCTGACGTAATGCAGGGTGGAAGTTTTGTATGTGCGACGGAACCAGTGGGAGTTTTATACAAACGTTATAGCAGGAACATGTGTTGAGAAGGGGAGGGGTGGAGGGGTGGGGGGCTTCCTTCCTTCTCTGTGAGTCACTAAGCTGGGACATCAAGCCAACACTAAACTTTACAAATAAATGGCAAGAGAAATAGGTTATGAACAGACTGAAGAAAGGAGGGCAGCGCTGGGCACTGGCAGTAGTTTTAACACTTGGGTCATTTCTTCCATTCTGCAAATGCTCTCTCTGACAATAATGACAGGCAGTTTAGTTAACATCATTTCAAACATTAAGTATTGCTTTTTGGCCGATGATCTTCTCTCTTCTGCCCTAAGTATTGTTGATTCAGCGTTTAAAGCACATCACTGCATCATTGTGTAACCTATAACGTGCCAAACAGGGCATTAACAATATGGATTCTCGTAATGGCCTAGAGGTCCCTATGTTGGCTTAAGTAGGCTACAAAACAATACCTAAATGTGTTCCCATAATAAGGTGAAATGTTTGCTTTTATTGTGAGCGGTGGAAGTCACTATATGGAGGAAAGAATGAATACAGCTGAGGTTTAGGAGCTTCCATCTTTGTGGACAGAATAGACAAAAGCCTTTAGGTGAATAAAGCACTTATCAATGCCTAGCCTGTGTTAGATATTGGAGCTAACTGAGCACATTTGTATGGCAAAGCAAAGAAAACCTGACTCATTAGGTTATTAGTGGGGAAATTGAATGATTTGTTTGAGGATTCAAAATAGGACAGAGGTTATAAGAAGAGCTACTATTGATGGTAGGAAGCTTGAAGCATATAATAGTACAACACCCGAGTTTTAAAACATGCTGGGATTCAAAGCTTTATACTTATGGCACTTATGGCACATGAGAACAAACAGATTTGTTTAAAAAAAAACTTTTAAGCCTCTAGACTAAAAAAAATAAATAATACACTATCTGTTATCCTGAAAGTCTTTTTCCAACTGTCACAGTGACAATGCTCTCTGTTAACCCATGATAAGGATGCGTAAGGCTAAATCACAATACCAGTCATATTTATGAAGCTAAATCTGATTTAGACAAGCCAATTTCCACACTTTGAGGTTGTTTCCTGACCCAAACCCCAACTTAATTCTTAACACAACAACTCTTAACCACAGTTCTCTAACCATTAAGCAGTCCCAAAGCTCTCTACTCAACTACTTTAGGCCGATACAACACTTTTTATAAACACAAATCTTTTCCGCTGTAGCCTACTGTGGCTCACAGACCGTTTCATGAGTTAAACAAACAGTTGAGGAACACGGGGTTGAACTCAGTTATCATACAACTAAAGCGAACAGTTATACATGTGTACGGGTGAAATAGAAATGAGGAAAGAACGGGACTTCCTGAATAAAGATAGCGGAATGTGCATCGGCTGCGCACACGTAGCCCACACACACACACACACACACACACACACACACACACACACACACACACACACACACACACACACAGTACTCACCGCTAGCTGTCTGGGACACGGCGGAGACAGCAGCCTGGCCCATATTCAGCTTTTAGCACTGCATAAATCCCATCCGCGGCCGCCCAGCGCGTTCATTTCCAAAAGTTTCCTTCGGTTACGCTCGAGTGGCTGTAAACCTGGTGCTTCAACTCGCTGCTGGGTTGCGCGCTACTACGTCGTAACGTCCCCTTCCCACCCCTCCTTGCCTTTCTCTCTCCTGTCTAGTCTGGAACCGGAGCACAACACAGAACACGCAGCAGCTGAAAGAATGCCTCTCATTCCTCTGCGCAGATTAGGGGCGCTGCGGAGGTCACGGGGTGAAGGGGTCTGTCACCCCCAGGCACTAGTTTACACGAGCTAAAAAAGAAAATGGAGCTGTGAGGTCTGACAGGGCGAGAGAGTTTGAAAATACAGTGTAAAGTAAAACAAACATAGAGTGTGTCCAGTTATCCGTTTTTAAATGGTCATATATTTACAAATAAGCACAGTTTTCATTAAAGGGTGACCACATGTCCCTGTTTGATGGAGACTGTCCCACTTTCAGACTTCTTGTCCCATGCCCCAAGAAATGTCTAGAAAAACACTAATATGTCCCACTTTTGAACAGACAATGTCCCTATTGTCTACAATTCATCACTGCAGCAAACTTAAAAACGTTTGACTTTTGTCTGTTAATTTATTTGCAGTTTTTACCCATAAGGGGTAAATAAATTCAACATGCACATCTTTATTTTGCAGGTTATGCTCCTGTTTAGTTTTGTTAAGTTAAAATCCTGCTCCATTGCAATTCTTGTTTAAGTTTTTATTGTTGAAATAAAACTATGAAATAACAATTGTTTTAAAAAGGGAACAGATTTTTCCTACACATACAAAATGTTATTACCTTGTGGGTTTGTGGGGAAAATAATGGCCCACTGAAAATATGGCCACTCTACATTAGTAGCCTACTAGTTGAACACAGAGTCTATAAAACAAATTATTTAAAGTTGAGCTCATAAGTTTACATAGTGTGTTCAAACTCTAATTAAGAAGTGGAAAACGGGGGATTATGTTGAAACCAAACCAAGGTCAGGTAGACCAACAAAAATTTCACCAAGAAAATTGATTGGGATCCAAAAAAAACACAAATAACTTCAGCTGAAATACAGGATGTTTTAAGATGCACAATAAGGAGGCACTTGAAGAAAAATGGGTTGCATGTTTGAGTTGGCAGAAGAAAGCCATTAGTACACAAATGTCACAAAGTATTCCACTTACAATACGCCAAACAGCACAAAGACAAGCCTCAAAACTTCTGGAACAAAGACATTTGGAATGATGAGACCAAAACGGAACTTTTTGGCCACAACCATAAACATTACATTTGGAGAGGAGTCAACAAGGCCTATGATGAAAGGTACACCAGTCCTACCATGAAACATGGAGGTGGGTCGCTGATGTTTTGAGGATGTGTGAGCTACAAAGGCACAGGCAAAGATGAATGCAGCATGTTATCAGAAAATACTGGAGGAAAATTTGTACTCGTCAGCCCGGAAGCTGTGATTGATCCAAAGCACAAGGCCAAGTCGACCTGTCATTGCCTACAGCAGCATAAAGTGAAGGTTCTGGACTGGACTCTAAGTCTCCTGACCTCAATATCATTGAGCCACTCTGGTGAGCTCTCAAACGTGCAGTTCATGCAAGACAGCCCAAGAATTTACAAGAACTAGAGGTTTTTTGCCAAAAAGAATGGGCCACTTTACCATCTGAGAAAATAAAGAGCCTCATCCACAACTACCACAAAGGACTTCAAGATGTTAAGATGTTAAAGATTTTAAAGGTTGCAAATTATATACGGTATTAAGAACTGGGGTATGTCAGGTTTTGATCAGGTTCAATTGGGTAGTTTCAGTTTTCATTATGATTTATAAAGAGTAAACACAGTTCTTTGACAATACTATGATGTTGCATTTCTTATAAATGGCCCTCTTATAAATAAGAACCAAAACCCTATTTCTGATAGGTGTATTTTACTTATCTCTTTATCATTAGTTAAAATGTTATAAAAGAAGGAATACAAACATATAAAGTTGGGATACTTTTAATAGTGTATGGTTTTGGGATAGCCTACCATTTGAGATAAAAGCGAGGGTCCGTGGTCTGGTCACTATCTGTGGCAGCTAAGATAACAGTGAGTGAGTCCAGTCCAGCTTTGAAGGATTGAAAAACCTGGTATAATTTGTCAGTATAACCCAATGCTTTTGATTGAGGATGATATCAGTGATAAGTGTTTAATATTAGCTGCAGGAACTCGAAGCTTTCGTCACAGATTTTGTGTGCGTGTGAGTGCAACAGAGAGAGATTTATCATTCATTACTGTTAACAGAGTGTCAGCTGAGACCTCACAGAGCCCCACTTGACTGAACTGAGATCACAGACAACCACAACAGACACGCTCACTCAGGGGCAGAAGTACCAAATGAACCCACACAATCGCTTGACTTTACTTGGAAGTGAATTGATTTTTAATCTAAACCAATACTGCCATCTAGTGATAATAACAAATCAAATTCAAGGTCTTCAGTTAATCATCTCACAGAATCATCTCATGTACACAGCTATCTCATGTAGCCTACCATATGGTATTTGAACTTTTTATTTGGATAGGCTAAATCAAGGCTTCTGTTTTGATGATTTGACCACAGCACTGAGCAGCACCATAACCTTATATCTTGTTTTGACCATATAGTGTTTGTTTTAACCGGGCCGTCCAGTAGGTTTGTTACAGAAAGCCTTTGGAAAGTGCAGGTAATTCCTGATTAATTGTCAAACCACCTGCAAGTAAGATTATTTTTTTCAGTTGCTATGTTTTTCTCTTTTGTTTTAGCCTTTATTTGAGAAATAAGGAGATGGCATTGGGCTAAGGACCCGAGCCAATGCGCTCTATCAGGTGAGCAACCAAGGGGCCCCAATCCAATAAATATGTTGTTTACATAGAACAATTGTGTTTGAAGACTTTCAGTCCAAAAATGTATTTTCCCTGTATTACTCACCGACACAAAAACCTCTAATGTAACTTTCCTGTGCCTGGGAGGTGGAGCAACAATTTCAGAAGATATGTTCTTTATTCAAAATTTGCCAGCTTGGATAGTCTCTACTTGAAAACAAATATTGCGCTGGTGAGAGTATAGTTGCAAAGAGAGGGATCTGCGGTTTAGATCCCGGTTTAGAAGGTTAGGCAGTGCTGCTTTAAACCTAAAACACATCCAGTGTGGTTTAGATAGCTTTGAGAGGGACAAGGTGGAGTTCTGTGAGTTTGTGAAATTTACAGATCTTGTAAGAATTCAACTGCTGCACAGAGTAAATCTTGTTTCTAGTCTGCAACAACATAATGTTTTGTAGCTTTTTAGCAGATTTGTGATCTAATAAATCAGCCTTTAATCATCAACCAAAATCTAATTATGGGTTGGATAAACATTTTCTAAGAGCCACATTTGTTGCATGTAGGCCAGGGGTGGGCAATTATTTTCCCTCAAGGGCCACGTTAAAACATGGAACTCTTGTGGAGGGCTGGGCCAACACAGGGAACTCATTTATGCTCAATAAAAACATGTTTATTTTGCCAATAGGAAAGGTATTTAACGTTTGGAGCATGTCGTACAGTGGAATCAACTGACTGCTAAAAAATATTGACGGAAAAGGCAAAATATATGCAGTGTTTAATCATCAATGAAATATTAGGGAATGCTAGGCGGGCCACATTGAACAGCCCAGTATGAGGCCCCCGGGCCTTAGTTTGCCCACCCCGGATGTAGGCTGAGAAAAGGAGATGCAAAGGATAGGGCTAGATGCAGGCCTGGTCATTCGCTGTTGCGACCCTTGACCCAATCAAAAGGAGAAGATGAAGTCCATTTTTAGTGACTTAATGCACACAAATGTCCAATATAACTGACCCTTTAAGTTATTAACATTTAATAGCTATTGTTCAATACTTCAAAATAATAAAAACTGTGATACCATATGCCATCTGTCACGTAAAGGTTGAATTGGATTTTAACATGCAAAGGAAAGGCCCTAAACTAATTTGTACTGGTCATTTTGGTGCTCTGATTACGCGATCATGGATATTGCAATATGTTTATATTGTAAGAACTAAGTTGTTATACAGTTATACAGATGTTGTATATATTTTTGTATAATGTATATTGTGTTGTCCTTGTTATATGCATGATTCTTGATCCTCATTGTGCACATAAATACATCTGCTTCAACTTTGTACAATATTGCTTGTATACTGTTTCATACAGATAAAAAATAAAAAACATAGTATTCCTCTTGTCAAATGTCAGCTTCAAACATATTGGCACAACAATTACAGCTTCAAAGGCCAATCGTTGGGGAATAAGAGGACAGAGGATGAGTGAAATAGGAAGGTAGTGCATGAAGACACTGGAGAATAGAGACAGGATGAGAGGAAGGGATTACTTATTGAGAATAAAGGGAAAAATTTACTGCTGTGAAAAGAAAGTAATCTCATTAAGTTGATGTTGATTGGAGACATAACAAGGTGTGATGCCAGAAATCACTGTGATACTGTTGCTGAATTTTGCATTGACCACCAGACTCAAAATGTTGCATTGGGGACTAAACGATACACACATTATCAATAATATACAATATAGCAACAACATTTTTTATAAACAGTGGTTCTCTTGTATATTTCTATACATTTTAATGTCTGCTTCTGAAGTTCATGCTCATTTATTAGGCAGATAGTTATTAGGACTTTAAACTTTGTTTTGTATTGAGTATCAACATCACAGTTGAATTTTATTCTGTTTTGCTGTGACGCAGATGAACTGGGGGCCGTGCCTGACCTTTTTATTGACCGGAACAACAACCAGGAAGGAAGAAGCACTGGAGAAGCAGAAGGGCCAGCGAGGAAGAAAGGGAGTCATCAAATATTAAGTAGTGGCCTCAGCAAAATGAGAGGGTAATAATTGTTTAAGTAGTGCTTTTCTACCCTCTGCTTCATTTATTTATTAAACTCAGACGGGGTTGAGATTATGACTTATGCAGACTCAGAGGCACTGTGATATGGCGCTATGAGGTTGAGGCTAAAATATTATCACTACTGCACACTTAAAACAATGTTTAATAACATTTATGAGTTTATTGAAACAGCCATGATGCTTTATAATGAAAAGGAAGGTATGGCAGGCTTTTAATACAATGAATAAAAAACAGTAACTTTTGCAGTGCACCCAGACCGTTATGGCACAAGGGATTGTGATACAAGTCTCAAAACTGTTAGAACAGTTGAGTGTGACTCAACAGTGAACAGGCACTGTTATACAAGCAAATAAAAAGTGATCTGTGCAAACGTTTACTTAAATGGTCTTTAAACAGACAATGCACTATTCAAAAAATGTATGTTAATTATTAAACTGAAAGTATTTTATCACAGAGATAAAGTACTGGTTACTGTCATGTTTCTTCTTCTTCCCAGCTGCCAGCTAGCTGCTTTGAAACCCAATCTCCTGTTTGTTGTACTCCGTTTGGCACGAGCCATAAGCCGCTATCATTGCTAAAATGTTGTTGGAATAAATCAATACCTGACATCCTGCCAGCCAGAGAGCTAGAGAGAAAGTGAGCTTAAGAGAAGCAGAAAGCGACTGAGAGAGACACAAGCGGATGGTGTATTAAAGGTCTTAGATAATAACTGTAGTCTAAATGCCATGACAGGAAATTATAAAAGCAGCTAGCAGAGTGAATGTGAAGAGAGGCCATAGGAGGACAGCTTATATGAAGCATGGATAAATTGAGTGCATTTAAGTATAAACAATAGAAAGTAATTACACAAACACACCCAATCTAAATTTGTAATACACAATGTGTTGGGTTACAAAATACATTTTCAGAGATTTTAATTGAGCACAAACTGTCATATTTTCAATAGAGCCTAAATGTTGTTTTCGTTTCAAATAAATGTCTATGTTTATTTGAATACATATAAACAGATTAAGTTATTGAGTTGACAGAGCATTTTATCAAGTCAGGAAAAATGTATGTCTTACAGTGGCGTCATTCAAAGTGCAGATGAGACAATGACCATCTTGGTGCAATAATACGAGTCAGGACATCAAAACAATTGTGTGGTTATAAGAAATCAGTTAAGGGTTCATGCACTCCAGATTTCAGTGCACTTGCAATTCAATGTCCCAGTGCAAATAGGAACAATGAGCTTGTTCCTATATGGTTTCTACCATATTGTACTTCCACAAGCAACAATGTGTGAAAGATCATTCTTGCTGTTTGTGGACACACACATAGATATCATCATGCATATGCACCAATGTTGCTTTGACTTGCAAATAGCATTTGACAAATTCAAAACAACTTCAATTTGTTGAACGTCTTCGTTTACCTATTCTGTGCACAAGTCTAGGTACATAATGGGCACAATGGGTGTTTTCTTATTTTGAGTTAAATAATACAACCACTGAAAACCATTTTTACAATGATGCATAGCCACTACCTGTCTGAGTGTAACATGAACATGAACATGAAATTTTAACTTTGGGGCTGGCATTATGGTCTCCATAACACGCTGCATAACAACGTCATAATGCAACTTTGGCCAGACTTACAAAATCCATAACTGCTTTTTAATATTGCATAACCATTGTCTTGATTTAAGGAAGGTGTGTGCACAACAAATCATTCCTGTCAACATAGCAACTGACTGCTTAATAGGAAAGGTTTATATTTCCTGTTCAGAATGTAACTGTTGACTCGGATATACTCAGCATTTTCATTTTAAGTCATGCAACAACACAAAGGTATCCTTAACAAACCGGTTTATTAGTCAGATGTGATGAAACTATTCAGACCAGCACTAATCGGCTCTGCCAGAGGATCCTGAGTCAGCGCACTGATTGAAATGGTTTATCATTTAAAACTATAAAAATAATAGAGCTTCAGGTCTGAGAACAGATGTTACACTTCACATGTGATGCAATCATAGACTAACAGGTGATATTGGACACTACAGGATGTTCACATTTGGAAGAATATACTTCTGTTTCTAGAATATATAGTGTTCTATTAATACACACAGTAGAAATCTTTTCAATATACAGAGTGCAGAAACAGGAAGGTAAAAGGAGACACTCACCGTCATGTTCCATGACTTGACCGGAGGAAAATGCTCAGCAGAGTGAAGTGATCCTTGATACAGAACCTGTCGTCCTCCCTTGCTCCCCCCTCAAGCTTCCACTCCTCCCTCACTTTTACTGCTTGTTTTCTAGTTTCTCAGCCCTTGCCTTTCCTTCATCGGTACCTTCTTCCTTGCTTGGCACTCATCCCTCCCTCTCTGCACTGCCTGCTCTTCACAGGTCCCTCCCACTTGTCCTCCTCCCACTCTAATAAAAAACATTAAAACTTAATGCTTGTTTCCATTTCAGTTCCCCTTTCTCATGACAGTGTGCATCTTGTTGTGTTTATCTCCATCTTTGTCTCTGCCTGTCACTTTTTTGTTATTCCTTTGACAATCTGGCTTTAGTGTTATAATTTTTAATCCTCTGTCTAGGGCTATTTCTGCTTATGATTATAAACCATTATGTTGCAACAAATGCACTTAAATGTTGTGTTTGGGCTGTGGATTCAGATATACTGTATGGTGGACTGACTTACATGGTGCTATGATTAAAACTTTTCTATCTTGTCTGGTCTCGTTTTGGTCCATGACACACAGGTCTCTGGCTGGTTCATTGTGTCTCTTTCAATTTATTGTTCTTGGCTCAAACACTCGACTCTAAACCACTCAATCAAAGTGAATAATTAGCTTTAAAATACATTGGACTATGACTGTGTTATCTCAAAAGGTCAAGGCTATGAACATATAACACTAAATCAATACACCTAAAAAAACAGCACTGACCAGTTAAAGAAAAAATCTGTCAAACTCACACCACAATCACAGATAACCTTTAAATGTGACAAAAACTTGACTTAACACAAATATGCCCTGTAAAGACAGGTTTAACTGTGAAAAAGCAACATTTGTAGACAGAGCATAAATTGTAGCATCCATAGTGACGTCTGATAGGATCACACAAGGTTGATTTTTTAATTTCCTGTTCTTTCCGAAGCACATCTGATAGTGATACACATTCATCCGTGGAAAATAATTACGGACGCAGGGCATTATCCAACACAGTCATTAGTGCGTTTGTGAATAATCATCAACAAAGTCTTCACATTTGTACAATTTCCATTACACACACACTAGGAACCTATGTGCACAGCATAATTAGAAGCCATACTCTAGTTACTTACATCCTGCTGCTTTGCTGTCGAGGTGTTTCCACTTATATTAATATTAGTTAAAGGATTAGCAAGTAACTACACTCTATAGTTACTGATAGACAGATGGAAGGGGTAAAAAAATTGACACTTTTGGTTTGCAGCCAATACAAAAGCTCACAACAAGCGAGAAAAAAATAACTACTTGCTCATTGACTGCAACACCCTCCTACACAAATGCACAAATACACAAATACACAAAAGACTTTAGGCAACTGACATCAGAACTTTATGTGATCAAGTGGGACTACAAAAAGACAAAAATCTTTCTTCTTGTTGTTTTTCACAATTGTCGACATTAATGCTATTCAAAATATTACAGTACAAGCGTAATAAGAAGCTGTTCTGGGTGGCTGGTTATAATATTTTGCTATGAGACCTATTAGAATATATTATCAGTGGATTATAAAAACAGAATTACCTATTTGTGTGTTATTATTGGACTATACATGATGAGCACTCATGTAAAGTCTGCAACTGAAACTTGAGCTCTAAATGTAACTGCAGCTTTTTGTCACAGCATGACAGCATACCCTCATTGTGTGTTCGTATGGCAGTGATTGTTCGGGGCTGAGGATAGACTGTGTGTGGGCATGAGAAGGGTAAACGGCTCCTCTTCCCATTGCGGCACATTTTAACAAGTGGTTATTGCAGGCTAAAAGGCTCTGTAATCAATGTTATTTTGAGCCGAGTACCCACGTGGAGCCTTTTCTTCTCGTCTGACTTTCCATCTGTCTTCCCATCCTCCCTAATCATCCTGTCCTCTCCGCTCTGTGCTGTTCCATAATTTAGCCTTGCACCCAACAAACTGCTTCATTTACCCCACGGCTCTTTTACTTTGTCAAATGCTTTTCCGCTCATTCTTCTTCTTTAATTTTCTCACTTTATTTTTTATTTTTTTGTCTTTTGTGCCAATTTTACTCCCTTTGTTTCTATGCCTGCACAACAGCACAATTAAATGCCATTGAGAGTAAAGATTATTCTGGCAGATAATGTTTTTTTTTTTAATATTATTGTATTAAAAAATGCAGATTACTATGCATTTATTTTCATATTTCGATTCTGTTCCTTTCTGCCATATCCAGATGGTTGTCTTTGAAACTATTTTTACAGTAAACCTTTGCACATCATGATAAAAAAATTCAATGTCAGGACTTATTCTAGTCTTTCTCTTCTTTCCTGAATTTACCTTTCGACTTAACATTTGTAGCCTACATGCTTAATATTTGTCTGGCTTATTGTTTGACCTAAATCATATCATTTGCATCTTGCAAATACTATTGCAGATGATTTGAGGATGGCAACTGACCAGAGCGAAAGGTGTTACAGCGCCCTCTGTTGTTGAGTTTGCTTACTGTAATTACAGCCTCTCTTTTGAAAAGCAATACTGGCTACTGTATATGAAATCCATTAACCAAATATTTAAAAGATAAAATATAGAAGTCTCTATTTTGAGAAACAGAGAATGACAGAATGGCTGGTGCCGAATCTATTTATAAAACCTAGCATCAACAAAGACAAAATGTTGCCTATCTTCAACCGTTTTGTGCAGATAAATATGAGCTACACAAGTGCATGTGATGTCATTGGCCCCACTCTATTATCATTTCCTGTATTTACAACTTAATGTGAGATACCAAATGAGATCTTCTTTCACATAAAGACTACACATCAAGTAACTTAGCTAAGATAATGCTATATAATACATCCTGCAGTGTATATAGTTAAAATGATTATAATGTAGCGTTAGGGCTAGAACAATACCCTGAGCAAAGATGAAGGAAGTGGTTCTAACCACCGCAGTTATAAGCTTCATGCAGCAAAATTGTAAGTGACATTTAAGATTTGCCACTGAGATCACAACCTCATTGCTTAACACTATAACAAATTACAACCAAGAGATATGAGAAAAAAAAAAGATATGGATTAAATAATAGAGCGGTAATTAAATTCTATACATGAACATTTTAATAGGATACAGCTTTCCTAAAGTTACTGAAATTTAGACTTTATCTTAATCCAGACCAAAAGCGTTAACTATAAAATATATAATATATATAATAACTAGCTTATGCAAGGATCTAAAATGCATGGCAAGTTCCAAACACAAGAAACCAGTCTATAATGTTACAATTTGGTTAAACAAAGTTTATGCATACCAAATTCTGAGCCAGTTTTGACTATGGATAATTTGGGTGTGGGACATTAAACAAAGAAGAGCCATGAGTTTGACAGTTGATCACATTTTTACCAGCTCACATTTATTGACTATAGACTTCTGAATACAGGCACAGTGAGTGTGAGCCTACCTGAGCGTGCTCCTCGAAGCCTAAACAGCACCCTGGAACGAAACCCGGAGGTGTCACTCAGCGAGCGGTACCTAGGAAGAGGCCAGAGATTAGGAAAGTGCCTAATTTCTGAGTATGTATCATCCTCCTCCTCCATTACTGCTCTCCTGTCTATAGTGCACTGAATAGAAATGTCATGAACAGCAAAAGACCGCGCACACTGCTTCTGCACTGCAAGCTCAAACTTTTCATCTGCTGCACACCGACTGTTCCTGTTTGGTAAACGCCCACATCTATGAACAGACACAGCTTGTCTAAAGCCACAGGCAAAGCAAAAATTGTAGGTCAAGCTACTAGACCATGGTTTGTTGCTTGGATCACAATTTCCGTTCTTTTTTTGAACTTCGTAATACAAAATTATTTTGTATTTAATTCATTTGTAACCTATGAAATTTTGTTTGAAGCTGTGTGGTAGCATCACACTGGCCTCTTTGAAAATTTAATCTGTATCTCTAAACTAAAAAGTAGAATATCCAAAAGTTTAACTTTGATAAAAATGTAGGTGAAGGCACTGGCAGTGTTTGAACATTAAAGCATACAAAGAGAAGGTCACCCGTAGGACTGTTGGGAGTAGTAACATATACTCATTATTTATTATTGTATTATTTAAAAATGAGCAGGGGGAGTCACCTGAACAAAGGCCATTAAAATCCAAAATATAGTTAATTTTTAGTTGTGAAAACTTTTGTCCAATGTTTTATACACCTTGATATGAGGAGTGTTGTTCCTGAATAACTCCTTTCTAGTCTGGAAACATGGGAAACATACATACAGCAAACACCAGAGGGCGCAGAGCAGACTCGTTGCATCTTTGCTGAAAACTTGAATTGAACTACTCAATTCAGATGAAAGAGGTCTCACTCTAAAGTCTTTTATTGACACAAAAGAAAAGGCTTGCCTGTTCAAAAGATATCAATCACACCACAATGAAGTTAGAATTTCTTGCGTGAAGTTAGAAGCAAGAATTAAATATATCCAAAAAAAATCTTAGCCGCAAAATTGATTGCAAAAGAGCAAAATATTTGCGTGTAGACAAGGTGATACAAACCTTTCAACGTGCCCCTGGTATGGCTTTGTAACTTAGAACGTCAAAATAACAATCATTTTACAAGAAATTTACTTAATTATCTTAGAAGAACAAGAACTTACCTTAAAGCGTAACTTTAAACGTTTACCCAAGACCTCGTCTTGGTACAAGCCTCATAACTACTAGGATGAGATCGTGACCATAAACGATCTGTGCTTCACACCCACAAGACACAAGCAGCGTAGCTCCGCCGTGAGTCAGTGGAGATCATGGTGGAGATGGGCTGAGAGACTGTCAGCGCCGTCAACGAAGCACAGATTACTGCGAAAAGGCAGGAGTTGGGTATGCTTTACCAGGTCGTTTACTAAAGTCGTAAGATAAACAGACGCAAAGCGATGTTTTTTTTTTGTCTGTGAAAGGACATCAATGATGCTTAACGAATATGAATAGCCGCTGCGGTGCGTTAGCGTAGCGTTACAACACAGTTCAACGCTAAACTTCTGTGCGTGTGAGCTAACGAAGGCTTCTATGTGTCTGTTGCTTACAAGCAGTGTCCATGTATTTTGTCACCTTATCTTGATGAGTACATTTAAAACAGCAAGCTATTGTGGTTATCGGTTAGTTCGTAATAATGGTGTAGGTAGCCTGTCTATGCTTATAGCAGCTGGCCAGAGGCTTGCATTAACGTTAGCTGTCTTTTTCAATTGGCAGTAGGCTAGTAGCACAAGGAGTGTTGTTACTGTTAACAGTTTCAGTGACAGTTCTGTTTTCAGTGACTAAGTACATCTGATCTGAATGTAAATTAATGAATCTCCACCCCATTGGGTTTTGTTTTGGAAAGATAGTTAAAGACATTAGTTTATTGATGCTGTATGATGTACCCTGCCTTTATTCAAACTAAAAGGACTGTGAAGAATAAAGCATAGGCATTGTCAAATCAATATATCGAGCATGACAAAAACTTGTCTGACCTGTCCTGGTTTTGACCTATATGCTATTGCCTAGGGTCCAGTTGTTTGTCATGCAGACAAACCTCTATTTGAAGTTATTGTCCAGTGTTTAGCAGAGATGTATTTGATTCTTACCTTGTTTTCTTAATTTCTAGAAGTGCATAAGCTGTAGGTACACATTTAAACTATGAACCCAGTGCATCTCTTATAAATACGCAATTACACCAATAGTGTTATTCCGTGCAGTCATTGTTATTTTTTAAGAGTTGGTTATTAACTGAGGTTTACTCAGTCTAGTACAATTGGTATACGGACCAGCTGTCCCTTTCTGTTTTATGGTCTGCGCACTTTGAGGCCAGTTGGCTGCATGTGATGACAGACAATGCCTACAGCAGATGTAAGAGTTGCCTAATATTTTATAACAACTCTGTGACCTCCTTTGAGTTTGACCTCTAACCTTACTTTGAAATGCTTAAGAAATCCTTCATTTTGATGGCGTTATTTACATCTGGCTGCACTAATAAACTGTCTTCACTATATACACGCTACGTAGCTGAACTGTGTAACAATTTGTCAGCAATTTTTTAAAATACAATTATAGTTTTGTTCCTGCTAAAGTTAGTGTTATTATTTCTTGTTCTGTTGTTAGAAGTGCACTATCTATTCTAAGAAATATGTATGGTCGATAAGAGTGCATTCTCTTGCAGTGGTGTTGTAACTATGGGAGGACAAAACAATACAGTCACTGACTGTTACATTTGTACACTTTTGAGATTGTTGCCTTTGACAGTGTATTCACGTGCCTGTGTGTCAAATGTGATGGCCTGGGACAATACAGGACCCAACTGAGCTGCTCCCAACCGAGAGTCCATACACAACAACCATGGCTTTTGTCCCGCCATTGCCCCTATCCGCCCACACAGCTCTCACAAGGCCTTGCAGAAAGAGAGCCTTTATCTGACATTCTCATAAAGACATTCTTACGCACATATTTTAGCTTCATTTCAACATGACAGGAACTGAATGTGAACAGAAATCTTTACATGACCAAATAGAAAGTATGAGAAGAAATGAGCTTCGATGAGTCTTTTAAATATAATTTTTTTAAAGGTTAAATATTATGTATTCTGTCCGTGTCAGCCTTCAGGAGCATTGGTGGGTTTTTTGTGATGAAAACATGGCTGAGCTCGGTTGCTTTTTATTTTTTGAACAGGCTCCAGTGGGTGCTCAGCTGCAGAGGGAGGAGGAGACAGAAGGGGCTGGTCAGAGGCTTGCCAAATCGGATCACAGTAACTGGGAGGAGATGGCACAGGCAGCGAGGGAGAAAAAGGCTGGCATGAGGGGAGTGCTAGAGGTAGAAAGACATAAGGCAAGCAAGATGGCCAATAAAAGAAGAGGGACTGACAGGGCAAAATGGGGAAAGGGAGCGTAGATGAGCTGATATAAAAAGATAAAGGCGGGGTTGTGTTTTGTGTCACATAATCTTCTGTCAGGGAGCAGCATAGTCAGCTCCAGGTGAGAGAGAGACCATCTTCTACATAATGACCGCAAGGAGTAAAATCTAGCAACAATTGACCTCTCTAACTCTGTCTCTTCACATACATTTATGTTTTCTCTCTTCCTTTTAGGAATTGTGGTAGCTCTTGCCTTTTCTGCTCCTGGCCCTTCCCACACCCGGTCCTTGTAGGTCAGGGCATGTCCCGCCCGTCGAGATGCCTTACGTGGACCGACAGAACCGCATCTGTGGCTTCCTAGACATTGAGGAAAATGAGAATAGTGGAAAGTTCCTGCGCCGTTACTTCATACTGGACACACAGCAGGGAAGCCTGGTGTGGTTCATGGACAACCCACAGGTAAGTTCACAGGCATTGCTGGTTTTGCTTTGATCCATTAGGGATGAAGACAACATTCTATGTAGTTTTACAGTTTTAATGCCAATGTTTATTGGAACATGGCATGCAAACATTCCTTTGCCACTTAAGAAGTGCTAGAGTACAAAAAGCATTCTAAAATTCTCGGATAATGTGAGTGTTTTTTAGCTTTAGCTTAAAAGGTTATGGTAGCTTTTTACTATATAGAGGCAATTGTTAAAAAAAAAAGATACATTGTAGTTTTCGCTTTTTTTTTTTTTTTTTTTGTATATAAGAACAATGGCCATTATCAGAGACAAAGGTCACTCTGTTTGTATCTACACTTCTCTGTATCATCATAATTACATTGTCACTCTGTTGTTGGCTTGTATATCATGCGCTGAAGACTACATGGTATTTTTAGGTGTGCTGTTACATAAAGTATTCATAAATCATGTAGCACACGGTACTTTTTAAATAATTCAGATGTCTCCTTTCTTTTCTAGATTCATTTTTCATGATATTAAATCAGGATCCTCTTCTTCAAATATAAACCAAAAAACATGAATTGACAAAAGTAAAGCACTACCAAAGTATCCTTCTTTGATCTAAATGCTAATGTTTATGCAGGATTAAGATATCAGAGAATTTGTTTAATTGTAGCCTCACCCATTTATTGTTATTGAAGGCTTAGATAGTTAAGGCTATGGCATTTTAAAATATATGGTGTAACATTTCTGTAAGATCATTGGTGCCTGATAGCGTTATATCATGACTTTGCATCAAGCACAAAGTTTACTCAGATCTGTTAACCTTTCTCGTAGAACCTGCCTGTGGGTGCAGAATGTGTTGGTTCCTTAAAGCTCACCTACATCTCCAAGGTAAGCATTAATGGTGTCAATAAGCTGATGCCAACATAAGATTGAGCTTACAATTGCTATCTTTTTTCAGGTCAGCGATGCTACAAAGCTGAGGCCCAAGGCAGAATTCTGCTTTGGTAAGGAAATGCATAAAAATGTTCTAATAATCTTAATTTTCAGTCATCAGGTAAAGCAAGTAACAAAAACACAGCTGGCAATTGTATAGTTTGCTTAGTGATGTGCTATTTTCACAAGTTGAGCAAGTAAAGTAATAGGGTAGGTCAACAGTAGCATTGTTGTATTTCTTGTTCTAAAATATGGTTCCACAGAAAGCGCAACAAAATCCAAAAGCCAAAACACACTTTACAAAAAGAAACTGCCAAACGGAATTACAACAACATTTTACTGCATTGGAATTAGCCACACAGTGTTAGAACAACATATAGCTCCACAGGAAATACCCAAACAAAATTACAACAATAACCACACAACATTACATCAGCATTAACAACATGTACTTTCAAAAGCACTTTTGGAGCAAGTGTGTGCATGTAGCCTATTCAATACATTAAAGACTCAGCAGCAGCAACATCTCTAACAGCTGTAATCCATAGTCTTGGTCTGGTCTTGGTCTGGTCCTGGTCTGGCCAAATAATCCACCAAAGCCACATCCTCTCCATTTTTTAGTGGTCATTAATGACACATGGCAATGCTGTTGTGAATGTATCCTAATTTGTTTTTCACAAATAGAAACAAATTTGCACAAAGCCGTGTTTTACTTCAGGGAGCATCAACAGTAAAAAATAAAGAGTACGATCGCCTGTGGCTCAAGAGCATTGTCTTTTTTTAAAAAAAACTGGTTTATGCAGATATTTTTAGAAGATGGTAATAGTTATTGCAGATCTACAGCTACTACTGTTAATGTAATTTTGTGTGGTTAATGTTGAGGTAATGTTGTTTGGTTATT
The DNA here is from genome assembly GCA_024349245.1 of Neodontobutis hainanensis. Classification (NCBI taxonomy): domain Eukaryota; kingdom Metazoa; phylum Chordata; class Actinopteri; order Gobiiformes; family Odontobutidae; genus Neodontobutis; species Neodontobutis hainanensis. Next base: position 4,052,870 of record JALDNG010000016.1, on the reverse strand, counting down.
GTAATTTTAGGTGCAATTAAATGTTGTAATTCCTTTTGGCTTTCTTTTTATAAAGTGTGTTACGGCTTTTGTATCTTGTTGAGCTTTTTGGGCTAATTCATGATATTGGCATACTAATTTCATGAACATTATATATATATATATATTTTTTTATAACTTTCATTCTTGGTTTAATTCAAAATCTCTGAGTAGCATACATAGTTTTTATGTGTAGCCCCCTTGGATGTTTACCGTGTGTGTAACTCTTAAAGGATGTGACAGCTGTATCATTTCGCAATGGGGCCAGCCAGGCAGATTTATTTCCAGGAAAGTAGGTATAAAAGAATGAGGTAGCTTAGATGTCAAAATGTGACACCCACACGTGCATATACAGTCAGAACAAGAAAGAATGAGGTCCATTGTAAGTTTTCATGTGGCAGTTTTTACAGCTCATGTAATTCATTCACACAGTATAGATGGGGAAATGGTGAAGACACAAAGACGGTTTAAGCTGTAGAACTGAAATTCATTTATGCAAAATGCATGAGAAGAATGAGTTCCTAAATCCTAAACCATAATCAATCATTGTATGAGTCACAATTTTCTGTTTGATTGAAAAATAAAATATTTTACAAGTTATGTTCACATGTGTGAGAATATTTAGTTGCAGCCACAGGCTTGTACTCGATATCAGTGATAGTGACTCAGACGGTTTCTGTGAAGTCCGTTGGGATCTTCTAGCACTTGCATACATCTCACTTTTTGCCTCATCCAGTTTTGTAAACCTGAAGTACTATCCAACGCATAGTTTGGTGTGATAAGAGCTTAGTAAAATGCAGATTGCCTAAAATTTGCCTTATTTGGATGTTGTTGTTTTTTTTTTCTATGATGAACTATGTCTCTCACTGTTGTTTTCTTATCTGTTAGTCATCAATGCAGGGATGAGAAAGTTCTTCCTTCAAGCCAATGATCAGCAGGACCTTGTGGACTGGGTCAGCGCTCTCAATAAAGCCACAAAGATCACTGTGAGACATACACAAAGTCCAATAGTACTTGATTATGAACTTGAAGACTTAGGTAATATTTGGGAGTGAGGCATTGTGGTAGTATGTAGTGTAGATGATTGTTAAATTAAGTTGTTTTAAACTAAGCCCTCAAAAACATTTCACGGGTATCTTTTCTCAATGACATTCTGTTTTGCACAATATTTCAGGTGCCAAAGTTGTCTGACGCCCAGCACAATCCTGAGAACCTGAAAAGTTTCCCAGATGTTGTAGGATCCAAGAAACAAGTCTCTTATAAGACAGAGATCATCGGAGGAGTTCCCATTGTTACACAGACACAAGTAATGAACTTTTCTTTCTTTTCAGGTTCTGTCCTTGCTGTTTCTATCATATTTTAAACTTTAAAATAAAACGGTGTACAGTGAGGTTTGTTGTGTACATTGTACTGAAATTATACAAATTATTACCGAACAAAAACATGGCTTGACCAGCTGCATTTAAAGTGTGTTTATATGTTATTGCTGCATTAGAATATAGTTTAGTTTGCTAGCTCTATGTATTGTAACACATGGCATCTACAAATGCTTTGTAGAGAGCAATAAGAGATTTATCAGATATGATAATTTTTCCAGCAGGAGGGGGGAGACTGTGCTGAGAAAACAGACCGTGAGGCCATGCAGCGCTCTCACGGCCAGCTACCATACTTCCTGGGAAGGCCCTCTCAGGAACACACAGTCATTAAATCTGGATATTGTGTCAAGCAAGGAGCAGTGGTAGGATTCTGCTGCTCTGTAACAGTCAAGTACTATATACTAATAGTTCAAAAGAAAATTAATTTGTCTTGTTTTGTTGCCTTTGTTTGCTAGATGAGAAACTGGAAACGACGCTACTTTCTTTTGGAAGAAAATGCAATAAGCTACTTTAAATCAGACTTGGTAATACTGTTAAAAGTTTTTCTTTTTCTTTTTATATACCATTTTCATGATGAAATATGTTCATTCAGAGGCAAATAACTTAAAACACACACATATGCAAGTCCTGACATGTTTATTCATTGTCAGAGGAATTCTTTGCATTCACATTACATGTCATTACATGTCATTGCATGTCCCGTTTTCACCCCCCTGGCCTTTCAGTCTCTTACACACAGACTGTCCTCAAGATAATGCAGGACGTCCCATAACGTGTCCTTGGTTGTGTCTGCTCTTATTTGACAGCATTATCTGTCTTTTTTTGGCAGCAACAGACTCCAAGGGCACAGACCGCTATCTGTTATATCAAATGACGAGTTTAAAAAAAGTTCTTAATACTTTGGTCCTCATTGGTAAATGGTAAATGTTGTGCATTTATATAGTGCTTTTTTTATACCCTTCTCGAGCACTTAAAGCGTTTTACATGATGCTTCAATTCACGCCATTCACACACGTTCACAACTGGGGCAGACAGAGAGGGGGGCTGCTGCCATACACACTGCGCTCACAGCTTTCTCCCACCACCATCAAACTCCCCTTTACAATCTCACATATTCATACACCAGAGCGGTGGCACTGGAGGCAAGTATTTTAGCCTTCAGTTCTAGGCTAGCTAGCTGTGGCTCAATTACACATCCTTGTTCGTACCAAATACATATTAACTAAATTGTAATGTTTATGGGTTATTGTGTTTTTAGGAGAAAGAACCTCTGAGAATGATTCCATTGAAAGAAGTTCACAAAGTCCAGGAGTGCAAACAGAGGTATTTAACAAAATTCTATTTTACAAAACATGTCTTGAATGAAAGATAGCATTGTAGTAGTTTCATTGATTTAATCTAATCATGTCTGTCACAAAATGCACCTTATTTCCCCCCTTTTTGTTTTAGTGATATTATGATGAGAGATAATCTGTTTGAAGTCGTCACCACATCTAGGACTTTTTACATACAGGTAGGATGTTGGTTAAAAGAGGGGAAGATTTTCTTGTCTATCTACATACCTCAGATGTTACTGAAACCAGGTCAACTTGCCTTGTCTTTGTGTTCACTCTGATTTTTAACCCATTAGTGTCTGTTTCTATATTTTTATTCTTCCTATCGCCAGGCTGACAGTCCAGAAGAGATGCATAGCTGGATCAAGGCTGTGTCAGGAGCCATTGTGGCCCAACGAGGACCTGGAAGATCTGCTGCTACAGTATGTATTATCCACAATACAGCAAAACCACCATACAACTATTACAGACTAGATTTCTTAGTGGCTTATACTGCTAACAGTCTAAAGTCTGTTGTGGTGTGTGTTCATTATTCTTCTTCCCAATGAGTACATAAAGCATTGGCTTTATGTCATAAGCTGGCTCAATCACAGAGACAAAAAGCAGGAAGGACAATCCCTATTGCACAGCAAATAACATTTGTTTAAAGAAATTTAAGACAAAAACGAAACAACAAGAGGTGTTGAATGGAGGAATCAGAAAATTCACCAACAGTACGTGGAACACCTTCCTGCTATGTTTAGGAAATGAAATTATAATAAAAAAACTAAACTAAACTTGCAGATAACCATCTTTTATAAGAGCTGGTTGGTTTGGTCTATTTGTAATAAGTTATTAAGATATTATACTTGTATATGTCTACTGCACTTATAATTGTGATTTAGTAACTAACATTAAGCACACCATATTTAATTGAATGTAGTGAATAACTAAGCATGTGTTGAAGTGTAGTCAAACACAAGTGTGCATGTTCATTTTTCTTTAACCTTTTTTTTCCTCACCCTACAGTCTTTTGGTTTAAGGTGTTTATTACTCATACTTGCACAGTACAGCAAAATTTTGTCCCACATCTGCCTCAGCCATCTAAAGCTTATTTTGAGTATGTGCACTGATGCCACAGTACTGACTACAGAAAAAGGAGCCGTTTACTTGGATGGAAAACACCTGGGGTCTTACTTTCACCGGTGTTCACAAATGTCTCTTTCTCTACTTATTTTCCGTCTTCTATACTTTCTTGTGTAGGGTTTTCCTTTATCTCTTTCATTGTCACAGTCTCCCCTCCCCCTCCTCTGATGGGCGGACATCTGCTCTAATCCTGCTTTGCACTGTGTTGTTGCAGATGCGGCAGGCCAGACGGCTGTCGAACCCCTGTATACAGAGGTATACATCTCGAATCGGGGAGTGCAGCACGTATGTCAGCTATTATAACCCCCCCCCCCCTTTAAACTAAAGTTCACTTTTAAACTTTCCACTCACTGGCTGGCCTGCTGTGGTTGTAGAGATTATAGGAGCGGATCAGATATGACGGCACATCTGATGTTCCTATTTTTGAGAACCACTCCCTGACTATGGCTGTGATACCAGAAAAGTGCTCCTCCCTACACCCCTCTTCCCAGTGGCTTTTTCTCATTCAATTTCTCTCTTTTTAATATTACCATATTGCTATATACCACAGTTTGTTGAGACTTGCATTTTGTATGAAGATAAATTCTTATTGTACATTTTAAGACACAAGGTTTGCTTGATGCATCTACAGTATGTGCATGTGACAGATGGCGTCTAGACTGCCAATCGAAATCAAGCACACCTCAAGTGTAAAATTTACTTCCAGTCATACTGTTGCGCAATGCAGAAATATTCTGGACATCCACAATGTGACCATTTAGCTAATGAACAACATCTTTCCTCCCTCCTTAAAGCTTCACCTCATCATCATTGTAACAAAAAAGGATAAAATCTCTACCTTACGTTACCTGTGCAGATGTTCTTTTGTTGCATGACCAGCCTAAGCATTGTGGTTTATTAATGTGTTGACTGTGTTTCTATCTCTGGATTACCTCCTACATGTGTCTTTCACACCTTCTGTTTCGTGCCCTGTTATCTCTGCAGCCTGCTGCAGCTGTGTACCTGTCTTAGATGTGTGACATCCTGCTTGTCTCTCCTCCTTCCTCCTGTTCGCTGCCTGTATGTTTTTTTTTCTCTCTTTCACATACACTTGTTTAGTAAATACCTGAACTTATTATGCTCCTGTGTGCTCTGAGGCCTAACTAATTTTATACAGTAGTTTTGAAATGCTATTGTGTGTAGGAAGAGGCCCATCTGGTTGATGTTATGATGCTATCTCTTTGTAAATGCTTATTTTTGTGTTTGGATTCATGTCTTGTCACTGACCGCCGTCATCAAAAGCCACTGTAAATTGTAAAGAAGAAAAAGAATACATTGAAGTCAACAGAATTGTATTTGTTTTCATTTTGTATTCTAACCAACATCACAAACTAACCGCTGCATTTTTGCCTCTGCTCCACCTTTTTTACCTCTTTTCTCCTTGGCAATGCTCTTTGTTTTTCAGAGATTAAAATGTGACAGTGAAAAGCTGTGAAATAATGAGTACTCAACAGTCAACCACTGCTTCCTAAGGCACTCTGCACTTCCATTGCCACCTGTTGAGAATCAAAACTTAAAACCTGCTGACACTACTACTCTCCCACTACCTCTAGTACTTCTGCTTCTACTTTACTACCACTGCTACCACCATTTTGGTCTCTGCTAATTTCTTCACCTTCAGCTGTATTAAACTTCAGTATCAACACTACTAAAGCTGCATCAGGCTGCTCATGCTGGTGCTAACCAAAGTCTGTAATTTACTTTTCTCAGGACATTCTTAATTTTATAAAATTTGTGTTGACTAATGCTTTTTGCATTTTCTGGAATTGTTCAGGAAAACAGCGGCCGCCACGCATTCTACCGCAGCACAGCGGGTCCCCCTGTCCCTCGCTCGCCCATATCTACCATGCCACCATGTTACCCAGAGTGGGGGTCTGCTGTCCCGTCCGGGCCACGCTCACAGTCTGGCGTGGGACAGCGAGCACTTCATGAGTCTGCTGCCACGGCCCAGTCACAGCCATGTGCCAGCACGCCTGTCCCTGCAGGAGACCCGCCTGGCAAAGTGACATGCCAACCATCTGCGACCTCTACCACTTTCACTGAGTCAGAGGAGTCACCGTGGCGACGACGGAGCAGCTTTGAGCTCCAAAGGCATGATCTACCAGTAGACCTGGATGACGCTGACCTACCAGTGAGCCTGGTCTAAGCCCTACAGAAGATACTTCACAGTTGCTAATAAGGATAGATGTAAAGGGCTGTGAAACACTAATAAAAAGTAGCCGGTGCATATTGTTAAACAACAACTGAGCCTACATTTGAGAAGCTCTGTGCAAGCTACAAATGTGTCTTCTCGAACTGTACCCAATCTGCCCACTCATCTTCTATACTTGTCTGCGTAAACATTTAAAACAAAATATTTATTATCTTAATTATTGTTTAATGTTGTTTTTTTCACATGTGCTACGGGGAATACACAAATTGTATTCTGCATTAGCACAAAAATGTGTTCAAAAGTATTTGTGGGCTCCAGGTGTTTTTAAACCACATTTGCCTCATAAATAAGAGACCTTTTTAAAAACGCAAGGAGCTTCTTATCTTTGTAAAACAGTAAAACAAACAAGGACACCTTCATCAATGTGTTAGACATGACTTCGTCGCCACTATTATATCTGTGCTAACTTAAAGTACTGTATGAGATCCAGCTCACAAAGACACTATTTTAGCTCTAAAATGTATTATTGTAGGCCATTGTCAATGACAGTAGATAATATACTGTATCGTCGACCAGCTTTTGATTTCAGTGCTAATAATGTCTGTATTATGGACTAATTCAGGACTAGATGCAAAGTGTACAATTGTATGTCAAATAATGTGTTTAATAATGCCAAAAGCATCTTCTTCAAGTCATTTGGATTTAACAAACCATTGCCTTTGTTTTTCATTTTTAAAATGTCCGAGGATAGTGTGATCTTCAATCAGATCCCTTTCAGTTTTAAGTCAATACATTGTCAGGTAGCATACACAGTGAGGAATGGCTTTTCCTCTCAGGGTAGAGTTGTGAACATGCTTTGCAAAACATAACTACACTAACTACATTTTATATTTTCCAAACCTAATTGTGTCATGTGGATGGGCGTTATTGGTGATTATGATGGATAATGGAAGTTGAAATTTTATTTAAACACACAGTCTTGTTATTTTAAGATTAAAAATATTCTCAGACATACTTCTGCTGCATGTTTTAATGCTCAACAAATATCACTTTTTGTTACGTTATTTGTGGAAGCTTTGTAGGTTTGCAAAAGAAAGCTGTGGGCTGTACACTTATATTGACATGGTGTATTGCAGAGGTTTACCCAATAGCAGGCAGCTTAATTCCAGCGTCCAATTTAATGTTGTTCCACTGTAGTGTCTCATGAGTAATAAACACTAATCTTTTAGCGTCTGCTTTACTTTATCTAATCAAAGCCAAGCAACTCGTTTCTATTTCATGTAATTGTTTGGAATTGTGTCTATTTATTTTGTGGATGACTTGAAAGAAATAAACACTGCAAATGTATTGATGTGTGCTGTGTTGAGCTCAAAGGCAGTGTTGGAGCCTAAACAGACTGTGGAAAGCTTACAGCGACAGAACTACAATTATGTTGCTATATAATACTTAAAATTGCCCTTCAGTCTAAACAGTTTATCTTAACAGGACTGTTTCTGCCCTCTGGTGGCGCGAGATGGATCTTCACTACTTACAAAGCGATTGCAATCTTACTGGTATAAACCTCGCACACAATTCACCGTACAGTTTCAAGTGTCATAAAAAAATTATTGTATTAAAAAAAAATGGTTTCATTATATTTTATACGTTTTCTGACACCATGCATGGTTAATACATAGTATTTGATTTATAAAACAATTCAAAACTCCACCTTTTCCACAAAATGGCACATCTCAGCCTTTCATTAGCCTTTCACTTGTGGAAACAAGTCTCGTTTGGATTCTCAAGGGCCTCACACACAGCCAGCTCATGCAGACTGTGGGGAGAGATCACACAAACCTCAGTCCCGCTCATCTCTGGCTACGCTCTCTGGCCTCAGCATGAGAATGGGTGTTTCTGAGAAATGGGGTTGTTTTCATCCGCATATTTTCCCACCATTTCCCGCCAATGTCCTTGTGCCCTACACAATTATCCACTTAATGGCCTGTCAATTCTGGAGTTTTTTTAATTAGTAAAGCTAGTGTTTGTGATTTATGTAACTGAAGTTGGTGTGCTTAAATCCCAAGCTCTAAAAACTTCGCTCAAACCATATAATTTTCTGTCTAACAAATCACCATTATGCATGCTACTGTTTGCTGTAGTGGCATGTCCTCAGTCTGGTCTTCACTTCCTGCCTGAGTATCATGGAGTGCCACTAGATTATTTTATGCCCATGACGTTTTGAAAACTGCCCTTTCTATTAAGTCCAGCCATATAAACCGAAGGGGATTTAAAGAGCACTGTGCCCATAATCGATCACTTTGTCTGGGGCATTTTATGACAGTGATTCATTGCCTTAGTGTTTACTGGACTCTTTTATAGCACACTGCAGACATGTTAACCTAACAGGGGTTGATTGTTTGCTTCTTAACTATGGGCTTAATAAATCACATAGCCTAACTGGGAAAGTCTCCCTTAGCACCAGCAATGTAAGCATAATACTCCATTTTAGATTCATCTTTGTATGTCACAAAAAAACTAATTTTCCTCTGTGGATGTGGCTGAAATGACTGATTTACTCTGAACTGAGGCAATGCTCCACTGAGTTTGGTTATCTCTGTAAATGCTGTAAATTTTGCTGAGTTGGGATAAATGACAAATTGTGTTATTTTGCATTTATTCAATTAAACAGATTTGCTTGCGTGGACACACTACATTAACCCTAGAAATGTTCTAAACATTAGTTTCCCCAGACTAATTTTCCTAATTAGTTAACCTATGCTCACAGCTATAGAGTAAATGCCAGAGTGACTAATTCATAAAGGGGCCGTGAAATAGGCCTGCAGGATATATGGAGAGCTCAGCAGCATATAGCCTACACATCAGCTTTCCCATTTCTGTTCCAGTGTTTTTAATTGGTCCAGTGATTACAGCTGAGAGAAATGTTACATTCACAATCAACAACACACCCAAGCCTGACCTTAGGTTCACTGGTGAGAAGCAACCAAAGGAAGACTTCCCAACAAGGATTTTCAAAGTTTGTTCACACTTGACAAGCAACAGCAGTAATGCAATGTCAACGGAGCGATCAAAAACATCTCTCGGGGATATTAGAAATAACATCCAAAGATAGTTTAACGTTTTAGTTTTAAATAGTTTTAAATGTGTTGTTTGTACTTTTATTTATTTTATTTGATACCGGTGTTGTACGTCATTTAACGTTATTTAACGGACCAATCCGGGGACTTGTTGTCATTAGTCACACACCGCTCTCTTGAAGCGCCGCCAGCGCAAACGTAAAGTGGCGTAATTGGTCGACCAGAGAAGTTTCTGTAAAATGCCTCTCCAGCTGAAGTAACTCCCTCCACAAGCACTACTGAGCTCTCTCATCCCCTAACACTGCAAGAAGAGAGCGGACTGGTTCAATACTTTTTCAATCTTCTCATAAACGAGGCTAGGTTTGCTAAGCTACTTATTATCAATAAGTTAGTCAGTCATGTTAGTCTGGTCACTTCTGTGTGCTGCTGTCGCTTTTCTGTCCTCGCCGGTTGATGGGCAAACTTCAAGCCGCTATGTTATCGGATGTCCCGCTCGCTGTGACAAGTCCATGTGTCCCCGGATAGCGGCAGACTGTTCCACGGGGCAAACCCTCGACGCCTGCAGCTGCTGCCCGGTATGTGCGTCCGGGGAAGGCGAGTCGTGCGGCGGCAGCGGGAAGCTGGGTGACCCCGTGTGTGGAGAGGGGCTGCAGTGCTCTGTGCCCGGGGGCGCCGTCGCGTACACGGCCACGGTCAGGAGGAGAAGCAAGACCGGGATTTGTGTGTGTAAAACCACGGAGCCGGTCTGCGGCAGCGACGGGGTGTCCTACCGGAATATCTGCGAGCTGAAGAGGGTCAGCTACCGGGCGCGGAAGCTCCAGCAGCCACCTGTTCTTTTCATTCAGAGGGGAGCCTGCGGGAAAGGTAACGCTCGGGTTAAAGCCCGCTGTGTAGAGCCGCCAAAACAAACAGGGCTTTATCCTCATGTAAACTGATGATTTAGTACACCGCTGTTCATATGGTATATACATTAGTCTACAAGTAATAAAAATGACTCGTCGAAAAGTGGCTCGAAGGCTGCTCAAGTTTATTAAGTTAGTTTTGAGCAGATCACAGCCCAACTTTTATACATTTGGTTCTCTTTGATTAAAATCTGCAAGAGAGCATATATTGCTGTTTTCATACGTACGTATTTTTTATTATCATATTTTTTACGTAGGCTATAGATAAATGTTAGCTTACATTAGTTGCATTTAGCCAAAAGGTAAGGCATATTAAAATGGCCTAACTCTACATCAAAGAGTTTTATACCTGGACAGTTGCAACCAATAAATAATAATAATAAAAAAAAAATAAAAAAAACTTTTAAAACCAACTTTTACTTTCCAACACTTCTTGACCATGACCCCTTTAAATTCTCATTTGGCATCAAACCCCACACCATACAGCTGCATTTACTGACACAATACCCATGTGTCTGGGAAACAAGAGCCTCTATTGAGGCTGTTGTTGATCTTGATCTTGATCTTTTTGTCCTTGAATTACAATTAGACTTGATCAGAGAAGCATTTATCTTCAGTTGTGCTTGAGTTTTGTCCTGATAAAAAGCTGTGGGCCAGTGGATAATCTTTGGTATGTGGGATTAATCTGCCTGATTGCTATATGACAAAACTATCCTACTTGAAAAGGATCCTGGTAAGTATAGGAATAGATTTGTAATAACATACTATTATGTAATTTGGGTGCTATGTGAAAGGAATATGTCCCTAATCAGTAGTAATAAGCTAGTAAGAACAGAACATCAGTCTCCACATCAGAGCTTTGCACACTGCACACATACTGTTCCTTTCTTCCTTCCTTAGGCAGTGTTGTGACCAGCACATCGTCTGAATGAAGCCATCTAACACCTGTTCACTCACTCTGTAACTTACCTCAAGGCTTGGAAACTCACTTTGCTCTGTCTCTTTACCTCCTGCTTTCTCCCCTGTTTCTTGCCTTTTTTGTTGTCATCCATAAATCACACTTAACAGTCACATGAAGGAATTCCTGGCCCAGATTCAAAGCCACAATTCCTTCGCTGTAGGAAGACAGTTCACAACAGGCAGAGACTGTACACAACACAGAATTAGCAACCCATACTTTAGGGAAGGTTACCATGTTTATTAGAAACGGTGTGGGTTGGAGTGTATTTGTTGTTTTTGTTAGTCAGTTGTGTAAGCAACTTTAGTCACTGCCTGGCAGCCGACCGCATCTGAAGAAACTCCACTAAACTGCAGTAAGTGCTATTGATTTTCCTGCTGAAAATTTCCATAGCTGCAATAAAACGAGTCATGTTTCATTCGGTCCACATGAGAGCCCCAATGTAAGCTGCTGATGAACAAAGCTGTCTACAGTAGTGAGTGTGATTAGGGCTATACATTTAGGCAGAACTACAAGGAAAAACAGACTCCCCATTTTCTTCTGTATTGCCCTTCAACATGGCCCCACATTAAGAAAACATATGCATGAACACTTCTCATGAGGTCATTTGTGTCTGGACCCTGGCGCTGAAAATGAGGTCAAGTATGACTGTGACTGTGATTAAATTGGTTAAAAATGTCTCAGTATTGACGTTGGCCCATCTGCACATACTCAATACACTTCAATATAATGACTTAACTAATTAATATGCACCAGTGCCTGCATCAGTACTATTGGCTATTAACCCATTTATAGCAATATAATCTGCAGCAAATCAGTTATATATTTACATTTAAAAAGTAAAAGGTTATGAAAGTTTTTTTTACAAAAAAGCAAAAGGAATGCCTGAGTGGCAATCGTAACTAATGATTATAAAAGTCTCACATTTGAGAGTCTTGGAGATCAGAAGAGAAGCTGAACTAACTGTGTCAAAATGTAGTTTTTGCAGGGAAAAAAATGAAGATTGCATCCGCTTGCGGTCGCCAATAAAACAGAAGGAATTGTGTATGGGAAAATTGAGGAAGAAAAGACGAAAAAATCTGGAGCAAGGACCCTTGTGGTGAAGGTCAATGTGTAGAGTTGGTCTGGATGGTGCTTTTAAAAACTGATGGAGTAGACAGAGAGAGAAAGTCCGTTTTGTTTGCTTAATGTTTCTCTTAAAATGAAAGTTGGGTTTTATAAGATATGATGATTTACTAGTCCTGGGTCATTTTAGGTTCTTTGACCATCTTTATAAGTGGCTCTGCAAGCACTGGCATAGAGTAACGTACTGTTGAAAATGTGTCATGTCTCAATGTGAATCACAGCTACTATGCCTTTCATCATAATATTTCAGAAGTGATGGCAAAATAGCTGCAATAAGTCTTGGAAAGTCACATAAATAAATACTCCTAATACCTGTAAACTAGACGAACTATGCCAGAAAAAAATTGTATTATATGGTATTATATAACTGGAAAATGTCGTCTATGACTAATTTAACAGTGAGCTATAAATGGTCAAACTGGATTAATGTGTATAACACACCCTGCTTTTAAAAGAATAATTAATCTGTTTTTTTAATTTATAAAACTCTGGTAATAGTTGGCTTTTAAGGAGCTTTTTAGTTTGTCTATAAAATGTGATTTGTCCTGTTTCTCTTTGTATTTTAATCCTGATACAAAGCAAAGGTCCTTAAGGCAAAACACAACTGTTTCAAGTTTCAATAAAAAAATCTAAAAACCATGGCAAGGTTTTGTTTGATTAGTGGAATGAATTAGTAGTGCTGGCAGAGCACAAATGATACAGTTTAAGAAGCAGATCATGCTGAAATACAAAATCTTGTTCACTGATTTTATAGTGGGACAGATTTTGGACGTGACAGTAGCAGATTGCTTACCAATGCTGAACAGATTTCATCAGCCAGTGAATGATCACAGAATACAGGAATTTTCCCCTGTAGGCACAGAAAGCTGCACTGTACAGTATAATTTAGTGGCATTCGCTATGGCATGATGGTGCTTATGTTAGCTTAACTGCACCTCAAGCGGAAAGTCTTTTTCTCAACTAAACCCTGCACAGCAAGCCCTGATATCCTGCAGATTATTGGTGTCTTTTGACAAATTTTAGTCATCTTCTGAAATATGTTGAGAGATTCCAAAATGAACTCACACTAGAACAAGGTCTGAAGAGGTCTCATTTATAGCTTGGGTTAAACTGATTTCTGGGTAGGACTTAATGAGCACGAGAATAAGTCAATAATTCCTAACATGTGCACAAAGATGGGATAGACAATTTACAGAAACAGTTTTGTTTTTGAGATATTCATTTTTAAAGGCTTCTAAACAAAATATGTGCTTTTACTTAAAGAGGTATTACTATATGTTTTTAATAAGGCCCTATGTGAAGCAACGTCAAAGGTTATTCTTTGTGATGTGGCCAGGGTTAAGTGTGACCTAAACTTTCCCAACCACATGTGAACTGTCATCTTTTCTTTTCCTGCACTGTTTAGATAAAAGGCAGGCAGTCATATTTAAAGGTTTTCCTTTCTCTTACCAAAATCACATCATGCTGTATTTTTGTGCATTGTGTGTTTATTTTCAGCTCAGGACAATCCAGACAGCCCAAGACACAAATACAACTTCATCGCCGACGTGGTGGAGAAAATTGCTCCGTCTGTGGTTCACATTGAACTTTACCACAAGTAAGACATGCACCTGTGTGTGTATGTGTGTGTGTGTGTGTGTGTGTCTGTGTGTGTGTGTGTGTGTGTGTGTGTGTGTGTGTGTGTGTGTGTGTGTGTGTGTGTGTGTGTGTGTGTGGTGTGTGTGTATGTGTGCGTGCCTGGGCAAACTAAAAGAAACAAAAATTTACGGCCCACCTGTGTGTAGCCAGGCCACACCAGCTTGTAAAGCACCTTCCACTTCAATCTGTCAACATGTCTTTTTCATCAGCCCATGACTAAAAAGTTGTTTTATCTCACTTCTATATTTACAACATCAATCTATTAGTCTGTCTGTCATTTCTGTTCTTGGTAGTAGTGTGGCATGTGTTTCATCAAATGTTTGTGTCTCAACCTTTTCAGTTTTTTGAAATACTTCAAAACAAAACTGTTGAAAGCATAAAGTGTATTGTCACACCAATTCTAATCCAATCTTTCATTACTTATTTGCTTTGCAGAATGACTTACTCCAAGCGAGAGGTGGCAGTGGCTAGTGGTTCTGGTTTTGTGGTCTCAGAAGATGGACAGATAGTCACCAATGCCCATGTCGTGGCCAATAAGCATCGAGTGAAGGTGGAGCTCAAGAGTGGTGCCTCCTATGATGCAAAGATAAAAGATGTGGATGAGAAATCTGACATTGCTCTTATCACGATTGATGCACCGGTTAGTTACATTAATTATTTTTTTTCCCAAGTCATTCACTAAATAGTGTGAAGATGTTGCACTACCAAAATAATCATCCGTTGATTGCGTTGAGGTTAAAGTCTCTATTTTGTGATTAAAAATGGTCAGACTAAGTAACAAGTATATCCTATAATGAGATTAACAGTGAAAAAAGATTGGTTTTACGGAAGTGACTTAATCAAATATTCAATTGATTGATCAAAACTATCATTATCTCTAATTCTCCAGTTGATATACTGTGACAGGTGGGATCTGCAATGAAAGAGCCCTAAATCCAAAGGATTATATGGAGTGTGCGTAAAATTAAAGTGAGAATGTCAGTGCAAACTCATGGACCTTTTAAAAAAAACAACAGGTCTGACATTACACAGCTTTTCTCACATGCAACACTGTCACCTGCATAATTCTAAGCCAAAATTGAAGCAATGATGTTTTTACTGCATCATTACACATTGGTTACATTTTCACTCTCATTTCTTTTACATTTTTGACTCTTAATTTGACTGTACATTGATTTAGTGGGATGCTCTTTCCAGTTGATTTCAGCCACTAGTCATCTGAAGGAATGTGTGGCATTGAGCCAGGCCTCATTGACTGGAAGGTATTGCACTGCCAAGTGCATTATAGTGCTTACCCTCATGGATGAGTGACACGATTGAATAGATGTTCATGACAGCATTGCGAGGTGTATAACAAAGACTTCAGCTTTTGAAAAGACTTTTAAAACATTCAGGTTTTGTTCAAGCTACAATGTGGGGGAAGAGTGTGTAAAGGAGCAGTGACAGATGCTTTGTTTTTGTTCATCCTATCGTCTGTTTTGTGTGTTGATGATAGGTTAGTCTTCACTTAGTGGGATTTCCTTGTGGTTGTTTGTATTCCATGCTCAATACAATGTGTGCACATTGTGCAGTTATTTTCTTACATATATGCAATATTAACTTTCCAAGGCACACTCTTGTCAGTGTGCTTGATTTGTGGTAATTCAATGACAGTCAACTGTAAGCATATGTTGTGAGTAATTAAAATTACATTAACTTTGTGTGAAGTGAGAGCAGGTATTTGAGGACACTCATCTGAGCAGCAGCCCCAGAAACTTTGCCGTGACCTGGTTATTTAGATGAAGTTGGCATTTCTGTTAACAAGAAAATTTGGTTGCTGTGTGTAAGTGGGAGATGTGTGTGACTAGTGAGAGGTAATATGAAGGGAAATGAGAGGATGAGTGGCTTATAATGACAGGGTGGAACTGAAGGCAAACAAACATTGTCATTTTAGATTAAGAGGGAAAGTACAGGCAGCTCCAGGGTGTTGAGTTTTTATTACCCAAGTAGAAAAATCTGTAAATTCTTGTTATTTGTATAAAAATATTTAAACAAATTATAGATTAATTTATATGGTAAATGGCATGCATTTATATAGTGCTTTCCTGCACCCTTCTCGGGCACCCAAAGCGCTTTACATCGTGCTTCCACTCACTCAGAGAGGGGGGCTGCCATACAAACGGCGCTCAACCTTCTCCTACCACCACCAAACACACCTCCACAGTCACACACATTCATACACAAGTGCTACGGACACTGGAGGCCAGGTGGGTTAAGTTCATACTGGCGTTGTGTCTTGCCCAAGGACACAACGACACACAACGACAGTATGAACTGTGGGGAGAGCGGGAATCGAACCTACTACCTTCCGGTTGAAGGATGGCCGCTCTACCACTGAGCCACTGCCGCCCATATCTATACCCTATCAATAAAATGGCACAATGTAAAAGGTGAATAATCCTTAATTTTGTAAATGGCCTTTTAAGATGATAACTGCTCACATTATAAAGTCATTCTTGCTTCCAATCTTCTCACTGCATACCATAAAGTCATTTCAAGCATAAACTGTGGTGTTTTACATCCATCGCATCGGTTGTGGGGGCAGCAGTCTAAGCAGAGACGCCCCAGACCCTCTCCCCAGACACTTCCTCCAGCTCTTCCGGGGGGATACCGAGGCGTTCCCAGGCCAGTCGAGAGACATAGTCCATCCAGCGTGTCCTAAGTCTTCCCCGGGGTCTCCTCCCGGTGGGACATGCCCAGAACACCTCCCTAGGGAGGCGTTCAGCAGGCATCCAAAACAGATGCCCGAGCCACCTCAGCTGGCTCCTCGATGTGGAGGAGCAGCGGCTCTACTCTGAGCTCCTCCCGAGTGACTGAGCTCCTCACCCTGTCTCTAAGGTAGCACCCCGCCACTCTGCGGAGAAAGCTCATTTCGGCCGCTTGTATCCGGGATCTTGTTCTTTCGGTCATGACCCAAAGCTCATGACCATAGGTGAGAGTAGGAACGTAGATTGACCGGTAAATCGAAAGCTTTGCCTTATTGCTCAGCTCCTTTTTCACCATGACAGACCGGTACATCAACCACATCACTGCAGAAGCTGCACCGATCCGTCTGTTAATCTCACGCTCCCTCCTTCCCTCACTCATGAACAAGACAAGATACTTGAACTCCTCCACTTGAGGCAGGAGCTCTCCACCAACCTGAAGGGGACAAGCCACCCTTCTCCGACTGAGAACCATGGTCTCAGACTTGGATGTGCTGATCCTCATCCCAGCTGCTTCACACTCGGCTGCAAACCGTCCCAGTGCACACTTAAGGTCCTGGCTTAATGGAGCCAACAGGACAACATCATCTGCAAAAAGCAGAGACGAGATCCTGTGGTCCCCAAACCAGACTCCCTCCGGCCCCTGGCTGCGCCTAGAAATCCTGTCCATAAAGATAATGAACAGGACCGGTTACAAATGGCAGCCATGCCGGAGTCCGACATGCACTGGGAACACGTGGGACACTTCTCCAGATCCACAAAACACATGTGGACTGGTTGGGCAAACTCCCATAAACCCTCCAGCACCCTAGAGAGGGTATAGAGCAGATCCAGTGTTCCACAACCAGGACGAAAACCGCATTGTTTTGAATCTGAGGTTCAACTATCGGCCGCATTCTCCTCTCCAGTACCCTGGCATAGACTTTCCCGGGGAGGCTGAGGACTGTGATCCATCTGTAGTTGGAACACACCCTCTGGTCCCCCTTCTTGAAAAGAGGGACCACCACTGAAAAGAGGGACCACCACTCCGGTCTGCCAGTCCAGAGGTACTGTCCCCGACCGCCACGCGATGTTGCAGAGGCGTGTCAACCAAGACAACCCTACAACATCCAGAGACTTTAGGTACTCAGGGCGTATCTCATCCACCCCTGGTGCCTTGCTCTGCTTCCTCAGTGGAAGACGTGCCGTGGGGTTGAGGAGATCCTCAAAGTATTCCTTCCACCGTCCAACAATGTCCCCAGTTGATGTCAGCAGATTCCCACAACATTGTTGGCAGGGTACTGCTTCCTCCTCCTGAGTCACCGGACGGTTTGCCAGAATTTCCCCAAGGCCAACCGATAGTCCTTTTCCATGGCCTCACCGAACTCCTCCCAGACCCGAGTTTTAGCCTCCACAACCACCAGGGCTGCAGTCCGCTTGGCCTGCCGGTACCTATCAGCTGCCTCAGGAGTCCCACGAGCCAACCAGGCTCGATAGGTCTCCATCTTCAGCTTGACGGCATCTCTTACTTCCGGTGTCCACCACTGGGTTCGGGGGTTGCTGCCACGACAGGTACCAGAGACTTTACAACCACAGCTTCGAGTGGCTGCATCGACAATGGAGGTGGAGAACATGGTCCACTTGGACTCAATGTCTCCAACCTGGTCGGTCGAAGCTCTGCCGGAGGTGGGAGTTAAAGATCTTTCTGATAGGGGGCTCGGCCAAATGTTCCCAACAGACCCTCACAGTACGTTTGGGCTTGCCGAGTCTCTCCATCTTTCTCCCCCGCCATCGGATCCAACTCACCACAAGGTGGTGATCAGGTGACAGCTTCGCTTCTCTCTTCACCTGAGTGTCCAAGACATACGCCGGAGGTAAGATGAAACGATCATCACTCTCCGGCCTAGGGTGTCCTGGTGCCACATGCACTGGTGGACACCCTTATGCTTGAACATGGTGTTCGTTATGGACAAAATGTGACTAGCAAAAAACTAGTCCAATAACAGAACACCACTCGGGTTTAGATCCGGGGGGGCGTTCCTCCCAATCAGGGCCCTCCAGGTGTCACTGTCGCTGCCCACGTGAGCGTTGAAGTCCCCCAGTAGAACGACGAAGTCCCCGGTCAGAGCACTTTACAGCACTCCAAAAAGGCCGGGTACTCTGCACTGCCATTTGGCCCGTAAGCACAAATAACAGTGAGAGAGCTATCCCTGACCCAAATGCGCAGGGGGCTATGAGCAAGCCCACACCAGCCTGCTGCCTCTCATCGCAAGCAACACCAGAGTAGTGGAGATTCCAGCCTCTCTCCAGCCCGACTATCTCGAGTCGGTATCTCCCGCACAAGCTCAGGCTCCTTCCCCGCCAGCTTGGTGACATTCCATGTCCCTAGCGCCAGATTCCGTGTCCGGGGATTGGGTCGTCGAGGCCTCCGCCTTTGACTGCCACCCAATCCACTTTGCACCGGCCCCTTACGTTCCTCCCGCAGGTGGTGGGCCCACGGGAGGGTGGTGTTTTTTTTTTCTGTGGTGTTTTACAGAAAAAAATTATTAGACTTCAATGGATATTCTATAATCTTACACCTAAAGCTTTCCAGAAATCGTCCCATGCAATTTCAGTGGTTCATGAGCGGGAAAGTCGGTGTAGTTTTACCATTGTGCAAAGTCCTCTTTTCTTTTTGCTTTGCTTTTCTGTGTGAAATTGGAGTTTATTGGTAGCAGGACCCAGTCGCTTTTCTGATGCTGTGGTCTACCCATCAGCTCTGGGGAATACATTAATCCGTCTACAGCAGCTGGAACTTCAGAGGAGCAGGGAATGAGGGGAAAGTGCTCCACTCACTTGTTCCTGAGTGCAGAAGAGAAAAGAAAAAAAAGGACAGGCAAGAGGGGGAGAGACATGGTTGAGGCATGGAAAATAAATCTGTATGTCAGTGAGCTAATAAGCTAATGAGTTCACTGTGTGATGTGGCATTGTTGCGTTAAAGATAACTCGTATTGTGAGTAGGTTTTGAAACGGTCTCTCATTAACCTTTTTCTCCTTCTTACATTCTGGCCACAGTTGCTTTCATTTAAAGTCACTGGCTTTTACCTGGAAGAACTCACTCAGACTTGAAAGCACATTGACTCAGAAAGATATTTAATCAGATAGGCCCCTGCAGACTCATAATGTCTTGGAAAGACTAAAGAATATACAGCACAGGGAAATTTCCATATGATACTTAATTATTTTATCACAGTGTCTAAAGGTTGTGGCGACCTTGGCTTTGTGGGTCCCTTGGTGTGTAAACCACATGGTTGAAGTGGATATGATGATGAACGCATGCTCCCAGGGCTTTATTTACTATGTCAGCAGCTAAAGCATTTTTTATCAATTTTACATCTGTCTATCAAATTTTCTATTTAAGTACAGTACAGTTTTATTTATTATTTCTACTGACACTCATTCAAACCAAACTTAAAATGTAGTCATCATAAAGCAAATTGTTGTTCTTTCTTAATCTTTTTCACCTAATTTTGTGTATGCATCTTATGTCATCGAACACAAAACGCTCAGAGCACGACTGCTGGCTCTAAATGCTGGCTGTTCCACTCGATTACAAAATGCAGGCAATATGTAGGCCAAAAAAATGTGTATTTTGTCCCAACAAGGAAAGAGAGTGAGCATATTTTCCTTGGCTCCTTGCCCACAAAACTGCATCTTCAAGCATGGGAACCATTTTTGCCTAAATGGACAATAGATGAAGGAGAAAGGATTGGTCAGGGAAAATGGAAGTGATTTATTTCCTTCTGTCAGTATCTGAAGGATGACTGTAGTCTCTTTCCATTGGCTATGAAGCAAAACGTCCACGTCCCTCAGTAGGAGCCCGTGTGCTGCCTGAGACATGTACCAATTTAAATAATTGGGTCGATGATTACTGCAGATGAAAACATAAACAAATCAATGAAGTCAACCTTTCTGTCTGAAAACAAATGCATGCAAAAAAAGCGTATTCATTCCATTTTTGTTTTCCCTACACAGCTACACTCACTTATTAGGCCAGTCCAAACCAGCATCAGGCAAACTTCCCAGAAAAAATGGTTTGAGGCTGTTAATACTCAGTGATGGGCAATGCAGAGACAAACTGTGCCATTGTTACAGGAAACTATATTAGAAGCTTGGGACTTATCCTACGTCACTGGAAAAACTTTTAGTCTTGAGTAAAAAACTGAGGCATAGACTTGACACCACTTGACCTTTTGCTTCAGCGTCTCCTCCAAATACAATCACACCCAGCAACTTGGAACAGTAACCTAGCATTACATTGACAGCCAATTCAGTTTTAATTACTTAATTGTGTTATCAAGAGTTTACACAATCTCATTCATCTAATCACTGTATCTGAGCCAACCCTCAATGCTGAAATTAGGGTTTGGCACCAAAGGCCTAAGGATAATTATTCTTAACACTGTGGATCTGCTTAAGGTATCTTCAAAGTGAACATGGAGGAATAATAAAATGGTCTTCACTAGACCAGCATTCGACCCTAGACATCTAAAATCTGTAGAGTGACTGTTACTGTCATTGCGTGGTTACTTCATTGCTTGCATATTGTCCGAATCAGGTAAAGGGAAGTCTCAAGTGAGTACCTCATCTCCTTGGCATGAGGCGTGTGGTTCAAAGTGTTGCGGTGACTCGTCAGAGCCGAGACGCCCACGAGTCTTCCCTCAAACTCTCGTGCAGCTTTGACATAACATACACACCAAGCGCACCGACATATGTTTGCTCTTATACTGAGTAAGACCTTCACAACAGCATATGGAAACTATATTGGTTTCCGCACTGGTGTCAGTAAGGATATGGCTTACCCAGTGTGATTTAAATATGTTGACGTTACCTACCCTGAGGAATGGCTCAATGGAGAAAAATGTTCTCTGTATGCTGACAGTGGCTCTGATTTGAACCGGTATATGTTTTATTAACCGTAGTGCTTCCTGTAAATCATGTTAAAATGTTGCATAAATATACACATATACTGTAATGCACTACACCATACTGCTGACTGATCTTGGCTGATACACTCTGCAAGTTCAATCCTGCACCTTTTATGTAGCCTTAAGAGATCAGAACAATATATGTTACTCGGGAAGTTTACCTGTGAGTGACCTTTAAAAGTGTTCCCAGCTTTGAAGTAACTGTGTGAAGGAAACAGGAGAGCATGAGTGACTTTAGTTTAAACAAGTTTATACACAGTTCTGGGCACTTGCTGACCTAACCAAAGTAGCCTCTCTGTCTGAATGTGTGTATTTTCAAGCAACTGTGTATATGTAACTTATGCCATGTGTGTATGTTCGCATGTACACGTGGGCCTACAAAGAAAAAAGTCTCAGCCCATTCTGATCAAAGTAAAGTTTGCACCTGGTCTTTGAGCTGTAAGATAGTAGTTACCGTAATGGCTTTTAAATGACCCTTAAAGCCCTGAAGCCTATAACTTTAAACAAAGCCTCCGTAGCCATTTTGAATGTGACCCATCCACTCATCTCTTGCTCAAGTGCTTTTTCTTAATTCCTTCTTTGTTCTCCCTGAACTAACTATGATTAAATCGAACTAATCTTCCAGAGTGCAGGTAGAGAAATCAAAAACATAGGAAAAAATGTAGACGTGTCTCGCTGACTATGAATCGCATCTACTGTAAACGAAAGCAAAGCTATTTACACTGTCTGGATGTAATCTGATGTCCAACGCCTCTCAGATCACATCAAAAACAAGTTTTCTGTGGCTGAAGAATTTTTCCAACAAGATAATGTTCTCTTGCCCTACGAAACATAACTGTAGCTTATCAAAGAATTGTGTAGATAAGACTTGTAAGCAATGTTCTTCGACATGACATGCTTTCTGGAAGTAGACCAGAGTTTTATTGGCTTCACATTCCTGAGCTCTTTGTGTGGTTTGTGGTGTTTGGTGTTCCCCTCTTTCACCTTGCACCCATCCTTAAGTGTGGCTACAGTGTCTGGATGCAGTGCTGACTGTATGCTGCATCAAAACATTTTTTTTTTTTCTTTTTTCTCAGAAATAGCAGGGTGAGTCACTTGGGTGGCCAGGAGTGACTGGCTCACATGGGGAGATGATTTTCCACCAGTTGTTCCTTATTGCTGACACGTCACAATTAGTAAGTGATATGTAAGTAAGGGGTGTTTGCAGTCTGTATGTTCAGTGTTTGTAGTCACATAGGCGCTGTTTGGCTTTTAGCACAATGGTGCTTTTTTTCACACTCATGACTTTTCTGAGTGCATTGTGAGTTTCTGTAAACTATGGGTGTATGGAGTCATAAACCAGTGTTAAGTACCTGAGAACTCAGAGTACTAAACTTTTCCATCCAAACATTTACATTATACACACAGTACATTATGTTATACTAGCAGATTGTGAATGTGAATTATCGTGAGTGTGGGAAATACTTTGCTTCATTTGTGGTATTAAATAACTTTTCATTTACTCCTTTATTCATAGTTATTAAACTCTATCTTAAAATGACTGAGCCACTTCACTATATTCTTTACTTTAAAACAATGACATTGCCTACATATTATAAAACATGTTGTTGCATATGTCTTGGTCTATAGTATGTGGTCTATGATCTAGGAGCAGTAACTATGAAAGACCACTAATAATACAGCAATTTCATATCAGTAAATATTAATATTGGAGCCATGCTTATTGTCTATTGTGTTTGTTTGCTTCTTATGCTCCATTCATTTTGTGTATTAAGTTTAAATGCACAGCTGCGTCATCAATCAATTTATATGCGTGTTTCAGCTAATAGTTGTGGTTCCTGTTACTTTAATCAGTGTGGCCCAAAGTGGCGCAGTGCTTATGTCTTGGCAGTGACTCACCCATCCACCTGATGCTCCTCACCCCCACCCCCCACCCTCAGCTGTTTACTCACTTCCCCGCTCCATCTGGTTTATCTGTCATGGAATGTGAAAGAGGAAGGGAAGTGAAGCAGCATGCACTCTACATCACGTTAGGTGTCTCTTTGTGAGCTTTGGCACGTGCCAGCCATGTTTTATTTATTCACTGCATGCGATCATAGCGTTTGCTGTACAGACCTCTCAAACATACAACAAAAGAATTGTATGTATTAACTTGTGGGCACATGAGCAATAATAAAAGAAATGTTGTTAGTTAGTATCTACACCAAGTAAATGTAGCGTCTTCTCAGCCCTCATTTTGACAACAACTTGAATCACGAGAGAGCGGGAACCCTCAAAATGACTTTAAGGCTACATATTTTTATGCTTTTGAGGCTATATATTTTCTGGTAAAAAGTTTCACAGTGTAAAGACAAAAACATCTCCAAATGTTTAAACATGTTGCATGAGTCAGATACTGTGGGCATGTTCTTGAAAACACATAATGATGATGTGTTGAAATATAAGCTATTTCTTAGTCTGTTATCTATGTGTATATTTCAGATACAATTGGCAGAATTCCAATTTAGTTTGTACCCCATGGCTATTTATAACCCTTAGTAAGCAGAATGTCTAAACTCAGTGCACTTCTTTTTTCTTAGTCGTTGCTCTCTGCCATGAGGATGTGTGGATATTGTCTGCTCAAAGTAATGGGGAGATGTGTGGGCTTTGACTGCGGCTTGCCCAACATGGATGATTTCATTCAGTAAAGCGGAAACTGTCACTGTGGATGGATAAATTTACCCATGCTGTGTCTGTCTGCTGAGTCTCTCAGACTACAAAGCTTGCATAGTCATTTTTGTACATCAGTCCATTTTTCAGCATGTTCTCAGCTCTGTTGCCATCTGAGTTCCATTAAATAACTTCAAACTCTGTCTAACAAGTAACTTATAATCTTATTGTCAACATAATGAGTTGAGTTTTTGTTATTAAACTTACTGCTGTGGAAACGAACAAGTGGGAGCGTTGCCATCCGGCATTAATTGGGTACTTAGCGTTAGAAGGCTTGTGGTTTTTGGTTAATCATTTTCCATTCACGTGTCCACTCATAAAACCTATGATCATAGCACATCTGTAAACCCCACTAAAATTAACACCTAAAAGGCTATTCTGAGTAAATTACTCATCATACTGTTGCCAACTGATGTCCTGAGTGATTGTAAATAAACACATTGTACTCATGGCTCAATGTGGCATCTAGTGATCTAGTTACTCTCAACCCTGCCAATAAAATTAGCCATTCTCTGTAATGCTAAACTGTTTTATTTGCAATAACTAGACTCAAGGAAACTGTATTAATTAAAGAATCTATTGATATAACATGCTGTCGCTTTATTCAATCCTATGCAGACTAAGCTTCCTGTTCTATTACTTGGGCGCTCATCAGACCTAAGACCTGGGGAGTTTGTGGTCGCTATCGGCAGCCCGTTTTCTCTCCAGAATACAGTTACAACTGGAATTGTCAGTACCACTCAGCGAGGAGGCCGAGAGCTGGGCCTTCGCAACTCCGATATGGACTACATCCAGACTGATGCTATTATTAACGTGAGATGTAATGCATTAATACATACATTTTACAATACAATATGGAACGTATTCTTACTTTATTTGTCATTTTTTGGTACAGTATGGCAACTCCGGAGGTCCTCTTGTAAATCTGGTAAGAGTTTTTGCATTTTTATTGAACCGTGATTTCACTTGTGGCTTGGAAATATGGTAATGAGTTTGGGTCATTTGTTACCAGACTTTTTAAGTTGACTTTTGCTCTCTTAGGATGGTGAGGTAATTGGGATCAACACATTGAAAGTGACAGCTGGCATCTCTTTTGCCATACCCTCAGACAAGATTCGACAGTTCCTGGCAGAATCCTACGACAGGCAGTCCAGAGGTATGAGCTCCTGCTGACACATCATATTATCTTTCTCACGTTATTGCTTGCACTGAATCACTCACTCTGGAAACAGATTTTAGTAAAGGTCTGTAAGAGTTGGAGCCAAAACCTGTTGGCGAGTAGGCCTATCGGGCATAACAGACTCCGCTGGTGGTTTTCAGCTCATTCTTTGATAGATTTATTTAATACATTTACAGTCTTTTGAGTTTGTTCCTAGCATTACCTAAGGAAATTATGGGACAAGTCATAAAGTATACCAGTGTGGAAGCCAGTTCACTAGGTCATTTTTTTATTTTATATCTTTTCTCGATTACCTTATAAGTTCATTTTACACACACATTTTCACCTGTGTTTGGCAGCTTGACATACCAATTTGTTTTGTAATAAAATAACAAGAAAGCATTTTTAAAGATGGACACATAAACTCTTTTATACGACACATGTAAGATTAGTGAGATAATACAATTCTTAGGGGTGCATGGTGGCAGAGTGGTTAGCGTGTGAGTTCAAACCCCTGCCGACTCAAACATCCTCGGCTCAAACATCCTGGCCTTTCTGTGAGGAGTCTGCATGTCCTCCCCGTTTTACCGTGGGTTCTCTTTGGGTTCCCAGGCTTCCTCCCACCGCCCAAAGACATGCATGTATAGGTCAATTGGCAACTCTTAAGTGTTCCTAGTAAATGAATGTAAGAGTGAATGGCTGTCTGTCTATGTCCAAGTGACCCCTAATGGGACTAAGCGGAAAAAAAGGAATGAATGAATAATAATATTTATTTGTCAAGGCTAATATTAAATCTGTGAACATATAGGCCTCACAGTCATTAATGTTTGGCTTCTTTATGCATTGGGTTTTTATGCAAACGGTAGGGAGGACCGCTGCAAAGAAGAAATATATCGGAATAAGGATGATGACACTTACTCCGTCGTAAGTTCCACATTTTTATTTGTACATAGCCACTAACTCATATTCCCACTGTGCATTGTATTCAATTGTGGTTGCCTTTCTTTTTTCAAAGCCTTGCGAAAGAGCTGAAATCTCGACATCGAGACTTCCCTGACATCACCTCTGGAGCCTATGTTATGGAAGTTATTGCAAAGACACCGGCTGCAGTGTAGGTTTGACATTCGGCTGCCAAACCTATAGTTCTCAGTATAAATACAATAAATCTGGAGTAACTACATAGTCTCAGAGGATAACCTTCAAAATGCATCTGACCTTTCCTCAGCAAAGCACACAAGACTCTGGGCATTCTCGCCTGAGCTCTCTACTCCCATTGCAAATGTACATGATATTTAATTTCCTTTTTCCTGCTCTCCCCATTGTCATGTGCACACTGTAACACCTACACAGTCTCCTACACAACTGTCCCAGTAGAACATAAATCTCATGACTAACGTCGGCATGCCTGAAGTGCCTGGCCTTCTAAAATGAACCCCTCCTCCCACAAAAGCAGCCCACTCCAATCAGCCACCACTACATCTCCAGCACAGTGGGGCCTGAGATACGCTGAGCTCAGCAATTTACTCCAAACCCCATGGTAGGAGGTTACTAACTGCACTGTGCTGTGGTTTTCCTCACTGAGCGTGCTCAGTATAGTAATAGTTTTCATAGTGGCAGTTAATCCACTGCTTAACTTAATCAACTTTTCACATATTAATATTTATCTGGTTCTTTCTATATTATTTTTGAGGCTATACTTCTCATCTTGTATTTTAGATTCAGTGGCAAACATTAAACCTAAATATAATCCATCCCTATATGTGCTGCTGGTGTTTTAAGGCAAGCAGAACTAAATGAATACTAAGCTGAAGTTTAGGAGATTAGTGTAAGTGAAGGTGTGGTGGTTCTTGTTTACATGTGGCTGTAATTACATAGAACAGAGTGTTTGATTCCCTGCTTATAAATGCTTCGGCCTGTGTGTGATTTTAGGTTTACTACTTTGTTTTCTTTATTACGGGTGGGTGTTTTGCCCACTATGTTTTATGGCTTAGCACTTTGCCCTTACTTTGCTATGATTCCACCATCATCACAGCATCATTAAAATGTTTTAAAAGGTTTAACACATGTTAACCTTAGATTTACTTCACATGCTAATGTAGTTTAACAGATTTGTGCTGAACACGAGGCCATGTTAAGTTGCTTTATTGTGCTTAGTGTTCTGGGCCTCTTTATCAACAAGCCCATAAGAAACCTGTCTAAAGTGAATAGAATACAATAAACATAATTATGTGGGATTAAATACATCAAATATCAACTTATTTAGTAGTTACAATTGCTACTGCTCATACTTCTGCTGAGTATGAGCAGTTGTGTTTATCTTCTGATATAATGGCCAGATGAGGTATTTCCATGGTGCAATACTTTACTTATTTTCCTGAAACCCTGACTAAATTATGTCTCCCTCCAGTGGGGGTCTCAAAGAGCATGATGTCATCATCTCAATCAACGGTCAGAGGATCTCATCAGCCACAGACGTCAGCACCGCCATCAAGAAGGAGGGAACGCTGAGAGTAGTTGTGCGCCGTGGAAATGAAGACGCCATCCTCACCATTCTTCCTGTGGAGATTGACCCTTGACCTTTCCTGAGGTCTTGCACATTAGCTGAATTGAAGTTTTTACCTACCACCAGTGGACTGTGTATTTTAAGAGAGTTTTTGGGGTCCTTCTGACATACCCTCCCACTGTGGCAAACATACTATACTATCAATGGTGGCAAAAGACCAATGTCACCACACATGCAGGCCTTGTCTTGAAAGAAATGGCTGTGCAGATGCTCTAAAGGCTGTACTGTACTTTTCTGTGTTTTCACTTTAGTCTTTAATACTTTGATCAATGCTACTGTTTGGTCACTGACTAATGAAGATGGTTATTATTATATTGATTTTTGTTTTAATTGTTCAGAGTCTTTTCTAATATGGAATTTGCTCAGTCAAGCTTTCCACTGCAATTTAAACTATTTTGATGTGGCTGTGTAAAACCTATTTGTATAATTGATATTTTGTCACTTTTTTCAAAAGTACTGTAGATAGTTTTGTTGAATATGTGATGTAAACCAAGAAGAAAATAAAGGGTTTAGCTTCTTTTGTTTTGACATAGACTGTTTACTTTTCCACACACAGTTTTCAGGCTGACATTACAGTATTTGCTTAACTATTACTCATGACTTAAAACCAGTTGGGATCTGCTTTAGATTTGTTTTATTGCTTTCATATGGACTTGATAGTGGTCTGGTGTTATTGTTGGGGGAGGGGCTCTGGAGGCTGACCTCAGAGACAGGAGAGTGAGCCAAACAGCGATTTGACCGCTGATGCTGTGGCTTTAGATGTGGGCCTCAAAATACACATAATATCTTGGTCCCAAGGCTTCATGCAGAGCATTTCTTTAAAAGCCATTGAATATTTACCTTTAATTTTTGTTCCACCTAAACCACATAGAAGATGGATGAAGTGGAGAAAAAACAATGTATTTGTAGTTGAAAGTGGCTCACAGTCCAAAATCATTAAATTTCTGAAATACCACCACATGGGTAACAAACAGATGTATATTTATTTTTTATGTTAATGATGTTTTTTGGAACCACTGACTTCCATACTCTATTAAAAAAAAAAAAAACAAGTGACAACATACTGTATTCCTGTTACTGCTGCTGCCATCTCATGGTTTTCTACCAGTGTTGCATTTGCTAATTTAAATATAAAAATGCACCTTTGATCTATACGAAAAATTGTACTTGGCACTAAAGCAATTTTCTGATATGCCTATCCCTGCAAAACATTTAAAAAAGATGACATGACACATATTACTGGAAGGGCCGGAATAGATTTAAATTAAGTCACAATTGCCACACTGCCAAAGCCTGAACCTGTCAGTCATCCAGGACATAAGCATTACATTAACATGTCTTGACAATAGTTCCTGCAAATGTCACCATTGTATGCTCATTTTTACACAGACTGATCACTGGGTCCAAAAATTCCAAATTGTATCTATTCCAAATATGACACAATGAAAGGGGGAAAAAAACTCATTCAAAATAATTTGAATGACTTATTTATTGTGATCCTAACAAGTACAAATTGTTGTACACGATGACTTTAAATTGCACTAACTTTTATGCTTTAAACCATACCAAATTGTCTCAGATTGAAATAATAATGTAAATGTTTACACTTGATAATCCAAATAAAATACTTTAAGAAGAAAGGAATGTCTATCTCTATGCAAATAATAATTATAATTAAACCCATGGATAAACCCCATACATCTAAGCTCGTACACTGCAGACTCAGAGCAACTCCTCCCTTAAAAACCTTTGGCACGGTTTCAAATAAAGTGTAAATTGTCCTTTGCTGCCCCCTGTTGTTTAATTTCGTTTCAGCTAACCAACCAATCAGAGACTCTTTCACTAGAGCATTTGAAAACGTTGGTCACGCTCATTGGCCAGTTACCATGTCGAAGCATACGACATAGGAGTCCTGCTTGGGAACGAGGAGGGAGGGGATATTTTAATGGCCGTCACTACCACTACAAAATACAAAAAGTCTGGATTATGTGGTATATTTAGAGCATAACAGAAACGCAGCGTTTTAGTCCAGCCACTTTTAGCATAAGGTACAATAATTTTAACACATTTGGCGGAGAAATGAATCTGTAGAGCAGTTTTTGGAGCACTGGACGGACTTTACCCGCTTGATCTGTGCGCGACTGGGAGCTCAGGCCTAGCCGGTTGGCTAAGAAACAAGCGGACCATAAGCTACTCACTGGAGTTTAAAGGTAATACTACGTTCGCAGTTGTGTCTAACTTAACTGATTATTCTACAAATATAACACTCTGTACCTATGTGTATCCAATCAATCGGCTACTATTAAGCGTATACTTGCATTATTTATTAAGCTTGAAATGTAAACACGGCAGTTACGTTAGCATAGATAGCGGCCAAGCTAACGTTAAGTTTATAATAAGTTTACAACCGGGGACAGACCTAGCTAAGGTTCACGATTGTGTGCAGCTTAACCGTGGCGTAAGGCATAAACGACATACACCGTCCATTGTAACAGATCGTCTTATTACCGTCAAGTGTTAGAAAATAGTACCATACTACCAAATAAGTGCAGTATCTTCTCACTGATAATGCGAGTGCCAAAGTAGCTTTAGCTGCTACTGCTAGCACTTGATGTGGTCTTAGCCAAAAGTTAATAACTGTCGGATTTATCTTCACAGTCATTCAAGAACACTGATTAATATTTTTTGTAATTGGCGAGTTTTGCCGATGGCCACACATGGACACATATTTCCCAACTTGAAAATGTAAATTATTCAAATTGTTGTGCTCAACAGTACGAACAGTTTTGCTCACGATGCTCACACACACTTATTTTACTCAAATAACACGCACTATGCTATACATATATAATAACTAATATCAATGTAGAGTTGAAAGAATTGTTTCGAATAAATTTGTGTGGTACACATTACAATGTAGGGTACTGTTTTAAATATTGATTTGTATATGATGGTTTTCTTTTTTTATAGGGACTATGTAACATAAGGCAAAATGACATCCAGATTTGGTAAAACATACAACCGCAAAGGGGGGGAGGCTAACTCAAAATTTGAAGAGGTCTTTTCCAATAGAAAGCCCACCTTGTCTACCAAATGGGGGGAGACAACATACAAGGCCCAGCTTGGTGCCAAAAGGCCAGTGTTAAAATCTGATGTACCAGAGCTTTCAAAAAGACCTAGGCTTGAGGAGAGCGACAGTGACGATGACCCGTTTGGGTTTGACAGCGATGATGAGTCAAAGACCGTTACATCTCACATTGACTCAGAGTCAAATGTCAAAGAACCAGCTACAACAAACCCACCATCACTGCAGGGCACTGTCACCCCATCTGTGGTGAGGTCCTCACAAAGTTCTACAGCCACATTCACAAGTGAGTAAGCATAAAACAATAAGCAGTTTGTCACATAGCTTGAGAATGATCAGAATAATAGCAATAATAAAGTTTCTGTGTTATTAAACTGCATTTTTTTATTAATTTATTTACAGACATGACAAAACCAGATGAAAAGGTTGTCAAAAATAACCAGCCCTGGTACAAAGTGGTTTCTGATTGCAACCAGAAGCCCGCAACAGTGTCCTCTTTTTCCACCACCACCACCACCACCTCCTCTAATAATCAAAACTCTTTAGGGACCCAGAAGTTTCTCTTGTCTTCAAGCTCAAACATCTCGCTTTATGGCACACAATCCACTCATACTCCAGGGGGTAGCAGAGATTTCCCTGCTCCTTCCTCTTTTGATGAACTACCACCAGAAGAAATGACAAACGCTGAAATGGAAGCTCCTACTGAGCTTCCCCCAGAACCAGTGGACAATATTCCCCCATCTCCATTCACCCTCAGGTCCTCAAACTGCAAGAAATACCAGAGGCCTAATCGGGCTAACAAAATGTCCCCTGACTCTGCTGAAAACAACTTTAGCAACAATGCTCATGAAACAACAAGCGTGCAAGATAAATCCCTCACTGTCCTTTCAGCCAGTTCAAGTAGTACTCCTGCCAAAGCAGCAGCCAAGCCTGTAGGCAGGGGCGGCGGGAGGGTGCGGGACTACACTGTCCTGCATCCCTCTTGTGTGTCAGTGTGCAACGTTACCATCCAGGACTCAATAGAGCGGAGCATGGATGAACTGGTTGTTCCTGCGACCCCTGCTGACCCTGGAGAAGCAGGGCTGATGAAGAAAAAGTCAGACGCTCCCCCGCCCAAACATGCTCGGTAAGGGACTTGCCATGTTTAGTATTTCTAATAGACATTGTACTAGTTATAAGAAGTTCTTTCTACGGCATTACTGGCTTGATTTGTCAATGATATTTACCACTTTCTTTGTTCTGTTCTGTTTCTCCATAAACCAAATCTAAAAAAAAATGTATCTTTTTATAGGTATAGGCCTGCACCGATAAAGCCTAAGAAGACTAAGACGGAGAGCAAGCTGGAGTTCTTTGGCTTCGAAGATAAAGAGGAGCAGGAAGGCGAAGAGGGCTCCGAAAGCGCAAATGCAGGGAAGAGCAACTACAAGATCAAGTACTTTGGCTTTGATGACCTCAGTGAGAGCGACAGCGATGATGACAGCTCCCAAGCCAAAGAAAAGAAAGCAAAGAAGAAAGCTTTGGCTGCTCTGAGCTCCAGTGTCGACAGCCCCCAAACCAGTGACTCTCAGGAAAGCCAGGCCAGCAGCAACACAGGTAAACAGGCCAAAAACCTGTATTCTGCAAGATGCTAACAGATATTTGGCACTTTTTTAACTAGTAATCTCGTTTCTGGAACAGATGCTTTTGATTTTTCTGATGACTCAAGTCCTGGTGGAACTGAGATGCAAAAAGCTCGCTCAGGGAAGCCAGGGGAAAAGGCCAAAGAGTTTGGAAGTGGAACTAAAAAGATCTTCAGTGGACCAAAAAAGGTACTCCAGGGCTCAATGAGATTGATGCAAGTTCACATCTAGGCAGTTTTTGATCAACATGGTATTCTTAAATATCTGACATTTTAATTTGGCACACTTAATAAATATTACAATAAAAGTTCTCTTGTGCCATAAAAGCCTGTCCAAGAGCTGTGTACACTATTCTTTTCAGCATTTACTTTTTCTAGTTCTTACTTGTACTACACTGTTGTTTGCTTCATAATACATAATTGGTTAATGAACTGTCATTTTCAGTCTAGTGTCAGACTGTT
Organism: Neodontobutis hainanensis; assembly: GCA_024349245.1. Taxonomy (NCBI): domain Eukaryota; kingdom Metazoa; phylum Chordata; class Actinopteri; order Gobiiformes; family Odontobutidae; genus Neodontobutis; species Neodontobutis hainanensis. The sequence goes on along the minus strand of JALDNG010000016.1, from coordinate 4,019,843 downwards.
ATTGTCAGAAGCCATTTTCTTCTGTCTTGCCAAAAACAATAAAACAATTGCCTTTTTCCTAATTTTTGCTATTAAACATTATCCTCAAATTTGATAAGTGATGTGCTATAATCTCAGTGAAAAATTATTTGAAAAAGATAAATTATTTTTTTTGCTACTTCAGTCTCCTGCTAAAGCTGTTTACAATCCCCGCCACTGGAACCAACCTGAGCCTGATGAGTTGCCTTTGCCTCCACTGTCCCGATCTCAAACTGCTCCAGTAAGATCCCTGTCTTTCTATACGTCAAGTTCTATAAGATGTTTATGTTAAACCTCAAGGGGTTACATTAAGATAACACTTTATGTTACTAGTGTCCAGAATGTCTACAACACAGTACTTTTGTTCACTTTTAGCAGTAGTAGTTTTTTAATAATACTCAAAAATGTTCTTTTTTATTTTTTTACACCCAAAAGCACTTTTTAATATACATTCAATTTACTATCAATCCATGTAAGGCTGAACATAATTAATAGATTTTAAACATTGTTAGGTTTGCACATCTGACATCTCTTCTCAACACTTATTAAAGTTTGTGTGGTTAACAGACTGTTCATTTGTGGTAAATCTCGCAGACATGTCATTAAACAGATTTTGTTACTTTGGTATGAGCCCTGTTTCTCCTCCTCCTCCTTCCTCAGGCCATTTTATCGAGCAGCAGCAGCAGCAGCAAAGACAGCAACTCCCATAAAGATGATGGCTTGTTCAAAGCCCCTCCACCGCCGCCCAAAGTCATTAAGTCTGAGACCATGCCCACACGTCCCCACCAAGATATCGTCACAGCACTCAAATGCAGGAAGGAGCACAAGGAGGTGAGTCTCAAGAGAGTAGAGTTTTTTTTGAAGTATTGATATGAGGCAGTAAGTGGAGAGGAGGGCATCTTTTTAGATGCATATTTTGTTTTCAGCGCTCACTATATTTACTCAGAGGCCGGCACTGCCACCTTTTTTATTTATACTTTTTTTTTTTCCCAGCCATGGTTTTGCCCATTTGAGGTGTTGAGACTGCCTTAAGTGCATTGCTTTTTAATTGAAACTATCAGTCTACATAGTCTATGATCGCTGATTCTAACAAATACACAGTGCAAACTGCTGATTGGGCCCAATGTCCACACACTGAGCTACTATTGACGATGGTATTAGCACAGTCAGCCATGGGTTTTAATGGAACCAATAGAGTGGAATTGAACAATAAGAGCATTTCTCTAACGCTGTGTGGGGGTTGATTGTGTCTCTGAATTGCTTCCTAATTACCTCTAATTAACCCAATTCCCCTTCCACCAGCTGTACACAGTGGTGCAGCATGTGAAGCACTTCAATGACGTGGTGGAGTTTGGAGAAAATCAAGAGTTCACAGATGACTTTGAGTACCTGGAGACGGGGCTGAAAAGTACTCAGCCACTCAACACAAGATGCCTTAGGTGAGTGCTTAACCTGAGCGTGGCCCTCCTGCATTTACTAGCAAACTGCACTCAACTGTTAGCGGTCTGCTCTGACAGACTTTTTTTTTTTTTCTACTTTTCAATTTAAACATTTAACTTCCAATGCACATTTTTTTCTTTTAGGAATTTTATCAAAATGCAATGGTTAAATACACACTCAGTAAATATTAAGCAAATATGCTTCAGATTTGTATTGCATAAGGAATGTTCTCAAAATTCTATAATAAAAGCATCTGGACTTCGTTTTCAAGGTGAAGACGTTTCGTCTCTATTCCAAGAGACTTTGTCAATTCTGAGTTCAACTGGTAAGAGAGCTGAGCTGGGAGCTGAGTTGAACTCAAAATTGACAAAGTCTCTTGGAATAGAGACAACACGTCTTCACCTTGAAAACAAAGCCCATATACTTTTACTCAGACCTTCTTTTCAAGATGCCCTGGATGACTGAGAACCTCCACAGACATCTATACAACTAAAGTCCTAGTTTATTTCTTATATCCATCTTTTTGCATGCATCTCTTTTTTTTTCTCTCGGTATTGGCAATGATAAACATTATTCTATTTTGAGATAAAGCCTTGTATTGTATTTGTCCCACAATGGGAAAATTGCATGGGCACAGTAGAGCAGCAAAGTAAAAACCCAACCTGACCGGAACAAAAATTTTATTAAAAACTTTTCCAAGACAGGATAATATAGACTATACATGTGTAAAATTTAACTACGCTAATACAAATTGAACAAATAGACTATACATAAGAAGATGAAAAACTGCTTTAAAAAAAAAAAAAAATTAAAATAAAACTAGGCTGTGCATATGTACTGTATGGTTGTGTATAAATGTATAGTGTAGATATATTGCACATATCAAGCCATTGTTCTAATGCTTCTCTCTTCTTTCCTCTCCAACTAATCTAGTATAATCAGCCTGGCCACACGGTGTGCCATGCCCAGTTTCAGGATGCATCTGCGAGCCAGAGGCAAAGTGGCCCACATCTTCAAAATACTCAGTGATGCTCCTCAGCACCCAGTGAGTAACACCTACTGTCTTCTAAATCTGTTAAATCTGTTTTAAACAGTTGCATCTACATGTAATGTCGACACCCAAGCTGATGATAACTAACTACCAAATTTATTTGCGTTATTGTATAAAAAAAACATTTAGGTCAGCATTCAAATTATATTCTTTACGTCATATCACATTTGTAAGCCATTATTTGCACGTTCTTTGTTCCTGACATTAAGTCGACATGTACTCTTCTGTTTCGTCAGAACCTGGCTCTATGCACAGCCGCGCTCATGTACATTCTGAGCCGAGACCGTCTTAACATGGATCTGGACAGGGCCTGCCTAGAGCTTATGATCAAGCTGCTGGAGATGGAACAGGACTACTCTGCTCTCCCTGACCAGCTGACTGCCAAGGAGGAGGACAAGGTCAAAGAGAAGATCAGGAAGCTGTGTGAGATGGTCCATAACAAACATCTTGACTTAGAAAACATCACGGTGGGTTCCTTTTTAATAAAACTCAAAAAGACTTTTGACCTTTCTCTCGATCCAACAATGCACCCTGAGTTTCCGTTACCTGGCATAGGCCGGCTTTTGGATGGTTTGATTCATAATTAGCCGGTAAAATAAAAGTTTACCGGCCCAAATGACTGGTGGAAAAATATGACCAATAATAAAATCTCACCAATACAATATTGCACGTTGCCATGATCTAACGTCTCAGTCTTTAAACAATCTCTTTATTCAGCTGCATTCTATCTCCGAGCTCTGGAGCGCACTTGAACATGCCTTGAACGCTTTCCTTTCCCTTTTTTGTGTCAAACTACACAGCTTATTTTAGAGGCATACACGCAGCAGACTTTACCTTTTACTAGTATAAATAAATAAGCTTAGCTGCAGGGATTTTTGTGACACAGTGTTGAACCATGGCCACACTTCACTGTCCCTTTTTGCGGTATTCTACAGCTGTACATTGCTTCTCTTTAAATTTATTATCCTTTATCATGTTATTGGTAATATTATGGTCCTCCATTCTCCACAGACCCAGCAACTTTACTCATAAACTGCATCAATTAAGCAGGGGCAGATATGACAGCCGTCCTTCGAGATGTTAGCCTACTGAAACACTGCAAACATGAGCAACACAAATTGACCAAAAACATTAAAAACCTTTCAACGGATAAGATCCGCAAACTGAATATTAATCGGAATTTAGAAATCAGAATGTGAATTTGCTGATGCACTTATGTAGTTAACGTAACCTTAACATGTCAATTGTAAATTCAATAGATTTTTGTATTTTATGACATGGACCTTACCAATTGGAATCTAATAAAAAAATAAATAAACATAAGTCTACGCCGTTATAGTAATATAAAGTTTAAGCAGCACCTCGTCTAATTTCAATTTCCTATAGCACGTATCACACAAATGTTTTTTACTTGCATAGGCCATGCACAGGCTGCGTGTAATTTGCAGGCACATTTATCGTCTATGGCCGGAATCCTCAAGTCTAGTCTAGTAAAATAAAAGTCTAGCAGAACCTCTGGATGCAACGTGTTTTAGGCTTCATAAGGGTAAGAGGGGCTGTTGAATATAATGTCTTTTACAGCTGTCACTTGGTAAAGCAATAAAATGATGCTGTGTTATGTTTGTCTGAATTCATCGCTCATCTATGATGAAATAGACAGCATGATTAGTAGACTTTATTGGTATGTGTACAATGTAAAGAAGTTGTTATAAAATGTTTTACAGACAGGTCACCTTGCTATGGAGACATTGCTCTCTCTAACGTCTAAAAGAGCCGGGGATTGGTTCAAAGAGGAACTGCGGCTTCTTGGTGGCCTGGACCACATTGTCGATAAAGGTAGGTGTGAAGTAGGATCTTTTTGTTATATCAATGCACCCATGTTGCTGCCTAAGGTCAGTCAATTGTACTTGGTGACTTTTTTTTTTTTTTTTTTTTTACCATGGTGCTTTTTTTTATGTGCGTCTCCTCAGTAAAAGAATGTGTGCAGCACCTCAGCCACGAAGAGGACAAGGAGAATCTTGTTGCGTCTTTGTGGGGGGCCGAGAGGTGTCTGAGAGTGCTTGAAAGTGTAAGTACCACTGTGTAAAGTTGTGCTTTCTTTTTCAAAGTTACAAAGAGTGGCATTTTAAGGCCAGGTGTAGGTAAGAAAAAGGAACCTATCGCCTTTGTACCTTTTTTTTTTTTTTTTTTTTTTTTTTTTTTTTAAACTTTCCTCAAACTACCTTTTTGAACTATTATTGACCAGAGAACAAATTCAAAAGTTCATATATATTTTTTTTCCTTTCAGTTCACTTTGATGCTTTTATTGTACTTTTCCCCTCTTATTGATTTATTTCTTTTCATGCACTGCCAACAGGTGACAGTGCAGAACCCTGAGAACCAGGGTTACTTGATTGCTTACAAGGACTCCCAACTGATCATCTCCTCTGCTAGGTGAGTCACTTCAGCAGTAATTTTAAACCCAAAAACTTTTATTTTCCTCTGATGCTGAAAATATTTTGGTTTGTACATTTTCAGTTATGTTAAGGAATATTCTTGTCATATTACAAATAATGTTTAATGAATCATGATTTATCATTCCATAGAGCTTTGCGTCATTGTGAGGATATGATCCAGCGGTATAGCAGGGCATTAAACAACAGTTCTTTATCATCAGCCGATGCCACCCTGCCTCACTGCAGCTTCAGTAATGTGGGCAAGGCAGTGGAGGACTGCATGAGGGCTGTAATTGGTGTGCTGCTCAATCTGACACATGACAATGGTTAGTATTTATGATTTTGGCACTGAACATTTTCAATCAAATTATAGGACTTTCAGAATATGAATGCCTTTTGAATGCATGATGGCCTGTATGAAAAGTTATTAATATTTTTATTTTGGCAGAGTGGGGAAGTACAAAGACAGGTGAGCAGGAGCTGTTAACAGTAACAGCTTTGAACTGTGTCCTAAGAGTCCCACGCTACATCCCAGCAGAACAGCGCTTTGACATCCGAGTACTGGTAAGTCACTTATTAAAGAAACTTATTGATTGTTTTAGGGCATTTTTGCAGGATTTCAAGGTAAACAAATGCAGGTCTACTCTGGCTTTTAATCAAACTCCATCCTTCTGTCATACAATTTTCTTGCATTTTTGTCTGTGATTGGCTGAGAGCCACACACTCACAAATGGTCCTCCCATGTAAACAAAGGAGTAAGAAAAGTGCACCTTTGTTAACAGAAAATGGATTTATGGGAGAGTTAACTTAATTTTTCATGAATATTATGCTTTTTATGACTTTTAATGTCAAAGATTTCTGACTTAGTCTGTGAAAGATGTTCTCATGACACGTGTGTTTCTTGCATTACAGGGTTTGGGTCTCCTAATTAATCTTGTGGAGTACAGCTCCAGAAACCGACACTGTCTGGTAGACATGGAGTACAATGTGGAAGACACCTGTCTGGAAGACAGCCTGATGCAGCCTGCTGACCTGACACAATCCGACACCAGCGCAGAGTCAGCAGCAGCAGCCGTTGCACCCACTCAGGGAGATGCAACCGATAAGCCTAAGGCCTCGGGTGCTTTGGCTGCCCTGGTCAAGGTATGAACTGGGCCAGGACTCATTAATAAATATTCCAGCAGTCACTCTGTTATTTCATTGGATTGCGCAGAAAGTTGTTTGTAAAAACCTTTAGTTGTAAGCAGCCATGTGGAAAAAAAATCAATATTATGTATGTTATATTGAGAAAGCTGTTTGCCCTCACTTCCACATACGCCACTGCACAAGGACAACCTCTAGCTTTTTGTGCCTTCAAATAAATTTCTTGTTTGAATCTTTGTACATTCCCCCATTTGGTGAAAAGGTTAAAGAGTAATCGAGCAAGTGTAAATGAACACACACTCATTTAATTTGGACTTTATTTTTACATTTTGAGTAATATTAAATTAGACTCTGCTTCACTACACACATTATCATACAAAATAAACTTCGTGACTCATTAGTATACACCTTAACTTGAAGATACTTAAATTATTAGTTGTCTACAGCTTATCTTTTATGAGTTGCAGAGGATTATTTTTAAGCCAACCTCTAGTGGATTTTGTTTGTTTGATATACTGGTTCTTCGTGTTTATTTATTCAGTTGAGAATGAATTATCTAATTTTGCTTCATATATCACAGCTCTTTTTGGAAAGAGAGCGTGCTGCCATCTTGGCTGAAGCTAAGACTGATGACCTCATCAGTGAGGCACCAAAGCCAGCACTGGACCAAAGCGGAGAGTGGCAGGAGACATCTGGTGAGATCCAGTGGGTGGAGGCCGAAAACAACGACAGCCAAACTAACAAGACGGAGGGAGACAAGAAAGAAGAGGAGGATGAAGAGTTGGACCTAAATAAAGGTAAGCACTAATAGCCCCTAATCCAACCACAGTGCAGCCCAAACAGCCTGATAGTGGTGTTCTATCATATGATATTTCTAGTCATTGTCTTGCCAAATGGATAGAAAACTGTGCATTTTGTTATCTTAACAAGAATAGTTTTGTTCTGATCTCAAAAGAAGTATTTAATCAGAAATTGTTTTCTCTCCCTTGTGTGCATGTAGCTCTGCAGCACGCAGGCAAGCATATGGAGGACAGCATAGTTGCCTCCTACACGGCTCTACTTTTGGGCTGCCTGTGCCAAGGAAGCCAGGTAAGAATAAATACATATAAATACATAGTTTTGTATTGGGGCATTATGCACATAGTTTGACATACTTTTCACTCCTTTTCTGGCAAAGATCAATGTGACTACTGTACGAGAGCATCTACCTAAAGGGGATTTCTCCATCATGACGGAAATGCTGAAGAAGTTCCTGAGTTTCATGAACCTCACTGTGAGTATTCTGGACAGTACTGAAAACGAAAGAACAGTTAAAGAAAAAGAACAAGCCACTGTATAAACTTTAACTGTCGAAAGGGGTATTAAGTTAAATACTGGAACATGCAATCCCTTTGGGCAAATTTTTTTCCCCACAAAATGCTTATAAGAAACAATTGTTGAATTTAATATTAAAAGAGAAAGCACATAGTGACATAATAAGCATGTGATTAGAATAATGTGTTGTTCTGCATTTGGCATTGGACAGTGATTATGAAAACGGGCATGTTGCGCAGTACTTTATGGCCCTAATTATTGAGAAAAGGCTGAGATAGTCTCATAATATTGTTGTAATCAATGTCCTGTCTCGTGAGGACGTTAAACATATAATCACAGCAGTGTGTAAGCTCTGAATCTTGTTATACATTTTTTACTTTTATGTAATTAAACATAATCCAGGGATCTTTATGAATAATAATAATAACAGGAAAACTATAGATGTTCAATTTACTAATTTAAGTAAAGGTCTGAACCACATGGTGAATCTAAACTAAGTCCTCAGGATCTCACTGTTACAGCAAAGGATTTTCACACCATTGTATTTGTTGTGTTGCCTTGTGTCTCCTCTCAGTGTGCAGTGGGCACCACGGGACAGAAGTCCATCTCCCGAGTCATCGACTACCTGGAGCATTGTTAACAGACAGTAGCACAGCAAACTCTTGGCTGCACATTAAAGGGAGGAGGCTGCTCGTGGTCTCTAACTGACAGGAGCCACAGGGGTCAGTGGAGGCTCACAGCAATCCCTTGACTTCACCGGATCACCCAAAGCTGTGATCACTCTCTATTTAGACTCCCCAAGGCAAACACTGATGTGTGTCCATGCACATCAAAAATACAAAAAATTGTCTCTGGAGCACAGTGTGAACCCAAGCTGTCCACTCAGCCTGACCTGCAGACGCTTTAGCTCCACTCACCTGTGATCCACTCCACATAGTCCAGATACTCCTCAGGTAACTGGAAATTAGGCAGAAACCTAGGCCTTTGTTAAGTCACACAAGTCGCTCAGGACTGTGTGGAATGTCTGAACTGAACATGCTTTAGACTATGTCCTGAAATGTCCCAAAAAGGGATGTTCAAGGAGGTTGCTTGGTCTCTGTCCCTGCAACATCCAGCCGGATGTCAACTGTCAGATTTTTGGGATCATTACATTTTATCTGTTCTCTACATTGACGCCATTGGTAAGGACATTGTTTAGCATGTAAAATCACCATTTTCATGGATTTTAGATGTCTTTCTAAACGGGTGTGGAATCCTTTTGAATGCATACAACCATTTTAGCTACATATTTGTGTTTGGCTTGAGATGAATGTTAAGGGAAGGGAGAGATTTATCTGATACAAGTCTTTGATCCTTTTTGCTCCCTTTTTTTATGTTGTGAAATTTTATTCAGCTGCATTGCTCTTCTCTTAGCATTTTGTTTATACTCTCTTAAGGGCATTTTCCCAGATTTATGAAACTTTTTTTCCTTTTTAATTTATAATGGCATTATAAATTCTGCCTATTATCAATTTGCCCGTGGTTTTAGATTAATTAATTATCATTCGGTTTTAAACCCACTGTTACAACATATTAGATGATTTAAGAATGAGAGCAGTGCATCCTTTTTAAAATAACAATGTTAGTTAATCTTTAAGATTTTACCTAATCATATAATTTATCTCCTGAGGTGTGATGTGAGTTCCTATTATGTTTTTAATCAACTAGTTGCAGTGCAGTAGCTGGACATGGACACATGAATTGCATTCTCATTTCAGTTATGTCATTTTCTTTTTAGATTGAATCATTGTTTGTCCAACCCGTGCTCCATTTTGGGCTCCTGCATTGTAATGTGTCAGCATTGGAGAATGTCTTTTGGCTCCCATTAATTTATTCCTTTGTTGTGTCATATGAAGCTGTACTGATGCACCTGAACCCTGTAGATGCCTCTGTGTAAAGCAGCCATGTCTTGTTCTGCTCGCATTTGATCACTGACTGAATGACAGCCATAGCCGTATTTATCCGGTCCGTCGGGCTGCAGTGCACATTACTTTGTGTTTACTGTCTACTTTGCAAAATTAGGTCTGAATGGAAATTTACATTGTAAATACACCTGTACATAATGGTTAATGGACATTTAAATGCTTAGACTACTTTTTTCCTGAAGCTGATATTTTTATTTTATACAATATTTCTGAGTTGTCATTTTGAAAAACAAAAATTGCAGAAAGATAAAAAACTTGTTTGTACCTGTTTCAAGGACACTGTCTTTGGTTACATGTAAAAAGCTGTATCTCAAACAAAAAGTTGCTACTTTCAGTAAACGCCCCCTGTGTTTGTTTGTTTTTTTTCTTCATTGTTTGATCAGTGGGGCATTTTTTCATTTCCAGACTTGTAAGCTTTATGCATCCAGACCTATGGGAGGTAAACACTAGCTTGCTCAAATTGATGTTTAGTTTCCCCCTCGCCTTCCTTTTGGTATTCATCGGCGTATCAGCCGCTCAGTGTATTTGTATTTTTATCTCGTCTCACTTGCCGTAACCTACAAGGCCACAAGGGAAAATGTGTGCGCCACCCTCATTTTTTTTCCATCCCTGACAAACTGTCTCAGATGGAGTGATGGTCCAGTGCTGCTGGTATACTTAACGGCACTCAACACTGACAGTGTGTGGATGTGGCCCCTCAGCCTGACTGACTTGCGCATAATAGAAACAAAAGATTCTCCTTGCTAGCACTAGCAGGGAGTCGCATTTGCAACTAGCTTACGGTGTTCTGGGAAATACTTGTGGCCACCTTGATTCCAGGCAGGCGACAGCTGTGTCAACCATGATACTACAAACAATGCAAAAACAACACCTTACATCAGCACAAGGCATGACAGCAGAATGAGTTTTGTGAACGGCACACAAATGGAATATAATTAAGTCCTTACACCCTCCATTCCTCTCTCCCAACAAAAGCAAATATGTGATTTAAATATTGTGCTGCTGCAGATTTCTAATCCAAGGAGTGTGAATGCTGAACGTATAGACGACTGGTGTCCCACGCTTTTCATTTGCCCATATACATTATACATGAAAGCTTTTCAGTAGTAGGCAGTAGCAAGAAAGTGGATTTAACCGAGGAAAAAAATCAGCAGCTCGCACAGGTTAACATGCCCCATGTTCTGTCATCCACAGAGACCAAAAATGAGGCATAAAAGAATAAAGGAGACTATGCAGAGCACAAGGAATTGTTGTTGCCCACCTGCCAATCACAATCCTGTTGATGAAGCTGCTGCATTTCACAGTTCTTTGCATTCATGCTTTTATCTCTGGCATATTTCACTGTGTGCACTTCTAGACAATTCTTTATATTTTCAAGCTCTTTTCCAGTTTTTTTTTTTATTTTTTTTTGTTTTGAATATTCATTACAACAGGAATTATCTTTGTACCTCCACGTGATTTGTCTCACACTTGCTTGATAGTGAATGAAAGACTGAGTGGGTGATTAGTCGACTGCTGTAAACATTGTTTTGTTTCTGTCAACCTGCTGCTTTCATAGACATCATTCAGAGTTGTGACACCACTAGGTGGTGTGAGCACTCAGCCTCTGACTGCAGTGTTCTACCTACTGCACACACCCACATGTTTGTATGCAGCAGTACACACACACACACACACACACACACACACACACACACACACACACACACACACACACACACACACACACACACACACACACACACACACTGGAGTATCGTCTCATCAGAGATGTTGCCTACTGATTTTGCCTCAAGCTGCTAGAACTCTGCTGTCTTCTGAGAGATAAACGCCCTCGTCTCGCTGATGCAGTCAGTCGCACGTACGCTGGTGGATTCACACTCACCGCAGAGAGTGTTGAAACATTTATGAAGAGGCTCAATACTTCGCTGACCATCAACACAGCCCTCATTCAGTAAATACAAATCAAGCAGGCGCAAGAACACATTGTAGACTGCACCATGGCTACCAAACACAATTAGTTTTTTTTTACTCTGCTAAATTTAGTGCAATACTTCCAAATTCCAATTTTTCCCATAGCCATCTTTGGTGGTCTGTTATGTCAGCTGTACACACTGTAGACTAGAGAATATTTGTTTATAACTTGTTGCTAATTATACAGCCATCCGGGTGATATCAACCATGCATAAAAAAAAAAAACTCTTAAATTTAGTTGAACATCTTGGAAAGGAAGCCTTAACAAAAGTATTTGCCAAATCTTTAGCTCAAATGCCAAAAGCTGACATTCATTGCCTTGTTTACAGGATTTAAACATATGTCCACGTTCACTCTAAAGGCTTTAGATTCAGAATGGTTTGTGCAGATTGTGCTTGCCACAGCATACTGTTCTCAGTCTAAATGGAAGCTTTCACTGTTGACTTGCTTACTTGCATGCACATTTGCAGCTAGACCCAGGGCCACCCAGGCATAACCGGTCCCAGGGGATAAAATACATAGACGGAGGCCTGTGAGCACTAGCAATAGAGCAGCAAAGGGAGGCTTAACCGTATAGGTACAAGCGAGTCAAATGTGTAAACACGCCTCCACAAATACACTCCCATCCGAACAAACAAACACCTCTACTGTTTGAACATGTGCAGGTAGCGCCTACTGCTTTAATCTCTCGCCTTGAATCATTGAGTGGCAGGGCAGAAAGACCCACAAGCCCATCTGTATTCCTGAATGTGCGTGACCTGCACTCCAACAGATGAGCTCTGTCCACAGGCGAGCCAGATGAGGAGCAAAGGAGAGTGGTACTGCTACGAGCGCCGCACTGCCTCACTGCCTTCTTCCATTCTCCAACTCTGAGTTTAAGCTACTTCTTTTTGTCAAGTCTGTGAAGAGAAGATGGGAGTGTAATTCAAATCACGAGAGCGCATTAGAGTTAGTTGGGGCACATTAGCATTGTTTTTCCTGTGAACACTGAAATATATATAGGCTACTATTATAACAACAAATCAAATCATTATTGTATGGAATCTGTAAAGTCGCATATACCTAATTTGGTATGTGGTGTGGTATGGTATGGGTCAGGCCAGTTGATATTGTCAAAAGGTTTTCAAGGTGAAGATGTTTCTGTCTGTTAATTCCAAGAGACTTTTTTAATTCTGAGATCAGCTGATATGAGGGCTAAGCTTATTTCTCTAGAGGGACGGGTTTGACCTGACCTCCAATTGCACCAGGCTGTTCTTGTTCCATGTTTGAAAGGGCAGGGTGACTCCTGATGTGAGGGATGTTAAAGGCTCAGGTGAGTTGTTAGTGTCACTGCTCCATTCAGGTGTTGTTGTTCTATAGTGAAACTCTTTTGATTTAGGTTTCAAAACACTTTTGTAAATACTAGGACACATGAATCTGAGGCCACCTTCTCTGTTCAGAAAGGGATTTTTAATTTGAACAAAATGGCTTCCTTCACCCCTCTCTCAAACCATCTGGCCTCTGGCCATATTCGAACATTGCTGCCCTCAAAGGAAGTTCCTTTCTCTTTGAGGTGGAGGTGGGCTGCAGACTCAGGTCCTCCAGGATTGGTTCTTCTGTGCTGATACATCCTCTTGTGAAGCTGTTGTTTCGTTTCTCCAACATAACTGTCACTGCACTCTTCACTAAACTGCATAAACCACATTACTTTGTGCGAAGGGATCTTGTCTTTAGGATGGACCAGATTTTGACACAGCGTGTTCCTTGGTTTAAAGTGGACTGGAATGTTGTGTTTGTAGAAAATTCTTTTAAGTTTTTCTAATAAACCAGACACATAAAGGATGACTACATCCCTTTAGTTCCTGGTTCCTGTCTATTTGTTCTCTTTGTCCTCTTGGTTTTGTTGAATGTCCACCTGGGGTATCCACAGTCTGACAGTAGGTGGATCACACTCCACAGCTTCCCCAGGAAAGTGGCCAATAGTTGAACCTCAGATTCAGACGGAACAATGTTTTTTTTTTTATCCCGGATGTGGAACACGGGACCAGCTTTATACCCTCTTCAGGTTGCTGAAAGGGTTCACAGGAGTTAGCCCAACCAGTCCACATGTGCTTTATGGATCTGGAGAAGGCATTTGAACGTGTTCCTCACAGCATCCTGTGGAAGGGTGCTCCAGAAGAATGTTTTAAAGTGTTTGAAAGTTTTCCTTGCCTTCAGTAAGACTCTGTCAGGGCTGCCCTTTGTCACCGGTCCTGTTCATCATCTTTATGGACAGGATTTCTAGGTGCAGCCAGGGGCCGGAGGGAGTCTGGTTTGGGGACCACAGGATCTTGTCTCTGCTTTTTGCAGATGATGTTGTCCTCTTAAGCTAGGACCTTCAGCGTGCACTGGGAGTTTGCAGCCGAATGCGAAGTGGCTGGGTTGAGGATCAGCACCTCCAGTTCCGAGGCCATGATTATCAGCTGGAAAAGGGCGGCTTGCCCCCTTCAGGTTGGTGGAGAGCTCCTGCCTCAAGTGGAGGATGTGTGCAATAGACTGCTTTGCGTGATTTATCAGAGAACAGATGTGCGCCAGAGTTATGCAACTAATGGCGACTAAAAAATGGCCGCTCTGTGATCAAAACCATTTACTAACAGACTATATAGTGATTGTGTGGATGGGCTCTAGGGAGTGGTATCAGAAACAGCCTGCATGACTCTCGCTTTATGAACGATGAACATGGCAAAAACATTGCATCCCGTGTCTAGATTGTACCAGTTCCACCGCTACACAAGACGATCTACTCAAAGATTTAAGAAAATGGAAACTGCAAACTACTTTTACCTGTCTGCCATTGTCTGAAACCCTTTGAACGTGCAGACAGCCGTCCTGCTCTTGCTTCTTATTGACAAAAAGAGAATTATCAAACAGGAGGTTCTTTCTAATACAGGTAGGAGGAAGTAAAACCCAAGAAATGAAGAAGTTACTACTTTTAGTTTAGAAGTTTTACCGAAAAGTAAAATTAGGAAAAGCCATTTCAACTTAACTAATCTTGGGTGACCCCAAAATGTTGATACTATATCGAGGGATAAAAAAATGTGACTCATTAATGATTTGGTAAAATAGTTGTAGCAGTAGATATTTTCATATTTACTGCAGTTAAGTTTGAGGATGTTTGTAACAGGGACGCAGTCAGTGTGAGTTAGGGTTAGGGCAGAGTGCTAGTTACACAAACCTCACACTGCCACACTGTCTTTTTCCATTCTCCACCTCCAGGCTCAAGCTGCTTCCTTTCGTCGAGTCTGTAGTGACAGGATGGAGGTTGATGAGTGTTATCTGGAGCCAGCAGGGTTACTGTTTGTGTGCGCGTGTGTGTGAATAAAGTATAAGAACCAAAGTGAGGTTCATTTGGGTGCGTGTCCCCTGTGGAAGGTCCTGCGACAGCTACAAAGAGAGAGTTTAATTTTAATGATCAAATCTCTGCACATTCGCCATGAAAATAATGCATAGAGAAAGTGCCTCAATAAAATCAAAACACCCCCAAACTATGCATTCACAAATCAGTCGCTGGAAAATTACTGATTTTCAGTGGCGGTCTTTGAATGCTTTCTCAGCAATGTTTTGCTCTGAAAGACGCTCTAAGTGTGTGGGATGGGTTGTAAGAACATTATAAGGAGCCCAGGGACACTTTTTTTATTCACAGCAGCTGTGCGAATGTGTCCTGAGATCACAAGATCAAGAAGGGGCATGAGAGGGATATTTGTCCAACAGAATGCATATATTCCTAATGTTTGATTCTAAATTATAGCTGTGTTACATATTAGAATTGTATCTCATACGCCGTCTTGCAGTGGTTCTACTTTATATATATTATATATATTTTGTAAATGCTTTAAGAGCCTGACATAAAACCGAGATAAGAAGAGGAGGGCAAGGAACAAAAGACTCTTGTCATCCAGGTTAAAGCGCTCCTGCTGCTCCATGGCACCTTATCTGAAGCTTATCTAAAACATTATCTAAAGCTATGTTAGACCTTTTGCCTTGCGTCTGCAGTGAGCCAGAATCTATTTACGTAAGCTATTTTATCCACCTGATCTTTTCTGTTGGACAGTACATTTAAAAAGGTGCACAACACAACCCTGGCCTTTTTGTGGAAGTTTTTTTTTTTTATATTACATCAGTGTGATTTTTTTAAAGGGCACTTCAGCAATACACTGGGATTGAGCATCTATAAAACCTAAAGCTGATGGTCTCTCCAGAGACCGGTTTACAGAAGAACATTCGAGGAACAGTACAGCATCAAAGATGTCCTTGCTTTCAGTGTCTAGTGTTGCTTTGAAATTCCCTTTTTGCTGTTACATTTTAACATTCTACTCAACCATTATGTTTTAACACTGGATTTCTTAAAATCTTCCCATACAGTTAAGGGATTGTATTAGCACCATGACCCTATAAATAAATTATGGCAAAAGCTAAAGATGAAACACTTAATAATGTATATATGAATAAATGAATTAGGTTACAAAGTTCAAGGCAATCATCAAAGAGAAATAAATAGTATTTTTCATTTCTTTCAACAAAAAATGTAGTACTAAGAGATTTATTTTTGTAAAAATATAATTTAATGAGCACTTAGTTACAAAGGGCAGAGGCTCACTGGTTGCAAAACCAGAAACTAAAAATGCACAGGGATTACTAATAACACTGACAATATACTTGTTCTGATCAAGCATCCCAAAAAAGTAAGCTTTTATGTATTGTTGAAAAAGATACATCTTAATGGATTGCAACTCTAAATAATATCAGACAGACCTGAATGTCTGCTGTAAAAAAAAAAGTCTATTAAATCCAAAATCTCCGTTTGGCAGAGCTGTGATTTAGAGCAAGTACAGTGGTGCAGTGGCTGGCACTGTTGCCATGTCTCCTCACATTAACAAAGTCAGGTTTAACTTGCCATTTGGCTGGAGGCTGTCTAAAATTTGCATGTCCTCCTTGTATGAGTGTGTGGGGGGTTCTCTCCCAGAATTAAATTGGAAATGAATAGTCTAGTATTATGAGTCAGCCTGGTGCATATGTGTCAATGATTGGCTGACAATGAAATTTAGTCAAATTAGTGTTTTTTTTTTTTGTTTTTTTTTGTCCATGCCAGTTCATTTAATGTCTGAATTATTTTTTTCCTTCACATTTACATTTCAATATAAAAAAATACCAAAATCAGTAAAATACACACAGTTTCCATTATTTTTATCTAGTGATTTGCCCACATACGCTCAATGACACATTCACATTAACAAGTCTTAAATCCATAAAGGACATAACATACTTGTGCACGTGTTGAGTGTATGCTGATACTGTATGTGAATACGGTGTTGCTGTATAACACAGCATTTCAAAAAGCCATGCCTCTTCTAGATCTCTTCTTTCCTGAGGGATACACTTTAAAGAAACAACTCAACGTGTCACTTTTGACCCAGTTGCACATCATTTTAAAATGACCATGGGTTACAATCTGAAGTGGGACAACCTTGATTGAAGCAGCATGTTTTCTTTTATTTTACACTACCCTTGCATGTTTCTGGTTTAGTCTATGACTGCTGCTAGTTTTCAACAATAAGGTGATTTCTTTGGAGGTAAATCTGTGAGAGGCAATGCCCCATTTTTACAAATTAGTTCACTTAGTTCTGCATTTTCAGTTTTTAGTTAATTTACACATGATGCCATTAATCCATAATACTTTAAGTATAGATTTTTTAATATTGAAAAAAAAAACTTTGGTAACGACTTGAAAAAGCCACTAGAAATGTTTTCACTTCCAACTGTTTGAGCAATCTGACTTTGTGGTGTAGTGCCCATATCTCTTTGCAATTATTTTCCAGTCACATCAGACTGCCCACTTCCCTCTGTCATGTTCTTTCCTCACTCTTATATATTTCCTTCACACTTGGTCTGGCCAGTTGTGTTGCCGGAGATCTAAGTGATTAACTGCCAGTGTGAAGTATTTGAGGCCATGCCAGCTCAACTAGAAGAAACCCCTTTGACTTCTGAAAAGCTAACCAAAACATGAGCAGCACCAGGCTCTAAACAACGTTTGAAGATCTCCTTTTTTTCCCGATCTAATTGTCCCTGTGATACTCCCCTGGGGGCAGGCACTCGGCTCCGTGAAACGTCCAATGCAGCATGCAGAGATGATGACAAGGTAAAAAGGGCTTCCGGGTTCTGGGGAAGCATTTGAAAGCAAAGTTTTAGTTGCATAATACATTAGCATTGGCAACAAATCCCAGATGTTGTTACCGCCTCGTCCTGACATGGCACCATCTCGCTAAAGGTGCACTGCACATAAAGTGTGCTGTCACACAGATAGATCTGCATGGGTCTATAAAATAAAATGATATTGTTCCCGTTTATTGTTTTTTCTTTATTTAAGCATGTGTTGTTATAAAATGCTGTGCAAATACAGAGCATAAACTGGTGGTTAGCACTCCTGCCAGCGAGGGATCGTACACACTTCAAAAACACCACTACAACTCGATTAACCATTGTAAGGACTTAGAAAACTATATATGAAGGTAAAAATGTTACTTAGTTCTGCTTTAATGCAATTTTATCAGTTAATATTCAGTTTGTTTCAGAAACATTTCTAATCCACAAACTCATTAATCAGTTCCAACAAAATTTCAGTTTTTTTGTTTTCTTTTAATTCCACCTAAAGTTGCTATAAAAACAACCTGAGTAATAAAATTTTACTAGAACCTTTATTTTGAAATCCCACATCAGATTGTCCTGAAATTACCTGGAGGGCCTTAAGGGATCCTCTGCTCCTCACCAAAAGTGCAATGACCCTTTGACAACTAGTGCTTTTCTTTTAAATAATTATATTATTATTATGTGAAAACAACACTACATTAGATTGTCCTAAAATTACTTTTTAAAATTATTATTTTAAAAGCTTTGTCGATATATGAAGGTTTGAAGTAACAAAAACATTGTTGTAACATTGTTCAAAACTAAAATTCAGTCTGAATGGATTAATGAGTTTATGAATAAGAAGTATTTCTGATACAAACTTAATATTAACTGATAAAATTGCATTAACAGACGCAGTCATTGAGAGAAGAAAATTTATAAAACCTGACATTTATCAGTTCACGAGGACATTGCAGTTAGCATATTCTAAAGGTGACTATTTCTGTTCATTTACTAATAACTGAAGCAGGAGACTATAGACTCAAAGCTGTTGTAATGTTAAAACTCAGCAGTGATTTTTTTTTAGTTTAGAAATAACAAGGATGTTACATCTCAATAGCTAAAATATCTGAACTAAATACTGAACCAAACTACTAACTTTTTGACTGCGTTTTTCTGTTTATGTAGTTTTAGAACCTTTTTAGTAGGCTACCTCTTTTTAATTATAAAAAGTTATTTATGAAGTGTCTTGTGATGTGTGCCAAAGAATGTCATTAGAATTTTAGTACGCTAATCAAACAATACAGGTTAAATGGGATAATCCTTCGTCTACCCCCTTTAATGAAACAGTGGTGTTTGCAAGGTTCAATTCTGCCTCTTGAATTGTTTAATCTTTAAATGAATAACTATTTAGGAAAATGTCTAACACTGTCACATCACAGGGCTATTGAGCTTTAAACTGGCACTGTCTTGCTCCCAGTTTGTCCTTCCAGCGGTCTTCACTTAGCCATGTCTGCTGCTGATCCTCTCCACTTCTCTTCAAGTAAACGCCTTGTAAAATGGTAGTTTTGAAGAAACTAACCTCCATTTACCTCCATTAGTCCGCTATGATGCCATCTACTATTTCTCATAAGCTCTAAACTTCAGTTTGGTGTAATGTATTAGTATTTTGTGGAGGTCCGGTTTTATAAAAAAAACATAAAAAAAACAAAAGGAGAAGCAGAAGAGGTCCCTAGACTTTGGGGGAGAGTTTAATCTAAAAGAGGGACGGCAAAAAGAATATCAGGTAGTGGAGCTTTAAGTCTTACTTCCTCATTGGATTGATATTAATGTTGCTGAACACTGTGGATAATATTGTCATTGTGTATGCACAATGAGACATATGTACTCTAGTTTCACCATAGACTAGTTGCCACTAACCTGACTCCGCCAGATAGAACTACTCACATGACATAGTCTGTTTCACAGAACCACCCGGGAAGGCTCCCATTGAAAGTGTGCAAAAAGGAGGAGCTTTCTGTCTGAAACTTGTTAAGGTGATTGGATGAAGCACCCACTAGTATTAGCCTACCACAAGACTTGTTTTAGCCAATCATAGCAACGATTAATTTGACATAACCAGAGTGCGGCAGATATGAAGAAACAACAAACCACTGTCACTGTAACAGTTTTTGTAAAGTCAATCTGCGAATAAAAGGAACATTAACAAACACTAAATTGGTTGACTGAAACAAGGACGTTGGGCAATAAAAAGTGTAGGATATGCCAAAGCCAGTAGGAATAGTGTCATGTTTTATGTCTGTTTTATATGGTTTCCAGTTTGTATTGTATTTCATGGACTTTATTTTGAAATGTCGTGCCCTTGTCTGTCCTGTGTGATTACCTGCTCCGCCCTAATGTGTTTCACCTGTCCCTTGTTGTCTGTGTCTATTTATACCTGTTTGTCCTTCCCCTCAGGACCAGGTCATTGTCTTAGTCCATGTCACCCGAAAGGCTTGTCTCTGGTCCTTTTGTTTCTTGTGTAAATTCCTAGTTCGTGTTTTTTTGTATTCTTTGTTTTCTCTGGATTTTTTGTCTGCGTGTTCAGTTCTGGGAGAGTTTTGGTTTTTGGGATTTTTTTTATGCAACTGTTCCTCTTAAATAAATTTTGTTTAACGTTTTATTGGAGTTTTGGGTTTCCTGCATTGGAGTCTTTACCTGTTCCTGAGCCCTCGGCCATTACAAATAGAGCACAAACATTTTTTTTCTCTTTGAACTGCCACCTTATTCTGGTGGAGCGGTTTAAGTGCCCGAACGATCCTAGGAGCCATGTAATCGGGGGCTATATGCCCCTGGTAGGGTCTCCCAAGGCAAACAGGTGACGGGCCAGACAAAGAGCGGTTCAAAACCCTTTAGGGATTATAAAATATCAAGGCATGTTTTCTCACAGTTACAAGTGAAGTATATCAAACCAGACATGCTTTGAGTTTTCTTTTCAGGCTTTATATTGAGGGGTAAAAAGTTACATAGTCTTTAATGCTGCTACCTTTCTTACAGACCACTTTACCACTCTGTTTTGAAAAGAAACCAGAGCTCCTATCTTTGCAGTATCTTGTGATAAAAAAAATCTTTAAAATGTATTTATTCTCTAAACCCACTATCAGAAGGCATTTCAACAAAAAAAAAGTAACCATACATCGTCAACATGATTCTGCTCCCTTTGGACGTGAAAAGTTTCATGGGAGGGAAACATGCCCACAACACAGTAAGAGAAGTGTTTTAAGAGTCTTCTTTGGAAATGTAGGTAAAGCCATGTGTTATTTGAAGCGGACACTAATCCTCCAGAGATACGTCTCCCCAGCTACAAGGATAGAAGAACAAAGAAAAGGCATGCATACGCAGGACTAAAACTTTGAAACTTTGTGTACAAAATAAAAGTTCTTTAACCCCTAAGGGTGAGGAAAAGTTTGTGGCTGTGCTTTAAAAAAAAAACCAAATGTGTCGGTCTGGGAGTGTTTTGCCTCAAAATGGAATATGTTTATGAGTTTATTTTGCATGCCTTGATGCGGCGCTGAATTGCAAAGGGTTTACTCAGTACAGAAAAACTGAACTAACCTGCTAAGAGCATTTACGGTGGAAAAGGAGTCTGTTTTGGGCTTTACTCTAAGCTGATGACACTTGCACACAAGCAGTTAATTCCCTGTGAGAGCGTTAACAGTTTAGGGCCAGGAAAACTTTCTTGCTGCTATCTCCCACATGCAGTATTTAGCTTTGAGCCTTGCTGATTACACAACTGTGGAACAATGCTATATATAAGGATCTCTATGTCTTATTTCTTTTCATCATTCTAGTTCTAATGTAGTAGCCAATACAATAAAGAATCCAGGGAATAGGTGCAGAGTCGTTTAATTAACAGAAAACTATGGTGTAGCAAGATTAATTTTGAATAAGAATTATAAGACAAAACTGAAGCCTGAATAAAGTAAAGAGAATACCCCTCGGGCTTGTACCCACCCAGTTCTACATTGCTACCTTCTGCATTTTCAGGTGAGTATTTTAATTCTCCACCGGTCAGGAATAAATTATGAGGGAATTTGAAATTCAGCAGAGAGAAGTCTTCCACTATCCAAATTAAAGCACAGATTCGTTATAAATAAGGATGACTCGTGTTTAATTAATCACCTCGGGCAGCCGTAATTCAAATTTGTAAACATAACCGAATGTCCTCAAGGCTCTGAATCAAAGATTGAAGCTCACTTTGCAAAACCAATTTAAGGCAGCGCACACACAAACAACTGAAACTGCTCAATTGATAATGAAAGAGAAATTTGAGTCTGACACTCTCTAATCTTGTTTTTAATAATGTAACTGTTCACTTGTGAAAATCTTTGTGGATGACATGTTTGTTAAAAGTGGAAATGGCTTTGTAAGATGTTGAAGGGTTATCATAGTTTCCCTCTGGTATTTGCACAGATATTTTAAAACCACTCATTCTAATATGTTGCTGGATGTTTTTTACTTTGATTAAGGCACACAATTGCAGTGACATGGTTATAATATATTTCAATATTTTTCATGACTCTACTGAAGATGGTGCGTGTTGTGTGTGTGATGGAGACCAGACAGATAATTGCTACATCTGCTTTTGCTGTACTATTTCTGTTCCTTTGTTTTTGCTTCATACATCCTACATTCTACAAGTGGATTTCTGTATTTTTAAATGTCCTTACACAAATTGAAAATGTCCACTAGCCAGGCGTGCTAGTATTACACTCTTCACACAGTCTCTGCACTCTAGGTGTTAATTAACACAGACTGAATTTGGTGCCAGCACCTCTAGGGACAAAGGAAACTGCAGGTGAGTCTATTTTACATCCTGATCATAACTCTGAATAAAAATACCCGAGGAAATTGCCTTGAGAGATCTGGTGTCTTTGCTGGATTCTTATTTGATGTAATATAAGTCAAGCCTTTTGTCTCATCTGTTTGCCTGTCATCAGGATGGTGCAGTTTATTTATCAATGCAGCCGAATAGAACTGCTGTTGACCTTCTGGATGGAGCACAATTGATGAGTCTGGGTGAGTCTGGGAGCATGAAAACATTTGAAACGGTTGCCAGTGTTAAAGTGGCTTTGTTGTCCTGAACCCTTGCGTGTCTAAAAACTTTTGCATGGTAAATCTTCAACAACAATATGTGCCTCCGTTGCTCTAAGCCCCTGTCCGCATCGGGTGAGCTATAGCTAGACTTTGCAAAGTTCACTCAGAGGTTCTGCATCTCTGCTTTGATTATTCTTGCTTGTTGGGACAAACCTAAAGAAAAATCATCTAGTCCGCCAGAACAAATTCCCTTTTTATTTTTATTTTATTTTATTTTTTTCAAATCTCACGGCTCTCTTCTGCCTCTCCACTTCGTTCTCCCAATCATCCTGTCTGCAGAGTTTCCATCTTATTTCGGTGTTTTTCCTTGACAGCCCACAGTGAGCAGAAGTATTGCCAAAGGCGGCTGAAGAGACAGTCCAAGTCATGTAACATAGTGAGCAGACAAAGTGTGCTGTGACAAAGACCTGCTAACGTTTGATTTTGTATTCATTGATTCACAATGTCCACAGTTTTTTTTTTATTTTACCCATTCATGTAAGCTCTTGTTTTTGTTTCATTTGTACCTCAATGCACTGTGTTCAAATAAGCATGTGTGCTTTGTGTGCCTGTCTCGTTGGCTATTTGTGGTATCCATGGAAGCAGCAGAGGCTGGTAATGTAAGACGAGCAACCCTGTGTGCCCTAGCGACTGATCTCCCTGACCCTCTGTTTACGTGCGTGGTTTATGAATGGCAGCGCGCTGTCTTTGTAGGTTTTTACTGGCAGATGTAATTGGACAGAAAGGACAAAAAAAAGTAAAGCATTAGATTATACTTCCCTGCACTTCTTTATAACCCTTTGCCAGGACACACACACGCACACACACACACACACACACACACACACACACACACACACACACACACACACACACACACACACATCCACAATACTCACACATCTCATGCACTATTAACGCTCTCCTCTCTTTTAATTACCTTCTCCATCAGAGCATCAGCTCAGCAATCAACTGGAGGAGCACGTGCCTCCAGGGATCAGCGGCCTGCCCTCCTGCTGGGATGCTGCATATCATTCCCATCCTTCCAAGCCCGTGTAGCTTGTGCCACAGGACAAGAAATCCGAGCAGCATGTGTTGGCTCAAACTGTGGCACTGCAATGTAATGACAGCAGCGTTGTCCTGTACCCCCACTGTGGCATGAAGGGCAGAGCCGGATTTTACAAATGTGGGATAACA
Source organism: Neodontobutis hainanensis (assembly GCA_024349245.1). NCBI lineage: Eukaryota > Metazoa > Chordata > Actinopteri > Gobiiformes > Odontobutidae > Neodontobutis > Neodontobutis hainanensis. The sequence goes on along the minus strand of JALDNG010000016.1, from coordinate 3,996,051 downwards.
CCTGGGGAGGATATGCTTGAGTCCCACAGATCGATTCACGAGGCCCTCTAATGAGACAGAAACAGAGTGTACACTGCGCTGCATGAAATTGCTAATCAAACAGCTAATTTCATTAAGGTTGCCTCAGGAATGTCATAATCAGCATCGGCCAAAAAGTAATTACAGCACATTGACTTCAGATGTAAGATCTGCCGGGCTAATGCTATAGTCAAAATTACAATTAGACTCCACAAAGAGAACTCCATTCTGATACAGAGTGCATTTCACAGCATTGTCCGCCGGGGACCCACTTGAAAATGAGTGAAGACAATTGTGGTTTATGAAATACCTCTGGCATACTAATATGGCAATATATCCTATTCATAATGCATCGGCGCAAACATATTCTGTCATCTCATCATCAAGCTTGTTGACTTACAGAGCAGATCTGTGCGGTGATTATGGACTGTCAGTGACATCAAGTAGGAAACACTCAGAGACAAAACAATCATGTTGCCACAAATTAAACCAGACATGTTAGAGTAGAAAATCTGCAAAAGCAATTACCTCATCAGCCATTCTACTGTACACTGGAATAAATTCATGTACATTTTGCGTCAACTAATGAGACAATGGCTACAGCCTGGAACTTTGCTTTCTTTTTCAATGAAACGCACCATATCTTTCACTTAATAATACGTATTAAAGGAGTGAGACAGCCATGAATGGGTGTAAATGAATTGTGGTGATATAGAGTGGAAAAAGATGTTCAATGCATCATCTCATGCATATATTGTAGATTTCTTTGGAGTTGGTTAACATCCAGGAAGCATGTTCATTTGCTTAATGGGACTGTTGTAATGTAGAAGAAAGCAACGGGTTTGACACAAAAGATCAAGTAAATAGAATAATTCAACTTTTTTTACACATAAAATGTTGTCATTTTTTTGTCTCCTCAGTAGTCCATCATCATGCTAAAAGGGTTCCCAATTTGTCTCTTTCCTGGTATTTACTGCAACCTATTTATAAGTGTCACCATTTTTTGTTCTTGTAGCCACTGTTTTGTGCGATGGGCTCAGTATCAAGATAGATTGGTGGATTTGGCGGCACAATTGTTATTTTTGGCAGCGTGCCCCTACTTCTCTAATGTTTATAATTTAATTTGAAACCACTCATTAGTTTCTTTTTCATCCTGCCTTGTGATGGCTGCCTTCCCTCTTGCTTAACTGCTTAGCTGTCTCTTAGTATGCCGTCCACACCTGTGCACTCTGCGTTGGGCCTCACCTAAAGTCATCCCGAAGTAAGACCCAAATAGTGTTGAACCTCACTGGCTCTTTGAAATATATTGTACTCACAGAGAAAAAAAAAACCCAATAGGCATGAATGATGAAAATTCGTCTTTCATGTTGATGCTTCAAACGCTGATGATAATTTTTACCCTGCAGAAAACTGGAGTTTGATTGAGGAGAGAAAAAAAAGAGAAAAAACTTCGCTTTGATAAGCTCTTGCTTTGTGTTCGAGTGGTGAATTAGATTTGGAGGCCATGAAGCAATCAAGAAGCTTAAAGATGTTCAATCAAACTGACTGAACTCTGATGAATCTATCATTAGACCAACCTTACATACTTTGATGCCATGATTCTATCGATTCACATACTAGTGTAATCTATCACCTGCCTTCTCGGCCATTTGCAGTTGTATTTCTGTAAAATAGAACTATACCTAACATCAGTGGGATTTTCTTCAATGTCATTAGTCTGGTTTAGTCTCTGTGGGACCAAATAAAACCAATAAAGAACTTCTTTTCAGTTGTTTTTTTGTTTTTCAGGATTATGGTCTAGAAAAAAAATGTGATACAAATGTTTTAAATGTATATTTTTAATTAAAACATTTTTACAAGAAAAACACAAATGAACAGAACACAAAAAACAAATGGACAAAAAATACAGCTCAGTACACTTCAAGGAAACAAGAAAAGAAAAAAACAAAACAAATGAGAAACAAGAAAAAAAGGAAAAAATGCCCAAGGTAGTCCACCTTGTTGCTGCTCAGCACCAAGGCCACAACAGCCCCAGTGAAGCAGAGGTATGGAGCACACACCTCCAGGAACTATCCCCTTCCAGAACGAAACAAAGAGGTCAAGTACTCCAACAGGGAAAGCTCCAGGATAGGTTTGTGCCAGTTCGATTTGATGAGGGAACTTGTCACTAATCCAAGATAGAAAAATGTTCTTCTCGTGCAGCACATATGAGGATCAGGTCATATAATCTGCTGAAGCCCCAACCAACATTACTGTCTCTGTAGCCCAACAGCATAGAAACATGACCCAGAGCCACTCCAAGTAACTCCAAATATTTTCCTCATGTCCTCTAGAATATCTCTCCAATATGATTGAATTTTTAAGACACGACCAAACACAGTAACAGGTCCCTTCCATTGATTTACATTTCAGACTCATAGGTGACGTTTGAGGGTTTATTTTGTGCCTTTTACTTGGGGAATCTGTACACTGTGAATAATGTTAAACTGTAGCAGCCTAGCACAGTAGATTAATTTTAAATGGTGCACAAAACAAAAGTAAACAGTAGATTTGGACTTCTAACAACTGCCATTCACCCTGGATTATTTATTATGGGGCAGCAGTAGCTCAGTGGGTAGAGCGGCCATTCTTTGAGGCCGACAGGTGGGTGGTTCAATAACCGCTCGAAACATCAAAACAACCCGCTTTCCCCCACATACTGTCGTTGTGTCCTTGAGCAAGACACTTAACCTACATTGCCTCCAGTGATGTTCTGTAACACTGGTTATTAGTTTAATGTATGTAAAGTGCTTTGAGTGCTACTACAGTAGGTGGAAAAGCGCTATATACAAATAGAGATTATTACTATTATTATTATTATTTAAGCTGACGGCCAAAAAGCAGGTAGCCCTTGACCAGAAGTGGGTGAACATGTGACTCTTTTCCACACACATTCTGCACTGGGCCAGAAAAAAAATTAAAAAAATAAAAAATATTTGGACTGTGGTAAAAGTGGACAGGAACTAAGTCAAACCTTAGTGTGTGTTTTGACCTTTTTCATGTTCTTCTGCAACATGTGACATAGAAGAAGCAAAGCAGGGCTATTGAGCTCCCATGAATCTCTGGGCTTCAGCCCCGCCCACCCGCTGCAGGTGCTTTCAATGAGTGTGATTAGGTTCATTGTTTGGAGAAGCAGCAACAGCAGTTACTAATGCTAATTTTAAGCACATTCTCCTATCCCTTGATGCTCATTTAAAGGTTAATATTAGCGGTTTTAAGGGGTTTATTTTGAATTTTCCTTTTTTTGCTTTTACTAATTTACGCAGCGAGTATATGCAAAGGGGTAGAGAATGGGAGGCATTCAGGTACATATTAAGTTAGCCACCTTCAGAGCATAGTAATTTGAGGTATGGAGATGTGATATTTACATTTAATTGACCTAATGATTAGTTCTGAATGTGAAAAAAGTAAAAACTTTAGACAAAAAAAAAACATTTTAGACCAAAATTGGCATAGAAAGATCATTAAAAAAATGTCTTCAAATGTCTCAACTAAGAAGCATTTCTTCTGTGGATCTAGTTGTAGAGAAAGTTAGTTTTTTTTTTTTTTTTTACATCTGTTTTTGCATTAATTTGTGTGTGGGGAAAAGAGACTTGCATTGTCAAAATGTCTTTAAAAGTTATTTTATCTATCAGCTGAATGGCATTGTCACTGCAGTGTGTTGCCTACTCTAAAGAAATGTCTAAATCTCTTCACGCATAAATTGGATCTAAAAATGGTATTCAATTTGGTATTTCATAAAATCATCACCTGAGCCCTTGCCCCAAGTGCAATTTCAAAGAAAACCCTACACAGATGAGACTGAAATGTGCAAATATGTGAAATCCAATTGCTACACATAAGTCTAACTGTTTACCACAGAGGAGTGAACGGTTGACGTGCTGTGTGGATACAGTTTTGTTTCTGCTAATCTTGAACGCACATCGGGGGTGAGCATGCTGTGAAAGCGCTCAGCCGAATCCTCATCTTAAATGTCTGTTTGTTTTACTTTTCAATCCTAGGCGTCGTGGCATCACTTCCTCACTCGACCTCTCAGATCCCGGGCTTCTGAAGTGAAAGCGGCACAGCAATCTCTGGGCTCATTGACTGTGGGGCCTGAGGGGCTTTGTGGTAACAGTCTAGGCACGTATTAGCGCTGCAGTGTTGGCTGACCCAGACTGGTCCCTAGCCACATAACCATCGCCTCATGCCTACTCAAAGGGCCTCTGTGCTGGAATGTGTCGTGCATGGAGCCTGGCCCCCTCCGAAACATCATCCGTGGTCTGTGCGGTGCTGGCAGCTTGACAGGCAGGTATGTAGTCATGAAGTAGCTGAGTCACAACGCTGCTGTCCTAGTGGATCATGTTTAAGATACCAGCGTGCAGTTGTATCTCCCGCTATAAATCCCTTAGCCCAACTTCATTGTTTGCCTGTTTTATGTGCAAATTTCTCAATGCATCACAAATTCTGTTCCATATGTAAATCTCCATAGCGTTTCATCCTCTATGGCTTGAGCTACACTCAGATGTATTTCGTTATGTACGACTGTGACTATATATAGCCTTCTAATTCTTCTTGTTGCCGTTGTTCCAAAATGAATTAAGTTCCTACTCTTCCTGTCAACACTTTGCATCTTCTCCTTGTCCCGCCTCCTCCCTGTAATTCACCTGCTTGCTCTTCTGACAATAAGTCAGCTCTTACACACTTCCGCCACTCTCCCACTTGCTGCAGTGTACTTTCCTTATACCTAATTAGAAATCCCCCTTAGGTTTCAGATACAAAGCAGAGTATTTATCATAAGCAGTTCAGTCATGGGTTTCTGGGTCAGGTAAAAAGAGAGTGTAGACAGATTTAAAAGCAAAATGCTGTTTGCCCAGAATTATATTTAAACAGAAATCTCCCTGCAAGTTTTTTTTTTAATTGTGTCTTTTTTTTTGAGAATAAGCAAATCCTACTTTGATCGGTTACCTAGCAACAGTTGTTTGTAAGTAGGTGAAGATGGATAGGTGCTGGAAGGACTGACATTGGTTGGAGTTGCAAAATTTCATAATGGCACAGGAGATTGGGTGATTCCACATATAGAGACATGCTCGTTATTTGGAAATGACTTCCCTGAAATATGGGAATATGAGATGGAAATGATAGGATGTAATTTATGTCTGCGGCGGCATACACATCCAGCAGATGATAAGGTGGTTTCCAGAAACTTTATAGTCTACTAACAAAATAAACTTTTGATTACACAAGGCGACTGTTTTTGCTGCATTTTTCCTTTTGCTTATGGATTTGCAAAAGTATCAATGTTCAGCAGGAGGAGGCCCACTGGTGTTATATTGTCTATTCCAAAAGTCCTTCCTGTCTGTGGCCAGAAAAGAAAATACAGAAACAAAATATTATAAATTTGTCCGTCCTAAATCTGTTGACCTGTTGTCTCTCCAGACTGCAATACATTTTATTCAAGTTCATTTCTTACTCCTGCAAGGCTCTTTAGCATTCAGTTTGGATGCACCAGCCGACAAGATGGAATAGCAAGATGAAGAAGCAGCGGACATACAGCACACAAAACAGCAGCGTTAAAAATGAAAGTGGCCATAGTGTTGGACAAACGTCTTCACGTTTTTGTGAAACATCACTTGTGTAATAACAGTCTGAAGTTTTGAAAGCACTTTTTTATGTTGATGTGTGAATAATGCTGCTCATGCCATGTTTGACTCAGTTCACCACTAACTGTCAGAAACACTGTCAGGATATGGCGTATACATGTCACAGTATCCCGGTTTCTTTTGGAGTTCTCCAGGTAACGTATCCAGGTTTCTCAAAACCGGGATACTGGCTTATATTGGTTTCTAAAATCAGGATATGTAAAAATGCACAATGACAAAAACAATCATAACCGGGATACACACTCATTGTTATATAATGTACAGTCAAGTACAACATCTTGTTATTGCCTCGGGTAAATGAGTTACGGAAGCATTTTGCCGCCATGTCAGTAAAAATAAATTCGATTTTTGAAAAAATAATTATAACATGTTATATGATAATTAAGAATTTACAAGATGTCACAAATGTTTTTCTTGTCACAGAAAAGATATGTTTTTACAAGGTTATATTTTTGTTACAATGTAACTCAGTAGCTCAGTATTGTTTAAATGTTTTAATTGGTGCTTTAATCTTATTTATTATATATTCATTTATTTATTTGATTTTAAAAATACATTGATTATGTAAATTTGAATAAACATGCGTCATATACATGGAAAATCTCTTGTTAAACCCCTATAGTAATTAGTAACTAATAATGGATAACAAACATTTTGAAAAGATCTCCCCTGTCAGCATTTCTCATTACTGGAGGTGTTTACCCAGAGTGACAGGTGAGGGAAGGTTAAGCAGAGCATTTGATTGACACAGCCTGAAAGAAACACTCGTCTCCCAGAGGGGATCAGAGAGTGTCATGATTGCAGAGTGATGCAATTAAAGTATTCCCACCAAAGGACTAAACAGTTTAGCTGGAGGCACTTTACAGTAACAGCTCCTGGAGCCTAAACCTCCGAGGAAATGAGGGACTATTTTGATGTTCTGCATGTTTTCCGGGCTGCCTTTAATACCTGATATAAGCCTGCACAATTGGCTAGGCACATGTATGATATTTTAATTGCTTATAAAAGACACAGATGACAGATAGACAAGTAGTGCTGCCATTACTCTCACTGCCATTGGCTTCTGCACCTTATCATTTTCCACACTATACATATTGACTGCTTTCTGAGACGACTCTTGCTCTTAAAAATGTTATGTTTGTATGGAAAACTCGTGTTTTACACAATCTCTCTTTACAAGTCTGTAAACTCTTTCATTAGACCGCCAGACCACTTTACTAACACAATTATGATTTAAGTTAGCATTTTGTTTGGACAAAAAAATGGCCTCTAGCATTATCTTACCACACAATGTGATAAGCTGTAGGATATACGTATGTTATACATTCATAATTTGTGTATACACAAAAGACCAAGATAGCCCACATTTTCAGAGATACCTGCCTTTGTGTTACTTTGATGAAGGAACCCCCTGTTTATGATGGACTGGAGGTGACATGGGCTGCACTCATTAGATAAAGAACAGGGCTTTTATTTACTTAGATGTTTAATGTAATGCTCTGTCTAGGTTTAACACAAACAACTTCAAAGTTAAAACATTACCTAATCAACAACGCAATACGAAGCTACATTTAGCATATTGTTCCAGAAGCATAGCAGACTTGAACATGCAGTGCCCTGTATGCATATTGAGTGTTTGTGCCTGTCTTGTTGGTGAATAAATGTCTCTTGTTCTAAGTCATCCACTGATTCGTTCTGTCTATCCTTGTCTCAAATCCAATCGGCTCCATAGAGGTGGTCAGCAGTTTTCCACAACACCTAGTAGGTGGACACTTAGAAGAAGTAACAAGCCATTCTTGATTTCCTCATTTGGTCCACTCACAAGAAGTAAATCTGACAAAGATCTTTGGCATTGCTTGACTTAAGCTGGAGGAGGACTTTCTCCTAGACCCTGAGATACTACAAATGGCACCCACTGACATACAGTAAAACTCATACACAGTCTAATTAAGATATGAGACCCACCAGAAACACCGTATGTGCCTTCACACTGCCCGGTCACTATAACCTGTCTTTGACCATATTTTGTGCTGTGCTCTGCTTGGGTGGTGATCATGGCTAAGGTCCATTGTCCTCTTGGGCTCAACATATATATAAGTTAAAGGGAGTATAGTAAAAGAAATACGGGGCATATACAGAAGTGACATAAAAGACATCCATCTATAGAGGCTGTCTGCAGTGCCTTTATAAGAACAATCCAATTCGCCCAGCTATTCCTCAAGGCTCTGAAGGCACAAAACACGCATGAGGAATAGACTGGCAAAGCAGAACAATGAAGTTTTTGCCTTTGGCTCTAAACCAAAGGTGCAACGTAGGATAAGAAAGGACCTTTGGGTCAACTGTAGCAATCCGTTGGGAGATGTCTCTATTGGCCCTACCACCTCCAAATGTCTGATATTAAAGGACTCCTCCTCCGCTGACCAACACACTGCAGTTGATCTGTTGGTGAAGGCCTACAGAGGGGAGAAGACTGTTTTATGAAAGCCGCCCTCATGAATTTATTATCCACAAGAAAACGATGGTGCTTAAAGATGAATGAAAATCAGAAACGCTATCTACAGTATTTATGAAGCATTTGATTTCCTGGGTGTATTGACCTTAAACTCCATAGTGAATTTGATTTAAGACAGCAATAATTAAACCCCGGACACACTGTTATTTCTCAATACAGCGCAAACTAAGTAACATGAATTTATTGATCCCGTCCATCTAGTTGTCAGCTGTTGATGTGTACATAGATTTTGATACACGTGGGGCTGTCTGTAAGTGCACTTAGGAAAAACAGTATGTTTTCTTTGACTGAGCTGTATGAGCTGAGGCATAGGTATAGACGAGCGCACTGTCAGATTTATACCTTGTCTATCAGGAATGGGAATGTGTTTTCATGCTGTTCACTAAAGCCCACAGCAGTCCATCTCCTGAATAATGCAGCGCCGTAGGTAGAAATACAGCCTTGGGCAATTTTTTTCCCTTCTGCAATATGAGGACCCACAGAATTTGCATTTGAGCCGCTTCTTTCTCATGTGTAAAAAATATTATCAAACAGCATTCACTAGTGCTGGGTTACATGCTTGAGAATTATCTTTTCAAACTTTTATGTATAGTGTGACAGTATGGAGATGCCAAATTAGTGTCAAGACATTGATTTTGATTGTGAAATATGTGAAATATTTGTGCATGAGAGAAGACATTTTAATTTGATGCAATTCATTCTGTGCAGCATCAGACAAAGTTTCTGTTGTGAAATGGACTGTTTGTGTTGGATGTTGTAGGACTATTGTTTCAAGCCTTATGAAATATGGCTAGTTTTTCCACAGGTCTGCCTCAGTAAAGAAGCAGCAAAGGGTCACTGAGGACCACAGTGGCTACAGCAAAGAACGCAATTTAAAAACACAACAAACTAGTAATACATTAGTTTAAAATTAATGAAACTGTGCATACCGTGCCAACCCTGGTGTACGCACAACCAACTGTTGATAAATCCAGTAGGCTGAAACTGGCGTGATTTGAAGAAAACACCCCTAAATATTTACCACCTCCACGTCCACGTCTGAGGAATTAGAGGCCAAGTGCTCATCACCCAAGCTGAAGTTACAGCTCCTCGGTGGCAGGGCACGGAGGGTGGATCAGATACAACTGAGTACCTCAAGTCTCTGGATGTTGTGGGGCTGTCTTGGCTGACACGCCTCTGCAACAACATGTGGCATTTGGGGACAGTACCTCTGGACTGGCAGAACGGCGGGTAGTGCCTCTTTTTAAGAATGGGGACCTGAAGTTGTGTTCCAACTACAGAGGGATCACACTCCTCAGCCTCCCTGGGTAAGTTTATACCAGGGTAATGGAGAAGAGAATTTGACCAATAGTCGAATTACAGCTTCAGGAGCAACAATGCGATTTTTGTCCCTGTCTTGGAAGCTTTATACCCTCTCCAGGGTGGAATCTCAGCCGGAATTGGGTGGTTTGTCCTATTTAGGTTGGTGGAGAACTCCTGCCTCAAGTGGAGGAGTTACAGTATCTTGGGGTCTTGTTCAATAGTGAGGGAAGGAGGGAACAGAAAATTGACAGACGGATTGGTGCAGCTTTGCAGTGATGTTGTCAATGTACCGATCTGTTGTGGTGAAGACAGAGCTAAGCTGTAAGGCAAAGCTCTCAATTTACCATTTGATCTACATTCCTACTCTCACCTATGGTCATGAGCTGTGGGTCATTACCGAAAGGACAAGATTCAGGATACAGGCGACCGAACAGTGTTGCCTCTGCAGGGTGGCTGGGCGCTCCCTTAGAGATAAGGTGAGGAGCTCGGGCACTTGGGAGGAGCTCAGAGTAGAGCCACTGCTCCTCCATATTTGTTCCTGGATGCCCCCCTGGGGAGATGTTCTGGGCATGTCCCACCGGGAGGTGGCCCCAGGGAAGACCAAGGAAGAGCTGGCCGGAGCGTCTCTGCTTAGACGTCTGACCCCACAACCCGGCCCCGGATAAGTGGAAGAAAGTGGATGGAGTACATATTTAAGTATAGTTACATGTTCTCATAACTCTTATTTTAAGGCAAAAACAATACTACGTTAAACAATAAACATACAGAGTCCTAGATCGAGCCACAGCGTTGCTAGTTGCCACAATCCAGCCTCAGTGGAGGCAGCGGGGCGAACCTGCTGAGTCCGAGACTTATCATAGTGAATGAACTTTTGCCCTTTTGCAACGTCCATTTTCCCTAAGAAGGAAAAGAGAAAATATAGACAGGTCTGTTACAGAGTGAACTTCTAGCCTACAGCAAACACCCTTTTCCCACAAAGCAAACTTAGTCTGCAGCCACAGCGGGGTGCATGAAATAGGGAGCGCGGCTCTTGGTAAGTGGCCGTTGCGCATCATATTATAATTGTTAAACTTCTCTTTTCCCGGGTTGTCTAATAACATGTGGGTGTTTTTGCAAAATTTACTGCTATTTTGACAAAATAAACAGATTGCTATGTTATAGACTGTATCGATAATACCCACACACTCATTTGAAAGCTCGTGCTGCACATGGCCCTTAAAATATATAAAATGCTAAACTATTGTTACAGAGAAGTGTAAAATGTAATATTTTCAAAGTGCCAATGCGTTGTTAGTTCTAAATAATGGTTTTGTTGACTTTAAACTTGCGTATATTAAGACCACCTCCTGACCTGGCGTGGGATTTGAGCATACTGAATGCCCACGTTTATATTGATTAATGCTGAAATGTTTGATAAATGAGGGCCATTGTATTTTAATTGAATGTCATATTCTGAAAATCCATCACGTAAAATGAAATTAAAAGTGACATTAGTGGGGAGGGGGCTCAGTGGCTCACTTACAGTGCGTACCATATACTCAGGTGACCAGGGTTCAATTCCTGCTTGGGTCATTTGCCCATTTAAAAAAAAAAGTGACAATTGCTTTTGGTATTAGCTATTGCTGGAATGTTGTGAGACATTTCTCTAGAAAGGACCCTTTATAGACTTCCTGCAGGCTGTTATTTGTAATTATACTCAACCAACCATTATTTTTTATGGAGGTCAGGAGGTTGTTGGAGGCAACTGGGAAAGTCATAATGTCTTATTCTGTGTGCATAAATTGTACAGCTGATTAATTATACCCACTTTGTGCACTGGGTGAAAGCAGGCTGAACAAACATGCGATTACTTCTAGCAAGCCAACTTTTAGCCTTGAGTGAGAAGCATCCATGCTGTTGTACTTACAATGAAACAATAAAAACCTGATCAAAAGACCTTGAAGTTTTCTCATCTTTTGTACTGTGCGACTATCTGCATCTGTAGCCACATTGGAAAAATCTCAGGCCCCTTCTCCTAGCAAAGCGGAGAAACACGCCGTCAGCGCTTCCTCAGGAGACTTTCTCTGAGTAGCTTGACCCCACAACCTAATCACCAGATCTGAAACTCCCATGGAGCTCCGGGCTGCACCGAGAGGAATAAAACCCCCTCCTACTGCCGCTTCCTCTGGCCTCACATGCCAGGACGCAATTAATTCATACTGCTGCCAGCCCGGCTCCATCCCAACAGTACTACATTCATCCCTTATGCTCATTTGGAATCTCTATTTGCATAATATCAATTTGGTTTGTAATGGACTAGTGGGAAACAGAGTCTGGAAATTTGCATGTATAAGAAAATTGTATTCATATTTACACTCAAGACACAAAGCTACATCTGTTGCTAACATCTGAAGAGGAATTGTGAATAGTCTTAAATGTAAAAGTGAATTAAAAGTTAAGGAAGAGTCAAGCTATATCATTATCACAGTTATCTGGCTCCAAAATCCCAGAGGAAGAGTGTGCGAATGGAGGAGGGAGTGGTATTGAATTGAATGACTGATAGAAAAACTGTCAACTGCTGAGTGAGTGGAAAGGCACCCTTTTTTCCCTGGATAAATAATCATATAGTCTTGCCACACTCCTCCTCTACTGGCTGCTTGTGAGCAAGACAAAAAAGAAATCAGGAGTCAGTGTCACAGTCAGAGAAACATCAACACACAGAAAGAGAGGGATGGTGAGAAATAGAGCAAAAAATGAGGAGAGACTAGCCTGAATGTCCAAATTGGATGGATCACCATTTTTCTGAAATAGAGATATGCAGAATATTAAAGCGCTTCCTTACTCACGTTCTATTATTTTTGGACGTACTAGTTAGTAGTAGTAGTAGATATTTGTCAAAGTTATGAAAGAACTATTTGGCCTTCAGCAAAAGTTTATGTACAAATGTCTATTACTCTACCAGGTATTCTAGCAAAACAGTAGCATGCCACCCCACTCAGAATTAAACATTGGAGTTTTCTATGAGTTATGTCTCTTTCGTGTCAGTAAACCATCAAATTGACATTACATACTCTTGTTTTAGTTTTAAATGTTTCTGAAAAGTTCTTGTAGACTGTGTTGAAAGAAACAATGACGGGCAGATATTAGGTAAACTAAATATAAAAGGCATTCCTCGACCATGCACCGAACGAACATTAGCATATCCTGTGGAGACTGATAAGCACATTGCAAGACTAAATATATATCAGCGGGATTGTTCCAAAGTAATATACGCCAATAAGGCACAGAGGAGCTAAGAGGCAGGAAGGGGGACACAGGAATGTCTTTGATTTCCTCCATTTGTCTTCCCTTCAAAATAAGATCTCCGCGCACCAAGTCAAGTGGATGGTGTACGTGGCTTGTGATGAAACAGATCCCTCCTGGGACTCTCCCATCAGGCTGAATAATAAAACGAGCGGCACGTGACCAATGTGCGCCCATATGCGCAGCACATTCAGTCCTCACTGGAGAATGGCAGTGCCTTATGTTGTTGTGCCGTGGCTCCAAGGGGAAATGTCTCTTTACCTCCACGCAGAGGTCAAGGATCATAATCAGCTTTTGAGGGGCAATCTCCTCGTGATGAAGGGAAGCCAAACAATAACTCATTCAGAGGATGTACCTGCAAATATATATGTCATAAAAAAATAATTCACGTAAAAACATTGCTGCAATTCACTGTTGACAGCTTCTTTTTAATCTGCTTTGCCAACATTAGGCTTAAAGAAGGTTGTTTTATTCACTATCTGTCCAATTGTGGCTTTGGCTCCATCTCACAAGATTTCTCTAAGACCTGGCATTTTACGGCAATTAAACCTCAAAGAGCACTGTGTCTTAGAAAGTTTTCAGTCAACATTTAAAGCACATTTAGCCTACTCATTGGCCAACGGTCTCAGATTTCTTAATCAAACATTAGTAGCAGATTCTTAAGATCCGATGAGAGCTTTGCACACTTACCCTACTTATGTAAATAAGAGCAGTGCGGAGGCGCATTTAAATATTAGATTTGACTGTAATTAAAGCAGTGTCATGTCACCAGGAAAACTCAAGATGTTTGAATCACTCATTACTCATAAAACATCACAGGACCACAATGTAGTCTATCACTTTTAAAGGCGTCTTAAATTGTTATGACACATTTAATATGTTTGAAATGTTTAATTTTGGCCCCACTTTTAATTAATTAATTGTACGGCTTGTATTGACTAAAAGCAAACTGGTATTTTATATGTCTGACATATTTTGCATTGCCAAGGTCATAAATGGTAAATAGCTTGTTGTAGCTACATGGAAATATTTCCATAAACTTTTATTGTACAATATACTATTTGCAGAAACCTAAAAATAGAATCCAATTAGAAAGTTGTTGATAAAAACAAAGAAAAGAAAGAAACAAAGAAAAAATAAAATTGAAAAATCTGTCTAAATTTACACTTCAGAAAGGGTGCTTTCTAATAAAAGGCTGAATCATTAGAACTAGTCATTGAGGGTAACATGTCATTCATTTTACTAAACAAATCAGAAGATAAAAGACAAAGTATGTTTTTGTTCACCTATTCTAAAAAAAGAAACCCTGAATTATTTTGAATAAACTCTGACCTGAATTGCAGCATCTGATATCTTCTAAAACCCCAGTGTAAACACAGCAAAGAACTGGCATTGTAAAGTACATAATGCTTTGAACAAAACTGGAATGACCATTTATGCGTAAGAGTGTACAGGAGTGGAGTAGGCTGTTTAACTTCCATGACTGAATTTTGTGCAGAGGGAGTCCCCTTACACAATGGTCAATGCAACAGTTACAACACTGCGTAATTAATCCACATTTAGTGGTTTTGTGTATTTTTAGTGCTGTCTTTTATTTGGTTTTGGTTCTAGATTAGTCCTAGTTTTGTTTTGCTTCAGTCCTGGTTCAGTCAGACTGGGCTTTGTGGTTGGTCCCTGGTACCAGTTAAAAACCATATTAGACTATACCAACGACCGCATCTAAACCAAATGACTAAAACAGAACTGTCAAATTTGAGCTTCCAGAAATTAATCAATCGACAAAGCAAAACCTTCAGCCAACTTTTAACATTTTTAAAAGACCAGAATAGACTACAAATTTCTTTTTTTGGCCAAGAAGCTGCATTCTCCTGAACTAACAAGAGTAATGCTCTCGCAAAGAAAGATCCCAGAACCTCTCAGACACACGTGTACTCTGCAGAGTCTAAATTGTTATATTCAGTGCAGATCTGTCCCCTGGCACCTCTTTTTTCCTCCTGCGTGCTCCTGCTTTTGAAAGTCTCATTTCTGACCAGGACTGATGATGTTAGTAATAAGCCCATGCAGTGTTGTCAAGGCCCTCATAAAAGACTGGAGGCCATCGACTGCCTTCTCTCCCGTCCTATTTCTTTTGTGTTGTGGAGCAGTTGCTACCAGGCTTTGCACAGGCAGCACACTCGAGAAGACAGGCAACAAAATGGGCCTAATGAGGGACCTTGGGGGGCAGTCAGGGAGACAAAAGCACAAAGTGTTAGGCACCACACTAAAGGATGACCGCCAACTGTTTAAAAACTAAAGGTGGCTCACCCTTTGCCTCTTGTCTTTGTATACAGGACAAGAACTCTTTGAAGAGATTGAATTGAGACATGGAAAAATAATGTTAAAATTCTTTTTGGGAGGGGAAGTGTATTTTGTGTAGCAGCACCAGAACAGACTTTTCTATCGAATAAAAAAGAAACCTCTGTTTACAACTTTACCAACTCTGTGATTAAGTCTGTGCTCTAAATTGTTAAGCATGTGGTGACTTTGGGTGACAGGTGTCTGTAGAAATTCTCCTCTGAGCTGTTCGCTGTTCACTAAACCACCACAGACTCAGTCACTTAACTCTTTCTGTATACTGTAATGGGTCAGTCAACAGGGAACAGAAGATTGCTATTGAAAGATTGCCTCGAAAGTTTATAATACTTTAAACTTAATCCTTGTTATCTGGATAAAAAGATTTGGTTGGACATTTACCATTTACTGATACCTGAAATGGAATGAACTAAATGACTTCAAGGTGGGGTGTGTTGTTGTTAGTCTTTGGTTGGGAACATTGTGTGGTCAATTTTTGAACAATCACTGTGGAATAAAATGCTGGCAATTTGAAACTTTTGAAAAATTTTAACAATTTAGTTTATGTGAACTTGAGTGAAAAAAGAGGACAACTGGGTTTCAGTCTTGCTTGTCGTTAGCATGCATGTACATGAACAAATAGTGTTGTAGCTAAACTACTGATTAGGGTTAATACATTTTGAGATGACATACAAGCTGTGCCTATTGCCACTACAACTGTTAATGTTTCAGAGACACAGCTTTTAAACATTGTAGTTCAATAACACACTTACCTTCTGTAAACTTTTAGTGTTTGTGTTTTTGTAAATGAGCCATCCATGTGCAGAAGGAACAATTTTATTGTACTGTTAATGCTTTTTAAAATTGTATATACACACACACACTTAATCCTTATGGCTTTTACATACTATTGAAAATAGTTTTGCCTCATATGAGGATAAAACAGGATGTATGAGCAAAAAGCTAAAGGTAATAAGTTGATTTAGAAGGTCTGCAATGAAAACACCAGGGGAGGTAATTACCACAATTTCACTGTTAGTGCTGTGCTAGGGTTAACAATGTCATAGCAAGCTTTCCTTTTCTATTTTGTCCTGTGAGATTTCTCAATATACTACACACACTCATACAAATAATTATATGCAATACATAAATGCATATAGATTCCCCTGCATACATGCATAAATGAGAACGTGTGAGTCAATGTATTAATGTAGACATGTATTGTATGTATTAAATAATTTTTAATGCCGATGCTCACTAATGCATGATGATTTACTAATGTATGGTCACACACGCAGGCACTCCACACATTCAATATATTGAAATGGAGATAAGGTGTGACAAAGTGCTTTTGGATTCAAAGCGTCAGCTTAAAAGGGCAAAGGCAACAGTGTGCAGTGAGCAAAGACCAGGAGAACAGGGCGTAGCGGTTTTATTGGCACAAACTTGCTCCTCCATTCAGTCCACTGAAGAAAATTACAATTATTCCTACTCTCCACTTCCAAGGACTGTGATGAGGAGTATTTATGGATATTTAAAAATACAAGTAGTACGGCTAAAACGATTAATCGAATAAATACAGTAATTTGATTAGAAAAAAACGTGGTTATTTTAAATTTCCCCCAATGATTTGAGTGGACAGCTAAACCCACTTTCACACATCCACTGACATCCACTGAGACCCCCCCAACTTTCTGGATGTGAAAGTTGGGGGGGGGCACTCCTAGTGTCAAGTCCGGAGTGCCCTGTTACTCTTGGGGATGTGTGAACATTTACAGTTTTTTTTTAGTGTAGTCTCCGCGGTGAGCTGATGATGAGAATGCTGTGCGTCTGGAGCTGAAGCCTCGACTTTCTGCAGCTGTTTGAACTTTAATTTAAACTGTTTGGTTAAGGTCCTCATATGTTCCAATAACTGTCATTTCAACATCACTGTCGCCGTGAAGGACTCAGCTCATTTGTTTGTTAGCTTTGCGTTTAGCGCCGTCGAGCTAATTGAGCAACACCCCTTCTCTCCACCCACCCCACCCCAACTTCTCAGGACAGTCACCAAACTATTTAGAAATCTATTCTATTGTTATATGGAAATGCAGGTGTTGTTGATTAACATGCATATCTCTAAATGTACTGTAAACTTTATCAGACAGCTTTTAAGGTAACCTTTATTTTGTTTAAATGTGTATTTAATACCATGCTTTAGGCTGAGACTCCAATGATAATGAATGTGCAATATAGTGCATTGTCATACTATATTAGAAATATATTTTTTAATGTAATTTCTTAATTATTTATTTATGTTCTAGTGTCAGGTATATATTTTTTCATTTATAATGCACATATAATGTAAAATGGAAGTGCCATTACAATTATTATTATATATTATATATAATATATATATACAGAGTTATATCTGTTTATGTGAACTGTGTTGCTGACTATTTAGCCAAATACTAAACAAACCAAATACTGACCACTACCTGTATCTTTAGCCATATTTTTGAACCCATTTGGTTGAATATGGTGTGGTTTTCACAGCAGTGTGCACTGGACAGTGCCAACAGTTCAGTGAAAGTGTGACTCCTTAGTAAATTAACACATTTATCCAAGGACAAGACATTTATTACAAGATCAAGACATTACATTTTATTTTAAAAGGTTTTATGCATTTTGTGTGTTTTTCTCTTTTACCTGAGTGTCCAACAGAAGTGGTTTCTTTTAATAACTGTACTGCTTCTTAATTTATGACATAAGAATTTACAACATTTACTTTATTGGAACGTGTTAAAATGGGAGATACTTTATGATTAAGATACATGGTGCTTATTGAGATCCCTTTGCTGTTACAGTTTAAAAGGCCTAGACTGATGTTGCATGATTAAGAATTTGTCATTACTGTATCATATCCATCAGCCACAAATCAGTCTTTAAAAATAAAAATGTCTTGTTTCTTTTAAACAGTACATTAATCACAATGCCAGCTTTATTTGCAGTTGGCACCAGCCCCCACTCACAGGTGTGAACACTAGTTACCACCATCTGGGGGTCGCCACAGTGAAGTAGTTCAGATGAGGAGCTTGGCAATGTCTTTACGCCAGATGCCCTTCCTGACGCATCCCTCTCCATCTACCTGAGCTTGGGACCGGCACAGATAGACTGTGGCTGGAGTTGGACCCAAGTGGATACAAACCCCCAATCTCCAACACCCAAACCGGGTCAACAGATGTGTTAGGGGGAGGCTCAACAACAAAGTTCAACCTACATGTCAAGGACTAGTTGGAGTCAATAACAGATGATGTGTACAGTTGAACGCTATTGCTCCCTCCTCTATCACCTTACCAACCTTTGTACTATAGCACTGTCCTTGACACTACATTCCTGTGAACACCACAAGGCATCCAGGTGTGTGTGACATCTACAATGTGATTTTACACTGCCCACTGACTGACAGACATTACATTATTACACAAGACTTTTTGTTTGCAATCCAAATTCCTAAAAAAATCCTAGATTGTTTGACATGACAACTTATAAGTGTGTGCCACCCCCCATTATGCGTGTGTTTCTACTCCAGACAAAAGAACATACTAGATGATGTGTAGATGATGAATATGTCAGCCCAAATTCGTCCCTGGTCTTTTGGCTTTGCTTGTGATTAAGTTGAGGTGTTGTGGTAAGAAAATGAGCTTTTTCTAATACAAATTGAAAAAATACTGTTTGTTGATTCAATACACATTACAAGTGATCAAAATGTAACTCACACAGAAAAAAAACTGCTTATAGAATCATAAGTGTTTTGTTTTGGGTCCATTTATTTTAATTTTCTTTGTTGCTTGGAAAAATATCTTTTCATATTATGGAATATCATTTTGATACATGGCACTTTTTTATTTATTCAGAGTTGTTTTTTGGTTGATAAAGTATAACGTGCCGTTGGATTGGCAAAAGTGGTATGCGCCATTTCCGATGCAAACCACATTGCTTTCCGTATATACGAGTAGTGCTGTAGGTATAGTGGGTGGTGATATATTTACAGTACAGACAACAAGACATGTTGTCTTGTAAAATGTACTCTATATACTGAACAAAGGGACTCCCTAATCACTGGTCTTGGTTGAGATGCAGTGGGCTATAGTTGTAATAAATATCACCTCTGCAGATATATTACTTGAAAAAGAGTTAGAGAAAAATGTATTTGTGGCCTCTGAGAAGCTTTGTCTTAGCAGGGGTTGCTTTAAGCTTTATTGCTGGCAAAAAAAAAGCACATTTGTAGTCTGGCAGCCATCTTAACACTCCTACATGGCTTTTCCTGTGGCTGTGTTCATCTGGCTCAGCTGCAAAGTGCTGTCTGAAGCATCTTCTTACCCTCATCAAAGAATAGCTCTGTTTATCTCATAATGTCATTGCATACATGGGAATTTTAAAACGCTTTTGTTAAATTTCAATTGACATGTCCAACTTAATGTGACAATTGGATGCAGAAAACAGAAAGATTTATATATCTAATGGTATATGTCAATGTTTTAGCTTTAGACAGTAGGTGTTTACCCTTAAAAGGCATTTGTCTCAGAAAAATCTGAATATTTTCTTGGATTTCTTCCTTCTCTACAAACGTGAACAAATACAATTGCATTATCAAATTATTGCCAGTGGTCTATAAATACCCAGATTAGCTGTCTGTCAGTCAAAACTGAAGCTATTTTGATCTTGTAAAAGTAGAGCAGTTAGATTTGAGTGAAGAATCTCAAAAATTCAGTGTGCCAATGTTTTATTAAGGACCAGCATTGTAACATATTGCAGATATCAGTGTCAGTAAAAAACAACAGTCAAATACCTACAGAGAGGAAGGCAAGTCCTGAGATGTTAGCTGACTGGGAGGAAGAACGTCTGGACTTTTCAGATCTAAACTTCTAGTCATCAGACACCCCGCTGGTATAAGAAGCTAACTAAAGGTCCCTACAATGCAGAGAGGGTATCATCCCAAAGTCATCACGCTGAAACTGTACACTAAGCGAAAGGGAGGAGGTCAAGGACTGAGCATCAGAGAACATAAAGAAGGTTGCCCCAAGTGCTTGAAAATGTCAGGCAGCAGAAGCCCACTAAGGAACAAGAATCCGCATATTGGAAGATAAACCCTTGCTCCCTGCTAACTGTGTACCACAAAAAAATAATCGAAGAAATGTCTGACAGCTAAAAAGGTAGTCAAGGAACAAGCTCTAAGTAAGTTGAGTCCATAAGAAGTATAACACACCAGGACCCTAGATGCAGACTAAGCATACTGATCGGCAGATTGTGCAATGGCGGGCATACATTACAGAAGTGCATAGTACTGACTGGATATAACAAGTTCAAAATCTGACATGCCGTCAAAGGAGAGAAGAGAACGAGCTACCAAAATGCTATGGATCCAGATACAGGCCGATTATAAGAAGACTGTAGTGGTAAAATGTTACAATACCCAGTGCTGGCAACATAATGAGAAAATAACATAAGATGTTCAGCAAATGCAAATGCTGGTAAAAGAGTTACAGAAGTTGGAAGGTGAAGAAAACCCGTGGTCCCCATCATTAAAGTGTCTGTGGTACTGTAGTAACTTAATGGTGACTTTTTAAACACAGCATAAAGTTAATAAGATACTATTTCTGATTTGTTGCTCATTGAATGTGCCTTAACATTGCACTGTGTGTATCCACTCTGGTAAAGCATTTGAAATCTATGCATCTAAATCATCAGATTTCAGCACTTCTTGTGATCTACTTGTAGGCCCACTGCATTGACACATGTGCCTTCTGTACGGCTTGATGGATGACTGCTGTGTTCATATGTTCAGTCATTGTTTTTTCTCATAAAGCTTGTCAAGATTGTTACCCTCCTCCTTGAAGAGATTTATGCTCCATTAGGATTCTGCAGGTCAACATGTCATCATTAAATACAGATGGGTGTCCATGGCAACCCATATACTTTCACATGGATGCCAATGTGTTGTATTTGGTCCTATAGTCATTGCAACAATGTTTGACTTTTGATTCATGTTTTTTGTGCACATATAAAAACAGGTAAAGTTAAACCACAGTTTATAACAAGGGGGGACCGCTGGCTGCTTTTTGTGGCAACCTCTTTTTATGTGTCATTTCTATCCTGTTTCCAGTAACCCAAAACAGAAACAGGAAGTTGTGTATTTTCTTTTTGTTTAAGCTCATTGCAAAATGCTAAGAATACCTCGACTCCAAATTGGAAACATAATTGACTTTTTAAAAATTAATAGTGGTTCTTGAAAAAAATAACTGATCCTGTGGTGCTTAGAATAGCCCTGGGTACTTATTACTTCCATATACTGTAAGTGCTAGTCTACAAATGACAAGAAATTACATCATTTGAATTGAGGCTCATCTATCTGGTGTTTGTGACATAGTAGCAGCTGCAAACAGAAGATGGATTTGGTTCTGGAGCGGATTTGAAAAGACCACAGTATCCTATTGAAAGAGTTGGGTTGTTGGTTCCCTTAGCCTTTAGGTTGTAGAGGCATTATGTGATAGAGCTGTGAACTGCTTCCGAGTGTGAGTTGTGGCAAAGTCCACTCAGCAATGTTGCCTACCCATTTCTTCTTCTTTGGCCTGTTCTTCTTCCTCACTGGACTTTGAAAGACCGTAACTTCTGGTCACATGGCTGTACCACTCCAAATCCTCATATTTGCCCACTGATGCTTTGATTTGGTAGCTGACTTGTTTGTGTGTGATATGGTCCTGAGGATGAGATACCTAGAATTCTTGGATAGTCTCTTGTATTCACCGCTGGAGTTCAGAGGTCAATGTTTCACATGCTTAAAGAAAGATGGATAGAACTAATGAATGGCTTTGAATGAAAAGAGAAAACTTAAAACATGAGCCTATAGATTATGCAGTAGTGTTTGTGTGTATATATGAAATAATATGAACGCAAAGTTAAATATTCAACACTAGGTCACTGATGTGTGAGAGAACCCTGGACCCATATGGCAGTCATAAACAGTGGATGCTTCCAACCAGCTGGATTTAGCATCTGTATGTACTGTATATAACCATGCAGCTTTGGCTAAACTTGTTAGCATAATCATTGTGACGTGCACTTCTAGTCTGTCAGAACCAGCAGCAGGAGTCATGTGTCATCATTGTGCTGTGGCCTGTGCGAGCAGTGGGTGTACAGACATTTCCTGAATATTAAGATTCTAAAAGAAATCCCACTATTCTGAGGCAATTTAATCCTGAAAAAGGTTTCTTGTGCTTCTTTTTTCTGTATGTTGTCGTGGAGACTGGTTGCAGTAATTCCACTATTCGAGTAAGCCCAGAGGTATGGACCCTATGACATAAAAAAACACTTAATAAGCCTTCTTGGTAACAGTTCACCAACTGGGATTTCATTAAAAGCAGGTCTTGTGAAGCTTTATGTAATTCAGGTCAATTCAAATGAGCCTCAGCTGATTGGTATTGTGTCGGACAATACACACAGACGTATAGGCTTAAATAGCTTATTGATTTCTGCAGTCTCAAAGTGTATAATTGATGAGGTTAGAGATCTGTGACTTGCGTGTAGGTGACAGCAGGAGTGGGATGTGAGGTGTATTTAGTGGTGGACAAGGACTTAGCAGTTGTTAGATGCATAAATATTTATATACACACATTTTTGATTTGTTTCACACTAATGAGCGTTCACTGTCTGCTCATGCCACAACTTTATGCTGGCAGGCAGTAATACAGAAGCTTCATAATGTTTATTTCAAATCAGTAGAATTATTTCAATATATCCTCAGAAATTTTAACAAGCAAGAGAATGCACAAACTGGAATAAATTGCTGGTTGGTACAGAGAGTGTAGTGTACCAGCTTGTTGAACTGAGTAAAAATATGCTTTTAGCATGTGGCGTGTCCAGTGAGGGTACAAGAGTGTTTTATAAATGTGGGATTTATTTGAACATTTTTATTTTTCTCACATAGTTTGTCACTGGTCATGTCTAGATTTCATGTCTCCTCTGCCAGGGGCAAAATATCTTCCCTTTTATGTTTAAGATATTGCTTGAAAAACAGCGGGTCATCTTTGTGAGAATTGTAGTGGCCTTTGATGTCCTTTTTGAATGTAGCTGCTACTTTAAAGTCCATGCAACTGTTCTTTCACAATACAGAAATATGTCTTCCAAAATTGAAAAAGCCATTTACTACTCCACAAATGTGCCATGACTTATACCGGAGCAAATCCATGGAATCTTTCAGAACATTTATATTAACACAACCCAATCTTTCAAGGATTAAAGGCAATGGTAGCAATGACTTGTTGCGTTATTTTTAGTGCTTAGTATTCTATAATACCTCAGCTGTTTGCTACACATGTAAACAGTTGTTTTATATCGTTAGAAAAGGTGAAATGTCTGCACAAACATGGTTTATTATCTCTTGCAGGAGCGTTGCATGCACAGTTTCTCCCACTGAAGACCTAACCCTTCAGTTTTGATCTGAGAATCGTCTTTGTAGCACAAAAAGCCCCAGGCATCTCTTCTAAGAAGAATGCTTTCCCCAGTACCCCTCACAGCCATATCATTCACAAACTGTATATAGACCTATATACTTCCTTTTCAAGAAGGCCCTTTTTTTTCAGAAGTTCAAAGTTTATGGAAGACTGCGTTTGATCACATTTTCATCCGCCTCATATAAACGCGATAAGGAGCACATCATTTTCACTTCATTTGCTTTGACTGCAGAACTTTACAACATGAGCAAGTCAACACGAGACAAAATAAGTGACTAATAAATAAGTTAATGTCTATTTTTTTTCTTTTGGCACAGTCTGTTTTTATGTTTGCCATATAAACAGGCATAGTGTTTTATAGACTGTAAACTGTAATCCACTCCTTTTTATATTGACCACATCATATCATCCACAAAGCTTCAAATGTCTATTATTTTTGAGATAGCCGTGAAACCGTTGGATAAATTGGACAGGTGTTTTGAGTCGGTCCTTCCTCCTACAGTAATGAGTTCTTTCAGACAAAAACATTAACCCTGTCATTGTGGCAGCTTGGATGTGATTGCCCAGGCGACACCATCGGTATGTCCACATGTTTTTTTGAAATAAGGTGTTGTTCTAATGAGTGCTTCACTGACAGCATCATCAGCCGGAGATGCCTGCATAAATTAGACAATGGTGTGAATTCTCTTGACTGTGTGGGAAGGCTCAGTGCTTTCACACATAAACATTACAAAATGTCTTACAGTTTATAATTGATGCTGTCTAAAAGCTATTTTTATGCATCTACTGTACTCTACTCTGCAAATGTCCTCCTGTGTAAGAGAGATTATAATGCATATTTATAAAACAAAAAAACACATTGACAGAAGTATATGCTGTCGTACTTCATTATAGTATGGTCCTTTCTAAATTAGAAAGTTCTAATTATTTAATTTCTAAACTCTGACAGGTTAGTAACGCCAACCTTTCCTCAGACCAAATGACATTAAACCTGGCTCTGAAGTCTGAAATGGTTGCCAATAAAAGCCCAAATTTGGATGCGACTCTGTGTTTGACAATGAGCAGACGCCACATGTAAAGTCTCCGATGTGTTCGAACATTCTCGCCGACTCGTTGGCTAAATATCTAGGCCATTTGCTGAGAAGCAGCAACCAATAACAGTGCAGCAGAAGGTGTCCACCTCTGACTTATATTCACTCCTTTTTTCCCTTTCTCCAGTTTACATAGTGTCACTGCTCAGTTTTGGGATTGGACTCCTGATGAGACAGTTGTGTGAACTCCAAAGTGTTCTGGCGTTTAAGACTGTAGTTGCTTTTGGCGGGGTTAGACAAATTATGGGTGTCAAGAATACCAGCTAAATGGAAAGTTAATGAAGTCTAATTGGCAGCCCTGCGGCCCACTGGCCGTTGTCCAGTGAGTACCCTACGTAAGGTCCAAAGTAAGTTTCTCAGATTGGTTCCAGTCACTCACGAACCCTAACGGAACTAAACAGAAGAAAGTGAATAAATGAAGTGTAAAATGTTTTAAAGAAATGAACAAGACGGCTGCTATAGCATTTGCTAGATTTGAAGTTTTGATGCAGAAATGAAAATGAAATGCACAATGAACAAATAAAACCAAAAACCGCAGTATTATCTGCCTCCTGGAATTGGTTTGAGGAGTGTTCTTGACTACACTGACAAGCGCCAACATGAATAATTTTAGGCATGTCAAGAAATTGAATTCACTTAACTATTTAGTCTGTTTTTTGCTTGTCACTTGACTTCCCAGTCTGCTAAAGTAAACATGTAAAACGAATTGAGCCAAGCAACACTGGGGCAATTGTCAACTCTTTAGCCAACAAGCATGACTCTTGTTTCCCCTTATGACAGCTAAACTGCTCTTCAAAAGCCTTCTTACAGTGCTGTCCTAGTGACAGCGGGGGACTCGGCTGTTTCAAATAAAGCCCTTCATTCTCAGCCCACTGTACTTGACACATGACTTCATTAATAAACATACAGACATGCCCTCACACATGGCCAGAGAAGCGTTTCAATACACATTACCACCACCAGAGCCAGAAGGGCTTCTCTCTGTTGGTGGCATCTGGGACGGTGGCAGTGCAAGTCTGGCAACTCATCCGGAGCCCAGGGTGCAGAGCTGCACAGTGGAGATAGCACCACTCAAACACACACACACAGGCACATGCATATATATATATAACCTACATGCATACTGATTGCTCAGCATGGATGACCTTAGTTGAGTGACTGAACTTGAATGTTGCTCAAACACTGACTAGAGGCAAAATGACAAGTAAAATAACTGTGCTTACTAACTTTTAAGGCACTGCATGACTTTATGTCCTTTTAAAGACATACTAACTTGTCCCAGCTTGGTTCACCTTGATGAGTCTCAGGAAAGTACAACCTAAACTCAGGTTTACGCTGGATTTAGATGAGCTTCAGTTACTGTTTAAACTTACTGTATTTTCTTGTTTGTTGATAAGGCTGGGGGTGTACAGAACTAAAATGTTTGTCAATAATGGAGTATAATAGTCAAATCCAGTCAGTACCAAGTTGTGTTCACCTCCACGTTGGACCAGAGGCCATATGTGTGGAGTAAGAGAGAAATGTACTGTGGAAGGATTCATTTTAATGCAAAACCTAGAATGCCTTTGAGCCATAGACAACATTTTCTGGTGCAATATTGTTATCCATGAGTTCCCAGAGGGCTTTGATTTTACATTTTTATACTGGTCAGAATTGTCTTTACTTTCACTTTTTCATATTCAGAAGTCATTCGATGGCGAGGCAGTTTTTGACTAAAGTTTCTCAGACACTTTTACGTACTGTAGGTAGACCTACATTTTTCCAGATGACCTACTGTGCTATAGACATAATGGCCATAAAGGTAAGTAAACTGTGTTTTCTCCAGTTCATATTTTTTTTTAATTGTCATGCTATGTTAAACAATTGGAACACCTTTTGTGGGTAATTGCCTATAGCACCTTTGCCAGTCCCAATCAAGGTGTGTTTAACTGAACTGAAGACGTTTAAAACAACGTCAAACATGGCAACAACAGCTTTATATGCTGCGTACCCTCGAAATGCAAAGATGTTGTTGCAGCTTTTACGTTTGATGAGGCCTCTTAATGTATGAAAAAATTAGATTGCACAAATAAACCATTTTGTTTTATAAAGTTAAATTAAATTGCTGTATAAATCAAGACAGACAATTAATAGTGAGGTGTTTGTTCATGTTTTACACTCCGACTTTTGCACAGAATATACTATACCATTAGCAGCTCAAATTTGGTAAGCTGCTGCTAGTTTTGAGAAAGTGTACCAAAGCAAAAGGCATGGGTCTACTGCTGAAGGCAACATTACAATACATTATTGATTCACCTATGGCTGTTTTATCTTTTCATCTTGGAGCATGCAGCAATTGGGAGCAGCAGCAGTCAAGGAAACAGCCTTTGTAGTTTTGTTTAGGGACTGACAGAACTCACGGTGGAGTACCTAAGGCTTTAAGAATAGCCACATCCAGTACGCTCATGCATATGCAACATACACTTCTCATACATCTGTGTTTGCCAAGCTCCCATCCTTCAACCACGACTGGGATCCATTTTTATTCAAATTTTTATTGCTTTTATATATCAAGGTTACACTAGTACATGTTGGCCGTGATCTCCGAGGAAGGTGGTGCGATTAAGTTCTGCGGCGGAAATGTCCCCCCAGTAGGAGCCAAAGCCTGTCCCTCCTTTATGGATCTATGACAGGATTCCTCTTCTAAGTCTTTAAGCTGCTCTCCCACGTTGCATATTAAACCGTAAAAGGAATTGCAAAACACAGTTTGTTTTATCCATTCAAGTCTGTAATTTGTGCAAACATGTCATGAGTGTGCTTTCTCTGTGGAGAGACATTTTGTAAGGCTACCCGTGCTTTGCAGGGACAGACCTGTCAGTCCGTTCAACCTCGTCTGGTTGCAGTGAAGCCATGTTTAAAGCTTGTTTTCACTTCTTTTCAGGACGCACAACTTTTGTCAATGCCTATCACACCTAAGGAGCTTTTTTGGTGGGATCGGGCCAACATTAATTACCGCTGTCATCTTCTCTCTTGTCTGACTTGTTTGTTTCTCTCCGCAGCATCCCAAGGCCTTGACTTTTCCATTTTCTCCAGAGTTTTAGCTGCTGTCATAATTTGAACGATCCATGCATAAGCATTGACTGGGAGATGAGTGTGCGACCCCTTCTCTTCCCGCAGCACTGCCGTGTCATGTTGTTCTGACCTCAATGTAGTTATGTGCTGTTACTCTATTGATTTTAATTCCCCACCCTCATGCTTATTTTAAGACCCTCAATGATTCTTCTTTTTACTACAAGCAAGACACATACTTAGTTGTGCACACTCGCAGTCTGACACTATTTTAAGAGCACTGGCTTTGACTTTTTCCTTTCTTTTAAAGAAATTCTTTTTTTTCACCAGACAGCATGCTGAACTTATGAGTCATGCAAACCGAATCTCTGTATTTGGATCAAATACTGACTGCATTATGTATTTTCTGGCTTCATTGTTTTCCAGGATTTAGGTGCACATATTGATTGCACAAGACTGTATAAACTGAAGTAAACACTGTGGTATTCTGTTATGCCAATGTATTCCAAGTCAGATGGTCTGAACCCAAGAGAAAAACAAAGGGCTCAAAGATTTTTTTATCCCGAGTTTAAAACCTACAACCTATTCCCAATGGAAAATTCAGTTATTGCTTGAGGCTTTTAAAAGATCTGTTTGAAAGATCTGTTTTCATACTTCATTAAAGTAAATTTACCAAAGTGACGGTTTTCACCCTCAAAGTCAGAGTAGCATGTATTTTTAAAGCTCTATATATAGCTGCAAACCAGGAAATATTAAAATGAACATTAACCCATTCCTCTCCTGAAATGGATAATACTGTATTTATAAATAGGATTTTAAGAGATCCTTGTGGGTAGTTCCCAACAGGTCAACGTTTTACAAGTATGGAGATGCAGACAGGAGCAACTACACAGACACCAAATAATGTCATGTGTCAAATTGGGTCAGTGGTAAAAGGATTTCCTATCAGCAGTTCAAAAATAGATCAGCGTTCATGTGTAGATATTGTACAGAGTGTATTCTTCACAATGACTGTCAATATTTTTGTCCAAATGTGCAAAATAAATGATGTAAGGTGAAAATGTGACTAAATAAATGTATGTAAATATCTCGGGGATAGCACAATTTTAACTTTTTTAGTTTTTTTTGGTATCCCATTACTAGCCATACATAAAGTGCGTTAATGCTTCTGGTTGCTGTATATATTGTATTATATTTAAAAAATATAATATAGAACTGCATTTAAAAACATACCAAGCTATCGCATTCATTTTCCAAATAAAAAGCATAATGCAAGTTTCTAGAAACACAAACAATTTAAACATTAAGACAAAAAAATTATGTATTGGTATGGGACATATTTAAAAAAACATGTGTCTTCTGTGTTAAGTCATTTAATGTGACACCTAGAGGAGGTCAGCTGGTACAAAACAAGTGTCTTAGTGTTTAGAGTGATGGAGAATGCACAAAAGGTCATCTGGTCCAGGATTCAAGCTGAGCAGAGTGCAGCTCCAGTGACCTTAACCAGAGGTGTGTGAGTTATTAGGCCCAGGCAAACGTGGAGCTGGTTAAAGAGGTAATCTGTAATAGCAAGCCTTAGGGGATGCTCCTCGCTGACCTCTGCACCTCAGTGGTGAGTAAAACAGGCTTTCTATTGATTTCTTAACACACTCCCACTCTCGAACTGATGGCATTGAGGATCAGCTCATCTCGAGGCCAACCGAGAAGCTGTCGTTAAGCGTGTGTCATTTTGTAAATTAAAAGAAAATGTCTGTTTACTGCAATAATTGTTGTGACAGTTGTCTTTACTTATGTCTAGTGGGGTTTTGCAGGCTCTGTATATGTTACTGTACATTTATTTACTTCACTTTCATTTTTCAACATTTAAATAGACATGACATTTAAAAAAACACAGTAAAATATTCACAATGCTGCACCCCTTTGTGGCAGTTTGTATCATTTTACATTCAGAACAATTAGTCATTTAAGACCATTTAGCACAAGTGTGGAGAAAAAATAGGGTTATTCATTGAGATGCTGTTCTAAAATAAAATAAAAAAGTCCTATTGTGCACAACAAAACAGTCTACACTTACCAAGCTTTAAAAAAAAGCCTTCATAACATTTTATTGCTTTTCTTCATCATACTAAAAAAACAACTGTTTGTGTATTACATGATTTGTATGTAAAAAGAATAAACATATTAGCTTAAATGTTAAATGTTATGTCTATACAGCTACAAATGTGTAGTATTATGTATCTACAAAAATGTTTAAATCTACTGATGAGCGCAGATCTGTCACATGACTTTTGAAACTCCTTTCACCCACTTCTGATTTGTGCAATGATGGCACATTTAAAGCCAGTAGAAAACTGGGACATCAGGTTTTCAATGGTTATTGTGTGATCTCTTAAAAGAATAGTATGGGGCATAGTCTCTGCAAATTATAAAATATGCATTTGCATTTACAGTTGACAATTACTCTTGATAGTCAATGCATAATACAGCCTTATACTGCTGTCGCTCTGTTTTTTTTGTAAGGCAATATATCTCTAATCTATCTCCTAATTGTAACTGTAATTCTTGTATTACTTGCACAATTAATGTCACAGAGAAAGAGAAACTTCATCGCTATCAACTTGTTACAAGCTAGCAAGCTCTGCTGTGAACCGTGCAGTCAGGCCATTTGTGCAAGTCAAAATGGGTATGCAATTAAAAATACTGCTTTATTGTCTACCCAGTGGGCTTAACTTTGCTTAAATCTTTTCCTAAACTGTTCTCACTATTAAACCTGATTAAGTTTCACTAAACTCTAGCACTAATCTTTACTTTAGTGCTAGAGTTTAAGTGAAACGTTTAAATGAAACGTTATTTATGCCAAGGCCATTGAAATTATGGATAGTCCAAAACTCTGTGGTCCTTTTCTTGGCCGGACGTGTTTCAGATCTTGGGTTGTGTGGTTTTGACTTCAACCCCATTACGAACCTTAATAAAGACAAGTACACAACCATGTGATCAAGAGAAACAGCTATGCAATTAATCTGAGCAGACTGGAAGGTGGGGAGCTAAATGGATAAATGTTTCACTTTACATTTTATTTTCTTTGTACAAAAAACAGTACACCATAATAAAATCTGT
This sequence comes from Neodontobutis hainanensis, assembly GCA_024349245.1. NCBI lineage: Eukaryota > Metazoa > Chordata > Actinopteri > Gobiiformes > Odontobutidae > Neodontobutis > Neodontobutis hainanensis. The sequence continues at coordinate 3,965,180 of JALDNG010000016.1, read as the reverse complement.
AAAAGAGCAGAAAGAAGGCCTTTAAGCTTTTTAACCCATCATATAACTCAATGCTTCAGTAAGTACAGCACTGTGTTGTCTATGGACACTAACCATAAACACTTGTAGTGTTAATGTATATTAAGATTAAAGCACTATACTGGGAAAAGCCCAAACAAAATCATTTATAAAATATAGATGAAACATGAAAACTGTTATGTGCAACATTAAAGTGATGTATGCTATGTCTGTGCTTGCTGCTTCCTACAGAGGGCTGTGTCGTGTAATTATACAAGGATTAACAGTGGCTAATGTTGTGGAAAGATGTCCTTGTACTAGTTCTACATCGGGCACTTCATTTGTGCATGTGTGTGTGTGTGTGTGTGTGTGTGTGTGTGTGTGGTCCTTAATGAGCCCGAACAGATTCATGTGCCTTTAGCCTTAAGACGAGTAGATGCTGTTGGAGCAAGTGGTAGCCCAAAGCCACAACTCCATGAAACTCCTGTTTTATGAGCGTTCCTTCACTTATTGTAACATTTTTTTTCAGAATCACTTGTGTCCTTTCTCGGCAAGACAAGTTTGCGCTTATCTACTCCAGGTTCTGTCTCCTGCCCACAAGACACCTGGTACCCAATTTGTTACTGTCAGAATGGCCCTGACAAGGAACGCCGCAGTGAAATGGATGTGGTGTTAATCTTGTGCTCCGACAGCACTTCATATTCAAATCATTCCTTTAGGGCCTTTTCTGGAAATCTCCCATGGGAAAATTACCTATGTATGTATCTGCAGTGACAGATAATTTACCGCACGCGTGTTGCAAGTTAAACATCGCAGGAAGCTATAATCGTCTTAATGCTCCTGTTTCGGAATACCGAACATAATAGGCTGGAGAATGACCACTTTGACACATTTTTTAGCATTAGAAGTGAATTAATGTAATGAATTGCATTTCAAAACACTAAATAAATCACACCCTGTCTTTAACCAGCATAATAACTACACCTAAAATGATTCATGTGCACTGGAAAAAATCTCCTTAATAAAATTTTTACAACTCATGGTAACTCAACTTGGTAGGACAAGAAAGAAAAAAATAATTTGTTGAATAAAAATATCTCAAGGTTTGTCAATTAGGCCAATATTGCAATAAAATAATGTTGTAAATAAAGTTATTTTTTACATTGGATTCTTATAAATGAGCCGGCCTGTACTTTTCTTTTTTTTTTCTTTTTCGGATTTTTAAATCTGGCTTAGAAATAATTTTTAGTAAGGTAACATGACAAATTACACTGGGACATCAATCTACTTTATAGCGTCTACCCTTGGGAAACTGTGATTTATTGTGTCTAAATCAACAGGCGCTATATATTTTTTTAAAGTGGCTTGTAAATGGTCGTTAGCCGGTTGTTAATATAGCACATGTCAATGGGTCAAATGTTTTGTAGTCTAGGGTTAGACCATGTAATTTCCGTCTTTATTAGTAAAACGTCACATTTAAAGACAAGTGTTTTCTCTCACACGTGTTGGAGGATATTTTCAGAGAATAATTAACTCTTGACATGTTAGACACCAGCCCTGCGGCATTTCTTATATTGTTCTTTCCATCAGCGGTTATAAAACATCAAACACGCCTGGGTGTGCTAAATGATAACTTGTAAAAGCAAAATCAATGAGTTTTTGTCTTGTTTGTCACTTCCTCCTCGTATCTTCACCCTCACTACCACCAACCTCAATATTTGCCTGTCGGTCACCTAATGGAACGATTTGGAAAGTAATACGAGGCCTGACACTGGTTCAAATGACATGCATGGGCAGCAGTTTGAGAAATCTGCTGGCTCTGATTGCCTGAGCCACATACACAACCCCTTAAAATCAGTGTCCGAGAGTCTGTTGCTGAGATTTAGCTACTTTAGGGCTCAGCAAGAGGATAATGAAAGTCTCCTGCGCATACAACACACACACACACATGCAAGCTAAAAGGAGACTGGCAAATACGCACTCAACGGTCCTGTGACTGATCAGCTTGTTTCTGTGAATTGCCAGGTCTGGAGGTGGCAGCGCTAGTCGAAGTGCGCTGGAGGGGAGAAAGTGAGAACAAGTCATTTTACCGCTGGTTTATCATACACCTCCACAGTCCATCTCGGGCTCTCAGCAGCCTCATCACTGCATGGACACATTGCATTTGCGTGCTTTCTATTTTATTTTGTCTTTAAAGGGCTGCGCTGTAATGTGTTTTGGGCATTATACATCGCTCTTTGTTCTCAATAGAATCTCCCGAATATCTTGATTTCCTGGTTCTGCTGCTACTAATGGATCTTTTTATTGTGAATAACACCGAGTTGCTATTAGATGATATTAATATATTCCAAAAACTGTAAAAAAAAAAAAAAAAAGAAAAAAGAAAAAGTCTCCCGTTGCTCTATAAATAGTCCTGTGTCTTTTCTATTTCGAACTAATAGAGCAATTAGTCCCCTGTTTTTGATTGACAAGACTAGAAATTTCTTAGGACAAAGATTGAATGAGCTTGGATGAGAGGAAAGAATATATATAAAGTTATCTAAGAGTTTTCTCATATGCAGATGTCAAGTGTAGTGTTATTTCGGGTAGTTTCAAGTTCAAACAGGGAGAGTGCATAAGTTGTGGTTCTGCTTCTTGGCCACGTCCCAGTCTCAAAGCAGAAGGTCTGTTAGGTGTCTGAACACAGATAATGATCCCTTTTTAAAAGTCAGCGTCACATCTCGAGGGGGTATCAAGCTAAGAAAAACAAATGAAATGGAAACTGTTTATAAGACTGGGAAAAAACAACAACATACTTTCGCCTTACTTTTACCTCAAACCCAGATCCCCACACCAACCTCCCATCCTTGAACAAATCGAACCTCAGCAGAAGTACTGCACTGTTGTTAGTTACCTGTGTTTCTCACCACTTAAAACTTTATTTGCTGAGATTTAACAACTCCACTCGCAGCAGGCGGTGACTGGTAGGAGCCTGTCCCTTTCGTTTCCACTTGTGGTAGCACAGGCGTCTTCAGAAATCACACAAAGAACCACAATCAGCCTTCGATCCGGCTCCTAGTCATTTGGTGCGCTGATGCACACCAACTGTTCGACGAATCAATTCGGAGTGTGTATTGAACTCTGGCAGCTTTTGGTTGCTTAGCAAGGTTATTTATACATTCATTAAAGCTGCAGATATTTGACTACTCTTCTGCAAAGTCTCTTCATTTTTTTGTTCTTTGCTTTTGTGCTATTCAGAGGGCAAGGTTGATACAATACTTCACTTTCAGTACAGGGATGTTGGATAATCTCAAGGACTCTGAGACTCTACATCTTAAGAACTATCAGAAAGAAAAGGTCAATAATGAAAGTGTTGGAAATTTGTACAATGTTGCTGCTAATGATACATGCTTGGCACAGCTTTGTTGGTTGACTTTCTGTTTAGCAGTTTGGAGTGGTCTCTCAAGGACCAAGACACTAGTGTTTTGTTTAAAGGAAACCATCAAAGATCAAAAAAATACTAACCCCAAAATACAAGTGAACTGGTCTGTATTTTATGTATGGACTGAGGCTCTGAAAAGCATATGTCAAGTGGCCAATGTGAGCTCATTTCCAAATTTATGTCAACAATTTTATCAGCACAAAAATATAATGTAAAAAAATTATAATTTGTGTCGTGTATAAAATGTCATATTTTTCAATGCTGTATGTAGCAGGATACGTGGGTGAAAGCCATTCCAGATGTGAGACCCGATCGCGCAGAGTGGGAGGGGTTTTTGATCAAGCAGTGGGACTGTTTACCTTCGCTTTCCTCACCTGCACCTGAGGGTGACCTCTGACCTCGCTCTTAGCTGCCCAGGCACTAATGGGAACTGCCTCACATGCATGAAAGACACGGGTGATTGTAGAAAAAACAAAGAAGAAAATCTTATTTGCTATACTGTACCGCAAACGGCATTGACACAGAGTTTGGCCTGTTTGTGTGTGTGTGTGTGTGTGTGTGTGTGTGTGTGTGTGTGTGTGTGTGTGTGTGTGTGTGTGTGTGTGTGTGTGTGTGTGTGTGTGTGTGTGTGTGTGTGTGTGTGTGTGTGTGCGTGCGTGTGTGTGTGTGTGTGTGCGTGTGTGTGTGTGTGTGTGTGTGTGTTTGTGTGAGAAGTCAGACTGTTATTTAGACCTAACAGTAAAAAGCAACTAATCTACATGCAGCCATCAATACACCGCTTTTATTCCTCGGTGTAACAATTAGGGTGAATCTTTTTGAGGATTCTGCTCGCACTTTACCTGTTTGTATTATTGGCCTCAGCAGGCTGAGGGCTGTTGCTGGAAGCCAGTTGAACAAACTCAGAGTTGCAGAGTAAGCTCTGAGTTGATAATACCAAATAAATCCAGACTGGGTCCCTTTTGTTCATCTGTTGCATGGTTATCGACTTTCTCTATCAACTCAGGTTTAAACCCTTAACCAATAATTACTGGGCGTGTCTGTGCCATGATGAGTCAATAACAATCAACCTGGAGGGGAAAGGGGGCGGGGCTATTTCTTCTGAGAAACAGGAAGCAAGCAACACGTTCACAGCCAAAAACAAGAAAAGGAGAAAAAAGCTGATTGTAAAAGTTTTAAGACAATACTTGTAATTGGCTCACTCTAATGATGGACCATCTTAAAAACTCATGGTCTCAACATATTTTGAGATATATTTCACACTAAATGTAAATTGTTTTGACAATTAAACATGTAGGAAAAATGACAAAAATATAAAAATGAATCAAAAACAATTTACACATTTGAAATTAAACTTAGGTGGGACTCAAATTCAGCTGTCAAAGTGTTAACTGACGTTTTGCGCGTTTAAATATTATTGGTTCAGGCTATATTTTCTGAACCAAAAGAAAAAAAGGCCAAGAAGAAAGGATTTGAAGTTGATGCGGTGTCAAATCCGTGTGACTTTGCTCATATCTGATTGGTCCACTTTGGTTTTGCGGACTCTAAACCAAAACTGAACCTGCTCGAGAGCAGGCTAGACGAGTTGTGTAAGTTACCATGGCGATGAAACCTGCTCAAAACCAAACCACAGAAAACAGCTGGTTGCTCAATTTAACAACAAACCCTGAAGTGTCAATGCTGGTTAAATGTGCTGTGGCTGCTTCTTTTTCCAGGACTTACACAAATAGCATTACCACATTCAACAGAAACTGGCAGGTGTCAATTTGACAATGCAGCAAAGAAGGGTTAAAAATTGTTGAGGTTTTTTGGGGTAAAGGTAGACGCAGTTGCTGCTTAGCAACATCTACACATACACACCGCCTTGCACTGCTAAATAATTGAATAACGCTCCCTTGCTGCAATATTTGTGCACCATCCCCAACTGCTAAAAGAAAGGTCTTTGTTGTGATGAAATGTAACTTTTCATATTTATTTACTAGCAGATCTTTGTTGTGTGGCTCACCTCTCATTTGAAAATGTTTTTCATTCTTTATTATAACCCACTGGTCAAAAATGTGATTGATCTTTATTAATTTATTATTATTATTATTATTATTATTATTATTATTATTATTATTATTTAATTTAAAACACTTTGGTGAGCATTTGTTTCTTATGTAGATACAGCAGTGAGACAGAATGTGGAGAATTGTGATGACATGGAGCAGACAATAAATAATGAAACTGTTTGTCTGGGGTTTGCGTGACTGGTAATACAATCATGGGTCAAAGATTAGCAACAAAATGTGCATAACCTGTGTCCATAGTTGTATTTCATCTGCTTTTTTCTACTGTAAATACACAGTCCATATTTTATGACATTCCCATTCAGAGAACTATATACAAATATAAAACATGTTTTGTGTTGCCAGCCTGGAGTAGGGATAGGATAAAAGTTAGTTGGTTCGGCTCTTTTGAAAAATGGTGATGCTATTTTTGAACAAACAAGCTCAAAGCACAGTGGGCTTATAAACTGATATTTTACATAGTTTGATTTCATTCAATCAGTAGAGCAGAGACAACTGTTTTGACAATACAGTTTTTTTGTTAAGGAGCTTCAGGGTTAATTCTAATTTGGCCATTTGTAAACAAATTGAAATTCAATTTTGATAGCAATTATGTGTCACCTTTTGGCTGAAACTAAGCACTTAGATGTGACCAAAGCACTTCAGGACGGTGATCAAACACACGCTGATGCATTCAGCGTAAGCCCTATTTATACAACCACTGAAGCCCTTTAAAATCCAATATTTCCCAGAGGAAAACCAATGAAAACTGTACACAAAGAGCAAATTCACACACAGGCCAGTCACACTCATTCTGAATAAATGCTGTTATCATTTGTCAGCAAGAGGCAAGTTGCCTGCAGCTAAGGTAGACATGGAGACAAAATAAAATATTATCCTCCCTAAAATGCCTGGGGCAAGCCAGAAAGACAAGACACCTGCAGTCGACACAATGTTTAAATCTGTTTTATTACCAGTAATACATTCAAATCCATGCCCAGTTCGTCTACTTTAGTCTGAAGTTTTACAGCAGCCTGTCTGCATACAAACTGATCACAAAGGCCAATTAGAAATTCATGAACAAATCTGCCAAGACATTCATTATGGCTTAACCTTCTTCAGGTTGTATATATTTGGTAGGACCATTCTTTTTCTTTTTCCCTATTAGCTTTGGTTGAGATGCTTTAACGTAATCTGACACATGCACTTTGAAGTGGAATTGTGCTGTAAGCTACGTGAGACTCGAGAAGGCAAAGAGCTGTTTTTTCTCTCAAAGCTAAACCTGTTGTACTGCTCCTCAGTGAGAGCCAGCACACACAGAGGACCCGGGATAATTGTATGTAAATGGAAGAAAGGATTGCCACAGCGCAGTACTATCTCCTCCGTAGCTTCGATCTACAGGGGAGCCTTTTATTCTGAATGACAGCTGCAAGTAATGTGCATTTATCAGCCCATTCATGGCTTAGTCATTACGGGTTAAGTCTTTGTGGTGTGAGTTAAAAATGATCTAAAGCCTCCCTCAGTGGAATAATATCCCACTCCAATCATGCTTTTGTCCCCCAATGAATCGCCTGGCACCTTGTCGTCAAATGCAGTGTGACAGTTAAGGTAATAAGCTGCATCCATTGACTATATCATCTGCCAATTAATTAATCCAATAGAGCTTGGCTAGCTCTATTAAATCCCATTCTAATTAATCAGATGCCACCAGGATACTCTGTCATTTAGCCCAAATTTGTGAAATAATTACCCACATGGAAGCCAGTATGTCTGTGGATATCTGTTAAGTATGATCTGCTTTTGAATAATGAAATGAAGCACATTCTTAAATAATCTGTTTGTGACTACAGTGGCCCAGAAAGCTTGGGAAATTTAAAAGCCACAGCACAAATGCAGACTGCTGCAAAAGGAATCCGTGAGTGGATAAGTTGCGTTTTCTGGTCGAAGCGGACCATCAGCTTTCCTTCCAAGAAGAACTTAATGAAAACAATTTGCTGACATACAGTATTTGCAGTGATTAATGATACACAAGTTATCACACAGATGGCTTTAACATTGATAGAATTGCCTATTTAGTATAAATAATGACGTTTTTTGATTGTGATAGTAATTGAGGTCATTGAATAATTTCATTTGATTTGAAATTGTGACGGCGTTTAAAAACAAATGGACCACTCACTCTGTTATGGGTTTATTAGTATTTAGTGGGTTTATATGTGATTTTTGTCTTACTACATGAGTCTTTGTCTCTGTAACAATGCATATTCCTCCGTGATACACATAAAGACTTATCTTTTATTGGAGTTCTAGCTTTTGTGTCTTGTTGAGCCTTCTGGGCCATCATAGTGACAGATGAATCAAATTATTACAAGACCAACCTCAGACGAGCGAACTTGGGTGACACCAGACGAGCTTCACGAGCAGCAGAGTGGAAGGCATACATTTTGAGTCACTGCTCGGAAATCCAATTTGGTTTCATTTCAGTAACATTTATTATATTAGATTTTGTCATTAGGCCCTGGGCTTAAACTTCTTAAAAGTGGGCTCAGGGGGCAAAGGAACTGGAGGAACCCCATCGAGTTAAAAGAAATCCAGGAACTGAGCAGAATACTAAAGCTCTAGTCAATGCTACCTCTTCTGCACAGTATGTGAGAGATAGAAAGGTCTTATAGGCCTGGCTGCCAGTGCGGCCGGGAGAGGACAAGAAACGAAACGAGTGAGACTTGATTGAAGGAAGAGGAAGATGGCAGACACAAACTGAATGACATGTCTTAGTTCACTGTAGGGAGCCACATTTTTAGACCACAAAAACTCCACAAGCTGACTATATATTTGTATTTGGCTTTCTGATGCATTTATAAACCCTTTATAAAATACATTGGGGGATATCTTAAGAAATAAAGGCAGCATCTTGTTGCTCCCACGTGGTTTTTGTTCATCACAGTACAGGAGAAATGCAGTTTATTTGTGTCCGTTCTACAAATCTTTAAATATATACATTTCTACATTTGAAAAGATGTGCTAACCCATTCATTTCAAAACCTTTGTGAATCTTGAATGACTGCCCATGCTTCCTTCACTTGCTTCCTTCAACTGCTTCTTTCACTTGCATCCTCTCCTTGCACCTTTGCCCCGCCCTCTATTTACAAACATGAGTTATTACACCATTCAAAAAGGAAGAACCATTGCATGAATCTACATCTTCTCTAATCTGTTAAAGCTGTTCAGAATCAAAACCTGAGCGACACGTGCTTGTGGTCCAACAGCTTGTGGTGTGGGCAGGGTTTAAGTCTTCTGCAGTGAGTTTGACAGGATGTTCCAGTGTATCCTCACACCTTGGAGCAGCGTTCAGAGCTTTGGGACAGCATTAAAGATGGAACCAGGAGAATAACTTTAAAAGTTTAAAAGAGGAGCGAGTAGTCGAGGAGACAGAATGAGATGTACCCACTGTCTTCATTTGCAAAGCAGACCTGTACTCTTGTACTCTTTTTAAAATTTAGTTGGATCTAATGGTTTGTACTCTTTTTCTTGGTTTGTACTTTGTCTCTGCCCAAATTTTAAAGGTATTATTAACTATGTCTTTATGTCTTTTTTTTTTTTTTTTCACTTTTTGACAAAATACACAAGGTACATCTTTTATGTTTTGACTCTTTCCCCCTGCATTATGTGGTTAATGGGTTTGTACCGTGTTCCTATCAGGTTTATCATGTACATTTGGTCACAATCAGATAAATTGTTTGCAAAATCAGACCTCCAGACTGTAGCCACTTATAATCTTTATTTTTATTTAATAATTTTTATATAGCACCTTTTCAAAACAAGGTTAACAAAGTGCTTAACAAAGTGAACATAAAGACAAACAGTTGAACACCGAGAGGCAGACAGATGGGTGTAGAGGGGATCACATAAGTGCTATGGGAGACAAACATCTAGAAATTAAAAACTATACATAAAAAAGTAAATAAACATATAATAATAATAATAATAATAATAATTATTATTATTATTATTACTATTATTATTATTATTATTATTATTATTATTATTATTATTATTATATTATTATCTGATTAAAAAAGGCTAGTCTGTATATGATGTATTAATGTAAAATCTCATGCAAAGCTCCTGCATCACTGGCAACATATCTGACATACGTATGCTGTGATTTACTGCCATAGAGCAGTAAAATAAATGGAAGTGATTCACTGGGCTTTTAGAATACCATAGTTTCCTCATGAAAATTATAGCAGTTCAGTAAAGGTTTGCATGGTGTGGTGTTTAACTGTATGCCAAATCACAGTGTTGTGCTTAGAAAAGAATTTGTACCATTTCTTTTGACTTCTTTGTTTGTGTAATAGCTGTAAAAACTAAACCGATTTGTACGTGTCTTGCTGCAACTATAGCTTGAAAATGTATTCGTGCTCTGTACAAAATGTGGATAATTGGAATAACAGATGCTTCAGAACCAGCAGCCGTGTTATGTGGTTACCTTCAGTGTGTTTGCTTTAATTTGATTCTAATGATGAACTTTATTGGCCTTTTCCTTTTAAACACAAAACTCCAAGGACTCTGTTTTTGCACATTCACAAACGGTCTCGCTTTTCAGGTAAGGCTGTGTGTTTATGATAATTGTTTACCCATTAAGTGGCCCCATTCACTAAAGATGGTCTTTCAGGCACGGCTGAGGTGATATGTGGCCGACACATGCACCGAGTTTAATAACATTGCTCATGGCAGCTAGAACAAATGGCTCAACAGTTGCTCTCTCTCCGGCATATAAATTGTAAACACCTCTGCAGGCAATATTAGTACTTTGCAGATGTTGCTAATGGCGGATAATAAGGAAGCTTCACAGCTTACAATAATAATTTTTCATCTTGTTATGAATTCTGTGAGGACCAATCTTGGGAGACAGCTATTATAAAGAAAATGCAACAGTCCATTCCCATCGGACTCGGCTCAAGGAGGAGACGCAGTGAGAGATAAAAACTAAGCATAACGAAGCCAGAAGTGTGCCTTACAGGGATCTCCTTATAATTTGTATCTCGTAATAAACAACATCCTAACACCCATGCTGAGTTCTGAAGTTTGCATAAAGTTCACTCAATGTCAACTTCGCACATTTGAAAGCAATTCATAAACCCGTGAAAAAACAAAAACAAAGTATGCTTACACAAATTTGGATTGCAATGAACACTGGTCCTTTTTTTTTTCAAATCCAAAAGCTACCCGACCGCACAGCCTTTGAACCACTGAAGGAGGAGACTGTCTCAAAGATAAATATTTTGGTGCCAGCTCCCGCCTCCAGGAGCAAATAAAAGATGGCAACAACATGGAGTTATTCCAGCAAAGTAAACATTCTGAAGTGGTCACAAAGCTTTGACCTTAATCCAATAGACAATTAGTGTACCGAAAATGAAAAACCAGTTTCATGCAAGAGAGCCTGTAAACCTGACAAAACAAGTTCCAGAAATAGGATGGTTCAGCGTGAAGCTTGTAGAAAGAAAACCAAATAATACTTTACTTTGTATGAGGTTTGTGTGGTGTCCCAGGGCAGCCATCATATTATACCACCACTAAATTTGACGTGCAGATAAACTCGATCACACAAATATTATTACCGCTCTAAAGATATCGATGAGAGATTGTTGAAGGCTGCATACTTCCTCAGAAGTTACATCCCTGGTTTAAAAACAAAACAAAACCTTGACACTGTTTCCTGTAAATGATTCAAGCACCGTAGGCATTACACAAGACCCACACTTTTCAGAGCCATATATAGCTTCCCATATATGTTTAATCAATCTATGTATATTCTATTATATCTTTCACCTCTGAGTGAAATACATAATAATGTGGGCCGTCAACAATTCACACATTGAAATTCAGGGTTTGTGATGGAGGCTGTTCTTATTCTCCCATAACATGATTAATCTATAATGTTACCCCGGGCTGTGTATTTGGAAAAAAAGAGTGAGTCTTGCTTATTCACCTCTGCAGCAGACACTTATTGCTATTCCCCACACATTTCTGCTTGACATGAATAGATTTTCAACTTGTCTGAGATTTAACCCTCCTCCAAATTGGTGCAGGGTCCTCATATAACTACATTCAAGATCACCATGTGATGGACAGGACCAGCTGCACAGTGGCAGACTGCCGGCACTACTCGCAATATTAAAGCCTCATCTCTGGGGCGCAGGCTTTTCCATTGTGACTGTATCAAACTAACTTCTTTATCAATAGCTAACCTTGTCCTAATGATTAGGTCGTGTTCTTACTGCATTCTCCTTTGTTAATATGGCTGGTAGTAACATGCACCTTATGTATTCAAGACAGTCCTTTAGTAAGTGTTCTAATTATGTTGACTTAAAGTATATGTGACAGTGCGCTGCTGGCTCTGTGTCCTTCTCAGCTTGGACTATGGATATGTTCAGCCTAGGCTAATGGTTAATAAAGTGATTAAAATGAGAAGTTGGCGTACAACGTATAACCAGTAACCACATCATGTCCCCATTTTCAAGAACTTACAGAGCGTGAGAGGGTTAGTACTCATTACTTGCTTTATTTGAAACATAAGATAAAAAAGATCTGCTTCAGTTTATTTTTGTCAAAAACATGCATGTCACAAAACATTGCATTGTAATATTAAATAAAAGCATGACAGTTAATTGATTTAATTTGCATTTACCAGAATGGCTCTGGAACATATTTACCATGACACCACTGTCCTACACCATCCATCGTAGAAAGCACTGACTGTATACCACTGTCCAGCTTTCGAGTCACAGCAATCAAAACTGATTGGACAAAGCTGTTACAAAGCCATAGCTTGCTCATTATTGTATATAAAATAACCATCTATGCACAAGGACCTTTAGATGGTGCATTACAGTCTTTATTCTGTCCTCTATTGAAATAAATGGAGCACCAACAACAAATGTTTCTACTGAATTTCAAACAGATGCTGTGCAAATACAATGCAATAGTATTACTAATCAATGAAGACAGAGACCAGTTCCACTAAAGGAAGGCGTGTGTATTACATTGCAAATAGTCATTCCACAGGCAGTATGCACAGTCCCTAGCAATGTATAAAAGGATAATGTAAGATTAAATGGAGGGATGGGATTCATCACAAGGATCTGAACACCCTGAACACCAAGACAAATTTTATTCACTAAGGTTTTTGCCACAGGGTTTTGCTTATTAGTAAAAATAAAGGAAACAGATCTATAGTCAAACAGGTTATCTCTGTTCGGTTTATTTTATTTTTTTTCTTCATGTGGCAGCTGCTTTGTCTTTATTCACTTTTTGGCCTTGTTCCAAAAAGGAGGAGGGAAACTATGTCTTTCCTTTTCGCTTCATTGCCCCAGCCATAAACATTAATGAGTCAGGTTTGTGTGACAATGAAATTCCACCTTCATCACCGAGAGCAGGCGTGACCTAGCCGCCAATGTCTCGGTGACTGTTCTCAGCCCTTTTGAGACTAACTTGTGCTGACATCCATGGAGGTGCGTTCACAATAGGAGATGAAGGAGTAAAACATTGACAAACAATATTGCTACCAATGACCAAAATTAGTCCTAAGCAGATATAAATCAACAGCCTATTGGATTTAAAAAGGGTGATTATCCACCGGATAGCCTATTTTCCAAGACCAGACACTTCTCTACTTACTAATGCATGGACTTGTCCAGTCAAGCTGTAAAATACACAGCACAATCCACTCCACCCACATCTCATAAATACCTTTCTATATGCAGACAATAAATATTAAAGAAGATGCATTGTTTTCAATTTGCTCAATAAATCGTAATGGCCAACATATGAGAAAAACAGTGAGGCTCACTTATTGTATACTCAGTCATTTCTCCCTTATAATGCCTTGTGTTTTCCGATCCCTGCGGAACCCGAAGTGGAACTTGGTTTGATGCAGCATTAGTGTCACATACATCATCTCTTCACTGTCTTATTGTAGACCATAAAGATGCAAAATGCGGGAAATGAAAATAAAATGCGTGTTTATGATGAAACATCCTTTGCATGTCGGATAAATAATATGTGACAGCTTTATTGCTTATGTGCATGAGTCAGGTGGATCTGACTTTGATGATTTTTATGTAGATTTTTCACAATGAACCGCACATGTGGGAGGAGACATGCCAGATTTACTTCAAGTGTTGTCATAATAACCCCAAGAAAACACAATACTTTACTTGAATAGCTTTTACTTGAACTGTGAGTAGAGTCAGTGTGCAGTTATACAAACCTGATGAAATCCGAGCAAAATGTTGCCTCAGAGATCAATGAAATTAAGAGATTAGCTGCGGACATGGGATAAATATTTGATGGTCCTCTAGATGCCTGTCAAATTAAAGTCCTCCACTCAAAGGTTAATCTTTCAGTGTTTATATGAATCTAGATAAATAATTTGCACTTACTTTAAAAGATGAATTTATTCTCACTGTATTTTATCTGTATAGGAGCTGAACATTCACATTTGGAATAAGATAATGTCTTATTTACCCAAATGTGCTGCTCTTATCTAGCAACATGTTCTGTACGTTTTGTGGTCAGACATTAACAGTGCTGCAGTCTTTCTGCAAACCCAGACAGAGAAATCTGACAAGCTTGTGACAGAACCCTCAAAGGCTTTTTGTTTGGCAACATAGCATGCAGGCCAACATAACAATGCTCTTGTCATGTATGTCGCCATGTTGATGTTACTTTCTTAGCATTAGTCACATTAGCTTTTAAATTTGAGGCAGGTTTTCTTTTTAAGCCAGCCATAAGTTATGAGCGGAAGAAAAGGGCCCTGTTTTAATTTCAGGACTTTTTTTTGTTTTTAGATTAACTTTATTAAAATTACTGAATGTTGGTGTTTCTCAGATTAAATGGCAAAAAATGTTGTGGAATTTTTTTTAATTTTGAGGGATTATTTTATTTTATTTTTTGAGGCGACTTTTTTGAAAAAGTCCTTTTATTTTTTATGTGGACAAAAACTAGTAACTAACTAAATATTCCTCATTTAGGCTATCATAACTAAGACGATGGTAGTGCTTTTCAGAGTCAATTATTTATTCACTCCACAGTCACACACTGGGGGTGGAGACGGCCTCCAAGCATTCTCACACAAGTGCCACAGACACTGGAGGCAAGGTGGGTACACGAACGACATGAACTGACAGTTGCGGTACCCCTAACCTTAATCCTACTGGATCAATCCACCAACCTTCCAGTTATAGGATAATCGCACTACCGCCAGAGCCATTGCACCCCACATTTTATATACACTAATACTGATTTAATGTGTATTGTGCAAATCCATATAAAATAAACATCACAAACATTAAAATATATTTTAAAGAATGAATTATCAGAAAAAATGAAGTGAAGGTTGCCATTACAGTTCAGGAAAGACTTTATGTTTCACACCAATAACAAGACATTCTTTTGTAAGGCAAGGCAAGGCATGGCATGGTCATTTTATTTATATAGCACAATTCTTACACTACTCAAAGTGCTTTACAGGAATAAAAGACAATTTTCAAGATTTAGATTAAGAAACATAAGAAAAATTAAAAACATTTTAAAAGAAGAGTGCAGATAAAAAACACTTTAAGTTGTAGTGTAGGCGGAGCTAAAGAGGAATGTTTTTAACCTCCCCTTGAACATTGTTAAAGTTGAGGCTGTTCCAGGTTTTTGCTGCATGAAACTTAAACGCTGCTTCACCGTGTTTAGTTTTAACTCTGGACACGAGCAGAAGGCCTGTCCCAGATGTTCTCAGAGTCCGAGGAGGCTCATAAGCTACTAGCATTTCAGAAATATATTCTGATGCTAAACCATTTAGAGACTTGTAAACCAGCAGTGCTGTTTTAAAGTCTATTCTCTGAGCAAAAGGAAGCCAGTGCAGAGATTTTAAAACTGGACTGATGTGGTTGTACTTCCTGGTGTTAGTTAGAACCCAAGCAGCAGCGTTCTGAATAAGCTGCTGCTGTCTTAACCCTCGTTTTGAGAGACCAGTGAGCAGGCCGTTACAGTAATCTAACCTGCTGGAGATAAAAGCATGAATAAGTTTCTCTAAGGCTGGTTGAGACATTATCCCTTTGACTCTGGAAATATTTTTAAGGTAATAAAATGCAGATGATTGCAGTAATTGACTTAATGTGATGTGGAAATTTAAGTCTGAGTCCATGAGGACCCCTAGATTTCTAACCTATTTTTTAGATTTTAGAGAAAGAGACTCGAGGTGACTGCTGACACTTTCTCTTTGTTTCTGTTCACAAAGATGATTAGTTCAGTCTTGTCTCTGTTCAGTTGGAGAAAATTATTTTGCATCCATACATCAATCTGTTCGATGCAGTGACACAGTGAATGAATTGGTCCATTTTCACCTGCTGTGAGTGAAATGTAAATCTGAGTGTCATCGGCATAATTATAATATGATACGCCACAGCTGTGTATTAACTGGCCTAAAGGAAGCATTTAGAGATTGAATAAAAGAGGTCCCAAGAAAGACCCCTGTGGAACCCCACGTTAGGGCCATTTGGTCTGATATACACCAGTTATACAGTTACCAACCAAAACAAAGTACTTCCTTGAGCTCACTACTCCATCTGTTGGTATAAATTTGTATTACAGGACACAATATTAAAAATGATTTTACTACTGATGGTCTTGGTAATTCCACCACATTTTGTGTGTTGTTTAATCTTAACTGTGTTTAACTTTAAAATAAACTTTGAGTACTTTAGAACCTGTAAAAAAAATCTAGTCAATCAATCAAAGCTGTAGCTTCACCAAATGGCCAGTGGGGGCAGTGTGTGATTTGACAACTTTTATAAGGGTGCTAGACGAATGCAGAGTTAACGTTGCATAACGTAGCTCACGTATGATTGTGAAAGATGAACAAACAGTATTTCAGGCAAAGCCTTTATGGTCCCCTGAAGGAACACAGACGATCACACGTCCCTGCTTTGTGTGTGCTCCACAGGTCCTCCTCCTGCTGCAGCGCTGTCCACAGCCGCTGGTGCTGAAACTTTCCCTCCCTGCGCTTCTAACAGACTTAACCCAACAATTAAGAGATATTTCCGTTTTTTTTACACTCACGAGAAATATCCTTTAATTGTAAGGTTATGGCTGTCTCCGTTTGCTGCTTCCCGCGTCGCTTTCTCCTCCAGGCGAGTGGCACCCAGTGTGATGTAGGCTACTGACACCTTGCAGCCTGCCTCACAAAGCACTGTGCCGCTACAACCCCGTAATAAAAAGACAATTAATAACATCAATCATTTAATATCATTCACATTTAAAGCATACAAGGCTTGGTACAGAACATCTCAACAACATGTTGGTTTGCTGTCCCTCGTGTTCACTCCACGCTGATTTATGTCACGTCTGTCCCTCATCAATCAGCCCTCGCGGATGGAAAGGATAGGAACGCGCTTAAATCCGTTTCTTCTCTACACCACCTACCGCTTGGAAGAAAGGGGGGGAAAAAACAACAACAACAAAAAAACGCCAGTGCGCGCATCTGCTTGTGCGTCCTCCTGGAAAGTTCCCCCAAGTCTATTCGTGCCTCTGGAGCGCAGAGCCAGTGTTGAAGGCACTTCTCTCTACAGTTGTGGTAGCAGTGGTGAACGCGCGTCTTTCCCCGGCTCTAGTCCAAATCATTTGTAGCCGGCTTGTCGGGACAGCGGCGGAGTCGTGAAGTGTCTGCAGTCACGTGGTCAGGACGGGACTGAGGAGCGCCTTACTCTGTGTGTGTCTGTCTATGTGTGTGTGTGTGTGTGTGTGTGTATTTGTGCGGTTGGAAAGGGGTGTCCCTCCTCCGCATTCTTCGCTGCTCGCCACGCTTTAGACGCCGGGGCGCAGGGAGAGAGGCGAGAGTGAGACATAACGGCGCGCTCTCTCCACGGGCTACCTGCCTTTCGGGTCCCCGTCCTTTTCTTCTCCAGCTTTGCCTTTTGCGCTTTCTCAAGGAAGACCGCGGGCTTGTTTGTTGATCTTTTTTCTTTCCTTCTTTTTTTCCGGGTGTTCCGTTTGGACAGTAGCAGAGCGAAGGGGAGCGAAGCTTGGATGAGCTGCCTCGCTCAAATCCCGACATGGAGTTGCTGCTGATCTGCCTTTCCCTGTGGATATTTCAATGTAATTCTGCTAAAGCGGACTCCATCATACACATCGGTAAGTTCTAATAACGCATGCAGTTTGGCTCAGCAGGTGCACATTTAAAAAAGCCTTTGCCAGCGCGTATAGCCCACTGCTTTGATCAGGCTTTTGGAGAGAGGGCGGTATAAATAGCCTATTCAGCTTAGATTCTGCGCTAAAGCAACACTTTCCTCTCGAGAGAGTTCAAAAGTTTGTGCTTCTGACCTTTCCCGCAAAATGTGTGCTTATCATGTGCCTCATACAAGGCATTTCTCTGAGCCATCATTCATCCAGACTTCCACAGCACTCAAACGCATATCGCACATTTCAATGGGAATGGATGCCTCTGCCCAAACGCTCGCCACTTCCCCCAAACCAAAGCTAGCTCTTGTCTTAAGCCTCAACTTTCACCTGTACGTGACTGCCATCTCAATGCGCAGACAGGGTGACTGTCAGTGGACTTTTACAGACGCAAACCACATAGAGCCTCTTTGTGCGCAAACTTCAAAACCAGAGCTGCCTTCTCCAATGAGAAGCTGCTCTCTTAATTCAAATGGATGTAATCTACTGCTGTCCGCAACATATTTGGCAGTTTCTAATAGATCCGCTGACCTCCCCCTTCACACTGAATGATTGTGTCCCCACTGTGACGCACGGGAGACATAATGACTGGCGTTGTAATCTCGGATAAAAATGTCAATGTCACTCTAAGTAAATTTTTCCCCAGTCCATCTTCTCCTTCATCTTTCTACCGCCGCTGCACAGTTTACCGCAACAGTCTGGCAAGCAGCAGGTGCTCCGTCACTGCTTTAATACAGCGATGGGACTCCATCCAGATCATATTGGCTCGTGCGCCGCATAACGTTAGCATTGGATAATTGTACTTCTCGCGTTCTCAAAGCCTTAGCCGTTATGAAAAAGGATTAAGAAGTAGATGGCAGCAATTTTTTAACGCAGTCTTTAAAGAAATAAAAAAAAAAACTGAAGGAAAGGGGAAGGAAGGGAGACAGTGGAGCTTCAGTATGCCTCCCACGCAAGGCCTACAACGCTTGAACAAACGTGACACTCATACATTTAATCAAATTTACTTGGACTTCTGTCAAACGTCATATCTGGATTTTTTTCCTTTGCCCATGCATATGAATGACAGTATGAGTAATGTACTTGGGGCACAACTTGGTAAATACATTCCATGTCTTTCCCTCCAAAATATACATATAAAAAGATTGGTTTATGGTGGAACCTAATAATTATTCTTACAAAACATGTCCAGCTTCATTCTACACTACACTGTAGATTAATGTCAGCCTATAAACCCAAGTATCTAACTTTCTTTATGTCAATCTATCAAACCCCATTACCATAATAGTAATAATCCCTGCAAGCAAAGTTGCTTAGAAAATAAATACAAAATAAAATAAAAATAAAATTAAATATTGGTTATAATTGCTCAGAATACTTGGGTTTTATTTCAGTGGGACTCTGTTGCAGAAAATGTTCCAAACGTTAAGTTAAATGTTAATGACTAAGACATGGTTACTCATGCAAACAAGCCCCTTTGGTACACATGGTGCACATACACAATTAGAACGTTTTGAACATCCTACCTCATACAAACCCTATGGCAATTGGAAATGTATTGACTGGTATCAATAAACAAGAAAAAAAAAACAAGATGGAAATTGTTCTTTTCTCTATGTCTTTGTTAAAAAAGTAAACTCTTCTGATGTAACAGTCTACAATATTAAAAAAAAGTTTTCTTATTGCTAAATTGAGTATATTTTTGTATATTAGAGTAGAGTATATTAGAGTTATTGAAAAGGGTCTCTATCCATGGTGCTGAAATCACCACACCATTTCAACCTTCAATCCTGCATTACATTAGCACATGTTAGGAATGAGGCGGCCTACCTAGTCTTTCAATGTAGTCATGACTTTGGTCATTTTGGCCTGTAGGTGCCATCTTCGAGGAAAATGCTGTGAGAGATGATGAGATATTCCAACTTGCCATCTCCGACCTGAGCCTGAATGATGACGTTCTGCAGAGTGAGAAAATCACCCACTCTGTGAAACTTATTGAGCCTAACAACCCATTCCAGGCGGTCCAGGAAGGTAAGAGCTATCCCCTGGAGCATGTATTCTTTTTTTCCTTCTTTACCCCTCCTCAACAAACTGCTATTGCTATTTTGTCTCATTACCTGAAGCCACAGGGCACACTGGGAACATGAGCTGGTTATGTGGTCAGGAAGCTTCACTACTGACTTGTGGCCTTGAAGCAGGTTGTGTTTCTGCTGTGTTTTATGGGTGGGCAGTGGGGAAGTGCACAGTAACCCAACATACATGTGTCATGGTAGACTGTGAGAAATGACTGCCTGTATGTTGCCACCTACAGTGCTACACAAAAGCAAGTGTCTTCTTTGCTTGAAAAGCTAGGTGGAAGCATTGAGTTGGAGCAGTGGAAAACACAGGACATGTACTGAGCTCTAATGTGTAAATCCATATGTAGACACTTAACATAGTCATGGAATAAGAACATGTTTCTTGCTTGAACCATGAGTGTTTTTCATCCACAATTCAAGCTTCTCTTAGACTGTTCACAGTTACATGGGACCTCCTCCAAATGCATTTGTTCAAATCAAGATTACTTAACTCCATTGCAGTGTTTCCATACACTGTTAGCTGCAAAAGTGATTTAAAATTAGCCAGCTTAAATGAATCATTAAGGTTTTGATAGGTTTCTTGGGACTCCCAAAGCTGTTTGTGTCCACTGCACTGGGTTACCAACTTTTACCCTTGTCCCCAGTCACACAAAGGCTATTTATAGTGACAGTCACGCAAAGATAATCATATGTTCTGCCTTTTATGATTGTGTCACTTAGTGGTCAGAGATATGCTACTAATTAGTTGGTCTATAAACTATACTGACTCTTTCTACTTTACTGCAGAAATCAGGCAAAACATACAAGCAATGATGCAAACATAGCTGTATAGAGAAAAATGCCATTTCCGTTATTCTTAAAGAAGTTAACACTTGAAGCATGGGTTGTTGATACTGACCCTTCTCCTGTTCATATCCATCTGTGAAGCCAGTACACAGCAAAAGCATCAGTTAGAAAATAATGTGGAGAAGAATCTTGCTCATTCATTGTGAAAATGATCTCAATCTGATTTTCACTGATTGACTGCCTTTCGTTAGCCTTGATTGGGTATCATTTAACATGCTTAATTACTGTTTACAGTTAGGCTGATGCTAATGAAATTTTCACAGAAGTGGGTGATTAGGGGGCATTCAGTTTCCGGGGGGATTTGGGAAGCATGTGCAGTCAATGACGTGAGGATCAATAAAGGGAGGAAGGGGGGGTCCACCAGATTTCTGCAGAAGACACTCGACGGAGAGCGCAGGGTTGAGTGACGACTAGTATGTGTTGACCTTTTGCTTTGCTCTTTTGTTCACTGCCATCCCACTGTGAGTGGCAGTCAGGACCTTGCCCTCATGAGATACGCAGGGGGAGAAGGGAGGGCATTAGCAGGAAGAGGGGGAGAGTGAGGGGAATAATGATGAGGTGATGGAGGAGGAGAAGATAAGTGAACGTATAGAGTATGGATTAAGGAGAGAAGAGTTGTCATGATCAAAACGTGAATAAACATGAGCAGCCACTATAAAAGCAGTGAGAGAGAACCACGCCAGTGTTGCCAGAGGAGTTGCACAGTCATGTTTGTCCTTATGCGGCTTTCCGTGCCCTTGCACTGGTGAAACATGCATTAACGACGATGTGACTGAGATGGCACGCTCGCACAAACGCTCACCTATTCAGGCCTCCCACATTTTTATCGTTTTTCTGATGACAGCTCAAGGCTGACTAGATATACTGCCCGGCCACACAACTGGCATATGCAGTCCTATTTATAGTCTGTAGCTACACGGCAGAATGAATAGGGCCATTCCAACTCCGGGAGCGGAAGAATATCTATCTTTGCCGTATGGATGGCTATCATGACAAGAATGGCGTTTTGGAGTCAGATTTAGACTAGAATAAAAACAACATTGGATCAAAACTCCACATCATCTCATGGTCTTTAGTTAAAAACTCATTTTGGGGGAAGTGTAATGGGATTTAGTACTTTAGATAACTTGGTGTTGAACTTTTTACCTCCTGGTTCTTGTAATTTAGCCATGCACTACTTATCACATAACCACTCAGGAGTCTGAGATCTATGGAGGGATGGAGCATCAGCAAAATTAGTAATAACCGGAGAAATCCACTTCCATGGCTGTCCCAGTTTAGAACTTTAAAAAAAAGAAAATATATTGTGCACTTTTTAAATCGACCCTATATCCCAGAAACGGTCAAAAAGTAATGTCTGTAATATTTTGTTGCTCCAGAACACACTCGTTTGTGCACTGCTAATTTCTAACATCTTCTTTACTGTGAATGAAAATGTCTACTTATCATGGCTTTTCCACCCTCTTCTACCTCTGAGTCCGAGGGCGTCAAAACACAAACAACTTCTTCAGCCTATCTATCCTTGTATTATTTCATCAAGTGGCAAAAGTGTGGCAGGTGATACCTTTATGCATGATTATGTAAATCCCCGAACCCATGCATATTTCAGTGCTTCCAAAGTTTTCTTTTTCCTGCGAACACATTGTTTTTGCATAAATCACCAGATATATGAATGTCCTGCTCACATTGTAGTTTATCTCTAAGAGCAGGTGGGAGGACAGGGTGAAGTGCGGTTAAGGCATTTTGCACATGATCTGAGGCAGCAGAACATTTAGGGAGTGAACAAAATAATAAAAACCCTATTCTAGGCGGTAAGCACTCTCAATGTGAAGTACACCACCTTTTTAAAAATGGGTTTAGTGTATTTGATCAAACTATTGTGGCCACAGCGACGAGAGAAGGGGATCTTTCTGCTCCTAATGTGTTGTAATTTGTTGAGTGTTCTGTCCCGCTGAGCTATCTTCACATAGCACACCGATCCGGACCCTCCATTTTCATCTAACCCCTGCCAAGGTAACGTCAAAGATCATTTCATTCTTTGCCCTCTGCCTCCCAGTAAGCCAATACACCCTGAAGAAGTGCCAGTGCAATCGACCCTTTTTCTTTTGGGTTCAATCTCTCTGACAAAAGTCGAAATAATGGTTCACTTTGAAGTGTTGGCATGAACCATGTTCTTGCCTCCGTCGCCTTATGACAACTCATTTCTTGCGGTGCTCTAACAGTGATGAAACGCTGCCCTTTGCCGTTATTGTCCCAGTGTATTTAATACTGCCACATAAATCTTTGTAATGGATTTGTTTGTGTTTTTACGTCTCTTACCAGCCCAACACAGAGAGGGGATGATCAGGCCATTTTACTGGCCCCTGTTAATTACCCAACGGTTATTTTAATCCGTCATAAGCTCCTCAATGGGCTGTATAAAGGCCTGCTGCTACCTTAATCAGCTAAGTGATGCTGCGGCAGAGGTATACCTTTCACCACTTAATCCCTTCACCATGTAAAGCCTTCTACTCAGCATCCAAGCTGGTAACCTTTAGAGGGCCGCTCTGTTAGCATAGTAGTCCAATGAAAGCAAAGGGTTTTGATAGAATGCATTCATAGATCAACTTAATGGTGACGAATTTAGTATTTCAAGCCCCTTATGTTATTTTCTGTTCAGAGTAAATGCCATAACACACACCAAAAAAAAAATTGCCCCAAGCTTAGATCTTCCTTGAGTTTTGTCCTTCTTGGTTTGAGCTGCAGATACAGCATACAGCCATGTAACCAGCCATGTTGTAGTCCTTTTCTATTTTAATGAACCTCAAAAAAAGTCATAAACCTGTATAGTCATCTGCTTTTTAGAGCACCTATAAGAATATCATGAGCGTGTCTTTTTATTATTGTAGCAATCTAAAGGATAGTGTTGTCTATGGGCAAAACTAAAAAAAATGTAGGTTCAGCTGCCCATACAAGGTCAAATTTGCCAAATCAGCGGTCAGTGCAGTTTCCTGTTGTCTTGATCACTGATACTGTTTTGAGCTTACAAGTTGTTTATTGCACTTTTATGAAAAAAAAACCCCAAACATTTTGTTTATGAGTGGCTCTGGTCAAATCACCGCTTATCTTTTAAATGAATTTGTGAAGTAGGTGGCTAAATTAGTTTTCTTCAATCTTATCCCCATATAGTTCACAAAATAATTACACAGATCATCACTCAACTACCTTTCATCTGGTACCGGTTACACAGAGGACAGTGCACAGGGAGGCCCAGTGAGACTGTGGTCCACTGGGGTCTGGCTGACACCCTGGAGGAATATGTTTTCTTTGGAAGAGTAGGAGTCAGCAGAGGCTGGCAGGAACTCTGCAGCACCTGCCACAGAGGAACAGAGACTGAACGGAGGACACTGAGCAGGGGGTGAGCCTGAGATGGGGAGAGAGGTCACAGCTGCTAAATGCTGGATTTGCTGTATACTATGGTTAGTTTTTGTCCTCCAGCAAAGCGAACAGTCAGCATGGCGCCCCTGCAGTGGGGTACCTCTGCCTCCTGTGGTGCCCACATCTGTACCACTCGGCAGTCCCTTGGAAACTCCTCAATGAAAGTATAGGAGTATTTACTTGAAAAATCAAGACTGTGGTGTAAGAAGACTCTGTTGATTAACTTCACGAAAAGCGTCAACAGACTTAAATGCCATGTCTGATCTACATTCAAAGGAAGCATTAGCGGCCGAGTTAAATGTCACCACAGGCAGGATTTTAGTCATCTTTTAATTTCAGTAAACAAGCCATGCTTTTGTAGCACATAAGCCAGTCCGCTACACTGAGAAACGAATGGTGTAGAAAGAGCATCACACTGTTTAGCTAGCTGTAATCTTTTAGCAGGTTTTTCAAGAAATTGAGAAGTTGTTGGGTCTGTGATGTAAACAGATTTACTGTACGGTGCTAATTAGAAAGAGTGGCACACACAGACATACAGTCTTTGTGTATTTATATATTCATTGCATTCCCTGTGCTGCTCAGTGGGAGGGCTAAACGCTCATTTCAAAGTATTGTTATCACATCGACATATATTTGATGGAAGACAGCTTGCAGGACCAAGGGTAAAAGTGACTTCTGTGTGAATCATTGGCGAATGGTCTAGTGAACAAATTC
Source organism: Neodontobutis hainanensis (assembly GCA_024349245.1). NCBI lineage: Eukaryota > Metazoa > Chordata > Actinopteri > Gobiiformes > Odontobutidae > Neodontobutis > Neodontobutis hainanensis. Next base: position 3,940,434 of record JALDNG010000016.1, on the reverse strand, counting down.
CAGATTGCAGTTAGAAAGGACTTTTTTTATGGTAGGATGTAAATAGTTAGAAAACTGTTAGTTTCTGTTGGTAAATATTAACCTTTACTTTAAAGGTTACCTATTATTATGCTTTTGTGGATACATATTTTTTATATTGTGTTTTTTTAAACCACTTTACATTGTGTTTCCTCATGCCTAGTCTGCTGATTGGTCACTGAGGAGTTGCTGTATATTGTTGCAGTAGGCCTAATGCAGAGCTTTTGGCCCACTGCACACAAATATCTTCAAAAATAATTAAATTCCATAGAGCTTAAATATTTATTTACAGATTTAACAAGTAAGTTAGGGAGTGTAGGGCATCTGTAGAAAAATGAACAATATGACTGCAGTCTGGGTTTCAGACATTCCATATGACCAAAAACTTTTAAGACAATGGAAAAATGAAAAAACAACAAAAAGAAAAAACAAGAAAATATGAAAAAATAAATGCATGATATAGGTATATTGTATTGTATACCGTCAACTTCCATCAAAGAGCAGTGATCACTTTTCCACTGACATGGCAGTGAATGCTGTTCAAACATCTGCACTGATTTACCAATGACAGATGGTCTCGTCTGATAAATGAGGAAGGGCTAAAACGGCAAAAAATGTATGGTTATCTAACCACCTGTGTACCTGCCACAAATAACTCATGCAGCTGCCTGTTATACAAATCCACACACAAACACAGCACATATGTTCACACTATCACAGGACCCGATGTCTTATTCATGTTCCTGTCTTCTCTGCCGTGACAGATTTATAATGAGCGGCAAAGAACACCGTGACAGATGTTAGTGCTTTGCCTCGACCCCAAACAGTCCCCGACCACCGCTGGGGATTGGCCATCAATACTACTCTACCTGTTAGAAAGCAGGAGACTAAGTGACACTGAGACGACAAGGAGGGAGAGAGGCGGCCCAGAGGAGATGTTCTGTCCAATCAGATTGATGCTGATGAAGCCCTCGGCCTCTATCCGTTGTAATACATGGCTCTCCCATATGTTAGCAGTGTCATTTCTGTTTGTATACACTGTTATACTTTCACTTTATTGAGTGGCCCAAAGTATGCTGAGAAATGGCTGACAGTGAGAGGGTTTGTTTGCTTGTGCTTTTTTGAATAAAAATGTGCCTTTTTATTGTGGTTGTAGTCCAGACCACTGAGCCTTTAGTCATGCTTGATACAAATGAACTGAGAACATGCCAAGACAAAGACCTGCAGGGACCCAAACAGAGTCCAGGTCTCGACCAGTGCATGATCCATTGAAGGAGATACAAGAGAACAGTTGTAAAATTCAAATGCTAGTCAACCATCAGCTTTTGAACTAGTTGGCTAGTGTGAAAGAATGGGCTTCTGAAATGAGAGTTGCCAAAGGTCATCCTACTATTTGCAGTATTTTGTGTTATTTTGTTGTTGTGGTTTGGTAAAAGGCAGTAGTGAGGATAGTAGAGGACTGCAAATCCCCTCCACTCATGCTGCTGACTAGCTCAGAGGGAAATGTGTATAATTTACGAGCCACCACCTGCACTATTGGCGGCAAGAAGACTTCATTCCAGGAAGGAAGACAACGAGCACAAAATCAGCCCCAAGTAAATCCTATTAGAGGCTAAACAGGAGCCAGCCAAGGAGATGCTACTCCGCTATCTCTGACTCGCGACACAATTGAAGGGGTGAACTGGCGAGCAAGCGTGACGAGACAGAAAGCAGGGTGATGGGGAAAATATGAGGAAGATGAAGAAAAGCGCAGAGGCAGTAAAATCTCTGGCCGTATGGAAGACAAAAGGACAAAGTCAGCCGAAACGGCCGTCTCGGCTCACTACCCTCATTGATGAAGAGATGCCAAAATGTATTTGGGAACCATTGTTTGCATTACTGCCCACAGACACTGATGCCGAGAGGGACCATCTGTCACAAGAAACCCTTCTCAGTCTTGTTTGCTGCTTCTGACTCTGCCATGGTCCTCCATGCCCGGACTACATGGATTTGATCCAAAGATGAGGCTAAGCTAGTGTGTAAGCCCTCTCCAAGTGAAATCAAAACCCTGCTTAAACCTTTTGAGTGAGTGTAAAGCAGTGGAGAGGATGAGCATGCAGGCAGATGAGAAGCTGGTCATAAGTGTTTCAATACAGATGTACATTGGTAAATAATTAATGGTTGATGCTAGATCAGATCCTCTGAACAGATGCTCTTAGCTGATGTGATCTGCTTATCTGAACCATCATTATGTCATTATGTGACTAGGTAAACGAATGGGGAAACAACATTGGCTGACAGATACAGGTATGCAAGTTATTCTTTACGTTAACATTTATGGTTTAGTAAAAATGTAGGGCTTTATTACAATGAGAGTGCTATTGACGTGAGACTATCGGAGCATCAACACTCACAGTAGAGCATCCTTCCAGGTGTTTAAATCCAGCATTAGCTATAATGAATATGTATGTTGTTGTTTTAGAGCATTTAGTGACTGCCTCCCTTCTCTCTTATTCAGTATTGTTATCCATCTTCATTTTTCCTCACACACTGAAGCCAAGAGCACGCTGTTAGTCTCTCTTAACATGGGACATTTAACATGATATTGCTTGTTAATGGAGAAGTACACTTGGTGCCTAATTGGGATGCCCATGCATCACAGTGCTGAAGATCAGTCTGTATTGCTGTCTGCGCTGTAGATAAATCTAGATAAATATATAATTAAAGTTGTATTGTTTGTAGAATGAGCACTTATCTAATCCATCACATCACAGCAAGGAGAGAAATCCATTTAGACAATGTCTAGACCTCATTTGTATTGTTCGGACCCTCCGTGAGTGCAAGCTTTTCAGAGCGTCTCTTCAGAAATACTTCTGTGTTGGCTTTTTATCACAAATGGGCATCTTGAAGGCGGTAGCACAAAATGAATTGACTTCATATGACTGATATGAATACAAAGAGCCTGACATTGTGTCCTTCAGCAGAATAATCCTGGATCACACCAAAAAGACCAAACAATATCCTCATGAGGTGAATACTATAAAAGCTGTTTGAACAAAGTGATGGTTACAGAAGAGAGCATTTGTATGCCTTTCTAATGATGGGTGTTTCCAGGGTTGATAATATAAATTGATATATGTATAGTGAAACAGAAAAAGGTTTTAAAACACTGCACAAGTGGTATTAATTGCTTTTAATTAATGTATTTTTATTTGCAAAGGTGTTTAGTGGTGATGATGGAACACAGTTTTTATAAATGCACAAACCACATGAATATAGCAAAGCCTGAAATGAAGAATGTGGCCTCATAAAAGCCTGCAGAAATATGAGGCACGTTTCTAATGCTCAATAAAAGCCAATACACGCCACAAAATGACAGGAACTGAGCTGCTTATTTGCGATGATGTCCACTGTGCTGTCCACGTAGTGCTGACAGCTGAGATCAAAACTAGAAGTCACTGCGGCGCATTGACATTTTTATCACTAAATGAGCACAATACAGGCTTTTATTTCTTTGACCATGTCACTTCGCAACATTGGGATGACATTAAAGGCACTTTGCTGGGATTATCGGGCCACAGGCTCCAAAGGTGGTTGTGGATAACACTTGGGCCCAAGGCACAGTGACTCACTTGAAGCAATAAAGTTACTGTTTATTGCCTCTGCCTTTATAAATATTTATGTCAACAAAAGGCATCATACTGTATCAGGAAAATGATACATCTTGTGATTTTAATGACCTATAATTACTGTTCATTGTATATGGCATTTTATATTATGCACAAATTTGCTATGTGACATAATACAATCCTCCATGTTAGGCAACAACAAAATATAAAATCCTTCAACATAATTTCAATGATTCATGCAATTGTAATTTGATTTGTCACTCAGACGTTGCAGCTTTTCTTGCCTTTTGCTTTCAAGATACACAACAAAACTGATGAAAGGCTGCTTTGTAGACTAAAAATACATTAGTCATTTAGTAAATGTTGTGTGATTTATAGAAATTTGTTATTTCCAACAATCAAAACTGTCTAAATTGCTCGGTAGGTTTAGTGATTGAGGAGTCGCCTGTGGAAAGTATTGAAGCTATTGTGTTCATCTGTAGGCTTCTTCAAACCATAGGCAATGTAAATGATTCATTTCTATTTCTCTCTTGAAATGAGTCAGTTTATCACATCACATTATCGTGTCACTTTGAGAGGCTCAGTCATTTTGTTTGCCTTAGACACAACAATTCTGCCAGAGTCACATATTTAGTTCTTTTGAAAGAAATAAAAGGCACATTAGGGCCGTGTAAATAATCACAGCATACGCCACATTACATCTAATGCTGACAGCAATGGCTCATGCCTTTTGGACTGTTTTAGTTTCATTTTGGTAAATAGATTTATATGGGATTTTATCTTTGGATAATTACAGTTTATTTTAAAGTTATGTCTGAAAATGTGAGGCAGAATAGATGGTTGTGTGCGATTAGGAGTATTGTCTCTTTCTTGTGTCAGCCTTACAACACCTGCACCTGCAACGTCACTAAAATTTACAATACCTTTTTTTCCCATTGTTATACATCAGAAAAGGCTATTTTTTACAAAGCATGGTGCTGTGAATCAATGTTACAGATGTTGTCTTGTCACAGCCATAAATAATAAATTCTTTAGCGCTCACAGAATTACGTTTGCACTGAGCCACGGTGGATTTAATCACAAATTGTTTGGATAGCATGGTATTGTTTTCACCAAAAGGCTGGTCAGATGGGAAAACCTTTCTGCTTCGCTCGTGATTGGCTGCTCAGTGTTAGCCCTGTCCTCCAGACAACCGCATTCAATTAATTCGCATCTTTTAATGCTATTTTTGGCAGGCACGGGGCTTCAACTGCAGGGCGTCGTGCCAAGTGGGCCCTAAATATTACAAGCATATGTAGAGCTTCCACATGAGGCAATGCATAATGTATATCACTATCAATGATATAGATTCATATTTTAGCCTTTACAATCGCTAACTTCTGGATGTAGCAAGAGTAATAGAGAAACCTCTGCACTACTTGTTGTTTTGCAGTGGGCAACAAGTGCATTTAAAGTCTGTTTTGCCACCAGAATGGGTTATATGGGTTATAGGATTTTTTTAATATAGCAATATTTCAAAGCAATATACACCCAAAAAGAAGTGTTTGGCCTTTAGGTATGATGCATTTGATAACTGGATGTGTAGAAAAGTGACAGGCACACACATGCAGAAAAATAACCAAACACCAAACAAACTGCACATCCCAAGGGCAAAAATAAGATTGGCTCTAGTGATTTTTTGACCACTTAGAAATAGAGATTCACTACCATGATGACTGGCACGGGTGGGAAAGAAACAGTGTCTCAGGAGCAGCAACAGGAAAGAATTTAATAAAGCAGCGAGCGCTAGATTTGATGAGGTCAAACACGGGAAGACGACTGTAACTTTGTGCATGCAGCGGCATATCTCTTATACAAGAAGAGTATTACAATCAGTGAAAGGATGCCTCCAAGGCACTTTGAAAATATACAAAAGAGATGGGTAGGAAGAGAGGAGAAGCCGATTTCCCTCTGGGGGAGAAGGGGAGGATGAGTGGGAGGTGGCAGCGTTTCAAATCATCTCTATCTTTTCCTTTTCTCTTGGACAGCAGCAGGATGTCTATCATGGCAATGTCATCATTTCTGGCACTGACACTTTCTTCCTTAGCAACGTCCTGGCAGCCTGTGTAACCAGGAAGAGACGACCCGGATAAAAAGGCATCTCTCCATTCACTAGTTTTTCCTCGCTGATTTTTACACATGCCTACTCGCTGCCACAACAAAACTTCTTTCAAACAGCGCACAAATAGAAACTCTTGGACACAGTCGCATTTGTTCCAGCACAAACAGCGGGAGTGGCATTATCAGAGTAGAGGATGCCTCCAACTTTATATGCACCGTGCGCTGTCTCACGCAATGTATAGCTTGCTGCTGGCTGGAAACAGATTCTTCAAAAAGTCACATTAATATGGTAGAGAATTGAGTTGACAGCTCTGCTACTGTATATAGTCGTGATCCATTGTGGTGCCTGTGGAGCCTCATATTCAATTTTCTGTTGTATTACTCTATGGCTCATCCATTCATCCATCCATCCTTCCATCCATTTTCTTCCTGCTATATCCGGCGCCGGGTCGCAGAGGCAGCAGTCTAAGCAGAGACGCCCAGACTTCCCTCTCCCCAGTCACTTCCTCCAGCTCTTCCGGGAAGATACCTCCAGCGTGTCCCGGGTCTCCTCCCGGTGGGATGCACCCAGAACATCTCCCCAGGGAGTTAGCACAGTTAGCCTCTAAGCAAAAAGGTCAGAGGCTCAACTCCCGGAAAAAGAAAATCTGTATATAGGCTGTTTTTTATATTATATTATATTAGGCTGTCTACTTATTGGCACACTTTTTGTGTTCACGTCACTTTTTACTATTTAACATTAACTTTCACAGTCCAGCTTTAAATTCACATAACCATTTTAAGACCTATTCTACAGACTCCCATCATAGTCTCTTTTTCATGTGTATTTTAGTTGTTAATATTTTGAATGGCTTTTTCTCCACTATTCAGAAAATCCCTGCCTGCCTTTGAAACCATTTGTTTGAAGCTAAGCCAGATTGTTTTGAATGTAATCATTAATTTGTTTGCACATATTAATACATGATTGTTGTATTTGTGTGCCGTTTACTGGGAAAGAGTGGGTTTCCCTGGTGCTTCGCAGGCACAGACTTTGGGCTGCACAGCAGGATTTTAGTTTAAACAGTGTAAATCTCTGATTATGTGTTCCTCCGTCAGACGGCTTGGTCTCAATAGAAACGGCTTTGGAATGTGTCATCAATAATCTTGGTAGTCCTATAAGACCTTTCAATCCTCTATATTCAGTGCTGTCAATACCATATAGCTTTTTATATGTTTATCCCCTTTGCCAAACCGCAGGCATATCCCTGTCTTTGTGGTTGTTATTCTAGCTCTTCAGTTGCGTGTGTTTGCTATGAAAGGATTTTACACTGATGCTGTGTTGCTGAAAAAGTAGAGGCGTCATTTGCAGCTGTCAGCAGAAATGGATTCCACCTGGCACCGGTTCTGGTTCTGATCAATGCCAGCCTATATGTGTGTGAAGCCTTTAATGCTGTGTCTATAGCAAAGCTTGGCAGTGTGAGTCATTGATTAGCATTGATTCTGACATGCCCCCAGACCTCCAAATTTAGAGGGATGTGTGTTTGGTTCTAAATATAGTGATCTCAATGAATAGGAGAATAATATACTAAATGTCAATATATAATGAAATATTGGTGAATTTTAAATCCAAGAAGTATTTAGAAAAGTGGAGGTTATTGCATTGCTCTCACTGTATTTATTTTAATTTTAACAAACCGCTTTACTGTGACACCATTAAATGCATTCCTTCATTATGATGTCCAGTATGGCTCAGAAATGCAAATTTCCAAGCTAAATATGAATACCATTTGAAGGCATGCAAATGTTGCCGCTAACACTGACCTGTGAGTTAAATTTTAGCTTACAAAATGCTTACTTTCCAACGTGGTAAAGTCGTGTTATAGCTGCAGCAAAGTGAAACAGATCTACTTTAATGTGTCGTCTCTGCCTGAGGATTCCGTCTTATGAGCTCCCCTCTTGAACCTCGAGGCAACCGCTGACTCTCTAATGATGTGTGCTTTTGCTCTTTGTAGACAGAGGAGGTTACAGCGTAAGACTTTGTACACAGTCTCTGGAGAGGTTTGTACCTATGCCTATGAAAAATAATATTCGGCTCATTTTTCCCCAATAGATTGTATTTGAGCTTTTATTCTTATCAGGGCCAAGTGTCAATCCAAGGCTCGTTCCTTTGAATTGTTATAGACTCGCAGCGCTGCAATCTTGTGATTAAGTGTGATCAGCGACCGAGTTTGACCATGCTGTCTGAATTGATGAATCCCCTGTTTAGTTCCCTATAGGGATGCGGCTTCTAAATGACCTCACCTCGCTCCCCTAAAAGCTGTAATGATCAAAGCAAAGGATGTCTTTCTATCCACTCAGCAGAAATCACTGGAGTCCACAGTTAAGGCCACACAATTAATAAAGACCCTTTGAAGTTCCCTTTCATTGTACAGGATTTTTCAGCGAGAGATTATGGCTCTAATTTACAAGCCTCGCACACACCGGAACTAAACTGGAGCATATATCATAGTTCTGCATGGCAAATAATGTCTAGCTGTGGAGATGGATTCAAAGCGGAAAAACAACAAATGACTTTGGATGTAACATGTAGGCTATATTAAGGATGCTGTTATTTGCTGTTTTGACAATACTATATTATTCTTTTATTTATATTCCATCTGGAAATAGGGAGTGAGAGGGGTTCACAAGGCAGTATGTCTGATTGTTTACACAAGGATGGCATTCTCACACCACAAAAACCGAGGCGGTGTTTCTTTTTTGTTGTGTTAATTGTGAAGATATTGCCCTCCCTCAAAACCTTTACGTAACAGAGTACCAAAATATTTTTACGTCTGCTAGCTACACACAGCAAGTAGAACAACAATAGTGATATTCAGTGTTTGTGCACTTTGAAAATCATGTTCTGTTAATATATTGTTGTACATGTATAAATTCCCAGGACTGAAAGGTGTAATTTGGGAGTACAACAGAACCATGACTTTTTCTTGTAATGACTGTAGTGGCAGAGTTCACAGTGCCTCTACTGGCCAGAAAGATTGTAGATTCACCAAACACGTGCATACGTTTTGAAGGTAAAGAATGCAGACAGAACTTACAGTAGCACAGAGAAGACATGCAAGACTGTTGATGGCTGGTGCAGGGGCTGATCTCACAACTTTCTTGCTTTGAAGGAAAAGTGGCAACCTTGATTCCACCCACATATGGTTAAAACCACCCACATATTACCATGGTTAAAAAAACAATAAAATAAAGACAGATAAAGGCATTTTTTCCCAAGCCAGATCCAAAGCCCAGATGCTTTGATTTGACATTATTTCAAACATATACAAGATTTTTTTTAAAGAAACATGATCATACAAATATGTACAAATACTGAAAGATGAAGGAAAGACAAGAAGACACCAACAGTCTAAACTATGCTTCATGTTAGCATAAGCATTAATGGCCAGATTTACTAAAGCGTTGCACAAAATGCACAAACACATTTTTGTTGCAAAAACTGTGGTTTCCTTATTTTCTAAAGGGCCACAGTGCAGTTCAGCGCAAGAAAGGCGTGGACACAAGTGATTTTTTTTGCGACTGGCCCTTATTGTTGATGCATTTGAGGGAGTTCACATTTTCACAGTGCTAAAAAATAGGGAGGAAAGTATTTAAACAAGACACGCAGTTTAATTTATCAAGGTTTGCGACGAACTAAATCAGCAAAAAGCACCATCATTTTACACCAAAGTGAAGCATGTCTTAACTGTTTGCGTCTGTCTTTAACCAAGTCATGTTCAAGAGGAAACACTGAACAAGCAACATCACTGCAGACATTTAAGTGTTGTTCACATATCCATCACTACAGCATGTTATCTTTTTACAGAAGCCAAACTGAAAAAAGGAAAGAGAAAAAAAAGAGAGAACACCCACCTTCTGTGTTTTTTTTTAAGTCTTAAAAGCTCTTACCGTGACAAAGGTCCGTTATTCCAGTAATGTCCCTCTTACACAAATGCTCAAAGTCCACCTCAGTTTCAAACAGGTTCTGTGTTCTCTGCACTTCCTGCAAAAACATCACTCGTCACAAAGCTCTCTTTCTTTCTGCACAGTTTAAGTAAATATGCCGCTAAAACGGCAACACAATCGCAAATAGCAGAATTGTGCAGCTTAGATCTGGTGTGTTAAGCATGCACATTGAAGGTCAGCTAGATTTTGTCAAATTGAATTTCAATAATCACAGTATGCAGGCCTATGGGATACTAAAAGAACGTAGTAAGATGCTGCTGTAGCGTTTATCTTTAATAGCTTTTCTCCAAGTCGTAATGTATGGTGCTTAATTAGGATTCTGTGACTCTGGTGTTGCCCTGCAGGTGGAAAATACATTAAGTCTACTGCTGTGTAGATAATCAACAGTATAAAAGTACCTTTCTAATTCACAAGTACTGCACCTCAATACACTCAGTCCCAGTGCTGCCCTCGAATGGCACCAGCCTTTACATTCAACCTAACTTAAATCTTAACAAGGGCGATATTGTCATAATGACAAACATTAGATTGTATATTATTTATAGATAGTATTGTTTCTGGAATGTAGAAGACTGCCCATTGTACACATCTTTATAAAATGCCCATTCTTCAGTGCCTCTTATCCTCATTATTGTATTGTTTGAAGCCAAGCTAATATATGCCCAGGGTCACTAACCTCCTCATGGCACTCATGAGGCTCCAGCCCTGCACGTGTGTGATCCAGTTAGCCATTAGCTTATGCTCCTCATGTGACGTGCATGTTTAAAATCATTGCACAAATGTATAATTTCTCATAAATGTTAAAACCACAAGTATTTTCCCACAGATTTAATCACATGCCAAATGTGACCCAGATGTTTATTAGATGGCAATGGAATTGTTTGTGATACAAGCAGATCTGGGTCAGGCCAGTCAAAAATCAGATTTTTCAAGCATAAATCCAGGCAAAGGGTAAAAGCTCGTCCTTTAGGGTGGGAAATGGGTTGTGATTTATGTACAGATCATGATGCCATTTGGTATAGGCTATTATCCTGCATATGATTATCATTATTCTCTTTTGCTTGTTAATCATGGCAATCTCCCAGGATACATTGGCAAGGTGATCACATTTAATCTGGCTGTGTAAAGCCCACTCCACAGAGGTTGTTTTATCACTTAGGAGAGGAGGTCCGCATTATCCAAATGAAAAACAAGCTGCAGAAGAGGCTGATTTGTCACAGACTGATTAGGACTCTCTCTGGCACTCCTCTTTGCTCCTAAAGGAACTCTTCAAGGGCATGGTGGGACACCGAGGGGCCACAACATGAACAATAACAACACATAAACCCTCTGTTTATTTTCACTTTTAAACACACAGTGCTATCAGCCAGTTGCTCTATTTATTTATCTGATATCACTTTGACTTTACAGCATGCAACCCTTAGTTGTACCACACGTCTTTATATTTGTCAGAATTACTTTACATTTAGAGATAAAGGTTTTATACATTCTCTTGAATGAAGAGCCTGGAGGCAGCCTACAGAAATATATACACTAGAAGGCAGAGTGGATGTCAGGCATCAAGCTCTGTACAATGAGGATAAGTGACTACAATGCACAAAAACATATTTTGTTTCTGTATATAAACGTATTTTGTTTATTTTTAAATTGTGAAGAGGCATCACCATGTTCTAATATTTTCTATGTTTTATTAAGACAAGACCCCAAAGCCTTCTTAGCACAATAATACTGTAGATGTGGCGGGATATGACAGCTCATAGCTCACTTTTTAGAGTTGCATCTGCATATTAGCTTTCCTAGAAGGAGGATGGTATAAATGCAAAGGACAAATTACCTGGTTGCATACAGTGGTAGTAAGGCCTGTCTGTGATTCGATCCCTAGCATCGCTTGAGTTATCCTTTAGAGAATTGTTTCTATAGGATCATTTAAGTCTTCAACCAGAAGCAGAGCCAAGCTCAACATTAGTCATTTCTGTGCTCCTCCTCTATCGATCGCAGACAGGTAGTTGCCTATGAAGAGGGAGGTTTTATTTACTAACTTCTCCCACCTCTATGGGCTGCCCTGTTAAGAAAATGAGTAAAGGAACTATATTTTTTCTGTCCTAATATTGGCAGGCATCCGCATGTTGCTCTCTAGGGTCATCAAAATGTAGTTTGGAGGCAATAATGTGAGAGGAGGACAGTTTCAGCTCAGCCCTTGTGATCCACACAGAGGCAAGGGCCCTGGCAGCAGACCAGCAGGAGGCCTCAGGCTGAAGGTCTGAGAGCTGGACATCTAGAGAGCTGGGTGCCTTAGGCAGACAGCATGAACAGAGCGAGGGCTGGAGTCTTGAGACTGATGGCTGTGAGGTAGAAACAAAACACCTGAAGATGGGTTGCCAGGGTACTGACCACTATTTGAGGGGACCGCTATGGACAGTGACCGGAGGTGCAGAAATGGATAGAATCCTTACAGAGAGTGCCTCTTGAGACAGTGGAATTGTGAAGCACAGTTGAGACAGTTCACCTGGAAGACCAAAATAGTCAAGTGTCAATTGCAGATATTTTAGAAAAAAACGACACCCAGTATTAGTATGTCTGCTGCTTGATAATCTTCATTTTATTCATTTAAACAGACTAAATATTTAAACCATATATAAAATTAAATCTGCCTAAATTTGTTTTTGTAATAGGAAATGGATAGGAGATTAATTCTGACCTACAGAAACCAAGCTTTGCCTATAACCAGTTTTATCTCATTTGCTTATTCAGCTTATAATCCGAGCAGACACTGTGTTAGTTTTGTGAAAAATTGCCAATTTGCAGTTTATATTGCCATTTACAAGGGAGTTTCCTTTCACAAATGGCACTCTAAACACACTCTTGAAACAAAAAAAAATTAGCTTATTTGTTTATTTCGGTAGAGAGCTGTAATGGCGATCCTTTTAGCGCATCACTGCTGGATGCTATGATGAGTCAGATTGCAGTTGGAAAGTGTTGACAAATTTTCAGCCTATAAACTCAAAAATCATTAAAACTGGAGAGGTTTGGATATTGAAGCCAGGTGAGCTAGAGAATGTGTAGAGATCAGGAATGAGACTACAACTCTGTGCCAATGGAGGTCAAAGCCATTAGCCAGCTTATCACCAGTGCTCTCCAGTGATTAGCCCAGTCGCTCTTTTGCCATCTCTTTTGTGGACCTTCACACAGCTCTTGTTGTTTGTTCCTGATGCTTTGTATTTACCCCTAGAGTTAGACACACCAGAGTTTGTTGAGGAGTTATTGGGCATCACAAAAGAGTTTCCAAAGGGGATTTTGAAAACTGGGATTAGATCTACGGCATGATGGTCGATAAAGACTGGAGGCAAGAGATGTGTGGCCAAATGGATAAAAATGGCAAATGTTGAGGTCCCCATTGGAATTCAATAGGACCAAAGACTGGATATTATTGATAGAAGCAATACAAAGGATTTTTATCTGTTATTATTGACCGCAGTACACGTTGTAAGCCCTCTGTGTTTTATTATGAGACTAAAATGATAAAAAGAATAAATACTGTCAGTAGTGATGCTGATGGAATGTGGTACAAGGTGTCATTTGTCCTAAAAACTTGATTCTATAATATTTTATAATGCCCATGTATGATGGATCTGTATTTATACTATGACACTATTATATTACTGTCTGTAATATTTAATGAACCATGTCTATTTTAAAATCATTTATTTTCCTATACGTGCATCACATTTTTTACTCTCTGCATTTTTCAGATTAGCATACTGTACATATGAATTTATATTCATACAGTGTCCATGCAAACACCTGTCCAGGAAACCACCGTAAGCTTTGTTCGCTCTGTAAACTTGCTGGGCTTAGGGCAGCTGCTGCAGATTAATATTCAGTTTGCAGAGTAAACATGAGCTGCTAATAGTGATAGTAATAAGGTATTCACCCCCATCCTCTATTCACCTTTGTGGCTAATTATCAACTGTTGCTTATAAAAAGTTAAAGGTCATGTACCCACGGTCCACAGAGATATCATTATTTTATTATTTAAATAGTCCTGTTTAACTTGTACAACTATAGAAAGCCATACATTTTGCATACATTTAGAAACACTGAGTTTTATTATTGATTTTATTTCTTAGTATTAGTGTAGAAGGCTTCTGCTGAATGTGTTTACTGCAGTGCTTCTCCAGACATTTTCAACCTAAACTTTTCTCAGCATGCTGAAATATTCATATATTTGGGTGATGGTTTCTCAATAACGGCGGTGTGTTTTCCCGAATAAAGCACTGTCCACTTTGGAGCCTGTGGCTGTCAATCACCAATCGGCTCCCCCCTGACATTGTGATAAGGCAGGCTGTTTGCTCTACAGAAATTAAAAACACTGCAGTCCCCTCGCTCATTTCCCCTCAGCTCCTCCCCATTCGCCGGACTCTGCTTTGACGTAGATCTGAAGAGCTGCCCGTGGCTTATCCCTTCCCTTATCTCTGTATTGATCACTTTGCTGCATGAGACCTCCAATCGTTTAGATGGCTGGATTTAGTGGGATTAACCTGTTGACAGCCAATCACAAATGTACACAGCCATGAAATGTGCAGGTTCCTACATATAGATACATTGTGTGTGCCCACAGAAATTATATGGTGCATACTGCATTGATGGGCATAGGTGTCCTCTATGTAAAGGTGTCATCAGGTTGTCTATACTGTATGCTTTAATGGAGGCCTTTTTTATTATCATTTTCTTTTTTTTGAAATGCATCTTGATGTTCCTAAACCTGTATGAACTGCAATATTTCCGTACATTTATTCTTTATGTACTTTCAACAGAGTCCTTGTTTTTAAATGGTAACTAGTGACAGACTTAAGTTCGAACAGGGCCATAGCAAATAGGTACATAGAATTATTCCTAAAGGTCTTGTTAGAAGTGGTGGGAAACTTGAATGTTTACTATGAATATGTGAACCGCAGCTGCTTACTCTTGTGCTTTTCTACTGACCGTGTTTTGGACTTGGACTGAAAGCTTGTAATGGTCCGTTCAGCAGCAGAAAACTAATGATATACTTGCAGCTAGCAGAAGTTTTGCAGAAAAATGTTCACCAGCCCATCCACACACTTAGTATAGTTCATAATATAGGTTCACAAAGCAGAAAGATATTTGTGTAAGTGACTTTGTCTATAATTTTGCTTAGTGCATGTTTAATTAAAGCCAAATAGTGTAGCACAACTAAATGATTTATGTATCATGCATAATTTTTTTCTCCTAATAGTCCAAATTGGGACATTAATTGTAAACTCCAAAAGATTTCTCATTTGATCAATTTGGACATCTCAAGGACTTGTGTGCAACGTTACTAATACCTTCATCTAATACAAAATCTGACTAGTTATCATTTAATTAGATAACAATCCATTTCCCTAGCAGGTTGAAATTGGTGGGCCATTAACAGGATAGTCCAGGTGATTGCTTTGCGACAGGAGTGATTTACCGTAGGCCTGCAGAGAGGATTGGAAGAGCACTGTGAAGAAAAGGTTAGGTTGTGTGCATTTATTCCCATCTCTTCTCAACGATAAGGGCCGTGTGATGCCGTTGATGCCCATGATGGAATGGTTATTGCAGTGTTCATAACTATTGTTTACCTGTTCTAGCCTTTATCTATTTGCCACTGAGTAGAAAACCACTTTGAGCCAATGTGGCACAACAGAAACATTCGGTCATGAATGGCATTTTACTGCATATTGTCTTTTGTTTTTTTTATTGTTCTTTATGTTATTGCTTATTTCTATTAGTTCATGCAGTTTTGCCTCCATTAAAAGCCACTTCGATAGGAATAAAACCAAAACAGACATTACAATGCAGTTTGGCTACATCTATCTATTTTTACTTTTTTTTTTTTTTTTACTTTTAGCTGTCCTTATTCAGGTATTTGTACTCGTCCTTCCTGTCTTTCTCTTGATCCATATCCCTGCATCTGGCACAGAGTCAAGCCTTTAGGTACTGCATCACCCACTGTCAGTGTGGGTGGGGGGCTCAGATCAATCACTGTGCTTCTAATGCAGTGCTTTAGCATACAAAGAGTGCTTTAAGCTTGATATGCTCCGTTGGGAAATCATGTGATGCACTATTTATACTGTAGGTACCTGTAGCTCAGCCTTTTCTTTTATGTAACCTATTCATTATGATTCCTTACAATGTTGGTGTTATGCTATCAAGGATTATGCACACAAGTCAACTGGGGATATAAAAGTCAGCCTTTTGAACGTCTTCATTATGATCTGTCAATGGTCGGTGGTCGTAAAGCAGCATGGGGCGGCACCTGTCATGTGTTTATTTCGGAAGCCTGGCTAACTCCTCTGGATTCGGCCGGTATGGCATTTATCTTAGTTCTGACCTTTCTCAAGATGGCCAGTGAATCAGATCATTACACCTCAAATCTCTGGCTCCTTCACGCTGATAAATTACTTTCCTGAAATGAAATTGTCATCCTCCTCAACGCCCCTCTGTTTCTCCGCGTGTGGCCGTCACACAAAGTGAATGGGACATGCTTTTGGCTGTTCCTCAGGGAGCACTGCGCTAAGAGTAATAAGACATTGCAACTATGAGTAATGAAAGCTGCAGGACAAAGGCGTGCTATCGTTTCACTCCTTAAACCTCTACGTCTAATGTATGCCAGATGCATACTCTCTATAGGCTTCTTTGCCAGGTTGAACTTCAAACCAATTATACACAGGCGTGGATAGAGGTCTGTCTATTCTCTAAAGATTTTCTGCTTCTGTGTGGGCTTTGGATTGAGCACATCCAGCAGTTACTTGAAAAACACAAGCACACTGACTGACACTCAGATAGTATTTAACAAGCAGGCATGGACATATCTAGGTATGTAAACGGAAAGGACAATAATTATTTTTATTTAATTTTTTTGTTGTAAAAAGAATGTAGTATATAGAAATAGGGTACATTGTAATTGTAATACATTGCTCAATATTTATTTTTAAGGTCACATTCTTGCATGAACATTTAGGGTCTTTATAAATATTTACAAAAAGACTGAGTTGAAACTTTTGCCACCAGATGTTACCAAAAAGTCACCACGCAATCTGTCTTTAGGTTTTCCAATCTGTCGTGCTAATTTGACATCTCCTAATACAAGCAAACAGAAAAAAGGTAATACACAATATTTATCCACGTTTAGTAGTTTAGTTTAGGCACAAAAAATTCAGTTAAAGGAAAACAATATTGACATAAACCATATTTGCTGCAATAACATAACTCAGGTCATTGTTATTGCTCCTTGACTAGAATGCTGGTGCCACAGAATAGAGTTAAAAAAAAAAAAGATCATTAAAATGGCCCCTGTTTGATAGTTCTTTTTACAATGACTTGTTTCTTCAAACTTGCAACTTTTTTTTTAAAACCTTAAGGATTGTAATTAGGTCTGCACAAAAGATATACTTGACATTTCATTTTAAATGACCTTTAGAACTTTCGCTTTAAAAACCCTTTGTTAGTTGATGTCTCCCCTTCCAACCAATCAATAAATCATGTTGTTTGCAAGGAAAATACATCCACATCCATTGCTCATCCACTTCACATGCAAAGACTCACTAGACATCAATGTGTATTGTGTATTGTGACAGGCTTCTAAATGATGCATAAACATGCTGTATCTTGCGTCCTTAAGTGTTAGGCATGTCAAATGTAAATATTATGTGTAACTGTCTTCTTTAGATGCACATTTCATATGTTCATTAGCTCAGATACAGAAGGTGAAAGGCAGGGCGTTAAGATCATTTTGAAGCCATTATGTTGTTAGCATGAGCCCTATCACTAAGTCATTGAAGGATTCATGAGCGACTGGCAGAATTAGCTGCTAATTAGAGCTATTTATGCTAAAGTGGGAAAAATCAACATGCAACCCTACAACTGTGATTCATGGAAGCATGACACGATCATCATAGGGAGCTAAATGTTCCTCATTTTATGAAAGCCTAATCCATTGACACCATTGGTGGCATTTGATAAAGGTTGAAAATTCATCAACAGTGTGTGCGCGCCTGTGTTTCAGTGTGCATTGCATTCAACATGGTTTAAAGCTCACCTGCACACACATCCGGCCTCAAGGTGGCTTTTCATGCAAATTGACTGCCACCTACTTTGGTGATGTGTTAGTCTAGACTTGTTTCTCCTTTGAAGTCACTGGAGTGCCGAGTTATCCCCCTCAGCCCAACATGGCTTCCCTCCACATCAATCTGCATGTGATGAAAAGACTTCCCTGCAGTGGGTAACGGCACCGCCAGGCCCAGCTGGGCTCACATACAGAGGCACAAGACAGAGGAAAACGTTTAATCACCTCCTGAAATGCAGCTTTGTTTATTTTTTACTTCATTTTTGTACAGGATGACTGGTGTGGGAGGCGGGCAGCCATGAGCTACCCACCACTGAACAGAAGTCAAATATCTCCTTTTTACCCTGGTCAAATTAATTGTTTGTTTAAGAGAGTGGCTAACTTTCCGAAGAAAAGTTAAGTTGAACAGGTTGTGCATAAGAATATACATATAAACTGTATATATAAATTTTAGCTAAACACATTTGACATTTGCGTTAGAGCCTCGAAGGAAGTTGCTAGAAATGTACAGTATGTTAAATTGTCTGTACATTTATTTGAATGGTGAAATGTATTAAATTGAGGGCTAGACTACTATAAGGGAGTGTTATGGGGAACTGAACACGAATCAGTCCATTTCCTTGTCTGCCCTATATTGTTAACTGTCAAATGCAGTGAAGAGTTTCCCAAAAAGTATACTTTTAAAAAGAATAAAAAAAAAAAAAAAAGTCCAGCTGTCAACTGTGGACCAGGAATGGTGGTAAGTGAACAGATGGGCTGAGACAACTTGATATGAAAAAAGAATCCTTGCATCAAAACCATTTTAAGATTAGAAAGGCACACAACAAATGCATTATTAAAGTGTGAGTAAGCACACTTCTCTTCTGCTTTCAAGAATGAACAACAATGTGCATTTTAGATCAATAAAGTCAATCTTTAAAGGAGGTAAGGTAATAAGCAACTCTGTTCACTTCAATCAATTTCTACAACTGGAGAGCAATAATATATATTTAGGTTATAAGAACCAAATGAAACATGTTTTAAGGAGGACAAATCAGAAAAATAGGACAGCTATAAGTTTTGTGCGCAATGATGGTCTTTGTCATGCTCATTAATCAAACTGATTGGATATACACATGACAATGTGTCTGCAGGGGATTCAAAAGTATGTTGACGTAAATACATCCAAAAACAGGTTCCTTTGCATATAATAGTAAAGAATTATTAATATAACACTGTTGTTGCATTTCCACAGTGGACTTTGTTCCTGATCTGATTATATGCAGCTGCGTTCAAGGTAGTCCTTGTGGCTGGGTCAGAACCGATGTGCCGTACCTGTACTAGCTGTCTCCATGTTTCAATGACCTATGGCTGTAATTACGGTGTGAAAATATCAGCTGTCCTTTCACGTAAATGTCGTCCCAGAGTGAGCAAAGTTTAATCGAAACAGAAGCTTCTGCCTGCTCTGACACTTGGGTTATGAATGCTGATGGCAACATTGAATTTTATTCATTTTTTTCCAATATAAGCAGGCTCTATATGTTTTGATGTTTTATTGTCAAACCAGAGGAGGAATTATAGCTGATACCAATGTTTTAGTCAAACAAAAAAAATCTAACTAATCCAACAGCTTGTCTGTGTTCTCTTAGCTTTAGCAGAATTTGACACTTTGAAAGAGACCTTCATGCTGCAACATGTGGTCAGGCTTTCAGAGGGACTAAGAGCTCCAGTTACATGAATTACAATACAGCAGTGCCACTTCATGATTTACATTTCCAGTGATTTTAAGCATATGATCCTGTTCTCAGAAATGCATAGACATTTTACAACCATGATTAAACAGGAACATTAGTCATGTGTTCTGTCAATTAAGACACCTCACTTCACACAACAAATGAAGGCGTAGATTTCTTGACATTTGGCTGCCCAAAAAGCATGGAGCAAACAAGCCTTCAGAAGTGAGAGGTGTTCATTTACCAGCGAGCTGAGGTTCAAGTCTTCTCTGCTCTTTTTCTGTGTTTGTCATATCAAGACATTTCTCCTGCTGCAAACTCAACGAAAGGTGAGTAGGTGGAAGCTGTTCATGCCTGAAAACATTTTCCAGACATTAACACAATAAATCACATAGACTACCATCTTCTACGATAAGTACAGCTATTAAGATGGCAATATCTTTTATTAGATTGACCAACAATATGCAACTCCAAAGATTAAAATTCACTTCTGTCAAACCCACCCCATCAATCACAATATGTCTTTTATAAGTGTAATATTCTGCATTTCAGCTGCATCACTATTTGATATGTTGGATCAATGGTCATTGTTTGACTATGGCTGAACAAATGTCAACCATCTTTGTGTGCATCTCTGTGCAAAGAGCATAAGGCTTAGGTGTGGAATACATGAAACAGCACATTTCTAAAGTCTTTCTGGGATATTGAATGTAGTAGATTGCAATATATTTCTGCATCATTAATTATATATAGTTACTTGATATGACCAGTGACATACCACAGTTACATTATTGGAAACACAGTGAGGGTCTCCACTCAGGAAACACATCGCCCACTCCGGTCATTTCACACAGTGTGCAGGAAGTGCTTTAAATATAGCAGCATTAGTTACAGCTGCAGCCCTGCTCAATGCATGATGGGAGATTTCATCCGTCTGACATATGCATATTGATAATGTACTGTAACCAAACCCAAATGCCTTTCTATAGAAACAGCTAATTAAATCTTCACGCCAGCTGTATGACTGGCTTCTCCAATGTTCGCCTTCTGCCGAGTTGTTTAGCATCATAATTTATGACCACTGTAACTTCTTGTGTGATTACGCCTCAGCAGAATTTGGCGCTCAATTATAGCATGCACAGCAATGTCAGCTATTTATTCTTTTACATGAATGCATTGCAGAGGAGTTCTTAAAGACAACATCACACTAAAGCAGGGATCATCCTTAGTCTATCTTTCTCTGTAGTCCCATCACTCTCTTATCTGTTGCACCCACCCTCCTTATATGGAAGCATAGTCCCACCTGGGGGCTATGATAACACAAGGCTGTGTCATAAATGGCTCCAGCGTGAGAAGGGAAATCTGTAATGGTCAAGTAGCTCGCTGGAAAAAAATGCAGCGGCCTGTGTCGACTGCCACAGGGCCCAGTAAAGGTCTTATTGGCGGATTTCACTCAAGCTTGACCTTTCTCGTCAGGGAGCATGGACAGCAGACTGCCTGCTAACCAACTTACTGTGCTAAAACCCTATCTGCTAATAACACCCTGAGACAGAAGAAAACAGTCACACAAAACTGCAGCATTTTGTCTACAGTCAGGCACATTTGTCAGCCTGTTACATACACAAGTTAAAAGTGGATTCTGTTCATTACATTTTACAAAAATTGGCTGCTTTGGGCATAAGACTGAATAATCATTATATCAATCACAGTGCTAACTCGAAAACTGAATGTTTAACATAATTTTCAGTTAAAATAGTAATAGTAATAAATAGTTGTAATAATAATAGGCTCTTTCATGAGTGCTTGGACACTTGATGGTTTATAAGCTACAGCCTGGCCTAGCTTGTGCTCTAATCCACTCTAGCAGATGCCTTTACAAGTCACTACACATAACTTTCTCACATCAAAGCTCAGTGTGCAATATAAATCATTCCTTGCACATACACAGACACAATTGGAAGACTGTATGTATATTGCATAAAGTCTCAGCATCCTCAGTGTCAAACTTGTAGTGTTTTTGATCCTGTGGTACGGCTCAGTGAAAATATGTGCAATGAGATAATGAGAGCAAGAGAGGACTGCTGTCCTTCTGTTTTGCAGAATTCAGCGTCCTTCTCAGTTACACACACTGCTTGATGTAGTTTGCCAAACCACAAATTGAAGATGTTTACTTTTGTGTACTATTGCATTGTACTTTTATATATTACTGTCATAAATTGATTTTATAATGTGACTTTTTTACTTTGAGCTCCATCTAGTATTCACATAAAATAACCATGAATGCTATTATATGCCTCAGGGAATTCTTGTAAGCATTGTGCATCTGGTATTATCTTTCCACTGTTCCATTCTTTCTTTGTCTTGTTTTCTGTTCTCATCTTTGCCACCTGCCCAAGACAGATAGCACCAACTGGATATTTATACTTGCTTTATTGAGCGTTACATTCACCAGTATACATTCAGCGCTGATGAATGTTCTTATGAGCCATGGCCAGTGGGAGTGCCACTGAGCAGTTGAGCAGAGCACTGAGGGTGACAGAAACTAAAAACTATTGACAATGTGTTTGTTTTATACATGAGTGAATATGTTTGCATTTTGTACAAATATATCTGTTTGTTTTTTTCAATGCACAGGCATCCTGTTTCTCCCGTGATTTCTGCTCAGTCAGTGTCAAAAATATCATGCTGGACAACAACATTTATAGACCTCTAAGATGTCAAGTTAATGCACACAAAAATATTAGATTCAGAAACCTTGACATAAATAGTTTTAACTACAGGTTATGTACATTATTATCTACCAAACTTTACTTCCCTGGCTCATTCATTATGTTTTTGCATATCTCTCAAACTCTGAAAATAACTCAGGTTGGCGGTTTGAGCATAATCATACTGTTGTTGTGTCCTTGGGCATAACACCTGGCCTCCAGTGCCACAGCACTGGTGTACCAGTGTGTGTGGTTGTGGTGGTGTGTTTGGTGGTGGTCGGAGATGCCATTGGTGCCTCTGTCAGTCTTCCCCAGGGCAGCTGTGGTTACAGAGGTGCCTTACTGCCACCACAGTGTGAATGTGTGAGAGCTTGTGTGTGTGAATGGAAGCTTGATTTAAAGAGTGCCGAAAAGGTGGAAATGGCTAAATAAATGCATATACTATACTATTTATGTAAGCCTACTTTAGGTGTGCAACCTTGCCCTTTCCATTTCCGCAATGCTGCACTCTCAAAATGCACGTTTTATGGACACAATAAATTTGTAGATTATGAATTTATTGTGTACATAAGATGTGCATTTATAATTTATACATTCTTTTTACACAGTTTTTTAAATGTTTTATTATAATTTTATCCCTGTGGGGAAATTCACTATCTGGAGCTGCCACCTTGGGATGCCCTGTAACAATATAATAATAATAATAATGGATTACTTGGCGATTACTTGGGATATTTCTACCAAGGGACCAAGGGAATCAAAGCGCTTACAGGCCGTCCATTATTCATTCACTCCACAGTCACACACTGGTGGTGATAAGCTACAACTGTAGCCACAGATGCCCTGGAGCAGACTGACAGAGACGTGGCAGCCATTTTGCGCCTACGGCCTCGCCGACCAGCACCAAATACATTCACTGAACATTCTTACACATTCATACAAGGCAAGGTGGGTTAAGTGTCTTGCCCAAGGACACAACGACAGTATGAATTGCGGGGAGAGTAGGAATCGAACCACCTACCTTCCGGTTGAAGGACGACCGCTCTACCACTGAGCCACTGCCGCCCCAAGCTCTGCATGTTTAGATGTTGGTGGAAATGGGGAGAAACTGCAAACTCCACACATAAA
Source organism: Neodontobutis hainanensis (assembly GCA_024349245.1). NCBI lineage: Eukaryota > Metazoa > Chordata > Actinopteri > Gobiiformes > Odontobutidae > Neodontobutis > Neodontobutis hainanensis. Next base: position 3,917,066 of record JALDNG010000016.1, on the reverse strand, counting down.
GGCAAGAATGGAGTCATTTTGGAGCCACATAAAAGAAACAGTTTATACTTTTCATTTATTTTTCTTCTTCGTCGTCTCCATCAAATATACCCACTATGATAGACACATTCCTGTGTCTCCAAAAAGTATGCATATTTTTTTTTCCATGAAAAATGGATAAAAACAGGATGAAACTATTGATGTAGAAGAGGCTGACAGTGTGAAGCAAAAGTATGAAAAGTATATGAGCGAAACAGGAAGCAGCACTGTCCCCATATATTAAATCAATAAACTAATTCATTATATTCAGAATGACTATTTTTGTGCTTTAAAGACTTTTCAAAGTACATCAAAGCCAGCAGTAAATTGCCTCCCACATTGGGTAAAATGACATTTGCCAGTTCTTTCTTAGCTCTAACCTTAACAGAATAATTATATATGAAAGAACTTTCAATGGCGGAACTGTAAAATGGTGCTAATGCTTGTCAGCAAATTATCTTTTTGTTTGTTGTTCTGCTTCTCACCTTTATAATCTCTCCATTTTCTTGTGAAATACACCCAGGGTTGAACCAACTCGTTGATATAAACATGTCTCCTGACTCCTGACTTGACATCTGCTCAGACATGTTCTCTTTTTAGGGTATGTCCCCAGAGACGGCAGCCTCGCTTTGCTTGGCACTGGTCATTAGTATGTCATGTGAAAAATGCAGTAGTTATTGAATAGTAGAGATGCCCAAGGGACAAGTTGTCACATCTTCATAGAGAGTGGTTTAATATGCAATCAGGATAAATTGATTGAAAGTAAAATGAGGAACAGAACAATAAGAAGCCACATGCACTCATTTGTACCACTGGCAAAGTATCCAAAGTTAGCTCCTTCTTTATTTTATCACTATCCCTTTTGTGTTTTTAGGTCTTTGTAGGAATTGTGCGACCACTTAAAGCCGCTTGCTCTCAGTCAGTTTAGATAACACTTTAAAACTGTGAAGCGATGGAGATAAACATTGCGCTGGGCCTCAAAGAAAAACACACAAATACTTTTTGATTGGAAGCGACACACTTTTTGCAGATTTTCTCGATCCTGAACTTTGGGTCACCACCAATAGGATATTCAGTTCAGTTAGATTCACAGTTTTTTAGGGAAAAAATGTTTCCGTGTATAGATTTTTTTAAATTGTAATGAGAAACAAAAATCAGAAAAACAACTGATCCAAAGGGATGTTGAGATCACTTAAATCCACTTTGTAGATCTGTTTCCCCTCTCTAGCGATTTTCCCTGGACTGATCTGTTAATAATTACAGTGACACGGATTCTACGATCTCAAAGGACCACACATGTTTTCATCCGACCCAACAATCTTGAAAAGCGATGCAGGCACACGTAGAGAACATATTTATATGCACACACGAGTGGACTCGGAAGCATAAACTCCAAACCCACAGGGTATTACAGTTCGCAGGCTTTTCGTTTTCAAATCCCTTTTTATTTCCTCCTTATCCTGGTTGTTTTCTTAAAATGACTGTCATACTGCGCCGTTTCTGTGGTGAGGTCATTTCAGGCTTTTTCACAGTTTGAACACATAATAGCAAATAACTATTGCTGTTGGAAAAAAAGACAAAGAAAGGCTAATGCAAGACAAATTCTAAAGTATATATGCATATCTGAACCAAAAAGTATATAAAGAATAAAAAAATAACTTTTGAATCAAAGGGCTTTGCAAAACTGAAAGAAGGAACATCATTTTCTTACACTCTGCCCCCAAACTCACAAGGGGATATAACTGTCTTTACCATCCTGATAAAGAACCATCCGAATGACAGTGATTCATGTCATTTCTCACCGCAGGCCTGTGCTCTATTTTGTCCGATACACTGTCTGACAGATTCAATTCTGCTCACTGACAGGACCGCGCTATTGGTCATTTAGGTGTTGGCTTCCGGGAGCCTTCTTAAGATGAAATATTGTGGGGTATTTTGCACTTTTTCAATTACTTCACACTGTTTTTTTCTAGAGGTTACAATGACTCAGTGGCCTTTATCATCAACAACATCTGATCCTCCCAGTCTTAGAAACACGTTTGAACTCCCGTTCTCCTCTTGGAGAACATTTTACCCTCTGTCTCTCTTTGACTTAATGGATGCATTGACTTTAATAAAAATGTTTTTGATTTTATGTTACGAGATTTTGGGTTGATTTATTTGAATTAGAACTTTATCAGCAGTTTCTAAAAAGAAACCCAGTAGCATAAAACTACATTATTTAGTAATATGGTATTTTGTTGTAGTAATCTAAAAAAGGCAACAATTTAGAAGTTTAAATTTTAACTATTCTAAATATTTTAGTTATTGGATTATTTAAACCATGTTGGTCCAAAAGGACCTTTTTAATAACAGGCTCAGTTGGACCAAAAATAAGTCTGACTTGTTGACTTGGCTGTTATGGGACAGTGACAGGGACATTAGGTACATTATGGGTGCCATATGACCTATCCCAGTCTGCAGAACCAGTGGTGCCAGTTGTTACCAGTAACAATCCCTATTGCAGAAATAATAATAATAATACTTTTACTATGTATAACCAAGTTGCCAATTTATGATCCTATACTGCCATCCAACAGGCTAGCCTCAGTATCCATTCCAAGAACTGAGACCCAGACACCAATTGGTTTACACCTTCCCACTATGTTGTGAGTTTGCTTTTGAATTTTGTAGCATTTATTTAAAAAACTAGGTCAGTACTAGGGCAGAGCAAAACACAGCAGGCTGGAGGTGCAGAATGAGGGCACAAATGGGAGACACTGTGTCATTTGAGTGATGCCACAGAGCAGGTCGCTTGTATACACCGACTGAAGGGATGATTAAGAGGAATGATGGGCGGCTCAGTTGGCAGGTGATGATGAGCTGTTGATGCGTGTTTAAGAGACTGAGAGAAAATGTCAGCGTCTGAAAAGACTGAATGGTTGGCACCTGGGCAAAAAAAAAATAAAAGATGATATGATTAGGAAAAAATGACAACCTGCCACAAAAGCAACACATGAATCTATCAAGAGAGCTTTTGGAAAACAGTGCATTAGTTCTTAAGCACTTGAGTCATTATTGTGCAGTGAGAACTGCTTGTGGCAACTCTAAAAGAGCAGCAATTGAGGGCTTACATCTTCCAACAGGATTGAAAATTAAATTTTACAATAACGCCAAACAATTATTTCTTATTGGATTGTTATAAATGTTAATAATAACACTGACAAGATCTTCCACGTAATGACTGTAAATTCACAAATATTAAACAAATCCCAAATCATTTTGTATCATGTCCACTTAAGCTGAAATATTTTAGCATTGTATTAGCATATTTTAGCATAGCAAAAGGCGGTTTGAAGGTTGTTTTGGGGAAAGACTGCAGCCTGTTCTGGGAAAACTGAGCAAGAACATTTAAAACCCTCGCCACACACTTTGTGCAGGTAGTTCAGAACATCCAGTTCTTAAAAAGTAAAAAGAAGAAACCTTACAACCAAATTTGACAAAGGTGTGTGCCGCTGCCTAAAAAACTGCAAAAAAAACACCGCGGCTGTTGCCATGGTGAAACTGCAGACATGTACCACCCACTGCTGCTGTGTAAATGTTTTTGGGCTTAAGTACTGTATCACCTGTTGTGCCTGATGCTTATCGCAGAAAACAAGAGGCTTCCTGCACTCAGTCCTGGCACCGTGAGACGCCGTCATGTGGCTGTGGCACTGCTGCATCTCAATCTACCACAACCTCCCGTCGGACATGAGTTTCTACTGGTAGGCAGCGTCAGCCATAAATATTCATTTATTTTACCTTTCAACACTAATTGGATATAAAGGCTTACTGCAATCACATTTGATAAACAAGAAGTCTCTTTAATGTTGCATTTAAAAATGTACATGCTGTTTGTTTTCTTCTCCGTCTCCTGTATAAAATATTATTTGGCAGTTTACAGGCTTCACTGTTTGAACAACAACTACCTAATTAACAGTACGTCTCCTCGTTCCGTCTTTGAACACTAATAAACAGTTTACAAGACAGCAAAACAATTTTAAAGCGGTGTGGTTCTTTGTTTATAATACAAAATGTATGTGCATATCATTGTTATGCTACCACAACTCTATTAATTGCTTCAGTGTACTGGAATTGACAGACTTCACTGTTATTAGTCAGAATAAAGAAGACTATGATTGCCTGTTAAAGCCACTGACCTGACCCCAAACTTCACTGTGTAATAAAAATACTTCAGACTATGGGCACTACCACTGCAAATTGTATTCAAGGACCATATTAATGTTGCTTATCTTAAAGCTGTGACGTTGGTTCACACACAATCGTTTGTTTGTCTAAAGAAAGATTTGCTAAAATGCAATATTAAATTAAAGTCACGCTGTACTCATTTTGTTGCTTTATATAAACTAACTTTTATAAAATATAATACATTGGCTATAGTCTGCTGAATTAATGTGGGTGTTTTGTTAATTTCATACACCATGAGGTAATGATGACATGCAGACTCTTGACCAAATGACTTATTTCATTAAAAAACAAAAACAATAATCATTAAAGTCATGTTTTTACTGTGGTTAGGTATTATCTGCTCCTGGAAAAGTCTTACATTTTGTTACAAATGCATTATTTTGGGGTAAACGTCTGCATATAAATTCCCTTCACTGAGTTTACGGGTGTTGTTGTGGACAGATAATGGATATGCCCAGAAACCTGTGTGGTCTGCAGAAGCACACAAGTGTGACGTTATAATTCTTTTTTTTTGTTTAATGAACTCAGCCTTTTTGTCCATTATCATTAACCGTACACAATGGGCATGTGTTTCATCTATCATTTACAGAGCAGATGACATTTAACTCTCAGGCCCTAATGGCTCCATTTCAACTTTTCAAACAACAAAGTTACATAAAGGGGAATCCATGGAAATGGATGCTTTAAAACATTTTGGAGAAGTGGATGAAGGAGGAAGCAGAGGCTCTCCTGTGGTGAGTGTCAACAGCATTCACGGGAACAAATAGAAGACAAGCTTTACTTTTGGCAGCTAAACAAATGAAATGCCTGTTGCAGGGTGGTGGCTGTCCCTGGTGTGATTTGTCTTCTAACCACCGTTTTCTTGCTTATGTTGCTGCATCAACCGTACACTATTCACTTTTGGAGTGTTTACTTGTTACCCCTCCAGAGGTGAAACTTAGCCGATTTCAGTGCTTTCATTACTGCGAGACCTTCCTGGAGTGTTGTGAGATTGATGTGTGTGATCGCCGTTATTTGGCACGATTGCCGTTAAGCTTCCTTTACCGTCATTGAAGAGGGGACTCTGCTGTGGTCCATTTGGGTCTGACAGGTTCTGATTGGGTTCAAGAGCTCTTCAACTGCAGATGCCATTTAAAGATTGCTTTCATCCTCCTTGAAACACAAGAGCAGATAAGGAACAGACTTTTCCCTGGCACAATTTGAAAAGCGCGATTCAATATCTGTACAAATCCATGCAGTGCCCACTTCATCCACTTATTCGCTGTTATCCCCCTTAGGCTTTCAAGAAAAGTCAGATTTTGACATGACATTGCTTATGGTGAAGCACAAAAATTCTTGCCGCTAAATGCACAATAAATCTTTTTTCTGCTAAAGTAGGAAAAATCTACTGGCATCTACTTTTAGTGCTGGTTGCCCTTAAAATTTGACACCAAAATCCAAAGAGTAAAGACATTCACAGAGCAAAGAGCAGAGATTGTTGTGATACTGAGCTATACAAATATGGGTGCTCTGACCAGTGGGCTCTCAGGACCAACAAGCCTGTGACGACAGCCATTTAGCCATTAAACTAACATTCGACAATGTCATTAGAAGAACTAGCTGAAACAATAGATTACTATACCTCAATAGTCACAGCATATCTTCTAAAATGAATATATGTAAATAGATGGTCTCACATAAAAGAAAGTACTACAAATTGTATTTGCTTGTTCTGAGGCAATTTTCTAGCAAAGTGAAAAAGATGTTGAGGACGATTGATGCTGAAGAAGCCTTTTAACTCCACAGTCCTCCTCCACTCCTCCATGCCATCTTATCTTGGCCGTGCAGCATGCTAATCAAAAGCAGTCAAGGCCTGCAATCGTTCCCTGGGATCAGGAGTTTTGTCTAAGCTCTTGCCATGAATGCCTTAAAAGCTGCACCTCTTAAATTAGCCCATGTGTTGTGTCGGCTTTTGTCGCTGTGTAACTCACATCTAAAGTTACACCAAATCATTGTCATAAAATTGGACAAAGAAACTAGTGTGACGGTAAAACTCAGACTCATTATGGTTTATTACGTGCTGGTTCCCATTTCACGTTCACTTTTTAAAATATTTCCTTTGAGGCCAGGGAAAATCATATCCTGTAATAGTTGATATTCGTATCTTTTTACTTCAGATATTTATATATATATATATGCCAACATCTTTTGACATCACATCTGACACGTTACACTGCCATCTCTTGACGAAGTGCCACATCCATTTCTGAGAAATTTGTAATGGAAAACTTTACAACCTCTGCAACTCTGAAATCCAGCTCAACAAACTACAAAGTCTATGTGCTTGTCGGGAGAAAGCAGAATACCCATGATCCTCCTGAGATTTTTGGATGAGTAGAAGTCATTGGCAAGCACTGCAGCAGTGTGCACATCATCATATTGTATAGAGAGGGCTTTTCATCTCCCAGCTCTGGCACAGACTCGGTGCAATAAAACTGTCTACAGGTGGGAGTGCTGCGATGGTGGATAACATGTCACAGAGAATCATGCCTAAACATCTAAATTTCCTGTTTTATGTGCTGATAGGAAAGTAGCCTGCAACTGCACTTCCACAAGGGCAGTTTGTTGTGTTGGATGTGCTTGTGATAGTGCCAGGTATTACATTCAGAGATAGAGATAATGTTGGAGATATACAGTGAGCTGGGGGTGGATCGCCGCACTGAGCAGTGGGTTTCCAACATCTATCGAGACAGGTATCAGATATCCAAGATGAATATTTTGCATATCAGCCTCCCACAGATCCACATATCTCTATAACATCTTATTTCCTTGTCTTTTTGTGCTCTATATAACAACATAGAGAAGTCTACATTTTGCTTTTCATCCTAGTCTTTGGCATAATACTTCTCACAATATTGCTTTGTGAGCCATGATAGCAACAATCTAAGAGAGAAATTTGTGATCTGCTTTATGTTCTGTGAGTTTACAGTTCATACTTTCTGTAGCATTATTAGGGAAACCAGCACTAAGTCTGCCCAATATGATAAAAAGCCATTTTGATTGTTAAACCTGGGTGGCTTGGGTTACAAGTCCTATGTGCCATCCACTACCCCAGTCCGACCAGATCAAAGATAAAAAACAGTTGCTCATATTTTTAATAGCTGTCTTTTTTTGTCGTTAAACACTATTACTCTGTGCAGTATAAATACAGGGTACGTTACATCTAATAAAAAAGACAATGTGTTTGGCTTGACTATATGTGTTCCTTTATTATTTTACTGTCATCCTAACCGCTTATTTATATCTCTTACTTTCTCACTCCATTATCCCCTCATGTCTTTTTTACAGGTCGATCTCTCCTCCTTCCCGCCTCTTTTATCTTCTTCCTTATTCTTTTTAATAGCCCCCTAGATGTCAACTGCTTCTTATGGCTATCAGTCTCGTTTTTTTTTTTTTTTTTTACCTTGGAGCCTTTCAGCTTTCACCTCGTTTTTTTTCACTTCCTTCCTGCTCATGTGCTATCATTCCCTATCCGAGCATCTATAAGGATTTATACTTCTACCAGCAACAGGCATGAGGAGGGCACACAGGGGAGATACAAGCAATAGGAGGGGGAGAAGAAAGACTTTGAAACAGGATGACCATCAGAAGAAGAATGAATAGTAAACAAGTGGGATCTCCAAGCGCTGGATTAATTCAATTCTGCACTCTGTGCTGAGTCGGGCAAAGGAGTCCATCATAAGGATTTGGGAAGAAGAAGGGAAAAGATTGTGAGAAACTGGGAAAGCAGGCAAATACTGAGCAGAGATTGGATAACAAACATATGAATGAAAAAGAGATAGCTCTTCTGGCCAGACTAATTGAATTCCGATTTTCCCTCAGAGATTGGTTAGCAGCAGCAGGCAGGCAGACAGGCTGCCCCCAGCATGGATCAGCTCTCTCCAACCAATCACACTAATACAGTGTTTATGTCCAAGCCAGTGCTGGCCGCTCAATAGCTTTGGCTTCTCCTCTGCAAGGCCAAGATGGGTTTACTGGGGCCAGAGCCAACATCAAAAATGATACACAATTGAAAAGCTAACATGTCAGACGTGACTGCAAACCCACAAATTGTCTCCTATCAAAACGAGATACAGAGGTAGTCGCAAGTTTATTCACTTAACGTGTACTTTAAATTGATTGCAATGGTTGGCTTCCAGTTTTATTACTTAGATGTTTTTATCAAGGTCAATACTGAAACTGCTTTACTTCTCTTTTATTTATTTATGATTTATTTTAATCCTTCAAGTCTATATTATGCAGCAGATATAGCATACTGCATGCTAGCCTTGGAGCAATTATTTTTAAATGACCTCCATATGTGCAACAATGCATTGTGTAGTTCAGGGAAATCTGTTGAAGGATGCAGCTTTCTGAATGAGTCATATCATTTGCAAAAATGTAGCCTTCATTTTCTATGTTCTGTGCATTATTTGTATTTTATTGCAGTGTGCTGGCACTATGTCTATGCCCTACAATTCAACAGATAAACATAAATTATCATTCTATATATAGTCCTAGCCCAAGGACAGCAGTTATTAAAATACAGTTATCTCTATAAAGAGAAATACTTGTAGTAATTGTCTCTAAAGGGTCAGTCATCCAGGACATCTTGAAAAAAAGGTTTAAGTAAAAGCATCTGGACTCAGTGAGTCCAGATGCTTTTACTTAAACCTTTTTTACTAGTAGTAATTTTTACGATATCTAGCCATAAACTATAGCTACGTCTCATAAATTTATTATATGTCTTACTCTGTAACAGGTCAGAGGGGACCTACCCCAGCTTCTTTGGACAGGCAGAGCACACTCTGGACAATAACAGGCTAATACTTAAGGACATATATTGTCAGACAACCATTTACTGTTACACTACGAGCAATTAAGCTTTGGCTGTTCACTAAATCTTCTGATGCCATAAGCAATGGAAAAACCCTTCTAGCTAGCACTAATTCTGTGGCAGAAGACAGGATTCATCAGTTTGTTGATTATCACTCTATGTATATAAGAGTTAGTGTGCCTTCACCAAGAGGACATATGCCATCACTGTAACAATTTGAACATTTGGAGAGAAGAAGAGTTTGGGCAGTGCTGTTATTTATTTTATTCCTCTGAGATCGTATGCCTACTGAGGATTGCCCATGGCATGATGTAAAATGTTAGTTTAGAAATTTACTGGGCCTGTGAAATTTGCTGTTTCTTCCCGAGTAGCTGTGTTAGAAATGAGAAATAAATACTGTGACTCTCTACATCTGCAATGTGAATAATCATAATATTTCAGAGCCCTGCCTTAAATTACACTCACGCTGAGCGAATACCTAAACGTTACATGTGCTAAACAGATCCTCTTTTATTGCTTACAATAGTTTTATCTGTGTCTGCGCTCATTTACATACATATGTACGAGTGTATTTTGCTCCTCATAATTGCATGTTTGTATTTGTGTGTGGCTGGTCTGCCTGCAGGCCTCCAGCTGCGTTGTGAAGCACGAGGGTGTCTCTTTGTATGCTCATTATTGAGCCTGCTCCTCTCGCTCCTCGGTCTCCCTCAGAGTTCTACGTCACCACCCATCACTACACCGCCTTTATGAATATTTAACCAGTCCTCCGGCTTCTATCATCACTTTTCACACTCCTTATGTGAAGATGAATCCTTATTTTCCCTCTCTTGTACTTTTTTTTTGTCACTGACACATTCATCTTTCTCTTTGGAGTATGACAGACCTTTTCTTTTCTTTTACTTAAAAAAAAGACATCAGCCAGTGCATGAAACATATCATAAGATGAAAAAAGAACAGAAATCCTCTAACCCACAATATTAATAATGATTGATATGGGCTTAAAATAAATGATATGCAAAAATATTGTTCCCTCTGATAAATAAAATGAACAGAAACACAGTAATAGCTCTCTGTTTTAGCCTTCATAATATTTTGCAAAGTAATACATTTATTATGTTTAGCTACTGATGTTTATCATCATCTAGTGGTTTGTTGGACTTATAATATAATAATAATTATAAAGTTTGCAGTTGTATCCTGGCTGTGTCGTTTGGCTGAAGATGTTCTGCTTTACAAATATGTATGCATGGACTTGAGGGTATAACATTAAAGTTGCTTAGAAAAGCATGGCTTACAGCCAAAGTCTAGCTTGCATTAGCACGAATTAGAGTCGGGGCTAAATCGGTTCCATAAAGACTACATTCTCCCGCCGCCAGACTAAGGGCAGTCAGATTTGATAAGTTGCAGTAATGCCATGCTTCGGCACAACACTGAAGTTCAGCGTCGCTTCACTCAAGCCTCAATGAGAAACTACGACAAGAAAACTCCTATCACCATGAAAATCCCTTTAACGCTCAGTAAATGGAGATGCACAAGGCAGTGGTTAGCACGCCTGCCTAACAGCATTAAGGTCCTGGGTTTGATTCCCATCCAGAGAGGGTCTTTCTGTGTGGAGTTGGCATGTTCTCCATGTGTTTGCGTAGGTTTCCTCTGGGTGCTCCGGTTTAGCCTACCACTGTACATGTTCAATACTCCCTCCTACACACAGGACTCCCCTGCAAAAGGGATTTGCAATCTCAGTGGGACTTTCCTGAATAGATAAAGGTTAAAAAAAAAAAAAAAAAAAAAAACAGAAATGCGCCACCTTTGGCTCAATCTAATATGATAGAAGTATATATATATATATATATATATATATATATATATATATATATATATTAAGCTTAGCCTGAACTTAAACCTGTTTTGGATTTTCTTCATAAGTTTCCCTGGTGATTTGACACAACAAGCTTGACTTGTGCTTTCTGTTATGGAAATCACAGCAGAATGAGCCAGATTTGTTAAATAAGTATAAAATTAAAATTTATTGCCTTATGGAATATCCAATAAGTCTCTCTAATGTCCCAAGTATAGAGATGTTTCCTTGTTAGTAGAACTTCTCTGAAGCCAGAGTTCACTGACATTATCAATGCTAGGGCATAAAATGTGGAGAAACTGCAAAATGATAATGTCTAGACCCGAGGTCATTTATACATTTCAAGGTTTCCAACCCTTTTTCAGCAGTTAGTCCTTTTTCTTTTTTTATTAAAAACATTTGCGCAATGTTGTCATACCCTACTTTTTCTCAGTTCACAAAACATCTCTCTCTGTGAAATAGATCTGTAAAGCCTACTCCTCATGTCAATTTTCACTTGGTAGAAAATCTTATGAAGATCTATAGCAAGCAAAAACTGTTGTTATGCTGTGTGTTTTATTCTTACCACTTGCTCTGTTTGTCAGCTTCTCAATCAGTTTTCTGGCATCATTCCTTGCAAAGATGGAGGAAGCTACAACACTGCCACACACCCTGCTCCTTATTGCACTATTGTTGTTTCTTATTTAATCTGTTCCGCTTTATTGAATTTAATTATTTCTAAATGATTAACTCAGAGTTTGGGGGAGGGCTGTGGAGGTGGGGGTGGGGGCTGCACAATGACATACTGTATGTTGTGAGATGAGGTGGAAGAAGGCCACCGGATAAAAGATAGCGACGGATTGTGGCTTTCTGTTTTGAGGCTGGCGCTGAGTAAATAGACTGCTGTGCACACTCATCACTCTTGATTCCATTACTGCGGCATATCTGCAAATGTATACCCCGCTCACTTCCTCCCCACCAGCGTCTACTCCAGCCTCAAACACAACTGCAGTACGCACATGTGATCACCACCAACACAACATTTGGATTTTGTTGAAATATCATACTTTTCGCATAGCCAGAGGTCCCACATCCGTCCATTTCTAAGTTGGAGTGTGCGTTTGTGTGATAGGTGTGTGTTTTGAGCGTGATGGGTGTAAAAACAGCGACAGGTACTGTTTACTTCCCCAGTCGTGAGTCAAAAAAAGAGGCATTCATTATGATGCCAGAAGCCACTGAAAGCTAGCTGTAATGGTGTCCAATAGGCTGTCAGCGCTTTTCCACGGAAATGGAATAAGAGAGAACTGGGATGATAGGCTTTTACAATTCAGCAGCACTCCTATAATAACAGTGGCGATACTCAGGAGGCTGTGTTGTCAAGATTGGGATTTTAAGATTTATAAGAGTTTATCAATTTTATTTAACATAAAGCATGGCAAAATATGAGCACTGCTATTTTATCAAATCTTACAAATGGATTGAGAAATTTATCATTTAGAATTAGGGATATCTACTCAATGTTCTGCTTGTCAGCTTTGTGAGTTCCGACACCCACAGGTAGGTGGACTCTGTGGACTCAGTTGACCCTGCTATGTCTCTCCTGAGTTTGAGGACGTAAAGCTTGGTGCAGGGATGGGAGGAGCAAGAAAATGTGCTGCTGAATGTTATCACACAGATTTAGGATGCTTGTTGGTGCATAGTAAAGGTAGGATTGCAGTAACTGGATGGACGTGTGCTATATAGAGGTCAGAGTGGAAGCTCTAATGCTGCATTTGCTTATATGGGGCAGTCTTCACTAAACGGACTCTGCCAGATAGAACTGCTCCATAGAACATAGGGTTCTATGAAGACCTGCTCGGTGAGTGGATGTATCCACCGCAGTTTTAATCCAATCAGAGCAGCGCAATGTTGTTTACGTTCGCTGCATCTTCAAACCTAAAACACAACCAGACCTGTCACAGCTGCCACATTATTGGTCACAACAAGCTTTGGACAGGGGTTTGACTGCAAATACTTTGCTTGGAGCAGTTTCAGATGTATTTTTGTGAGTTTGGTAAAAATGTCACGAGAGAATCCAGCCACAGTTCAAGATTAAGTCGTTTCACTGACTGGATTAGAGTGGACAATTTACATTAAGGGAAGCCTTATTCTAGTTTATTAATAACACATAGCTAATTATACATTTTTGTTAAATGTGTTGAAAGGTTAACATTTATTATCTGGATATTTGCTGGTCAGATTATAACCCACTGACTCTATTGATGTCTTGAGTTTCAAAGAGCATATGCTATTTGCAAAGGGCAGAAAATCATAAGATGGCAAATATTTATAATGAAAATGTTCTGCGGCCAAAACCATTAAATTTGGCTAATTATAAAAAATAACAAAAAAAAAAACATTTAGTTGTTATGTGATAATGGAGTCATCTCATTGGCTCTCACCCAACAGTTTAATGAACTTACACCAGTCTTATTTTCGGTGTGACCTGCAGTTTGTAATGAGAAGATTTTTGTCCTTAAGACACCAGTTAAAGCATAATTGGGATATTACAAAATAGTAGCTTTTGAAATTTGTACAAGCAATTTAAATTAGTTTCTTTTAGCTTTCACTGTGTTCACACTTATTAGTTGTACCTCAATCATTGAGATGTTTTAAGCAGAGACACTGCTGTGATTTATTGATTGTTTTATTAGTGATCTCTGACTGGAGAGAGGAACAGTTCAACAAGATCCGACAATTGCCTTGTAATTCTGTCTTTTGTAAACGCTGTTATATAGGTTTAATAAAACCTCTAAACACTCCACATATTCAGAAAGAACATTTAATATGTCTAAGCTCTAGTAATTACCTTATAAGGATAGATTATACCATAAACTCACGTCTTATGGTTGAAAGAAGTATTTACCTCGATCTGAGAATTTATGAAAATGTATGAGCTCTGTATATGTCTATTGAACAGATGGGTAAATTAATATTCTGCTTTACATTTAATACTTACATGCTGCTCGACAAAACTTTGCTCATGTACCACTTATGAACTTTTAAATGAGTTTGGCTGTTATCTGCACATTTGGCAATCTATCAGCAACAATTAATTAACAGTTTGTCCGTGTTCATTGTGCATCTTGCATATGTGAGTGCTTTACTACAGTGAATACTAATATGGAAGATGGCATATCGTTTATCTTGTTCCAAAGACACATCGTTTGGCCACTAACACCAATGTGCTTTTCTGCTTTCTGTATTGTGTTGTTTTTAAACTTTCTCCTCTTCCTTGTGCACAGATAACAAATAAACCCAACAGGCACATTTTATATGAAGATGAATATGATAGCGTTTATCCATTTTTCATTGAAGGACAGTTTTGTTTGCTCATCTGGAAACACTGATGTATTGTGTTGTATAAACCCAAAGTGCGGTGGATGTAAATAAATACAGATCAACAACCTTCTATGACCCATTCAATTTCCTTGCTCAAGATGATAACCTATTGGGCTCAGCGCCTCCCCTAAACCTTATCTATTATAAATAGTTATTGAGCTGTGGATCATGTTTCACCTGGAATGACACAGCAGGGATTTCTCTAAATGTCAACAGCACAGTGTGACTGCTCAGTGTGACACACGTTTAACAAACCCGTCGTACAGTTAAGGCAAGTTGAGATTAGAAACTCTAGAAAGCTGTAGAATAAAGATCGTAATGAAGCAGGATCCTGGTATCTCTAGCTCTGGTTATGACTCGTGACCCACTGGGACTTAATGCACTTTCTTAATGCTGCTTCTTGCCAGACCACTCACTTTGAATCACAATTATAGTTCAGGAGCATGTAGTTAATCACCAATGGGCTGCAGTGTTTACTCCTCTCACTGAACCCGCTTACTGACTCAGCCAGCACCAACTCTCGGCCTACTAAGCCTTTAATCTAAAACACAATTACCACCTATGACTGGATGATTCACACAATAATGGTTTATGTTAGTCCACACACAGAACGCCAATAAGCCTGATTTTCACTTTTTATTTTCCATACAAAATTAAACACTTGCGCAATCACCTATTTGTGAAAAAGTTTATATGATTGGTGCTTTCAGGTCTTAATCTTGCATTGTTATGATGGATAGGAGGAAAACTTGAATAAGACATATGCTATTTTAATGCACTGTCCACACTAAAGCCTGCATACCGTGTTCTCAAATGAAAACAAACTCCCTCCACGCAATCATATTTTTGACTGCCAGACAGCAAACATGCTTGAGTCAGTAAAAGAACAATTCCAAAACAAGTCACACAGATGTTATGTAGGAGTGGCTTTGTGAGAATCCCAAGTACAACACCACTAAATCAGTAAAATTTCTTGCCCGAGATTCATATTTCAACATTTCCTTTAGAAAGAAGCAGTTCAGTGGTGTACGCTTCAGTTTTGATAACGTTACAGCCTTCTAGACTTAAGAAACCTATCACATAGTTACAAGAAAGTACTACTCCACGCAACGGTGGATTTGTTGCATGATACTTGAACAGTGTTATCCTTGAAGCCATTTACAGCTGTAAGGAATGAACATAATGTGGAGAACATTTTACTGTGACCTAGACACGTACTGTTTGTCACTTTGTGATCTACTTGCAATAAAACTGTATTGAACAGAAAAAACAGTGCACAGTTTACAGTTGAATATGTTCTTAGATTTAGTACTTAGATTTAGGATTAATGTGGCTTGGTGTAAAGCTTGGTAGCAAAAGTAGCTAATTGTAACATTTAATGCATGAAAATTATGTGTTTTTAGTTCTTTCTAAATTTAGCAGTCTATTTTAGAGGAAGGATAATGGAGTTGTGTTAAGGTCTTGATCTCTGACCATTTGCTAAGTGGCTCATTTGAATGAGGTTAATGAGGATCCCGGTTGGTTTGATCTCAGCCAAATCAAACATATCATCCATCACAGGGTTTTGAAACTGTGTTGATTCAGGAAAAGAACAAACTTTTTCAAGACAAAGCAGTAAATCTCACTGAAGTTTTTAGAGTGATTACAACCCTTTCCTTACAGCAAGAAGATCCTGGTTTTGATCTCCGGCCAGGGCAGGGTCTTTCTGTGAAGAGCTTTCCTCCAGGTGCTCCAGTTTCCCCTACCACTAAAGACATGTACAAGAGTCCCCCCCACCCCACATGGGGCCTGGACACCTTTGCAAAAGAGATTTGTAAAGTCAGTGGGACTTTCCTGGATAAATAAAGGTTATAAAAAAAAAATAATTTGACAACCACTTATCTTTCAAAAAATGAGTGTGCTTTTTATCCAGTCAGGTAAAAGCAGGAGTTAAAATTTCCGTTTTATTTTTAAGTGAGTCATACAAAGAAGAGATAGACAATAAAAGCGAGTACTGGAGATAAAAGAAGCCTTTTATTTGTT
Source organism: Neodontobutis hainanensis (assembly GCA_024349245.1). Lineage (NCBI taxonomy): Eukaryota > Metazoa > Chordata > Actinopteri > Gobiiformes > Odontobutidae > Neodontobutis > Neodontobutis hainanensis. The sequence continues at coordinate 3,900,729 of JALDNG010000016.1, read as the reverse complement.
TACAATAGGCCGACGCTCGATCACAGGCACTAATCTTCTCTGGAGGTACATATTTTCCACCTTGTAACAAACAAAACACCCCAATGTGATAATACAGATAAATTAGCTGACATAGCTGTCTTGGTTTGCACTCTGAATGTGTATTGATATTCAAGAACTGCTTGAATGCTTTATTTGTACAATGTGCTCATTCTTTTAATGTGATGGCTGACATTAGACAGCAACCTATTTTCTATTAAAGTAACATAGTTAAAACAATAAGCAATGTATCTCCTGAAGCACATGCATCCAGCCGTATTCTAAACCTTCATCTTAAGTATAGGCTGCAAATGTGCACTTTGATTGCAGACTTAAGAGAGTTGTCATAATTAAGAACCCCCTTTAACTGAAAAATATGTCTTTTATAACTGGCTCCTTAATGTATTTTATTTTGACTGCGGAGGAGAGAAGTTACTTGTATTGTCAATAAGTGGAAAAAAAGACATGGTTATTAATGGCTGGCTAATACTTGTTTGAGAAATTCAAAAACACTAGAAGCCTTTTAAATACTAGGTTCAGATAACACCTTCAGAGTTAGAGAGAATTTGATGAAATGTGCAAGGGGAAGTTAAACCAATCAGGCTGAGAAGGAAGCAATTGCAGACGAGTCTTTTAAAAATAACAACACTCCAAATTTATTAATCTTTCTATTTGGAGAGCCATAATGTTTTCCAAATGATTTTTATTACTTCCTCAAATGTCAAGCAGTACAAAGGCAGGTTAATGGAAACATGCCCGGTGCGTTCGAGCCCAGCCTCAGAGGGCCGTCACTTTGAGGCCTAATGAAGAGCAGGTTATGTCAGTGGCCATACGGCAGGAGTCATGGTGTTAGCACAGACACTGCCAGCTGAGACTAGTGAAGATGGCTGCTCTGTGTGTGTACTCTCAGAGATGTGTACAGTGTGTATATGTGGCTGGCTCAGGATAGGGAACAGACGGTGCTTCTTTTTTTTTTTTTAGGAGTGCGGGTCAGTGGTTGAAGTGACGCCTGAGAGGACCTGCTGTGTGGACAGACTGTCACTCACATAAGGGAGACAAATGGGGCTGTGGGGGACCTGGGGGCATTCAACAAGGTCATAGGTCATGAGCACAACATAGTACATGCCTGCATTCAGAGGGGCCAGTTCAGGAACATGAACATGCTGCTCCTTTATTTTGAAAATCCCTGCACTGATTGGTTTGTGCCATCTCATATTATACAGATGCATATATTTCAAAGCTGCATCATAACATCATTTCGGCTGCTCGGCTACCGGCACCCAAAAATGAGTTCCCTCCACAGGGTGGCTGGGCCCTCCCTTAGAGACAGGGCGAAGAGCTCGGTCACTCGGGAAGTGCTCAAAATAAAGCTGCTTCTCCTTCACGCTGAGAATGGCCAGCTGAGGTGGCTCAAGCATCTGTTTGGGGCTTGTCCCACTGGAAAGAGGCCCCGAGGAAGACCTAGGACACGCTGGAGGTATTCCGAAGGGGAATTCTGTTCGACCCGGCCCCGTATAAGCAGACGAAGAGAGATGGATGGATGAATGTATTTTTACATGCTTTGCATTTGCCTATCTTGGAAAAACAGACATTAAACGCAAAGAACATTTCCATTACTTACTATTCCACAGTTGCCTAGAAGGAAGAATCAAGCCCTGCTCTGGAAGCAGTAAATGGTAAATGGCATGCATTTATATAGCGCTTCTCGGGCACCCAAAGCACTTTACACCATGCTTCCATTCATCCTACATTCACACTTGGTGTAGACAGAGAAGGGATCTGCCATACACAAGGCTCTCATACCATTCTCCGACACCTCTGCACTCACACATTCATAAACCAGAGCTGGCACTGGAGGCAAGGTGGGTGTGGTGTCTTGCCCAAGGACACAACAACAGTATGAACTAGGGAAAGTGGGAATCAAACTGCCATGTAAATTCCTTTTTTATTTAACACACAATCTTTTCCTAGAACCTTAGTACATTTATAAATGAATAAATTTAGTTTGTACATTTTTATAGGAAACTTGGCAACTGACCATCTGCGTGTGTAGTTAACGTATGATCTGAGAGCTCACAAAATAATCAAAGTTAGTATAGAGTCCGTTGATAGATCATATTGGCTGTATTTCTCTGAAAGTCATGAAAAGTCATTAGTGTGAGGTCTCAAAGCAGGATAATAGTCGCCATTGAGACGCTGTCTGTTTGTTGTACGTTGAAGTTTTGCAAATGATATACTTAAGCTTTGGTGTCATAATCCAGACATAGCCTGAATGTATAAAAGACATAACAAATAGACCCTGAAAGACATTAACAGTAATGACCTTCTTCATTTGACACCATTACAATTACCCAGCCCAGAGGCTCGATGGCTCCTGTCTCCTCCCTCTTTAAACTCTGTCTGCTTTTCTCCCTCACTTCCACTGTGTCATTCAGCTCACACTATGACTCACAGTGGCTTATCATGCATACATCACTCAGGCAAGATGTATCTTCATCAGGATGAACACTGCGACAAGTGTACACAAACACACACAAACGGACAACAATAGCGCAGACACATTTATGTTCAACATCTTTGGGGAATTGAGGACAAAAGTGAAAGTGCTGCTGTAAATTAGTACAAAACTGGCTCGGAGTAATTAGCCAGTGTTTTGCTGAGGGGAGCTGAGAGAGTGTGAGGGATGAGATGTGTTTAACAGATGATCTATACACAGGGTGCTCTGCAGTGATGTCCCCCACTGAGAGAAATTATTGCTGTAAACAGAGGCTTGCATCTCATAAATGCATCTACATTCATTTGACTTGACGTTGGGCCTCTCGGTGCCATCTTTGGAGTGGGCGATATCCGTCTCACAGCAAGTAGCGCAGACTGCCATTCAGGGTGAAACTGGGAGAAATAAACAGCCAGAAAAGATCAAAATGGCCTACCATCTGGTGTAAAGACCGGCACCGCAAAATGTCAATGACCAGAGTGTCTACTCACTGTTTAGACATACAAAAGGCTAAATGTTTCATAAAGTGGCAGAAAAACAAGGAGCAGAAAAAAATAAAAGAAATTCTAAAAACTGTTGAAAGGATTTCACATCAGTGCAATGTTTTTTAAGCAAAAATTGTAAGCTAATGCTAACTAAATGGTAACATGGATCTGTTATTTTCACATCCATGCATTATCTCATTATCTTTTAAATTCGTATTAGTCTTGGTGCTTTTTTAGAGGTGGCTGCATCTAATCCTGAAACTGTGCAATGCAGTGCCAGCACCCTGAGACATCTCTTACGTTAGCAACTTTTGGCTTTCAATTTACACATATTTCACTCAGTCATTCATCTCTTAGCAGATTGACAGAAAATCTATTGTGATTAGCATTGAGTGAAGGGAGATCTACAGCATCTGTCAGCCTGTGTTTCCTATAGACAGCAAGGCCCAAGACCAAACAGGATGGATCAACAGATAAACAGACAGTGTTGCTAATGATGCAAGTGCTAAATAGAAGAATGAATTCTGAATGAAATCTTTTATAACTCAGTCAGGAGGTAAATCATGATGTAAATGGAGGTGGATTATATAGTAGTACTTTTCTTTTTTACTCTGGAATGAATTATGTAGAGTTTTTTTTTTTTTACTGCTTGTCATTTTTGATTCACTTTTATGGCTTCAGTAATGCTAATTGGTAAAATATGAGCTAATTGAAAGATCATGGGGAGAACTTAGTCAAATTACAGTTCTTATTATCTCTTTATTGCATGAGCAGTGCAAGCCCACTTTTTTAACCAAATATGTGTCTGCAGTGAGCATGTGGGTGGTTACATTTCAAGTGTGTACCCTGCAGGTAATGGCAAAACGTCAGTCTTTGTTCTGCTCTTTGAGTCTTACATACCATTCAACACCCTCCTGGCCCTGAGTAGAAACAACAGAAGGAAGTAGTAGGAAGTAATGGACGATGATTTCATAGAGTGACAATTCGAGTCATACGAGTTCAGTTCACTTAGTTCATCTTCTAAAAGGTTTATCAAGGTCTAGGCACTGCATGGTGTTCCTTGACAGTCGGCGGGATTGTTACAAAATTGACGCCCTTGTTTAAACAGATGTGTGGGGAGCCAAGTGTTCCACTGAGATCCATCGAAACTGCTATTTCTGAACAGAAACATATGCATGAGCAAAAAAATAGCTTCTTGTAAGTGCCTTTACCAGTCTACAAACAGCTGTCCGGCAGCCCAAATACCACCATTATGTGCAATGTTTTTTTTTTTTAAACAATGAACTATGAAGATGAATGGGTAATTAACTTGGAGCGTTTTTCTTTGTCCTAAAAACATTAAAAAACTTTCTCAGTTTTTCATAAAACATTATTAAACCCATTCTGCTCGACTTGAAAATAGCTTCTGTTGCGTTTACTTTATTTTCATTTTGCATTTTCAGGGCTCAATACATCAATTTAACAGAAGTATCTTTAGTACTTTAAACTGATGTGCAAATAATTTTCCTCCTGGTGGAACCAATTAAAATCTCCAACATTTGAGATACTTACTGATTTTTATTTCATAATTTGTGTCACCAATGGGTTTATGTTCTCCTGTAAGAATTGTTGAAGATACCGTAAAATAATCTCTAGAGAGGATTGTGGTATTGTTTTTATTGAGGTTATAAGGTAAAGGCTGTTTTTCTGTGCTTGAGAAGAAATCCCTGCAATATGGTATAAAACCTGTAAAGACCTATTGTAAGAAAAGTCAATGTTGCCTTTAATATGTTAGCAATCTCATAATCCAGAGTCAGGTTTTGGATTGAAATGTCCTGTATTTGTCATAACTGGGTAAAAATCACTTTATCTTAAAAGATTTGTTTTTCTTTTATTCATCACAAACAAAAGATTTACATGCTTCCGTCCTTATCTCTCTAGTGTGTGTTCATTTGACCAATCTTAATGAAGTTTCATAATTGTACTGAAATATCTGTCTCACTCTCTTTAAGACATTGAACATAAAGTTTTTTTTTTTTTAGATAAATATGTTGGCCTTTCTATACAGCCATAAAACATATTAACTGTACAATATTGTATAATAAAACTCATACTAATCCAATGTCTAAATTTGTCTCTCAAAGTTATCTTTTTTTTTTTTTTCAGGAAATAGACAGAAAACACGAGGTAGTGAAAAGGCACAATATGGAGCAAACCGAGTCAAGCCTGGAGCTGAACCTATTCTATATGAGAACTATGAAAAGTATAATGAGATGTATAATGAAAATTTAGAATTCAAACTGAGACAGTTCATTTGTCTATGTGTATATCTTCCACTTTCAGTAGTGATTGTATGGCGCACATCTCATTGGCTTTATATTCATGCCAGTGTCCGTATGCATGTTCTGCAGTCGTGCAGGTGGTGCCATGTGTCGTCTTGAGATTAATCTGATGGTGGGGAATTCAATCAGAGCCTGCTGTTGACTCCAGCCTGGGCAGATCCATCAACGACGCAGGGGACATTTACACAACGGCAGCCGGGGGGACATTTTTTTTACAGCACAGACAAAGGGGAGGAGGAACAGGGCTGGCCCTCTGGATTCCATTCAGAAGCGGCCATTTGTGCAGGCGTGGCGCTGTGAGCGAAGAGAGCTGCGAAATAACAAAGTTAACGAATATAGTAAAAAGTCAAAGCACATCCATGTGAAATAATGCATGTCATTTATTCATAGTGTTCCCCAGCTTTGGTCATGCATTGGTCTTGGCAAATTACATAGGCTCCCCTTGTGCTGTTATGTGGCATTTTCCCCTTTATGTCTGCAGCTTTATCTTTTGTTCTGCCATCTGGGAGAGATGGATTATACAGAAGAGAAAAAGAGGCCAGAGTGGCAGGTTTCAGTGAACATTTGAGTCAGCCACGAGGGCCACTAATGTCTCATTCCTCACAAAGTTACAATAATGATTTGTGGTTATTTTATCAACGCTAAATGAATCACTTGAGTTTCTTGAGATTTTTGCTGGACACACCAAACAAATATGTAAACACCAGAACACCTTTTTTATGCCATAGATTTAATAACAGTACAATACAGAACTAATGGTAAAACTGTTCTTTTTGTGCAATACTATTATCTATTTATTTGTCCAGTATGAAGGATGTGCAATATGCATATTTTCATCTGACTCTACCTCATTTAAATTAATATGTAGGCCTTGAGTGTAGGGTTAAAAATAAATAAAGTCCATATGGATGTTATTGTACAGAGAGCAAAACATTTTATATAAATATGAATTAAACATTGTTCTGAAGCAGTATCATCTTTTGCAAATATTAATACTTAATATTCTTTGTATAGTCACACATGACACACACCCACAACACAAGTACCTTCTACCAAAATTTGTTCCTCACTAATTAAGTTTTGTATTAAACAACCATGTGCTTGGTTCTGGTAAAGCAGCGTGTCGAACTCTGTACCTCGGACTCATAATTAGCCGTCTTATCAAGTGCACCTCACTAGATCAAGAAGTGGCTGTAAACCTCTATAAAATTAACATCTGAGCTAATCAGCGAGCCCTGCCTTTTTTTGCAGTTTGCTTTAGCAGCGAGAGACAGCTCATCGGGGCCTGCCATCCAGAATACAAGAGCCACAATTAAATGGCTGTGTCCCTGCCATTAATGATGCTAATTTATTCATCTATCTGGAGATCTTCCGGCCTTGTCTCATTGAGGCTAGACACAGCTTTGATCAAATGGAGAGCCCGGCGCATGAAGGCAGCATAAGTCATACTCCTGTAAAAACGGATGGACAGATTGGTTGTGAAAACTTTGACTTCTAAACTTATTTTTGGCTTAATAAAATGAGCTACCTTATGTAGATTAGTGTAAGAGCAGAACTGTAAAAGCAACTATTATCAAGATATTATTTTACACAGTGAAATTCCCATGGGAACAAATCTCATTCAACACATCCGGTGGGTTGAATAGAATCCAGCTTGTAGTTATGTAAATGCTTCCTTCCACTGGCAGGATTATTCAAATGAGACAGTTTAAGACGCTTTAACTTTGGCTAAGCTATTGTACAAGTCAAAACGGAAAGTAAGTGAATCTAATTGTGGGTCTTTTGAAGCTGTCTTGCAGAGAGAGTTGTAGCACTCGCCTCTTGTAGCAGGAAGAGGAAATAGTAGACAAAAAAGCAAGGTGGGAGTCCAGACTTTCTCTTCAGTTTGTTTTGCATCCTGATGATAATCCCTATCTCAGACTAATCTAATTTGTGTTCATTTGCTCTAAACAAAAGTATTGCCATTGTTTTCTAATGTTGTTAGTGCAGACTTTATTGAACAGTGCACAGCCCGGCCTCAGTGGGAGATGGGTTTTTTAGACCATTCATTATGTCTTAACCTGCATCATGGTCCTATAAAACCCACTTTTACATGATACACAGGGAATTGTTATAGCAACTTCACACAGTTGATCTAAAACCATCAAGCTTTTCTTTCTTGTTTGAGAGACAATATGACTCAAACATAATTTTGTTGAGATTTCTATTGTAACCACTGTGATTAATTTTCTAAAGTTGTATTGTTGTCACTTAAAATACATTTTGTGCGGATGTACTTTGGGCAGGTTTGGGATGGTGTCAGAGCCCTTGGTTATAAGCAGATGTTAGAGAACTGTTCCTATCTTAATGTGCTATGAGGCCTCTTCCTGTGAGCTATCTAAAGGTGTTTACCAGATCAACAGTGGTGCATTCACAAACAGAGACTAACTCACTGTACATTTGATATTTTCTAGAACATTACTTTCTGCCCCAGTAAGATTATGCATCTATTTATTCAAGCTGTACACTTAGCAATATGAAATAATATAATATTTATCTTTTCAAATGCTATATCTAACTCATTTTGATGGATTTTTCTTTTACCTGGCAAATTTTTGGGGGGTTGTTTTATCCTCTGTGATATTTTGTTGCACGTAATTTACAGAAAGCCAGATGGTAAAGAAAGACAGTTGCTATAAAGTGCATGAATTTATTATTGCTTTGGGGTTTTATTTGCTTTTGGTCAGAGAAACTGTAGATTTCCCAACAGCAGGATCTTGAATATTGTGCAGTTTTGCCTCCACACAGGTGTACTGTAGTTCTTAATCACACTGGCACAGGCCATGACCCGCCTTTTACAAAACATTTATCCTCATGTTTACTTTAAAGGTAGCTTAATCCACAACCATTTATTTTAAACAACTGCAGGTTAAATATTTACTGCAAATCCATGGGTGCACAAAACTGTTGCACAGATTTGCATGAGACATGAAAATCAGACTCCCTCTCAAGACAAAAGCTGTTCAGTCACTCATCAAAAACAAACTGATCAGCGTGTCCACAACAATAGTACATAGTAATGGCCACACTGATAATAGTAAAGATCACACTGCATTTAAAAGTGAATACCACCTCCTAGTGCTCATCTGAGTGACCGAATAAATAATGGGCACCCCTGGGAAAAACTAAGGAATAGGAAAACATACAAAATTCTGATTTGTATCCGTACAAAAGATTTTGAAGAACTGCTTTTTACTTTACAGGTCGCAGTCTGGATGCCTGACTTGCTGTCAGCTTGTTGCCTAAAAAGTCATGACATCTGAGACAACAAGGTTTATTCCCAAGGATCCCACTGCTGGTTGCCACTTGCGCTCAGTTTGACAGCTCCTGTTAAATTTGCAACAGGTTCAGCCGCTGCACATATACACACACACCATATGCTCCCTTCCGAGGTTTTATTGACGAGATTGTTGTATCGGTGAATTTCTTTCAGAGAGCTGTCAATTTTATTCAGGATGTGCAGACCATGATGCAATGCAGTGTCCTGAAGGTCAAACTAATTATCCGGTGGAGTTCAGGCCATGACTTTAAGTTATACAATTCGATGGAGCCACAATGTTAACCGCATCAGAAACATTTTCTAAAATTTTCTAATTCTTACTCAGGCATTCTGCAAAATGCATATTTATTTTCAATTTTTGGCCAGCTGTATCTCAACCGAATTGCAGGGTTTCACAGCCTGGTAGTCAGCCAGACTGGAAGGAATCAGTTTCTTCATTTCCCTTGTTCATTTGCTTGTTCATGCCCTTTTCCCCTTTGTACGAAGCTAATCTGGCCTGACAGAGAGGGTGTAACATTACATAAACCCCAGAGCCATTCCGCTGCCTGCTAATTAACTCTGCTCATCAGCCATTGCTCCACCAAGAATGACTTTAATAATATATCCAGGAAGTACAGGGGGCAACTATATGGTCAAGATGGTTTCAAATGAGATTATGGAAGCTCTCCAAATATGTGCATATACTTTATACAACAACTATCAGGCATCAAGCATCTAACCCGCCTAATCTGATAAAGTGGATGACATTTCAAGTTTGAGAAAAAAAAACACTTTCAATTTTGTTATTCCAGCATCACGCCTTGGCCCTGCGTTGTCTCCCTTTTGCTGTCAAGCTTCAAACAGCTGTGCCTCTTCGGCGCACCGCTCTACCTCCTTTCAACAGGGGTTTGAGTAGGTGGATTATGAGAGCAGGAAAACAGACTTCAAAAACAGCCCTCCCTGTCACATGGCACACACAGATTTCCTTTTTACTGTACCTCCCGCTGTTTGGAATCCATTTACAACAAAAACACCCTTCAACCTCATCACTCCACTTTTAGGAGCTGTTGATAATGCACTGTGGACCAAGCCCTTGTTGCCCTGCCATGTCTTATTTATTTAAAACATATAATTACAAAGTAAACAGTTAAATCGATTGATAATAAGAGGGGCGTGTCAGATGTGCTTAGTGGCTGGTTTCAGGGTTTAAATGTGCAGTTGCATTCAGCAATCTTTGGTCTTTATGTCTCTTACAGTGAACATTGTTTCCTTTGAGGTTTAATGGTACGTTGGCAGATGCTTATACACTGTTTCATGGGAGATGTATAGTTCTGCATTTTGATTGTCAATGATCTATAATTACTCTCCATTCTGAAGGAGCTCATGCTAAGAAGACTTAAATTTATTGCACAACATAATAGTTCAATTTATCCAAGTTATTAGGGCTGTTATGTTCCAAGACAATGCATAGACCTAAGTTTATTGATCCAGACGTGATAATCACACACCTAAGTCAATGTGGTATATCTATACTGTACTTTATTTCATAATTTATAAGCTACAGCACGACTCTGTGCTGCAGACAACAGCCTTTCCTACTTTTATATGTTCCATCACACATCTGTCAGTTTTCTCAAGAAGACTGTCCAAAAATGTGCCTTATCCTCCACATGCGAACTATTTCTGGTGTTCTCCTGTCAGTGATGGCAGGCTTTTGGATTTGCATTAGTGTCAACTGATTTAAGATCCTGGCCTTGCTCTGTGTTAGTTTTGTCAATGCACGTCACTTTCAACAAAAAAATATAACGGCTGATCAAGAATATAACGGCTGAAATGTACTCAACCACCTGACTCTAAGTGTATCTGTACATGAAATTGTAGGACCATTACTTTCCAAAACGTTTTCAATGATGCATCTTATATTGACATTGAACTACAAATTGCAGATGAGGCTGCCCTGCACTAACCCTATACCAACACGTGTGCTCTGGGGCTGAGTCAGCACTGTGACTGGCAATGAGTGTTGGCTCCACTCCAGGTGTTGAAGCTGAGGTTGCTCCTTGGGTAACGAGTGCTGAAAGCTGCCATGCCCATCTCCATTTGTCTGCAAACACTTGCAGACTGTGCCAATCAGGAACCAAAGAGTCACCTAAAGGTGCTATTGCTCATATTGAGGGTGTGCTAATGTGACAGTGAAATATTATATTATGGGCATGTTTTACGGCTGCATTATCAAAAATTGTGTAGTTAGTGCGGCTGTGTGCTCTGCTTTGGCTCCTCAACAGCGCCATAACAGTCTGAACCAGGTTTACGCGTCACTAGAATAATAGAAGGTGCATAGACCTATGCTGGAAATGGAAGAAAAACACTTGTACATGCCAGCCCAGGTTTGTATAATATATTTTTCAGCAATTTGCAACATATCTATACGCGTACGAAATACTCGTTCTCTGTGTATTTTTTAGTTTCTCTTCTTCTCAATACAAGCAGCATTTCCCTCAAAGTCTTTTTCAAACGAGTTAAACGAGTTAAGCAATTTTGTGATAATATAACAGATTTGCATATTCCCTGGCTAGTATTTTGCGCGTTGTTGCAAACACCACAGAATTTCCTATATTCATTAGACCAAAAGGGCAAACCTAAGACAGTACAATCCTATGTCAAATGAGAGATGCTAATCTCATGTGCACAGGGATAAGAATTCTCCATTTTTTGCACGTCTTATTTATTTCGAACATGCGCAAACCTTTGATAAATCAGGTCCTACGAGTCTACTTGTCATAGTTTTACAGTTACATGGGGTTTCCTTGCCAAAGATGTTTCAAACATGAAGCAAAAAGTTTGTACAACAAAAATTTTAATCACACTTTTTTGTTTTATTTAGTGGGAATTTATTGGACTTCTATTTTAAAAAGTCAGAAAAGGCCTTAAGTTTGATAGTGGCAGAGTTAAACATTGTTGGCAGCAAAACTGTTGTTGGCACATGCTGCAGTATAAGTAAGGCTGGCAACATAAGTGGTAAAGCAACCTAAAAATAATGAACTACAATGTTCTGTTTCATTTATTTCTCTGTTTCTGCTACTGCCAGCGTTAATTAAGTTTACATCATTTTTTTCCTGTTGTGACCAGTAAAAAGAAAATTTCCGAGTGTACCAAGTGAAGTAAATACATACGTAATTACATGAGTCATAAGGGCTTGCATTTCCACTGTGTTGTGAAACATCAGGTTTGTGTCTCATTGTTTTCCATATGAGAATTCTCTATCCTCCAATCAACATACTGCAGAGTTTGGTACAACCTTTATAGTCGCACCCTTTTCTCAGAACCATAAACTGAATAGCCCAGTATATGGCACAGCCATTGGGGATGCTCAAGTCTCCATTTGAAAATTGAAATGCTTCTGTGTAAACTAGGCCTTGTATGCTGTAAACCTGACATTTGCATTTTGTCTATAAATAAATAATAAGTAAATAATACTCCTGTGTTTGGGTCTTGTTGGGGAAAACCCACGACCGCCTTATGGAGCTGATTGGACTTGTGATAAAGATAGACTGAAAGCAGTATGACTTGGAGCAGGAGAGATTTATTTACTATCAAGACAGGCCTAGAGACAGAGAACCCTCAATACAAAGCATGGCATTGAATATTTAAGTCTGCCATGCTTCCAGAATAACCTATGTAGACTCGTACTGCGTCATTGAGCAGGCAATGTTGTTTAACCTTGCAGTTGTTGAAGCTAAACAGAGACAGAGCTCAGAGGTATAGATACTGTAATCACAGCTTTGGTGTGAAAGAGGCCTCATAAGGCACTCTGACCAGAACATGCAGTTCTAACAGAGGTTGTAACAGATTAACACACAGATCTTCAATTGTGTTAAGGACATTACACGTAGACTGGATAATGGACAGGTAATAATAGTGATATAAATAATGACAGTCTGTGTTGTTATGGTCTCAAAAGGTTAAGTGCATACTACTTGTGTGATCCCACTGCACTGTTTTCAAAGCTGGTGAATATCATCTTGTCTTTGCTACAGAGCAGACTGTTGGATTATTGTACATATGTCTCTCTCTGTTATTGCAGTAGCCACATTTGCCCTCTGTTTACAGGGTAGATTTTATTTAGACTGTAATTAGAGTTGGATTGAGGCCATGCTGTGTGTAACTTTGATAAGAAAACAACGCTCTGTTTAAGTGAGCTTTTATGTTTGTCATTATTAAAGTGAATGTGACATGTTTGAGCAGTAAATAGCAAATAGCAATGAAAGTCGTAGGATCTGGGTTAGAGAGGAACTAGAAGCCTGCGTGAGAGTTTGTAGTCAGTTGAACACCTGCCCAACAATCCCAGAGCTCTGATCAAAGCTGGAACGAAAAAAAGGTAACTCCATCCCATTGGGCCGTCTGACTAAGAAGCAGATCATTCACCACCATCATTCACAGATCACCCTGACCCACCTCAAATGAATGACTTCAAACACAAAGAGGTTGAAAATAAAAGATGGGAAAATCTACTACATCTGCTGCCTTGGTACAATTTTATCTTCAGTTCTTACCAAGTTGCGTAGTGCTGATATATCTACTTGTATGAATATATATAAATATATATACATATCACACAATACTCTGGTTGGAACCAAAGCTAAAACAGAACTCTTTTTGACCTCTTCTCTAAACTGCAGAGCATGTGTTTTTCTTCCGGAATGTCAAATAATTATGGAGCGGTTGCAAATAGTATTTTGCCACCAGTATTTGGCCTCTGTGTCACTGCCATTTATGCCTGTTATGCTTTCTTATGTGACATGTAATATTACACATGGCATTCAAACTGTCCCAGAGCAACTGTGAGTTAATGACTAAGTGCCCCTTTTGTTTTACAGATTCAAAGCTGAAAAAGTAGTGTGTGTTTGAAAATGTCAGTGGATAATACTGTGGGCTGCACAGTTTTTTCTTTCCCAAAAGAAAAATGACACACATGGTCATTAAAACATTATAGATTATTTGCTTGGAATTACTTGTGATATCTTAACAATCTATCTACAAATGTTTTATATATTACACATTTTTAATGACTGCAGGGAATAATTATAGCTGCATTAATGTGTCAGACTTCATACATAAAGCTGTCTCCTTCCAACTCTATAGAATATTTGTTTTATTGAAATTTCTCATCAGGGACTTCCTGCTCGCAATCATCTGACAAAGTTTGCAGATGATTACACATTATAACCCGATGATTACAAGAGAGCAAACAGCCGCTTCTATGGGAACCTATAGCTGCTCAAAATAAATCCATTATCTGTTCCACTATGCAGGACACCAGCCTCTTGTCTTATTGTGATACGTAATTATAGCACAACTACATGTTTTCTCACAAAGAATTGATTTTGTTTCAGGAAAATAAGAAAAGGACTTAAAAATGTCAAAACAAATGAAATATCATCTAATTTCATCACGCTGTTGGAAATGTTAAAAAGGTTACAAGCAACTTTATCAAGAGTTTTTGGTACAGTTTCCACCTTTGCAGATGACACACACAGCAGTCAGGTTTGTGATTTCACTGTGAGCCAGTCGATTGATATTTTACTTATCTGTTAGGGCTGAGCCAAATCTGTTGAGCATTGTTAGTGGCGTTGCCATTTGAATGCCACAAGGTGATGTTTGAATTATTTTTTACTTCTGCTAAAATCTAGCTTTTCAAAGAACATGAGATAGAATTTTTCCAGAGATTTAAGGTTGGACTAGTTGAATGGAGTCTCATGGGACTGATCACCTGCATGCAATGAGGGGTTCTTCTCCGGCTTCCTCCTTTTGTCAGAATTGGTGAATTTAAATTGAACATAGAGAATGAATGAAAAGTGTCTGTCACTTTGATGAACGGGTGACTGTCCAGGGAGCACATGCCCCTACTAAGCAGCTGAGATAGACTGTGGCCCCTGAGACTTTAAACTATTAGAAGATGATTGAATGAGCTTTAACTCTCTGATTCTAGTACACTGTTGTTGTTTATTTTAAGGGGTCCCATATAATATAACCCAATTCATGGTCTGTCAAGCTTGTTCTTAGTGTTTTCATCGTTTCTGTCTTTTTTTTTTTCATTTGCACTGCAATTCAATCCACTTAAAGCTATTGTGGTATTTTCTCCTTTATGAAGTGTCCTTTAGAATACATTTATACATTTTTATTTGTGACCATTACCAATTTTCATAGCTGTTTTCAGGGAGTCTTGTGGCTCACCAGGTAGAGCTCATACCACATACTTGGGCGACTCAGGTTCAAAAGGCAAAAAGGCCACACATTTATTAAATGCCTACGAACATTAACCCTCAATAATTAAAATCACTGAGTTTAAACCATCTAAATAAATCCTCCAAAATCCACTTTTTGTGTGTACATAAACTACTACTTATTGCTGAATAGCATACAGTCTGCTCCTGTCTAGAGTTGATATTAAACTAAAATACAGTGACTTATTTCTCAAAAAACTGTTGTTACAAAATGCTGTTGTTCTTCTTCTTCATGCGTCTGTGTTGTATTTGATAGCAGACAATAGACAATGAGAACAACAAAGTCACCTGGTCTGAGAATCCAACTGGGAAATCAGTCGCCTCCCACATCCAATCAATCAGCCGGTCCAGGTCACCCTCGAAGTTTCTGCCGTGTGAATGTAAAGTCTATTGTGCTGTGGATGCAGGTTTGAAAATGAACATTAACCATAGTTTTATCTCATGCTCGGCGTACTTTAGACCTTCAGACCTTTCATGCAATATCTCCTAATGCCTCTTCCATATTAAACCACCCCTTGTCTGACTCAAGAGCACTTTACTAATTTCCCACTCATCTTTATCCATAATTAACTGGATTAATATTCTGAATGGCCATCTTTTTATAACTTTTGTCAACTTTTCCTTACATTTCAGCACTGTTAATGTCACAGAAATAAATGCATAGTTGTCCTTTCTGTTTTCGTTGCTGATGTGTTTGTGTCACTGTTGTTATGATGAACGGATGCTGTCGTGATGAGCAAGGAGAGCACAATTACAAACATCCAATAATAGGTGTCCTTGGGTGATATTTTGTTCCCACATGGTCCCATGCCACTCATTTAAATGAGCAGGGGGCTTTGATTGAATCTGACTGTAATGGAACACCCTCGCTTTATAAACAAATGGGAGGATTACTGTTTGTGCTAACATGTTTGTTGAATATTAGGCTTTAAGTAGTGTATTATGGCACATTTTCATTCATGATTACATGTGGTACAATATGTTTTGGTGACCTCAATTCATTTAGGCAATTTGGGGACTGCTGGTAACTTTAATTTTCGTAATAATTTAGATCATTTTACTGTAAGAGTTGCTATTTTTTGAACATACTGTCCACAGTCCTTTGAATTGTGATGAATTACGATTGATCTTGCATAGTATAATGGTATGTTAAAAATATTTTTTCTTTTATAAACTATGTAGCTTAAAATATCTTGCCTTGAAGTCAATCTTTTCAATAGTTTCTTGACAAGAAACAAGGAGAAAAAAAACCCTCTTTCATAGACCTAGATTGCTTGGCACACTGTATTCTGCACTCTGACTCAGGGTTACACAGAGGTGTGTAAGCTCAGGTGTATACGCTGCAGTTGCTTCCACAGGCTTTTAGAATGCGCAATTTTGGAGAGATTGCCATGTTGCTTTTAAGGATCTTGCCTGGAAAGCACAAAAATATAAAGCATATGGTAAAGTTCTGGCCCCACCATGTTTATAGAGAAGAAAAGTCTTGGTGGGGGGCTTTCACATGATTTCACATTGACCCCAGTTGGGGGCCTTAAGGGTTTCAGACACTCAGAAAATGATGGCAAAGCAGCACATCTCTGGGACTCAGCTACAAGCTCAAATAAGCCATTTACAATTACACAGACCAAACAGCAGCAAACAAAAAGAGGTAGTACCAAAATATGCAAATTCTGCCCTATTCTTTATAATTGAGTCTCCGTCTGACCATTTAATAAAAAAAAATATTAATAGTGTGGTTTGTTCCACATTTGAACAATTATATTTGGTGCAGGTAATGTTGACATGTGTGGCTATAATTTCAAATAGATTTGAGCTTCAACAGACTTCATCTAAAGGGATATTAATCCAAATAATGTTGTTTTTTTTAAGCAGAGATGTTTTTGGGGTTATTTTGCTGTTTTCCATCTTGATTTATTCCAAAACTGTACCATTGCACATTAAACAATTCTCCTTCTAGGAAATCTCACAAGTGCCCCCTTCATTTTGACACCAGAATTATTGAAATACACCTTGTAGTTATAGTTAATTTACTGTGGACATGGCCTTTTCGAGGATGACCCACCAAAAGACAGGCTCGGGTTTAAAGAGTTAAGAATTCCATTAAAAAACTAACGGCACCAACAGAGTATTGTAGTAATGTAATGTGTCTTTGACTAACTTATTTTGATATTTTTGGGGGCTTTTTGCTTTTATTGACAGTAGACAGTTAGAGAGGGGGTTGACATTGGGCAAATAACCTGTTTGAGATTGAAAAGACCAAAACAAAGTAGCAAAGCACTATACTGGGATGCTTTGTACCAATAATAGTACTTCTAAAGGCTCAAGTGAAATTCTGGCCATCATGGCTTAAACATGCACTCCAGACCCTGGATACAACTGGACTCTGGTAAAGAGACCAAAAACAAGAAGATTGTTACAAGATGCAATAATTAAAATACATGGCTTGATAGTTTTCAGAGGGTGGACACTTTTTTAATTAAACAACATGTGCAGAGGGCCAACATGTGCCACTGTTATCATCCGACTGAGCCATCATACACACTCTCCACAGACAGCGTCATCTATTGTGTCTGTTATAAAAAGCTCAGTCATTTGATCTTGTGCAGAAAATGCTACTGAGAATGTTAAACTATGTTTAATTGTAGCTCTTTTTACACTGTTTTAACCTTTATGTAGAACTTTGAGGTTTGCTTCAAATTATTATTATTATTATTATTATTATTATTATTATTATTATTATTATTATTATTATTATTATTATTGTCATTATTATTATTATTATTATTATTATTATTATTATTATTATTATTATCATTATCATTATTATTATTAACTATCCAAAAGCAAACTGAGCATTGTAGAAGTTGAGAAGTGACAGCAGCTCTGGCTCTGGCCCAAAACTAAACTAAACTCTGGGTTCATTTTGGTGGAAATAGGGTAATAGTGTCCGGTCACTCAAGGAGTATTTGTCTGGAAGCGACTGAGCACACACACAGAAATGCTGACAGCCTTTAAGAGCCACTCAGCTGTGTACCCACATACACAAACCCAGATGCTCACATGTTATTGGTACATAATTGCGTGGTAATTGTGATTAATCAGTTACGCCTTTAGAAGTGTGTGTGTGTGTGTGTGTGTGTGTGTGCGTGTGTGTGTGTGTGTCTCATCAGGCTAGACAGTCGACGGGGAAGGTCACAGTCAAGGTGTTCACGAGAGTCTGTAGGGAGGGCTAAAAGGAGGCAGGATCAGGGGCCCACAGAGTCTAATTGAGCACCGCAATGACAGCCTGAGTGAAAAGAGAACAGAGCACGGAGCGTTTACTCAGTTTACTCACAGGCCACCCACTTCCAAAGTGCTGCGATCAGACAGCTGATAGAAGCAAACCGAATAGTCTGGTCCAAATGGCCACAGAATCTTATCACAGAAGGGACGGACGGGGACAAAATGAATCAACCTGGGCTGTTTATTATTATCCACAGTCGCAAATGTGGTTGGCAAAACATGTTTATAGTGAATCTAGTCAATCCAAGAAATGGAAACACAGCACACCATTAAATATATTGATATCAATAGAAAAAAAGCACAATATTTTTAATTGGCAGCTTTAAGAATTGACAGAGGAAAAGTAATCAATAATCTAACAAATATAATTGCTTTTCCAAGTACCCTACTAGCTCTTTGATTAATTTGGAGCTACATGTAGAAAACCTGGCAACGTTATAAAACCAAACCCATCCCCTATGCTTTAATATCTAGGCTTTGGTCATTAGTCAGCCTAACTAAAAGGAAAAAAGCTTTTTAGTCGACAATCTTCACAATTTTTTTCAATATCTTACATCCATTTTTTTGGGGAATAGCAGAGTGTTAAGATAATCTGTTTAAATTCAAACCTCACTGTCTTTTAAGAGTCTATTATTAAAATTATTTTATGACTTATGATTTCAATAATCATCATTTGGAGCTGAGTTAAAGTGGCACTTATGCCTGTATTTTAGGTTTTTACTTTTCATCTTTGGAGAATATGAGAAATTAGTTGTGATATAAATTTAAAAATTATATCACAATTAGGACACATTTTCACATTTACATCTGAACATACCATTTCTATCATCCTAACAAATACCTCAAACTAATGCCATTTGAACAGAGAGAATAAACTGGGAGATGCTGCAAATTCAACTTCATTTGCTCACTTTGCTGCAGCACATTTCACAGTTTTGTTTTAAATTACTCTGACATTTTCATTTACATTTGTGTTTGTATAAATCATGTCAAATGAGCTCCAGCAAAAGATTAGACTTGCCTCGAATATTAAACACATATCCATAACATGTATTTAACTGATTTAAAAAAATAGTAGACTCCCCAGTTGTTGAAATGAAAAGCGTGACTCCAAGTCTGTGCTAAACCAATTTCGAAAACCCTGTACAGATGGTAGCTTATCATTCTCATAAAGTTAATTTTCTGCAAGAAAAAGCCCCGAGCATTTCAACCCACTTTGGAGGGCCCCACATTCAAATATCTTAAAGGGTATCTGACATTGTAGAGTTTATGCTGAGTGGTGGTCGCTTCATCAGGGCAGACTCCACTTAGCCAAGGTCCATGCTTCTTGGCCTTTCGTTTAACAAATATGAATATTCACCAGATCCCTTGAATTTTGAATAGGATTCTTCATCTCAAATTATTCAATTGGCCTTTTACTCACCCAGCCTTGAAACCACTGGAAGCTCTATCCCCATTTCCTAAATAACTTTCAATATAAAGAAAGTTGCCAATGTGAGATTATGCCAAGTTTCAGTTTATTTTTTTAAATTTCCACAAGGTGTCTCAGCCAATTAAAATCGAAGCCTTGGACTTTCATGTGCTCTTATGACCCTCAAGAGTCCACTCTATGGTTATTAAGGGCTCCAGTACAAACTTGGAGCTATGACATTGATAGATGCGGCTGTATAAATGATGTATTTAAATTAATTCTCCAGTATTTGGAAAAAGGTGGTCTATGAGAGACTTAGGGCAATGTACAATTTACAATGTCACGATCTCACCTGCACATACAAGTTTGTCTTCAGCCTAATGAGGCCAGTGAAAACACACTTTTACAAACAATGCATCAACAAGTTATCAGCATAAAATGTTATAGAGAATGTATTTACATGCATTTTTTTTAAATACCCTTACTTATTATTTACCCAGTACAAGCAATTTATTGTGGTCATCTAAACTAAAAATATGAGCCATTTCCCAGTAACACATTGTGGAATTGTGGACCCCATGATTCAACTGACTTTTAAGTAGTTCAGTGCCTTAAATGTAAATTGTTTAAAGTTCCTTTTTCACTGGCCTCCTTTACAGCAGCACTTCAATAACTAATTTATTAGTCTCTGTGGTGGCTAATAAATTAGCTATCCATAAGTATCCAGAAGAGCATTTATCCTAAATGAATACGCTACTAACTGTCTGTTTTCTCTGTTCTCTTTATGCTCCCTTTTACCCTCCATTCTCCAACTTTTTCCGCTCTTGCCCCTGAATGTGTGCCACCAACATTCCCAAACACCAGGTAAGCCACATGTTAACATTATCCTTCAAATTACTACGAGTGATGCCTCTTCCATGGTCTTGTTACATACTGTATACTTTAAGATTTGTTGTGCCAATATTTGCATTGATATTGTACTATGTTGTGCTTTCTATTGGTGTGCAATGGTGTGTAACAGAAGCATATGCCTCTAAACAATTCCCATCAGCAGTATGTCTCTGGGAGCCCGTGGAGAATACATAGTACAATCATAGCGACATAACATTTCCATGTGTTACATGCCAGTCAGCAAGCAGCCATGTCACCAGTCAAAGTGTCAGACCACACAGAATTGATTTAACACATGGCATTTATAATTTAAGCGTTGTCCCGATAGGGTTACATAGTAAATTCAGCTGCGACACATTCAAGGCACATAGTTCTCACAAGCCCTTCTCTACATGTGTTGTAAGGTTAAACAACATCCCAGTGATGATTCTTCTTGTGATTGATAGGTGTTCAAAAATGAATGAATTTTTAAATCCTTTGGAAGTTGAATGGAATCACATTGGCCCACTTTGTCATAATCTGCCGCTAAGCCTCGACACAGGAGGCTCAAGGCTCTGCCCATATGTGCTCATAATTACAATTTTTGAATGCCTAAAAAGCGGTGTTGGTTATTGCACTGTGTTTATAATGAGATGCACAGCCTTGGGAACAGGAGGGGCTGGAAAAACAGATGCCTGTGTACCTTATAGAGGTTTGAATCACGACAACATGAGTGAATGCTGGCTGGCTGCCGTTGGGTTTACCTCCCCTGCGGTGTGGAGAGCAGATGCCTATGTGTTTTTTAGGTTTGGACTACTTGTGATTAGATCTTACCAGAACCAAACAAATGTGCACAGGACCTCTAGGGGAATTTATCAAGGCGCCAGTCAGACATTTCCATACATTTGTGAGCAATTCTATTCAGTTCAACACAACTCAACTTTAACACTTAACACCTAATTGCTTTTTGCAAAGGCCTTATGTTTTAAAACTAGATGACCTGGATGACAGAGAACCTTCACAGATATGATCATGTGAAAGCTCGCAGTCTCAGGCTGAACATTCTCATCTATTATAATCCTTGATAACAACGCATCTGAAGGTCTCATTTCTTTAACAGAGCATTGTTGTTACAATATGCTTTTAGGTGAGTTAAAAAAAAAACAAACAGGTTAAATAAGTGTAGATACACCTGTCCAATTTGTCACATTTTAAAGATCTCAATAATATTTTTAAATGCATAGTCAAAAATGTTTTATTCACAAATGTGCAGCCAAATGTACTCCACTGGGCATGAACCCTAAGCTTGTAATAGAAACAATATGAGTCCTTAGTAAGGATTAAGAGCCCACTGAATGCACTTTGGACTCTTGAGATTGCAAACCTTAAGTACTGAGTGTGTCTGCATGTAATAAGTCTTTTGGCCTGTGGTGCGGGGAGTGAGGTGACAGAGATGTGTAGTGAGTCGTAGTAAAGAGGGGCAGGGCAGGGCTGGAATCAGATAAAGGGCTATTTAGTGCATAGGGAATATTGATCAGCGATGGAAGGATTCAGTATGTTGAATGTGCATGATTCAAATTTTAAAATATAGACAAGAGAAAGCGGGAAATAGAAATATATAGATCAGGGAGAGATCTTGGAGCTATAGTCAGTGATGTGACGGGAGGTTTGGGGGTAAATATAGAGATGGAAGGCAGTGGACTGTGAACGCTATGGATTTCTCTATCAGTATTTTTACTGAGCTGCTACAGCTACAAACAGCCACGTTCTTCATTCTTGTCTCATGTTTATACAGGCATACATTCACAGCAATACGTTGTTGATTTAGGCTTAGCGAAAAGAGCATTGTATTTTGTTTTTTTGTGGTTCTTTTGTATTTTATATCTCTGAGGCTGTTTCCACAGAGAGAAAAGCACACTAAAGAAACCCAAGGCAAGGCTGCTGGCTTAAATATACGTAAATACACTCATGCATGAAGTCAGATATAAAAATCTGAATTTATGTCAGAATTGGGCATAATCATAAAATCATTTACTATGTGATTACAAAATGTCTGAATGCACACTTGTCTTTTACCCTTTAAACTTAATTTATTTTATTCAAATTCATTCATCTTTGTGCAAATAAATAATTGAATTAAGAAAAGAAAAAGAACTTGGCTGTGTTCTATGTTATTAGTATAATCTTTGCATATTTAGCATACATATAAGAAGACTGCTGAAAATGTCTTCCTTATTTTACAAACTTAAACTAAAGTTAAACCTTGATCTGTACATAGATTTATAACTATGTGCATGCTGGGAGCATGTTGACCTACAAGACAATATTTTCATGCTTTTTATGTAAAGATGCAAAAGTAGTTTGGCAAGTTTTTGTGGCCGTCTGCTGTTTCCTGGAATCTGCGAGCGCTAAATCTGGAGGGTAGCCAGCAATAGTGGAGCGAGTGGGCTTAATGTCTCATTAATTTCTGAAAATAAAAACAATATGAATCAAAGCAAAATGTATATAAGCCAATATCCAGGATCTTTATGGTCTTGTGAAAAATGTAGGTCACAAGGTTGTTTCAATAAAGCATACTGAAGTATTTAAGAAATGGAATGGGAAAGAAAGTTTATTATAAAAGTAACTGTTGCATTTCAATTAGAAATTTGACATAAAATAGAAATAAAATCTAAAATAGATTTAAACTAATATAGAGATTTCATGAGATTTCATCTGTTGTGGCCAAGTATACACAGACTTGTACTGAAGTAATATTTTCTCCCTAAAATGAACTCAGTCATAAACCTATATCAATATATCAATGTAATCAAGGATTTTGTAAGTTCATAATGTCATAGACATTTCTTCATGTGTGAAATGTTTAATATCTCCACTTGGTTACAGATATATGATATAAATTGCTGGCCCACACAAAGAATTCCCTTTGACTAATATAGTTGTTGTGATTATATTTACATGAAGCACATCTGACATGAATCTTCTTCTGGGGTGCCTCAGAGCAAGAAGGTTGTGAGTTCACACCCCGGCCGACTGGAGCATTCTTGTGTATGAAAAGGTCAATTTTCGTTGATCATTTTAGTTGACATTGTATTGTTTCTAAAACATCAGAATAGTATGGACTAGGTCTGTGCTATATATGGATATTGCAGTTGCTAATGTTGAGATATATTTTGATTTTGCCACCATAGTTTGTACACTATGTGAAAAAACACATTGTTTCAAGCTGAAAATGTACAAATAACCTAGCTTTAGCTATTAGTATGAAAACAAGTAATAAACTAAAATAACATGAATGAACCATTCTCAAGCCATTTAAATGCTCACTTAATAATTACAAAATAATATTTAAATATATTCTAGCTCACACTTTGACATATTTGTGCAAAGAGCAGGTTTTATTCTCAGTATTCCTTTTATTACTTCTGTCTTCTAGAGATGTGATTTCTTTTTGTGTCATACCTTCCCCTGTGACAACACCGTGAGCACATTTTATCACCTTTGATTGTCTGTATTATATTGAAAGTACATTTTTTCCTCATCTGATTTTTCCCTTGGCTGACTTTCCATTTTTCTCTGTGTAAAACCTGACTGTTAAGCCTTCAACGTGTGATAGCCTTATTGTGGTGCTTTGGTCATAGGTCTCCTGAGTTATTCTGCTCTGCGATGGATTTCGGCCAAGTCTAACTGTTGTTCCTTTGCAGTGACAGCTCGCTGTGGCAGAGGTTGTCACATGCTTTAATGATTAATTTTTCACTCAGAGCTCTCCCTCATGAGACAAAAAGCCAGTGTGTTTTCACGGGCCAGCGGATAGAGTGAAGAGTGTATGAAATAGAGTCCCCTTTATGGCCAATTGGACAAAACAAATACAGCAGATCAGAGAGAGGAAATAAGAAAAATGTAACAATTTGTGGATGAAGTGAAAAATGCTATGTGAAACAATTTGAGATGAAATTAAAAGTCCATTTGTAATGCTATAAACTTAAGATGCAGACTGTATCCCACCTGGGACACCATGTTGTGCATAAATATGCATGTCTGTCACACCAGTGACACCCATTCTGATGGGGTAAATGAAGCCTGAAGGAAGGGGTGCTGCTCGCCAGCCACTATCACACCCCCTGGATGAGTTCACTACGGGAGCTATTGGCGCTTTAATGAGCGTCTGGGAGATAACCCTGTGTGTTAGATTTGAGTTCATACACGTGTTTTCTTGTTTATTCAGGCAGCTGAGTAGTCTGAGTTGACAGCTAGTGAAGCTGCTCACCGCTGCCCATTTGTGCGCGGCTCATTTGCACAGAGCCATGAAGGCATATTATAAAAGCTGGAGGGTCCATTAGCACAGTGTGATGTGGCCCCGTCACAGCGAAGCAACATGGGACATGATACAAATCTTGCTTTTGTGTACAAACATTTGCGGCTCATTAAACTACAATGACTTAACCAAATCCCTTTTTCATCGCAGCTGTCTACTTTGGAGACATTTTATAATCTACTGATGGAAGCTGACCCATATCGTGTCAGGGTCACTTCACAGTGGACTGTACCCGACGTATGTGTGACCATTTCTTTGCCATGTGAAAAGTGCCATTTTGCCATGTGGAGTGAAAACGCCACATTGCTGCACGGGAATGGACAAGCCTATTGAGTGTGCATGTTCTGGGTTTGTAGTGCATTTAATGTGTGGTGAATGATCCAAATCCCAGCTGCTGAGGCGTGCTAAGACCTCTGGATTGGTGCAGTCATACTTTTTATTTCTAAGTGTTCTTTATCTCATTTTCTTCATTTTCTGGTCATCTCTCTAAATAGTGAATTATTATAAATTATATGGACAAGACACTGGGTAAAATAAATGACTGTTGTGTAAGTGTCCTAAATCTTCATGGAAGAATGTTTGCTTGAATAAGGAACATGAGAGTGCTTCTCCTCCAATATAGTGTTGAGTTTGTTCACTGTGGGTGTTTGTATGAACAGAACTTTTAACTATAGCCTTAAATGTATAATTTTCCAAGATAGACAAATGCAAGGTTTCATGATTTCAGGGTTTTTGTTCCACTACAATATTTCAAACAATGCAGCTGTAAAGAAGAAAGAACCTATTCCTTTACAAAAGCAAAGGAAAGTCAAATTATATTTGATATATTGTGTTCAGCAAGCTTATCCAGCCTTTTTCGATATGACACATTAAATAGCAATGCTATGAAAGAAAAAACAAATCCTCTGACTAGTGGAGCACTGGTGGAATAATGGAAAACCACAGTCACCAGTTTAAACCCTGAGTGATTTTAAACATATACAGATCTAGAAAAGAGGACTTTCAATACACAGCTGCCTATATCTTAATGAACTCTCTACAAGCCTACTCTATTCAAGGAAATTCTGGAAAACAGAACAGATTGTCTCTATAATTCGACCTCATCTACACTTAGTTCACTCACAAGATACAGGAATCCACATCAAATGATGAGCAAAAGAGTATAAGCCTTCCAATATTTGAATAAGGTACTTTTGTGTGTATATTTTGTACTGCAGCAGTCAATTTTTTATTTTTTTTTTTGCATTACTTTTTAGGAGAAAGGCTTTCTAGTGCTATAAAGCATTTTCCAATACATTAGAGAAATGATAAATGGGAGTTGCAAGGCTGCGCTCTTGGGTCAGATCCCTTGTGGGTCATTTTGTGAAAGTTTAGTGAATGATTAGAGGGATTATAAAGCGTGGCTGATTTCGGAAATGGCACACAGGGTTGATTGATGTGAGGCTGACTGGTAGGCACGTGGCTGGCAATGAGAGTGGAGAGCCATCAAGTCTTTCCTGCGCTCTGATTGGCTTAACTTTGTCTTGTCTTTCACGGCGCAAAAGCCTGGTTGACCTGCGTTGGCGAGGTGCTATGTTTTCACTCTCTACTGCTTCTGGTAGGCAGCCCACCACGTAGTGTTTCTGGTGGGCTTTTTCACAAACAAGCCTGACACCATTGGAATACACTGCCATTCATCTTGGTTAATTGAGTCGGACAACACGTTAATCACACTTGTGCTGACTATCAATCATACAGGAAGGCTGGGAAACTTTGGGGGATGGAGGCAACAACTACATGATGCATGTTCCAGTCAATGTTTAATTTGAATGTATTGTTTGCATGTGTGCAGCCAGTGGATAAAAAGCCTGTAGGTTTAAGAGAAGGTTTCTTTGTTGTTATATGCTGATACAATGAATGGAGAAAATGTATTGTGGTACATTGTGTTTTCATGATTACATGTGATTAATTAGTATAACTTACTGATCTTATTTTATTTAGACATGCTTGCTTTTGATGAATATGCTTACGGAGTCATGACAGTTGTTTTGGAGGACTTTAATCTTTTATTTCCCATCGCTTGGGGTAAAGGTATTTGCA
Source organism: Neodontobutis hainanensis (assembly GCA_024349245.1). Lineage (NCBI taxonomy): Eukaryota > Metazoa > Chordata > Actinopteri > Gobiiformes > Odontobutidae > Neodontobutis > Neodontobutis hainanensis. The sequence goes on along the minus strand of JALDNG010000016.1, from coordinate 3,873,872 downwards.
TGGGCATGTCAAGTACAATGTTGTAAACTACATTTTGGCTTTTAGGAAAAAGAATGAACTACTTGCTTTTTATTATTAGTTAATACACTGTTTAAACTCACTCTGGCAAAAAATATGAATCCTTATTAAATACTCAGATTATATAGTTTAAAAGTTTGACTGTGTAATATACATACATACATTGTGTTTTCTTATCTCACACTGGCTGTTGTCATGTGACTACGTCTTAGGTGTAAACTTGACTGTGGTCTTCGTTTGTTCATGCCATTAGCATACACAAAAGAGATATGTACCCAACAAACACTGTCTCACAGTACCGTTGAGCCCTAATTGTCTGGTTGGCTCAAAGCCTTAACAGTGGGGTCCAAACTTACCACAGATACAAATGCACACGAGCTATGCTTTTTAAAAATAGGCTGTATTTTTATTATTTCTTTCCGCACTGGTGGAGAATCTGTCATCACAGTTATGTTTTGTCCAATGCAGTTAAAATTTTGAATTCCTCAAGCAACTCTGTATATGGTTGCAGTTAGAGGAAATATGTGAATACAGTATGTGCGGACTTCGAGATATAGAAGACACGCTAATGTGTTCAGGCATGCATATCACATGGGTACTCAAGCAAATACTGAACAACTTATGCCTCTTAGAGACAAAAAGCCATTATCATATTCCTGAACACGGCTCTCCACACAATATAATTAGATTTTTCAATTGTTTATAGCAGTAAAACCTTGATGTCCCTATTGCACTTAATGTTTTAACATTTAGCTCCCAACGATTTTATCATTAAATCCAGGAAACTAGGGGATGCACTGGCTGGAAACCAGACCGCCCCACTTACAGCCTACCTCTGAAACCTACAGGACATCCACCTAATGATGGCAAGCATCAGGAATGACATGTCATCACCGAAGCTCTTGCTTTTGGTTTACAGTCCGTGCTTTAAATGTTTCTTTCTGTCTGGGCTCCAGAGAGTCTTGTGAATAATTACAAGGTCAACAGCAGGCTGCGAGACGAGCCACATGGCACACAAAAAAAGAGGCTTGTGTGCATACTGCAGTGCAAGGCAGTCTGAAATGATAATAATAGTATCCATAACAAGGAGAAAAAAGGCTGCCATAAAGCAACATGCGATGCGTTGGATGTCACTTATTCCCCTCTGAGGCTTTTAAAAGGGCTCTATGGCAGACTTATGGGGAAGAGTGGAAGTTGGCTCATATTGCATCACCTCTCTAAGCCCGCCACCTGCTGTCTAATCCGGCGACTCCTTCATTTCTCCCTGTAGTGGGTCGGTGGGTCAGGTCACTGTTATGACACCACAATAGGAGGAACAGGCCCGGTTCATCCATCAAAACTAAAGTGCCTGTTAGAGCATGAGAGACACATTAATATTTGACTAATTAAGAGTGTTTTACTATCATTCACTTTGGCTAAAGCAGGCTGGTCACTAAGTTTAAGTGACATTGATTGTCCTAGTGTGGTGTTCCATTGTAATAGCTTTGCCCTTCTACCTGTGTGCCCTGCAGATACACAGGTATTGTATACAATATGTAATGGATCTTGTGCGTTCGATCTTCTTTTCATTTATCTCTGATGTCTGACCTGTCATTTCCTAGTCACTGTAAAAGCACTACCATTAGGATAATAGTTGTGTTTAAACTGGGGGAGAATCCATCTGTACATGAGAGCCACACAGGCTTGGCTGTAGAAGAATGGAATTGTTTTACTATAGTTTTCACTCTCAATTCCACCTCTCTCTACATGTAATCTCAGACTGGATGATGTTGAAATTGGGGCTCTGTGGGGCCATTCCATCACTTCTAGGTATCTTCACACTGATGATAGTTCTTGGACATTGGTTGTATTATGTTTGTTCAGTCCATTCTTATCATTCTGGGTAAATTTGCCTAAAACGCTTAAAAAAAGCATACCCAAATTAAAATTAAAGTTAAGGCTTGGACCCATTTGACTCTTTTTAAAAGTTACATTCTGTATTTTTCTCAAGCAGTCAAATTTATTGCGAGTGAAACTGGTATAAAGTTATACACGCTTTTTTTTTCCACGTCTGGATTTTTTTTTTCTAAAAAGAAGGCTGCACAGATTTCCATTTGGGAGATATGGATTGAAACATAAAATAGTCTTACAGAATAAGATCTTGACTATTACCATTTCAAATTTAAAAACAATACCTGCTAAAATGATCATTTTAAAGATGGGAATCTAGGCTTTCAAATGGTATGCTGCTTGTGCACATGCTCAAACCAGGCGTGTGTGTTCTGGGCGATGTCACACCCTCTAGAGGGTCATAGAAATGTTAAAGGGGTTAAAAGTTTTCTTAAAATTAGATAATAAACACAATACAAATGAACGTTATTTCATTTGGTTTTGCGTGCTTTAACTCACTAATATCTAACTGAACAAGTATTGACTTTTCAGTGCCAAGCAGTGCAGTCCAGAGCTGAGGTGAGGTTACACTTCAATTGGCCATAATTGATCCAAATTTAGCTGGTGCTGTCAGGGCTGTTGGTTTTTATATTCCCTACCCTTGTGTTAATGCCACTGTGCTGTCTATGTCCCTCTGTGGTGACTAAGCACTTTTGATGCTTAGGGCCTCCCCTTGGAAAGAGTTGAAATGCGATCACCCATTGAAAGCACTAAGCCAGCTTGGCTCAGCTAAGCGTGGCTTTTTCTTTCGGAGGACCTACAGTTTGCACTCCTTCTATTTTTTTGCACTAAAATCCATGGCTTACTCTTGACCTCTCAGCCCAGACACACAGGCCAGATAATGACGAGCTCTGACCGGCTTTGGACTCATCTGTGCCAGCTGGGTGTAAAACCTCCACTATAGAAGCACGTAATAAGGATTTACATTGTATTGATGGCATTCTAAATGGGACAGAAACTGATTTTTTTAGCAACAGGGACCCTGCTGTTTGACTTCAACCGAGGGGGCTGGATGTCAAATGTCAAGCAGTGCATGTCAGACTCCCGCTGATGGCTCATAGCTTGAGGCGGGACATGGCCTTTTAAATGTTTAATTATTAAAGGGATTCAAACGTCGGGGCTGCTACAAATGGATGTCAATGCACCACTCAGCACGGGTGCTCATTATCTCAGCAAACTGAAGTTATAATTACTGAGGAAATTATGTTATTGCTTTTAGTTCACATTTCAGTATAGGGCAAAAAAATGTAGGGTAGTCACTGTATTTCTGTAAGTTTCTCAGCAGAAATGGAAGCACAATACAATACGTTTGTGCAATTGTAGAAGTTACAGTTATCCGTTTTCTCATTCCTTGCTCTAGGTACTGTAGTCAGGAAGTAAAATAGGTCCAAGGCTAATTGCATTGTGTAGTGAACAAAAATAAAAATGCATAGATTTGAGCGAAATGCTTCAGGCTTTTCTGCAATATTCCTTCCTTTTTTTCCCCCACATTTGCAAAATCACTTCACACATGTTAGTTCCGTATAGAAGGTTGAGAATGATTAATTGTTCTTCTCTGCTGTGCTCAGATCTGTCTAATTATGACAACCGCCTGCAGCAAAACCAATAGCATTGTTAGATGAATTATACAAGGCAAAAAGGCAACCTATTAATTTTGACCATTAAAAAGACAGAATAACAATAAAAACTGTGCCTGGAATCCTTCTTCTGAGGCTAATTAAGAGAAACCCCGAATGAAGCCAGTGCCTGTTGTAATTGCAAGACCTTTTGATTCTCCCCTAATTACTCTGTCTTTGTAATTGGAATTACAGATAACCAGCAAGCTCCTGTTCCCTTACAGAAACGGATAACAGCAATGTGTGCACGGTGCAATGGGGGGGACACAGAGCAAGAGACTGACGCAGCAGAGGGAACGTGGAGATTAAAATGGCAAACTGGAGATTAATTGTGTTGTTTTAAGATTGGCACGTTTTTTTTTTTTTTAAGCTTCTCGGGGTACATCTTTACCAGGTGTGTGAAGATGAAAATTGTCGCACATTTCCATGCGGATGATACGAGGCGTGCCAAAAAGTGAGGCTCATAGAAGAAGGATGGGGTTTACTGCTGTGAATCACAAGAAAGCTGTGCCCATCTAAAACAAAGCAGCGGTGACAAAAATGGAGAAGGATTAGAAAGTGGACAAGATAAATAGGCAGGGATTTACGGCTCCACTCTGAGCTAGGGTGTCCCTACTTGACCTGCTCGCTCGACAAACAGAAAGCACTTTCCTAATCGCACTATTAGCTCCAGTTGGTAAACCCTTCCCGCTAATCCATTTCTGTCTTTCCAAAGTTGACGCAAATACACCTTTTCCTTTTTGCTCTTTTTAATTACTAAAATCCCCGTGCTTAAAGGGTTTTTTAGGATAATACACTGTCTGGAATTTGACAGTCTGCTGTTTTTTTATTTTATTTTTTATTTTTTATTGTTATTGAACACTGGTAACATAATGAGAAATGACAGAAATACCTCAGAACAAGGTTACAACTCCATGCCATTACCGACAAAGCCTGCTGAGATTATCTTCACAGAATGCACCGTACCAATCAACCAGGTACATTTCGAGTGTTTTGTTGCTGAACATGTTGCTCCGATACTGTTTTTTTTTTTGTGTGCAGTGCAATCACTTGGCATTTCGTCATATACTGTATCATCATCTGTAATAGACCTTTTTAAACTTGCCTAATTTTATTTTACCAAAAAAGCAAGACTAAACCAATCCACCTTTGCATATTACAGTATATACTAAATATTAACACAAAGATTACCTTAGGTTTTTCTTACTCAGCATTTAGTGTCAGACCAATGCAGTCCTCCTCTGCAAGTCCACTGCAATCAGCTTTTTTGTTTACCAGTCGCAACACTGCAAAATGAAGCAAGTCATGCACAATCTTTTGTGTTCATGTTTTCCACTAAACACTTCTAATATAATACTAATATAATTCTGTTCTCTTTATCAGCATCTGACATTTTGTTCATTATCATTTGCTTGGCCTGAATGTGATTGTCTGTCAATATATTGTCAGGAACAACATGCTAACTCAAAGGTTTTATTATGAAAAAAGATTTCCCATGACCTCTGATGGCAATATGCATTACACAAAACACATTTCTTGATGTTTTTGCCCATATTGGCTGAAGGGCATTGCACAAATGAAGCCAGTGTGAGATGAAAGACCGTGCTGACAGAAAGATTTGCCTGCTGTTTGATTCAACATGTGTATAGATTACATGGTTGCCTGCCCGTGTGTATGTGTGTATGTACTTATAATGGCAGCCCATCAGAATGCGAGTGTCATTCAAACTTTGAATGGCACCAATGTGAACATAAAACTAGTCAGAGGTGAGGGCTTTTCACAGATTACTCTGAAAAATAGCAGGAATTCAATTATGGCGGTGCATGCATGTGTGAAGGGATTTAGAGGTGAGCTATTTTTGAGCCGTTTCAAAAGTGGCTTGGGGTTTAAAAATTCAAAGGTGGGTTATTTCAAAATTGTTAAATGATTACAGAATAGTAACGGCACACCTTTTGCACTGTGAGTCACATTCACTGTTACCCCAAGTATAAATCTTGTGCAGATTTCCACCTTTTGTGATGATATACAAAGCCATTGTCATGTGCAACCTTGATGATTTAGATTTTTTTTATTCACCTCTTAGGTGTGACATTAACTTAAAGGCAATATGTAATGTGAGTAATATTTCTCTCTCTGCAGACTCATTTCATCATTCAGGCAGGTGCCACTGGTAGGTGTCCTTTTGCATGGCGAGCTTTGCGTTGATTGGAAAAAAAGGGGTAGCAGCTCTAGTGTTGCTAATGGCCGGCTGATGTGTCTAATCGGGCACTGGGTGACCTTTATATAAAAGACACCTCCTAGGTTCTTTTTTCTTAACATCACTCCACATTATCAAGGAGTTAGCGTGTGAGCACTAACCCATATGGTATTTTATTCCTCAGAAAAACTGACAGGTAATATGGTAGTGCATTATTTCCATGTTCCATTTGAAAGGCACAGATTTAGATAAAGCAAAGATCCATTTGGAAAAACGTCACAGAATCAAGTAACAATACAGAACCCTTTATTGAAGTTTATTTTTACATAGCGTGACCAGTTATAATATCTTTTATTTACCCTTTATACAGAAATTGTGTGAGGTAATTTGTGCACCTTGAGTTTACCCATGCTAAGATTACATTCCCATTGATTGGTAGGATTTAGCAACAATGTGTGCAATTAAATGTGAGGTCTTTCTAATCAAAGCATTCTACTGAAAAGGTTTATATATGATCATGTCAACAAAGCATAGGCTACAGTGAAATTAGTATAAAAAACAATGAATAAAAGTTTGAAGCAGAATTTGAGCGACAGAAGTTACAAAATCAATTGTAATCTTTTTGTATCAGTCTTTCAAAGGTTATGACTATAGAGCTGCAGTTTGCATGACATCTAAAATTTCTCTGCACTAAAGCAATTTTGTGATCATATCAGCCTCTAATTATACAGAAATTAAATCACCGCCTCTCATTCAACTATGCAGGGCTTCCCTTACAGCCAAGAGAGTCCTCACAATAAGCCAGTACTGGACTAGAGCTGCTAATGAAAGTGTGAATGACTTGTACATCGTGACTCATTTGCCGTTCAAAGTTTTCTTGAACCTTTTTGAAAAAGGGCCAATGGTCTTTTCAGTGTTCTGAGAAATAGAAGTAGTAGATCTTCTGGTGCTCATCTCTTGCTTCTCTAACATCAACCCGTAACGCTTTAATTAACTCAACTCTGATAACACCGACATTGTTATACAAATGTAGTGCTTCAATTAGAGCAGGCTTTGCAGTTTTAAAGATTATATTTCCATGCGATCATAGCCTCTACATTATAGACCAAACATCAAGTTTAATTTTTCTGGGTTTTGGATGATGTTAAATGTAAATGAAATGAATATAAGGATTTCTTTACAAATCAAAGCTTCAACTTTTGGAGCACCCTCTCTTCCATTAACCTCTGTAAAGTATTCATCTTAAACAGTAGTTTCCTTTTGGAAAAGTATACTTTTGATGTTATTACAGCACCGTGCTAAAAATACATTGATACCTTTTGTTGTCTCTGAGCTTCATCTATTTGAGGAATCCAACCACGATTGTATATTAAATCAAGTGTGGGAAAATAAAATTGTGTATGTTATGTTATGTGAATCCTGAAAAGTTACATAGTATTGCTTAAAAACATGCCTAACACTTTTATTTGTTTGCCCTTTCCCTTTTTTATTCCAAGCGCAGTGCATCTTAGCACTTGATGTGTAAAACTTCTTTCTGTAAGGCTTTCTTTAGCTCTGTTCTAATGCTAAGCCTAACTCCGTTTTGTTTTGTTTTTGGAGGGAAGTGGTCTTTGTGGACTATTTCTGCACCCACACAATCCCTTTGCTTTTTATGCCTAACACTGGTTCTTTTTTAGCGAGAGCCATAGCTTTTCCTTACAAACACACACACATATGCAAATGTTCATAAGCCCTTCCCTGGCCTCTGTCCCTGCTTTCCTTGCCTGGATGGCTGTGTAATTGAGTTTTGGGGATGCGGCCTGGCACTTGGGCCTTGTGTGCAGGCTTCCCTCATTACAGAAGCCTAATTGGGATTAGCGCAGCATTTTGTTTTGGCATTGATAACAATACCTATAGTTATTGCCAATATCTGGACTCGCCTTTTCTGCAAATGTTATAAAAGGAATCATTTATGTATTTGTTCTGTATGTTTATTCCAGAATGCGAGTGCAGGCCATATGGGGCTTTGAAGCAGGCAGCACTCTTGTCCCGTCCATATTGTGCACACTGAATGGCTGTATATTTGCGTAACACAAAAATATGGCTCACGTTTAAGTACAACTTGTAATTTAATGGCAGCTGTTCAAACACAAATGGCTACCTGTGCTTATATTGATCATCACTCATCACATGGCTCCCCTTCCTCCTTCACAGTGGCACTTCCGGCAAGAAAGCCTACACGAAGACGCCCTACCTGTCAGCTTAATGAGAGGCCTGTCACTGAGCCACTGACAGTACTTGACCTGGGTGACTGCAGCGGCCTTCAGATGCACAGATAATCAGTAGTTCACAGTATTTAATTGGTCTGATAACACATGGATGTACCGTGTCACAGGTTCAATTATTTCTAGGACATGGGTTTGAAATAATTACATCTTTTCTAAAGTGAAAGTGTCAGTGTGGTTCTAGATGAGCATTAAGCGGTCCGATCCAATGGTTACAAAGATTGAACCTTCCTATGGTTAGTAGTTAGCTTAAGAACTCTGTCTCTTAGCCATGTTTCTGTAAAAGGAATAAAATGCATTACAAATAAGCTTGTCATACTGTTTTGGTAACCCTGTGTTTCTGGGACTGTACGTACCACACGATACGTACGGTTCCTAAAAAGTGGATCTAAACACTGAAGTCTGTTGAAGACTGAAGAGAGTGTTTTTGTAATGAACAGCCATATTTCCAAGAAGAAATAACATTGTACATTTAGCGTTTATTACTAAGAGCTATTTCTAGTTAGTAGACAGAATCCATGTCATAAACCTTTTTTTGTCTAAACATTGCATTTAGCATGAGCACTATTTGTGACGTCAAATAACGAGCTCTTTAAGACACTAATACAGTTCTTTGAATTTAAACTTTAGAAAGCTGAGAATAAACCAGAAACAGTATTTGTCTTCTCTTTTGTATTCAGCTTTACCTGCAGCTGACTGCTAATTCTCGGCTAAGTCTCTTTAAACATCTAAACATTAAGATCAGATATATACTGCAGGTGTTTTTTGGGGGGAACGGTTTGTATTTATTTATCTGAATGGAAGTGGAAGTCAGTTTCCACTCCCTAGCTTTGGAAATGCATATGTATATAACATGTGGTAATAGCTTTGGTCATTAGTCAAACTAAAAACTGCATAATACTTCCTTTAACGACAGGATGGATGCACATGGCTGAGCTCACAGAAGGCACTGAGTGTGAAATAACATGCAGATATTTGCACATTAAAATGTCCAATGTGTTAACACTGAGCTACTCAAACAAGCAAAACGGCATTCTGTTTGATTTTAATCAGCTAACACTTGTGAAAACAGCTGAGATTGTCATGCTGAGGCTACGGCAGAAGATGAGAACTGCTCTAAGGGCCTGCTCTGTCAATAAGAGCCTGTCAATTAAAACCACTGGCTATATGTTATAAATTGGATTAACAGATGATTACTGGAGGATGGTCCTGTTGCCCCTGAGTAACAATGCGGAGAGACAGAGATCAATGATTGTTATAGCTGCTGCATAATCCATTTACTACAGAATGTAATAAAAGTTTGGGTGTAGGCCAGTGCAGTTAGATGAAAAGAAGCTGAAAGCACACATTTTACCTTAAGATGAGACTATTTTTCTTATTCGCACCAAAACCTCACTTACCTTACTTAACTCATGACCATGACTCATCTAAGTGAACCAGAGGAGGTTTCGAAAGCTCACTGAGAAAAAAAAAAAAACCTTGAACCCACCTTTTTATGAAGGAGTCACAGCAGCTAGATTAGGCATCATAGACTGCTTCAAATTGACTCTTTAATAACGCTATGGCACATGTTGCTGCCTTATTTTACTGCATGACATTTTCTACAACATCTTTAGTTGAAATGGGAAATGCCTTTGGTCTAGAAACACAGACATTAAATACCACAAAGTCTTTTATCTATGAATAGTTCAAATGCATATACCAGTTTAGGTTTCCTCTTATTTCTGTTTTCTTAATTGTACTTAAGCCAATGTAAAATTGAATGCCAGATTCTTCGTAATAATTCTTGTTGTGTTGGGTATTTTTTAGGCCTAGCAGGTTTTATGACAGTGTTGTATTGATTGCTATTTGTACATTTGCCCTCCTCATAATGTATTGTCTTTGGCGTTGCTTTTAACTCCACATGTGGATTGAGTGTTTACTATACACTTCCTCTAACCTCTCGGCATGAGGTGTGCAGTGCAGCTTTTGTAATTTGTTCATACTAGAAAAATGCGTCAAAGCATCTCAAGGGTGATACGCACGCATTCAAATACTCACACAGAGCAGATTTTTTTTTTTTACCCTGCTAAGTGAACCCTGCTGCGAGCAAAGTGCCAAAATCCACAGTTTAAGCTTTTTGTTAATCAACTGAAGAGGTATTTGCACAAAAGTTACACCTGGAGTAGTTTAAAAATAGTGTTCCTGTTGGAGAAATGACAACACTGTTTTTCACACCTGTGCTTTGAAGTGTTGGTGTTAAGGGTTAATTGATTGTTGCATACAATATGTAGTTCCTTATTCAGAGAGGAGCGTCGCTCAGGGTCTGTCAAACTCTAATCAGGTTGTCAAAGAAACAATTCTACTAAGATCCACATGGAATAAAATGTCTAAGGGTGCTTTCACACCTGCACTGTTTGGTCCGGACTTTTTTTTTTTTTGGTCCGAACAAAATCTTCAGGTGTGAAGGCTCCAGTGAACCAGGGTTTGCACCAAACAGCTGCTCTTTGGTCCGGAAAAAAAGAGGTGGTCCAAACTGAACCAAGGTCTGGTTTGTTTGTAGTGTTAAAGCGCCTTTGTCGATAGTTTGAACCTTTGGACCAAATGCAGGAAGTTATGTCCAATTAAACACACAAAGAAGAGAAAATGGACAAAGTAAACAGAGAATACAGTTTAGAAACATACATATTGGTCTATATTTCTCAATAGAAGCAGAGAAACAACACGCACATCCAAATTTAATGGGCCTGTGTGCTGGAACCAGAGAAAAATCACAAGCAAAAAAGACAAAAAAGGCTCCGCATAACAATTAAAGCTCCCTTTTTTTTTTATTCTTATCACCACACGTGACGTTTCGGGCTGTTGCCCTTCATTTGGTCTGATGAAGGGCAACTACGACAGATGCCTCCCTGTGAAGCCGACAGAGTCAAACAGTGCATTTGAAGTTTCAGCTGTTTGTATTCTATATTAATAGTACCATGTCAACCTTACTCCGGTCTGATTATTGTATTTCTCCAGTTCAACTGTAAAATGAGCCTCTGCAGAGACACATTTACCACAGTAAAAGCCGGCTACAGGAGGCGTGCCCCCCCAGCTGTCACAACAACAGTACTCTTAACGTCAGGGAAAGTCCGCTGATCTGCTTTTAAAAACTGTAGTGTGAAACCAAATTTCTAAATCAAACAAACATCACAGAAAAAATTGTGAGTTTTTGGTGCAGACTTTCAGGTGTAAAAAGGACCAAATAGGGCTGCACCACCTAAGGTCATGACCTTACCAAACAATTTCTTGTATTTTATAGATAGGTATTTTTGGCATCATGCTTTAATCCTGTCACAGCTTCATTTTAAACCAGGCCACCATGTGTTCCATTATCCTAAAGCATGAGAGTATGTGTGATTATCATATTAAAGCATGCATTATTAAAGCATGAGTTAGTACATGTCATAAAGCATTGTGAAATGTACCACAATCAATGTTGGCAATAGAGATGTGGACATAAATATGTTCTATGTTCTGTGTGGCTGGTATAGATGATGGACGCTATTCACAATACAATACTCCAAGCTAATAAATCATGGTATGGAAATAATGCCTTTCTCATGATTATAGGATGGGTGGTTATGCCATTATATCATTGATTTTTATTTGAGTATCTCATATCTCTCTTAAGGGGGTTCACAATTTGTATAAAAACATGTGCACACGTTCATTATCAGGTGTATCAGGTTTTTGGTTACTCAGTTCTTTGATGGAACACTTTTAGAATTGGACAGTATTGCATAAAGTTTTTTTTTTTTTTTTTTAAGTTAATTAGCCCAAATAGATTAATTAAATCATGCTTTGGTTGTAATTACATAGGATCAGTGTTTGTGGAGGGAAAAACTGCTTATGTTTTCTCAGCTTAATGCTTTGCACACATCCTCACTATAATTCAATTTAGTTTAATTTATATCGCCCAATATCACAACAGCAGCTTTACAGACTATTCAAGACAACACCCCCATCCAGACCCATCATCGTGATGAGCAAAGAGTCGATAAAATAAAAAAGGTCTATAAATAAACTGGATTTGAACTTTGTGTTGAAGTTAAGGTTCAATGGTGGATATGGTAAATACATTGTAAGAAGGCGCCCTACGTCATCACAGATCACTCGACTTAAATTACAAATTAACAATGTGCTTCATTAACATTTAAGTGTTTTCTAATCATCTCCAAACACATGAATTTGGACCTTCATTTAAATAGACTGTAATACATCTGGTGCTGGTAAATGGTAAACACTAAATCATACTGATAACACTAATTATATGGTACATTCTCTGTTTTAGTTCATTAAAGTTTTTTGGCACAGCACTCACTACAAAATGATGATCATGAGAAACTTCGGGAGATTGATGTACTATGAATGGTTGTGTTCGTTTTCTCTGCCAGTGAACTACTCAAGAGCCCATTAGGTTTTCCTGGGTCTGGCAGCAGAGTCTTGAAGCATTTGTTTTGACCTAGCAAATTAAAATGTCTGCTCTTATCAATGCCCTCGGGGCCGCGGAGACGGAGAGAGGGAGATGAGGAGAGAGGCACAGACAGAGTGAAGGAAAGACATGTTGCTATCTGTTCCTGTCAGGTCACCAGTCTATCTTCCTTCACTCCAGTAAGCACAGAGTTGAAGTCACACAATAGAGCGCCCAAGCATATCTGCGTGGTTGTACCTGTGCAGATTCAACTTAATATTTCACCAGACATACAATTATCTATGAATATAAATGATCAATTTCTTTTTGCAGCCACTACACAGAACGAGGTGCCACTTAGAGACAGATTGTTTTGTTGCACACTTCTTTTCCAATAACTTTTTATCACTGCAATTTCAATTCATAGTTACCCATGTGTCACATTTAAAAACAAATCATAATACTGTGATTTAGAGCTTCACCATACTCAAAAACAAATTAACAATTATTAATTAATTATATTGTATAAACCATACATACTTCTGGCATACATATTCTGACTAAAAAAAGAATATACAGGTTGAATATTCTTGCACTTCAAGTGAATTTGAACAAGAAACCACAGTTTTGTGTAAAATGTGATCCAACCTGGGTTTTTTGGTTGGAATTCGAACATCAACAACAACATTTCAAATAAGCAACTAAATGCAACAAACAAAAGTCAGTAACTGGCAAAAATGGAAAACATGTAAAAATACATTTAATGGTAAATCAGTAAGAAAAACTCTAATGAATAAACCTGTTGCTTTGGTAACATCACTGTATAAATGTTGTGTGTGTGCCTTGTCTTTCTGTGAACTAAATTCCCCCAACTCTCAGCACAGGTTAGCAAACATTGCTACTAAAGATGACATTGCACTCTTCTTTCTGTTTGAAATTGTTGAAATGAAAGTTACAGAGAAGATTGACATATTCAGGGGTGTCCCAATTCTTAAATGCGTTTGGGTTTGCACTCCACACCCTTTGTGTACGCTCATAAAGTGTGGACCTCAAGGAAGTGCTTAGGGCACTTAGGGAAGTGTGAGTATTGGGACAGGGCCTTAAAGGGATATTAATTTTGTAAATGTGGTTTTAGATCTTTTGGATAGATAATTCTATCCCTACAGAACAGAGGCAGCATGAGTCATCTCATTAGTTTTTGTTTGTAGAGTACTGTTTATTTATTTTAAAAAACTAATACTATGCTGACCTCAGCCTTTTGTAAATACACCACCTTGGTCTATGTTTGGATCGCTCTGTTCTATATTTGCCCTTACATTACAGCACTTGCATTTTCTGTTATGTCCCTCCCTACATTCACTTCTGTTCCCAAGAAACTTTCCTTTGTCCATTTGTCCTTTTAAACATTGCTGTGGATTTGTGATTGGGCTGATGCATGTTAGAGGCAGCAGCAGGATTCCTAATGAGAATGTATGGCCCTCGGTGCAGGCTGCCATCCGGCGTTTCCGCTGCAGAAATGCATATTATTTCACTCAGTTTCACTTTCTCCCTATTTAATGACCGCTCTTGCATTCAGCCACTTCTTTCTTGCAGAAGACAACCATCACACCATTTATATTCATTGTTGCCCTGCTCTTTAGAAATTGTACCATGTGGGTTTTGAGGTGTTAGAGGTATTTCACAAATGCTACAGATCCACAAAGCAACAAACCCAATCTTTGCTACACTCAATCTTTATCATTATTCCTTCTCTTTTCTACCATCCATCACTGTATTTTATGTCAGCACAAGCTTGTCTACTTGGACCTCACCCTCTAACTAGCTTCCTGGTGTGGTATTATCCCTCTGCCTCTCAACGCTGCTCTCTCACTCCTCTTTTCTTTATACGTCTCAAAGGATCGATTTAACAAAATGCAGAGCTGTGCTATTACCCTACGGGGACGGCCATTTGACAGATCCAGTTCCTAGTAGCGTGAGCCAGCAAACACAATGGGGCAGGATAAAGGTAGATAGTCACTGACAGCTAACAAATAGGCCTCTGGGAGCGAGCGGGATAAGACAGCCAAGTTTTACACGCATTAAACAGCTGATCCCTTTACTGATAATGAATGAAACGGGACGTGGCGGTGAATGAAACTGATATGAAGCTGATAAGAGGCTGAGCCGTTAAAGGGAACTCTGAGTATCTTCTGACACGAGACACAGTCTGATGAGGCCACCAAAGACAGGCCTAGAGCAGTTCATGTTCTCAAGCAACTTACGGTCAGGTGAAATTGTGACAGTCATTTTTATTTTGAAATTTAGAATTTAAATTAATGAGCAAACCTCAGCCGCTGAAGTTTACAATTTTGATAACATAGAATAAACAGCTTGAATAAATGTAGCAAATGTAATAGAGGAGTTCTATGCTATGAGATCATCCTGGAAAAGGATAATCTTTTTATAGAATGTCCGTCTGTGGGGCAAATATGCTAAACATATTTTTCTGATCTTTATAAAAGCCAGCCAGAAGAAGAAGGAATTGGTTAACTGTTGCAGGAATTATAGAGAAATGTAAATGAGCTGTGTGCATTTGTAGTTATGATTAATATTTGGATGACTAGATTTGTCCCTGAAGGGGTTGAGGGGCCAGTACCAGGCACTGAGCAGTGAGCAGAGTGGACTAGAGCGGCCAGTTTGTGTGAAAAGGTATAGTCAGGTCAAACATTTCAGGTCTCAATGCTGCTGGGATATGTCCTACTCAAAACATCAGCTCATATCAATAACTTTGCATTCTATTTTTCAGGCTTAATACAGTAGAAAGTTAAAAGCAGAGATGTGGTTGAAAACACTGGTTTCAAATGCAGCAAAAAACATTCCCTTAGGGTCTCTTCTTCTGCCGAGAGATTATTCTTCCACTCATATGCACTTAAAAAAGAAATAATTCGTTCTCTAGAGAAAAAAAAATTAAATACCACTGGGATCTTTGAATGCTAAATATAGTTTCAATAAAAAAAAAAACAGAAGGGGGATTCCTTGTCAAGATCTCTTCGTAATCAAAAGGCGCTTCATAGTTGACCGGGAGAGCAGGCCTCCCCAATTAGTGACAAAGGGCTTATACAGAGCCATGCAGAGACAGAGCCAGGGGCTTTTACGTGTATTAAAGTGAACAGGAAGCCAAAGGAGCAGGAGAGCATGGTTTTATTAGCTGTTCGATACGACTGGAAGCTGGAGGTTCACTGCGGACATTACTTAAATGATCAGTATTGTTCATGTTCACTCTAATTCCCCCAAATCTGGTCAACGTGGAGGGCCTTGTTTTTATTCCACTGTTGTAGCTGAGTTATTAATAGATTATCAAATGTGTTTTGCATAATGATCTTTTTTTAAAATGAATTTCATTCAAACAAAATAAATTTTCTATATATTAAAAAAAAAACGTGGATAAACATTTAAATTTGCTCGAGATGCTCCAACTAATTTCACAGATTTGTTTAATTTTGAATTGATTTATGTACTACTGCTAATTAATAATCACAATTGTGGCGTGTTTAGCGCTATTAGTATTATTATGAGTACATATACTAATTTTTACACTATTTGTAGTAAAATTTCCCAGTTTCTACACAGGCATGTAATATGCATAAGGAAAACTCAAAAAGGAAAATCATAGCATTGAACCTATTTTTAAATATTCACAGCCCAAGCTACAACTCATTTATTTATTAGCCAAAGCAGCCAGAAATTGTGCTTTGCTTTAAAAATTTAATGACTGTTTACTGTACTTACAAGTGGCATACCAGCGCAGTACCCCCTCCCAGGTCAGATACATTTCTCTAATATACTTACTTTCATACCTCGGCAATGTACTTCTAAATTTGATCCAGCAATAGCAACATAAAAGATTATCGTCTAAGCCTTCAGCTCCCATAAGAATGGTCAAAGGCTGCTGATCTTGAGCTGCTTAGTTCAGTGTGTTCTCCCTCTGCTCTCACTTTGACCTCGGGGCTAAACAACCACAAAGCCACAGGGAAATGGAGTGTTTGCTTGTTGCACTCATTTACAATACACCAAACAGAGAGTGAGGCATGGCAAAATGAGGCAATGGAGCAGAAGGGAAGAGGGCAGTGTAAGATATATTGTTACGATAGTTGGAGAAATTCAAAGGTTTTTCAAGCATAAACAGATGTCCAGTTGGAGCTGAAGTTGCCTGCATGTGTGGGAGGCTTGAATGAGCACAGAACTTAGAGGAATGTCTCTAATACCCACAGAAACATTTGTTCTGAATTGTGTATAAATAACCACGTTTACAGAAGCCGCTGAAAGTGGCTGCTGTACCTTTTGCAAGATTGTAGACTAGAATGGCTGTGGAGTGGGTGGAGTTCCTCAGGAAGTGTTCTGAGTGCTTTCTGCATGCATTAGCTTTGCTTAGAAGTGTTCTGTGCAGGGGAGAGAAGTGGGGTTGATCTTTTGTCAGTATTGACAGGTGACTTGCCATTCCCGGGTCCAGTGCCTTTGTGTGGCGAGGGTGTATAATGATGACCTTTTTCTTCCTGTGCACAGATGTTTACAGTAAACAATGCATACGTTAATATTAAAGCTTCTTTTCCTCTTGTGGATCGAGATAGGGATATGTTAGAGACAACAACATTAAATTTAACTTGTACTGAAAAAAAACATTGCAACATTAAGAAATGCCCAATCTTGCATAACTGTTGGAGCCTAGCCTGTGAGTGTTTATTATTGACATTACCATATTTAGTTTTCCTGTGACAGCTTTTGCCTAATTTTTAGCATCATAATTTACATTAATAGTTAAGCTTGTGTTATAATCCAGCCAGTTCTAACTAACTCCCAGCACTGTGTCTGCCCAGTGTTTGCCTTTTGTTCAAATATGTCCTATCTGCATATTCATTAATGTCATGGTTAACCTTTTAGTTTCATAATAACCCCTAAATTGCTGACTTTGATTTGTGGGGCATTCATAATAATTGTGCCCAGTGGAACCATAGGGTGTAAACTATTTGAATTTCAAACCTCTTAACCCACAATTTAAGTCTCCATACAATTAGCTGAAAGGGCTTTTTACCGTTCAGCAAAAAAGAGTTAAATAATAAAGTGTGATGTCGGATATTAAGCATTTGAAGAACATCCAACTGGTAGGGGAAACCGGAGTACCCGAAGGCCCTGCCCGAGCTAACAATTTGTTATTTTGAAGATAGATATAATAAAATAAATTAAAAACTAAAAACTAAACAAAAACGTTCTAACAAGTTGTAAAGTTCTTAAATGTACATCCATATTTTCCTGTCTATAATCCACTCACTGACTTGTAACGAGATAATTGTTATTTATCTGTTCTGCTTTTTTTATAGATGCTGTTAGTTTCAAGCTTTACACATCTATACCTCTACAACTTTCTGCTCACATATAATTACGCAGCCAGAGCCTCGTAGAGCTGAGACCTTGATTAAATCTCAGTTAGACCTTGAATACGTGATGTTCTCTGCTGGTAGATGCCGCAGAAAGCAACTGATAACATTTAGCCATGAAAGGATTTTACTGGTTTTTCTAGGACAAGTATGTTTGCACAGCTAATGAGCAGCGACTTATCTGTTACGCTGTATTGTGCATAGCGACTGTTACAACGCTGTAAACAGCCCCAGCCGCAGCTTGATCAAATCTTAACAGGAGCAGAGAGAGGGTAACTGGGGAGAAGCCCGGTAGGGAAGCAGCCAGGCAGACAAAGGGAATAGGGTTGAGAAACATCACACGTAGAACATTTCAGAGATGTGAAACGAGACAGCAGGAGTTCTCAAGCAGATGGCAACCTGGGTCTGCTGGGTCATCCACATCAGTGATCAGTGGAGCACGCTATAGAAGACAGTGATTCAGCAAAACGCCACCTGCGCCTCCTACTAGCAAAAGTGCAATGCCGTAAAGTGGAAATAAAGCATGGTAATGACTTGCAACAAAAGGAAGGTAAATGAACGGGATTCATAGTGTTGTAATGTAAGGCTAGGAATTGAGTGGTGCACAAAATACTGTAGAGGTCTAAGACTTTTATAGCCCTTATGAATAGTTAATTAGTGAATAATAATGTGTCAAAATAAGGCCAGGCATCCTGCTGCTTTTAAAATGGTAGGGGAACATAATTGAACATTTGGATATTTTAAAGCCTGTTAATATTACATTACCCATGACTTTTATATTTTTATACAGTATACTTTAGACTGAATAAGTTGGAGATGTGAAATTTTTGGTCAAATAAAATATAGGGTTTTACACAATGGTTGCACCCGGAGTTTTATATGTCATCTGCCTAATATACTTCCGTTCAAACATGGGAGACATTAGAACAGATGAGCCATTTTAGGAGCATTCCCGAATTCTGCATTAGATCGGTTCCAAAAATTTAGTTTTTTGATCAATCTAGTCAGACCTTTATGTTTTCCTTTAAATTTGCCTGGTGTGGCTTCCTTAACCATTAATACAGCACAAACAAGGCAATAGCCTTACACTTAGTATAACCCTTTCATGATGTCTCCACCAGTGGTCATTTTCATTGAATCCCAAAGTCTCATATCTTTTGTGTAGGCTGGACAAATAAAAGCATCTGTAAGAGGCTTAGCTAAGATCACACAAGTACCCAATCAAGTGTAAAACATTTAAGTTCTGACCTCAAACTTGTCAGACCATCCAACAAGAGAAGAAATCCATTTAAACTCCATTTTGTGTCATTTCTCTGGGTTTAAAAATCCTTCTCACGAGGGTAGAGTAAAACGCCCTGGGTGGCTGAGTGTGGAGTGGTATTAAATGTAATTGCTGTAGGTGGTGGGGTGAAAGGTATATGGAAGAATGGCTGGTGTGTGATTTTAATCAAAGCAGAAACCCTGTGGCTGAGGAGATGAGGTAGCGGGCTTGGACTGGGTATTAGCTCACCCCGCACTGACACTTGAAATTGATGTTATCAACATGGTAATAGACCTACTTTTGCCAGCTCCCTTCATGCATTATGGGTTATGACAGCTTGCTTAGGGACTACATAAACTAAATCATATTTCCACTAGATTCTCTGTCTGCTCACATTTAGCTCAGTATGTACAAGCAGATGGACTGGCCTGTGTGTCTTCAGGGCCACCCGTTGTAAACTGGCATGTTGGGAAATATGTGGCTTTGCATCCCCTGGAGAAGAACCTGCAGACATGAACACTACATTAAGGTTAATCTGGTATTAGACGGCCTTGGAGATTATGAATAAATGTGTAGATGTTGCTTGTTATTTCAAATAAACTCCAGTCTCTAGGTGGCCACTGATTTTAAAGCAGATCTGACAATGTTCTGCCCTTTCATGTGAGATGTGTTGATTTGATTTTGTTACAGCTAGAGAGTGGGTTTTTGTAATTCATCATAGATCATGACTCATTTTGTGTTATAAATAATTCTGACAGAACATATGGTACATTTTGTTTGCGATGTTTGTTTTATTCAAAGCTGTGCAAGAGACTGCAGTGCATTGTGGGCATTGTTCTTTTGTGAGGTTTTGTAATGAAAAGAAAAAAAAAGATAAAGGAAATCCTACATCTTTAAACGCAGCCATTGTAACGTTGAAGTATTTTATTTCATTTTTACATTCTGCTGATTCTGCCTGCTATTATTTGGTGACAGAGAGGCACTTTCCACACTTCTATTTTCTGGACATATTCAAAAACCTGATGTGTCGAGCTACAAAACGTCTCATGATTTCTGCCCAGCAACTTCTAGGCTCCAGTTTCTGGCTCAGATGAAACACACTGTACCATGCATTTAGAACTGCTGCACATGATCCCATCTAACATAATTGTACTTTTGCATGAGAACTTTGATAAAAACCCATAAAGGTTTCCTTATTGCATATAGTAGCCATTGTATATGACACTAAAAAATGGCTGCCTGTTTAACCATGTCAGTATATCAGAGAACACAGTCTAGACAGGTTATTAACGATGAATTAAAGAAGAACAAAGAAACAAGCAGGTCACCTCCTCACACTTTGAACATGTGCCTAACTCACGGATGAAACGCGTTGAATTGGCCTGTTACCACGGAAACTATTGTCAAGTGGTTGCCAGGGAGCTCCCTTAAGCTATGGACTGACAATATACAATGTTGAAGGTGACAAACCCAGAAAGTGGCACATCTAAAAGTGCAGACACACCAAGCGTAGACTGATTATAAGCAGCATATGCCTTGACTGAAAACTTTACCTTCAGAGAATCTGTCAGAGTCAGCCCCTACAGGAAAAGCCAAAGCTCAGTTTCATTTCATGCATGAGGGACCTTTCTTCCACAGTTTGTTGTTTCTTTGCTTACCACTCATATTCCAAAAAAGAAAATTAATAAACTGAGTGCAGAACAAAGTGAGGAAGAGACGATTAGAAAACTGGATTGCACTTCAAATCTGATAAG
The DNA here is from genome assembly GCA_024349245.1 of Neodontobutis hainanensis. Lineage (NCBI taxonomy): Eukaryota > Metazoa > Chordata > Actinopteri > Gobiiformes > Odontobutidae > Neodontobutis > Neodontobutis hainanensis. The sequence continues at coordinate 3,852,990 of JALDNG010000016.1, read as the reverse complement.
TCTTATTTGTTAACTTAAATGATATAAGTGTGGCTTGAGTTATCTCAGATTTGTATTTTAAGTCAATCTCTGAAACAGTAATTTTCTTTAAAAAATGTGTGAATGTTTGCTTGTCAGTATAAAATAAAACAATAATAGCCATCTTAACCACCCTAAACCATTCTGAGGATTGTGCTGTTTTTTTATAACCCTTCTGCGCATTTCTGAAGTTTTGATCTGACATAATTTTAATCACTTGTTTAGTACCTAAAGGGACAATTTAAAAGACACAGAGTTGCCAGATCTGCCAAGAATGTAGCTATCTGATATTTTAAGGAATAAAGCTCAATTTAAGCATATCATTTAGCTTTGGCCAGATCTGCTATTTTTTTCTTTTGAAAGCAACGTCTCATAACACCATGTAGCTTAAAACCTCACATTTACATTGAACCTGGAAATTAGTGTTGGCAGCACAATGCAGAGTGTGTCACTTTGGAATTTATCCACAGATGGTCAGTGTGAGCTGTCTTGTGAATTTCTTTCTTCCTTCATTGGGAAGGAGTGTGGTTCCTTAATGGACTTGATAATGTGGATCTGTCTTGTGACAGCCATTAGCGTCTTGGTTTAATGTGCACTCTCAAGGTAGCATGTTGACATTTTCAGCTTGGCACATCCAACGTGTTGGCTTGTCACGCGTGCTGCTGCTCCTATGCGCAGAACCTTCCAAGGATAATGAGCTAATTTGTTTCCAAACAATACAGTACTGGTGTTAAGTGAGAAGCATAATGCTAAGAGAATTTTTTTTTTGTAAACTTTTTAGGAAGAAAAAATGTAATCATTTGTTTGTTATTATGTTTCATTGTTTGGGTAATTCTACCAACCAACAGAAACCACGGGCACCACTGTCACCTTCACCTTCCAAGCCTTTTCCAGCTCTTCTTTGAGCCCTTGGTATTTCTCTAGTTTCTCATGTTCTCTTTTCGTAATGTCAGTCTGAATCTGGAAGTCCCACAGGATCCCACTTTGACCTCGGGGTTTCCAGTCCGTACTCCGTGCAGATGTTCCTGTACACTATGTCAGCCACTTGGTTATTGTGTTCCATGTATGCTTTCCCTTACAGCATCTTACACCCTGCAGTTAAGTGCTGGATTGTCTCAGGGGCCTGTTTGCACAGCCTACACCTTGGGTCTTGTGTGGTGTGGTAGATCTGGACCTCTATTGCTCTGGTGCTCAGGTAGTGCTCCGATAGTTGGATGGAACCCTTGGTGGGATCCTTCAGAATCAGGATTGTACGCCATTCGGTAAGCCATTTAGGGTGCGTCCCATCCCTTAGCAGCTGCTTCATTTGTGCTGCAAGGTGCTCGTGGAGTGCAGTGAGTTTCTTTAGCCAGTAGGTGTGGATCCTGTCAGGGCCCAGTGCTGTCCAGTTTTTCATACCTGAGACTCTTTTTTGGATGTCTGCCGCTGTGATGGTAACTGGATTGTGTTCAGGGAGGTTGCTGTGGTCCTCTCTCAGAGTATTGGTTTCAGTGAGCCATATATATATACAGTATGTACTGTATATGTATGTAAATGTTTTTCTTGTGAACAGCATGAATACATTATAGAAAAAATTCTTTGTCATACTTTGTGACCCTTCAGATGTAGTACGCTTACAAAGAAAAGATCCAGGCACTTCAGTTTGGTTCCACATTTTTATGCCACGTTTATGAATGCTCAGGATGAAAGAGTGACTACTTAAACACCTAGCTGAAGCTTGTATACCGACGTGACCGGCTTTGGGAACAGGTGGCTGTGAACTGTAGTGCCAACCTGAGTGCAGCAGTTCTGTGTATTTAGAATAGAAGCCAACACACCAAACCACCAGCATGCAGCAATTTCCGTGAGCTGTTTTTTTTTTTTTTTTTTTTTTAATTACTTGCATGGATTCAACAAGTGGTCTATATTAAAAGTATATCAAAGAGTTAAGTGTTCTAGTTATCAAACATGAACTAAAACCAACTGCCAGCTTCCTGTAGTGTTTTTTGACATCTTAAATGCAAACCCCATCTCAGAGTAGCAGCATCTGAACATTAGCTACTGCAGGGATATTGAGTCATCTTGTTAGTGAACTGTGTGTTTTACCGACACAATTGAGCAAAAATCATCTCTACAATGTCTGGGGAAAAAAAATATTAATCATCCTCTCGAGGATGTACTCTGGAGCCTGAACAATGCTTTGTCAGTGTTATTACCGCAACCACACGTTTGCCCGGTCAGGCCAATGGAACACTACAGGGCTTGTGAGAACAAACTGAATCTACAATTTGAATTTTGTTTAATAAGAAGGTATATGCTTGTTCTTAACTGTTTCTTTTACCTTTAATAAAGGATCTTTAACTTTTAGGCTCCTTAAGTGAATCTAAAGTAATAATTATTAATTCAACTATATTTCTGGCTGCTCAAAAGAGGACAGCTGTGAGGCACACAAGGACCAGAGATCAAAGACCAGAAAGGAAAGAGTAAGTTGTGCAGATGGAGAAAAAGTGTCAGAGCAAATGACACATTTGTGTCTAGAGTGAGTGTGAGACGGTTTCTAATTTCTGCAGACAAGCAAACAAGCAGACTGTGCCTGTCCCAACGGCATGCGTCATGATTATCCTCCAACAATGCTGGCCAATCTTTTTTGATAATACAATCCAAATCAATCACCACAAAGCCCAGACACGAGTCTGCTAAAAAATGAAACTCCCTGTTCACCTGTTTGAACACTGAACATGGAGCTGTTTGCAGAGCACTGTCTCTACAGTCTAATTGTAATTACGCTTAAAAGCAAAAACTGTTTCATTATAACACAGAGCAATGCACCCATTTATGTGTGCAAAGGGTATTATTTGCACATTAGGCTAACCCGACTATGGGGAAAGAAGAAGGGATTCTGCAAAGTTGAGACCATGGAATGTTGAAGGATGGGAAAATGTGGAGCAGTAATTGACAGTGATTCATTGAAATGGCAATATTGCTGCATGAAAGCTGTCTGCAGCATGTCGTTTGTCTTCATGATCAAACAAACAAAAGACAAAGTCAAATCATAATCTTGTTTAATAAAAGCTTGAGACCACTCATCCATATCTTCCCTGTAATGCACATTGGGCAAAGGGCTAAGTCACCACTATTTGCCTCAAATGTAACACTAATGCCTTAAGACATGGCAGTTACAGTGGCTTTGTCAAATGTTTCTGTTCAGATTATTGCAGAGTTACAAAAGTAACAATGCAGTAGTTCACCATCTGCACAGTGAGTTCTATTTTTGCTGGTTGTTTACCAAAAACATAAAATAAGAACTGAATTGTGTTACATCAGGTCAAGCTTTTCTCTCAGGCTGCAGATTCAGATACTCAGACTGCAGGTCTTTTTCCTCCATCCCTTGTGAACCAGCAGTCAAAAAATATCCTTGAGCACAAATTTCACCAGACACAACAGCTATCGTCTTCTTTCAGCTATGTTTGCTTAAATAATAAAAAAATGTTCACAGCAAGAAGGTTGTGAGTTCAAACCTTTCTGTAGGAGTCTGCATGTTGTTATCATGGGTTCTCTCTGGGTTCTCTGGCTTCTTCCTACTGCCCAAACACATGCATAGTTTACTTGACTCTAAAATGTCCTCTAAAGTGAGTGAATGGTTGTCTGTCAGTGTCTGTCTGTAAATGTCAGCCCTGTAACTAACTGGCCATAAGGCCCAAAGTTGCTGGGATAGGCTCCAGTCACCCGTGACCTCTACTTGGACAAAGTGGATGAAAATGAATGAATGCTTTTGCAGCAAAATTTTTATTTAATAAAAGAAAGTAAATTTACTGTTTTTGGTGGATTGCCTCATTTCAGAGAGTCACGCTTTAGTTTGGCTTGGTTAATTATGCATATAAGAACACAGGCCTGTGTCAGATTTGAACTTCCACACTGTAGACTCCAGAGATGGTAAGGCATTCAAATTTTATCAAGTACTGAAGTAAACAAAACAATTTATTGCCACATTGTTAAAATGCGTCTCAGTACGCAAAGTGTAAATTAACCGTATGCTATAGTTTTAATATACACTACAAACTATGGAAGAACCACCACATTTGTCAAAATAATGTGTTGAATCTAATGTAGTTCATAACGACATACATTTTTGATCATTAAACCCACTGTTGCTATTTAGTGCTGTCTTGTTGATGTCCTTTAACCAGTTCTCTTGGAGGTGACAGTATAGGTGCTGATATTTCTATACATCAATCCACTTCCACAAATATAAATGGTAGTTGAACTGTAGACTCGATTTCTACAATTGTCCTTGTCACTTGCCTGGAGGGGATAATTTACAGCTTCTGTTCAGTGACATGAGAAGTCTTGCCATCAATAGTATTGACAGGGATATGTGTCCTTATCTTAAAGTGACAGCAGGAGTGTAAGTGTGGGTAAAAGGAACTTTATCTTAACAAAAGTGAGGCCAAGGCAAGATCATGAAACTGTGAGAACAAGAACTCTGAGATAGAGCCGTTCCATTCCTAGTGCAGTGTTGTAGTACCACACACTAGTCCATCTGCTTCACAGCACTGATTCATCCTTTTAAATCCAGAAAGCTGCCGAAAGCACAGTGAAGGCACGCATTTATGATAAGGAACTAACTTAAAATGACCCATCTGAGTTTGTCAGTATGTGATCATTAAAGCTATGATGAATCTTTCACAGGCCTTAAAAAAGCCTTGTGCAAGTTTCCCATGGAATTCTTGAAAAAATTAATAGTGACTGAAGTAGGTTAACTTGAGAGCCAAAGTTTGGATTTCTCTGACAAGAGAAGAAATATTTTCCAACTATATCAGAATTGTGTATAGCAAGAATGCACTTTTCTGCTTTGCACTTATGGAGCACAGCATAGATGGAGCATAGAAAGACGTCCTTACTCATTTCCACTTACAGATGCGTTGTTCTTTGTGATATCCACTGCTGTCTGTCAGTGTCTTGTCTCTGTACATGGGGCAGAAATAACACATCTTGTTCTTCACTGTCAGTATCCAACCCAGTGTGGGACCTAAGTCTGACAGTTCCAAACATGTGATTAGCTGTAACTATGTCTGGAAAAGTTCTATCATTAAGATGTGCCGTGAGTCAGATTAAGTGTTGTCCTATGTATGAAAGAATACAGAACAAATAACATCTTCCACTGTTCCCATGCAAAGTAGGCCACATCTTCCAACATGTGCTTGTAGTTTGAGCTTTGTTTTGTTCAGAATTACCAAGCTCAATAATTAAACTATGTAAATTTATCCTCATTTAAAGCAGCTCTCTTCTGCCTGCAGGTGACAGTATAGGATGGTGTTGATGTTTTAATTCCCCATTTACTTACTTCTCTGACCCTATTTCTACAACACCATCATGGCTTTATCATGGGGTCTTCTGTATTATTGTTGTGGAAGCCCTGTGTGATTGACTCATTTAGGAATAAAGTGAAAAGTTTAAACCTGCAGCGTGGATCACAAGCTGTCTTAATTAGATCCCACTGTCTTTTCTGTCACTGCAGGGTAGAACGGTGTCAACAACTCTGCGGCGCCTATCCTGGCAGTGACTTGTCTTGGAGCTCCGAGTCATTTAGTTTGCTCTATCTTATGTGTGAAATCACTCAGACAGGCCCAATTTATGCAATATTCACTGCAGCAGTAGTGCGCTGCTTTGTGTCATCCCATCAAATTACATTGATAAAACTAGACCGAGACACTGATGACATCCCGTCTTCATGGGCTTTGCAGATTGCATGGTGCAAACCTGATGTCTTCTTTCAGCCTGGTGTCTTGATGATAATTTGTCTTCTATAAGTCGTCCATGCAGAACCGAACTGGTCCAATGGGGAGGGTACTACTCTTGTTGATCATCCCTAATCTCCGTAACAGATGCCTTTTTAACGCTTTCAATTAGGAGTGTTACAACATGAAAGATTTAGCTCCCGCTCACGCCCCTTTCCACCTGATTTGGGGTGTGAATTTGTTGATAGTTGATCTCATTGCCATGGCTTTTAAAAAATATGCAGCATTGATTAGGTGCGTTTAAAAATTAATTATCCTCAATGGAATTTATCAGCCATCCATCAGCTGTGCCATTATGGGAAAATTGCAGATTTTCCACAATGCAGCTGATGAATTAGCAAACATTTTCATTTATACAAAGCAGCTGTTGTTTGCATTTCCATATTGTAATTACAGTGGACTCTGACTCCCTTTAACCAGATACTGTTACTTATGCAAACAAACTACTAACCTAATGCATATACCATTCCATTTTCTATTATCACTATCAAAATAATATGCTGTATGATTTAGGGAAGATTTGCATCCATTATTCCAGTATAGTGTGTGTCTAAGACTGCTGTTCTGAGCTGACATTAGATGTCAGATAGCTGGCAGGAAATGACTGATGGTCTCTGTCCATTTCAGTGGGAACATTTAAGAGTCATTATTCCACCATTATCATCCTTGCCAAAGAATATAGAGGCTTCCACTTGCCTGTCAGTGGGCTGTCTACTCTATAATGCGCCCGGGTTGTCCATTAAGAGCCAAAATGGCTGCAAATGCATGTTAACTATAGTGCTGAGGGAGGGTAAAATAAATGTGATGGTGAAATTGAAGTGTTCCTAAAGTGTTTAAAACTGACAGAAAAAAAGGTTAGAAATCTTATGTTTATAATCCAATAAAGTAAAGACGAGGCTGTCTAATTAATAAAACCCTGCTGATCCAACACCGCAGGCGCAAAATACAAGCTGCCAATCAATGAGCAAGGCCTCTTTTGATTACTGTAAGAGAAGCTCAGAGATGCAATTAGTCTGGACACACTGTATATAAAGAAGACTACAGGCTACATCGTTAGGGCAGAACAAATAAAACCACATTTTAACTTGTGTCACAACTGAATATAGAAATATTAGGGAAAAGTCTGCAAGCAGTGGCCGTTGTCAGTGTTCACAGTTTACTGTCAACTGTGATAGACATCATGGCATCAGTGTTTAAGCACTTATATTTCTGTCTGTCACTTTTTTGGGATACATTGGCATGGCAGTGTATTAGGATTATTGTTGCACAGCAGTGTTGTATCTTAATATCCACATCTAGTCATTCTTTTCACCACTGATTAAGTGTGCAGACACAGTACACATATTTTACTTAAATTTAGCTTATTTCAAACTGCCACAATAATATAACAATGCCAGGATCTTGTGCAACCTAAAGAGAAAATCATATCTTAAAATGTATGAGGCCAGTAATGTAAATGTAAACCCTTTTCCTGTTTTTGTCAGTGGAGGTTCTCAGTCATCCAGGACATAATCAAGAAAAAGGTTTTTAAAAAACATCTGGACGTGGGTTTAGAGGTGAAAGCATTATGTCCCTCAATCGAGAGACTAAGTTCAAATGATAAGAGAGCAGAGTTTTATAATCCCTCAGAGGGATATAAACTTACATCCAGATGCCTTTTTTGAAACTTTTTTCTTTTCCTGTGCTGTTATTTAGTTGCTTCTTGTCTTGATTTACACCAGCTTAATACAGTTCCAGGCAGGCATTCAGCAGATGAAATTGTCATTTGTCACATTAATAGTCTTCCCTCTATGCTGTACACTTATTGCAAGCCCATATACACACTCATCTTCACATACAATAGGGCTTGTTTCAGTATGGATCTCTTTTATGCTCCCTTTTCATCATCCCATTTGTAATAGCCTTTTCCCACAATCCAGCTCGCTCCGACTTTTTAGTGCATATACCTCAGAATATCCCACCTGTATCTGCGAGCTCTTGTTGTTCCCCTTACAACATCAAGGATTTCGCCTGTGTAATAGACTTCTGCTCACATCTGCGCAAAGCACAAGGCTCGGTATTATGAAATGCATATAGCATTAAACAAAATGTCGTTTTACAGCAAGATGCTCAGCTGTCTAGGCCTGCATCACAAAAGCAACATTGCCAGGGATTGTGACTGGAGTGTTTAAGCGTTGTTTGACGCAGGTTCCCCCAGTGCCACATTCAAAATGAATCTGTCCCTGTAGCGCTCGATTATGCCGTTGATAAGCCATTCAAATGAAAAGTAAATTAATTATTCTTTATTCAAAGTGTTTTACTCTCCCTTAGGTTAACTGTATGTTTCTCCATCTTGCATTGCACCCTACCAGAGAATTCACATGTCCGGCTTCATGGATTGACACGAATGAAAGATAGATGCAACATTTCAATAATGACTTCAGAATGACAATCCTTTTGGACCATTTGAGTGAAGCATCTTTTTAGCCTAGTGATTACCTGTCATAGTGTTTAAGGAGCAAATAATGAATGTTTATATCGCAAATCAGTGCAACCTCAGGTCTGACAGAGCCTATTAAATATTTACCAGCACTCAGACAAAACAACCACTCACACTGACTCCAGATCTGGTAATGGTGCAGAAGATGGCATTTTCATCTTTTAAAAGATATTTGGCATTTGGCACTAAACAACAGAGTGACCTTTCCGAAGAGGATCTGGAGCACAGAGAACATGTGTAAATAAACATGTTGGGAAGCTAAGAGCATTGCAGTTATTATAAACATGCTTCTTATGTTAATCTCCAAAGCCATATGTTTTTATGTGTGTTGTGAAATTATATTTTTGCTCACAGAACACATTATGTTCGATTTCTCTCTCTCTCTCTATAAATATTTTTTTTTGGCTGTGTGATTTAATTTCTTGACACTATTGTTCTGTGGCTTGGCTCTGCGTGCTGTGACATTTAGTGACAGTTTTGCCTTTAATCAGCTGTCTCTTTTTTGTAACGGGATGCGGATTAGAGGACACCCCCCACTGAATTCCACATCTAAACATTGTAAAACAACTTCAGCACAAGCCCCTTCTTTTCTGTGATTGGCTTAAGCTCAGACATAATCTTAAATCCAATACACAAAGAACAATCTTAACTTGTTAATCCCACTTGAACACACTTTTTCAAACACTGCTTGCTTTTTAACAAAATGTTTTGATCTGTATTAAAAGATGTCTTTTCCTCTTCCCCTTGCCATCTGTATTTCAACCCATACTTCCCATGTGGCTAACACCTTAAGTTAGTAAAATTACACTTACTTTTTGGCAGGTGGCAATACACAGTATTTAACTTGGGTATGTAAACTTATAATCAGGGTCATTTGGGTAGTTTCTGTTGTCATTGTGATTTAGAGTGAACACAGTTGTTTGACAATTAATGGCTTCACCCAACCCCTCACTATGAGTGAAAAAAGGTTTTATATATATATATATATATATATATATATATATATATATATATATATATATATATATATATATATATATATATATATATATATTATATTATATTCTCTGAAAAATGGCCAAACAATCATATATTCTGCCAGGGTATTTAACTTTGGAGCACAACTGTACAATTTGGAGAATTTGACAAGAATGTGTTTTGAAAGAGGGGTTCTCAGTGTTGACTTTGTGTGGAGTTATCTTGTGTTACTGCTTTCGTTTTCCCCAAGATGGAAATTGAAGTTAAAGTGGCCTCTTCTTTTTTACTCTTTATGATATCACTTTCATATTAACTTGACTCATTCCTTGTGGTTTACTGAATAATCAATTTTCCCTTATTTTTCCCCATTTAGCTTGTGAGCTGATGAACCAGGGGATCCTAGCATTGGTCACATCCACCGGCTGTGCTGCAGCCAGCTCCCTGCAGTCGCTAACGGACGCCATGCACATCCCACACCTGTTTATCCAGAGGAGCAGCGACGGCTCGCCCCGCACAGCCTGTCAGTTCAACCCCAGTCCAGACGGAGAGAGCTACACACTGGCTGCCCGCCCACCAGTCCGAATCAACGAGGTTCTGCTTACACTAGTGGCTGAACTGCACTGGCAGAAGTTCATTATCTTCTATGAGAGTGACTATGGTGAGTTTGTAATTATGTTTTAATTCATAGAGAATTGGCAGCAAAAATAATAAAAAATAAAAAATTTTTTTAAAAAAGCACATGAAATGAAAAGTTAACAACATTCTGAATTTTTTTAAAGATGTTATTATTTAACAAGCAATTCCTAATGCAGCACTATGTAGTATGAGTAAAATGTGTGACTCCACTTGTCACCTTTTACTCAACTTTCTTTGTTTTGTTATTCCATAATTACACTTGAATTTAGATTTACTGTCTACAGTGTGAGCCACAGATAGACAGTGAAGATCAGGCTTCCTCTGAAGCAACACTTCTCCTATTCAGAAGGCTACAATGAGCTTAAGATAAAAAACACCATGCCACTCATATAAATTCTCAAACATTGTTTGTGCACACTCTAAAAACAGGATTTGGCTAAGAATTATGAAGAAAAACACACATCTTGTGACTACATTCATCATTAGCATCCTCATGAACAGACAAGTCAGCATCTAATTGGCTCATTTGTGGCCCTAGAGAATGAGGGTGTGCCACATTGGTACTTCATATATTCTCAGATGTTTTTCTTTGTTGTTCTATGATGGTCCCTGCTATTCCCCAGAAACCAGACATTTCTTGAAAGACATTTGGCAAAAGGCACTGGACAGAGCAGAGCTGATTGGCAAGGGACAGCAGCACAAGGGCAGCAGGATGAGGAGAGTGTAGTGCTGCATTGGCGTTCCTGTGATGATACTTTGCTACTGCTGGCTAATCTTTTTACTACTTTGCAGAGTGCAATCTGGAGGGGAGTGTAAATCTGTTTTATTTTTTGAGTACAGTGCTTGCTACTGTTGATGTAGTGTGTACTAAAGCAATGCCTTTAGAGAATACAGAGCATGTTGCCCCCGTCCAGGCCAGTGCGATGTGCCGACACGTAAAACACCATTTCACATTTACACACATATGTCCTTGGATGCATCTGACATTGGTGCTGCTTTTAGAAAGTGTGCACTCAGCATCAAGTGGGATCGATTGGTTTCTCACCATGGAATAAGGTTTAACACCTTCTGGTCTTCTTCTGACTTGTGTTTGTCCTCTCTGTGTGCATTTTAACTTTTGAACTGTAGTCCGTAAGAGTTATTATGTAGTGCAATAAAATCACACTATAGCTTTAAGGGTGAGTTTACAACATTACAACAAAGATAAAATAGAGATGTTTGTTCATTGGCTCAACTCAGTTTATCACAGTTGTGTGTTGGTGTTGCTAATGGTCATGTTGGGTCATTTTCAGATCTTCTACATGGGGGGAGGGGCAGTAAATACGGTGTGTACGTTCAGGCATTTAACAACAAAGTTTTGTTTAAGGAAAGGTTTAGGTTATGGTTTGAATGTGGAAACCAATTAAACACCCAGCCTTAAATATCCATGTATTTTACAAACTTGGTGTCTCCTCTTTGAACACTATGCCATGCCTTCAGCAGCTCTGGGGGCTGATATTTCCCCTTGGAACTTGACACAGGCTGGACCTTGTGTCAAGCTCACAATGGCTCATTTTGACAAGACACTGTTGGTGAAAAATAATGAATGAGCATAAAAGGAGTAATAAACTGCCCTTTATAGGTCTGCCAATTGGCGCCACTGACATTTGTGCTTGTGTTACACTGTTTAACTCGGCAGCCATTTAATTAAGGACTGTAGAAGCTAATTAAGATCCTCATCACAGAAAATACCCACTCTTGCCGCCTTCGGCAGGACTGCATTGACCCACGTCACCAGAGCTCTATCTGCAGAGCTGTGTTGGAACAGTGCATTTAAAGACTGGACGAGCAGATGGAGCTGTCTTCTTGAACCAAAGAAATGTTTAAGTTATCTTCTAATTTGAGGTTTTTGCATCTGCCTCAGACCAGATACTACCAGTAATACAGATTCTGAAAAAAGACTGGACTCTTCTAGACTAAACGTCTTCTGTCTAATAAAAGGTAATACAATAGTGCAAGGTTTAAACAATTCTTCTCTCTTCTTTAAGTATTCTTGCTTTCAAAATTAGTCTTGATTAATAAAGTTCCATGTAACTACTTCAAATACATAGCACTCTGACATGTCTTCTAAGCACAAAATAATTTGTTCCACAAACTACTAACAACTCACCTGAGAATTTAAGAACTCTCACATCAGGAGTCACACTGGCCTTTCAGAGCTAACGACTATGAGATCATAACAGCCCGGTCCAATCAAGTTTAGTTTTAGGTCAAACCCCTCCCTCTAGAGATAAAGCTCAGCTCTTGGATCATGTAAAGTCAGAATTGACAAACTCTCTTGGACAATATATAATACGTCTTCACCTTGAAAACTAAGTCCAGATACCTTTGCTCTAACATTTTCTTCAAGATGACCTGGATGACCGAGAACTGTCACAGACATGTTCCACGAAAGTGACATATTATTGTCTTCAATGAAAGACCATGTCTGGCATAAAATATAAAACTTTTTTTTCTGAAGTTAAGCCCTTTTGCCCTTTTTCTAGTTTCCCTTTTTTTTTTGTAAATTATAAGAGCAGCAAGACTTTTAAAACACTCATTGTATCAGGCACACACTGTCACATTGGTGCTGATCAAACAGTGGAAATGAGTTTATGTATGTGACTCACCTCACAGAGCTCAGATGAATCTCAGTGTGATCTTGTCAAAGCCTTCCTGTCTTCTCTACTCGGCTCTGTCTATGTTTAGCATGAAAAGGTCAACGAAACATTGTTCGCACACAAAAGCACTTCGGAGATCACATCCAGAAATGAAGCTACTTTGTTTCCTGGAATACCTCTAGTCTTACTGCTGCTCTGTCTTCACTCATTACTGATACTCTAACAGTAGGGACAGGTGATTCATAAGCAAGATGGAAACCTCAACAAGCCGATGCACAGTGCCCACAAAGTATGAGTCAATATAGTCGCTTTGAAGCAACACAGAAGATGACTCTTTCATGTGTTGTAACAACTTCTGGGTTGATAGTTGACAACCTTTTGACATTTTGTTTTTTGTTTTGGACAAGACTGTATTTTGCTCATTAAGCCTCAATATTTCACCTAAAGCCGTGGCATTAGTGCGTTGTAACCTTCATCCTAAAACCTCTGTACCAGCTTACAAGTGTAGACAGTCAGATGCCCTACAGAAATATTTAAAGCTATCTCAATGGCTGCTTAAAACTGAGATTTGAAAAGGGTGCAGGATCTCTTCAGCATGGCACTCCATCTTCCTCCTATCATTCAGAGACATGCATGTTCACCTAATACATATACTGTATGTATGCAATATGTAGTGAACAGGTATCTTCAGTGTCTGTTTTGATGGGCCAGAATTTCACGATCTAAAGCATAAAGTGGACAGATTGAACTTCTGAATGCCATTTAGAGCTGCAGTACCATACAACAATTTAGAGAAACATAGCGTTGCCTTAATGTCTAGCCAGGACCAAGACAAGACCATGACACAGTCTGCACTGTTCCACGGAATGAAATAAAAATGTAGAGAACTAGACTCTCAAACATTGTACATTTTTATGAAAGCTTTTAACAGACATCTTACACCTCTGCTTTTTTTAGTAAAATAAATTAAGATAAATGAGAAATATGCTGTCTAAATAAAAAAATAGGACATTACATAATCTAGATAAGCAGCAGGTGAATGGATGAGTACACTACAATGTTACAGGACATTTACATTTACATTTACATTAACATTACAACAACATAAGGAACAAAAAGCATAAGTGCACCAAAAACTAGTCAGTTAAAACCTAGCACAGAATAAGGATAAGAAAGAATGTATTTATTTATTTATTTTAATTTTTTTAAGAAAAGGAATCGATAGAAAGGAAGTAGAATTCAGTGTTTGTCAGTCAAGTGTTGACGGAAAAGATGTGTTTTCAGGCATTTTTTAAAGATGGCTACAGAATCTGCTGATCTTGTAGCAGCAGGTAGATCATTCCACCAATGTGGAACAGATCCAGAGAAAGTGCGTGAGAGTGATTTTTTTCCTTTTTGGGTCGTACCACCAGACATTGTTCATTAGCAGAGCGCAGGGATCTGGTAGGATCTGGTAGTGAAGATCTGAGGGGGCGGAGCCAGTGGTGGTCTTGTAGGCCAAGAGCATAGAGAGGAGTTACATGCGCTCTCTTTGGTTCTTTAAAGACCACTCTTGCTGCTGCATTCTGGATGAGCTGCAGAGGTTTGGTTGTGCAGGCAGGGAGTCCAGCCAGAAGAGCATTGCAATAATCCAGTTTGGACAAGACAAGAGCCTGAACTAGGATTTGTGCTCCGATAGGAAAGGTCTAATTTTTCTGATGTTGTAGAGGATGAATCTACAGGACCTGGTGGTGCTGGCAACATGACTTGTGAAGTTTAGTTGATCATCAATTACCACTCCCAGATTTCTGGCAGTGCTGGACGGTGTAATGGCTGATGAGCCTAGTTGAATGGAGAGGTTGTGGTAGGTCTTTGTGTTGGCCGGAATCACTAGCAGTTCTGTTTTTGCAAGGTTCAGCTGCAGGTGATGGTTCTTCATCCAAAGTGAGATGTCACTCAGGCACGCCGAGACACGAGCAGAGACTGTCGGATCATCAGGTTGAAATGACAAGTGGAGTTGAGTGTCATCTGCATAGCAGTGATAGGAAAAGCCATGTTTCTGAATGACAGAGCCAAGGGAGGTCATGTATATGGAAAAGAGTAGCGGTCCAAGCACTGAGCCCTGTGGCACCCCTGTATTGAGATGTTGGGACTCAGAGACCTCGTTTCTCCAGGATACTCTGAATGACCTATCTGAGAACAATGCTGGTTGGGAATGAAACAGTGCACACACTCCTTCTAGATTGATACCTTGTGGGAAACTAGTGACTATGTCAAAGATTTGTGTAAGTGATTGCCCAGTCTTTATAATTAGGACTTGAAGACATGGAGCACATGCATAAAAACCTATTCAGAGAGACGCCAGCACAAAATCCTCTTAGCACAAAATCTCCACTCATCATTCTTTGGTTGTTCTTGACTGTAATACAACAACATTCAGCAGCTACTTGACATCTCTTTCCTTGTATGACCACTCGGACTCCAGATACTTCAAAACAGCATCAGGTAGATTTGTTTACAGTTTCTGGGCTCTGTGGAGTCAATGCCATCACTCTGTGTACTGTATGTAAGAAAGAGAATTAAGAATGAGAATGTTGTTTGTTCTCTGAAAGTTGTTTTTCCTCTGGAGTTATGTCTCTGGCAGGAATTCATACTGCTACTGCCTCAATATTAGTGAAACCAGGAATCGTCTGCGTGCACTTCAGTGATGACGCCCTACAGATAGTGGGAGCATGTCTGCAACAAGCACTTAAGGTGTCAGTTGGCAGTAATCTTTTTAGTTTCAGACTTACTTTTGTTGATTGACAGCTGCAAATAACACTCTGGCAACATAACTTTCTACTCAAACATAATTCTGTACTTTATCACTTGATTATACGTTGAGTTTACTTCTCTCACATGGCCTATTTTTTATAGTCTGTACTTTTTAATGTTTTGTAGCAAGTATGGAGTATTATTAATTGTTTTTGGAGAAGAAAACCATAGCCTTGCACATTGGAGCAAGGTTAACTATGTAGTCAGAAGAGAGAAGAGTATTGAATATGCAATCTGAGGGAACAAAAGATGACTATTCAAAAGTGGCACAGTGAATTTGATGCTGCTGATCACTGCACATCAGAAAATTACTCTGCTGTGCTCGGTTGTGTGTTGTCTTTATCTAAACTACTGGTAAATGTAGAGATTTTGCCATCAAAATGAGATTTTTAGAATACCTTTTAATCTACGAGTTTATAAAAGCCAAATCTCTTCATCAGGTGCATGTTGTTGCCACCGCTGCCAGATGGATGTCGGCTGTAGGGTGATAAGGCAGTCTTTTGCAGAACTGCTTCGTCATCAGGTTCTCAATGGTGCATTAGTCAATGAAGAGTACTCACTACTATAAATCCATACACACCTTACAGCAGCATCACACAAAGTACAGTATAGCCCAGTGATGATCATAGTGATATTTTCTCCTATGCTTTTTGGGCGAGCGGCGTAATGTATTGCAGTGGCAGAGCACAGGGTGAGTTTTGTGTTTTATTACCGCTCACACTGCTGGCTTCCTGACCTCCAGGGCAAAGTGTGACTCAGCTTAATGAAGTGTGTCAGGGAAGCCAATTTGTTTGCATCTCCACCAGTGCATTAGCTGCATAAAAAGCCACATTATAGAAACAACTTCTATAGCTTTAGCTCTTCAACTTTAATATGTCATTGTACATTTTCAACAGTTTTTATAATAGAAAGTGCGCTGGGGAATCATGACAGCAATGTGTGAATATGTAATGATTTCACAAGTTTTTAGCATCACAATAAGTTGAGAACAGTGTTGCCCCTGATTGTTTGAGTTGTGAACTTTGCCTTTGCTGAAGGATAAAATCACAGATATTTGAATACATGTAGAGTTCTCCAACGTTAATCTCTCCCACTCACAAACTTGTCGAGCTCTTTTGCAGTGTGGGCACTTGTCTTGAACTGACCAGAGTGCCCGCATATCAAATGCAAGTTACACACACAAACTACTTCTGGATTGTCTTGTGCTGAATTTAAATGACACTGGGTGAGTGCAGAGAGGAAAAACTTGCTTTGCTTTAACAATTGACCCACTCAAGTTTTACATGTGAACGTTTGTCATGCTCCTTTGTGTTTGGTGAATACAGTCATTAAAAGCATTCATTCATTATGGACTAAACATTTGGAAGCAAAAAGCCCATGCATTATATTTAATATTTTTTTATATTTTATTACAATTAAAAATCACAATTGGGTTCTGTTTATAAATTATGTGTTTTTGAAAAAGAAAAAGAAAACCTTCTGTGTCTAAACTTAAACCTCTAAAACTTGACTTGGCTTGACAGTAAATGAAAGTATGATATTGTAAACTTAATAGTGGGGTGGTGTATCCACGCTTACCCGAGATTCCACTTAGTAAAGTTTTAATTCTTCCATTCAAGCTTTAGGTTTTGATTAACACAGCCACCACATTCATTCACTCTAGCAAAAATTACTTCATTGTGTTTGCCTCAATTTTCTAAAATAACTTGCTTTGTTTACCTTTGTCATCATTCATTTCATAAAAAAATGATTTAGAGAGTATAGTGTGTGCGTGTTTGAAAAAATCTTGCTCTTGACCAAGTGGGGGAGGATGGACAGTGGGTTGAGCACCTATAAACAAAAGCCTAAAATAACATCACGACTTCATTAGGCCCTGCTACAAAAATGTGTGCATAAATCTGTGTTTAGTAATGACTTTATCCCTGGCCTCCTATGTGTAAGACCCGGAGAGAATTAAGCAAGGATTAGGAAAGGGATTGAGTTAGATGATTTGGTCTTTAAGTTAAAGATGCTTTGTAATAAAGAAAGAGAATTTACAACCAAGGACGAGTTTGAACATTTGGGCTATCTCCTGGAGTGTTTCTGTGATGCTGATGCATAGTGCCGGGGTTAGGCTTTGTGACAGAATTGAAGAAAATGAAGAAGCCTCTTTGAATGTCTGTTTCTTATTATATTACCTTATTTAACTTCAGTTATTGTTATAATTAAGCCACGAAATCGCTAACACTGTCGACACCAACACTAACTTGTCAGGTAATTTCACGGTGAGTTGGCAGACAAGTGACCTTGATATAATTGGCTTGTGGTGGAAATAGAAGAAGAAGAAGATCAAACAGAGTCAAATGAAATGAGAAAATGTAAGAGTAAGGAAGCCACAGCAATCCGATGTGAGTTTACTCCTGATAGTAACCAGGCACTGTTTGATCACGTATGCAGGAAATGGAGGAGGTGCATTTATGAAATGTTTATTACTGAGCTGAAGGCAATGGTAGGAAGCAGGACACGTGCAAAGATTGAGTAGGCAACTATTAATTACATCATTATTACACATATTAAAATTATCTCTGAGATTCTGTAACAATTTTTTTCTGCTTTTGTCACATTTGATGAATTATGAGCTCATTTTAAAAAGCAGGTGGACAGGTACTCAAAAGGAAGAACTCAGTATAAGACATTTTAAGTCACTCTGCTTTTGACCTGTGCGCTTGAAGTTATGTTCCCAAATGAACATTCAGTGCAAGCCCTTGTACCACACTCACAAAGTGTTCTTTCCCGAAACTTTTTAAAACTTAATGGCAACCAAGACCCCAGTAAAATGACAATAGTAGAGCTCAGTAACGTAAAAAGGGCTCAGTGGAAACGCAGTAAATGTTGAGGAGTAAATGTTGTAAAACTAAATGAGAAATCCTGTATCTCACTGTGACAACTAACACTTGCATTAAAGTATTTTTATTAGCTTTGATTGTAAAAAGAAGTTTTGTTTACAATCCAACAATGTTCCCCTATTGTGATAGAGAAAATAATAATAATAAAAAAAAAAAACCTGGCATAGCAGGACTTTACCAAAACAATTATCTGGCCAGCTATCTTGAGTCATTTTAAATTCTATACAATGTATTCTTCTGGTCTCTGAAAATTTAAGTTGCAGTAATGCATAAACTGACTTAATGAACATGGTGCCAATTACAGAAACATAGCATTGCAATTAAGCCCGCCCCTTTCAGATGAACGAATACAATTGGTCCAACAGGATTTTTAGATACACTTCAGACCATTTCACAAAAAAGAGTATTAACTGAATAAGCATTAGGCTGATATACTGTATTTATTCTGTATTTATTATTTCTTAAATTAAGTTTGGATCACCAAAACAGAAACCACCACAAACATCAAATGCAATTAACAAAGATCTTTTATAAAGTTTTTCAGATAATTTGCCATCTGTGCACTGAACCACTATGTTTATTCTTAGAAAATGCCCCCTGCATTTACATCACCTTATACCTCCGTATGGCTTATTCTCTATCACTTTTCTTTTTATAAGCTCTACCCCATGACTGCACTGAATGTAGCCGTGATTTAAGCTGTTGCTTTGAAATGTGTCCGTGCTATTGCTCCCAGTCAGTCAGCTGGCGAGGACACAAGTCGCTGCAGGTCCGACCAGAGTGTTCACTACTAGAGGCCATTAAAGCATTGTTATGACAGACAGAGGCCTGTTCACACACTGGCATGGTGTCCGGTCTGCCCCAGGAACGTAATGAGTTTCCCTTCACCTCCTTGCCAAGGTGTTGCATTTGCACTGCCGCACGGTTCCCTTTACAAAAGGCAATGAACATGAACACAGATAAACAGACGGGCTGAATGTGTTGGCAAGCAAACAGAACAAATTTATCTCACAGTGGACATTTTATTTCTTATGCTTTAAAACAGAGGAAAGCTAGCGGCTCCATTAACAGCTGTATTGCTATCCCCCAGATTTGATTATTTCTTAGCTTTGTTTTTTGTTTTTAAAAGATAATCTAATATCCATTAATTGGTAGGGATAATGACAATATAAAGTACATTACAGAGTGCAACAAAGTGGATATGTTCAAAGTCCCTGTTGACATTTAAATGTGTCCTGGGAGTGTCAACCGAAATGTGTGTCTTTTCAGATCTGCAACAAGTTTGAATAAAGATTTTTTTTTTTTTGAGTTTTTAAAATGACAGATATGAATGTCCATTGTTTGAACGATTACATGAACAGAAAATGTAAAAATGGGCTGTTTTAACTTCAAGTTCTTGATGTTTGTTAATGACATAGACACAGTACACTTCCTGTCAAAATACACCGCTTGGAGAGCCCAGAGTTAGACACAGATCGGACTTTCTCACCAACAACTGTTAAACTCTTATAGTGTAGTGTAATAGTATAGTATGAGTACAGCATGAGTAGAGTATGAGTATGAATATAAGTGTAGTAGTATGAGATATGTTTCTTAAACAGACTCATCTCAGTTTGCAGTGAACAAACGTAGCTGTTTCTCTGGTGTTTCCACTCAGTTTTGCGACACAGCTTGACAGCTCAGTTAAAAACCTCGCAGCCCTTTGATCATGATACGCTCATTTGTGCTTCGCTCCCATCCAGGTGGGAGTCCTCCCTCAGTCAGAACTCAAACTACTACTTCGACTCTCAGATCTATTTCCTGTACTTAGAATCCAGTCAGAAAGTCAGGAGAAGTGCGTTTTCATCCCCAGCAAGCAGGATGTTGTTTCCATGGTCCACACAAAGGTTACGTTTTGATATCTAAAACTTTCAGAACCCAATTTGTGTTCAGAACTGACACTTGAGTAAACATGTCCAGAAATCAGACCTTTAATTCCACGTTAATCCTCTTTTCTGCAGGGCGGTCCGTAGCTGACATGCTCGCTTCGGAACACTGGCTTTGAAGTCCAATGTTTCTATTGGCCTCCAAGAATAGTCATGGCATGGTAACCCTCCCTTAGCACTGCATGGGATTAAGAATTCTGTTTGTTTGTGACTGCCACTGTACTTTTCTAGTCACTTTCTCCATTTCATAAAGTTTGGAAAGTGACAAGTGACTGTTGAGTTCTTCTTAAAAACTCTTCAGCCAGTTGAAATACTGGTTCATTTGTTCATACTAGTATTTCAGCCGACAGCCTTAGGTTCAATAGATCAAATTTACTCTATTCTATATGGGTACTTGGTAACAGTTGCAAAGCCTGTCCACTTTTCACATCTGTCATGATCACTGATTCAGTTTAGAGTTTAGCGAAGACCGTAGCATTTTTAATCCTGAAATCACAGGGATCTTCACTTACTGTTATCAACCACATGGTCCTGTGCTACAAATCATGGCCATTACTTCCGTAGGCTGTTCACACAATATACATCATTTTCATTCCACATCTATATCTGTCTAAAACTATATTGTGTAAAGAAAAGACAAGGGGGACTTATTTTAAACCTGTATATTTACTTTTAATATAATATTTCAAAGGAGCAGTACACAATCGGGTGTAATCTATTTTACTTATGGTTAATGTGTTACTGTTTCTACTATTCCTCGACTGTAGGGTTGACTCTGGTCAATTTGTGTTAGTTTCACAGCTAAGGCTAAATAGTTAAGTGGAAATTTTCTTTTTTTTAAACTTTTAACAAATACTGAAAGTCCCTCTATATTTGTGTGGCCAAAGACTGATGATGTTGTGGTGTTTGTTTGAATTGGGAACAATGTGATCAGGTTTTGTAACAGTTGAGCCACTGGCTGCACTAACTTTTAATTTCAGCAGTCCTGTTGTGGGACAGAGGGGTTTAGAATTGCTATTAAATTACAAATTGTGCCTGAAGATTATTTATCTGGCTTACAGCTTTTAGCCCAATGCAAGCACCAAAGGTAACCATTTCGATTTAGAGACAAACATAAAGAAGTGGGTGTGTTCAGCAGGGAAAAGAGTTTTCAGAGGACTGCACTGAGAGTGAGCTCTGCGACGCATCAGGATGATGAATGATTTAATTTTATGTTTTGTTCTGCCCTTTGAACATTTTTATTCCAAAAGGAATTCAGTGGCAACAGTAAGTATTTACGCTTCCCCAAAATAAATTGCCATTCAACAACAGAAGGAAAAATCGAACATTGCATCCTATTTTTATGATATGCTTCAAATTGTTCATAAGTCAGACTGCTTCTCCAGTTTGCCTCCAGACGCAGACAAAAGAAACAAGCACAAGAAACCAATATGTTGCTTCACTGATCAGACTAGGTCAAGGGTTTTTCTTATTAGCCTAATTTCCACTTTTCGCCCCAAGCAGCAGAAACTGTGTGCAGTTGCCTCGCCATATCACTTCAAATAAAAACCACTCAGCCACACACCCCACACTAGACTACTGTGTCTTGTAGTCTTTAATTCTAGATTACCATGTCTTTATGAATGATGAAACCAGTTTGACCAAAATTATCCTAATGTAATTCTCATGTGTGAAGACAAAATATATTGGCAAGTTGACTGCATATAAAATGTTTGTGATACTTGATTGGAAAACAATGGTGAAAGCGAGGTCGACTCCTTAGTGTCATATAAAAACAAGCATCACATTTTAGTGGAGTTGAAATGTCACTCTTGCATGTCAAAAATCAACTTTGCTTAATAGGTACATCTCTTGCTTATGGGATGTTCATGTTCAAATGATACATTCTCTGAAGTCATTTATTGGTTTACCACAACCTTTACCAGGAATACTTTTTCAGGCCTATTGTGAGTGAAGCCTAAACTAGCAGTGAGGAGAGTTACGTCTCCAAAAAACACTTCTAAAAGCTTAGATTCACCACTTTGCCTTGCCATGCATGTCTTAATGGAAAGAAATCAGGAGAAACCCACTCAGCCGCAAGTAAAAATGTGATCTCCACACACATAGGCTGTGGACGGCCAACAAATCGAACCCATGAATCTTTCTCGCTGTGAGGTAGAAGTGCTAATCACTGCCCCACTGTGCCGCCCCCTCTGCAGTCCTATAAAAACAAACTGCTCACTGCCTTCTGCCATATTTTACAAAAACAAACTTCTTTGCCAAGTACTCAAGTTTTATGCAAACCTAGCTAAATGCTGCATCAAGATTTATCTGATGCAGAAAGTTATTGTTAGTTGTCGTTGTAACGGAAACAAATGTTTTGGCTCTGATGTTGATGTCCAGCCAACCAGAGCCTTACTTTGTGTCCTTCCATTAACAAATAATGTCTTGTATTTTACTGTGTCATTATTTAGTATCTTTCTCAAGCAGTGATTGACTGATGCAGCCTCCGTGGAGATAAAAAAGGGACTTTCTGCACACAAACATTCCCCATTTTAGATGCAGGAAGCCTCGTAACCATTTTCTTCACACAATGCAGCGTGACTTGGCGCACGTTGGGATGCTGCTCCCCCGTCACTGCCGGAATCGGTGTGTTTATTGTGACCCCTCTGTTGCACATTACCTTTGAATTGTGTGTGTAGCTCAGATCTTTGTGTGTAGTTGCCTGCATGATACACAACAGCCCACACACATAGAGAGATCTCGGGGGACAGCAATACCTACTGGAGGATGGAGTTTCATATCCTGTGAATGTCTGAAAAGACAGACAGGAATGCTTGTTGTGCTTTGTCACGCATTATATCAGGAGCAAAAAAAATAAAAAAAAGACCTGCCTTGAAGCTTTTGGAACAGAGGCTGAAAATAAAAGTCGATGTGCAGGTGTTCAAAGCGCAGGTTTGGTTGCCATAATTTTGATTAAATGCTCCCAGAAATAAGCCGTGTAAGACACGCTAGTGGCCTAAAGTGCTCTGTCTACTTTTGATTTGTGCCTTATGTTCATCATCCTGTCTAATTCTCTGTCGTCTGCCAGATATCCGAGGATTGCAAAGCTTCATGGACCAGGCATCACGACTTGGTCTGGATGTTTCCTTGCAGAGGGTTGACCGCAATGTGAGCCGAGTCTTTACTGACCTTTTCAACACGATGCGTACCGAGGAGCTTAACCGTTACCGGGACACCTTACGGAGAGCCGTGTTGCTCATGAGCCCGAGGGGTGCCCAGGTGTTCATCCATCAGGTAAGCTTCAGATCAAGCAGCTTCTTTTATCTTTTTTTATAAGGAATTAAGACTATAACAGAATATTTTCATTGCACAGTGAACAACTAATAAGATTACGCTCACACCCTAATTGCTTGTTATGTAGTGAATTAAAAGCATGTTGATAACGGGATCTAAAATGTTTTGCTGTAATTGGCGCTTGCACCACATCCTGACCTTTCCTTGTTAAAAACTGATGAAACAAGTTGCAACTGTCTACAAACTCCGGTGTAGGGTTTTGACAAAACCCAAAGCAGATGGCAGAGATCAGACTGAGTTGGCTTGGATTTGGCCAGGAGACTGCCGTGTTTGAGGTGCCAATATTTTAAATCAAAATCTTTAAATATTTTTTGGATTGTATTTTATTCTGCCAGGATGAAAGTTTGTGTACTCATCTTCAACAGTGTTTGTAACCCCAGGCAAAGTTCACACAAGGCAAAGTCAGCTGTGTGTAGCCCTCGAGGATTTTCATTTCCACTGCTCAAACTTAGATGTTTTGACTTTTTTACCACTGCTATTGTGCCTCTTTTCCACACCTCTTCTAGTTTATCTATTCAAATATTAACTGTGGACCTGGTCAGGTCTGGTGATTTAGTTGCTCACAACTAAATCATGCATCTATCATCAGTTATATTTTCAAGTACAGAAAATATTGTTTGGATTTTGGCATGGGCAGAGTATGCAACATGTGAGCACTCCTTTGAAATGTTCACAAAAATCCACACTGCATGTATTATCATATTAATGAAGGATTACAAACAGGTGTTAGCAGGTGGTCACAGCCTTCTTCATATGCAGCTCACAGATTACAGCCTCCCAGGACATTTGGAGGAGTTGAATTTGTCTAATGTCATATTAAAATGCTTCTTATTTTCACATACATCTCCTCCATTCAGGGTAGCACTGCTCTGTTACATGGAAGCATTTTAGTGCTATGGGTCAAAGGCAGTTGGCTACACATTGACCTCTGACATTGTCATGACCATTCTAGTGCACAAACAAACGCATATCATGTTAGACCTGCAAAGGACTAAATTGGTGAGGGAGCCCACTGAATAGAAAACTGTGTTTGTCTGGCTGGGGTTCAAGTATCAATAGTCCCTCACAGGAATCACTAACTCCACTGACATAGGTTGATGCATTCAGTTGCCTACTTCTAACCACTTCATCCCATTCCTCTTCCATCTTACCTTCTTTAGCACATGTATCATTTGTTAATCGGCTGCCCTTTTCCAAAAACAGCTCAAAACAAATGAACTGCCACCACTGTCCTAAATACCAGTAAACTAATAATTACAAATGCTCGTGTTGTAAAACAACAACGACTTGTTTGTGTTTTCTTCACTAAGAGATGCCAGGAGTGGGACTTTATTTTCATTATTTGCAGAGGTTTCAATCATGATAACAACTGGTCACTGTGTTGAAAAACTATCCACCGCGTGGTGCTTTACTGTGATTGAAGAACACAGTTGTTTGGCATTGGCAGGGCTGGAGACATTGAAAAGTATTGCAACATAAAAGCTTGCTGAGTGGCTTGTCTGCACTAGTAAACATCCAACAGTTTGTTTGCTACTTATCTAGCCAGAACAACAGAAAGAAAAACTGATGATTGGCAGCATTTATCTAAATCTGCCCTTAACTCACATGGCTGGAAAGGAGCACATCAGGGATCATATGTAGGTTCTTTTCACTTTTTTATAAGAGAGAAAGTTTACTGAGATTGAAATAGAAAGGACATGTTGACTGGTTGGCTGGAGGGACGTCATGTTAACGACTTGACTGACAATTTATTTCTGTCAAAGTAATATCATGTAAAATGTCAGGACATCAGGGGCAGAGCGTTGGGGTTCATTTTATAATTAACAGTACAAAGGATGCAAACATGTTTTATCAAGATTCCCAGCAGCCGAGCCTGGATTTATAAATGATAGACAGATAAAAGGCTGGGTCTGTTCTATATTTGATTTTTAAAGGTCATCAGGTCATTCTTCTTCAGAGCCCTCTATTTACCCGATTAGTTTGAAATACCATGGAAAAAGGGTCAACTGAAAGTAAGTCATAAACCTCCAATGTGTTCCAATTATTTCTTGTAATTCCTTCTATTATTACTAAAAGCAAAGCACTTACCGACAAATAAATCAGCATAGGAGTTTAGAATTCACGCAGGCTTTCAACTTTTATTAATGACGTACTGCTTTGATCTTTTCGGTGCGCCAATGTATTATGTCGGAGCACACGGGAACGCACACTCGTGCACATAGCTTTTCTTGTGAAGATTCTCATTTAATCTTCCCAATTAGGGTCTTTATTATCTCCTATACACTTTGCATGAATTGTCATGGCGACATCATCTTGAGGCCCTGAAACGCTCCTGTGAATTTGTTCCAGAGTATGTGGCAAAAAGAAGTGATTTGTTAATTCATCAAAGCTTCATTAATACTGTGCCTTGTTGTGCTCCCTTCCTGTGAGAGAGAAATGTAAATAATGCCTGAATGGAGGATGCTAACAAATTCCTATGAGAATTATAAAGGGGTAAGTTCAGACTTAGCAGCATTATGAAACATGATGTTTTATGTAAATGTTATGATTTGTGGTCAGCAAAATACAACAGTGACAATATTATTTAAATTTTCTTTTTTATTAAATTTGATATCAGCAATTTGTTTTTTTATCAATTTGTCAGATTGTTAGCCCAACATGTGGTGTTGACAAACCTTTCTATGGACTGAAGACTTCAGTCAGTAGATATATTCTGTATGGTGTTTAGTGGAGTGGTTCTGGCTCTAATTAAATGATTTCATCCATGTCAAAGTCTGACGTGACTTTTAGTTATAGCGTTTAGGGAGCTGACCTCATTGGAATTGTGTTAAAATATGAGCCGGAAGTCCGTTTGCTTTCTAAACAAGTCTGTAAATGTCTCATTTGTCATGTCATTGTGAATGCGTAGTACACTTGCAAAGACTACAAACTGTATTTTAGTCAGCCACTAAAGCGATTTTATTGCTGGAGAGCTTTTTATTAGTAATGGTCACAAGAAAAATGTTGTGTCGAGGCTAGAGCCTCTAGCCTTCTACGGAAAAAACTTTGAGGCAGACCAAAGATTTGATGCGAAAAGCTTTTATTTTATATTTGAGCTTTTATTGTCAGACAATAAGACCCAAGCACGCTATCTCCAGCCATACTAAGCTCTGTGCATTAAAACATCAGCTTACTGTATAAACTCTTGTACATGACATCTTAACATTATTTATCTTACATTACCAAACGTGTCCCACTTTTGGCAACTGTAGCTCCACCTGTACATGTGCATTGTGCACCTGTCATCTCTTAATTTACTCTTCTTCAGGAAAGTCCCCTCAGAAGTAGCTCTGGTGATGCTATTAGATTAGATTTTTTGTCTCGGCACCAATGAATTGACAAAACCAACACTGATTTAGATGAATTTTTTTGACTGATGTTGTGACACCTGTGTATCAGACATCATTTTGGGATGGTGGTAATTATGTGTGTCCTAGAGAATACCAAAATATAAAATACAAAAATTCTTTGAGACTAAAAGTGGTCAGCTGGTGGTAAGCACCCGGTGTGTGCCTCTCCTTCCTGGATTTATCGCCTGCGTGTTTCAGGGTTCATTTTAGTGCCATTATTTCCCTCTGCTGCTATGCTCCTCCTTTTCTCATTCACTTTCTTTACCTATTTAATCCTCTTCAAGGGCAGATGGAAGCACAGGAGAAATGTCCTAATATCGGGGATAAGAATAAAAGGCACCTTTGTGAAGCTGACAGTTCATCAAAGTAATAGTATGGCTAGACGCTCATATTCATAAACCTTTAATTCACCAAACTAGCATGAAAGGACATTTTAATGCCCACATTTATTCAGCCCTACTCTCATGATACTTCCCACTTTATTCTGTCACAAGTCACTTCTGCAGTCTGTACTCTCAGGCCAGAGTGGTTTTGCACACATGGCGCGTATGTCATCGGCAGCGTCTGTAGTTTCATGCTGAAATTCAGGACTCTTGTCATTCCTTGTCCTCGCCACGCCATCCCGCTCAGTGGAGAGGAAGCAGTACCTTGTGTCAGCTCACAGCCGGCGTATTCTTGACACCTAACTGCTCCCTGTTCCCTTCATGAGTACACTCGAGTCATGCTGGGCTAGCCGAGGACTGCCATTATGTAAAATCCGGAGCTTTCCGTTCGTGTTGTCCTTGAACGTATTAGCAGGCATTCACTAAATCACTTACAGAAATGGCACACATTTAGGAACAAAAACTTGACACATTTTTATGAGTTACCAAAGTCACTCTCCAATTAATTGTCAATGGAGCTGTTCCAAGACATATATCTTGAAGACACACAAATTAGATTTTTGGCTCTATGTCGTTCTGGCTTTGGGAGATAGTCATTCATTTTAACAAACACTGATAAAAATGCCTTAAGGATCAGGAATACCTGTACTGAAGGCTAAATTTAGAAATAAATGGAATCCAAACTTAAGCCTAATGAATAATAGTTTAAATATTTAGACTAAATAACTTTTCTGTTAAGTAAGCTATTCATGTCCAGGGAGGATGGTGTTTATACATGCAGCCCTCTCCAGATGAAGAATTAAGTCCTAAGAATAGTGCATGTATGAGAAAAGCTGCACGTGCATGAAGAGAGATAACTCACATGAAGCCATAATTGGAGATTTATGCATTTTATTTTTTTCATAATATTATTTGTTTAGTTGGTAATTTTTTTGTAATGTTTGGAGCATACTACAGTATTTCTAAAATGAAAATGTCATGCTCTGGATTGAGAAGGCAAATGTGGTAATTACAACAGTACTCAAATAACAATTATGAATGTCCTGCTCTAATTCATATTTATTTGTCCATTCTCTGCTGTTTATCCTTTTGAGTTCTGTTTGAATATAGAAAACATAAAACAAAGTTGTCTTTGGACAGTGGGAGAAAGCAGGAGTGCCCAGAGTAAACCCATGGTAACATGGGCAGAACATGCAGATTAAGAAAAGAAAGTACCACAGGCATAAGTTCAGTGTGCTAAAGAAGCTTGTTTTAATAAAATTGTTGAACAGATTTTAACGTCACCATGCAGCTTTACTGATTTTCTCACATGGCTTTCATTAAATGTTAACAATGCTAAACAGCGATCTAAAATTTGCATTCAAACAACATCAATAGAACAAGTTTTTAACATACTGTATTGAAATTTTCCTTTGGAATGTCTTGCTATTCCCGTATGAACAGCCTCAGCCTGGCAGCGGATAAGCAGAAAATGAATAGATGGATAGATGAATGTAAATTTAGTGACGGGAGAGGTGAGGGTGTTTTGTAAGTCACCCCTGTGATAGCATTGGCTGTTTGGATGTTTGAGGATAAGTTTAATTAGGAACAGCCATTTATTTAGCCCATAAGGCATTTTGAAGTCTTTAATACTGTTGGCACATATGGCATATGATATAAAACATTTATACCATTTCCGCTGTTGTTGTTGTGTCGTCCCGAAGGGGTTGATTTGAGTGCTAACAGAATGGGTGGTGTCATTTGGCATGCCACTCTAGGGCTGGCCAATAGATAGAACCAGAAGCACAGGGTGACAGGGGTAAAAATGAATAAGAGGCAAAATGAAATGAGTGAAGTGCAAAGGAAGAATGAGGACTAAAGGACAGACTGAAATAGATGGAGGGAGGAAAGGTCAAAGACAAGAACAAGAAGTAGAGCCAGAAAGGGCTCCTCCGTCATAATAAAGCACTTCTTATATGAAATAGTAATGTGTGAAATCTAATGGAAGTCAAGACAAAAAAAAAAGAGAGAAGGCTAGATGAGTGCTAAGAGGTTGGCTTGAAGTATGGTATCTGACAGAAAGTAGCTGCTTCAAAAGGGGGAGGATTTTCTAACCATTAGAGAAGGATGGCTATTCTGCCAGGATAATTAAGGTATGGATTTTTACAGCTTTTAATCTGGAACCTGTGGGTGTCTGACTGCTAACGAGGTTGTGTCACACTCAGACAAAAGATGAAAATGTGTTCTAAATTTGATCTCCATGGCGGTAAAAAGACCTGTTAGTTTGTGACAATTTCTCTGTGGAAAGGTAAGGCTTGTTTGCCAGCATGTGACATTGAAAAGACTGAACGGCTGAAAAAGTGTTCAGAGCAAGCCAAGTCTTTTTCACATACATTTTTAAATTGGGTTGTTTAAAACGGAAGGTATTATTAAGCAACTATAAAAGTACGTATGAAGCTATATGGAATTCCACAGTTAATCACCAGGACTGACAATGTGATAGTTGGATTTTAGCTTGTCAAACTGGCTCTTCCTGAGAGATTTGTCACAGCCAGAATACTGCACTAAAAAAACTTTCATTTCTGAATACTGCGCAAAGCTCATTCAAAGCGTCACTTATGGAAAAAAGTATGCTGAGGTGGGTAATTTTCCAAAATACCCCTTTTACACAAAACAACAATGACCATGTACACATTGATCTGAAATGTCACCACACTTTTAGAAAAAGCTCTGATTTACTTGTCTACATGTAATCATAGTAGTCTGACTTTCTGAGTTTTTAAGTGTGCATTTTGTGTGACCTAATAGAGCATTTTCATTTTACAGAGAATCTAAACACAAAAGTGACGTTTTCTGGCATAACTGTGTGGACAGGGGATAAAACTGCTCATCTTTGCATCAATGTTATTTGTGAGTTTCAAAAACATCCACAGTTATCCTTTAAGAACCCACCAAGAGTTTTCTGATGTATTTTACAAAGCGTTATTGCTGGTGTTGTTTTGATATTTTTGTATCAACCTACACCTTGACCTGAACATTTAATTTCACACAAAAATATTTATTTTAAAGGTAACAAAATATAAATGTTATTCCGAGGCAAATACACAGCAGTTGTTGATGTATGCCTTCAAGGTCTGTGGCTTGAGACACTCCTTTGTTCCCTCACACTGTCCCAGCAGAACGAGTAAATCTAGTGTGACTGTTAAAAAAAAACAAGTTATTTATTTCGGTACAACTTTAGCAATTTTTTCTCAGTTGTCCAGTTTTCAGCCACATCCATCTGTGTGACAAATCAAGTAAACATTGGACAACACAAATAGGCTTCCCAGAGTTATTCCAGACGGATAGAAAACACGTTTACTTGTCACAACTTGAGACCATGGGCTGATTAAAAATGAAGCGCTATGACACTTAAAGGTGACACACAATAAATGCGTTCACCCTCGCAAGTAATTGTGTTATGATGCCAAGGACTTCTCCGTCTTTGTGTCAGAGACGCTTGTGGACGGTGATTTAAGAGCAGATCAGGTTGACACACTATTATAGGGTGCTTTGGAAAAAGAGATGGCTTTACTTGCGGTGGGAATTCAGTGGCAGCTATATTGACATGAAAGCTATACAGGCCTTTTTTTGACAGTAAGCTCTCACTTAGTATCGCTGTGCCCTTCATATTTGTTTTTCGACATAGTGCACTGCATCACTTTATTACTCAACACTACCCTACCTCAATACACTAAGTCCCTAATGCAAAATATATTCACGTCAAAAACCTTTTCCACAGCTTTTTCCTCCAAAGGTTACTCCCTCTTTTATCCTATTCAGAAGTTATCAAAGTGTGGAGAAGTACTAAAATCCTTTTTGAGCTGCAACACATCAGTAGCATGGTGAATATCCCTAGTGTCTGTTTAACTGCTTATTCTCATGCATGCTTCTTTTTGGCCATGCACGTGGTTCTTAAGCCAGGTTGTACTAATTTAATAGACTTTTCTGAAACTTGTTTGTATCATTCCCTAAACACACATTAATGTTGTTTATTTTTCTCTGTTTCTTGCATTATCAATTTACTGTAATAGGTATAATCTGTGGGAAAAAACAGACCATAACACAGCAAGCTTCATTTTCAAGTATTTTAAAGAGAGGATTTGGAGTAGAGTGTTCTAGTCCACAGCTGCAAGCTATGGCCAATCACATGTTTGCATACATTAGGGCTATTTATCTGCTTCAGCATTCTAAATTAAAGGACTCTCACATTGGCTGCAGTTCTACTTGGATTATAAAGATTGAGGGGAGTTGAGATCATGGGAGTAGGCGCTTTCTGGTAATGCAGCTTTAATGAGATCCACTAGAATAAATATTTTTGTCAATCCAACTGGTAAGAGTGGGAAGAACTCCTGTTTAGAGCAAGGAGTTTGTGGGTTTGATCCCCAGTTAATCACCAGGCCAGTGTTAGTCTTTCTGTATGGAGTTTCCATGTCCTCCTGTGCAAGCGTGGGCTCTCTGCAGAACTCTGACATGGATGTAGGTGAAACTAAAGCTAACAGATTCCATGCCACAATGAACAAGATAAGCGTGAAATAAATAGATGCACACTAGAACATTACTCATACAGGATTTAACACCACACACCATAAAACAGAGAACTGCAATGTGAGATGTCTGTACACACAACGAAGAGCAGCACCAGCCGTAAAGTTCAGAAGAACACGAAACTCATCCTGTGCACAGCATCACGTGGGAACTGTCCGTCAACTTGAGTGTTGTTATTCAGCACTGAATCTGTGTATCCATTATTGCTGTTAAATTTGCAGGAGATAATGCACAATCCATAATAAAACTTAGGTTAGATATTAAAAACTATAGAAAATATTACATTTAAAAATACCAAAACCCCGACATTGACCTTCAGTTAGTTCTACTCCAATGTTTGAACTGAGAGGTTGAACTAGCCAAGGATGATAGTACTGAGCTTTCAGTTAATTTTTTATCAACTTATACACTCCCAATCAAAGACACAAAATCAAGAATGTATCTTAGGTATGCTGTTGTTAAATAGTCTGTGAGCTTTGACCCAATAACAAATTTCATTCATGGCAGTCGCTAATAAAAGATGAGTTTGGTGAATGCCAGTGCTTGTACGTAGTGGCTTTTAAGAGCAAATGTGTTCATAAAAAGGTTCCCACAAGAAGCTCATTGATTTCTGCATTCAGGCTGTTTTATTCCCTCATTTTGTAACATATTTTATCGCAACACAGTTGTGTTTTGGCACCTGGACTTCCTCGCCGAGACAGAGTAGAGCTTGCTGTGACCTGGAAGGGTTTATCGCAGTACGACTCATTAACCTGACACAGAGAGCATGGTGTCGGTGCAGGAGAGCGTGTTTCTGGCACAAACAACTCGTGCGTTCGTACACACACCCCTAACATGTGTGCCTTTATGCAAGAACGCCCACAGACGCATCCACATTTACTGCGTCAAGACTTGTTCCCTTCCAAGATCCATCACTGCCACTTGTGTCGACACCCCCTCCTTTAGCGCTAATGTGTGGAGCCAGGTACAATTAAAAGCTCCCAAAGGTCTTTTACTTCTTCACATTCTTTTTTTACAGTGTAGGAAAAACACAATTTCAGCCTCCCAGGTGAGATGTGACTACACCAGCCTCAGATTTGACTACACTAGACAAAACCGTTAATTGAGGCGACGGACACAGTAAGTTGGTCACTGTTTTGTGAGTTTGTAGCAAACAATCGGATATATTTTTTTTCATTTTGTGACAGATGCTTAACTTAGTGGAGCATTTTCAACTGTATACGCTTTTTTTGGCAGTGTGTTGGTTTGAAGATTCTTCTGTGCAACATCATCAGAAGACATTTTTAAATCAATTCAATTCACTTTATTAGCCATTTGCAGTATAAAACCACATTGGAAAAAATGTGCAAGAAGCTCAAAGTACAATGTCAGACATATAAAAGATACTTAACATAAAACAGACAAGCAAATAATTTGAACACTGGACTACAGAGTGTTTTGCATTTGCATTTTCAGTGTATTAGTGTGAGTGAAGACTTATTAAATACCTATAGGAGTCAACCATCAATGCAGCCAATAAAAAAAAATCCTATTTAAACCGACAGTGAATATTTTTTTTGTGTAGGATATAAATTACAAAGCAATTAAGTACCATGGTGATGACCTGAATGACCGGCTGTGGATTGAGACAGAACAAAACAAGACCACATATAGCCCAGTGGATGCTGGGACACCTCTTCCAGGAGCGGTGCCATCAGATCCCTAATAGTTACTGTAAGAGGAAAGGTGAAGAGGTGTATGAAGTTTATCTCTTTTGCCCGCTCGCTCGTGTCTTGTCGATCCCACCTTTGGACCCCTGTCCTCTCCCCCTCTGACCCCCACTGCTCCTCTATTCCATTTTCCTCCCAATAACAGCATGACAAATTGAACCTGCCACAAAACGATCTATCATTGTCCTACATCTCATCCCGCTCTGCCCTCTGCTCCATCCCTTTCTGGAGCTTTTTTGTCTCTTTCTACAGGACATTCCCTCTTGTTCCCCCTCTTTGTGTTACTCTCATCTTAATGGTTTCATGTTTCCCTCCACACAGGCACTTTATCTTTTTGCCCTTCGTGTTCTTATAACCTCATCTCCTCTCTTATTGCACTGTACACTTTGGTCTACATCCCCATTCCTCTTTCCTGTTTATCTATTTGCTCTCCTTTTGCAAACCTGTTTCGCCGTAATATTGTCTCTTTATTTGTTCTGTCACCGTTCTGTATGCCTCACAGACAGATGCATTACTGTATAGATTTGTACACTGCTAGTCCAGTAATTTCGCACCAGGGGAATAACCGTTACAATGGGCACAGTGCACACAGTGGCACATAAAAAGCAAAACAATAGGAGCTTGTATTACATTGTAAGAATGAACAAAAAAGCTCATCCCTGCTGTGAAAGCAAAATAATGCACTCAACTGTGACTAAATGCAATGCTATTATTCTCCATTAAAAAAAGAGTGTTATAACCATGAACCATGCAGAAAGTCTAGCACGCACCAATAAGGCATTAATTACTTTGTGTGATGAATAAATCCCACAGCTCGACAGGTAAATAACAAATGACTTTGTCAATGATCAATTACTAGCTCCAGGGAAGTCTCCACTAGCACTTACTCTAAGATACCTATGTATTCAACACCACAGTAACAAAGTACTCCAACAAAATCTAAATAGAACCTCCTCTTGTGGTACATTTTTCACAAAAGGGCGGAATAATCAAGGCAAACGCTTGTATATTCAAACTCTAGTATTAGAATTGAAACCGGGGCAAGTTGGCAAGCTCTTTACTTGATGGATTGTTATTACTTGCTCAAGTATGAATCATCTGCTGAATTTAAAGAGCTTTTCATAAATAATTTGGCTTTTCATAAGTAAGGCGGGAGAATTAAACGTGTGGTGCGTTCGAGGTGGAGGCTTATCCTTCCGCATTTATCAATGTCAGACGGTATTAAAAGTGTGGGAAAAGGGGGGAAACTTCGACACCGTGTTAGTGGCGGTGGTGATGGTTGCCACGGTGACAGGGCACAGCTGGTGGATGTTTTTAACAAAATGCACAGAGTGATGGCTCTGAATGCAGCGATGATGGAGTGGCGTCAAAAAATAATAGTCTTCCTGTGTAAAGTCTGGTTTAGAGCAGATAAGATCAGAATTGTAAGACCTTGAGACGGTCTCATAAAAACTATTAGTATGGCCTTGAGTATTTATTTATTAATTTAATGCAAGTTGATACAGGT
Source organism: Neodontobutis hainanensis (assembly GCA_024349245.1). Classification (NCBI taxonomy): domain Eukaryota; kingdom Metazoa; phylum Chordata; class Actinopteri; order Gobiiformes; family Odontobutidae; genus Neodontobutis; species Neodontobutis hainanensis. The sequence continues at coordinate 3,817,970 of JALDNG010000016.1, read as the reverse complement.
TCAAAAGATTATTTTTCTCATATATCTAATGGTGGCAGCAAGTTGACACAGTTTGTTGTCAATACATTAGTGACTAATTTGGATGTAGACATTGTCATTACTGTAGTTTGTGTCAGTATTATAAGCATCACTACATGATTTTCTTTTTGCCATTTTAGCCTCACCACTTTTCTCCAACAGCAGCGTCGTAATGTTTTCTGCATCTTTAATTTGAGAAAGGTAAAACCGCACCAATTTTTCACTACAAAGCATTAATGTATAGTAGTAGACTAAAGTTACCTGAAACTTTTAGCTTCCACTTTACCGTTGTGGACTGTAGCGATCCAGTAATTATCACTGCCTTGTGAAACATTGCTTTGAAAAATTGCCAACTTTTTTTGAGTTGTTTTGCGGTTTAATAAGACATTCTTCACAACAGAATAACCCATTTCCTTGTTGTTGAATTCAGTGACAACTAAATGAAGCGCATCTTTTTCCAGAAGCGAACATGTGATTGGCCAGAATCCCTCTGTGGGCTGATCATTCTTATCTATTAAAATCCATAATTATAAAACCTGGATGAATGTCTAAAGTCCTATTTTTGTTTTTCACCTGTTACAATAAGCTGTTAGCTGATAAAACTGTCAAACTTAAGAAAAATATTATGTAATCCCTGTGTAACTGTCCACTAATACCCTATGAACTTTAGTGTTACTTTACAGGCGACACCAGATAGCAACACCTATGTTTGTGACTTGGGTTAAGCCTGTGAGTAGTATTTTAGCAGAATGTCCAATATGTGAAGGCAAGCTCTGAACGATCACAAGGTTCACACTGGTTGCTCTACTTGAGCGCAGCATGTGACCAAACCTGATCAGGTTGTGTTTCCAAAGAAATACTCTTAACACATTCATGTGGTGACAGAGAGTGATAAAATGTGATTGATGCATGTGATTAGGACTCATGCAGCACATTTCTGAAACAGTTAACGTCTTGTGCAATTTATATTTCTCCGTATGAAGAAATACTTCTAATCTCTTAAAGGCCCCCTGCTAAGTCTTTCTCATTTAACGGATGACCTCTAGAGAAGTACCCTAGTGTAAGAAGTTCTGGAAAATAGCACAGCTGCTCAGTAAGTCAAACAGCAGGAGGCTTGAGCACAACAACCAGCTTTAAGTTTCAGTGTATGTTTTGTAGTTGTGACGTTTGAGCCCATTTAAAGTTTAGTGTAAGTGATTTGCTTTGAGTAAAGAATGCACTTCTTATTCTTGGCAAATTGTGAGAGTCAAACCACAGTCACTTTGTCTGTATGCGTTAATAGCTTTATCACTCTGTATATTTGCCTCCCTGCAGCATAATATGAGATGCAATTATACCAAAATCCTACAATATTGTCGGAAAGTTCTGTGTCTGTGAAATTGTTGCTCTGGGCACGGGATTATTGCCCAATTCCCAAGTGGCAGACTCAAAATACAGTACGAGTTATAAGGGTAATTGCAAAGCCAACCGCTTGGAAAACAACTACTGTATTGGTAACCAGAATGTGGCCTATCACAGTCCAAAGGCTCTGGAGAAAATGTTCAATTAAAGTCCAGCCCCAGTGGAAAGAATATAAATACCACCTCCAGTGCAGGTGCAGGTGCCCTTGAGGTTTTGCTTCCTCCCATTTTCTCAGTTTTCTATTGTTTCGCTTTATAAAAATATGTACAAGTCAGTGTGTAGCATTTACACATGCATATTCAAATGTAGCCTTTGATGTCCCCATCTCAAGTCTGTAAATGTCCACATTACAAAGCTACTGCTATTCACTGTATCTAAAGCCGAAGCACTGTTTTTATTAGAAATCTGTTATTCTTTTCTTCTCAGTGCTGATGGAACATTTGATTTAATTCTCGTTATTAAAGCTGTTTTCTCATGGATTTGTCATTTAACTAAGCCGAGATTGCTCACGTCTGTCTCCCAGCTTTTACAGCTAACTGTTGTTGATTTACTAAATCGGCACATGCTGTATCCCAATTCCTGCACCTCCATATTCAGAGGATTCTTTTGCAATCTTTCAATAAAGCCATTATTCCTGCAACAGGTAATCAACGGCACACTTCTGAAAGCCACTCTTCTGAGAGCGATTTTTCTCCAGGCTGGTGGGAGTTTCACAGAGCTATGAGTGCCTTTGCAATTGCTTTAGTGAATTTGCCTTGCATCAGGAGCGTTGAATGAAATCCTTAACTGATTTTTGTTTAAAAAAAAAAAAATAAAACTCCAAAGAGCTCTCTGGAGAAAATCACTGTAAATGCTAATGTGTAAATGAGCACGCAGGGATGTATTTTGAGCTCTATTTCACACTATGCCAAGAATGTAGCATGATGTATTATGCCAACAGTTACTTAGGATTGCATATTTAATGTGAACCTAGTTTAGAGCCAAGTTATTTGGAGCACTATCATAGGAAAATTCTTCCATTAAATAAGAATTGGAATTCCATTAGGAGCCTGACAGTGAAACACATCATTGTGCAAATGCATTTTTTATTCCACGGGCTTTTAATGAAAATCACACGTTTGTATTGGTTCACTGCAAATCCCTAAAACTTAATAATACATGATAATAATGATAATAAGAATATTCTTTATCCTTATTGTATTAAGTTAACAATGGCAGTTATTTAGACTGCTAGAAATCTGTTCACTGAATTTGTCTGACCATTGTAGAGTTTACACACCAATCAGACAAAGAGTCATGTTTGATCAGTGATTTTGAAATAGAACTTTAAAATGGTGTCTGAAAAAGACATTAGATTCGCCCTATATGGCTGTTTCTATCACAGACATCAGTAGCAGAGACAATAACTGTCTCATTACAGTCTCAGTCTAAAATGCTTGAAACAAGTTATTCTAAACTCCTCGACCAGGTGGCATTTAAAAACCACAAAGCAAAGGCGAACTCTCTCTGGCCTTTTCTACACGAGCTGAGAGTAAAAAAACTCCATTGCGTTGAATAATAAAGAGTTTGACAAGTATGTATTCTGGCTTGTGGTTGAAAGAGCTCGGAGGCTCAAACACATTACTGACCACATCCTCTTTTCCTGTGCTCATTTTCGTCTTTATCTCTGCCGCTCACTGTCATTGTACTCGAGTAATGGAGCTCATTAGTTAACTTTAATGCAACTGGGAGATTTGTTACTCGGTGTCCTCTATACTGCTGCCCACACACACTTTACAAATGCAGCCAAAGTAAGCAGACTGTCTCAGTGATATATGCTGGAAAATATTCTCACAAATCCTCTTTAAAAATAACACTGCACAGACATCCTAATATTTAAATAATCTATAGTTGACATAGTCATCTACTCTATTGTTTGCATAATCGGTAATTATTTCACCCCAATTAGGGTGGACAAGAATTTAAAGCCTCTGCGTGTCATTATAACATCTTTGTAAGTGGCACTTGAGACTTTTCTATTATCACTCAAGTGGTTTACACAACCTTCTCGTTGTGCTGCTCGGTGGCTGTTTGTGGAAATATTAGTGTATTAAAGAGAGCTCCATGGATTAAGGATGCATACAGGGCTATGGAGTAGGGATCATGTGGGGAACATACATATTAATCACAATGTATAATAGGTTTGGAGGCCAGTGAGGCATGGCACTAAGCCTGAGAGATGCCTGGAGGGGAACAAGGGCGAGATGAGGGGCTGAAGAGACGTCGGTGGCAGCGGGGGACAGATAGATGGATGGAGAGGAGCTCGTCTTGTGTCCAGGACGCCCTGTAGAATCTCCTCCAGATTCTTCTCTCAAACGGGCCTTTTCAGCCCCCTATTCAAAAAGCTGTAATTGCATCATTTTTCAAGCCCCTTGCTTCTGTCTGACTGTGAGCCTGGCCCCATTAATCAAACTAATGGAGAAGTAAGTGATTTCAAAATATAGGCTTTGATCATGCTCCCTCTATCCTCTTCCACAACTCCGCCCCTTCTCAGCTTTAGGAAACCTCCTACTCATGTCTTTCTTCTTATCACTCTTCCTTCTATTAGAGCACATTCCCCAGTTTCTCTGGGTTTGCAGTATATTGTGAGATACCAACACTTTAACTTTGAAAAAAGAAATGACTAAAGGAGAACTTAAAGTATTTGCAGAACCACCTATTACAAATCCTTTCTGTAATCCATTCAGTAATCCTTTCCATTCATTCGTTTCCGATTTGCCAACTCAGAAAGTGGGACGATCCCGGAGGAAGTGGATACAGCATAAGCGCCAACTCATACGTTTTTGCTGAACCAAATCAGGAGTGCTCTCTTTGCTCTTTGGATGCACGCTACCATTGTACACCAAATTTGAAAAAAAAAAACATTGATAGCTATAACCTTGAATACCGTTCTTTGCATTCAGATATGTCTCTTGGTCTGATTGGTTTTGTTCCAGTCTCACATTTTCATACACAAACTGCAAGCTCTCAGAGAACGCGCTCTTTAAAATAATGTGCTCTATTAACGGGCCAGTGTGTCCCGAAGAGTCACAGTTCAGACACATTTATCGATCCTGATGAGATAGATTCAATTAAAGCGCTCCTCGGGTGTATTGAAAAGCTTGTGCCTGTGTTAGTAGAAGACGACAGCGGTGGGACCATTACTTGGCAATACCTTCCAAGCAAGGTGTAAAGAAAGTAAAGTCCTTTTGTATCTTTGATGCATCCACTGTGGTCTAAAGGGAATGCACAAAACGTCCGGTGAAGTTTTTTTAACAATACATTTGACTAATTTATTGTCTGCACAGTTGGAGCCTATTCATTTTTGCTCTAATTGCCCCTGAGTAGTGTTTACTGGGAATTACCTTCTATAAAAGCTCTATTAAAGTGCATGCTCATAGCCCCTGAGGAAGAGTATGGATGAGTTTGTGTGTGCATTCTCGGCCCACTGTTGTACTGTACTCACCGCTGATTAGTCAAAAAGCACAAAATGGCCACGGATCAAACAGTTAATACAAGAACAGAGGATAGTTTGTTAGTGGATGTGGTTGCCACCTCCTCCTTTCGGTTCAGTGTTGCCTCCCGCGGCTGTCAGGCCTGTGTGTAGAATTAGCATAAATGTCCAAACTTAAAGCTTCACACTCCTACTCTCCATAACACCTCTTTTTTTTCCCATGGTGTTCTCAGAAGACACATCTTGGTTTTCGCTGCAATAATTAGGATCAGAGTCATGTTCTTGTGTGGCGCAGATAACCTCCTACAGTTACCTCTGCTGCCCTCTTCTCTCTCAATGCCTGCCCACTTATTGTGCTTACTTGTGCCTAATAAGCCCGAGCTGGTTGCACAGAGTACGTCTACTTACTCTGACCTGTAATATTCAGAAGCTACAGGAGGGCCACGCTTTCTCAGAAGAGACAGAAAAACAGCCCAAATAAAAGCCATCTGGCCATTTTGGTGATTTATACAGGAGTTCTTTTTAGTGGCAGTTTTATGTTGCTTGTGTGTTTGGGCTGAAAACAAGGTGGTCCTTTTTGTCTTTTGTTGTGATCTTGGCACCTATGACTTTTTTTCTTCAGGAGGAACCTGTTTACACCATTGGAAAGAAGCACTAATAGGAACTTGCCTTTTGTAAAGAGGAGAAAGACTGTCACAAGTCAAGTTGGTTTCTTTCATTTGCGACATGTGATAGCTTTTAATGGGCTTCACAAGATTGATTAAAGGTGTTTGTAAGATGTGTTAAAACAGACTGTACCTGCAAAATACAAAAAGCAGCCATTTATTTCCACACGACACACAGCACAATAGGTCACTATTGTACTGCCCGGATGTAACAATTAAAGGTGTTTCTCCAAGCATTTTTTTTTATTTTAACAAATGCACCAAAGGACTTTTCCCTCAAACTTTATCATGTCATCATCAGCTACACAGGCCGTGTCCTGATAGTGCAGTTATTTATGCCGTGTTCGAAATCGACAGTTGATGTTTGTGAATAAAAGTAACTTTAAATTTGCCGGGGTATAAATAATTCCGGGCTTAAATGTGTATGAATATATTTACCTCAACTGTTAAGTAGTTATGGAAAATAATACACCAAATGTCAAACAAATAAAGTTGTACAAAACTTAATTTATATTTTAAAAGTTGCTTTTTTTCAAAAACAAGAACAAAATAGTGCACATTGTCTTAAATTCTCTTCATTATAAAGTACACAAGTATAAAAGGTGTCTTTAAATCTTTCTAAAATAGAGATGGTGTTAAATTTGTCAAGGCTTAGAATAATTGTTTGTTTTTTTTTTACAAGAGTTTAAAAGTAATAATCTATGTGCGTGTGTAATCCAACACAAAATGGCTGCCAAAATGTTTAAGTTTTAAAAGTTGATGTAGCGTTGCATGAGAATGTAAAATGGCGGTTTTCTCAATCACACCCAGTGCAGTTCAGATGCACTCTTGTATGGTACATATGAACTGGACTGTGCTGTTTTTGAGAAGCCTGTGATCTTTGATCTTTGTTAAAAAGTGCAGCACGTCTTCCCACATATGCTCCACTGCCCTGAGGCGGATCGCAGCTCTGTGGACACAGAACTAAGCGTTTCTAAGATGTTTTGCTTTGCTTTTTTTGAAGAGGAATGAGGAGATAAGAGCAGGATGACAGGATGTGTAGCTGACATTGTCACAGCACAGATCAGCTGTCATGTCTTAACACTGGCTTTTGCAGGTTTCTAAGCTCACCTTTGTTTCTGCTCACAACCTCCTGTGACTCTGAGATGGTTTTTGTGAGTGTGATAGCATAGCCCAGAGCACAGATTATAGTTGTGCGTGTCTGGCGGAGTGTTGAGGTGGTTTTACCTGCTGGCCACTGGGAAACGCAAGAAGGCAGGCGACAGAGCGGCTTCAAGAACCGCGGCTGCAATGCAAGGACACTGCTCCGTGGTAATTATATATTTTTTAGTGCGCAGCCTATTCACAAAGACACTTGTGAACTCATCTCAGCATGAAATCAAACAGCTCTATTTCTGGCTGCACTGAATGCAGCAATTAGGTCAAGGCTTTCTACTCTGTAAGTGTTTATGTAGAACAGAACACTTTAAAGCATCACTGGATTTTATTTACTCTGACCAGTTTCAAGAGCTTGAACAAAGAAGTTCTGGTTGCACGCTTCTTATCCTACCCGAACAACTTAGGGCATGTTTAATTATTTACAGATCTAAATAGAAGCTGAAAAAGTTGTGCTACTTTCAGGTGTAAAGTTCAGAGTGACAAAAAAGTTTGCAGAGTAATTACGGTATGCTAAACAGATTGTGCAGTTTATGGAGATAGATATTCAAACTCACCCAAACAAACCTCGCTAATGTTTGATAATAATGGGGTATACATTTAAATACACTGACTCTTTGTCTTCGGGTGAATACAAATCACTGATTTTAATTTTCACTGAGGTCAACTTCCCGGTCAGGTTCAGTTGTTATGGCTTATTATTTGTCCCACATCAGCAGAGACAGCGTCCCTCACTGTTAGAATACAGTGATGAGGTGAACAAGGTGTGGGGACAGAATAAATTAGCATAAATCAATCACATCATTGCAAAACGGCATTACGTAGTTATTGTGTTTGTTTTCTGGGACATAAATGCAGTAATGTTTCATAATGTGTCCTCCTCTCCTAAACTGGCTTATAAATTTGACCACATCTACTGTACGTATAATGGTACATTAGCATTACGGTTCTGTCACTATGTAGTAAGTGATGGGCGAATTAAACACGACACTGACTCTGGCGCCCAGGTGTCCTTGTGTTGGGACAGGGGCAAAATAACTTCTGGTGAGGTAATCACTTTCCTCACTGTTAATTAACTGGCAGTTATTATATCCATCAGTCGTGTAATAAAAATTCAATATGCAAATATGATTAAAGATCCCCAACATAAATTTCTCCCAGGTGCAACTTTATGTTTGGTGGCTCATCAAGGACAACCTGCAAGAAGCAACTGGTCCTCTGCTAAACACACTGCGCTGTTATGTAAGGAAATGGTTGAGTCCAATGAATGATTATGTTAGAGTATACTTGAATAGAGATATTTGTCTTCATGTTGGATAAATGCCACCTGGAAACTTCTTACAGTTTTCCGCAGTGCCTTCCTTCAGGAGACTTTTCTGCCGCTATGCTATTCAGAAAATGTCACACCACCTTTTAATCCGGTTAGTGACTTTCAGAAACCCTTTCGCACAACAGTAGAGCGGTTTACAGAGGAAGTCAGAGGTTTGGTGGAGGGGTATAGCTCTCCACCTCAATGCCCTTATTATTTTTGTCGACAGCGTTATGTCCATATTGTCAGCCACTGGAATGAGCGTAGACAATGCATTTTCTATGATTTCCAAAACAGTGGCTAAAGAGCTAAACATGATCATAGGTGATTTTAATTAGGTTTGTACATCAGTTTGAAAAATGATTAGTGGTTATATTGTGTAACTGGGTGGCACTTCATATTCCAGCAGAATAATAGCATGATGAAACCGGGTTAATAAGATGGTAACACATTGTTATTATTTCTATTAATACTACACTCTCCATTTTATATTTATATATTTTGACTTCATCTAAAAAGTGCATTTCAAATTTTCAAAAAAAATAAATAAAAATTACAACAATAGTATACCATCCATCTCAGACTGCTATAACCACATTGTATGCATCATCATTTTTTTTAATTTCAACCCTGTCTGTTAATGCTTTATGCATTATGCAGATTATAGACACCACTCATGGCTGATCATTGTCTGACAGTACACTGTAGACTCACCTTTATTGTTTTTTCATAATGAGGCTAATGTGCTAACTGGTGGGCATCATGGGGCCGCTATTATACATTCCACTCATGGCCATAGTGTAAGCCTGTGGGAAGTCTACTACATGGAGAGTGCAGAACGTGGTTTTAGTACCGGGGCAGATGGGAGTCGTGATTTGTTTTTAATGTGACACGTGTGTGCCATCTTCTTGGGAGGGCCACCTGGTCTGGCACACTGACAGAGGAAGGTCAGAAGAGATGTTTTCAGGTGTTCTGTAATCGTCAAGGACGGTACAAATTCTTTTTTTCTCTATTAAATGCTTTTTGTACAAGTATGGATTAGACAACATACATGTATGATTTGAAATAGTAAATACATAAACAGGATGCAGGTACCAGCGTAATGTGCTCAGAACAGCTCAGTGCTGTCAGTAGAGTACATAAAGTCATCTGAAGGTGCGTTTCCACAGCAACAGTGGCCAGGCTTGGCGCGGTGTGTGGAATTCTAGTGAATCTTTTATGACAGTGCTCATTACTACTTCCTGCTTCCATACCTGAACTGAAAGAAACACAGAAAGTGTGGCAGCTCCCCAAAACCCTTCCCCTTTATCCGGCCTATCTAAATTACAACCAAACAGCATGACTCAGAGGAAAGTCAACCACTTCACACAGACCCACCCGGAGCTGACCTTATGGTTCTATCTATTGGACAGAAATGTTGCTACTTGCTACTGATCATGTAAAAGGGAGACACAGAGAGATACAGTGACTTTCTGTCACTTGAATGTCCAAACAAGGGGCCAGATTAAGGTTCTTGGCTATTGATATTGAGCATGTTCACTGGGTCTGGTTCCTCTGCAGTTGTGTTACCCATTGAGCCAAAACAATATCTGCTGTTGCAATATCAAACCTCTTCAAAATGTTCAAGTTGAATGATCAATTCAATGTGGCTTACCTTGTAGATTTACTCACTGATTAATATGTTTCTTTAAGTAATATGCCCATGTCTAGTTATTAACCTTCCAGTTGTATGATAGTGTAATAGAAGGCACTGTTGATGAAATTAAAACCCTGGCTTAGTCTTTCATAATTGGTGCAAACACAATTAATTGATTTTATTTTATTTTTTCTTACTTGCCCTACAAAAAATGTAAGTCTTATCAGGGTTATGCAAATAATGACTTATTAAGAATACTTCAGGGTACAAGTTAATATTACTGGACATTTTCATAGATGTATGAAATTGTTTGTAATTATTGTTTTGGGAGCCTTAGCATTTCATAAAAGTCTGTGTTTAGTATTCTATACCAAAACAAAACATTGTGTGACCCTTTGCTTTGGATGTGCTTAGAATGCCTCGTCCTATCCATTTGTATGGAACCCTTTAAATCAGTATCTTCCTTACCCGGCAGATTTCCACAAAGACTTCCTGAAGGCCTTGTTACAAGCTAAACGGTTTCATAACACATTACATTTGCATGGAGACAAAAATAAATGTATTCCTTCTACTTTTGCAATTGCAGAGCTTCGCAGAGAGCCATTGCACAAAAGAAAAACGGAAAGTGAACAAATAAATTGCCTATAAGCGATAAATGCTATTATAAGCCAGTGAACATCAGCAATACATGTTTAGTTCACATAAGTACACAGGAATTCTACTGGCATGCCACCATAATCCCTGAATAAGTTTATGCTCGCATGGTTGTAAATGAGCAAGAAATTTATTTAAGCAGAAAACGACTTTCTCAACTGAGAAACGGTGCCATCTGTGAAACAAATGAATGTATCATAAGCTAAGATAAATAGAGCTGTGTTTCCTTTATGGTATATATTTTTTTTCTCAATAAGATAAAACACTGAATTGAATGTGTTGTGCTGAAATAGGTTTAACATTCCGAAGGCTCCTCCACAGTTGTTCTGAACCCAAGCCGCCTCTACCTCTAGTATCTTCACACATCCCCCACAGCAGGCTCCTCTCAATCCCTCTCAGCTCTCATGGTTTTAAATTGGACTTGGCATTGTCTGGCGGTCTTTGTGGCGCCTCTACTGTATAGGAACATGCCTGGAGTAGTTCGTCTCTCTGATTAGAGATCTTACTGTCACCGGGCTTTCAGTGTATCAACAGCACAGCGGATTTCTCAGATGTCACTCCAGGCTCTTGTGTCACTCCAGGCTCTTGTCTGTGCCTCAATTTTATTTTATTTTTTATTTATTTTTTCACTAAAACTGCATTGCTCTCCCGAGTTTCAGTGTTACATCATTTTCTGGAGTGAATAAAAAGAAAGAAAACACACAAAGGGAAAATGAATCTGCTTGGATGTCGATAACGTTTAGGTCTCAAATGGATTTTAAGGCTTTGGTGTGATAAATTTTAGGCAAAAGGGAAAACCCTTCCTGGTTTAAATGAAAAAGGGTGACTGCAGACTGACAAAGGGCTGATTTGGCAAAATAATGTAGCAGCTGGAGTGAAACACAAGAGGCTTTTGTATTTAAGAGTCCCTGGCCCTGAATCATAATGAGCAACGCAGTGTAAATGCAGCAGCTTTGTCATTTTACTTTGATCTTCTCATACAGGGTTCTTTGCAACATCTGTAGAGAACAAGAAAGAGAAGCTTTAAATTACAGTTTCCAGGATTTGCACCTAATAAAGCATTTTTAGAAACTACCCTGCTACAAACAGCCTCGAAGTAAATACATCCCCCTCGGGCAAAAAAGCACAGGGCACATGTGTATGCCTAACATGTACGGTAATAGGAAGTCTATCCAACTGTTGTCTCTACAAGGCCTGGCTAAATAGTTGATTTAATACAGTTTTCAAGGTTTCCAGGTAGAGGAGTAAGAAGAGACACTTTAACTGAAAATAAAAGGATTTATTATTATTTATACTATGAGTAGAAGACCTTTATCCACTAAACCACCACCGTCTTCTATCGCAGCATCTCTTCAGGATGACCACTCATGACCATAGCTTTCTATTTAGCAAAGAGAGATTGTGAAAACTGTTCCCTCGGCAGCAGTTCAGATGGATTTTAGAAGCAATTCCTACAACAGAACCGAAAAGGTTTTTGCGAGATGAATGTTCTCGCAATTATTTGACCTGCCTGTCAACAGAAACTTATATTGCGCAGTAGTTGGTGACATTTAGTGCACTTTATCTGGGATATAGGGGTTATTCACAATGTTTAGTCCCCCTCCCCCCCAAAAAAGTATAAATAACACTATAATGAAAATTGCAATGCTTTAAATCCATAACAAACTGCATCAAATGTTGCAGCTTTGCTTTTTTATGTGTGTTTTTTATTGAATTAAATAACTCCTTATATAAACACTACTTCTTTTTTCATTGGCCTTTTGTTTTTACCTTCCAGCACACCCAGCACAATATTGCAGTAGTCACAAGAGTAAAGTTAAACGGTCTTCACAAACAGAATTGAGCTTAAGAGGGCTTTATATCCCTCAAGTGACTGAAGTTGTCAGTGTTTGCTTGCTCTGTCATCTGCTGCTGAACCTTTCAAGTGCTGGTATCTGCTGTGCCCAGGGCTTCAACAAAGCATCCCAGCTGGTCCACTTTAACTAACCCACACTAGAGGGCTCGACATTGTTTTTATTATTATGCCAACTGACAGTTTTAGTCTGGAACAATAGAGGCAGTTGAAGGAGCTGTCAACTCCTTTAAATCTCAAGGTTGTTCTTGAAGGCAGAAAATAGTTCCCATTGGCAGGTATCATCGAGGGTAAAAGGAATATTATCATACTTTGAATTACTGCATATGTAGGGATCTGCTAATATTCCCTCCATTGTAAAGATTACATAAATCCACAGAGATCTTTATCTTATTCTGCCAGATTTTAGTATCTAATTACTAAACTTACTAATTAACTTTTTGCATATAGGAGGTCAAACATTACACTCGCTGTTGGTAAGACACAATTACCACTTCTGTTAAAGGACAGTCTGAAAATAGACTGGTGTTTTAATGTTGCATGTCAAGGACACAACATTAAGGTGGATTTTTCAAGGACTTAGTTATGACTGACCTTTCCTTAACCTTGTATTATGTGATCTCCACTGTCGCTCAAAGAGTCATGTTGCCTCTGTGAGTAGAACAAAATTCTCATACAGTTGTAAAAAAATTTTTTCGGACAACCTAAATATTGCATTAAGAATCACTCTTCAAGTCTTGAAGACTACTAAATATTAATTTGATGATGTGATTCTTTGTTATTTGTTGACATTGAACTTGATAATGTTGAGAACGGATATATTAAAACTGTCAAAACTAACATTTACATTTAGTCATTAAGCAGACGCTTTTATCAAAAGTGACTTACATGTGACTTCCATTCACCAGTGTTACATTTTACACTTTCATTCAAAGCGACTTTGTATCAAGGTTCCATTTACCAGTGTTACAGCTGACCACTGGAGGCAAGGTGGGTTAAGTGTCTTGCCCAAGGACACAACGCCAGTGTGAACTGTGGGGGAGGGCGGGAATCAAACCCCCTACCTTCCGGTTAATGGACAACTGCTCTACCACTGAGCCACTGCGCCCCAAACAAATAGTATTTTTTTTGTCTTTGTAAACTATAAAAAATGAAAATAGCATTTGTATTTGTTTGTGTCTGTCTGATGCTACCCCACCTTTTGAAACATTTATTTTATGATTGTGTAAAATTTTAAGTGTGTTCGAAAACTTTTTCTACCACTGTAAACATAAATACTCTAAAGGTAACTTCTATCTCCCTTCAGCTTTCTCCTAAAGTGGATTTTATGGTTGCACTGAAAGCAATGAGTGTGTTTGAAATGGTTGTCCTCATTGGAAATGCTTCCATTTGCCATTGCACTACACATACAGCTATCCCTGGCTCTGTGGCATTATGTATATTGATCATAAATTCATGTTTGACATGGCGGGGCAGAAATTCCATATATTAATGATTTTACGAGTAGTACAACTGTAGACTATCTATTAAGCTTTTCAAAGTTTAATGAGATCAATCATAACCATAAACCCCAGTGGTTCGTATAATAAGCTCACAGAATCAACATCAACATATGAAGAAGTCAGTACAGGAGAAAGTTTCAGTAAGTTGACTTATTAGAAGTGTAAAGATGTTAATAACAATGCGCTCACCCCCATCATGCAGTCTTTGGATGGTGAGTGAGAGCTGATGGACTTCCACAAAGCTTAAAAGAAAAAACTGGCTAGTGCTCAAATTAATTAATTTTAGAACAAAAAGTTAATTTAGATTATTTTTCAGGCGAGCAGATAAATCATTAGAGTTGTACACACAGAATTAATGTGAGGGGCTAATAAAGAGACAGTATGTGAGTATTTAACTTGGCTGTGCTTTGGCCACTACATCTAGCTCTAGTCATGTGTACCATCATGTCTATAGATATAGAGATAAAGCATATGGCCCCAGTTTAATTCCTACTACGAGATGGAGCAATTGAAGCATGGAGGTAAATATTACTGGAGCACTGGTGTGGCCCTCTTGCAGGTTGATGAGATCAATCTAAAAATGAGAGGGCATTAAAATCAAATCATGACTCTCCCAAGGTTAGATCAATTGGCAGCTCTGGGTGCCGCACCGTGCACCAATGAATTATTGATGTGTATGTTGTTGAGGACAAACATAGCAGGGATTTGTCAGAAATGTGTTACAACCACCAATCTTCATTGCTTTTCGGATTCATTTGCACACTAATGATAGCAATTAGCAGGAGGGCATGCATCAAGACTAGGCAGATGTCAAATGTATGCCATCCACTGACAAGGGGAGGGACTTCATAATGGGAATACTTTAGAGTCAGGTTATTTTATCTGCACTTAATGCACTATGGGAAAAATGTGACACAGAACACACTTTGTTCCACGCGCACACGCACACATACATTTACTCTTACTCTTCTGTGTTTGTTAGTAATATAATGTCATTATGTCGTTATGTCAGAAAGCCTTACAGCAGTCTGTAAATCTGGACACACTACAAGAACACTCTGTCCAAGTGCAAATGGATGTGATTTTCAACATATGATGATATACAGAGAATGTTAAGCAGCGTGTATGTTGAGCACAATGTATTGATTAAATTAAGTCTATAAAGTCAAATCAGAACACATCAGTGAAAATGTGTTTCCAGTGATGTATAATCACATTTATATTGGGAAATAGAACCCATTGGAGGATCTTTTATTTCCTTGTTTCTAAGGCTACCTAAAGTGGACAAAACTGAGCGCTTCTGGAGAAAAAGCATTAAAAGTGAGATTACCCTCAGACCTATTTCCACTGGATTTGTTCATAGATTGCAGCATATCCTGTGGGATGCCATAGCTATCCAGATGTTCTAAAAAGTAGGAGTTTGTAGAATTTGTTGAACACTTTGACCACCAGATGTCGCTAAAATGCAGACCACACCCTGCCTTGAAAATGTGCTGTAAAGAAAACCACTCTTTGCAAATCTCACTCTTCTGCCCCTTTGCTAGAAGTACTGCATAAAAGCGTTGAAAACAGAAAATAGAAATTTGTTTTTTTGGCCAACACCACCTTCACCAAGACCTGTCTGTACTGAGACCAATGTTTGACACAGAGTGAGAAGCAGGACCAATGCTTTGCACATGGAAATATGAAAGATTTAAAGTCATTCCTGTGTCACAACAGAATCCAGAGGAAGAAGCTGTATGCAAAATTTCTAACCAGCAAAGAGTGTGGGCGTCAGTAAAGATATGCGACAGTTGCGGATCAGTGTGTGCTTTGTCACCCTGCAATGCCTTATAAACATATGTTGAATTTTAGCTTATGTTTACAAGTTACATTTTTACCCTAATTGCTGTTTAATCAGTCAAATCTGAACACAGCTGGCACCAGAAGTGTTCTGTATTTTGTGTTTCTGTGTTTTGTATTTGTATTATGCTGATAATTTTAGGCAAAATGTGAAAAGTGAAAAGACATTTGTAAAATATTAATTGGCCTACTCAGGCTAATATCATTACTGACATTTCTTTATGCCAATTACAGTGTGTGATATTTAAACTCTGTGCTGTCTTTTGAGCCTAAACGCTCACATCAGGGGTAACATTGTGCCTATGCAAGTGCCCAGTGTGCTGCAGCCAGGCAGTGTGTGGTTTAGATGCATTTAATTTATTTCTTATTCCCCATCCTTTGAACAAGCGCCCTCTCTCAAAGACCTTTTGATTTACACTTCGGGCGCAGCAGGTACCTTGGGGGCGACCCACCTGGGCTTTTTGTTAAAACTCAATGAATTGCCTGTACTTAAATTTGTCCCTCTGTTCTCTTCCATTCTCCCCACTGCAGGCTGTGGAAACCAACCTGGCATCCAAGGACAGTCATTGGGTGTATGCCAATGAGGTGAGGCCAAACACAAACACACTTACACACGGCAGAGTGAACTTCGGCCTAAGACTTCCTTTGCCACTGTCTGTAGACAGTCTTATGTGAAAAGTCATGATGTTGTGCACTTATATACAAACTTTGATTAGTGCTGTTGTCTTTATTTTCACCTGACGGCCTCGGGGAGTCGGCCTCTATTTGATATTGTATAATTGCCTTAGCGTTAACTGTGCGTTTCCTCTCCTCCTTGGTGCCACCGAGCTGTGTGTCTGACATTGACCTAAATGGTCTTCTAAAGTGGCTGTAACAGCACAAAATGTGGGTGCACTTACAGAATACAGAGGAGCGCACTCTTCTAGTGTTTTACCTCACTGCTGCAATTTCATTGATTTCGAGATAAGAGGACAGTGGCAGAATGTGCCCAGCACTGAGAGGATGGGGTGACACACCTAAGGTAAAAGGTGGCTGCTCTTGATTTAGCTGGGACATTAGTAAACACAATAGTGTCTATGTCCGTTTTCTATCTTCTTTGGCTGCATATAATCTAAGGCCTTTGTAAATATTCAAAACATGGCAGGTATTGATCGGTAGTCAATACGTTATGATTTATGTGGGTTGGTATTATAAATGGTAGGGCATTGTCAAGGAGGTAAAAATAAACTGTGTTTAATGTTTTCTTATGGGTCAAAAGCCTGCAAACACTGGTACAGTGATGCATTTATGGTGCTTTGTTGTTGTTCTTCATAGTCTTTTACCTGGTTTCAACTGGTTTGGTGAATTAGACAATCAAAATATTGATTTTGGGCTTTTAATGAGACTTTCTTAAAAGATAGTTTCATATTATTATCATTCGTAATATCATTTTCTTAAGCCATAAAGTACTCAATAGTCAAGTTGATGCTATTAAAAAAGGGTTGTAATCGGTCATGAGAAACATATTGGAACTCCTGAATTGCTTTTAGCCAATTAGCACCAACTTCCACCATGACATTAGCTTTAATAGCACCAGACACCAGTAAAGTATGAACTAATGGCATGTTAATTTCTGTGGCGCTCCCTTAATGGTTGATGTGTTGTAATTTACTATAGAGTTATGTCTCCCTGGCACACATTTAACAGGCATCAATGTCTCTGTTTGTTTCTGTAAGCATTTAAATGACCTTTTAGTTCCACACTCTATTCTACATCTCACTTTTTATTTTATTGAAATTCCTGGGTTTGTCACAAAAAGGGACAGTCTGTCTTTCAGTCTGTTTTCTCTCAACTAATCGAGATAAATCTGACACTCTCCTTGAACGCTGAGACCACTTTAAAAGACTAGCACAAAAAAAATCTATTCCTAGTCATGCCCATTCTTCTGCCAGACTTTGGCCTTCATGTGTAAATAATTCTTGGTCTTTAAAATCGACCACTATTTTTCTGAAACCTTAGTGATACCAGCTGCTGTCTTACATTGTGTAGCTATAGGACCGTTCTGATTTAAGTACATGAAGACTGGCAGTATATGTGTTGTATATGTATACTCTGTGGTTGTGCATCACAATTCTGCAGTTGTAGCTGTTGTGAAAACTACAGTATATCCACCTTATTTTAAATTCTCTTTCCTATCTTTATGAAATTCTTATTTTTGCTGTCCATCTACTTCGTACAATAAGACTTTCAATTGCGTATTGCAGCTTAGGTCCTCTGAGAAGCAGCAGTTGCACGCCACTATAGAGCTGTCTGGATGTAACTGACTCGTGACATTAATTTCAACCAGCTTATGTTGAGGCTAGCTGTCACTGCTCACTCCATCAGTCCCACAGGCTTCGAGCAGTCTTTTAGCGACACAGTCAATGCAGGGTCTCACATCTCATTCAACTCTCACCACACTATGTAATGTTAATCTGCCCGCGGTGCTAACATGTGGCTAGGTGTCAGGTCAGAAATGTGATAAGATAACAGATCGTGATAGATGGAGATGCAGCTCAGAGATTATCAGTGAGTGTGATGGATAAATGTGTCATAACAAAATCTACTCATGTAATAAACAAAGCTGCAGTGCAGGAAATGTTTTTTTTTTTTTGTTGTTTTTTTGGTGTTTGTGTTGTGATGTGAAGCACTTTAATTTATAAAAGGGTTGGGCATAATAAGTCATTGACATCATCCTAAACCCTTTTGGTCTATGATTTATAGTTAATAAAGTTGTTATGTTCTTTTGTTTTAACGACCAAATACTTTTTTGTATAAAGTACAAATTTTCTCACAAACATTAAAATAAAATAAGTGTGGGTGAAGCACGGTATTGCAGCTGTAGCACACAGAAGGTTGTTCGCTCCGACACTGTCTAGTGGACACAGATGGATGGCACATCCTGCGAGCTTTTGTTGTTGTTTTTCACCCTTTCAAAGGCGGAACAGTGGCGTGTGGGAATGTTGATGGATTAGGTGGCCATGCCTGCTGTGACACACAAGTCAAGGAGGACAGTCATAATATGAGTGATGTCTGCCCATCAAGCCACAGACTTAACCTGCTATGATAATGGGTTTTACTACACCACACTTGGATGATAGTTTAATTTAGTTCATTTAAAAGGTTTTGTGTTTTTTTTTTTTTGTTTTTTTGTAACAAAACTGTGAAAGCGCAACATTATTTAAACAATTAAAAATGCTCAGTTTCCTTGCTGAAATCCCGAGGAGATGTCAAAAAATGATAAACTAACCCTAAAGTGGTGACCACAGGAGATGCCCTGGATCATGGTCATAAATCTAATGGACCTTAGACAGGCCACTCCTCCACTAAGCACCTTATCTAAATGTTACAGCAGCTAGCGTCGCACTAGCATATGTCACTAGGGCCATTAAGTAGCTCGAAATATATATACGACCTGTTATGTTAAAGAAAACCCTCAGTGTCCACAGAACTATTTAAATGTAACACACTCGATAATATAAGACTAGAGGAATATTATTGTTGGTTTCTCAGTTGTTTACATTTCATTAGGATATTGTGAAAGTTAGCTCCTCTGTCTTATCCCAGTGGGGTGAAAGGTCAAAGGTGACGGATGAACTCAATACAAACTGGAGATGTTTTGTTTCAGATGTATCCTCTACCTTTTCTAACTTACATTTTTATTTGACCTTTGTTAAAGTAGGAAAGTCAAAATAAAGTTCTTTGCATAAGTCTATCTTAGAATTATTATTATTATTATTATTATTTATATATTTAATGCTCAGTAGAGCCATTTTTTCCTGTTATAAAACAACTGCTCGGAGTGGACAAAGAACACACTCAGTTTTCTTTTTGAACTGAATGAATAGAATATGGGATATGATGCATTTATTTCTTGGAATAATATGCAGTTAGTTTTATTATCTTAACTACACAGCAAACAGCCTTTCACAGAAATATAGCAAATGACCATGCTATTCAGTATCATGTGTAATATATTGTGTTTCGACAGGACAGCGGGACATCATTATTCTGTTTAGTCTCCATATGTCTGCACTTTTTGTTCTTTAATTAATGCCTCTTTCAATCACAGACTGGCAAAACATTAAAGCAGTGCATTTGTGTCATGTACTCAGCGCTTTGTTCTCGTCTCCCCAGCTCTTAGTGTAAAATCTGACAGCACCAAAGTTCTAATTGAACTGCAGCCATGATTACCAACGCATTTTTTATTTCTTTGTAGTGAGCAATAAATGACTGAGCTGTTTATAGAATTACCCCCATGAAGACATGTATATACATAAGTAATAGTGTGATATTTACACACTACAAACACTATGTAATATATTTAAAACTATTGTTTTTCTTTTATCTTTCATAAGAGTTCAGTTTTTTTCAAGTGGAAAACTCAAAGTGCTGTCTAAATAATGGCTGAGGTTTTGTCAGCTGTGTCCCATTGGTTAGTGTCACTGGGGGGTCATGGCTATGACAGAAGTGTCACCTGCGATGGTGGCACAACACTCGAACATAAACCCAGGGTGGCATCGTCAGTTATTAGCTTGGACGTGAGGGTTCAGCTCTCTGAACCATGCAGCATAATTCATCTGATTAATGTGTCACGGTAACTCATGAATATTTATACTTTCCAGCTGACTGACACTCAGGAGTCACAAAAACAGTTGGAGGATAAAAGTGGATGAGGTAGAATCACCTGAGGAGAGTTGAAATCACGCTGCATATACAAGGAAAAATTGCATTATCATTCCAATTCTCTCAAACTAATGGTGTTTCTCATCAAATATGCAGCCATTATGCATTAAACAGGGAATGGATTAAAAGAGTATTTGGGCAAACAGTGTGAATTACATGGAACAATTAATAAAAACTGTTTTAACTTTGACACATTTGAGGCACATATAGAAAGACTAAAAGAAAATGTCAGCAACATAAAAGGATTGTAAGCCCACATTTAAGTGAATGGTGAATTAGACTATAAAGAGAAGGAGGCAGGAGAAATTAGCTCAGTGGGAGGACCCACAGGAGGAACGCAGAGGTCAGTGGGGAAAGGGAAAGATCAGATGTCTGATTATCTGAAAAACAGATAAAGAGCATGGATTGAGGCATGTGTGGCCAAGGATTATGGCTGCCCAGAGCTGCTTATAGTTGTGACTTGACAGTGACCTCACAGCTTTATTGTCAGATAGTATATGAACCCAATGTTGCCCAAGAGACTCACTGTCTGCCTCGGCATTGACCATAGTCCTGCTTTGGAGACAGGCAGGCAGCTCAGTGCCTCATGAATATTGATCCAACTCTTCACATAGAAAACTCAACTGACCACCGCACACACCCCACAGGGGAGCCAAGGGTCAGTCACCACCATGCCCTGGGCAGTGCTGTGAAACTTAATAGAGTTGAGGGCTGTGAGTAATGACAAACAAACAGAAAATCTGAAAATGATTAACTATTGAGTGTAGACATGAAGGAGCTTTACAAATTGAAATGGAGCCAGACTGGAAAATGAGTTGCTGTTATATCCCTCTATCATATAATCCCAGGTTTTAGCAGTACATAGTGGACTTTACACTGCAGTGCCTACTTTAAGTAAATTAATGTATACTGCATCTGTTTTTAAACCCTTTATCCTAGGTACTTAATTAATAGAATTGATAAAAAAAATGATATAGCTAAAAAATAATATTTCTAAAAAAGATACAGTCTGGCCAACTTGTCAGTGTGTCTCACATCCAGTAAGGGTACAAAATAAATTAATCATACAGTGAATAACTATAAAATCATTGGTTTAGCAATGGATTTTCACACAACTATACAGTATATACTATTTATGTGTGTGCTATGGTATTACAGAGACAGGCTGGCCAGATTGCCATCAGTCAGTGTTTTTTACAAGCCAGGCTTTGACACAGAGGCTGCAGTTGGTACTAGTTGTTTAATAAAAGATAATATTTGTTGTTTGAACTATCACTGTCTGACATTTGATAAAATAACATTTTACTTGGAGTAACCTGTTGGAACTGCAGTACCAGAGCACCAGTGAACTTCCATCCGAATTTGTTTTTCTCATTTTCTACTGTCACTCATAGGATAGTTGAAAATGGAAATGTACAATACAGTATGACATTTTAATGGTTAGACAGTGGTGCAGTGTCATCCTTAAAGTATTTTGTATAACTTTTCTAAAAATCTATATTTTGTTTCCCTGCTACTTTGACAGTGGAATTTATTTACAGCAAACACTATACCACCTTCTCAGTCTCCCAGACAAACAGCTGCAGTCAAAAAAGTCTACACCTCATGTCATGTTTTCCTAACTGTGCAACAATCCACAATCTATTAAAACTGTGGCCACAGTTCATTTGTGAGAATGAGTAGTCACTCAGCCTGTGCTGTTTCCATCTTCAGGAGGTGAGTGATGCCGACATCATGGAGCTGGTTCACAGCTCTCTGGGCAGGATGACCATCATCCGTCAAATCTTTCCGCTGTGGAGGGACACCAACGTGCGCTGTATGAGGAACAATCATCGCATCTCCTCTTTGCTCTGTGACCCGCAGGAGGGCTATCTGCAGTCCCTGGAGGTAAAATAGTTTCAAGCTTTTAACACACACACACACACACATACACACATACAAGCACACACACACACACACACACACACACACACACACACACACACACACACACACTATATTGATTACCTCAGGATTAGTATTTAGCAAACACTTAGACTACAAGTGAGGAAGGTTGTTGGATCCCAAGGCCGACCTACCATGGCTTAGCTGTGTGTTTTCCATGTTTTCCCTGTGCTAGAGTGAATTCTCTACTGGTACTCCAGCTTCCTCCCACCACCCAAAGACATCTTAATTGCCTGTAGGGCAGCTGGGATAGGCTCCAGCCCCCTGTGACCCCTAGGAGATTAACAATGTAGATGCACCAATAAAGGTCTTATTCTCGTCTCACATCAAACTATTTGCTCCGTTTTTTAAGTCACCCAAAAAAAATACAGTATTACCATTTATCACCAAACACAACAACTGCTGTTGAACATTAATTTGTTCTGTGACAAATATTTGAGTAAAGAGTAAAGACAAAAGACAAAAGAGTATGCACCAACCTAGGTCTCTGCCTTGTCTCATTCTGTCCTGGTCTTAGTCTTTAAAAACCTTGGTTTTGTCTTGGATACCCTCTGGTCTCAAGTGATGTGGTCTTGACCACAGCAGTAGACTGACAGAAACGATTAACTGTATCCTCCTTTGACCACTGAACAAAGTAACACTACAGTAAACTGGAACTTGGAAAACTTACACTGCTTAATTCCTCTGAATACCCAATGCCTTTAGAAATTTCAAAACGCTTTTGCTGAGTAATCAAAATGTCACCTGCCCATTCATATGCCTAGTATATTCCAGCCATACAGCAGATGAGATCCCAGAGCAGCTAGTATGCATACAAAGCTACTTCCAGCAGCGGCTGTGAGCTTTGTGGAGGGAGAATGTGGCATACACAAGCGTTATGATGGATGAATCTTAATGCACTATTTGACTGGTGGCAAGGTTGTGTTCCTTCCCCTTTTTGGGTTTTATCCCTTTTTTCAGTGAGCATTTATAGTCAAGCTGGGTAGTGCTGTAAAGGCCACCAGTACGTTTTAGTCACAAACACTGCACAGTTCTATAAGGTGGCTCTGGGGTTTGATGACCCTTGCTGTCATGCCATTAAAGCATATGCAGCCATTGTCTGTGGACATTATAGACAAGCATCTGGAAATTGCTACATGAATACAAAAATTAACCAATGATTATGTATGCAACTGGATTCAGATTCAGCTCCCCAGATAAGGTAATTACAAGGAACATGCATGCCTATGAATATCAATTATTCTAGTCCACTGTGACTTTGAAATGCTTGGAAGACTAGAGCAAAATGTTGTTTTAAAACTACAGGGGATAATTTCCCTCTTACATTTTAATATATTTAATCTTGTTAAAACTCAACTCCAGCTAAAATGCATTTTAATGATTAATGAATTTACACTACTTTCTGAGCTTTATATATAATTTAGTCAAGACACTTATTTTTGTATTACCGAATGTAACACAGCCTCAAAGGTCTTTACAGAGTGTACAACACACAATCCTCTTGGACTCCTTATTAGGGTGAGAAATAACTTAGTATGTATTCTACTCTAACTTCATACCCGGTTTAGGCTTTAGTACGAAACAGGTTAACAATAACCCATTTTAGCACTATTCTGTATATTAGAGACAGCCATAAAATTAAATGATCTATTTGGTTGAATGGCCAACAGTCGCCTTATAGCTGTGTGTGCTATGTGACAAAATGACCCACTGGTGGTTATAGTAAAGATTCCAGTAAAGGAAAAACAAGTCACTGAACTATGCCAGGACAACAGCAAAAAAACACAGTATTCCAATGTTAGTAGCACATACACTAAAACAGATTAGGTTATCTGCAATTTGTGTTTAGGATTTGTAAAGTGGGAGCCCATCCGAAGGTAAATTCACTCTGATAATAATAACACGTGCATAAAGTAGATATGCCCTTCAGCTGTGTCACAGCGCTGTTATCTCTGCTACACAATGTCATTTAGTTCATTGTGCAGTAAGTACCCAGGTTTTTATTGTAACGTCCTATTTTGATTTAAGCAGTCCAGCCGTACATGTTGAAGAATTCGATTTTGTTTAATCCATCTGGGGTGTAATGACCGTGCTCCCTGTAGCTCCATTGATATGTGCCCATTCCTCTTTCTTGCGTTCTTTGGGCAGATGGCGGAACCATGTGGTGCTTCCACCAACAGTTCTCATTGTTTCACAGGAAACAGGGTTAAATATGGGAAAATGGCAGTTCAAGCATTCATCAGAAAAGTAGATGAGATTGGAGAATGCAGCAGTGGAAAAACCGAAAGCTGTGCAAGGGTGTATTTCACTGGCCATAAGCTTCTGATGTGACCTTCCAACAGGTAAAAATGATATTTACGGGCCGATATCCGCTGACTGAGAGGTTGGGTTGTAAGCCAAAAGCTGTCATGAGCTGAATGCTTGGAGTGGCAGCTGGTATTGCTTTCATGGAACTCCTGCAGTGGGAGGATTTCACTTGACTTGACCCCAAGGGCCTATCAAATCTACATTCACAGCCCGACAGGAGACAGCACACATCAATCTGGCCCTGTGTTGGAAACTGCAGAGCTTAAGGCAACACTCGAGCAAAGATAATTGAAACTGCTATTATTTCTTATTTATTGCTTTTGTTGTGCCGCTGTACTCTATCATTACTCTGGTGGTAGAGCAGCAAGCATGTCATTTGACAAGAATCAAAAACACATCTCATCTCACTTCCTAACACACTACAGAAAGTCCTTTGTTTCTAAACTGATCTCCATACATGACCCCCCTTCTCTTTGCAAGCAATAAACTTTTATAATTCCCCAAAGGAAATTATTCTATTCAGCCTTACAATATGACTTAAAGTCTGCAGCTTTTGTGTCTATTCATTCACCCGGGTCTGACACTATGGGGCAATAGAACATGATTCCAATCCCAGAAAGTAAAGTTTCTTGTATTTTGTGTGCACAATAGGGGCCTATGTATAAACACAAATCATTTCCCAAACATGCAATTTTTTTCAAATGGAATGTGCAATGAGGAAATGTATCAAATTGAAGTTTGTGCGCACAGGCTTTCAAGTTGAGATGAGGTGAATCTAAGATGAGAGAATAAAAAAAAATACCTTTGGGTATCCTTTTTTCCACAGGCTTTATCATTTTAAACAGCTTTTTCCCCCTTTGGAGACATAATTTCTTTTTGAATGTTTATGAAAACTATATATATATATAGTTAGACATTTGTTCATTGTAAAGCTACTTTACTGCATTTTGAACTGAAGCAAATACCTTTCTGATGTTTGTATTGTCTCCATTGATGTATTATGATGGAAGTTTAAGACCGGTGCCGTTAACTGTGTGAGTCGACCGTATTGACTCTTGCATGTTAATGACTGCTTTGACCTTTTATGATGCAACACAATCAGTTAAATAGCACAGCACCTTTTCTAAATTTAATTATGGATCTGAATATGGCAGTAACGATGTGCAGGTGGTGACTGTACAGTCAGGGGGGTCTGCGTCTTGTCTTCTTCACTGGCAACAGTCTATAGTCTTCATAAATGTAATCAAAGACTCAATGAGGAGAGGCTGTCTTTAAAGAAAACCCTGTGAATTGAAGCAGCACTTGTAAATGTCACTGTCTGATTATCCTTTTAACATATAAACAGATACAAAAAGCAAAGGAAATAAATGTTATTATGATTATTTACTTTATTTATTTGAGTTCACACCTGCATTTATGTAATCTTTGTTTTTCTAAGTTGGAAGTATGTTTATGGGCTTTCAGGTGGGAAAGTTGAAATAATAACATCGCTGTCTACATATTTCTCAATAATTAGTAAATGTCAGGTTTAAATTTAGATATTTTTTTATCCAGTCTGAGCACTAATAAATAACCATTTAAAGCTTCAGGATAGGTTTAAAGACACAATAAAAAATAATAATAAAAAAAAAAAACATGAAAAAGTCACTTAAGATAATTAATAGAACAACTACTAACATGTTAATAATGCAATATTCATTTATCCAACTTCTTTTCGCCAGGTGTCAAACCTGTACCTTTACGACAGCGTGCTGATGCTGGCCAATGCCTTCTACAGAAAACTGGAGGACAGGAAGTGGCACAGCATGGCCAGCCTCAACTGCATGAGAAAGTCTACTAAACCTTGGAACGGAGGGTGGTCTATGCTCGACACCATTCAAAAGGTAAAGTATAATATATACAACCTGGCTGTCCGGCTAAATGAGGGAGAGTAGATGAAAGAGACTCGCAGAGATGTAGGTCAGTAGGAAGTATTAAATGTAAAGGGCTAGGTAGTGTCCTTTTAACACTCTTTAGCCGTTTAAAGTGGAGTGAGAACATACAGAATTATTGAAGTGTTTCCAGTACAACCTTATAAAATGAGATTTCAAGATTAGCCTCAGGATGGATTTGGGGTTTATTCCTGGCTTTGATACCTTTGTGCTTGTGGTAGTTCTCTGTAATTCTCTCAATCAGAAATTGGCAGCACATACTGGAAGATGGCCTGATGTCATTAAGCTCAATCTGATAAGGGATTTTTAAAAATATTGTTTCTGAAGTCATGCAGGTGTCGCCACAAGATATTGTATAAGCTGATGATCGAAACAGCAGTTCTGCAGAATATGTCTATAATTGAAAAAAAAATCTTGCTAATTCCATCTGATTCTATTACAGAAAAGGACAACTACTTTTATAACTTGCCTAAATCTTTGATAATCATGCACTAAACAATACTGAATAAGGTTATTCACTTACTGCAAGGATGAGATTGATTTGTGATTCTTTGGCTTTGTCACTGATTGTTTCATGTTAAAAATGCAATATGTAGGATATGTTAGTAAAATAACTCATTACAACACCTACACCACCACCCTTGAGAGAGCCTTGCTGGTGCAACGCCCATAGTCCAGATTCTGCTCCAAATATTCATGCACAGAGTCACATTTAGCTATGCTCACTGGTGAGGCTTAACTCTGTCTCCAGATGAACTGGCTTCAAAGGACTATGACAGATTCATTTGTTTTTGAACGGGGTTTACGATCTGTTTCTTTGACTGGGTGCACTGTGTAAAAGGATTGTCCAGAATATGAAAAAGTGGGGCTATGAGATAGGAAACATGACAAGAGCAATGAACACCTCAGAATTTACCACTCACCAGTAAAATACTCCAAGGTGACCATTACATTATCTAGACCCTTTCCCAACAACACGTTGTATAGTATTGTCCTCCATACACCACACATTTAAATGGACGTTGAAGTTGATCATTGTTGTAATCTATAATTAATATTTTTTTAATCTCAGTGGCATCCTGTCTGCTGCTTCGAACTGTGATCCAAACAAATATCCAATTACTTCTGGATTCATACTTCATTTACAAAAAATCCAGCCTACCCTTTAACATTTTGACATAGGCTAGCCATTCTCTGTCAGAAAGAATATAAAGACATTATTATGAGTTATTGGTGTGGAAAAAGAGAGATTTCCGTTATCAGGAAAAAAAAAAAAGTTCTTTGTCTTAACAGGTGCAGAATCTCTCTTGACCCTGACACACAGCTTGACATGTCACTCAGTAATGGCTCCGTGCTTTGTGTTGTTCCAGGGACGAATCAGTGGCCTCACAGGGCTGATGGACTTCCGCGCTGAGGGCTCCAATTCACACGTGCAGTTTGAAATCCTCGGAACAAGCTACAGCGAGACATTTGGCAAAGACGTCAAACGGGTCAGTGCTAAGAATTTTTTACATTTTGCACTGTTCATTTTATGTCCCGGTGTGTTCGTTTGAGTGTTTGTAATAGTTATCATACTTGAAGTGCATCTCTATTGACATAATGGTTTCCTCAGCAGTGTGCATTTTACAAGTTACGCAACACTGCTGTCTTTCAATGTATATCCATTAAGGCACAGACACAATGGTGGCACATCTTTATTAAAGCCCATTTGAGAAGCTTTTTGGGATGTGCCGACTTACACCGGAGTCCATTCTGTAGGTAGCAGGGAACAGCAGGTACGATGAGCACCTGATGAAAATAGCCTTTCTTAAACATTGGCGCGCTGTGACCACTTACTGTGTAGTGAGGGGAATAAAAGTGAAATTAAAGTATTTCTCATTTTCTCTGGGAACTCCTACAAACCCTCTTAAGTTAGGGCACTCAATTTTAGTCCTTTAAACTGGTGTCCCGCAGCGCCCTTTGCCAGTGTACAGTTTGTTATATCCAAGTGTTGTCAGGAAGATACAGCACTTAATACGAGAGAGAGTAAAGCCTGCAGGACATCAGTTTGCAGGGGTCACAGTTTAGCATTTGTGGGGGGTATGTTCCTGCAGGGTCTCATGGGGAACATATACATGAGTCTAAAGTCTGTTTGTACCTGGGCTTTGAATTGAATGGATGAATCAATCAGTGGTTATCCTTGAGGCACCAGCCCTTTTGGGTTTCTTTTGCTTTTTGTTATCTGTAAATCACACAAAGATTTGAGTGTTAAGTGCATGCAAAGACACAGTTCTTCACAGTAAAACATATGTCAGTGAGTGCCCTCTACTGGACCATCATGCTATTATGACCTGGTAGGAATTAAATGATCCTATAATGTGTTTCATACTTCTGTAGGAATACTAAAAAACAGGTAGTGTAATTCAACCTAAATGAAGTTATCTAGACAGAAATGAAACTGAAGTGAGAGACACTCTGTCAATTTGTTTGTCTTTATGGTTGCCCTAATTCAGTCAGGGGCCTCTTACAGAATAAAGATGAATAGAGCTTTTTGTTTGACTATGTAAAGCCGAACTGACCAGAAGCAGTAATAAAGATTTAATCACAACTCAGATTTCCTGGTGCTAATCGATCATAAAACAGCTACCCACATTACAACACACAGATTTAGGTTAAGGTGTACAAATGACAGATTTTTTGATGTTGCTGCTGATGTACACTGATGTGAATGTGAGAGGCAGACAAACAGAACAGAAGCCAGAGGGTAGCCTGAACTGGCATGTGGTGCTTGCATCTTAAAATCATTAGAAGCAGAAGGGGACAGCGAGGCCAGATAATGGGATGCCAAATGTATTCAGAGTTGTTTTTCATTACCTGGCATATCTGTCTGTGTGGCTGCCCTCCACTTGGCTTGACCATTAGCTGAGAGAAAAACTATTCCATGTTCGTTGTCAATCAAGTGAATGTGCATAGATGGCATGTTTCTGTAAAAATGGAGCAACAGGCAAAGGTCATGTCATTATAGGTCTCACTGCATGTGGAGTGGAGTGTGGCAGTGATTGCATGTACCACCCCCTCTTTCCTTGAGCGACCCCCACTGTTAGCCCAAACCACTGCGGTCCCCTGAGTTGCTCATTTTGTATCTCTTTCATCTTTTCCTCTCATCTCATCTCCCAACCAGCCCGTCCTTTCTTCTTTCCTTCCGTTCACTCCTGTCCTAAGCCTTTCTCTTCATTTTTCAGACCTGGTTTCCTCCCATTCCATCATCGTTTATCTGCATTCAGTCCATTTTCTCCCCAGCCCGATGGCTTTTAGATGAGGTGTCTTTTTGGTTAGAAACTGTAATGAAGACTGAAATACTATTTCCTGGATGGCTACTGTGAGTTTTCTCCACCATCTCTGCTGCTGCAGAGTGATCGATGCTGTTATTGTTGTTTGGGTTCCTGTTCGCTCTTATTGATGTGCCAGCTCGACTTTAAGCAGATATGGCTAATGACTTCCAGCGTACATGAAGGTCTTCATTGAGAAAAGACAATTAATTTGAATTCATTTGTGGGTTTCTCCTTAAATTTTAGATTTAGACTTAGATATTGCATGCACCATTCTGTTCATCACCAGTGGGAAACAGGAGATTCATGTCATGGACTTGTGAGTTACTAAACCCTGCCATTCTAAAGTGGACATTAATGGGCCTATTTACAGCAGAAATTGACAGAATGAGTTTATGGAGTTTGAACAGAGGCTACAGTGGCTCAGGAGCTGGGGCAGGTTAACCAGAGGGTTGGCGCTTTGATAATGGTTACTCCTGTAGTGTCCTTGGCGAAGACACTGAACCCTACCTTGCCTCCATCATCTGTGACACCTGGGTGTATTTGTGTATATATACATATATATATATGTATAAATGCACACCATTTACCATTTACCATATATATCACTTTTTTGTCCTTTCTGTTTCATCTAAGTAGTCAAAATGGCTCAGTTTTTAGCAGCCTATATCTGACAAATGTTTTGCCAACTTCCTGCCAATTGTAATAAATGACATGCCAAGAAGTGATGCTTTAATGATCCAGTAATGGATGGGAGCTGGCCAAAGACCTGCTAACTACAGCTGGTTCTCAGCCTAAACAGTGCCACAAAATATGAAACCTTATCCATCAGAATGACATCACTCAGAAGTGAGGAGAAAGTGTGCCACAGCTGCTGCTTCTTTTTCACAGGGGCTAGAGAACTAAGGCATTTTACAGACACATACCACCCGGGGCCTAATATGCTGCACTGCATGCTGCCTATACAATATACACTAGGCTGGTCTGCTGGTAACTGATTTACTTATGCTATTTCACACAACTCTTTTTACTGTCTCATAAAACAGAAATAGGGCAGCATAATCTCTAAAAGGGCTCTTGCCAACAATAGATCAGCAGGAAGCCAATGGGGCTGTTAATGTGTTAATGTCAAAGCTACGTTTTAGTTTTATTTCATATGTTGGTTTTGTTTTAAAATCCATACCTACTACACCCCCTTAAACGTAACAGCAAGTGGAACTGCATATGCTGCCAGAGTACAACAACATGCAGCAGCATTTTGCAGTGGCACATTTTTATTGTTGCAATTATTTGTGACTGGTATCTCCTCAGTTATGTCCCTCAAGTAATAATTAGCAGTTTATAGTTATTTCTATGAATGTAACTGTACACCGTGCCAGAAAGGAGATTCTGAAACGCCTCAGTTAATATTCAAGATCAATAAAATTAAGTAATTACCCTGTAACTAATTACTGAATGCCTTAAATATCCAATTGAACAGTCTGAAGTACATTATTACACTGGACAATTAACTTTGCTAAATAAGAACCAGACTAGTGTTACAATGTAATGTCTCTAACTGTAATTGTGTGTGAATAGGCTTTTCTCTAAAGAGTCACTGGTGGAAAGGGAAGGAATAATGGCAGAAACCACATGTGGCTGCTTCTCTCCTCTTCAATAGTTAGATGAAAAATGAAGAGTTTTTTTCTCACAAATCTCTATTTATTCTCTCTTCAAGTTCATCCATCATAAAAATGCAAGCAAAGAATTTAAGTAAGTCGACTCTCACAGCAATATGTGCAATGATGTACTGCACTTTGTCATCTTACATTTTTCATATTGCTTCCCCAATGATAAAACATAATACTAACAGATGGGAACTGATAATCGTTTTGTATTTTCCTGTTATCAAGTTTATCTTCAACTCAAAGATTTCACTGAAGCGTAACATCTTCTCCTGAGCACACATCCCTCTGTATATAGTGTATTTCACAATAAAACCTAAGGGAAAAAGGGGGAAAAAGTCTGCACGCTTGTTTGCTTCATATCTCGTGTATCTACTGATACAGATAATGTCCTGTCTATTCTCTGAGATAAAACTTTACATTGCAAAGCTCTGGGTTAGGAAAAAATGCAGAGGAATACAGGATTAAGGATAATGTGATCATCAAGCACTTTCATTTTTGTGGTTTTGAATTCCTATTTGATTTTCTCCGTGATTTTATTCAGGCTGAGGAATAAAGTCACTCCATCTTGTTCTTTATGATTCCTTCTACTCAGTGCTCCTTTACTCTGTCTACAAATGCTATGTTGTCTGGACTTTGTAGAATGAAAGATCCGAGTATATTGCTCTACATCAAACAAGTCATAACATTTTATTGCATGTTTCTGACAGAAAACCATATTGAAAACCAAATGAGCTAATAATTGACGTTGCAGTTACTGTTTCTGAAGACAACAACAACTGTCTGCCGATAGCCGATGAACTATAGCCAATCAAAGCACGGTACACAGCATTAGTGGAAGCAGAGCATTGAGCTCTAGTGGTGAAGAGTCAATGATGCATCAAACTGCATAAAACATCCATTTACATGCAGCTCTCTAAACTGCACATGCTCAGTTCTGTGGATTCATTTGGTGCAGAGGACAAACAGCCCTGGTCAATATGGAGCGTTGTAGCATGATGGTTCTGTCAATAGTAAAGTACCTGACAGTCTGAATGAGCAGAGAAGAAGGAACTGAAAAGTTGCAAGCGTCTCGCTCTTGGTCCACCTCTCTAACGGCAATGACTGAATGGATCCCATCGAAGTGTTCTGTCCACCAGACTTGTAGAAGATCCTGAAATTGTAGCTCTGTGTATCGGGCTATTTGGTTCTCATCCCTTTTGTCAGTTTTAAACGGTCATTGACATTTACTCAGCCCCATTACAGATGATTATCTTAAAGGTATCATAACCATTGGCCAAAAAGCTGTCCTGTTAGTCTTGTGAGTTTTTAATTGGCACATTTTAAAACTTCATTAGCTCAATATTTGCTACAGCGCTGTAGGAGAGGAAGTGTAATGTAGAGGAAAACAACTAGGGGGTTTGATGTCCATTAGGAAGAGTTCTATTTAAAGTGCCATGCATATTTATGCAGTGACAACAGAAGCCGTACAGGTCCAATATGCTGACACTTCAAAGAAAACAAAGAAGGAATAAAGCTAAAAGCTTGCCATTTTATTCTGTTCTTTTATGTGTCAAGGAACAAATCACATTTTGCTTTTATGTTTTGTAGTCCACCTCCTTATGCCATAAAAATATGCATCCTGGTATTCTGCCACATGCTTTCAAATGCAATGGTTTTATATCTGTTAGATGCAGCTGAGGTTCAGTGAGTGTGTTACCCTCTGTGTTGCTTTGTTGTAGAAACGCTTAAGAACAAAATGTTAAAACAAGCAACTTTTGACACAACATTGAACACTACAAATGCAAATATATGATTCCTTATGTAATGCAGGTGGCTGTTTAAGTAGTTGATCCTATATAATTAACATGTATCTTGAGAATATTCATATCATGCTTACAATACTGTATATATGTTCACACACATGCTGCCTTATAAAAGTCTTTACAGAAAGCACTACACACATTATAGTTTCCACAGGGAATTTAGAGGCATCAATGCCCCACAAAAACCTGAAAGAAATAGTTATGAGAATTATGTGCCTATATCCAATAAAAAAAAACATTGGCCACACATTGGTCAATTATGTTAAAAACTGGAAATTGAAAGTTAAGTGGAGAAATTCTCAAGCTGAAAAATATATCCCGTTATGGTATGTTTCAAAGGAACAATAGAGCTTGTGACCCTCTTGTGCATTCACACTCAGCTGGGTGTACGTGTGAACCAATAGGACAGAGATGAGTTTGAACGTACATTTAAAACTACATAAATATTATTAAGTGGTACTGGAGTGGTTGGTCAAAAGCTTCTTTACCCCTTCTAATAACAGCAATTTGTGTGCACTTTCATCTTTCAGAAGCCGCATACAAGCCATTTTAACCATAAGCCAAAAGCCAGTGCTGTATTTTAGTGGTGGAGAAGGCCATGTGCTGGAGAACAGAGTGCTGTTGTTTGGCCTTGGGCCACTGTGCTTGTCCTGTCGGCGCAAATCCCACAGTCTAACCCCAAATGATTTGTCAGATCCAGAAGGATCCTTGTCCAGCTTGCAGGACTGATTAAGAATTTACAACTCATTGCCCTGAAAGTTAAAACAAACTACAGCTCAAAATATTGATATATAAATATAGTTTTGAGTCAAGATTAGCTCATGTGTAAAACTGTGTGTGCATTAAACTTTCTTCCACTCTAAAGTTTTTGCATTGACTTGTTCTTGCAGCTTTGTTAATTTACATTATTAATAATAATGTTCACAAGAAGTTTCATATCTGTATGTGCATAATCACTGATCAAGTGCTCCCTAGATTGCCAACCAAGTGTGATAAAAGCCATACTCTGCAGCACGTAGTGGTTCAAGTTGAACAGAGTGTCTTGATAGCATGCAAATAGACTATACTTGTTGTCTTGGCAACTGGTTGGGTCTCAACTTACACATGAGCTACTCAGTATTCTGTGTGTCTGCTGCATGTCTCACATCGACAAATGGGATTGTAGCCCTGCGTCAGTGCTCATCATTTTGTCATCCTCATTGATTATTGATGTTTGTTACTGTTTTATTTGAACTTATATGAACTGATTTTTTCTTTCCTTCACAGCTGGCAACCTGGGACTCCACTCGTGGTCTGAATGGCAGCCTGAATGAGAATCGGATAGAGAGTGGGATGCAGGGGGTGACGCTCAAGATTGTCACGTTACTGGTGAGTGCCATCTCAGAAACAGTGCTGCAGCAAATGCACAAACTCTTTCAGTTTTTATTTATTAGGATTTTTCTAAAAAAGAATTTATTATAAAACACACAGTTTAGGTCTTTTATTCAGTATTAAAGTGAGTGAAGGGGATGTGTTATGTTACAATTTTCTATGGGAGTCAGTGAACACTTTTATGAGCCAAAACATAACACACTCATTAAATCAAAGCATTAGTGTTTTTATGTAGCTTGCCTGAAGGACCTCTTTTTATATTTACAGACCAATCATTAGATTAATTAAATTCCAGATTGAAATAAACCCTTTTAATTACAGACCCTGACCTCTTTTTTAAAGAGATAAATATTATTTACAAATAAATACTTCAATGCAATTTTATCTCAAAAACATGATGACATTATTGTAATGGAAGAATGGAAGAAAACTAACACAAGACAAGACAGACGTCCCCTGATCTCAGTTCAGTCACAGTTGACAAAATAGGGATTTTTTTTTTTAAGGTCTGCCCATCAGAAGCTTATTAAAGTCATCCCCCACAACCACACGGCTGCTCTTCCTCCGCCAGCTTCATCAATTCAATCCACTACCTCTACTTGCCCACTTTATCTGTTTTCTCCCTTCTTCTCGCATGATTTACCAGCACCATATTTATTCACATAAGTTTCTGCTCAGCTCTCTCTTGGCAGTGTCACTTAATCAAGTCATTTGACCCGGCCTACTTCTTTTTTACACCTCTACCCATCCAATTCTGCCCTGACCCTACCCCCCCATAAAGAAGAATCATGGCCAGCTGCAGTAAATTTACAATGGCAATTTCAGTGATGATGAACCTTAGCAGTTGCCACGGCGCCATGTGTAACAGGTCAACAGTTGCCGCGGAAATTCTTTTATTAAGATGAAGTTTAACTCAGATCACCTCAGAAGCTCTTCATAAAATTGTCACCCCAAAGTTCTTAAGATGACTGAATATGTCCTCGCTTGGGTTGCCAATCCGGCCCCAAGGAGATTACGTTGCATCTTGATAAATGGCACAGCTTTGATTAAGTACACACATACTCCG
This sequence comes from Neodontobutis hainanensis, assembly GCA_024349245.1. Taxonomy (NCBI): domain Eukaryota; kingdom Metazoa; phylum Chordata; class Actinopteri; order Gobiiformes; family Odontobutidae; genus Neodontobutis; species Neodontobutis hainanensis. The sequence continues at coordinate 3,782,364 of JALDNG010000016.1, read as the reverse complement.
CTCTTTTTGCCAGAGTTTAAGAATAAATGGCTGCCTCAGGGACAAAATTTTCACACGTTCATATTTCTCATCATTATCATTACACCACTAACATATTGTCTCTAAAACTCTTTTGCCTATTTGCACAATGTTCATTGGAACAGGAGGAGCCTTTTGTTATGGTGGCAGAGAACATTCTGGGCCAACCCAAAAGGTACAAGGGCTTCTCCATCGATGTTCTGGACGCCCTGGCCAAGATCCTAGGCTTTAAGTATGACATCTACCAAGTTGGAGACGGAAAGTACGGCTCGGCACTGCCAAACGGATCTTGGAACGGCATGATTGGGGAACTCATTGGCAAGGTTGGTCCTTTGTTTTTTTTTGTTTTTCTCAGTCAATCATTGCTGAGATTTCAATCCAAATCGCTTTCTGGGAGACAAGCCATATTGTCCTGTTGTGAAATAGAAGCTCAGCTGCATGGTAGTGTAAGAAAACAGGGCTCGGGCTTGTATCTAAATAAAATTCATGTTTCTTGACTAGGTTTTCTTTAATTATAAAAGTTTAAATAAAAATTACAGTATTAGTCACGCTGCAATAAACTCTTTTTAGAATATGTATTTTGGGTTTACGGAAGATGATTAGATTGATGAATGTAGTGACCCATCCCTACTCTGTCCAAATCATAGATGAATCTATAGTATATAGTATAGTAAGTAAGCATACTTGTCTGTCAGTGTATGAACAAAACTGTTAGTCCTGCAGCAGCAGGTACCATTTTTGTGTTCAGAGCTTTCTGTGAACAGTGATGAGACTGTACTGAATGCTTTTCGTCCACAGCGAGCTGACCTGGCCATATCTGCCATCACCATCACCCCGGAGCGCGAGAGCGTGGTTGACTTTAGCAAGCGCTTCTTGGACTATTCCGTTGGCATCCTGATGCGCAAGTCAGAAGAGAAAATCAACATGTTCTCTTTACTGGCTCCGTTTGACCTGGCGGTGTGGGCGTGCATCGCTGCCGCTATTCCTGTGGTGGGCATCATGATCTTCCTGCTCCGTAGAATCCAGGCTGTGCGCTGCCACAGCAACACAGGCGGCCATCCACCGCCCTCTGTCTCCACATCTCTGCAGAGCGCCATCTGGATTGTTTATGGGGCTTTTGTGCAACAAGGTTTGTTAAGTCAAAAAAGACTCCAACAACATAAAGTGAGAAAAGGCAGTTGTAAAGTTTATATTAAATATACTCTACAGACCTAGGTAAGGTAAAGTATGTATGTACTCAGAGAGCTTATACTTACAGTTGAACTAGCTTAGTGCAGCTTAGTACATCAGCAGCTAGCTCAGACATTACCTGTTGTGCTGTGGAAAATTAAAATTAAAACCTAAAACAATGAAATAATGTGACCATACTGAAGTAAATCAAAGGGGAAAATAAAACATTAATGGAACAAGTTAATTGAACCGTAGCATATGCTGAGTCAGTGGTGAGTCACTCTGAGGCATGGTGCCCATCCAAACGGTGTCCTTGTCGAAGGGAACGTCCATTTTAAGGTCTGATTTTGATCCAGGTGCATCTGTTTCCATAAATGACTACTTCTGCCCCTGATGTTACAGCCAGAATGACATCTATCAAAGTCTGGCTCAGAGCCTGCAAGCCTTTTTCAACCTAACGCCCACTTATTTTAAAGAAAGCTAAATTACATGTCTTTAAAATACCTTTTTATCTTCTTTTTTTTACCTGACTTGCAACCTGGCCACATTTGTTTTAGTCAAGTGTATTGTCTATTTTTCTCCAGATATAGATCTGACTAGTGGTGCATAGCACACCACTGTCAGAGAGCGATCAACTTGGCAACCAAATCCCCCCATTGATTTCATAATGAAATGCCAACACTTGGCTGGGTTTCATTGTTCAACACAGATTAAACTATCTACCCAAATGCATACTAACTTTCTTATCACAGCTTATTTGAATAGTTTTATCCTGTTTTGTTCCTTAAGGAGTTCAAGAAAGAGTCCATGAGAATGGAACTGGAGACTTTAATCAGTTTGTTTGGGAGATGAAAAAGACGGTGGCACATATTGGTACATTGCACCAGGAAGAGAGCCAGTAAAGGGTTGCACATTCAGTGACCTTGGCAAATCAGTCAAAGCCATATGTAATAAAAATGACTGATGGCGGATTGCTATGCAACTGACAGGGCCTTCAGTGTTTTTACCCAGAGTGTCCTAGGGCCCAGCTGTGTTGATTGTGACACTTTGAGACAAATATGTTTTCATTACATTTCACAATCCTGAATCTCTCCAATGACATTTCTATGGCTTTACTCTGCAGAATTACAATTCTGTATGACATTTTTTCATCCACATCATAAGCTGTCTTGACGCATGTAGGCTACTCTTTTCCGGCAAGAAACAGGAGAAATTCTTGGAGGAGAGAAAATTGAAGAAGACATGTAAAAAAATACATAAATATATATATATATATATATATATATATATATATAGTCATGATATGCAACATTTATGTTTGGATATACTGGTCTTATGCCATGACAAAAAATAAATAAATGACAAAGTGTGAGATTAAAGATTACACATTTTGCATTGTTCCAAAAGACACTGTTATCTGTTTTGTGTGTCCAACAACTAATTAATTTAACAGATACACTTGGCGTCCATTTTATTAGGGAGTGGGCCAATCTCTTTAAAGCTCTTTTAACATGCTGGAAATAGACCAAGCAGATAGTAGGTTCAAAATCCTTAGTTTTCTTGGCTCTCCCATACAATAAGTCTAAATAAAACATTACAAGCTGGCCACATGGCTAATCACTGTAAACATTATAGCACACCTACACATTTTGGCAACATACTTATTTGTTTTGGATCACAAAGACATGCATAGAATATGTGACTTTAATGGAGTCACAGTGTGGGTAAAGTCGTGTTCAGTCAGTAGTCATCCAGTGAATTTTAATAATTTACACAGAAAAACAAATAGACTGGGTTTGAAGCTCATATAGAAGTTACTTATCAGTGTCTTTTTTCAGGGAGTGACTCCATCCTTGGATCTGTGGCTCTCCGGATTGTCATGGGAAGCTGGTGGCTCTTTACCCTCATTGTGTGTTCATCCTACACTGCAAATCTAGCAGCCTACCTCACTGTGTCCCGCATGGATAATGCAATTCGGTAAGGATTTTTAAAAATGCTCATTCAATTTGTGTCAAGGAAATGGACAGATTGAGTAGTGATGATTTTATATTGGTCAATTTTTATATTGTCTTTGTAGATTATATTATATACAGCACATTTAATTTAATTCAAATCTTTTCATTCTTTACTACCTAAATATTTTATTGTGTGCTTATTTTGAAGATTTTGTAACCACATAGCCTCAAAATTATACAGTGCAGACAGTTCATATACTGCCCTTGTTTCTGAATAATTCCTTAATACCGTGATACTTTGCCTCTTTGGAGTAAAGACTTACTGCTTAAATGAAGGAAATGTACAGTCTGGACATGTATATTTCACTGTATGTTTATAAAATTCATATTAATGTTGTTGTCCCACTTGCATTTACCATCAAGGGCAGGAGAAAAATATAGCAGTGTGAAAAGACTGTTAGCCTTGAACACAGCAGGCTACTGCATGAAACATTTCTTGTCACCCCCGAATGATCTTCTGCCGCTGTGAGTTTTTTATTTGTAGAAACACTTTTCAGTGCGCTATGTAACTTAATGTTTTCTCCAGCCAGTGCATTTTCACATATATTTCCACAGTTTCACACAAAGACTTGTTTTAATGTGGCGACCGTGGCTGACGCTTCATTAGTGTGCATCCTTCATCTGCAACACTGTTTGGTGGTGGTCTGTTTGTTTGTTTGTTTTTTTATGTAATTTTTGACCCACTGCCTAACAACTATCCTGTCCTCAGTCCAAATGTTATTTGTCAGTAAATCCAATTTGGTTTGCTGTCTCTCCCCAAAGAATGGCTCAAAAGGCATTTGATTGCATTGGGTCTGTCTTCTGCTGAACAAATAGCCACATGTGGACATGCGAGGACAAGGAGCGAATGTGAAACAGCACGCAGCTCACCTTCTCTCCACTGGCTGTTCTGAAGTGCACGGATTTATCAAAACAGACACAAGCGCCGTTATAATGACATTAGGTTAAACTGGGAGACATTATCGAAACATCCACAAATCATTTTTCATGTTCAAATACATGTTTAAATACAACTTGTATGTATATGTTGTAAATGATCAATTTAAGGCAATTGGTTTAAATGAATCCAAATTAAACTCAACACAGGCTCTGAGCAGGGACAATGTTGATTAAAACATTGATCTACAACAAAAATTAAATATAAACTCAATTTGAACATAAGTAAACAATGCCAACAAAGCTTTAATATAAACATATCAGTCTCTTTTTTAAACAATTAGAGTAAATGTAAAGTTTGCTTAATTATAATCTAATGTGTAAAGCTCCACAAACTCACTGTCTATATACACTGCCCATCCCAAAAAAAGTCACACACTCTAAAATCCATTGATGGAATTACCTGGCCACACAGGAAGTCAGGTGACTTGGGGCACATACCGTGGCTGAACCTGGGTCTAGGCTTGTGCAGTAGCCACTAGGCATGATGGGTACATCACACTTCTGCCTCTCTTCTTACCCTGATGATACCCATCGCTCTGGAACAGGGTCAGTCTGGACTCATCAGACCACATGACCTTCTTCCATTGCTCCAGAGTCCGATCTTTATGCCCTTAAGTAAACTGAAGCCTGTTTTCCCATTAGCCTCACTGACAGATGGTTTTTAAGGCTACACAGCTGTTTAGTCACAATCCCTTGAGTTCCTCTCACATTGTGGAAATTTTGTGGAAATGCTCTTACTTTCTCAATTAAACATAGCCCTTAGTTCTACTGTTTATTTATGATTTGATTTCACCAAACACTGAAGTGATCCAAACACATTTCTCCCTTGAAGATAATGACTCCTCACTATTCTTCCAGTTTTTAATAATGCGTTGGACAGTTCTTAACCCAATTTTGGTGGTTTCAGCAATTTCCTTAGGTTTTCTTTGCCTGATATTTGACCCTTCTGAAACAGATTTACATCTTTTCCACAACCACAGGATGTGTGTCTTCCCACATGGTTGTTTATGAAATGAGAAAACTACTCACTGCATCAGTTAGATTTAAATAACTTGTTGCCAGCTGAAACATTATCATCCATGCAGTATTTATCCAATGGGAGGCTCTCAGCTACTTCCTTATTTAAATCCAGGTGGGGACAGGCCGTGTACATTCTCCTTTAGTATGTTGTCTCTGTGCAGTTGTAGGAACAGGAAGTCATATCTCTTTCCACTGGTCCCATCGCTTTTCAACTTTGTATCTGTAAAAGAAGTATGGCTGGACCCTTGGACTGAGCCTCAGTGGTTCCTGACTCATTCCCTGTGTTTTCTTCTGTCCTTGTTCCTATGCACTATTGGGGCACCGTGGCTCAGTGGTAGAGCGGCCGTCCTATAACTGGAAGGTTGGTTGTTGTATTCTCCCCACAGTTCATTCTGTCGTTGTGTCCTTGGGCAAGACACTTAACCCTCTTTGCCTCCCGTGGTGTTCCAGCTGTAACACTGGTGGCTGAATGGAAGCTAAGCACTTTGAGTTTTGCTTACAATAGCAAGCTGGTCATTTCAAAGTCTGCCTTTTCTGTAAATCTGTTGTTTACTAGTTATATGTTTCCTGTCAGTGTGATGATGGCTGGGTACTTTAAGGTCAATATGAGAAAGAAAAAAAAAGAAACAACCCTGCGCACAGTGATTAGAAAACAATATACACAAGATCAGTGGATGAAAACACTATATATTAAGAGAGACCAACAATATCAAACTGTGAAAATGACATGAGTTAATTTTCACACCAATTCAGTTCATCACATGTTTATTTGTTTGTTTATTTTGAAAATGCTTCACCTCTAAAAGAAAACTCCTGTTAGAGCACTGAGGCCTATTTTCAAAGGTTTTAACTTTATTAATCTACACATTATTTGTTAGCAATTGAACTATGTAACACAATTGAAAATGTTAATTAAAAAGTATGTCTTGTGCTGCTTTAACAACAACAGCAGCAACATTAATAAGAATAATTACATTTCAAGTAATAAAAACCTGCGCCAAAGTGTAATGAAGTACACACTTGCAGGAGAATCCAAACTCTGCCATAAATGAATGCATCGAGTCCTCCTGAAATTAATGAAATGCACTTTTATCATGGCAATTATGGTCTACTTTTCAATTAGCTCATGCATACTAACAAGATTTTAGACATAATAAGGTGTAATGTTTTGTTTATTGTGATTGTTTGACCCAAACTATTTAAACCTGATTGGATCCAACTAAAACCTGTATGGGCCCAAATAATGTCTTGTTCGGGTCAAATTGGATCTGTTCAAATCCATCAAAAATCTGTTCAGATCCAAATGAAACCTGTTTGAATCTAAATGAGACCAGTTCAGGTCCAACAGAAACCTGTTTAAATCCATCTAGAATCCCTCTACAACCCGTCCAAGTCCTACTAAAACCAATGAAACTAGCTTAAAAGGAAATGAATGTTGTTGGGGACTCAAATGAAGATGTTAAAAAAATAAATAAATAAATAAATATGACAGTGAGGGTGAAAGGACTGAAATGTTAAAGAATGGTGATGGTACTAAAATTGGAAGGAATGTTTTTTTTCTTGATTTTGTAAATGTAAATTGTTATAGTCTTGTTTTTTTGTTTTTTTGTTTGTTTGTTTGTTTGTTTGTTTTTTTGTTAGAAGGCATAAATAAGTCTCCTAACTTTAGCCTACAGTCTTTTGTTTTATTATTGTATTCTTTTTTATTTTTTTATTAAACTAAACTAAACGTATGTACTACTTCCAGCCAGGTAATCCTTGTTTTCAAAAAATGTACATGTGACTGAATGTCACTCATATAGTCCATGTTATAATGAACAAAAAAAACTGAAAAGGTTAAAAATAAAAATAAATGTAAGTGATGGAGTTAGATGGATATTTTAATAAAGCTATTCAAGATAAAAATGTATTTTTGGAGTCAGTTTGCCAAAGTAAGGGAATGTAAGGAAAATGTGTTATTTTCTTGTCAACATTAAATAAACCCACCCACTTGTTTAGTTCAACCACATTTCTACAGAGAGGATGCTGTCCAATCAGCTCTTAAGCTTTAATTTGGACTGGTTTTACTGAAGGAGTGGTAACAGTCACTGCAGAAATGTCTCTTTCTTTTGAGGCTACATAGATGAATGGGCCTATTTCAGCATGATTGTGCCTTCATGACAATAGCAGCAGTGTTTGCCCAGCTGGAGCTGCTCAGGAGCGTTTATCTCCTCCAACTCTTATGTAGTCTGAGCAGTCTTAACCTCAACGATCTACTCAGAGACGCATTAGGAATGGGAACATCCTGACTTATTTGAAAAAATGAGAATTATCTTGACAAAAAAAAGTCAAGAGAAAAATGGAGAGAGCCAGATAGATGCAGTTACACATGTGTAGACGTGTGAGCTGACACCTGTTGATGCATTTTTTGTACATTCCAGGAATCCTCTGTTATCCCAAAGTTATCACCAACTTGTCTGTTCATATTTAAGAGACATAAAAAGAGATGATCTTTCCTGTTATCTATTAAGATTGTAAAATTGTGTACAATTTTTTAAATTCTCTTATGCGTGACAGATTTTAGATGGCACCCAAAATGATACACTACCTCATTCTAGCAGCAACTAGTTTGAAGCAAAGGTCTTGCTGTAAAAAAAAGATTTATCATAAAATCCAGAATAATAGTGTCTGGTCTGGGTGGATTTTAGTCTGAAATGGCATTGGCGTGTCCTCCAAGATCAAGTCAGCGCTGAAGCCTTGAAAACATTTGCACCGATCTGACTTGAATTTGAAACGACACACGGCCAGTCTGGCGGACAAGTGTGAGGAATGTTCTAGTGTAGTGGACTTTCGCAGCACTATTCACTAAAGCTGACAGGTGCATTGTATACATTGTGTTTTACTCTCACCCTCTCTATAAAAACAACACCAATAACATCTAGCTTTATTTGAGTTCAACATTTTAAAAGGATAACTTTAATGGCTGGCAGACAGGAAGAATGTTGTTTACTTGAACCAACTCTGTGTCCATGCTGGAGGATGTCCTAAAGGGAGTCAAGAAGGAATAAAATAAATTGTGTTTTTGGATAGTTCTCTTTCTCAGTGCCTTATCTACATCTTTATAAATTGATCAAAGGAGATTCTACTGAGCGCTGACAAAGAAAAATCTTTTGAACTTCAACATTGTTTAGGCTATACTTAGTATTTTGAGATAAATACAGTCTTGGTTACTTGTTGTCTCTAACACATCATTGTTTATTGTTTATTTACTGTATGCTACTCTGTTAGCTGAAGGCCCTAGCTATCTAGTCTATCATCTAGTCTTCTCCATACTAAACATAATCACAATTTATGTCACTGCAATGCTGCAAAAGGTATTGACAGTTGTGTTCACGTGTTTGGTTCAAGGACCAGGCCACACAGTTGTTTCCAATTAAATGAGTCAGTTCTCCTGAGGGAAGTTTGTTGCATAAGTCTGCAAAATTAAACACATTGTAACTAACAACATACATTCTTACTCCTGGAGGTAGACAAAATGCTTCAATATTGTAAAATGATTATAGTAGGCCTACAGCTTATTCCAAAAAAATGGGATTTTTCAATATTTCCAGTGTTGTTAAAATGTTAGATTTGCAATAGCAAAAGTCTTATTTGAACAGAATTGTGCCTGTGAAACCCACAGTTGTTTCCTTCTCACACGCATGCTTGTTTTTTTTTCTGAATATTGCAGTGGCTCCACACATATACACTTTTAATTATATGGTTGAATTAGCCCAACATTATCACCTGAAGATAAGCCATTCAATACTCAGGCTTTTTAGGAAACTGCAGACAAGACAATCCGTGCTGCATAAACACTCAGGGGCCACCTTAATGTGACGATTTTCTCAATCCCTGCGACGACGCCCGGCGGCTCGTCAAACACATCAAGCCTGACCTGAGTCCAGTCGGGGAACTCGATAATCTCTCCACTAGATTGGCATTCACATTACAATGAAAGCTAGTCTAATTATAATGACACTGGGTTTGAGCAAATAAGCTGCAGTACAAAATTGGCAATCATCTTTATATATAAGATACAGCTGGTGCCAGAGGCTGGGCTCTTCTGCCCACACAACACCTGCATAACATTTTTTCGGAAGGAATCTGAAATCTGAAGTATAATTCCTGGGGAAAAAAATAGATGAGCACAGATACCAACTGTCAGAGATATAAAGGCTCAGACTGTTCCTGATGAGTGTAATGTGGCTGATGTGGGCTGCTGCTTTGGGACACTGTTGGCACTGGACGCGGGCAGCAGCAGGCAGAACTACAGGTGCACTTCATTTGGTTGATAAAGAGCAATAAAGAGAGTGGGGAGGGGGCGGGAGGGGGCGGGAATGAGAGCATTGATTGGACGACTAAAACGAGAGAAAGTTGGGTCTTGAATTTTAAGTTTGTGGAAAATGATTTGATTTGATTTTACTTGAATGACTGTTGAACAGAATCAGAAGCTACCATGGGATTGTACAAAACTGTTTTTAGTGCATTGTACCCTCCACTTTGTGCATGTTTAAACAATAATTTTAGTTTGGACCCTTAAAATAATCAAGACATAACCATTAAAAATGAGCTGACCAGGCATAACATTAACACAACAATATTGTGTTGGTGCCATAACAGCCCATCGAGGCATGGACTCCACTAGACCCCTGAAGGCTGTGCTATATGGCACCAGGATGTTAGCAGCAGATCCTTAGAGTCCTGTGAGCTTCGAGGTGGGGCCTCCATGGATTGGACTTGTTTGTCCAGCACATCCCACAGATGCTTGATGCGATTGAGATGTGGGGAATTTGGAGTCAAATCAACATCTCAAACTCAGACCAGGCCACCTTCTTCCATTGCTCTATGGTCCAGTTCTGATGCTCGTGTGCTCATTGTTGAAGGTTTCAGTGGTGCACAGGGTCAGCATGGGCACCCAGACTGGTCTGCAGCTATGCAGGCCCATACACGACAAACTGTGATGCACTGTACATTCTGACAATTATTCTTCAGTATTATTTAGCAATTTGAGCAACAGTAGCTCGTCTGTAGTTTTGCTAAATTCCTGCTTCTAACACATCAGCTTTGAGGACAAAATGTTCACCTGCTGCCCAGTATATTTCGCTCACTAAAAGGTGAATGAAGAGATAATCAGTGTTACACTTCACTTGTCAGTGGTCATAATGTTATAGTTTCATATGTGTTCTCAAAGGGGTAACACTTGTGAATGTAAATATGCTATTTCTACTTTGTGTAACTAATGTTTTACTGGTTTGCAGGTCTTTTGCTGATCTGTCCAAGCAGTCGGACTTGATGTATGGAACAGTGAGGGACTCTGCGGTGTATGAATATTTTCGTGCCAAAGGCACAAACCCTCTGGAGCAGGACAACACATTTGCTGAGCTGTGGAAGATCATCAACAAGAACAATGGCTTTGAAAACTCTGTCAGCAGCCCCTCAGAGGGCATCAAGAAGGTCAGCATTCATTTACACATTTATCACCACAAATGTTACTTACCTTTCCTGAGATAGGACACAATCCTAACAGTGTAATACTTTGCTTGTTTTTTTAAATATTCTGTTCATAGATCAAAAGTAAGTCTGGCACAGCATGAGGCAATAGTTGGATAAAATCAAAGGAAGGATTAAAACAAAATATTTCAAGAGAATCAAGGAAATGGGCTCACACCAGCTGCCACAACAGTTACTCACATCCACCAGAAAAGACTTTTCATGTCACAATTATGATGACTGTTGAAATTGCTTTTTGTAAGGCTGTCTGACAAAGTAGAAAAATAAAATTTACATTAATAAAAATACCACTTTACTTGTTGATGTGCATAGAATGTGTATAGGTCGAAAGGTGAGCAAACTTCAGAGTGTTTTAAAAGGGGGCACAGGAAACTGCAGCTATTGCCACAAAATCCTCGTCCTTTAAATTAAAGGACACTAGTTCTATGCAACACTATTAACTATACTTAAATAAAGTGCTTGTTATAAATCCTCACCATCACAGAGGAGCTTTAATCCTTCACAAATAAATGAATAGCCAAAGATATATGGCTTGTTTTAGGCATCCATTCTCCCTAATAGCTGCATCATGTTATACAGTAGGGTGAAAAAAATGTTTTCTGAAGCAGATTAAAGGTTATAGAAATACTTCCTTCATTCTGAAAGATTATTGATCCCATGAACAGAAATCCGATGCCATTTAAAAAACATTTTTATTTTCAGCAATTTTTCCCTCACATGGGGCAGGTGCAAACAGACCAGGCAGATGAGTCACTGTGGGCTGCAGGATTCAGGCTGTGCACTTCTCACAAGTACTCACCCACTGGTGAGATTCTGCTGCTAGATGACTCATTTGACCATTACTTTTTCCTCTAGATCTAGACCCATGGGTTTGCTGTCGCCACCATCCACAGGAGGCCCATTAGGCTCGATAACTGTCCGTGGACTGTTGTCATGCTGTCATTCACACGGATGTTCACTGAGTCAGTCGAGGGGGGGGGTAACTTTTGATTCATTATTTTCTGACTGTATTTCTAAAAGATCTCTAATCAAGTGAACTGAAATGTGGTACTATCAATTACAACAGGAAAGAGGAAGGAAAGACTATGACAGTTGTGTGGAATTATCATGTTTGTTTGTTTTTATGTAGCAAAACAAAACCAACCATTTTTTGGAACATTACTAGTTTTTATTATTATCACCTGAAAATGAACAGAATGACTTTCTTCTTAGTCTAAGATTTAGAAACAACTGGGTTCTATTTCTTTCTCCACCACTCAATATGAACCTCATTTGAATTTTCTACCTGTGACCAATGATTGTTATTTTTTTGGGTAATGTTTTTGCACTGTACAGGCCAAGAGAGAGTCCTATGCGTTTCTATGGGACATGGCAGTAGTGGAGTATGCCGCTCTGACAGATGACGACTGCACGCTGACCATAGCAGGAAACAGCATGAGCACCAGAGGCTACGGGATGGCCCTGCAACATGGCAGTCCTTACAGAGACCTCTTCTCACAGAAGTATGTTCAAGCATTATATATAATAATCATTCAATCATTATCAGTGCTTTTCTTTGATTAATATATTTATAGAGGTGTTAAACCAGGGGCACCAGGTTTGATCTTTTACCTAAATATATTACTAGCATAGAAAAAAAAACATTTTGAACATCAAAAGGCATCTAAGCT